>JAHLEZ010000007.1:0-2400000 GCA_020726505.1 Leptodontidium sp. MPI-SDFR-AT-0119
TTTTAAATGAATAAGAAGCAAATAATAATCGCGACAATAGCGGTTAGAGAAGGGATAAACTTAGGAGTAATAGAGGTAATACACGTTAAGGGGTATTATAGGATTCTAGATTATTATTAATAAGTAAGGCGGGCGGGACAAAACAGGGAAGTTATAAATTCTATTGTCGTAATTTCAGACAATAATTGGGACTGACTAAAGGATAACTAGAGGCTGAAAGCTAGAGGGATATAAGAGTTAATTAGAACGAATAAGTACAAGTGACGGATTCTAGTAGCGTTTATAAATAGCGAATTAAAGAGATGCGGCGAGGCGGACACGGCGTGCGATAATTACAATAATTAAACGACAAATACGCAAATATTAGACTTACTAACGCCTAAAGTTAAAAGGCCGCGATTAGAAACGGAGGCTCTTAAGGATGTAGCCTAAGTATTTAGATAGAATAGTAACTCGTTAAGATCTACTATATCTGTGGCCATAACGTCACTAATTAGACGAAAAAGAAGGTACGGTATATTAAGCGAGGATATAATATCGCCGACGTAGTGAATATAAAGCCTTATGTCAATAGAGATTTAGTCTAAAAGAAGAAGTGTAATATAAACGTCTTCTTCTTTTAAGATTAATATAATAACCTCGGACCTATTATACGTAAAACCACGATTATTATAAGTCTCTATTACCCTATTACGGATTCCTAAGACGCTAGAATATATATCTGAAGGAAGTTTGATAGGTTCGAGTTTAAAGAGGAGGAGAGGTTCGGCTTTAAGGTGAGTTAATCCGCGGGGTAAAAGAAACGAAGGAGGTAATAAGAGAAAGTAAATAAATTCGTCGAGTAAAATTAAGCTTACTAAAGAAACGAGCGAGGTAAGTAAAGTGTTTTTATAAATGAATAATTAGGCTTACAAATATTTAGGAGTTTGTATTTAGTACGGTTTAAGTAATAAGATAGATAATAGATTTATTATTTGCCACAGTTTTTAAGAAGATCCTCACAGAAAGGATAAAAGTAGTAGATTTGTGAGGGGCAATAGAGGTATTGAATAATAGGATAGCGGCGCTATTAGGGCGAGAGAGATACTTGTGGTATTAGTTGAATAGAAATATAAAGGATATATAGCACGCGTAATTTAAATGCGACTATTGTCGCGATCTCAAGTGTATAAAGAGTAAGAAGGGACTAATAAAAGGAATCAGGGACAAGAGGCTTTTGGGGTCCGGTTTATATTAGAAGTGTTATATACTTTAGGGGATTAATAAGTAAAAGACTTGCTAAAACAGACGATATATTTGGAATGATATAGTAAAGGACGTAGTAGTGTTAGGATTAAAGGTAAAGTGGCTACGAAAGATTTTGGAGGTTTATAGTATTAAGGGTGACGCTAGCGTGACTGACTTAGTTAGTATACTATGTGGTAGGGTTAAAGGAGGGGATCAGGTCTTTAAGTATAAGATATAATTGATTTTTGTATATATTATTACTTAAGTAGAGTTAATATAGATAATAGGGGATTAGTATTCAAGTTGGTTTAAGAAGATAATTATTTATAAGTAAGTTTAAAGTATTAGACTTAAAGTATTCTCAAGTATTAACTTCTTGATTTATTTAAGAAATAATTTAGGACAAGAAAACTATTACTTACAAATAAAAATCTAAAAGGAAAAGTTTAAAAAGGAAGGAGTAAGGCAGATTATTATCTATAAAGTTAAGTTAAAAAGGGAAGTCGCGATTAAGTAATGACTCTTAGGGTAAGTAAGTAGCTTTTACTTTATAAATAAGAGCTTATTTAAAGTCGCGAGATTATTTCAGAACATTAACTTTAAAAAAGCTAAGTTTAGGTTTAGGTAAGCCTTAATTTAGATTTTTATAATAAATTATATAAGTATAAGAGTAACTCGCTTTATTAAAGACGAATTTAGTTAACCTTAGATGTATATATAAAGATTATCTACCCTCTTTTATTTATAAATGTCTTAATATTTTATATATATTTACCTTAAGTCGAACCTCTTATATTATTACTTTCTAAGTATGTCGTTGCCTAATCTCAATGACTATAGTAAATACACTTACCCTTAAACCTTATTAGTCGACTTACCTTTCTTGTTGCCTTATACTTCTTATAAAGTAAAATAATAACTATCCGGAATTAATAGTTAATATCCCTTCTTGATTTCCGAGCGGTTTGTTTGATATCTTACTAGTACTAAGTTATAATAATCTTATTAATGTTAACTCTAAATAGGAGGATATATTCAAAAGTGTAATAGGAATTTTTGTAGTTCCGGTGATCTTTATATAGAGTCTTAATATTATAATAATTAAGTTCCGCATTTATACTTAAGACCAGTAGTCCCTTCGTAAATCGGGCATAGGCATTAATAATAGTCAGCTTACTATTGCGCTTGATGCCCTTCTTGTCCTAGCGTTTTATAAAGGAGGGAATATAAACTAATTTAATCTTATAAATACTCGTCGTTATTAAGATAAAGGGTGTCTTAACCCGGTTGCCTTAGTTTACGTGACATTTGAGGGCTTCATAACGGTCTTTAGTAGAGCCTAGTAAGAACTAAGAGGCGCCGGAGAGGAAGCTAATTATATTATTATTGATTTTACATTCGCTTATTTAGTCTTATACTTTTAATAGTAGACTATTCCTGTCTTTAGTATCAGTAATTAATTCTAATATAAGTATTTAAAGATACTTTTCCTCTTCTTCTTTAGATAGAACTACCTTAATTTTTTCCGCTGGAGATAGTTTAATTAATTTTGTTAAGGTCGTAGGAGAAGTGATTCCCTGTAGAGTCTTTAGGAAGTCTTGCGAGTTATTAATTAACTTACTTAGTTATAGTTTATTAGAGTAACAAAGTAAAATACGTTAAACCTTATTACTTCGTTAAACTAATAAAAGCTTAAAGTGCTTCGTGATTCTCGCTTGTTATGTGGGGAATAATAGTCTAAGCTTTCGCTTGAAATTAGTGAGGATCACGAAGGGAAAAGGAAGGAATTAGAGATAGAGTCATAATTGGCGCTTCGCGCTTATAGGTTCGGGTTGGTTCTTATAACCTTAACCCTGTTTTAAATAATAATTTCAAATAATACAAATAAAATACTTAAATAAAATACTTAAATAACACAAATAAAAAATACTCAAATAAAACACTCAAATAAAACACTTAAATAACACACTTAAATAAAACACTTAAATAATATATTTAAATAAAACAAATAAAATACTTAAATAAAACACTTAAATAACACATTTAAATAAAACAAATAAAATATTTAAATAAAATACTCAAATAAAATACTTAAATAACACAAATAAAATACTCAAATAAAACATTCAAATAAAATACTTAAATTATTCAAATAAAACACTCAAATAACACAAATAATACAAATAAAATATACAAATAAAACATTCAAATAAAATACTTAAATTATTCAAATAAAACACTCAAATAACACAAATAATACAAATAAAATATACAAATAAAACGCTCAAATAAAACACTCAAATAAAACACTCAAATAACACAAATAATACAAATAATACAAATAAAATATACAAATAAAACACTCAAATAAAACACTCAAATAAAACACTCAAATAACACAAATAATACAAATAAAATACTCAAATAAAACACTCAAATAACACAAATAATACAAATAATACAAATAAAATATACAAATAAAACGCTCAAATAAAACACTCAAATAAAACACTCAAATAAAACACTCAAATAACACAAATAATACAAATAATACAAATAAAATATATAAATAAAACACTCAAATAAAACACTCAAATAAAACACTTAAATAACACAAATAATACAAATAAAATACTCAAATAAAACACTCAAATAACACAAATAATATAAATAATACAAATAAAATATATAAATAAAACACTCAAATAAAATATTCAAATAAAACACTGAAATATATAAATAAAATTCTCAAATAATACTCTCAAATAACACTTTTAAAAAATACACTTAAATAACACCCTTAAATAATACTCTCAAATAACACTCTCAAATAAAACAAATAAAACAAATAAAATATTCAAATAAAACACTGAAATAAAATATTTAAATAACACCCTCAAATAAAACACTCAAATAACACTTTTAATTAAAACAAATAACACCCTTAAATAACACCCTTAATTAAAATACTTAAATAATACCCTCTAATAACGCACTCGAATAAATACTTAATTAAAACTTCTACTTTAATTTTAAAAATACTTAACTATTACTATTAAATTAAAAAAAACCTTAAATACTCTTTTCTTTGTTCCTTATAACCCTCTTCCTTTCTTTTAACCTTAGCTTAATACTTTAGCCTTATATTTACATTTGCTTTATTATTTTCTTATTTTCGTTTTTCTTTTTTCTCTTATAATACTTATAATATCTAAATAATCTTTATATTATTCCTCTTTTAAATTTTAATACCTTTTCCCTCCTCGTTTCTTATAACTAAATAAAGTACTTAACTCTTACCTTAATATTTAAATTATAATAATTATAATAATACTTCTTTTGTTTTCTGATTACTTTTATTTTATTTATATAATTATAAAAACTGTCTCCTTCTTTTTACTTTTCTTTGACTTTAACACTTTCTGTTTCTTATTTCTTGTTCTTTATAACTATATTTTATAACTCTCGTTTATTTTATTTTTAACTCTAATATTAACTCTTTTATTAATACTTTTTTTTATTATATTTTACTTTGTTATATTTATTTTGATTTAAATCTTACTTTTCTTTTCTAATTATCCTCTCTCTTTATAATTATTATTCTTTTTTAATTATCCTCTTCTTCACTCGCGCTAATAGCTTTAGCCCGTATCCTTGACTCTTTAATAAATACCTTTCGAAAACTAATACGCTATCTCCTTTCTTAAAAAACGCCTTGATTTTAATATACTCTTTTATATGCCTATTCCCTTAAACCCTTTTCCACTCTTCTAACCTAACTGTTAACTAATAAAACACCTGTAATAAAACACTGGCTTCTATAGCCCCCTAAATTACCTTCTCGTTAAACTATCTCAATATTCCCTTCTTAACTTCCGCTTCTTTTTTTGGGCTTAACCACTCGTTTAATCCCTAAATACCCCTCGCTTGTATATATAACTAAACCGCTTAATCTAACACCTTAAATAGCCCTATAACTAAAATAGCGGCGATGACTAGTCGGATAATTCCTTTATATTAATATATGCCCCCTGGAACTTACTAGAACTTCTGATCTCCCTTGTAAATTTCCTCTTATTATATATAAATTTGCTAGGTAACTCTGTAATTATAATAATTAGTATATACTTGAAAATAAACGCGTTATAATGCTTAAACTTTTTTATAAACTAATTTATATTCCTTATTTATATACTCTTTAAATGTATACTGGATATTAACTTGACGGCCGCTATACTTCCGAACGTAACATAATAGACACTTACTAACCTATATATTTAATCGATTTTCTAAATCTTATATGTTATAGCCTTCTTACTAATTATGTCCTTAAACTTATAATCGTTATTATTACTACTAAATCTTTTGAGACTGGAATTCTTTTTATTCTACTGAACTGATTGGATTTGCCGCAAACCCTCGATTAAAACTCTCGGTACTACTCTATAAATATACTAAGGGTGAGCTAAGAAATGGACTATTACTGCTGTCGAATCCGTTTATAGGGACGCCGGCGGCTCGAATACTACTGGATGGGATATTAATAGCGCTATCTATTAACTGGCCCTACTTCTCTTATTCCTTCCGGGCTTCTTTAATATATACTTGCTACTTCGCCTCTAATTCTTTTATCGTAGTATTACTCTCGTAACATATATCGCAACGCTCTTTTTCGTCCTTACACCTCACCTAATTAATCCTCTTATCTATCTCTTAATTTAAATAAATCCGCTAACACTTAGTACTACTTATAAACCGCTTAACCTTTTACTTCTTAATCTTCTCTTTTTCTTTCGCTGTTATAGTAATATAAAACTTAGGCGGTTATTGTTATGCCTACTCATACGACTTTTGTAATGCCTCTTACTTTCTAACGGGTATTATAATAATGGCTTGACTCTTTAATTTATTTCGCCTGCCTCGTCTACTCTCTTGACTATAATTCCGTATCTAGTAAATAGGCCTAATATAAATCACTACCCGAACATCTAGACAGTTAATGCCTAATCTAAATGTATTAGTAGTAATAATAATACGTCTATTAGAACTCTCTTACGCCTTCCGGATCTTATCTTTAACTGCGGTATTACTTATATCTCGGTAATATACGTAGTAATCTAATATATTACTCACCTCCTAAGTAGTGACAATACTACTACTATATATAATAATTTTCGCTAATATAAGGTATTTATCTAACTTCTCTTCCACTAACTTATAAACGGCTATAATATCCCTTCTCCTAAACTTATCCTTCTTATACTTAATCGCGGAATACGTAATATTAAGACGGCTAGTAGGCGATTAAAATATATGGACATCGTCGGCCCAGATCTTTATAATATTTATAAATTCTAGCTTGACATATAGTAGCAATGTCGCCGTCAAATAAATTATTTACACCCCCCTTTCCACTATCTCGCCTAATCGCCTTATCTTCGGACGGAATTCGGGGGTACTGTCTAAAACCGTGTAACATTTATTAAATACAAACCGATCTAACTAATGCAACCCTTACAACTGGTCTAAAAACGTCCTAAATGTCTTGTTAACGGCTAACTCTAGGGTGACAATAACAATCTGGCTAGGGGAATAACATTGCTTAGGATCTCATTTCACATATGAAATGCCTAATTACTAATATCGTTCTACTATATACTCTTATAATAAAACTAATAGGCTAATAATAATAGTAGTGCCGGAATATATACTCTTCGCTAGTAACTAAAACAATAACGTCTTCTTAACCCCCGTCGCTATCACGCTTAAAATGGGGCTCTAGTACTTTATAATAGCTTTTAACACGGGCTCCTGTAATCCACGGAACTAGGCCTCGCTCCCTAACATCTTCTCTAACTCCGCATAAATGTTAATACCCTGTAATCGCTTTTACTAGGCTATCTATGTATCTTATATCTCTTCTTTATATACCTGCCACTTTCTCTTAGCTCTCTTACTCATCTTAACGCCTTAATATATTGACAGAAACCCTAAAAAATAATATCATACGTGGCTAACTCGCCGGAACTTCTCTCGGCGGTTAATAATAGAATTGTCACCTTCTATTAACTCCCTAGTATAAATTATGCCTATAACATAAGTCCTGTGACTGGCTTGTAAATCCCATGGATTATTCCTATTAGCATTGTCTTTATCCTATTTATTAGCCTCTTTTAACTTCGTCTTCTCCTCTTCGAACTAGTCTTCTCGGCAATACTGCTAGGATATTGTAATGGTAATCTAGTAGTAACTACTAATATTTAACTTATTAACCCCTATCTACTGTATAGCAACTTGCTTTAAAATCTGCCGCGCTTTCTCTAACGTCTACGAACGGGACTGCTATTAGGCTAATAACCTCTTCTGACTTATTTAGTCCTCGCCCTTGCCTTCTTCTCCTTAATTATCTCTTTCCTGCTCTTTAGAAACGTTATTACTCTCCTTGGACATTTACTACTTTCGCTTTAGGCCCGTCTACTGCCGGTGTTCTTTTTTCTAACTATCTCCTTATAAAAATAGACTATTGCTTGGTTTCCCCGTCGCCTAAAATTATAACTTCTTCTAAAACGGCAACACTAACTACAAATAATATACTAATAACTCCTTAACTTCTCGGGGTAAATACTAGTATACGATCTTGATATTTCTATTGCTCCGATAACCCTTATAATACGTGGCTACGAACGCAACTAAACTCTCCTTAATGAAAATGTTTTGTACGCCACTGTACGCCGTGTTCTTCTACCGCATTCTTAATAACTCCGGTACTCTAGTTAGCTAACCACTGTATAAATATATTAAAACTTATAATAACTCCTAGAACCGCTCCACGTGGCGCTAATACGCGGCTACGGCTTCCCTCTTTAACCTCCCCGCACTGTCCATGAACTACCCTCTTAACTGCTCCTCCTTATACATCCTCTTATATAACTACTACTGCTTGTATGCTGCGAACTGATTCCGCTCGTCGTCTAAAAACGACCACCCTACCTAGGTCTTAGACGGCTAGTCCACTATTTTGTCTTAATAGATCAGTGGCACCTGCTTTACATCTACTTCTTAGTCTCCACTCATCCTTACTACTATTAACTTCTCAAACAACTCCTCTCTTACCTCCTTAATTAATCTATAAACTATGCCCTGGAATTGGCTTATACTAAATCAGATCTTGGGATATAAAATATCATCCCTAATCTATTGGATCTTCCCTTCGGCAATAGTAATATACCGAATCTTAAAACCGTACGACCGACTACAGTATAACTACTATATTAGCTTAGGGTCTTTGCTATTATAGGCTATAGTCATAAACGAACAAACCAAACCCTGGGTCAAAACGTAATAACTTAATACTCTCTCCCTGGCTACCTCGGGACTTAAACTACGCTCTTCGTATCGTGTAATAGCTTCCCGTCGCCGCTCGTACGCCTCTTGTACTACTATCAACTGGGCCAACTTAATCACGGCCGAATATTTAGGCGTGTAATCCTCGGCATCCAACCACCTATCGTCTTCTCGCATTCCTAAAATAACTAACCTACTAATTAATATACTCTTGTACTCGTCGTCTTGTAATAGTTAGTTTAATAACGTAATCTATAACCGCAAAATCTGCCGCTAGATCTAGCTTATCCACTTAATTTCCTCGTCTAATTCCTCCTCTTCCCCTCTTTCTAAATCCCTCTCTTAGTCCTCTTTTTATTACATAAATTCCTTAACGTTCGTCTATACGTCGTTAATAGTTATTTGCTGCCTCTCCGTTAACTTAAATCCCGGCCGCTTCTTAAGTTTAATACTTTTAGACTAGAATATATAATATATTAACTACTTGTAAACCTCCGTATACTACACGACAGTAGTAATATCTATCTAACTATTAAATGGCATTTAGACTTCTTTACTTACCTCCTTTCTATTCGCTTTAAATAATGCCTCTAACCTTACTACTTATTAAATATAATAGTATTATACGTCTTAAATTAACTAATTAAATACTCGGCACAATACTTCTAACTCTTGCTCGTCCTCCTTAACGGGGGCAACTAATGCTCGTAATTCTTCCTAGTTAAACCTTTCTGAATGCTTAACCTAACCTATACGACATAACTATAGATTTAGCTCCCGGGATTCCTCTGGCTTAGTAATTTGACGACACTACTCCTCGTCGGCTTGTTACATCTCCTGGTTTAACCGATTTTTAATGGCCTCTAAATCGACGTCTCCGGACGGCATTACTGGACTAGATCTTGCTACTTGAACCTCAAAAAACTGTGCCCCCGGTCCCCGGACGAAAAAATGCTAGTAATAGACACCGGTTTTCTACGGCATTTGCACTTCCCTCCCTGTCTTTAGCTGGCCTTTCTTTTGCGGATTCTCCTAATAATGTACTTAACGGCAATACTCTTAGATCTTCTGTACTTAGCATGCAATGTATTGGCATTAATTACCGTACGTGTCTTGTAATTGACATTTTAACCCGTCTTTCCTGGGCTGTTATAATATAGGAATGGGGGGGTTACTCGCCGGTGGAAATACTAAATAATTTAACTCTATACTCTTAGTCTTTAAACCCTAAATGCCTTAGATTGCCCGCACGATATATTCTCGATCGGCTTTCACGGCCTTGTACTTTCCTTTATCCTTTAAATAGGCATTAATATGACTAGGTAACACGGCATACTGGCATTCGGAACACACAACGACTCCCTGCGCTAGGAAATGGGTAAATAGATCTATTTTATAAATGTGTATTAAATTAACTTGATTCTTTTGGTTAGAATTCTTTTGTTTCTCACGTTGTTCTAACTACTCTACGCGTCGCTTTCCTTGACGCGTTGTAAATCCACGCTCTGCCCCTGTACGCCTGATGGCTGGCGTAATTTCTAATTTTATACATTTGTACGTTTATACTTACTTTATGCTTGCAATTAACGTTTGGGCTAACTTGGCCTGTGTACTTACTTCCCCTATTAAAAATAAACGACGACGACTATCTCTTCGTTAAACTGGCCTTCTAATGGGGTTCTGGTGGAAATCTTAACGGGGCTGATGTCGTATATGCTGGGGCCAACACATACTCGAATTTGAGCCGCATCCGAGCCCGTTTAGGTGTAACCCTAATAAACGGACTTGGGTAAATGGACTTGACCCTCTCGGCAAATCTACGCTAATGGGTTGTATGGGGAAGTAAACGGACTTGACCCCAAGTCTATTTAGGAATTATGGATAGGGCCGGCATCTTTTCTATTAAGAGGATTCTACTAACCGTCTCGGAGCTTGTTTTCTAGATTTGTTACTTTATAGGGAGGAGGTAGAGCTCTATATCTAGGGCCGGGCCTGATATTGCTTTGTATGCGCCTCTAATAATTCTGGCCGCTTTCGCTTAAAGTCTCTTTAGGGAGTCGATAGTCTGTTTTGTGTAGCCTTCCCTACGTTTATAAGCGACTAACTATGCCGAACAGCTATACATCATCTAAGGGATAACAACCGCTTAGTAGATCCTTCTGAGCTCTGTGACACTTGCTCCCTATGTCGAGCCCGCTAGGCCTGTCAAAGCACTAATGGACTTTGAGATTTTCGTTATTATGTTCTAAATATAATACTTCTAATTCAGCGCCGTGTCGAGTGTGACCCCGAGATATTTACTGCTTGTAAATAGGCGGACTGCCGTCTAGTCTACTTGTACTTGTCGGTCAAGCTCTAACTGGCACCTTCTTGTGTAATGGGTGAGCTGGAACTTGCTTAGTGCGAATACTAATATATGTCTTTTTGCCCACGCGTTAGCTTTTTGCATAGTTTCTGTTAGCCCATTGCAGGTCTCTTCGGTTGAGCTACCCCATCGCAGAATGGCAACATCATCAATGTATCCCGGTGCTACAGTATCAACGATACCTTCGTCATGCTTCAAATAGCATACGCAACACTCGAGCCTCTACCCATAACGGAATTCTTCTCGGCAGTCAACTACGTCCTTAAGAATACGAATCCAGAATTGGAGAGCCAGTCATTCGATGAGATGGAGCGCAGATTACTCAGTCGTTGTCGGAGGTTTCTCGAGGTGCAGACAGCTTCTTGGCAGGACCAAGAATGCGAAAAGCACACTGGCAAGATTGTTCAATTCTTGCATCAGTCTGTGAAAGACTATTTAGCACAGGAGCGAAGCTTTGAGACTATACAGCGAAAACTCCGAATCGACTATCCAATTAATGGACACGTCCACTTGCTGAAGTTTTTCACAAGCCAACACCTTCGCAAATACGCAAGGCAGCCAGAGGAGCTATACCAACTTCCTCAGTTCGACCTCCGCAAGTTTAGTGTGCTGTACCACTCTCGAATGCTAGAGCAGACATTGAGGATGGTCGTTTCAGGGCCGCTGGATGCTCTCGCGAAATATATCGATCACAACGAGCTCACATCTGTTTATCTACCCATTGATGGCTGGGAATGTCCCGAGTCGTGGAAGCCCAGTTTTCTTGCTCTCGCAACGCAAGCAGGACTTCTCCTCTATGTCGAGCAAGAACTGAGAAGGCTTGGGGGGGCAAACAAACTAAGTGGCCGACCATTACTCCACTGGGCAGTCATGCCTTCACCCGCTGGACTTTGTACAATGCCAACCGATCCCTTCGTGAATTCCCAAGAGATGATCAGACTACTCCGACGCCTAGGCGCTAACCTCGAAGAAGAATTCGAGTACCAGAAATTTGAGCCCCGGACAGCATTTGGATGGGCATTCAGACAGTTCACTTTTCGCGGTGCTATCTCCCCTGTCAACCTCGCCACCTTGAAAACATTACTTTCCGAAGGTGCAAATCCAAACGTCTTGGCAGACCAGACAATGACAGCCCTCCAACTCTGCGTCCGCAATTCGGACCGCCTCCTTGCCAGACTATTGCTCGATTTCAACGCCAGGATTGAAATCTTGACAGCTGCGGATTGGACGCACCTCGAGCGCTTCAACAAGCCCATGTCAACTATCAAGGCGTTCCGAGATGGTGACCTGCGAGCTAGAGATATGGAGTTATTTGCCAACTTCTATGCGCAAGAGGACGATCAGCAGAAACCCAAGAACTTGTTGAAGCAGTATCCGTCTGGCAAGTTGGCGATCAGGAACGGCGAGGTATATGTTGGTGATTGGGACTTTGTGCTTGAGTATGAGAAGAGCGTGAAGCGGTTCTTTAGATTCTACGAGGAAGGGGAGTGGGTGGGAAGTAGCATGCCGAGACCGCTTGCTGAATGTGGAATTAGGACGAAGAGTGAGATACTTTTGGATTGGGCAATGCCACCTGATACGATGGACTATTGGTATTAAATGCATCCTGAGCTAGCCACATTTCAAAGCTGATGAATGAACTGCCCGGGTGGGGCTCCTGACACTAAGCTGCTGGTAGCATGTCTGTTAGCGTCACTTGATGTTTGCAGAGGTAGGGGAGCTCGCGTTGTATCTTTGAGGTCAGTGTGGGGGACAATATATTCCAATATATATTGGCCCAATATAAAGGTCAACGATATTATCGCAATATAAAGTCTCTTATATCGTATCGACCGTATCGAAGAAGCCTCATATCGTATTGTTGACCCAATATATCGCGATATAAACGATATGCCAAGCCCTCAGACACTTCCTTATTAAACCTCAAACTTTTGATGATTTTTGGTTTAAATACTAAGAAGGCTTAGTTTTAGTACTTATTTATAGTATAACTGTATTAAATATGTCATATATCTATGATTTCCAATTTTTTCTTTACTTAATCTAAGACACGATTTTATCATGTGACTAAAATTCGCCTTGAAAATTAACGATTTTCTTTCTAAAACTATAAGAAATACACGTATAAATCCGCACTTAATATATTGTTATATCGCGATATATTGGCCATATTAGTGTATTGTAAGAGCATCATATCGTATCGACCGCAATATGACTTTCTCTATATCGTATCGCTATATCGCGATAATATAATATATCGCCATATTGTCCCCCACACTGTTTGAGGTCAGCCATAATCCATTCGCTATGCAGCTATCTCTACCAGCTGCCATGAATCTTTGTGTTTTTTCGAGGGAGTTGTGGCGTTGAATTTCAGAGTTGGATTGGTTCTCGTCGACGGTATTTGGTTCTGGTTCTGTTGGAAGAGTTTGGTGCTTTTTGATAGCCGTGGCTTATATAGCGGGCGGAAAGTATAATGGATGATTGATATCGCGCTTGCCTCTTGCCTGATATTGCTTGCACCGGTCAGCTCACACGTAAGTAGCTTCAGGTAAGTAGGCAGTAAGCAGCCTAACCAAGGAGGCTGCTTGAAGAATAAGTTAGGTCTGGTTCCTACCTTTGGGGGCCAGGGCCTCGTGGGTGGCTTGCCCCATATCTCTCCTGTCGCATGAGGGTCTACAACGGCAAGATCCTTTCAATTCCAGTCCATAAGAAAGGTCTTAACTCAATTGCCCAAGTCTGCTAGACATTGAACGTTCGGAAGAGAAGTAGTAACCATCCGACTGTCTACAGAACCTAATTGGAGGTTGATAATGAATAGGGAGAGAGAAGTTAAGCGCGATGTCTAACATATTCTACGGCCACGGACCAAATTCCTAACCAGTGTTGTTCTGGTATCTACGAGAGGTCCTGATAAGATTGAAATGTGGATCTGGGGAGCTGTTTGCACTAGCGCGCAAGTATAACCGGTTTCCCTTACATAATCCCACCCCGTTGATAAATCCCGCCTTAACAACATTTTACTCCTGATCTTCTGTAATAATAACTTCACGAAAAATAAAGATATAATTAAAATTTTTAATGTCAAAGATGTATTAAAGCTAGGTCTATTAATTGTATTAACCTAAATTTTATGAATATATCGTGTAGGCAATTTAATCTTCCGTCCTCCCCGACTTTCACGTGACAACCCGGTATCCTCTCCTATTACAATTGAAGTACGACAAAGAGCTCCCAAAGGTAACTTAACAATCAAAGAAGGTTTCTGAGTAAGTTGCTTAGCTTTTAATATAGTACGTACCTGTTCTTTAGCTTTAGGTACATCAAGCTTCGCTGGCGAAAAGCGTGGTTTTAGTGTGTTTGTAGAACCTGGGTTTACTACAACTAAATCCTTGACTAATTACTTTGCTACTTGCCTTTGTTCCTTTGCCTCTTGTTCCTCTCTCTTTTTAAGAGTATTCGCAACTCTTTACATCTTTCGTTACTCTTTAGCTTCGTCCTCAAGCTGTTAGAGCCTCTCTTTTTCAGCCTAAAACTCTACTACCTTAACAACCTCGTTTGCCCCCTAACACATCGCTCTAATATCTTCCTCTTCACACAAATTAAGCTTCTTTCCTTTCTTACGCTTCTTTTGCTCTAAAACAAGTGCTTCGCGAAGGCTATGGTTCTCGTGAATAACAATAGACTTCTTAGCGGCAAGAATCTAAAGAGCCTTAAACGCCTTCTCCGCACGCTTTATTAATAGCGATTTTTAGAACCGGATCGTGAATTTGCGAATTACCTTTGATATAAAAGGTATCTTTTCTATTTAGACAAGTGTTTTTAATAAGAGAATAAACTTCCGGATTTTTACTAAAATAACTTCTTTGTTAATAGGCCAAATCCCCGGTTTTGTAAAAGCGTGAAAGATATTATCCTTAATAAACGAAGCCTCCTATACAGTCTTAAAAAAGCTATAAAAGAATCGTTTAGACATTTGAATATATCTTAATCCCTTCGACATGAGTTTATTGACTTCTTAAGAGTAATATATTAATAGGGGTTAAAATAGTCTAACGTCTAACGGTTGTAATCGATATGTTGTGTAAGGCGGAAGAACTAAAAGGATAATTTTATAAGTATTAGCCCAATAAATAAACGCTATATTAACATAACTAGAATACCTATTAAGTAGTAAAAGACGATGTTCTTGTAGCGACGAAGGTTTAGTATACGGCTCAAACACGTCTTAGAGCCATTTCATTCCTATAGTAATAGAACTCTACCTATTTTCCGAAATAAAGAAATAACACTTGTCTCTAGGCTTAATATCTTATACCCACGTATTTTGTAACTCCTTGGAATCGCCCCTGTATATAAGAAGTGGCGGAATCTATTTCCTAACAGCAAAGACACATGCGAGGCAACTAATAAACTCGCGGCTCCTATTTTACTTTGCCTTTGTAACTCGCCCTAATTTGTATACCCCTAAAGTCATAATTCTTTTTATAAAAAAGCAAAAACCTATTATGAATCCCTTTTCGTCGAAATTTTAGATATTTTCGGGTTTAATAGAGTGCTTAGTAACGATGTTTAATAACTATAATTTATTCGCATATAATTAGCTAAGAACATAATTAAAAGATAAAAATAATAAAGCGGGATAATATACTAGCTAGAAAAAGAGTATTGTTGGTGCAGTACCGGTTCATGTACCACGCCGCATGTGTGAATATATTCCAATGCGAGTATGGCGACAGAGTAATAAATGTATAGTTCAAAATCTGTGTATATTCTAAGAGAGTGCGAGGAGAGCTAGACTATATACTACGAAACCCCACCGAATCTCCACCGAAACCAGTCCGGCTAAGCTCTGATCCTTGAATTTGACCCGCACTCCCTTTTCCAGATCGAAGTATGCTTATGTAGGGACCTGTGGACCAACATTCTCCCCCTAATTTCTTCCTTCCTCAAAATTGAAACACCACCTCTCGTAATAGCTTGAAGACGCACGTCGACACCGAGCTCTAAGTGAAGTGAGGGATATATTTATCTTAGTCGACAGTAGCATAAACTCTAACTGGCTGGGATCGAAAGCTAAGAAACAGGCCTATTATAAGGTAGTACCGAGCAACTCCGTAAACGATAATAAACCCTAGTTCCTATCTTGAAAGACGGCGAGTTTGGTGCTTATTTTCTTTCTTTTTAATAAACTAATCTAAGAATCGCTAAGTATAGCGACCGAGCAAAAGGGTCGATAAAAGTATTAGAGGCATTGTAGTAGAGGCAGCCGCTGTAGTCCTCTATAGTATGAGTTCAGTTCTCGTTAGGAAGATAAAGTTCTATGCTATATAGTAAATACTGCCGAAGATATAACTAGCGGCCATTGAGAATTTTATACTATACGGATAGAGACCTCCTAGGTAATATAGAGTCTTTATTCTTCTTAAGTCCGTTAGCCCTTCAATGATACTGTTTGTCCAAGCGTCAGAAATACCCTTTAGTTCCAATACTTAATGAAATATTAGTAATTTTTCTAGGCTCACTGAAAAATCGGGAGTAAAAGTCGGGTTTAGAGTTTGGTATTCTTGCTCGAGTGGGACCGGAAGGAAAAGGCGACGAGAATGCTCTAAGACCGTGATAGGCAAGTTCACATTTACTGACTTCCTAGAAAATTAAATCAAAATAGGTTAAGAAAGTTAGAAATAATAAAATTGAAAGTATTTACGACATTTAAAAAAGATACGTTAGAATAGTACATTTAACAAAGTTAGTTGTTATAAGTTCTAACGGCGTAATAAGAAGACCTTGGAAAGCCCGCGTTAAGCTACTAACTACTAACTATAGGGATTGTAAGCATATAATGCCCTTGACTACTATGTCTGCTTTACTCTTGTTATTTATAGTTTCCTTGTCTACTATAATTACTCTATGGCCACGTGCTATGAGATCGGCGATACCTGCATTATTTATATAGTACGACTTAGATTCTTCCTTTACGTTAAATCCTTTTATAAGTGCGAAGAATCTATACGTAATTGTCCACTTAAGATAGGAACCCCGAATTTTATTAACCGACTCTTTAGCTAATATGTATTGTTTAATAGCCGAGCTAATAAGTATTTCTAGCGCTATAATAGTTAATACTATGAACTGTGCCTTTCTGAGGGAGGTAGTGAATAAGTTGTCGCCGTCTGCGGGCACAAATAGATGTTGAACTGCCTATGTGTAGATAAGTAAGGTGAAAAGGTAACTCGATAGTATATTGAATGTCCCACGTGCGTAAGGGATACTAAGGCCTACTGTCTAGCCTAATCTTTCTGAGGTAGTATTTCTTGCTTAGTAAGTAGGATAATTGACAATTATAATAAGAAAGAAAAGAGAAATTTTATTATTGATGTCTATGGCTTGGCTTACGCAAAGACTCGTGGTAGTGATGGTGCAAAGTAAGCGCAGATTTTTGGGTATAGTATTGGTGGGAGTGAACAAGTATCTGGGGGAAGTACAAAGGGATGTAACTAAGAGCGGTTCGCATTTGCCTCGTGTGTTTTCAAAGTTAAGCCGGGCCCCGACTAACTTTTTCGCAATTTATTCAAACAGTCGGAAGCCTGATGACACGTCTCTATAATAATTGGGTATGTTTGAGCTTCAGCTGCCAAGTAACGCCCCCTTTCCGACGCCTTGCAGATATTTAAAATTGCCGGTTTTAGAAGAGGGAAATTGCCGGATTGACGCTTGCTTCTGTTATATTAAGACTCTTTTCTATACTAGGCTTCATTTCCCGGAAGATGAGTTGTGAATTTGGACAAACTTGCTGCGTTTCTATAGCTCTAGAACTGCGAGAGATCAATCCCGAAAAGGGACACAACTTGGGACTGAATTTGACACTACCAAAAGCCTCGCTGCACTTGAAGGCGTCATACAACAGACTTGTGGCTGAGCCCACCCAATTACAAGAGAGCAATTCTTTTCGGTGTTCACCTAAATGCATACGCTGGGCCGCTCCCAGCCTGTCACTCAGGACAACACTGCAACCGGACTAGCCCCGAGCATCTTCTATCCTGCTCACTGAAGCCAAGACCCACATGGTGCAAGTCAAGCGTTTGAATCTCCACGAACGACGTGGACTAATGCTAATGTGGCTACCTTCGACTCACGCCATCTTCCCCGCATTCAGAGCGTGGTTTTGTCGCTTTACATAGCCGGCCATGTGAAAGTCGAGTCGAAAGTGCGTACTTCGAAATATGTATATTCCGGAGAGCAGGTCGCCCGCCCTGAGTCGCGTTGGTCGTACCAAGTCAGCCAGAGACTAATTAAACCGACATACCGACATGATAGCTACTTTGTAATATTGAAAGGGTCTGAGAATTGGAGGGTTAGGCCTCGATGATTGGCGGAATGAGAGAAACCTGGCGCATAGTATCAGCTATCGTTGGAGCCTTAGCGATTGATTTTTATTTTTATTTTTCTTTCCTCCACTATTCTTTCTTCCCGTCCGGAGCTGGACTCACTTGGGTCCACTTCTCCGCGGGGCGTTTACTCAGTGCTCTGCTGCTCTGCCGCACCTCCCAAAGATTCCCCTGCATGTCCTTGACTCACAGCATTGAAAGATTGGTTAGAGCCCACCTTGTGGCGTAGACCCCTGGATTTCTCCCTGTCACCCCTTTCTACAGCGTTCAGAGACATGATTCTGGCTGGCTGGGTAAGTAAGACAAAAGATTCCTCGCGGGATAAACCCATGAGCCAGGGCTGCGAAGTACCGGGACGTGCCCTGGTCGAGCGCGAAGGCGGCATGCTGGCGAATTCGGATGTTTGTTCCTAGATCCTCATACTTCGTATCAGGCGTATCTACGTCGGCAAAGTATTCCGCAAAGTGGGAAATAAAGCTTTACTTAGAATAGTATAATTTTTCGATTTCCAGTTTCCTGATTGGGCAGTTGGCCCTTGTACTGCAGAACTCTCCAGAAGGCTTGGCGTAATAGATTCGCCGGCGACCAAGTATTTGTTTGGGCTGGTAAACCTAGGTAAGTTACTGGAAACCGGACCCTGAACGCAAGAACGGACGTTAAGGCTTTCGGCTTGGGAAGACAAAGTGGAAGCGGAAGCGGAAGATGCCGAATACCCTGTATACTTGTATTTCTTAATATTATCCCCTTGGTGCGAATGTGTTGGTATTTCGGTCTGGGATGGGAAGGACAAATGTACTTTGGTCGCCGTTGTAATATGTTCTGCTAAGAAAGATCCAAGAACTCACGACATAGTCCGAAGCACGAATTTTTAACGAGTTATTTATTATTATCCAGAAAAATTGCTTGTGGCCGGCAGTGAATGTGGTGTGGCGTTAGATGCGTTTATTCAATCTCCACTGCTTCTCTTCCCCGGGGCTTTAATATGGTACGGGAGCCTAGATTCCGAGCAGTCTTTTGTGGCAATTACTTTCGTACATTATTTTCAACATGTACTTTCGTACCAAAGTATGCGAAGCACGATCTCGCTGCCAGACGTTAAATACTAGCCATTCGAACCAGCTGGCAAGTGTGAGCCAGCGGGGTAGTGAGACATTCTATGAACAATCGTTGCGTGCAGCTCGCCAATGTTACCGAATCGAGCGTTTGAGTTCCATGAGCCGATGAGGCGGGTAGTCCTCCTCCGCAAGAAGGTCCATAATTCCAACATGAAAAGAGAGCACCGTAGCATTCAGAGCCATATACTGACAAACCATGGTCTTTAATCTGCCAATTCCTTCCTCCAAACCTTTGCCCTCCTCATTGTGCGCATATCTTGCCAGATCGACAATATCCTCAATATTTTTATCGTCGAGCTGGAATATACACAAAGTCTTGTGCAGCTTCTATAAGGACAAGGCTTTCAACGAGTCAATAAGCCAGAGATCCCCCAAAGACATACAGGGAGGCGTGGGCAAGAAACATGTTAGAATAACTCTGGTCGGGTTCGAAATGCTCAGCTGGCTCTCAGCTGCCTCGCAGGTATGGTCGTGAATGTTACGTGGCGCGAGCAACGGATCATGGAGAGCTCCGATTCCGAGCCACAATATGAGGACGTTGCATCGTGCCGAGATGCTACAATGCACAGATACAAGCAGAGGGAATATATCTTTCTACTTGGGCGGAAAGTCTCCAACAGATGACAAGAACTGGGCTCCGAATATGTACGCTGTTCGAGCAACGATACGGTTCGCAATAGCCACAGGCCGACTTGATGCGAACCAAGTGCAGATAAGTCAGGACACCTAATCCACTACACCCGACTTCACCCACTATCACCTCGTGCCATAGAGCAGATACCGCAGATACCGCTTCAGCCGCCGAAGATAGGACGTTGAACACTTGGAGAACAGCCTTCAAGCTAGTCTACTCATAATGTTACTAATCCACGAGAAACCGAAGAGAAATGGCAATCAAAGGAATATAAGCGACATGTGGAGTTTTGTATGGGCTTGAAGGAGATCAGGATCCATTGTAAGGAATGTAATAGTAGTGGGTGGCCCTTTCGGCTCAGCCGCCGGGCGTTAATAAATTGTGTGTGTATGAGGACGTTTCGAAGGACAAAAGTTGCTAGTTACCTGGACACGACTCTGATCTCGATTGCATATTTAGACTAAGGTAACGCCTGATACGAAGTACCTCCGTACCAAAGTACTTGGGAGCCCGGGTCGGCGGGAACGTCCGGTTAGCACAGAATGGGATTGGTCGAGATTTCCCGTGTCGGTGCGATTTGGTGGTGGCACTGTGACGGGTGACTAGTGGCATTGCAGCTGATAAGCTTTATATAAAGCTGCTAGAGCATACTTGGTACATGCCCGAAATAATGTGCACTCGCAGTCTGAGCGCGATTCTAGAGATTTCTACCTGACAGGGCTTTTTACAAGGGTACTAGCCAATCATAAAGTAATACTGATCCGCCACATTCCTAAATTCCTGGAGTTGACAGAGCTATGCACAGACTAGAATTGTACATTAATTACCCATAGTACGAAGTACGTACGAAAGTACAATTCTAGTCTGTGCGTAAACTTATGAAAGTCAGAAACTTGGCAACACAGCGAATGAGTATTCTTCTATCATTGGACAGTACCCTTATACAAAGTATAGAGCCCTGTCAAGTAGAAAACTCGAGAATCGCGCTCAGACTGCCAGTGCACAATATTTCCGGCATATACGAAGTACATTATTTACCCTTGATACGAAGTACGAAAGGTACAATAGGTGTTTGTGGACGGGCGCATGGCTCGTGAGGCGTAGGTGAAGAAGATGCCTTACTGTGGCTTTTGGGACCTGGTAGAAGCGGATGGTGGGTCGTATCCCTAGCGTCCCTTGCGGCCAATGGACACCACTCTAGGGGACACTTGGAACACATAGATATTTCTAGTGACGTCTTGTGAACATTCCGGGGGCGTTGAATAAGAAATTAAAATTTCGCTGAAAACGCCGGGCATTATTCTCTACCGATAACGGTTGTGGCGGCATATGACCCCGCATCCCCGGATCCCCGGATTGGCAATCCCATATATTTACTTATTAGAACATTACACTTAATCTTTTATACTCAGATTTAACTATAATATAAGTTTCGTTGAGTTAGAAGTAAATTATCTCACGTGTTATTATGAAATCCACTTTTCCCCGCAAAAAGTGACGTGAAACGGGCACGTGCTATTTGAAAGTTAAACAAAAAGATTACGTAATATTCTCCGCTAATAAAAGTTAGGCTATGTAATGATAAATCTTATCTTATAAGGAATAATAAAGTATTTAAAGAGCCGGTACCGTCTTCAAAGTCATAATAGTATGAGTTTTGGTGTAAAAACGCCTTTTAACAAGTATAAGTTGACTAGTACTGTACGTGTTGTGTGACGCCAAAACATCTCTAGGCCAGCATTTGTGGATATTGCACCCGAACCCTTCTCTGATCTAGTAAGAGAGACGCCAGTGAGATCGAGCAATATGTAGGAACTGGGCGTTTTCCATGGTATACGAGCCGGCAGTAGCTGATCGGCAGGGCTTAACCTACTGATAGTTCTCCCCTTCCCTCCCTAAGTCTCACGATTCCGTCTCACGACAAGCTTGGTAGCACCATGCTCCTGTGGACCATGCGAAAGATTCGCTGGCACAAAAATCACTCATTAGCTTCCCGCCCCCGGGCACTATAAGCCGATTATGCATTGGATCCAACCAGATTGTGACTACTCAAATCGGGCTTATAGTTTCGAACATTCAATCTTAGCGCAAAGCCACCGCCACCTTTATATTTTGTCAGGATTCTAGGCTTAGACATCTTCAAATCAACGGAGTAATCCGGAGATCCAAGTCATCACGTCCTGCAACTGTCTTTTAGAGGCATCAAATGTGCGACTTCACTTTAATTCGAGGCAAGAGTTAGGAACGGTTAGAGTGCTAAGCGCCTATACTTACAAAATAAGACAAAATGCTTGTGAAACAATAAATCAGTCAAAAATTAGCATGTTTTTAATACCTTTCGTTTGTGATTTTCCGGTCATTTATAAGCCGAAATTATATGCTTTATTAAAGTCACTTTCGCTCATTCCGGTTCATTCTCATTCTGCCACCACTGCTCTAGTAAGAGGACCTGGTGCATATCGCTATGGAAAATAGGGCGAAGAATCGATGTGTTCCGGGAATTATAGTTGACTGTTCTAGTACTCCATGATCATTCTGACAGGCTGCAGCTTTTCAAACATAACACGATTAGGTTTACCAGCCCAAGTATGAGGATCTAAGAACAAACACCCGAGACCGCTAGCATGCCTTCAGCTTGAGCCCAGGGCAGGTACTGGTACTTCGAAAACCTAGCTCATAGGTTTAATCTTATGAGAAAAGCATTTGCCATACCTAGCCAGAATCAGGGGAACCTTTGGAACACTTATATGTCATTGGCGGAGCCCCTTGCATAAAACAGGTGAGGAGTGTGGCAACATCACCCCACATTTGAACATTTATAAATTATATGGCCCTGTGGGTTGTACGCAAATGAAGCTGTATGGCTGGCAAGTGCCGGAACTGATATTTAGGCCCCTCACGGCAATCTAGGCGAGAGATTCCGATTGGCTCTGAAAGAAACCCGCTTCTGTTCTGAATCTCTGCTTCCCTTACCAGAACGGATCTCGATTGACTATGTGGCATATGGTGCGGGAAATTCCAAAATGTCGAATAAAGCATATTATTGAGCTGTTAACTGGCGGCCACATTCCTGAAGCGATTTTGATCTTTGGGGGTCTGTGAGTTAAAGTTATAAAGGCGAGGAGGTAGGCTCGTGGTCCCCTTTTCTCTCGTGTCCTCAATTCGGAGCTGATTGCCATCTCAAATTTTCGCATCTGGCTTACCTACTAGATATATTTTTCTCGGGAGCTTCCTTCCTCTCTTTCGCCCTTATCCAACACTCTAGAATTGGCTCTCCTCTCTTCCACCTCCTTGATCTTACCTCTATACACTGAGAAGAGTCGATTTTCAGAATGGTGGACAACGGGACAACAGGCGGGTTGCATTCAACCGAGCCTATTTTGCTGACGATTGCCGCTTTCACAGCCATTGCATGGTACAACTGCGTAGAGCTCAACGTCATGATTTGGTTGCGGTTTAAGAAGCACAAGGGTCTCTACTTTTGGAGTCTATTAGTTTGCTCATGGGGGATCGTCTTACACGCCCTCTCCTTCCTCGCCAAGTTCTTCCAGGTCTGGAAAAATGACTATGTCTCTGTCACTATTATCACTATCGGCTGGTACGCCATGGTTACTGGCCAATCCCTTGTTTTATATTCCCGGCTGCATCTCGTCATGCATGATAATCGCAAGATCAAATGGGTACTCTATATGATCATCATCGATGTTTTCCTCTTCCATGTTCCCACTACGGTCTTGACATTTGGGGTAAGGAACCTGTCGTATGCTTGGGATCTTTGCTAACATTTCTCTTCCAGGCAAATTCTTCCAAGGCATATCTCTACACAGTCCCATACTCCGTCATGGAAAAGATCCAAATCACGGCATTCTGCATCCAAGAATTCATCATATCTGGTCTGTACGTCTTTCATACTCGGAAAATCCTTAAAACTAGCGCCATTTTCCGAAAGTCAAACACCCGCACAGTCATGCAGCATTTAATCTTTGTGAACGTTCTAATCATCTTGATGGACTTCACGCTCCTGGGCACTGAATTTGCCAACCACTACGAAATCGAGACGACCTACAAGAGTGCGCTCTACAGCATTAAATTGAAACTCGAATTCGCTGTCCTGAATCAACTTCTGTCTCTCACACGCAGCAGTCTCGATTCGACCAACAAAGGCAACAGCAATTACAGCTACGGCCGCTCCGGAACAGACCGAGAAGTCCATTTCCCAACGGCCAACCAAGCCAACGAGTCTGCAAAATGCTACGCCGTTTCGGCTAGTGTCGGACCTCCTTCCAGACTGCAAGACGAGCGTCATGACGGGTATGTGATGAAGACTATGGATGTGGAGGTTACGGTCTCGGAACAGAGCGGGAAGATAAAGGATTGTCCTTGTAAGTTTGGCCCTACCAATGATGCCGGTACGAAAGTCAAAGGCAGACGGATGCTATCAAGCCCGTCGCCGGCAGAATCCGAGGTTGAGTTCGTGAACGCAGGCGCCTGAAATCCACAATTTGGTATTGCTCGAAAACGACTATCTTTGTTTACAGTCAAGGCTAACTGGGAATAGATACCCTGCAACCTAGTTCGCCAAGACGGAGCGTTGAAGAGAGGCTGGGGAGCGTAGGAGTGCGGAGAGTAACGTGCTGGACAATTGTGTCCAGTAGGTATGGGAAATTACATGTAATTTCGACTAATACAAATATCATAATTTGTAAGGGGCTGAGTTCAATGTTAGCATGTGACGATTGAGTCACGAAGTTGAAGATACAGTTTCAAATCGAAACTTCCTCCGATGTTGTTATAGCATGTGATTCAAGCAAGTCAAAGAAGCGAGAGAGGTCTAGCTGACCTGTCTTGACCAATAGCTCTACCTGTTCGTCGAGTATGGAGAGTAGCTCCATATTTTGTGGATCTGCTTGAAATGATGTAGCGACTTTGTCGATATCTTTTTTGCTCGACTTCACATAGCTCCTAATAGTAGGTCTGCACAATGAACGGCTGAAACTGAATTTTCAGTGAAAATTCAGCCTTTCAGCTAAATTAGGACTAGTTGAATTAAAGAATAAAACTAGGGATAGCGAACAATAAAAAGAGGGTCCGGTTCACTGAAAATAGCTTAATTTGTATGGGATTTTGGAGGGGTGCCCATGGCTCGGATCCTCGGATATTTGTCAAGATTCCCACCTAATTCCACCACTTTCTCCACTACTATTACTACTCCTGGTTTCCTGGTTTCCAGATACTAACGATAGTCAATTCTACGGCTCCTGATTGGCTCTCTAGCCAGCTCTCCTCACTCCATACTTCCGTTGCTTTTCCTCTAGTTAAGCTCTTGCCTTGTCTTTAATCTCTTTATCTTCGGCGTCGAAGTGGCTCTTTATAAGGCGTATTATTCGCATTATATCAGCGTCTATGGCCATACGGCAAATCCCTAGTATATCTCGACCCTCTGAAAACAAGCGCTCAATATTAACTTCAGTGCTAGGGATAGCCAGTAAGTCTCGGGCGGCTTAAGCTACTATAAGATACTAGAATTCAAAGGTTTTCCACTAGTACAAATTAAAGTCCGGTATACTTATGTCTTAGCTAGTGACTACTAGATTATAGAAATAGCGGTCAAAATCAGTGATCCTGTCAACTTGATTAGGCTCGGCATTTAGCTCCCGAGCTCGCTACAAAAGGAGTTATTTATGCCGGTCAATATAGGGAAGTCACTCTGCCTGTGTTAATAGCTCTATAATCATAAGATTTGCGGACTAAGGATACATCTTCTTGAATTAAGCCTTGATTCGTGAGATTAGAGCCTCTGCCTTATCGTTATACTGTGCTCGGAGGAGGGAGAACTTGTATCGAGGATTAAGTACATGTGCCGCAAAGTATAGGTCGCATTTAAATATCTCCTTAGTCTATTTCTTTAGAGTTGTCTTTGCCGCGTTAAAGGCACACCGGAGATCGTCACAAATATTACTAAACTCCTCCCCACTAGAAGAGACGTCGTCTAAAAGGTCGGCCATATTCCACATTCGCCTAATATAGCCATCAAGGTTCGGTGTCAACTTTGAGACTATAAGTATACGCTCATAAAATGGCCAAAAGCAACGCTTAACTTACTCGGCAAGCTCCTAATCTAACTCTAAAGGTGTAAGGTACTTACATTAGTTATGACAAGAGCCGTATTAAGAGATCTTTGTCTTGTGTTTCCGAGCTACCTTCATCATTAAATATAAGGAATTCCACCGCGTATCGACGTCAAGAGGTATAAAGACGTCACAAATGTCAGACCACTATTTCCGGCGCTCGTTACTTCCCATAACTTATAACACAAAGCTCCGTACCTTTATAATTACACTAAGGGTTGCCGAGACTGGGGGAAAGACGCCATCGCCTTCGATAACTCTATTAACAAGAGCATCTACATCCTCGCGCGTACCACATCTCAAGGTCTTATAAATAGACTTATAAACAAGGTTATTAATGTGAGCTTGACACTGAATTCGACTTCCTCGGCCTTGAAATTTACAGCTAGGAAGGCTAAGAAGTTGCTGAGGATTAGGGTCGTATTTGAGCTCTAATTTGCGAAGGAAGTAGTTATAAAAGGTGTCGTTATTTGTAACATTATCTCCTATAACTGTAAAGACCTTGTATGCAACCTTTAAACTGATATACGTAGTTATCTAAACAACTGTGTTATTATTAGTTTCTATAACTTCTCTCTCGTTAATATCATTACTAAGAGACGTAATAAACACGTCTACTATCCCGTCACTTGTCTTACTATAGACTGCCTCTGTAAATTCGGCGCTGACTATATATCTAACTTAATCAAGCTTCTTAATATAATAAAGCTGTCCTGTAATAATGTTTTTGTAGTTTAGAGCTCCCTAGCCGTCAAAGGTAAGCGTACAAGAAACACAATACTTTACAAGGTGCTCGGCCTGGCCAACTCGTATTTCGTTGAATCGTGTTTCCGCATATTGTTAAAAAGTCATGCGACTAATAAAAGGTACTAATCTCCTTCCACTCTTAAAGAGACCTTGCTATAACATAGTATCTATTAGAGCAAAAGGTTAGTTGGTTTATACAACAAATCGTAAGTAAGCCTCTTCTAGTCCTAGTACTAGAGCTCTTTCCGACATATGCTACAAGATATCTTTATCTCTACTACTACCGCCTTTACTATTATTCTTAATAGTGTAACCTCCGGCCAAATGCTTCGTCTTGTCTAATTCGTGCTTGTCCTAAAGGTGGTTTATTGTCGACGAAGTGTTTCCGTGCCTTTGTGAGTCTTTGGAGCTCTATTCGTAGTAGTTATATGTCTATAGGCGGTCGTAAACTATTCTACTCTTTTTCTTGAATTTCTTCAACCACGTAGTAGGTAGCTCAGAGATAGTATAGTGGAAAAGAGTGAAGGAGTGCTTGATAAGTGGTCGCCGAGCCTTTAATCGAGACTCTTTCCGTATAACCACAGTCGTCGGGATCGTATATCGTGGCCGCTCTCGACTATAGGATAGAGATTCTAAATCCTCTGTAGCATCTACCTCTAATTCTATAGCTTGTGAAGCTGCTCGGGCTAATGAGCCATCATCTACTATAATAACATCATTATCTTGAGAATCTTATATAACACGTCAGAGAGCTAACGCAACGCGGGGACGTGGAGGGTTGACAATAGGCTCGTCGATTCGTGTTACTCCATAAGCTAAAAGGCTAACTTGTCGTCGCCGTGGAGAGGCTCTTTTAATTGAAAGTAGTAGTAGTGTTACTCTCCGAATAGGGGATCTGCTAGTTCGTTCGTTCTAGGCTCGCTACATAATGAGGTTCCGAGAAATGGCGCTAGTATAAGAATTAGTATAACTTTTTAATAAATATTAGGAATTGCATCGGAATAGATGCAATTAATTTGGCGTACCTTAATTAACAATTCTAGTACTTGGGATTTTTGATTTTATTAGAAACTGCGGCGTTAAATATTTTCTGAATACAAGTGCAGTTGCACACAGTCTCACAAGTGCGCCTTACCCGGTCACGGGATTTTCGGTCCACTTTTATTCTAGTTTACTGAATTTTCATTGAAATCTATATATATCACTAAATTAAACGCTGAAACCTATATATATATATAAAAAGAACGATGAAAATAAGAAGGTGTTTTCATTCTTTCATTGTGCAGACCTACCTAATAGCGGGTTTAAGGTCAGTAATTGTCAGAAAACATGCACTACGGGATATACCATTTGGAATACGATTCGGAGGATCCTCATTGACATGTATAACGGACCACCTGACCAATTCGTGGCAGACGCAGCGAAGAACTTTCATTCAGCCGAATTCAAGGCGAACGCAGCTACGATGGGCATTAAGGTCAAATCGGTACCAACAGAAGCTCACAACGCGATTGGACAAATCGAGAGAACACACGGCCCACTGCGAAGAGCATATAAGATTTTGCAGCGAGAGGTAAGGCACTTGCGGTTAGATCGCCATACGTTACTTCAAATGGCGGTAAAAGCAGTCAACGATACTGCAGGACCGCAAGGACTTGTACCAACATTACTTGTCTTCGGGGCGTACCCTCGACTCATCGAGCAGGATCCGCCGGCTCCGGGATACTCGAGAGAGCGAAGGCAATTCGGAAGGCAATGAAGGAGGTCCGGGAACTGCATGCCGAGCGCCAGATCAGGGATGCAATCGCAGCCCGAAATGGTATCGATGCCTCCGATACCCTTAACCTACCGATTCAATCGGAAGTAAGGGTATTTCGAGAGAAACACGGCTGGACCGGGCCATGGAAGCTGCTTTCCGTCCAAGGGCATAGTTGTGTCGTCGAAGTTAACGATCGACCAATTGTTTTCCGAAGCAACGTAGTGAAACAGGTAGTTCGATATCGGAATCTCAACATGAGCACTTTCCATTTCCGTCCTTGGACCTGAGCAGTTACTACTATAACCTGAGTTGTGGGTGAGCCTGGCTCCTAGGTAAGTTGGGCTGAGTAGTGCGTTGAGCCAAAGGCGACGGTTTAGGCTCCCTCCTTAGTTATAACTGCCGCTAGTTAAAATTAGAAAAGGTTAGTGAAGGGGTTTTTTTAGGGCCAATTCTAGACCCCCGTCAGGTAGAGCTTATCGTATACGAACACATCGCGTCAATCTGTTAACTACCCATTTAAACCCTCTCTCCCACGAGAAGCTATACTTAAATACGCACGATACTACTTTATAATAACTATCGATAGTAGATTCTGTATAATTTCGAAAGTCCGAACGAATATAATATAAATCTTAGGAGGCGTCAATGTCTAGTGCCCCCTACAAATATATTACTATTTCTACGAAGATGTAATCCTCTCACTAGTACTAAGAAATGGGAATATAACGTCTGGTGTCTCTCCTAGGCAAGGTACTATTCATGTAAGACTAGGCAAGATATCGAGGGTTATAACAGCTAGGGTGAAATCACGTCAGGGGAAGATCTATACGCAAGGTTCCGTCTGCCCGGGGAGCGGAGAATTTTATAGAAGCAAGGCAAGCTAGCAGTTATATCAGCCGTCGATTTCTGACTGATCTATCCTCACTTAAGTCGTCATATACCCCGTTATACGTAAGACTAACTTAGTCTTATATAACTCCTCTTCTTAATTATAAACGAGTAACTATAACGGTTGGCGTACGGCTAACTATTAGTTAAGTGTAATAGGGGAGTAAATACAGTGTGAAGTGATCGTTATTAAGTATAGTATTAAGATACTATATTGAAGTAAGCTAAGCACGAGGCTCTTATTTAAGTAAATATATCTACTTATATAGAACCCCTTATATTATAAATCAAACTAATCACCGCGATTAGTACCTGATTTGATTCTACTGTTCCTGTCACGTGACCACTAAATCCCGTGCTTCTTATGACCCAGGCCTCCTATCAATCGAGCTTACTCGCTAGCTAATGTATGTGGGTGTGTAAAGAATAGGAACTACTTGGGATAATAAAGGTGCCTGCTGACTTAACTGTCTAGAGCCTGCCGCGCTCATGTCTGAGCTGGAACTGACTCTGATACTATATCTCCTATTCCCTGTTCGGGCATTATACTCACGTCAAGTCTGTATTTTATTTACTAACGTAGAATTTTTAAGTGTTCCTGCTTTCATCTTACTAATCTTGCGGTCTATAATAACACGTCACTGAAGCTCGTGAATATGGGGCTAGTCGCTTCGACTAGTAAGTAATGCCGGTTGAGCTTTCTTCTTTGTCGGCACCTAAATGACTAGATTTAGCCCCGAAGCTTTTATATCTAAGGTAACTTCTAAGAAAGCATCCTTATATTCCAAAAATACATCACTCTCTTCGAGTACGTCTTGTCCTAAGATGACATTATATAGACACCCTCGAAGAATATAAAAAGTCACTCTTAGTTTAGAAACCCTTTCGTCTAGGAACGACTATTTAGTTAAGATCGAGCCTTCCGTCTTTGCCACACTTCCGTCCGCAAATTACAACAGATTCTGGTCTATATCTATAGTCATTAACTATCCACGCCGCTTCGCATATTCATAGGAGACTAGGCTTAGCTCAGATCCTGAGTCTAACAACGCACGAACAACTTGATTTTCCAAATATCCTTTCACATAATATATAGCAGACCCAAGGAGATTAACGCGTAAAACCGAAAGCGATTACAGTAGCCGAGGTATCCTATAGAGGCGCTCTTTATAATAAGACATAGTCTGAGTAGTAAACAGAAACCCACTACTAAGAATTACATTATACACAAAATCTGAAAGAACATAAAGGGTAATCTTCTAAGATTATAATAGACTCGAGGCGAAGCTCTAAGTCGCATCCACGACACCGACTGTCTTAATATACTTACTATTCGCTATCCGGAGTAAACGACACTGGCTTGGGTCTTAGTCACAGATTTACAACCCGAGCTTTTTTACAAAAGTCGCGGCGACTATATTAAACTCGGCTCCTATATCTAATATCGCATTAGTCTCGAGACCGTTAATGTGACCTTTTGTTACTAAAATTCCTTCGGGCTTTCTCCTAGGGCTATAACGCCTCGTTTGTACTGTAAATAAGTCCCCCTTATATCCTCTCTAAGGCCTCGAACTCTCTTTTTATGCTATTTCCTCGTTATTCTAGTGTTTTTAGTATATTCTCTTTATTGCCTGTCGTTTATATTCTTCTTCACTAGAATCGCATTTTATAAAGCTCCGAGCTCTAAACGTGCTTCTTCGAGGCTCGGCCGTTTTAACCGGTCTGTCCTTATACGTGCTTCGAGGTTCGGCTGTTCTGTCGTTATACTCGTAAGGATTCGGCCTAGGGCTCTCGTACTCGCTGCCCTGAGGTTTAACTATTCTGACGTCATAGTTAGAGGGGTTTGACCTAGGTGTCGGATTCCCTTTACCCACTATCTTAACATTAGTAAGTTCCGAGTTCAAGTACTTCATTGTGGTCTTTATACTCTCTTTCCTTAATTTATTAAGCTTTATTCGCTTATTATACTGTTGTCTCTTCTCATCATCAAATAGTAACTCGTACGCTTGCTGGACTGATGCAAATTCCTTTACTTCTCAGCTTTTAATGTTAGATCTTAGAACTTGTCTAAGTGATATTTAAGGACTAACTTGCGATGCGCCGATCGAATCTCTGACGGATTAGCATCTTTGGCGACACTGAGGGCCTTATATAGATCTAGCGGCAGAGAGGATGTTATAGTAACTACTGTATTATCTCAAAATCTTCGAAACTTCACAAACACATCGCAGCATTCGAACTAGAAGAGAAAATGAAATCAAAACTATAACGAGCGTGTCACAAGTCGAGGTGGCAGTCTAACTGAGGCTGTACTGCAGGGGTGAGAACTCCGCCACAGTGTCGATTATCGCTTGAGTACAGCCTCGCTGGATCTCGACAATTAGATAGAAGGACAGTATCTTCCCTTAAATCCCAAAATGTATTACGGTTAAATAAATCTGAAAGTCCTTTTGTTAAAATCTATTAGTAATGGCTTTTCTTACACCTCCCTTACTCTTCTTAAGTTACGTGACATTTTCTGAATTTATAGCTTCTGACACTAAGCTCTCATTATATCAGAACTTCCAAACATTAAGTTCAAGGAATCTACTCTATCTCTAAAGTTGTTTAATAAAGCTCGAAAATCGACTAAAGGAATTCGATAAAGAAGACTTGGATTAGTTAGATAATGATGTCCTTCTTTCGGCCAAATACTAAGAGACATTTTCAGCTAGAGCCAAGGAACATCCTAGAAAGCGGAACGAATAGAGATAATATTAAATATTAAAGTAAAGATGAAAGAATATCGTGAGCTACTTTCTAACTATTAGAAATAGGATGTGTTAATTAATAAGGGACATTAATTTAGACGAAGCGCTTCTCCTTTAGGGCCAAGTCTTGAATTTACTTAAACCCAGCAATCGCGTCTTTCGAGTCTTTCGGAATTGGTTCGAGAGAGAACAGCCGTTTGTAAGCTATAGACATGATATCTTAGAGAATGTAAATGAATTCGTGGCTCTGAATCTATCGACAGATTAAGATTTCATAATAAGATTTCTGCAGAATTTAGGTGGGAAGTATTTGCCTGTACGTTTATTATCCTTACTATTCCACCCTCTACCCTCTCCCTCAAGCATTCTCAAGAATAAGCAGTCCAGTACAGCAAGCTTACTTAAGGCACTACAGGGCTCGCGACACGAGTAATCTAGCGAAGTAAAATACTACTCCTCGACGCTTATCTCGCGTATTGTGACTATTATTACAGTCATCGCAGCAAGTATCGTCATCGATAGCGCGGTTGTAGTCTTATACGTAGTGACGGATTAAAAGACAAGGTTAGGACTAATAGCGCTATTTACGAGTGTGTTTGCCGCGACTTTGGTAGTTATAACGGATAAGAAGAGGACGGATGTTATTCTAGCGACGGCGGCGTGCGCGGCTGTGTTAGTGGTTTTCGTGGGTCAGAGCTTGGCTAGAGGAGGAACAGGAGGGGGTGGGAGCGGAGGGGGGAGTGCGAGTGCGGGGTGATAGGAGTAGAGGTTTGGGGGTTGATGTGTGTGGTTTAGGATAAGACGTTAGAAGGCGTACTAGATATGTGTATTTTGTATAGTAAGGTGTATAAGTACGAGTGATGATTGAAAGTCCGAAATCAAAGGGAAAATTAAGCGACTTGTAAATTATAGTTCATATAAGATCTTAATATCTTAGAAAACATGTCTTTACTCCTCCTCTGCTATTATTTTATAGTCTAGTTTGTGCAGCTAGCAGTAAGTAGAGTAGCAGATACAATATACACCGCTCCGTTATATTATCATTCCTAGACTTGTCTTTAGAGAGCCTATCCCTTAAGACTACCTCGATCTTCTCGTCTAAGTTTAGTCCTTTTTTAACATCTTTTTGCCTGTTTAGTACTAATAGCTTATAAAACTGTACATGTGTAGATATAGATATTTAAAGTAAAGACAAGAAAAGAAGGTCTTCCTAGAGAAATAGGAGAGGGATAGGGGAGAAGAGAAGGGGGAGGAGATATATAAGGAGATGTATAAGGAGTTAAGTGAGAAGGTGTGTGAGAAGATAGACAGGGCATCTAATAAGTCAGCTAGCTTATAAGCCAGCCAATAAGCTGGGCTTTTGACGTAAGCCAGTCAGCTGTAAAATCTTTGTAAGCCAATCAGCTTGCTTAAAAGTTAGCTTATAAGCGCTTATAAGCTAGTACCTTTAATTTTGACTATAATAGGGTCAATAATAGGCTTAAATAAGTCTGTATTTTAGTGCTCCCGGGAGCCCAAATTAAGGCGGTGAAGCACGGCAGAATCCTATAATTTTCCCATAATTAACTTATGGCTATTTCTATAACTAATTGTCGGTGCAGTACCGGTTCATGTACTACGCCGCATATGTGAATATATTCCAATGCGAGTATAGCGATAGAGTAATAAATATATAGTTCAAAATCTGTGTATATTCTAAGAGAGTGCGAGGAGAACTAGACTATATACTACGAAACCCCACCGAATCTCTACCGAAACTAGTCCGGCTAAGCTTTAACCCCTGACTTTGACCCGCACCCCCTTTCTAAACCGAAGTATAACTATATAAGGACCTATGGACTAACACAGGCAAAACTTCTTTTAGAAAAACCATTTCTAATACACGTAGAAGTAAATAACTAGTAATATATAAGAAATAATAAATAAAATAACAGAGTATTTAACAGCGTCTAATCCCGATCCGACAGGGTCCTAAAAGTGTCCCGAAAGGGGTCCGAATATGGCGAGACGTAATAGCGAGGTTAAGTGAGAACCAGCAATAATAGGAACCCTTAGTATTATATAACGTAATAGATATATATATATGTCGCCTCCTCCTAAAGGTTTGGAATTTCCTTAGCAAACACAAATATAACTACTATACGTATATTACTTTCTGATCTCCCTAAATTCGCTTAATATAGCTCAAAAACTGACATTTCTGAGAAGACTATATTAAATTAAATAGACAAGCCAAAAGTAAATATACTCTTTAGAGATAGTTCAATAAGGAAACGGTGTACTAACTAAAAACAGTACTTGCACCTATACTTACAGGAGCGCTCGACCTTACATACCGCAAATGCTGTATTCGGTGCGTTCGTCTCCTCGCAAAGAACTTATCCCACGAATGCGCCTTTAATAATCCTAAGAGCAAGAAATGCACATATTACGTAGAGAAGAAGTCCTAGTGTAACTCAGTAAGTATTCTTATTTCTTTTCCTTATTCTAAATTATATCTAAATCCTTGCCGAAAGTACTTTAAATATACAGTTACTAACATATAATAAATTCTATGATTTGTCGCCGAAGAGTACCTTCGTCTAATTGCCGCCCTTAAGGCGAAAGATAAAGAAGCTATTGTTATTGCCGCTAAATTAATTAATTCGATATTATTAGTCGCCGCTACTAACGCACTAAAGACTACTAGGGAGTTATTACTGGCGTTATTAAAGGAAACGCGCGCTATATACTAGGAAATCGCTGGCTTAGTTAGCTCGCAAGTAGTAAGTTAACCCCCTTTTTCCTTTTTGATATTAAGGCTCTTAAGTATTAACACTTTATATAATAAAAGACGGTACTAGTTTTAAACCGGCTATTTACCGTCGTCTCCTCTACTGTTACTAAGCGTAGTAAGGAGGACGGCGGTGAGGACGATCCTCTTACTAAGCGCCCCCGCCGAAGTCGCCGCTATAGCGCGGAAGAAGACGAGGAACCTCTTTTAAATATTTATAAGTAGGGGATTCGGCCCTATTTCGGATTAACTTCATAGTAAGTTCTTCGTGGCGGTACTTTTTTTATACTACTATACGGGAGTAGCCCCCTATAATAAAACCGGTAGTTTATCCCTATTAGAGTGTCGTCGTAAGGCCGCCCGTTAGTACTTTAAATTAGAGGGTATTTAAAACCAAATCAAATGTGTTTCTGACTTCGTAAATTAATTAAATATAAAAATAATTACAAGTGATAAATTAATAAATAAAAGTTATAAGAAAATATATAAAAAATCAACGAGTGTAAGAAACTCTTCTATTACTAGTCTGAATTAACTCTAATTAACCGTTAAACTTAACCCTTCATCTTAATAGTGAAGATATTAGTATTAATAAAATCCCAAAGAGCCTTATTCGGAGTACTCTTTATTATAGCGTCGGCAGGATTATTAGTGCTATTAATCTATTAAACCTCCGTTAGCTCTTTACGCTCGTATAATTGACGAATGGCTATAATATCGATTATTAGGCGCTTCTCTTTCGTCGTACTGAGCTTGATAATATACTTATAAAGGGATAAAGAATCCGTGTAAATAATAGTAAGAAGACGCGGGATGCCAAGCTTGTTAGTTACTATATTAATAGTCGTACTAAGGGAGATTAATATATCGATGCCAGCTACTATAACATATAACTCTAATGCGAGTATTACACGGGTTACTCTCTTACATTTCGTCGAGCTAATATATACGATATTACTAGTTAAGGTAAACTGCGTATTCTCTACCGTTTCGGCACTAATTATTAATACGAAACTTATTTGTGAACTTAGGTTTTTATTATTAATAAAAGAACCGTCTATAAAAACGTAGATCTTCGCGGACCGTAAGTCAATTAATACGTATCAGAGTCCTCTTTTTAGGTTGTTTATTTATTATTTAAGGCGTAAGTTTAAGGCCTTAACGTCGTCTTCCGTCGGATCTTAGTGTTACGCTACGATAAAGAGGTTAAATATTACTTCCGGCTGACATATAGTAGCAAGGTAAGCCGCACGAGCTCGTTACTTTTTATAAGCCTTCTTATAGTCTTCTTTTCCTACGTCGACTAGCTCTAGCCTTACTCCCTAACCCTTCTATGACATATAAAGGTTGTCCCCGTTTATAGAAATAGTGTACTTATTAAACGTAATAGTTTCGATAAGGAGTAGTACCCGTATTAGCTTCGTTAAAAAACCGGCCTTAATAATCTTATTTTACTCTCTTGTTAAGAAGTCCTTATCTCCCAGAATTAACGTGTCGTCTGTTTATATTCTTACGACTCTAAAGTTATAGCTTTCCTTAGTACTAATTAGTAAGTATAAGTCGTATGTTAAAGTCTCTATTTATAAGTTCTCCACATAATATTTGTAGTATATATTGAACCAATAGTTTCCGGACTTAAGTATACTATATAATAGTAATACTATTATAAATATTATACTAAGAGGGAAATCTCCCGCGATCTCTTTTAGTGACTATATAAAAATATCCTAGAGAAGCCTTGTCTTTACTTAGACGTAAGCTTAAGTAATGTCCCTAATAGCTAGATAAGATTCGGACTAGTTTTAAAGGCGATTCAGGTACTTAACGGCAGCGGCTAAGAAAATAAGTAACCGCTAGTTAGACCGTTAGATTATTAGAGACTAAGTCAAAATCTCTCTTTTACTTTTGTTATTAAAGTATTAAATTACTAGTCTTAACTTCTTATATAGAATTAACGTCTCTTTGCCTTTAACCTCGTTTACTATTTTTGACTTAAAGATACGGTGGCCTTTTACCCTAGGGTCGTCCTTATAAATAGACATAAAAATACCCCTTTTAATAAGTGCTTTATATTTCGTCCTTCGGGATTGCTAGAATAGTGGCCTAAACACTGTAATCTTCCTTTTAGCACGAAGTTTGATAGATAGCTTCTAGTTCCTCGTCTCTTTCTTAGTTAGAAATACTTTAATATCGTAATTATTATTTATAATTAGTAAATCTAAGAGGTGTTTCGTAAATAGAATTTAGACAGCGATTTAGGGTGGATTTAGTGTTATTTTAGTAGCGTTTTTAACTAGGGATCCTAGATATTACTCATAAATATCCTTTAGTAAGTTTTCTTTTTGTCATTTAATACTAAAGGTATTTGTCTTAAAGGGACGAACTATAGTTAATTAGAACGTACGTATTTTCTTATTTCTTATATTAATCTTATATAATTCTCCCTTAATACCTAAGAAATCGTAAGGTCCTATTTATCTTTTACCCTCCCGATATACTAAAACTTAATTATTAAGGTAGAGACCGTAAATATAAGTAGTTTTAAGGCCGTTTCGTATAGCTAACGTATTATTAACTTTGCACGTAATATAAATTTTCTGTACTTCCTTTATAGCTTTCTTAATCGTTACTGCACGTTACTCGACTAACGGATTTAGGGGGTCTAACTCCGTCATTTTAAGGTATACGCCGAAAATAAGTAGTGTAGGGATGAGTCCGTTAGGTCTAGCTATATTATTTACTACTTTTACTGCCATTTATAGTCGGTCTTCGTCGCTTAACTTAGGGTACTCTTTAGAAATAATTTCGTAGGTATAACGTAGTAGGCGGTAATATCGCTTAACTTTACTAATTAAATAGTGTGCCTCAACAAGTATTAACTTAAGGGTGCTACTTATAGATTTGAGTGTACTCCGAAACTCCTCAGAATTGAAATTAGTACTATAGTCGTACACGACGAAATCTGGAGGTCTTAAGTAAGTGTTAATCTATACTGACTTAAATACGTTAAAAGTGGCCTGAGCCGTAGCGGAATTAGGGGCCTTTCAGATTAATTTCGCCGCACTAAAACTAGTTGCCTCATCTACTATATGAAGGGCATATCGTTCTCTAAACATTGCGATATTAACGTAGACTATATAATTAAAATCGACGTCGTCTTACAACTTAAAGCGGAACCTATATAAAGCATCTATATATTTCTGGCAATACTTATACATCTCTTTAACCCTCAACATGACTTCTAAGTCATACTCATAGTTAGCTTGATTTAGTAAGTACTGAAGACGTCTTACTAAAGGGTATTTAAAACGCCTATAAAGCCGACGTATTTCTTATTCGGTCAGGTGGCATATATTTATCGTTCTAGTAGAAGTGTCTAATAATTAACGATGTTCGTCCAAAAGTAGCTATAGATGCTTATACTTCTGTACAATTAAGTACTTCTTGTCGCCCTAAATCAAAACGTTACGCAAGTTATTATACTACGCATTTAGTATATTTAGCTATTATAAATAAACTAGAAATGGGATATCTACGTCCACGATTTAGAAGTCTATTTCTCTAGCCGGAGTATTAACTATAGTAACCCCTAAAGACAGTCGCGAACCGGCACCGAATGTGATCCGGCTCTAGCCCGCCTAGCTAGTGTCAAACTTGATATCTTGAATTCGCTGTAATGCCCGTAATTAGTTAATCCCTCCCGTGTTTTTGTTAAATGCCCCTGTATTAATTAATAGACCTTAAAAGAATTTGTTTGTTTATTACGTTGTGTAGGCCTTACTTAAAGTAAGTCTCTTGATTTTGCTTTCTAAGATGTAAGTAGCCTTCCTCTCCTTAAGTTGCCTTATAACTTCTCGTGTATTATACTGTGCCTTACTTACTGTAAATATAGTCGTGAAGTTTGCGGTGTCATCGCTATTATCGTCGTCGGAACTCTCTAAAGAGTCGTTAATATTTATTAAAGTGTCTAAATCCGCATCCTAGTGGTTTCCCGAATAGTGTCCGGATATAATCTAGTTTTAGTCAGAATTAGGGTCGATTCCCTTAATATAAGCTAGGTAGCTCCTAAAGGTCTTGTTTATGGCTTTTACTCCTTCGGCCTTACGCGCCGCGAAGTATCGTGCCTTAGACGCTGCTTACTCTTTATTAGAGTGGCGACTACTATAGCAATCTATCTTCTTGTAGATAATATAGCCTGTGTAGCCTAGTATAGGCTGGAATTTGTCTTCGCGTTTGTTTCCACTTAAAAATTTTATCTTGCGGTTAAAGTAATAAGCCGTCTTATTTACGACATAAAATCAGTGGCGATTCGTATGTAATCTGGAGTACTTGCTTACCCTCGATCCCGAGTCATGAGTTACTTTAACGCCGACGGCGGAGCGAAGACTATTTATTAACGTAGGGAAGGTAAGGAGTGCCTAAAACAAGGCCATCTTAAAGAGGGGGTTCCCTAATACTCCCTACACGAGTTTATTATAAAGCGTCTTGTCGTTCCGTATATTATCGTCTTTTAAGCCAAGTTAAATACTTTATAATTCCTTAGCAAAGTTCTTTAATTAGGTTAGTACTAGTTTTCCCGTCTAGTAAGGCTCCTCCTAAAATAACAAGAAAGTTAGACTAAACTACTAGCTAAAGAACTTATTAGCTCTCTTCTTTGTCTCAAAGTATTCGCGAGTCGTCTTAATAAGCTCATCAAATAAGTACCCCTTATTCTGGAGGTACTAGTAGTAATACGAACTAGCTCCGTCTTATAGTATCGACGGAAAGGCTCAGTTCTAAACTTTAGTCTTAACTAATACTCTCTAATACAAGTCGGCGAAGATGTGAAGTTTTTTATTTAAGTAGTCTTTATCTCCGCTATATTAGAGCTCCTTAGTATACATCTTAGTAAGGTTTACTAACGATTTTGCCTAGTCTAAGGTCAATAGATCTATGACATATTATAATAGCCGAATCGACTCTGTATATAGTCTAGTAGTCCTAAGAACCTCAAATAATAATAATAACCTGTCCTGTGAGTATATTACTAGCGTTAGTATAAGATTCGGCAACACGTGGTTATTTAATCTTCACAGGTAGAGATTACTTAGGGGATCTCTCTTAAGAGTAAATAAGAACTCCTTCTTTAGGACTATAAGTAGAGGGGTTATACTATATAGATCCTCGACCTTATTTCCTTTAGTAAAGGAAATCCTAAGTGATCTTAATAGCTGAATCGTCTTTATAAGCTTTACTCTTAACCCTTCTAAAGGAGTGTCTTCTTTTACGGAATAAATAACTACCTCTAGTTAGTATTATAGAGACATTAGGGATTAATTTTGTTAAAGTATTATTAGAAATGGCAGTAGTAGTCGAGAGAGTGATTCCCGGATATAATTCAGTACTAATTTGAGGTAATTCCGAATTTACATCTCTATTTAGTCCTTTAGTTACAAATTTTCCTTAGCTTACACTGCCTCTACTAAAGCTTTTACTGTCCTCGTCCCCCTTTGTCGTTATATAAATATACTAAAGGCTCGTAGGTCGTTCTTAAGGTATATACGTTCTGTAACTTTAATTAATTTGAACTCCTTTGTCGTCTAACCCTTAAAATACTCCTAAAAGTCCTAGAAAAGGAATTCTCCCTTAATACAGCCGTTATAAAAGGACTCACGGAACTTCTACGAGTATGCCGTTACGTCTCCCGTGAAAATTAGACTAAGATCTAGTGTTGCCGTATTATTAAATGTTTCTAGAGTCAACTCTAGCTCCGCCGAAGTATCCGCCATTATATCGGATTCGATTCGTAAGTGATACGATAAGTTCTTAGATAGGTTTCTTAAAAGTCTAAAGTTCTGGATTTAAAGATATTAAATTAATAGTCTTCGTAGAGTAACTGTCGTATTATAATAGCTCTTCTTCGACGTACAATTGTCCTAATCGAGTCTTAAGAAAGAAATTGCCTTCCCTTCACGATTTAGAAAAGGTAAACTACCCTTTAAGGAAAATACAGTGAAGTACTCCTTAAGTTAAAGCCCAGAATCCGCTCTATAGCCTAAGACCTTTTCTATCTATAGTAAAGTTGACGATATAAGTTTACTACTGATTAGTGTCAGTATAGTACTAGTTCATATACTACGCCGTATGTATAAATATATTCTAATACGAGTATGGCGACAGAGTAATAAATATATAGTTTAAAATCTGTGTATATTTTAAGAGAGTGCGAGGAGAGCTAGACTATATATTACGAAACCCTACCGAATCTCTACCGAAACCAGTCCGGCTAAGCTCTGACCCCTGACTTTGACCCGCACCCCCTTTCCAGACCAAAGTATGACCATGTAAGGACCTGTGGACCAACACTAATTCTAGCTTTGACTTCTTAATATCTCTACTAAATATGTCTCGATTAACTTCTCTTATTAATATTGACGAGAATACGTTATAAACTTCATCTATACTATCTGCGAGTACTACTATACCTATGCGAAGTGCGTTTCAACGTATAATGGAATCTTCGGCCCATTCGGTGTAAATTAAGTCAAAAGACTCTTATTAGATGCCACTACCTTAATATAACGACAACTACGACCCTTATAAGCCTCAAAATACGACTCTTTCACTTAATTACTCTCTATGCAACTTTAGAGAGCCTTTATTTAATAATCAGCCGGTAGTTGTGGCTAATTTACCTCGAGGAAAGACCTTAGCTCTAGTACTCAAACGACTATAGACTTAATAGGTATAGTAATGTGGGAGGGACGAACCCCAATCCACATAACAAGAGGATAGTATGTAGCGAGCCACCGGAGGAGATTTTAGGCTCTATAAATAACAAATTAATTAAATCTAAAGATATTATATATTTAAAGAGTACGAATTAGTAAAGAAGGGGAGGGAAAAGGTTTTAATAAATAAAATATATTTAGTGTTACGTTCTTAACGTTCTATAGTCAAGTGTTAGCTCCTTATATATGCGAAGGACTAGCCTAGTCATATAATAAAAGAAATTAGCGGCTGTCCCCGCTATATACGTCCCCCCCTTTAAAGACTCTACTCGTCCTCGAGTAATATATACTAAAAAGAAGTAAATAACCAATTAAAGCGTCTCAAATCATTAGTAGGATGTTATATAGCTAATATATATAAAGTCCCGTGATAATTGACCTGTTACCTTTAGAGTAAATAATCGTCTCGCTTAACACCTTCTTGCCCCCTTACATAAGGCTAGCTCTCCCCTACTAACCTTCTAACTTTAACTCTCTAAATATAATAATCTCTCTTTAATACTATTCTCTTTATAAAGCACCTTAATACGTCTTAATCTCTTTTTTCCTTCTTTTTATTAATTAAACAATACCTCCTATACCTTCTCTCGTTATAACACTTCTAAAGAAAGTAAACTTCCCTGCTAAGCTTATGTCAAAATCGACTTCACTATTACTTTTCTTACACTATTAAGGCAAGATCTTCTTTCACTTAACGATAACTTTAGCTACTATAACTCTAGGTATCTTCAAAGGTCCCTCTGCCGCTAATTCTTCACTATTTAGTACCTTTAGGGCAATAACCTTAGCCTTCACTATTAACTTTAGCGCGCCATTAAAGCTTAACACTTTTAACTTCGTTATTGCCTAGTCGTAGAGGTAACGTAACAGAGAGCTTTCCTTACTTGCTTACTTCCTTCTTGCTAGATAATAACTTCTTCTGTAATACCTGCGTTGACTTATATATAGTCTCTCCTCAGCTTTCCGTACCTCGATCTCTAAACAGTAACTTTAGTATAAAGTCAAGTCGCCTTAACGCGGTAAGTTAACCTTCTATAACACTATCTGAGCTCTATTAACTCCTCGTAGACCTTCAAGAAGAGTCTTTCGTTGTCAGCCACCTTGGAGGTACTATTAAAATCGGTTCGCATCTCAGCCTAAGCGCTCTCAGCTTTAACACCAAAGGTTAACACTATCCCCTAAGCTGCCGTTCAAAACACACTTTTACAGGGGGGTGGACAGCCTGTAAGGCCCCCTGTAATTTAGCGAGGAACACCAAAAATTGCACTCTGCATTAAAAGTATCGTTTTTACCACCTATATTTAAGCTATTCTATGATACAATGTAAAGCAATCTGTTTTCTTATAAAGCGCAACCTCGCATTGCTTACACCTATACATTGTAGCCTTTCTTTTAGTAGTTCGGCCAAGATTACGTGCAATATTCCCTAAAGCGACTCTTTTTGGTGGAGGTCTATTACTAAACCTTACTCCTTTACACGCAACGCAGTCTACTCTCCTTTGTGCTGTAGTCATTTTAATAAACTCATGTGAATAAAGCGGAACCTCCACCGTAACTCTAGATAGCTGTGAAATACGCCTCTTCCGTAAGTCCGGTACATCGCGTCCTATAGTAATTAATGCGTTTACCACTTGTAACCGGAAATCGTCTTGTGAACGGAGGGAAACGTTTTTTAGCTTATAACCACTGTATCGAGTAATCAAGTAACAGTTGGAAAGAACGACTAATAACATATATTAGTGGAGAGCTTGAATTGGCCCACGCCGAATACGTCTGAGGCCTCTATTATGCCCCTGAAGTTGATCTCCCAAATCGACAGCTCCCATATAGTGATTGTAGGCGTCGTACAGCTCTGGGATATTAAGTGCCTTGGTAGGTTGATTTCCGAATGGAGCCCGAGAGATCTTTGCATTACCGGCTGTCTCTTTTAGTCGTTTTCGCACCCGTAAAACCGTGCTTTTACTATCCCAGAATGTTAACATAGCGAGAGCAAAAGCCGAATCTTGGAAGCTGATATGTAGTACGTTTTCCGACTTAATAGGGATAGTAACTGTTGTCCCCCATAGCATTGTATTAGCACCTTTTTCCCGCGTTTTCTTGAGCTTTACAATGTCTTCATGGACACCTGAAGATGTCTTACACGTACCGGTAGCTGCAAAACCTTGAGACCTCAAATATTTAAGTAATTAAGTAGAGGTAAAGAGGTTGTTAAGGTAGACGTGATATGAGGCCTTTGGTAACTATGCAAGAAGAGTTGGTACTACCGATTGAGTCGTATTAAGTCCTTGAATCTTTGAAACTCTAAAAGCACCACCTTTCTTCCCTGGTTGGTAGTAAAGCCACCGGAGAAAGAAGCCACGTTGTACAGTAACCTAAATCTTGATTCCGGTAGGCGTTGGCTTATTTGGAATCGTCGTAATAGCCTTGGACTTTCCCGTATATCGAGCCATAGCTTCGTCTATAGCTAATTCCTGGCCAGGTTTCCACAGTTTCAGGTTAACTGTTTGAATATGGCTATTTAGAGGTTCTGTCTATTAAGATATTAGTATTATATACTTAAAATAAGTAGGGGAATTACTCTTTGAAATAAATGAATACTCTTTTCATTACACACTCGGAAGCGCCGGCGTAAAGCTTGGAATCGATTTCGTCCAAGGACCTTGGAAATAGGGTGAAAAGGAGCTAATGGGCTTGTATTCCAGTAGTCCTCGATCTGATTTAAGGGGTAAACCGTTATGTAAATACACACAGCGAGGTACAAGTAGATTTCCGATCGACAAGTCTTATACTAGTCCTTTACACGAGAGTACGGCTTTAACTTATGAGGCTGTAAAGCCGGCTGGTAAGAGTTTGTAGCCAAAACGATTGCGTCAATTATGTCTTTATTGTAATACTGAGTGAAAAGGGTAATAGGATTATTTGGAGAGTAGTCCTCTGGCAAGTGAATCTCAAAGTCAAAATCATCGATTTCCATTGGCTTAAATTAAGCCCCTCTTGTATGTAAAGGCTCTGTAAGTGGTCGCAAGGTACCCAAATTAGTGGGTTCTGGAAACGCAGTCTTAGGCATTGTGTTTGCATTGAAAATAGGTTTTTTCTAGTAGTAAAGAGGGGTTGTTGATGTTGTTTATTGATCCAGGCCCCGCTGGCGCACGGCCCGTAACGTAGGCAACCTTAGCGCCCCGCTTCAGCGCTGCACCTTGGAAAAGTGTGTTAACGGCAGCTTAGGGGATAGAGGTCTCAACGCGTCTTAACTTCGTGAGTTATACTCTTATCTTTTCTCTTGTACTTGACTGGCTATTTATAGATTATACTAACACCTTTCCCATACTAATCGTAGTGCGACCACTGTCTTTAGTCCTTAACTCGTGTTTTGAGAAATGCCTAAAGTAAACTCTAAGACTTTACCTTAAGCCAGCTAAGTATTAAACTACTTAACGTCTTCGTAGCGCCGGTGCTTATATTCTCTTTATAAGTTAAGGAAACGATGTCCTTTATCTCCTTTAGGCTCGTAAACTTAATAAGAATTATAAGCAACTTTGTTCGATACCCGCATTAAACTCTACTCCTCGGGTTTAGAACATGCGTGTCGCGCCGTACTAATCTTCCCTTAAGAATAAGTCACTAAGTAACTTTCGAGTCCCTCCACAGACGCGTCTATATTACATCTACGCAAGTTACACTACTAAAGATAAATAACATTATTCCGCTAGTCTTTTATTAATTAATTAGTTAAATAAGGTAGAGGCTAGATCTACTAACTTTAAAAGTTTATAGTAGAAAGCTAAGAGAAGTAAGAAAACTAACAGTCGTAATACGTTAAGTAAGGTTAAGAAGCTTTAATAAGTTCTTAGTTCTTAATATAGTAAAAATAGCCCCTTCTCCCCTTAATAAGTAAGTCACCTCTTATTATTAAAGTTAATAAAGGGTCTTTAAAACAACTAAGCTTTCTAAGGGTAAAATAGTTTAATTAACTCAAGTACTATTAAGTTAATAGTAGCTAAGCATAGGATAGTATACTATAAGGTCTTATTAGTTAGAGATCTTCTTGGAATAGTGGTTCAGTTATAGTTAAGGTCTCTTAATTACTTTAATTCTTTAATAAGAGTTAAAGAACTTGTTATTAATCTTAAAATTAAAGTTAAACTTAACTCTTAATTAGTTACTCTATAAGTTATTAGCTTTGTCCCTGTCTGTTTTACTTAACGACACCTCTTAGAATAATATAATAAGTAATAACAAAACATCTATAAAAACACTTAAGGTCGCACTTTTAGCCTTAATTAGTTATTAATACTTATTACTAAGCCTAGCTAAAGGTCGAGGATATAAAGTCTTTATTACTTTAGCGATATTAATACGAGCCTAGAATGGCGGCACTTTTACTTATAAGTTTATTATAATCGTAAAACTATTATATTATATTTAAAAGTTATTTATAACTTATAGTCTCTTACTAGTACTTTAAGTATAAAGTATATTACTTCTTGTCTATTAGTACTAGTAAATAGTAAGAGAAGTCTTTATTCTTTTAGACTTTCTGATAAAAAGGGACTAGAAAGTATCGACGTATATATAAAAGGGGCCCTAACTTAATAAGCGAGAGACTTTAAATAGAGCTAATTAGGGGTAATCGACTAATACTTAATCCCTGAAAAGTTTACTAGCTAAGGGTCATTGGCCGATAATATACTTAAACCTCTAGCACGTGAAATAAGGTTAACGTTAGCTATATTATAGTTATTAACTTAAGGTTTTAAAAAGCACGGCTTTAATTCCGAGCGTGTTATTAGCTCTTTACTAAGAGATCTCCTAGACTTTTACTTATTTTATATAAATCGTGTGATCTACTTACTAGTTTAAGGCTAGTTTATTAATAGTACTCTTAATATTGTCCTTTATAAATCGCTGTGCGCTATATTAAGGTTAATAGCTTTATAAGTATTAGCTTTGTCCCTAAGAACAATAGACTTACTTTGTTATTTCCTCTCTTTTTATTAATTACCGAGAGTTAGTGCCTAAGTATATTACGTTTATATTCTTCGGGGTATTTAGTACGTTAGACTCGAATTTCTAGCTTAGACTATAGGTTTAACTTGCCGTTTTGGAATTTAGTCCTACGGATTAAGCCTAATAACTAGCCTATTTAAATAAAGTTACTTTTTGCCGCCTAAAATATCGCCGGCTTAATAATAATAGTCTTGTTTTAAACTTGTCGTATATTTATATATAATAAGTAGTTTATAGGGGCGCTAGTTTTTTATTAAGTTTTACTTTAAGAGATAAGTGTTTTTGTAGCGTAAGGCTAATGTTCTCTTTAACTTACTTAAGGATATATAGGCTCTTTTTTGTATTTATTATAATATTAAGGTGTCTTAAATCGTAGTTCTTGGTAATATAAAGTCAGTTTAGCGATCGTTTTAATGATTTTAATATACGACAATATGTCGTCCCCCCCTTTAAAGACTAAGGGTACGTCCTTGTATTAGCTCCTTAATACTAAAGCCTTAATACTAACGTATTAACTTTAAGTTTTATATAGCGACAGTTAGTCGTGGAAGTAAATAATAGTTATTAAGGCCAAGTTTATTTAATTAAAGAAATATTATCGGCGACGCTAACGTATAAAGCGTATATATTTATTCCGAGTTAAATACTACTTAGTACTTATTATATTACTATATTAATAATTCGGGGACTTTAATTACTATTTTATTATCCTTAATATATTATATTGTCGGAATCGTAGGGTTCTTTAAGAATTCGGGGTCATTAAGGTGTTATAAATTAATATTTAATTTAAGATTTAGAGGAGTTAAGTTATTGTCTTCGTTAGAGGCCTCTCTTACTTTATTATTATTATTATTAATAAAGTTGTTCCTCTTATAAAAGAGCTTAAGCTTATTGCCGGCGAAGGTTTGTTATAACTAAAGGCTATTATTGCCGAGTTCCTTGAGTCTATAATAACCTTTATTAGTATAAGTTTCAGCGATCTCGTAAGGACTTAACTACTTAAAGTCGAGTGCTCGGTTTAAAGATATATTATTCTCTCGTATTAAGTCCTAGCGAAGGACTAAGTCTTTCTTTTTAAATAGTCTCTTTTATATATTATATTTGAGATTAAAGGCTTCCTTACCTTCTTAACGACGCCGAGTCTTCTTAAAGATAGCCTTATTAATATGTTCCTGTCTTATTTAAAACTATATAACCTTAAGCTATAGTAACTTCAATTAGTCACGAACCTCCTTAGTAAATAACGTTCTTTATATTAAGTTTTTTGTCTTAATAAGTAAGATTGCCTTCTTGTCGTATATTATATAAAATAGTATATAATTATTAGACTATATACAGTAGTTCTATTAGTAAATAACACTATAGAAAGGTTATTAGTCTAACGTCCTTTTATTTTTAATAAAGCGTTCTTAATAAGTTTATAGCCTCGTTCGATTATTTCGTTGGCTCTAGCGTTATATATTAAGATCTTAATTTGCTCGACTTCTATTTTATTAAGTAGTTCTAGTACTTCTCTTATATTCTTAATTCTTTTATTTATAATAAGTTTCTAAAATAACCTATAACAGTAAATAATATCTTCTTAAATAAAAGTAGCGATGTGTTTAGCCTCTTTAGTAAGGAGAGCTTTAACTTTAGCTTATTTACTTATATTGTCTCTTGTAATAATAAAGTAGCCTTTTCCCCTGTGTAATAATATATAAGTAATATCTAATACTTACTTTTTTATAAGTTTATTTAATACTATAAAGTAAAGAGACTCCTTAAGACGTTTCGCTAATTAGAGTTAACAATTCTTATACACTTAGACGTATTTTATATAATTAATAAATAGTCCCTTTTAAAAGTATTACGTAGTAATACAGTAGTAGGTACTTTCTCTCCCTTTATAACTAGAATTATTATAATAGCTCTAAAATATAATTTCTTTCTCTTTATTAATATTAATAACAAGCTTAATAATAAAACCTTTTATAAGGAGCCTCTAAATCTGGCGACTATATATATTATAATTTAAAGCTTCCTGTTTAAAGACTCGAAACTACTTTTTAGTTATATCCTTAGGAGTCTTAAGTATTATTAAGTATCGGGCAATTTACTAGTACCCTTTACTATACTTATTAGCTAAAATAAGTAGTTCTCCTTCAATAGAGCTTAAACTATCAGAGGAGCTAAGTTCCCCTTTATTTTTTAAGTGTTATACTTTTACTTTTATATTTAATAAGATATTATTTCGTTTATATAGTTTAAGGTTTATTATTACTTCTTTAGGTTCTAAATTAATAAGTTCTTTAGCGTTAAATACTTTTATAAAATAAATCTTATAAGCTCTTAACTCAAAAAGTATTTAATCTTCGTTTATATTACTCTTTTTTAACGTGTCGTTAATATACCTTAGCCTCTTAGAGAACTAATCGACAACGACGTGTATTAAGCCTTTAATATACCGAACTTCGAAATTAAACAGGCGTATCTAAGTAAGTTATTTAATAAGTAAGGCGTTAAGATAATCGTAGGCGGCTCTATTTAGTTAAGTAATTAAGGTATTAGCGTTTATTTTAATAATAAAGTGTACGCTAATAAGCCAGATCTTAAGTTTTTTTAAAATATAAAGTATGCCTTTATATTCTCGCTTAATAGTATTATACTTAGCTTTAGTCTTACTTTAAAAACCACTCTTATACCTTATAAGTCGTATTTTATTTATTAAAGAGTCTCTTTAGCCGAGGAAACCTCCTTAACCTGTGCTACTTAAGTCGACACTAACAACTATTTTTTTAATACCTTTACTATAATTAATCCGACATAAAACTAAAAACGAGTATAATATATCTTTAAGAGTTTATATTACTTTGTCGTGAATTTTTAAGTCTTAAAAAAACTTAACTCCTTTTCTAAATAGTACGTATAATAACTTAGCGATTAATTAGAAGTTTTTAATTTAAATTCAGAAGTAAATAATAAGGCCTAGAAATACCTTAACTTTTATTAAGTTACTTAGTAAGTTCTAGTTCTTAATCTTAACTAAGTGTCTCGCTAAAGGTTCTCTCCCCTTAGAGTTACAGGCGTATCTTATAATATTTATACTATTTAAATAAAACTAAGACTTTAAGCTGATAATAACACTTACTTTTTCTAAGTGTTTTAGTGTTTTGTCGAGGTTTTAAATATATTTTAAAATAAATCTTTAGATTCCGGGACGAACTTCTTTTTAGTTATAATTTATATATAGTCCTTTAACTATTATATTATTTAAGAATAATATAAACACGCTAGGAATTAGTGGCTTTAATATACAAGTAATCGTTTTAATAAACTAAATAATAGAGTTTATAATACTTTAAGGGAGAATTATATTCCTAATTAAGCTTACGTTTAAAATATAAAAGGCAGTTATGTCTCGGCTAGACTTATAAAAAGTTTATTAATTATAGCCGGAGTATAAGTTAACGAGGCTAGCGACGTAATAACTAGCGAATTCTTCAGAGAACTCATTTACTAAAGGTAAAAGATTAGTATCCCTTCGTATAACGGCATTTAATATAATAGTTAAATTAATAAGTTTATATTTTCTAAATTCTTTTTTTTTTATTAAAAACTAAGTATTTTAGTATAGGCCTTTAAAAAGCTTAAGAACACCCTTATTAAGACGCTCTTATACTATCTTTGTAACTTCTGGGATTAAAGCTCGTAATAACGGAAAGTTAAGGGCTTACTAAGCTTTGTACTTAATAGTTTTAATAACGACTAAGGGAGAAACATCTTTATAAAATCTATTATATTTAGGCTAGTTAAACGCTATAGCTCCTTCTTTATTAATTATTATTTTATTAAAGAGAGCTCTCTCTTTAGGTTATAATAACTTCTTAACGTTAAGTTTAGTTAGTCTTTTTAGCGTAAGTCGGGAGTTATAGGGTATATTAATAAAGCGTAATAGTAATAAATCTTAATATTTCCTTAATTATTCTTACTTAGTCCCTTTATCTTTTAATCTCTTATACTAATTATCTCTCCCTCTTAAGGGGTCGCCTATAAAGTCGGCTTCGTTAACTAATTAGACTTTCTTGGCTTTCGATTTATATATAGTGTTAATTTAAGTAGTAGTGTTTTAAGTACTCTAAAAGGGGTTCTTAATTAAGAGATCGTCATAGTTCTTTGTTTATTCGAAAGTAAGCGTGGCTTTAGTTAAAGAACTAGCTCTAAAAGCTCTAAAAAAGAATAGTTTTATAATTAACTTTTCCTCCGGGAATATATTGTGGGAGGGACGAACCCTAATCTACATAACAAGAAGGTAGTATATAACGAGCCACCAGAGGAGATTCTAGGCTCTGTAAATAATAAATTAATTAAATTTAAAGATATTATATATTTAAAGAGTACGAATTGGCGAAGGAAGGGAGGGAAAAGAGTTTTAATAAATAAAATATATTTAGTATTACGTTCTTAACGTTCTATAATTAAGTGTTAACTCCTTATATGTGCGAAGGACTAGCGTAGTTATGTGATAAAAGAAATCAGGGGCTGTCTCTATTATATACGTCCCCCCTTTTAAAGACTCTGCTCGCCCTCGAGCAATATATACTAAAAAGAAGTAAATAGCTAATTAGAGCGTCTTAAATCGTTAGTAGGATGCTATATAGCTAGTGTATGCGAAGTCCCGTGATAATTGACTTATTACTTTTAAAGTAAACAATCGTCTCACTTAGTACTTTCTTGCCCCCTTATATAAGGTTGGCTCTCCCCTATTAACTTTTTAACTTTAACTTCTTTAAATATAATAACCTCTCCTTAATACTACTTCTTCTATAAAGTACCTCAATATACTTCAACTTTTTCACTCCCTCTCCTATTAATTAAACAATACCTCCTATACCTTCTTCTTATTTTAATTTTTTAAAGAAAACAAACTTCCCTATTAAGCTTATATTAAGATTGACTTTACTATTACTTTTCTTTATACTATTAAGGCAAGATCTCTTTCCGTTTAATAATGACTTTAATTACTATAACTCTAGTACTCTTAAAGGTCTTTCTACCGTTAATTCTTTACTATTTAGTACTTTTAGGGCAATAACCTTAGCCTTTACTATTAACTTTAGCGCGCTATTAGAGCTTAATACCTTTAACTTCGCTATTGCCTAGCCGCAAAGGTGACGTAATAGAGAGCTTTTCCTTACTTGCTTTTCTTCTTACTAGCTGACAACTTCCCTTCACAACACTTACGTTGACTTATATGTAGTCTCTCCTTAGCTTTCCGTACTTCGATCTCTAAATAATAACTTCAGTATAAAGTCAAGTCACTTTAACGTAATAAGTTGACCTTTTACACTATTATTTGAGCTCTACTAACTCGTTATAGACCTTTAAGAAGAGTCCTTTATAATTAGCTACTTTAGCAGTACCATTAAAATCGGTTCGCTCTATCTCGGCTTAAGCGCTCTTAGCTTTAACACTAAAGGTCGACACTATAAAAGTCTTAACGCGCCTTAACTTCGTGAGTTTTACTCTTATTTTTTTCTCTTATACTTAATTAGCTATTTATAAATTATATTAATACCTTTCTTACACTAATCGCAGTGTGATTACTGTCTTTAGTCTTTAACTTGTGTTTTAAGAAATGCCTAAAGTGAACTCTAAGACTTTACTTTGACGTTATTTAAGCTAAGTATTAAATTGTCTAACTTCTTTATAGCGCCGGTGCTTATATTCTCTTAATAAGTTAAAGAAACAATACTATCTGTCTTCTTTAGGTTCGTAAACTAATAGGAATTAAGGTTACCTCGTGTAACTACTTATATTAAACTTTACCCCTTAGGCTAAGAACGTGCGTATTACGCCGTATTAATCTTCCCTTAGTAATAGGTTATTAAGTAGCTTTTGGGTTCCTTTATAAATACGCTTTTATTATACTTACGCAAGTCACATTACTAAAGATAAGTGGTATTATTCTATTAGTCTCTTATTAATTAGTTAGTTAAATAAGGTAAAGGCTAAATTCGTTAACTTCGAAGGTTTATGGCAAAAAGCCGGGAGGAGTAGGAAAACTAACGGTCGTAATACGTTAAGTAAGGTTAAGAGGCTATAATAAGTTCTTAGTTCTTAGTGTAGTGGAAATAGCTCCTTTTCCCCTTAACAAGTAAGTCACCTCTTATTATTAAAGTTAATAAAGGGTCTTTAAAACAGCTAAGCTTTTTAGGGGCAAAAGAGTTTAGTTAACTTAAGTACTATTAAGCTAGCAATAACTAAGTATAAGATGGCATATTATAAGGTCCTATTAGCTAAAGATCTTCTCGAAATAGTAGTTTGGTTTTAGTTAAGGTCTCTTAATTATTTTAGTTTTTTAATAGGGGTTAAAGAACTTATTATTAATCTCGAGGTCGAAGCTAGACTTGACTCTTAATTAGTTACTCTATAAGTTATTAGCTTTGTTCCTGTCTGTTTTACTTAACGACACCTCTCAGAATAATATAATAGGCGGTAACGAAATATTTATAAGAACATTTAAGGTCGCTCCCTTAGCCTTAATTAGTTACTAGTACTTATTATTAAACCTAATTAGAGGTCGAGGATATAAAGTCTTTATTACTTTAATAATATTAATGTAAGCCTAAAATAGCGGCACTTTTACTTATAAGTCTATTATAATCGTAAAACTATTATATTATATTTAAAAGTTGTTTATAACTTATAGTCTCTTATTAATACTTTAAGTACGAAGTATATTACTTTTTATTTATTAATACTAGTAAACGACAAAAGAAGTCCTTATTCTTTTAGACTTTTTAATAGGAAGGGGCTAAGAGGTATTAACGTATATATAAAAAGGGCCCTAACCTAGTAGGCGAGAGACTTTAAATAGAGTTAATTAGGGGTAATCGACTAATACTTGATCTTTAAAAGGTTTACTAGTTAGGGGTCGTCGGCTAATGGCATACTTAAACCTTTAACACGTGAGGTAGGGTTAGCGTTAATTATATTTTATTACTTATAATAAGAGATTTTCTTAAATAAATCGCGAACCTCCTTGAGACTTATTTAGGCTTATTAACGAGAGTGCTAACTAGTAAATTCCTAGATTTAAGGCTATTGTGGATAGTCCTTGAGGCTTTAGAGAGCACGGCTCTAATTCTGAGCGTGTTATTAACTCTTTTACTAGGAGATTTCCTAGACTTTTACTTACTTTATATAAATTGTGTAATTTACTTATTAGTTTAAGGCTAGTTTGTCGATAGTACTCTTAGTGTTATCCTTTATAAATCGCTGTGCGCTACAGTTAAGTTAATGGCTTTATAAGTGTTAACTTTATTCTTAAGAATAATAGACTTACTTTATTGTTTTTTCTTTTTTTATTAATTGCTAAGAGTTAGCGCTTAAGTATATTACGTTTGTATTCTTCGGGGTGTTTAACACGTTAGACTCGAATTTCTGGCCCAGGCTATAAGTTTAACTTATTGTTTTAGAATTTAGTCTTATAAATCGAGCTTAACAATTGGCTTATTTAAACGAAGTTACTTTTTGCCGCCTAAAATATCGCCGGCTTAATAATGGCAGTCTTATTTTAAACCTGTTATATATTCGTATATAATAAGTAGTTTATAGGGGCGCTAGTTTTTTATTAAGTTTTGCTTTAAGAAATAAGTATTCTTATAACGCGGGGCTAATATTCTCTCTAACTTACTTAGGGCTATATAGGCTTTTTTTTGTATTTATTTTAATGTTAAGGTGTCTTAAATTATAATTTTTAGTAATACGAAGTCGGTTTAGTGATTATTTTAATAATTTTAATATACGGCAATATGTCGTCCCTCCCTTTAAAGACTAAGGGTACGTCCTCGTATTAACTCCTTAATACTAAAGCTTTAATACTAAAGTATTAACTTTAAGTTTCGTGTCGCGATAGTTACTCGTGGAAGTAAGTAATAGTTATTAAGGTTAAGTTTATTTAGTTAAAGAAATATTATCGGCGACGCTAGTGTATAAAGCGTGTATATTTATTCCGAGTTAAATACTACTTAGTACTTATTATGTTACTATATTAATAATTCAGGGACTTTAATTATTATTTTATTATTCTTAATACATTATATTGTCGGAATCGTAAGGTTCTTTAAGAATTCAGGGTCGTTAAGGTATTATAAATTAATGTTTAGTTTAAGATTTAAAAGGGTTAAGTTATTGTTTTCGCTAAAGGCTTTTCTTACTTTATTATTATTATTATAAATGAAGTTATTCCTCTTATAAAAGAGCTTAAGCTTATTACCGGCGAAGGTTTATCGTAGCTAAGGGCTATTATCGCCGAGTTCCTTAAGTTTATAATAGCCTTTATTAGTATAAGTTTTAGCGATTTCGTAAGGACTTAGCTATTTGAAGTCGAGTACTTAGTTTAAGGACATATTATTTTCTTATATTAAGTCTTAATAAAGGACTAAGTCTTTTTTTTTAAATAGTCTTTTTCGGATGTCGTATTTAAGATTAAAGGCTTCCTTACCTTCTTAACAACGCCGAATCTTTTTAAAGATAGCCTTATTGATATGTTCTTGTCTTATTTAAAACTATATAGCCCTAAGTTATAGTAACTTCGATTAGTCACGAACCTCCTTAGTAAATAACGTTTTTTATATTAGGTTTCTTGTCTTGATAAGTAAGATCGCCTTCTTGCCGTATATTATATAAAATAGTGTGTAACTAGTTAGATTATATATAGTAGTTCTATTAGTAAACAATATTATAGAAAGGTTATTAGTCTAACGTTCTTTTATTTTTAATAAGGTATTCTTAATAAGTCTATGGCCTCGTTTGATTATTCTATTAACTTTAGCGTTATATACTGAGATCTTAATTCGCTCGACCTCCATTTTATTGAGTAGTTCTAGCACTTCCCCTATATTCTTAATTCCTTTATTTATAATAAGTCTCTAAAACAACTTATGACGGCAAATAATATCTTCCTAAATGAAAGTAGCGATGTATTTAGCCTCTTTAATAGGGAGAGCTTTAGCTTTAGTCCATTCACTTATGTCGTCTCTTATAATAACAAAGTAGCCTTTTCCCCTATGTAATAATATATAAGTAATATCTAATACTTACTTTTTTATAAGTCTATTTAATACTATAAGGTAAAGAGGCTCCTTAAGACACTTCGCTAATTAGAGTTAACAATTCTTATATATTTAAACGTATTCTATATAATTAGTAAATAGTCCTTTTTAAAAGTACCGCGTGGCGATACAATAGTAAATGCTTTCTCTCCTTTTATAACTAGAATTATTATAGTAACTCTAAAGTATAATTTCTTTCTCTTTATTAGTATTAATAATAAGCTTAATAATAAAACCTTTTATAAGGAGCCTTTAAATCCGGCGACTGTGTACACCGTAATTTAAAGCTTCCCGTTTAAAGACTTGAAACTACTTTTTAGTTATGTCCTTAGGAGTCTTAAGTGTCGTTAAGTATTAGGCAATTTATTAGTACCTTTCACTATACTTATTAGTTAGAATAAGTAGTTCTCCTTTAATAGAACTTAAATTATTAAAGGAGCTAAGTTCCCTTTTATCTCTTAAGTATTATACTTTTACTTTTATATTTAATAAGATATCGTTTTGTTTGTGTAGTTTAAAGTTTATTATTACTTTTTTAGATTTTAAATTAGTAGGTTTTTTAACGTTAAATACTTTTATAAGGCAAATCTTATAAGCTCTTAACTCGGAAAGTATTTAATCCTCGTTTATATTACTTTTTTTTAGTGTGTCGTTAGTATGTCTTAGCCTTTTAAAGAGCTAATTAGTAACGACGTGTATTAAGCCTTTAATATACCGAACTTCGAAATTAAATAGGCGTATTTAAGTAAGCCATTTAGTAAGTAAGTGTCGTGCAGGCTCTGGTAGGCCAGCTAAGCGAGCCCTATCAAAGGCGACCTGGCCAAAGCGCGACCGACAGATATTCAGTAAGGAGCTCAAAGAGCTCCACGTAAAGTAGACCAATACAACGATCAATTACAGTACTGCGCATACCTCAATAATACGTCAAATACGCCTCTGTGGAGCCTCTAGGCGTGCTCTTGCACGACAGTAAGGCGCTAAGATAATCATAGGCGGCTTTATTTAGTTAAGCAACTAGGGTGTTAGCGTCTGTTTTAATAATAAAGTGTACGCTAACGAGCTAAATCTTAAGCTTTTTTAAAATATAAAGTATACCTTTATACTTTCGCTTAGTAGTATTATACTTAACTTTAGTCTTACTTTAAAAACTACTCTCGTACCTCGTAGGTCGTATCTTATTTATTAGAGGGTCTCTTTAGCCAAGGAAACCTCTTTAACTTGTGCTACTTAAGTCGACACTAATAACTATCTCTCTAGTACCCTCGTTATAATTAATCTAATATAAAACCGGGAATAAACACAATATATCTTTTAAAGTTTATATTACTTTGTCGTGAATCTCTAGGTCTTAAAAGAATTTGATTCCTTTTTTGGATAGTGCGTATAATAGCTTAACAATTAGTCGGAAGTTTTTAATCTAAATTTAGAAGTAAATAATAAGGCTTAAGAATGCCTTGACTTTTATTAGGTTACCTAGTGGGTTTTAGTTTTTAATTTTAACTAAGTGTTTTACTAAAGGTTCTCTCCCTTTAGAGTTATAGGCGTATCTTATAATGTCTATACCGTTTAGACAAAACTGAGACTTCGGTCTAATAGTAACGCCTACTCTCTTTAAACGTTTTAGTGTCTTGTCGAGGTTTTAAATGTACTCTAAGATAAATCTTTAGATTCCGGGACGAGTTTCTTTTTAGTTATAGTCTATATATAGTCCCTTAACTCTTATATTATTTAAGAATAACATAAACACGCTAGGAATTAGTGGCTTTAGTATATAAGTAATTATTTTAATAAACTAAGTAATAGAGTTTGTAGTACCTTAAGAGAGAGTTGTATTTTTGACTAAGCTTACGTTTAGAATATAAAAGGCAGTTATGTCTCGGTTAGACTTGTGGAGAGTTTATTAATTATAACTAAAGTATAAGTTAACGAAGTTAATGACGTAATAACCGGCGAATTCTTTAGAGAACTTATTTATTAAAAGTAGAAGATTAGTATCCCTTCGTGTGACGGCATTTAATATAGTAGCTAAGTTAATAAGTCTGTATTTTCTAGATTTCTTCTTTTTTATTAAAAACTAAGCATTTTAGTATAGGCCTTTAGAAAGCTTAAGAATACCCTTATTAAGACGCTCTTATATTATTTTTGTGACTTCCGGGACTAAAGCTCGTAGTAACAGAAAGTTAGGGGCTTACTAAGCTTTGTGCTTAATAGTCTTAATAACGACTAAGGGAGAGACATTTTCGTAGAATCTATTATATTTAGGCTAGTCGAACGTTATAATTCCTTTTTTATTAATTATTATTTTATTAAAGAGAGCTCTCTCTTTAAGTTATAATAGCTTCCTGACGTTAAGTTTAGCTAGTCTCTCCGGCGTAAGTCGAGAGTTACGGGGTATATTAATAAAGTATAGTAATAATAAATCTTAATATTTCCTTAACTATTTTTACTTAGTCTCTTTGTCTTTTAATCTCTTATATTAATTATCTTTCCCTCCTAGGAGGTCGCCTATAAGGTCGGCTTTGTTAATTAGTTAGACTTTCTTGGCTTTCGATTTATATATAGTGTTAATTTAAGTAGTGGTGTTTTAAGTACTTTAAAAGGGGTTCTTAATTAAAAGATTATTATAGTTCTTTGTTTATTCGAAGGTAGGCGTGGCTTTAGTTAAAGAACTAGCTCTAAAAGCTCTAGAAAAGAATAGTTCTATAGTTAACTTCTTTTCTAGGAATATATTTAAGATTGCCTCTTACTAAAAATTATTAAGTATTAATTTCGGGACGTAAAACTCTCTTTCTAAGTACTTAATAAGAATAATATCGCCTTTATTATTATTACTTAATATTACTTTGTCCCCCTTTTTATAAAGCTTGCCCTTAAGCTTTAGTAGTTGAGGGTTATGTTGTGAGGGGTTAATTAAGCATTTTAAGGCACCGACAGTAACACTCGATATATAGTTAGTTACTCTTTTCCCGAGAAGTCTTCTTTTTCGTAGTTATTTTTAAAGTCCGTTTATTTTAAAAAGATTATACTTATCTTATTTTCTTCTTGAAGAGCTTTAGCGTCCTTGGCACCCTCTGTAATATCGTTGGTTTTAACTGTAATAATGTCTCTTGATCGCTAATCTTAAAACTAAGCCAATATAATACTTTTATTATAGTCTCTAAGATAATAAAACGATACTCTAGCTTTGCGGAAGAATAGAAAGCCTAAAATAACCTTTATACTAAGGGCGTCTATAATATAGAATTTGTTATTGATAACGTAATTGCCTATAGTAACTATAATATTATTAGTAAAACTAACAAATTAGGACTTGACTCCGGTGATTGTTTTTAGGGCTATAGTCTAACTTTTAGTAATAAGGAGCTTTAAGAAAGTAGTTACTTTAAGTGTTATATAATTAACTTTAGCTCTTGTGTTAAAGGTAACTTTAATATTAGTGACCTTCGTTTGGCTAGGTATAATGATAATAACCTTTAGTGCTAGCGAAAAGTATAAGTTTCTTATATTAGCTATTATCTTTAGTAAGGCTACTTTAGTATATAGTGGTTTTTAAACGCGAGTGTGTTTTGTCGGGAGGTTCTTAAAGATACACTTACTAAGTAGTATTATAGTTTTAAGTAACACTATAAGGATTAGACTAAAGACCGGGATAGCGCTAATTATAAGCTATAGTACTGAGTTATTAATAAGAGCTTTTTATTATACGAACAATTAAAGTCGTTAACGTCTTTATTATGTTCTGAACTTTGCCGCTAGTAGATTTCTTAGGATAGAGTTATAAGTTATAATACGCTCTTTTTAATACTTATACTTTAACTTAAGGCCTTCTTGTTTAATTTCCTTAAGTCGTTATTTATAGTTTATAATTATAGAAATATTAGTAGTATAGAGGTTTAGAAGAGTATATAAAGTGCCGTGAAGTGGTTTTTAATATATAATAATATCTTTTTTAGTTATTAACTTTGGTTCTTCGAACTCTAAGGTATTAATATTAGCGATTAATTCCTTTTATATACGTTAATTAATCGTTTTAATAAAGAGACGAGATACTTTAAGTGAGTTTATAAGAACTATAATTTCTCTTAGTGTGAGGTTTCCGAGAAGCTCTTTTTGTGTAAGTAATTTATCTAAGATATTATTAAGCTTATAATTATTCCGAGTTAACGCCTCTTATATACGAGGACTTTAGGATGACGTTATACGGGATATAAGTCTAGGGATAGCCAATAGTGTTACTAGTACTTTAGACTTCGAAGCTCTCTTTTTTATTGTGTTACTAATAAGTGATATTTTAAAAGATGTTTTCAGTGTCGTAATAGATGTCGTTTTTGTATTTAAGTTAGAGACTTTAGACTTATTACGGGCTAGAATTTATTGCGGTGTTATTCTAGTTTCTGTTAAGTTATTAACGTCTATAGTATTAACGAACTTAATTAGTTCTTTAATATCGCGGGGTACCTTTAGTTTATTATAAGTAGATTAAGACTTAATCTTCTCTTAGAGCTTGTCCGAAGTCTTATACGGCTCTTGTTTAAGTACTCCTTTTCGCTACTTAGTCTCGACCGGAGCTACTATAGCTTTAGAATTAGTATTATTAGTGTTATACGCTAGTAAATTTTGGATTTGTGTTAATTAATATTCAGTGTAGTCTTATTAATTAATAATATCCGAGTTGAAGTCCCTTGTAGGTTCTTCGATGAGCTTAATATAACTTATAATAAAAATAGTCAGAGATTGTGTCCTTTTATTTCCCTTTTCTTTAATAAGCGTAGCTTCTTTCCTTACTTTAAGAAGTTCTTTAACTACTTTGGCTCGTTACTTAAGGTTAAAGTCGTACGGGGTGTTTAAGACTTACGTTAAGATATAATGTCTTTTAGACTTTCTGTCCGAGGGAAACTAGACGAGGTATGACTTCTTCCCTTCTTATTATAAGCCAATGTAAATATAATTAGTATCGTCGGCTTTATAAATAATACTAAGACTAATTCATTTCTTATAGTTATAGTATTAGTTCATATAGTTATAATACTCCTAAGGTCTTATGCCTAGCTAGTATTAATTTATGTACTAACGACAACTATAATTATTCTTAATACGTTTATTATACCCTAAGGAACTCGAATTTATTATATTATAGTCGACGGCAGCTTACTCTTAAGCCTCTTTAAAGAACATAAATATATTGACTTTAATAGTAAAGTTAGTATTAAAAGCTCTTTGAATTACTGCCCTGAGAATCTTTATGTGTTCTAATCTTTTAGTAATAAAATTTAAATCTCTTATATTAACCTTACTTAAGTTCTTAATAACTTTTTTTAAGGTAAGGAGGAAATTAAGTATAAATAGCTTCTTGTTTTATTACTTTAGTACTTTAGAAATCTCGTCTCGTATAGAGTTATCTTTATAGTTAGTAAAGTCAGACTAGTGCCGGGGTGTTAGTTTACTATTACGAGGCGGAATAATATAAGTTATTAGCTAAGGTATAAAGCGCTTAGCGAATAAGTTAGTGTTATTAATATTGCCTTATACTCAGTTAGTAATACCTTACTCTTTAGTAATAGCGCTTAGTTCCCTCTTAGAGTTAAGGTGGGCCTTTATAATAAAGTAAACCTTTTTAAATAAGTTTATGTTATTGATATTTAGGGTTTTACTATTCTTAAAAGTAGCTCGTATAGCTTTAATTCGTAAATTCTAAGGAAGAGAGAAGATAAATCTTATAGAGGCTTACTTATTAGTGAGGTTGCCACAGTTAATATAATTGACAGTAATCTCTTTAAATACTCAGAGGAAGTCGCGGTATTATTCGGGAGTAGGCTTACCGTCTCTTATAAGAGTCTTAAAGTTATACTTAAGTCGGTTAAAGTAATTATTAGTATATAGGCGGGCTTTATATTATCGCGTTAGTATTCCTGAATTATAATATCCTTAAAGCTAATATAATTACCCTCTTTAAAGCCTAAAAGCTTCTAAATAGTTTATATATAAGCTTAAGTAGTGTACTTAGCTACTTACTTTTTCTTGACTTAATTATTAGTGACTATATAAGCTATAAAGTATTAATTAAGAATCTAAAAGTAATTACTAACATTGATTCTATTAAAGATAAGAGTATTTAGGGTTCCAGTAATAAGTATAAGCTAACTAAGATAGATTTTCAGGTTCTTTAAGTCGTTTATAGTAAAGGTAAGGCCGGAGTATTAGTGTGGCCTTATAAGATTGGCAGAATCAGAGCTACTAGTCCCTTGCTTTTTTTTTTTTTTTTTGTTTCTCTTTTAAGAAGTCTCTGAGGTTTAAGAAGTAGTGTTTTTAAAAAGTGTAGAAGTGTTAAGGCTTAGCTTAGTAGTGATTTTAGGTCTAAATAGAGGAGTTGCTCCTATTAAAATAAAGCTAAAGGGCATTATAATATTGCCGAACTTACTTATCTTAAGGTTACCGTAACCGTAGTCGATGTTTCCGTTATTTAATATTGTGCGTTATTATAGGAAGGTCGTAGTAAGGTAAGTTAATAGTGTCGTTAATTAGAATATAAGAAAGTAACTAAGAATGCGGTATATTAATTATTAAAGAAATATAAAGGAAACCTCCTCCCTTAAAATAAAAAGTATATAAGCTCTCGCTTACTTAAAAGCGAGATAAATATTAATAACTCCTAGCGAAAGTTTAAGGCCGTGTTCTTTAGTTAGCCCTTAGCGAACGTTAATAACTACTAAACTAAAATAAACACGCCTTAGAGCTTAAGGCTTATATATAGAAATTATAAAAACAACAAAAATAAATATAATAAGAAAATAAAGTAAAGAGATTAATACTCGGCGTAAGCTACTTAGGCTTTAAACTAACTTAAAAGTTTTATGTTTCGCCGAACACTCTGAAATATAAGCTCGTTAGTACTTTACTTAAGCCTCTAATATATTAATTTTAGTTCCGTTATAAAGTCTCGACTTTTCTTAGCGTTTAAAGAATACTAATTATATTTAAAAACACTAGAACTTTCGCTAAGAATAAAAGTTAGTGCGAAGTAGTTAAGTATTATATTTCAGAACAATGGAATTAGAATAGTAACTTAAGGGAGACAGATTTTCTAGTACTATAAGTACTCCTACTTTATAACTTTCTTTAGTTCCTTAGTAGTTTTTATTCTCTTTAAGTTAAAAGTCCGTATTCTTTATATTCGTTGTTTTGTCTTAAGGGCTAAAAGATAACTAATTAAATAGCTCCCTTAGTTTAGACAATTGTCGTTTTTTTTAACTCTCTTTATATAAGTTAGTACACAGGGGCCTCACTATTATACTTACTTAGTTCCTCCTTTAGTAGTAACTTACTCCTTGCGTCGGTTACTAAAAATATATAGGAGGGACGAACTTTAATTTACATAATAAGAGGGTAATATATAACGAGCTACTAGAGGAGATTTTAGGCTTTATAAATAATAAATTAATTAAATCTAAAGATATTATATATCTAGAGAATACGAATTAACAAAGGAGGAGAAGGAAAAGAGTTTTAATAAATAAAATATATTTAATATTACGTTCTTAACGTTTTGTAGTTAAGTGTTGGCTCCTTATATATGCGAAGGACTAGCGCAGTCATGTGACAAAAGAAATCAGGGGCTGTCCCCACTATAATATTTAAGATTGCCTTTTACTAAAAATTATTAAGTACTAATTTTAAAACGTAAAACTTTCTTTTTAAGTACTCGATGAGAATAGTATCGCCTTTATTATTATTACTTAGTACCGCTTTGTCCCCCCCTTTATAAAGCTTGTCCTTAAGCTTTAATAGTTAAGGGTTATATTATAAGAAGTTAATTAAGTATTCTAAGGCACTAATAATAACGCTTAATATATAATTAGTTACTCTTTTTCTAAGAAGTCTTCTTTTTTATAATTATCTTTAAAGTCCGTTTATTTTAAAAAGATTATACTTATCCCGTTTTCTTCTTAAAGAGCTTTAGTGTCCTTAGTATCCTCCGTAGTATTGTTAGTTTTAACTATAATAATATCTCTTAATCGCTAATCCCAAAACTAAGCTAATATAATACCTTTATTATAGTCTCTAAAATAGCGGAATAATACTTTAGTTTTACGAAAGAATAAAAAGCTTAAAATGACTTTTATATTAGGGGCGTTTATAATATAAAATCTATTATTAACAACGTAGTTATTTATAGCAACTATAATATTATTAGTAAAACTAATAAATCGGGACTTAACTCCGGTGATTATCTTTAAAACTATAATCTGGCTTCTAGTAATAGGGAGTTTTAGGAGAGTAACTGCTTTAAGTGTTATGTAATTAACTTTAGCTCTTATGTTAAGGGTAACTCTAATATCAATAACCTTAGTTCGGCTAAGTATAATAATAATAACTTTTAGTACTAGCGAGAAGTATAAGTTTCTTGTCTTAGTTATTGTCCCTAGTAAGGTTACTTCAGTATATAATAGTTCTTAAGCGCGAGTGCGTTTCGTCGAAAGGTTCTTAAAAATACACTTACTAAGTAACATTATAGTTCTAAGTAATATTATAAGGATTAGACTAAAGACTAGAATAGTATTAACTATAAGCTATAATATTGAGTTATTAATAAGAGCTTCTTATTATATAAACAATTAAAGTCGCTAGCGTCTTTATTATGTTTTAAACTTTGCCGCTAATAGATTTCTTAAGATAAAGCTATAAGTTATAATATACTCTTTTTAATACTTATACTTTAACTTAAGGCCTTCCCGTTTAATTTCCTTAAGTCGTCGTCTATAGTTCGTAGTTATAAAAACATTAGTAGTATAGAAGTTTAAAAGAGTATATAAAGTGCCGTAAAGTAGTTTTTAATATATAATAATATCTTCCTTAATTATTAACTCTAGTTCTTTAAACTCTAAGGTATTAATATTAGTAATTAATTCCTTTTATATATATTAGTTAATTATTCTAGTAAAAAGACGAGATGCTTTAAGTAAGTCTATAAGAACTATGATTTCTTTTAGCGTGAGGTTTCTAAGAAGCTCCTTTTATACAAGTAATTTGTCTAAGATATTATTAAGCCTATAATTATTTTAAGTTAACGCCTTTTACACGCGAGGACTTTGAGATAACACTATACGAGATATAAGTCTAAAGATAGCCGATAGTATTACTAGTGCCTTAGACTTTAAAGTTCTCTTTCTTATTATACTATTAGTAAGTAATATTTTAAAAGATGTTTTCGGTATTATAATAAATGTTGTTTTCGTGCTTAAGTTAGAGACTTTAAATTTATTACGGGCTAGAATCTATTATAGTATTATTTTAATCTTAACTAAGCTTTCGACGTTTATAACATTAACGAACTTGACTAGTTCTTTAATATCGCGGAGTACTTTTAGTTTACTATAAGTAAATTAAAACTTAATCTTCTCTTAAAGCTTATTTAAAGTCTTATACGGCTCTTATCTAAGTGCTCCCTTTCGCTACTTAATCTCGACTAGAGCTACTATAGCTTCAAAATTAGTACTATTAGTACCATATACTAGTAAATTTTAGATTTATACTAATTAGTATTTAATATAGTCTTATTAACTAATAATATCCGAGTTGAAGTCCCCCGTAAGTTCTTCAATAAGCTTAATACAACTTATAATAAGAATAGTCGGAGATTGTGCCCTCTTATCTCCCTTTTCCTTAATAAACGCAACTTCTTTTTTTATATTAAGGAGTTCTTTAATTACTTTAACTTGACGTTTAGGGTTAAGGTCGTACAAGGTGTTTAAAACCCGCGTCAAAATATAATGTCTTTTAGACCTTTTATTTAAGGGAAACTAAACGGGGTATAACTTCTTCCCTTCCTATTATAGGCTAATATAAATATAGTTAGTATTATAGGCTAATATAAATATAGTTAGTATTATTGGCTTCGTAAATAATACTAAGACTAATCTATTTCTTATAGTTATAATATTAGTTTATGTAATTATAATACTCTTAAGGTCTTATACTTGACTAGTATTAATTCATACACTAGCGACAATTATAATTATCCCTGGCGCACTTGTTATACCCTAAGGAACTCGAATTTACTATACTATAGTCGACGGCAACTTACTCTTAGGCCTCTTTAAAGAACATAAACATATTAACTTTAGTAGTAAAGTTAGTATTAAAGGCTCTTTAAATCACTACTCCGAGAATCTTTATATGTTCTAATCCTTTAGTAATAAAATTTAAATCTCTTATATTAACCTTACTTAAGTTCTTAATAACTTTCTCTAAAGTAAAAAGGAAATTAAGTATAAACAACTCCTTATCTTGTTACTTTAGTGCTCTAAAAATCTCGTCCCGTATAAAGTTGTCCTTATAATTAGTAAAGTTAAACTAGTGCCGGGGTATTAATCCACTATTACAAGGCGAAATAGCATAAGTCGTTAGCTAAGGTATAAAGTACTCAGCGAACAAGTTAATACTATTAATATTACCTTATACTCGGTTAGTAATACTTTACTCTTTAGTAATAGCGCTTAACTCCCTCTTAGAGTTAAGGTAGGCCTTTATAATAAAGTAAACCTTTCTAAATAAGTTTATATTATTAATATTTAAGGTTTTATTACTCTTAAAAGCAGCCTATATAACTTTAATTCGTAGATTCTAAAGAAAAGAGAAGATAGATCTTATAAAGGCTTACTTATTAATAAGGTTATTACAGTTAATATAATTAATAATAACTTCTCTAAATACTCGGAGGAAGTCGCAGCACTGTTCGGGAGTAAGCTCGCCGTCCCCTGTAAGAGTCTTGAAGTTATACTTAAGTCGGTCAAGGTAACTATTAGTATATAAGCGGCGTTCTGTATTATCGCGCTAGTACTCCTAAATTATAATATTCTTAAAGCTAGTATAGCTACCCTCTTTAAAGCCTAAAAGCTTCCGAATAGTCCATATATAAGCTTGAGTAGCGTACTTAGCCACTTATTCTTTCTTAACTTAATTATTAGTGACTATATAGGCTATAAAGTATTAATCGAGAATCCGGAAATAGTTACTAATATTAATTTTATTAAAAATAAGGGTATTTAAAGTTCCGGCGATAAGTATAAGCTAACTAAAATAGATTTTCAGGTTCTTTAAGTCGTCTACAGTAAAAGTAAGGCCGGAGTATTAGTGTAGCCCTATAAGATTAGCAGAATTAGAGCTACTAATCCCTTGCTTTTCTTTCTTTCCCTTGTTCCTCTTTTAAAAAGTCTTTAAGGTTTAAGAAATAATGTCCTTAAAGAGTGTAAAGGTGTTAATACTTAGCCTAGTAGTAATTCTAAGTCCAAACAGAGGAGTTACTCTTATTAAAATAAAGCCAAGGGGCATTATAATATTACTGAACCTACTTATCTTAAGGTTACTATAGCTATAGTCGATGTTTCTATTGTTCGACATCGTGCGTTGTCGTAAGAAAGTCATAGTAAGGTAAGTTAATAATGTCATCGATTAAAATATAAGAAAGTAACTAAAAATACAGTGTATTAATTATTAAAGAAATATAAAGGAAACCCCCTCCCTTAAAATAAAAAGTATATAGGCTCTCACTTACCTTAAAGCGAGATAAATATTAATAACTCTTAGCGAAGGTTTAAGGCTATACTCCCTAGTCAACCCTTAACGAACGCTAATAACTATTAAACTAAAACAAACACGCCTTAAAACTTAAGGCTCGTACACAGAAATTACAAAAACAATAAAAGCAAATATAATAAGAAAATAAAATAAGGAGATTAACACTTAGCGTAAGTCACTCAGGCTTTAAACTAGCCTAGAAGTTTTATGTCTCGCTAAACACTCCGAAATATAAGCTCGCTAGTACTCTGCTTAAGCTTTTAATATATTAATTCTAGTTCCGTTATAAAGTCTCGACTTTTCCTAATATTTAAAGAATACTAATTACGTCTAAAAACACTAGAACCTTCGCTAAGAATAAAAACTAATGCGAAGTGGCTAGGCACTATGTCTTAGAATAATAGAATTAGAATAGTAGCCTAAGGGAGACAGATTTTCTAGTATTATAAGTACTCCCACTTTATAGCTTTCCTTAGTTCCTTAGTAGTCTTCGTTCTCCTTAAGTTAAAGGTTTGTATTCTTTATATTCGTCGTTTTGCCTTAAGGGCTAAGAAATAACTAACTAAATAGCTCCCTTAGTTTAAACAATTGTCGTTTTTCTTAACTCTCCTTATATGAGTTAATACATAAGGGCCTTACTGTTATTGTGGGAGGGACAAACCCCAATCTACACAACAAGAGGGTAGTATATAACGAGCTACCAGGGGAGATTCTAGGCTTTGTAAATAATAGATTAATTAAATTTAAAGATATTATATATTTAGAAAGTACGAATCGGCAAAGGAGAAGAGGGAAAAGGTTTTAATAAATAAAATATATTTAGTATTACGTTCTTGACGTTCTGTAGTTAAGTGTTGGCTCTTTATATATGCGAAGAACTAGCCTAGTCATGTGACAAAAGAAATTAGCGGCTGTCCCCGCCACATTATACTTACCTAGTTCCTCCTCTAGTAGTAACTCACTCCTTACGTCGGTTACTAAAAATATGTGGAAGGGACGAACCCTAATCTATATAACAAGAGGGTAACATATAACGAGCCACCGGAGGAGATTCTAGGCTTTATAAATAATAAATTAATTAAATCTAAAGATATATTATATATTTAAAGAGTACGAATCGGTAAAGGAGGGGAGGGAAAAGGTTTTAATAAATAGAATATATCTAGTGTTACGTTCTTGACGTTTTATAGTCAAGTGTTAGCTCCTTATATGTGCGAAGGACCAGCCCAGTCATGTGACAAAAGAAATTATCGGCTGTCCCCGCCACACTAAGGTAAAGAAGTATTTATTTATTAAATAAACTAAAGTATTAAAGTTCGTTATTAATTTATTATAAGGGCAGGTTAATAAGGCGTAAGACAGGGTAAAATATAACGCTTTATAATAAAAGGGTATTAGTCTTTTCTTATATTACGACTAATAAGAGGTTAATACGGCGAGTAAACTCTAGTTTTATATTTAGGCCTTTAATTACGCTTAAAATCGAGAAAAAAAGATAAAGAGAAAAAAAGAGCTCTTTATAAAGGAGGGCTCAAGTATATATATATAAAGGACCCTCCTAATAAGGCTTAGCGCCGTCGAGTGCTATTCACGTTAATATATCGTAGGCTCGCCACTTAGTCTTCCCTATTAGGCTTAGCGCCGTCGCATAGCCAGCGATGCTACGAGCCCGCGTCGATTAGAATACGAGGCGTATCGTAAGTCGTAACAAAAGAGGACGAGGGATAAAAAAGGCTTATTAGTGAGTAGGCTAAATAATTTAATATAATTAATAGATCGATATAATAAAGGTTTACTGAAAAGTTATAAGGGGTAGGGGTAAAAGAATAAAGAGTTCCGGCTAAAAAGTGAGCTTAGAAGTAAGAATAAGTAAGTGCTATGTAGTAATAAGGAAGTTAAGGGACTAGATAGAAAAGTTATAGTTTAAGATACAATAAGTAAGGAGGTAGTTAAGAGGGTTAAAGTCGAAGGCTCGAAAATTAAAAAGAAGAGGAAAATTAAAATAAATAAAAAGGAGAAAGATAAAAAAAAACGTAATTAGTTATATGACATAGAAGGAGAACAGAAAGGGTAATTAGTAGTGTTATACTAAGACTAACAGGATTATTATAGTTTTCGGCCCTCCCTGAACCTGTATTAGCATAAACATCCAGTTCGATCGAGAATTAGTTACTAAGTATATATTCTAGAGACCGGCGAGTTTCATGTTTTTAGACTCCCCTTGCGCTATAGCTACAGACCATCGACGACTAGTCCTATCGGTTCATACTAATCCGAATATAATATAGGATAACATTTCGAGCTTTACCCTGGACCCCTTACCCTAACACGATTCTCGATCGTCTACCACCTGCCATCCTCCCCCTCTAACCACTGCACCACCCTAAACGCAAACAAACAGCTATCACCCTCATCCCCCATCCTAGCATCAACCTCAAAAGTCCACTCCCCAGTCTTCAAAAATATACCCGGGATCTGGCAATCCAGGACCACGTCGACTGTTCCCCCACCTGGCAAATACTTCACAAGCTCTCCTTCCTCGTCGCGAAGAGAGAGGTGGGCGTCGTCGCCAAATGTCGTGGTCTTAAACGGTATCGTAATGGATTGTGCCGGTTCGGAGGTCCCGTCGGGGTAAATGGCACTACTACTAATTTTGAGAGTTGGTCTACGAAGTCCTGAACATTGAGCAGAGGTGCTGAGGGGCATTTGGCCACGGAGGAACATGAAGAATACGCGGTCGCTTAGAGGGAATAGTTGTTAGCGATGAAAGACCCTTCGAAGTAAAACTGGGGGATCTACGCTTTGATGGGATTCGGCGCTATCTCGAGGAATTCGACCGAGAAGAGCTGTGAGTCTTTGGGTACTTGGTTGTAGGTCGCGTTGTTGTGCCCGCGAACTTTTTCTGCATCGTTCGTAGGGTTTGCGATTGATAGGGGGTTTTGCTGGGAATTGGCGTTGATGAGAGCGATGTAGAGAGTGAGGAGAATTAGGAGTGGAAATTTCATTATTGCGGTTGGCGTGGTTGGGGGACGGCTGTTTAGTAAGAGCGGGAGTGATGTAAATATAGGCATATTTGTCAAGTGACTGCCTGGAATACGCGAGATTGCAAACAGAAGGTATTCCGACTTTGGACAGATTCAGATAAGCCACCTCGTACAGTAGCTGGATAAGTATCTCAGTTGGCGACTTAATGAGAAAATGTTGAAAATCACTTTGAAGACTTGTCATAGTAAATGCTGTGCATTCGAAACATTTGCTCCGCCGAATACCAACTTCAAGTGCTTGAATGCCTACCTACCTTGCTCAAAGAATTCAGCCCAGGGTCTCTTTCAGAGTACCATGGCATCTGAAGGCATTGCTAAAGAAGCAAGTTCGGATGTTCTCTCCTCGTCCGAATAGAGAGTACCGCTTTGTCGGTCTCCAGGAGTCTGCATCGCTTCGCATCTTTGGAGAGCTGGATTGTAGATGAATCTCTTGATACGAAGTCGTATCTGTATTTTCGCAAAAGACAAGCCCTGCTCTACCGTTAGGACTGCACAATTTTCACTACCGGAGTGGGGGCTCATACAAATGTTGCCCTGCTTTCTGGCATTTTGCATTCTTGAGATATTTCATCAAAATTCAGGCGTACTTAACATCGAGGCTGCCCAAATTCGTGTCCGGTGAAGGAAATTATGTGCCGTCAAATTAATAAACATTATAGTTTTTGCAGCATACTATTATCAAAAGTCCTTTTCGCAGTCGCACAACGATCGCTTGCAAATGTGTTAGAATTGTTCTAGGACGTTGAATGCCATAAAAGAGGGTGAAGGGGTGGATGTTGTTGACCGGAGACGAATCTTGCTAGTCTCGCATGTGATGGTTCTCCAGCTTCAGGTAGACGTGCACCACGTTCTTGAGGTATGGGTAGGGAAAGAGCTTAGATGAGAACTCATCAGTGTACATCAGGTGCAATATCATTTCTTCATTCTTAAACTTGGGCTTGCCGCGCAGTTGAACAGGACCTACTGGCCTAGTTGGTTACTTTAGATACTACTGCTCTTGGTAGCAGACGACCATGCCAGTGCCCTTAACCTCGTCGATTAATCTTCTTACCCGAGGGCTTAAACCATGATGAACGAGCCATCGGCATTTATACCTGAGATTCTCCCGGTGGAAAGTTGCCAAGCGATGCATCCAAAAAGTGCCCAGCTATCTAAAGTTCGTGAATTAGTGATTTCTCAGATATAGTCATGGGACATTGATTGACGTACCTGCATTTATCTCCGGTCCACCAGGGTCTGCGAACTGATTACCAGTATCTGATGACAGCGTGGTCGACAAAGCCCGACATTTTTTCCATCCTACCAAAGGTAAGTACTTTACTTTTACCTCAGGAAAAGGATGAATCACCATAAGCCGCGCCACCCCCGTTATCCACATCTATTGTTGAAAATCTACGACTGGCATGTGTCAACTATACAAAAATAGTCAGTCAAATTGAGCGAGACACGAGTCTCTGAAATCAGATCTCAAACATACTTCATGAAGCATTGTTACATCGAACAGAGAGTATGCATCGACCTCTGGATGGAAGCGTGCCGTTACTTGATTAACAAGCGACGCGCTTATCTTCTTCCAAAAGTCCAATGAAAGCCAGGCAGTCGATGGGTTAGCTATTGGCAGAGCCCATAGCAGGAAATTGGGACAAATCTGAATTTGCAAATGTGGAGATTTAAGCCCGTTTGGCGTTGTGGTATACATGAGTGTACTTAGACTGCAACTGCTGTAGTCCTTTTCCTGGAGATTCTGCTTGATATCTGTCGTCTATCATTAGTCAAATATACAATAAATGCTCTGGAAGTTCTACCGTTGTCATAATTGACTTTCACAAGTCCTCTCCATTCTGAGTCAATTCTTTTCTGGTCGCAATAGATTTTCTAAAGTTCTCCTCTATCAGCAATGAGCCTCTCTCCGCAGGAATACATTCGTATGCGTACCACATCATAAGTGGACAATGCTTGACCTTGAGTCGCTTCTGCCGTGAGGCGGGTAATACCATGTGTGTTTCCGAAAACAACTGTAGAACAGCTCTTCATCAGCGTTGCCTTTTGTGACATGTCAAACCAGAAGAGATGCCTCCCAATATCAGCTTACGAGGTCCATACGTGTTGACGAGTGTTTGATCGCCATTGTTGAATAATAAGTCCAAACTTGATTTAACAGCTGTAGACCTAGGAGTCTGCTGCAGAGCATTGTTTGCTGCCGTGGCTATTGTCAGAGCGTTCCTCATGGCGTTTTGAACGAAAGCATATTTTCCAGATGCTTCACAAGTGATCAGTATTTTCCTTTGAGATGTGCAGTCTGTACCTAGATAATTGATTCGTTGAAAAGGTATGTAGTACAATTGACTTGAGGCTCATAGTGCCCTGGGAACTCCAACTCGTTGAATCTTGCAATTCGACAGATTATCCCACGGATCTGAGCCCTCCCAACCCTTTGCTACCCATCGACCGCTTAACACAGGCGGCGGCATGTTCTCATACATTGCCGGAAATGGAAGGCTGAGCACGAAATGATCTGGTTGCGTGACTTGCTTGATTGGTTCCAACAATTCTGCAGCATTGTCTAGGCTTATTGCTTCCCAGCGGTCGTCCACGTTGAGCTTTACGTAAAGCTGACGCAGTCCAGTCATCGCCGCCATGATACGCCATATGTTCAGCCATGCTCTTTGGCGTTTACGGAACGTGATTAATCCCGACTCGGAACAACGACCTCGCCAGAAGGACTCGCTGAATGGAGGTGGGCCCCAGAAATCCCAGGAAAACCGTAGGTTGCGGATCGTGTCGACACGTTGGGGTAGTAGGGTGAGGGGGAGGAACTCCATAGTCGTGGGGTAAGAAACGGTGAAAGTGTTCGAGGCATATAGAATATCGATAGCTTCTTGATAACTGTGATATGAATGTGTTAGTAAAAGGGTGTGAAAAGTAATGAAGGCTTGGAGTTCTTTATGAAACTTACATCTGTCTACATGTTTTAAGAAGAGATAACGGCCTTCCCGATCCTTCTGACAATTGAGGCCGGTGATTTGGATCATCGCCAGGACGGGCACAACGTCCATCACATGTGCGTGGGTCAGCTGACATGCAATTTTTACAGCCTAGATGATCATGATCACGATCCTGTTGATTCCAAAGATGAATCGTTTGAGCACCAAGAACGTGGAACCAGATTTTCTGACGGATCTCCAGCGGCAAAATCTCGAGGAGATTCCCTTGTGCTTGAGCTTGAGCTGCCGACACATAGTCGAGCGAGGGGATATCACTTTGTAAATCCGGATGTGGAAGTAGACACAGAGATGAAGGTCGTGTAATCGGGAGGCGATCGATTTGAAGACGAGAAGATGGTAAATCGTAATCGTATGGGTCGCTCCGGCGAAAGGGTATGGGCGTCCAGGGTGCCAAGCTAGGGAAAAGCTTGATGAGCCAACCTGGAAAGGGAGAAAATTGTGGCATGATCTGGCTGGTAGTAGATAATAAGGGATTGGACAATTCCGATTTGAACTTTCAAGTGTGCGTGTCGTATAGAGATGGACTGTGAGATGCCAAAATCCAAAATAAAATTAATGGGAAGACTGAGGTGTCAATTGTCAATCGTACCTAAGTAAGTGATCGTGGGATCCAGCCCCCCTGGTGGCAAGTATATCCGCCCCGCCCGGCGCGCGTGTACGGCTCGGCTCCTTGGCGCGCAGGTTAGGTCCATATAAGCGTTATGCGGTAGATTCGCGATTTTTATAACCTTCCTCATTGCGACGGCGCTCCGGAAGGCTAGTGTCAATATGTCCGTCTCCCACCTTCGCCGAGTGAAATATCTGGCGAGAACATTGACTGGCTCGGCCAAACAACAAGGTAGGCAAACCCTTCGAATCAGTACAGTTGTAGCCTTTGCTTATGAGGGTCTGTAGCATCGAGAAGATACCTAGTTCTATCTTCGCGCCAAGGGGCCTTTTTGACCACGGGTGTTATTCATTCGGTGTTAACTCTTACAGAGCGTAGAGGCCCCCTTGGCAAATGTCACATACAAAACACACGACTTTGCAGACGCAAAGGACGCCAAGGGGGCCTCTACACCCTGTAGGAGTTAACTTCACAACGCTGTGCGGCGATGCCGACCCTAGTCTGGGGGCGAACTCATCCGGTCCGTTTTCTTCAAAAATTGGGACTAGCATATGCTTCTCCCTTGTTGCATGTCTTATTTTCTTCCACATCGCATGGCATGCCGACTTGTGGATGTTGATTGATGTCCAGCCGGAAAATCAGCGATAGTCTCCCCATGTCCCCGTTCACCTCGTGCGTGGTAGACCTGTGTGCATGTATCAAATATCTCTTCAAGTCAATTCCTGTCCTGAAGCATGTAGCATCCCAGAAAGCAGCCATAAGCGAGTTGCTGAGGGTCTCATGATTTCTCCAGGCCTTCAAAGATAAGTAGCTTTTCACTCCCTGCATTGATAGAGACCTCTGGAACAAGCCTGGAGTCCTGACTTCAGACTAAGAACAATGATGATTCGAGTCCTTCCATTTTCACTGTGCTTCTTGACTCTCCTTACCCAAGGAAACGGCGATTTGCTTACGTCTCGCACAAGTGCAACCCCGACAACCAAAGGACGTTCAGGTGCACAGATCCATGCCGTTGTACCTACAACTAAAGGTCAGATTGGTATCAATCCGGTCGAATCCGATCTAGGTGACGCGAGCACCTACCTAGGATCGGTTTATGGCACAGATACCAAGTACATCACGGTAGATGCAACCACAACAAAGGTAAGTCCAAACTCTGACTTCCATTTCCTATTTTCTTCTCTGACTTTAAACTAGTGGATTGGGGTAAACACCGAATACTTGGCTGTTGAAGGCACTTCCACAGTTCAAGTGGTCATTGCAACTGCCACTGCGGAAGCAAATGGACAGCATGTTGGAGATATCTCAATTATCTTGCCCGAAGGCCTGTCAAGGGCGTTGACGAAATCAATGACAACGGCAATTGATGCTTGCGGTGCTCCTGCAGCAGTCAAACTCCGCCGAGATATCGAAGGCCGAGAGATTTCACGGCGCCAACTAGTTGAGGATAGTAAGAACAACCTGATGTGCGATCCATGCGGAAGTTAACCTGTACTAAATTGGCCATAGTTCTGAGCTGCGTCTTCCCGTATACAAAGCTAGACGCCCAAGCAGGCGGAACAATCGACACTTTCGTTGCAGCCCAAAAATGGTTAGACGTTGGATTCGGACTTTCTCAAGAGGCTCCCGCGGTGTTGCTGAAATACGTCTCAGCTCTAAGCAGGGAAGAAACCATGAAATCAATCCTTTGGCTAGCTATCTTTACTGTTGCTGTGGATGAATTGTTGATACGAGTGTCCAAAGGTCAGAAACTGTCTCTCGCTCCTGTGGCTAAAGTCAATATTCCTGCTACTGGATTTGCGACGAAACCTAAGGATAATGAGCCTGAAAAGACATGCAAGGGGGACGAACCTGTGACAAAGGACTCTGTAAGTCCTGCCACTCCCCGCAACTTATATCTCCAAGCTAACTTGTGCTGTACAGCCTCTATGTACGAGTTTAGACTGTCTAGGAGTGCTGCTTGAACTCTGCACGCTGGTAGGTCAAACTAGACCGACACCATGTCATTCTTTTGCTGATTTACTAGCCACCTAATACCAATTGCCCTTGCATTCCTACCATACCGGTGGGTCCGGGTGCCCAGCCCTGGGACCAAAGCTGGACAACATTTCAACAACAGTGGTTATTCGATGTTATGAACGACGCCGGTGGAGATACTACAATTCCAAGTGGAGACATACAGATCGCTATCGCTTCCTATACCAATCCACTAGGGGATGCGCCAGCATGGGACCGACTAATCTCGTATCCCTCGAACAAGCTCAGTATCCTGGTTGCTAATGTCTTGAATGGACCTGACTATGTGGTTGATGAGTGCTGGAGAAACGTAATACAGAAAGCTGCCGACTCAGGCAAAACAGTCATTGGCTATGTTCGGACGGGTTATCTTGGAGTAAGCACACAACAGTTCAAAACTAGACTCGGCTCGGGCGACCTAGCAGACTGGGCTTCTCAAATTGAACAAGATGTTGACAAGTGGTTCGAGCTGTACGTATACCTCCACGCCTATTACAATCCAGGATGGGGATTCTCGGTCGATGGCATTTCTTTCGGTGTCATCGGACCAGGATTCAAGATTCTGCGGGTCCAGAGTAATCTGTATCTCAGTGCTGATTCTTATACAGGTATCCTGGCGGGATTGGTGGCATCTTTTTCGACGAAGGTTGGCCAGAATGCGGCCTTAACAACATCTATTCTAACCTTTACACCCACATCAATGCCTACACCAAGCGCAAGCACCCCGGTGCCTATACACTTCTCAACCCCGGTTCACCTATGGCCCAATGTTACGAAAATACCATGGATACGTTGTTGACTTTCGAGAGCAGCTACGGGACATACGCATCATCGAACTTTACTCCCAACGATTGGACGCCAAAAGATCCCCGGAAGATATGGCATATCGTTTACAGGGTTCCCGAGAGCAAAGTCTCAGAGGTTGTAGCACTGGCTGCTAAGCGTGGTATAGGATACCTAGAAATGACTGACGACGACAATCCAAATCCTTACGACAATGTTCTAATCGAGGCGTATATTCAGACTGCGATGAATACCGTTTCTGGTGGTGAGGTCTTTAAGGGTGCAGCGGCAGCACTTGGCGGGTCATATGTCGCTGGCATACCTAGCGATGCAGCAATCCTCATCACAGACTATACTTCAGCCATTCTCACTTGGTCACCAGTGGCAAATGCTCTCGGTTACGCTGTGTATTAAGACGGGAACCTAATCATGGAATTGCCACCTACTCTTACAAGAGCTACTATAGGCATGCTCAAACCAGGGGCGTCCGGCATCAAACTCGAAGTTAGAACCCTCTTGGCCTCTAGTGGCGGAGGAGCGTCTAAGTTGTTGAACGTAAACACAAGACAACTTCCAAACGACGCTTCGATAACCGGTGTCACTTACAGGATAGATAGTAGTAATGTCATCTACCAAGCAGACGTCTTAGTACCATTCGCATTTGTACGCCTATTCATTGGCGGACCGCACAAGGCCGTGGGCGGTTCTTCCGGGTGGCCTATCGACGGAGGGATGAGCATCCCGGACATACTGGAAGATGAGCTGCCTCATGCACAGTACAAGCTCGTCAACTACATGGTTGAGGGTAATGATTTCTATGCTGGTTTCTACAAGTACAGTGGCGCATATGTCGACGGTGGCACGGCTAATGCCGATTGGACGTGGACCCCGCAGGGCACATCGAAGCTGACCCAATCTGGATACACATACACGTGGGTTGTCCCGCTGGGCGGCACAGATGCGTTGCCAGAGGACTACGTTGTTCAAGGTCAAGGCTATGCCCCGATCCAAAACACTATCGGTGGCTACTTCCGAAGCTACAAATGTGGAGAGCCGTGCGACGACAATCCAGACTACGACTGCAAGGGCTCGAGCTTATGTTCAACTCCAGACTTTCTCAAATGGTGTGATATTACTGTCAACAACTTGATCAGGACAGACGATCTTACCTACGGGACATCGTAAGTCGAGTCACTTTCCTCTACACATTCCCTTCTATTCCTAGTAACATTTACTTCGTACCTTCTTGCCGTGCGCGCAGATCCGATGCTAACAATCTTCCTCACAGTAATGGTCGCCTTGATGGAGGCTGCCACGGTGATGGAACTCGATTCTGTGGCGTGTTTCTCCAGGGAACTGATTGCTCCATGAGCGGCAACAACATGTGGAAAACCTACCAAGCCCTTCGCAAGCTCGGAGGATACAAAAAATGTGGTTCTTACCATCAAGAAAATGGTTGCCTGTTTACTGTCAACTATGTCTCCAGCTGCGATTCCTGATAGCAAGAAGGTATATGTGGGTCAGTTGACCCCTCATTAGCCAGGATGAGACAGGTGGTGGACTAAGAATTTGGGACAGGAGGATATGTTCGGTTTCTGGAAGCGGTGGTTGGGCGCAGAGTGAGACCAGGAAGGGGTCTAAAGACTCAGCTTTACGTCGTTTCTTTGTTTTTTTCCATTCGGGGGTTTGTTAATGTTGCTCTTAGCGGGTCTCGCTTACCTCAGTTTGCCTCCCCTCCCGTCTCTTTTCATTTCCCCCTTCCTAAGAAGGTAGGTAGACACACAATCGCTTCGAAGTCTTAGGAAAGCGTATCAATCGTTATGAGATAAATTGGATACAATGATGCAGTGGGAGCAGTAGGAGCAAAGTCAAATATGGAGAATTGTACATTGTGAGATTAGGATTGTTAATATTTAAATTCGAGATCAGAATCTTGCGAGGAGTTATTGCTGCGCACAACACAATAACTGTAAGAAAGGTGTGGAAAGATTTGGTATAGAGAGAAAGAGATATATACACGTCGACACATTCTTGTTTAGACTGTTCAGTGTGTATAAACTTCGATCTACGATTCTACAAGAGAGACATCGTCCATTCCGGTTCAGGGTAATAGAGTTGAAACTTGCTGTGAAGGGTAAAAGTTCGCGGATAAAAGATTCGAAGGAACGTGAAGGGTAGTAAGTCACTAGTAACAGAACATAGGAAGAGAGGGGGATATTGTTTTCATCGTTTATTCGGTAATATTACATCATGATACAGTCTCCGTACTCCTTACCACCCCAGCACTAACTTCAACCTCCACAACCGGCTGTCCCTGAGGTTTACTTTCTAGTCCCCTTTGAGGCGCTAAAGTCGTCTAGTTCTTATAGAACCTAAGCGCTTCCCCAAGATAGCCTATATCACTGGATCCCTGCTTTTCCCTGTGGGGAACGCATCAAAGTGAATGAGTTTTGTCATTATCCTTTGGAACCACCCATCCCACGAAATCGTCTCCTAGATCGCGCGCCAGGCTCGATGTCCGAGGGCCTGGTTGAGACCATCCACCCTGCCATCGAAACGTTCTTCGAGCTTATAAGAAAGGAAAGGCCCAAGAAGTTACAAATCTCGATAATCCTACGAAATAAAGCTATTCCTGGGCTCGAGATCGACTTTGACGAAGAGGAAGGTGGTCACCAGCGTTGGCTTACCATGGACCTTCCGAATCTCATCGAGAAGTTACGTACTATTCACACAGCTGGTGGCGTGGATGTAATATGGAAAGGCGAATATTTTAGGCCAATGTTTCTAGAGGCACGAGAGGGTATTGAAGCGCGCTGGGAAATTGTGGATGTGGAATATTATGACTACATGCGGATCAATCGCCAGGCTGGGACAAACAGTTACCCATGGGTGCGGTTCACGTTGAGGATGAAAGAGGTCCCAAACCCGTTGTTGGCTCAAGAGGCTAGCTCACATTGGCAATGGGGTCATTACAGCATAAGGGATGACCTCGCTCTTCTCCGTTTTCCTGTGGCATAGTCTCTGTTATATACAGTCCTATCATTCTTGAATCATTACCCTTCCAGCAGCAGAGCTGTATTCACATTCTATCCCTGGCTTAGTATCGGTTACTCAGGTGGTCTAATATAAGCCGACTCTTGATACTCGCGTCATGTGCCTTTTTTAATATGGAGAAAGATTCCTGGAACATAACACCATTCAATTGAAGCGACTGTACAGCGAAAACCGAGCAAAACTACACGAAGCAAGAGCGGATACACCAATAGACTGACCCATCCCACCACCATCCAACCATACTGTAAAAGGTAGAAGCCATGACCGAGTGTTACTCAAGCAACCCATACATTGCCAATATCTCTCTTGCGGGCAGCTGCTGCTACCCCCTCCTCGGCCCCGTCGACAGCAATTTCAGTCGCTTCATTTTCCAAGCAAGAGTCGTCCTGTTTACCATTGTCGACGCACCCAAGCATGCAAAGTTGCTTGAACTCGATGTCGCCGTGATCGCCACAACTCCACAGAGAGTGCTTCTCGTGGTAGTCGGTTGCAACCACGTGCTTCGCCTGCAAACCAGTGTTGATCTTGGTGATGTAATTGCCTATGAAGTTTTACGAGTTAGTCTTGGGGATCTTCGGGTTTGCGTTAAGATTCGTTATTACCTACCTTTTTGAATCAATCCGAAACCACAGTATATCCCGCCGTTGTGGCAACTGTTGGCAGCAACTAAGGTCGAGAGGACTAAAGCGAAGACAATAACGATCTTGAAGAATTAAGCCATATTAAAGTTGAGGATGCTTGATTTGATGTGGGTGTTGGGCGTGGATCTTGAGAATGTGGGTTTCAGATGAATAGGAGAATAAAGATAGATAGATGTTGTTGATGAACGATATAGAAGTTTTTAAAGAGGGGGAGCTGTGGCATATATATATATATATGTATACTTTTCCAGTCCAATATCACTCAGGTCATGTTAGATATGTCAGAGCTAATGGCTTGCTAAGACAAGAACGCCTCGTACTCGGTGCAGAATATCCTCAAGGCCTGATTTTCGAAGGAATGAGTGCCACGGCAGCCCGACCACGCCTACACAACGCGGCAGCATCATCAGAACAGATTCAACGACCACAGCAAGTTAATTTAAAACTGTTGGACCTCTAGGCAAGGTTCAGGATCCTAAGTGAGAGTGTTTCGGAACCTGTGGTCATTCTTGCTTTTGGACATAGTATCCAGAGCCCGGTCGGCAATCATCAACGTTGCCAGAGGGCCCAGTAAGCCGGCCGGCTTATCAGCTAGCTAATTAGCTGGCTGTTTTTCGTAAGCTAATCAGTTCAGCCCTAGCCCTAAGTCAATTAGCTGTAATATCGTCAGCTTATCAGCCGCTTATAAGCTAGTAGGATTTTTTTAAGTGATTTTGGAGTTAGTTTAGTAGGGGTAAACATACTCGCTTGATACTTGATTTAGCGATTTCAAGTGCCCTAGAACGGAAAACCCCCCTCTAATAGGCCAAAATAAGGCGGTGACAGTCGGTAGGATAACACGATTTCTTCCTAGAAGTATCGTTAGTATATACTAACTCCTTAATATTATTAAAATCACCCTTATAATTATGTCTTACTAGACCTCACTTATTATAATTGACAAGGCTGCCTCTAACACCCCTTCTACACTATCTTTTACTACTCTTACTAGCATTTTTGGCCGTATAATAAGTGGGTTAAATGTAACGGCATCATTGGCATTAGTAGCCTTGATATCTTTTCGTGATCTCTCCTAGCGACTTACGCTAACGTATAATGAGTTATATAACCCTTATACGCCTAAGCCTACTAAACTACCTTTAGACTATTCTCCTTATGTCAATAGTTAGCCGTTGTTTAATAATCGGGAGGTCGACTTGCGTAAGTTACCTCGTAGAAAGGTTTTAGCTCCTGTGAGTAAGAAGGTAAAGAGGTCTTAGGTTTAGGAGTTAGGATACGAATTAGTTAATTTAACACACCCTTTAAAACACTATTTTTAGGCCTATAAACGCTGTAAGTTGCGTTTGAAAAGATCAAGGACTTGAGGCCTATACTAACGATGTTAAGTTATTACGACTAGCGATTTTCTTGGCATAAAGACTACGTCTTTAATAGTAATAGCCTTAAAAACGTCGAAAAGCATTTATTACACATATATTACTTAAACGTAAGAGGAGATATATGGCGATTGGCGGCTATAATATAACCTGCGCAGCCTTCTGGGTTTGTAAATAGTAATCCCAACCGAATTATTCCTTTTCGACAGAAGGAGTTAAAGAATGCCTTCTTAAAATAAGTAATCTTAGATAATATAAAAGCAAAGAAAGCCGCCTTAAAACACCTTAAAAAGATGTTCTAAATAACTAATTATAAAGTAGTAAACGCTCTCTTTACTTCTGATTTAACTGTGACTACTTAGATTAATTAGATGTTTGTATACTTTAAACTAGAGGTTATTTGGGAGGTAATAAGTACTTAATCTAAGATCTCTATCACTTTTAATAAGTAGGGGTCTAAGAGAGAAAAGATTAGTATAGTTACTATTATTCTTTATTTCATTAACGCTAAAGGAGAGCTTATTACACGTCTTATAGGCCTCCTAGAACTACTAGGACATAGTAAAACAGGCATTAGTACGTACTTCTTAAATCCCGTGCCTTAATACTAACTTTTAATAAAGCAATGTTTTATAATCCTTCCTCTTTTAAGTAGATTCGGTATTACCTCCTAGAACTTCGGTTAGTTTGTCCTTGATAATACTACTAATAATGACATTACACTTGTGGAGTTCTCAAAAACCTTGAAATTCGACCCCAAATAACGGCGACTTCGCTATATTAGACACATCCTTAACCTTATCGCCGAGGCTTACTTATTCGGTTAAGACAGCGCTAGTTTTGAAAAAGACTACAAAGTCACAAGAGCGCTAGTGAGGAAATAACTATAGAGAGAGCGTGGTGAGCTTAGAAAGCTATATAACTTAGTTATATACGTCATAGCTTCTAGAAAGCGAACTGAACTCTTTACTAAGTTATAAAAAGATTAAAATAAAAGTAAAGTTATTAACTAGAGCTTGAAACTCGTTCTTAATAAAGGAATTCGCTAGAACGCGTTTTATTTAATAGTCACTAGAGCACTCCTTCTCTGCGAATCTCTTAATTAATACGCCGCGAAACTAAGAGTATTAAAAGACCTTGACAATATAAAAGTCTATAAGAAAGACTACTTATTAGATAACGAATAGGCCACCTTAGCGCTTATCTCTACACAATTAAAGCCTCTCTTCCGTCTTACTAAAACACTAAAAGGAAATACAAAACTACAAGAAGGTGAGGGCAAGCTATCTTATAGAGCTCTTTAGGAGGTTCTACTTGCGTTTAAAGGTCTACTATGTCATTTTGAGGCTTTATAGAGGAATACTACGAATGGCAACTACAATAAGAATAGCCGAATTTAATAGTCGATTATACTAGCGTAGAATAAAGCACAAGAATATTACGTTAAGACTGACCTTTTAGTTGCGTGGCAGGCCTCTCTAGTGCTCCACCCGTGTTAGAAATAGGCATATTTTAAAGAAAGATAAACAGGCGGCGAGAAGGTGTTTGTGACAAATAATAAGAGAGCTTTAAAGCAATTATAGGAGAAGGAGTACAAGTCAGAGCCTCTTATACGGCAAGAGACAGTCTCTTTAAAGCCAGAGCCACAAATTAACTATTTAGAGGCAATATTGAACGAATTGGCTCTTATAGTAGAGAGGCATGCTCCCCTACGAATTTCAAGCCGGAGAGATTAACTTATATAGTACCTAGAGGAGCCTACCTCTAAAACCCCGCCATTTTAATACTAGAAATTAAAGCAAGCTCAGTGGCCACAGTTAGCTTTGATAGCCTTTGATTTTCTAGCCGTTCCTACTATAAGTTTAGAGTGTGAGCGTGTTTTTTCATCTTACTTTAAATAAACTACTATAGATACTTCAAATCTATCGGGGGAGATATTATAGCATAGAGAATGCCTTAAAAACTAGGAAAAAAGAGGTACCATTAATATATTAAGTTGTTATAATATAGTTTAATTAAGAAACTAGTTTTTTACAGCCTCAATTTTCACCCCTATAGCTTATTAATAGCTTATAAGTTAATCAGTTAAGCCGTTCAGCTAGCACTTTACTCGTAAGTCAGTCAGTCAGTTCAATACCTCAGCTGATTCGTGGCTGATTGGCTTACTGGGCCCTCTGAACGTTGCTGAAAATAGGAACCTCGTCTCCAATATCAACTTGACCAGTAACTCATCTGATAACGAGGCAGAATCGCAGCCCTGGAGTACAAATAATTGTACCGACTCTGGGCTCTTTGCCATATTATTCTTCTGCTGATAGGACAGCAATGTGATGCGAAGGATTCCGTTGAAGATGACTAGGTTACCAAGTGTTTACAATTCTGTTCTAATTACTGCAGCTGTTGGTATGCATTCCTGGCGCCTATTCACATACTCCAAGTAACAATAATATAGTGGTAACTTATTGGCACGACAGACTTCCCAGTGCTATCTCAGTCGTCCAATCCAACACGCTGACGCTACTTGGATGAGCCACTGTTGGTGGTCGATTATATGGCCAACACAAAACGTCATTGCTTTGTTGGAAATGCTGAAGTGGGCCAGCGGAGGAGAGGAATTCAAGAGAGTTGGTTGAGTTTTAAAGTAGTATATGTACGCGCCGAACCTCGCTTAAATGTCCTAGAATGACCTACCGCCTTCCAGCCCGTGAGCTTCCGTCAACACCTGCAACAGAAAAGGCTGGACCCCGCTTCACGCAGCAGTCTAGCAAATGGGTGTTCCCTGACATCGTGGAGTTGCTACACCGAGAAGGTGCATGCCTCACAGCACAAGATTATGCTGGGTACACCCCTCTACACCTGATTCGGGATATCTCGGACCGAGAGATGACGACCATAGATTTCCTCTTACGCAAAGGCGCCGACCATTCCATTCCCGCCCACAACGGGGATAAACCAATTCACAGCGCTATCAAGAGATCGCGTTGGTCTGTTTTCGAAAGGTTGATTGACACTGGTGCTTCGGTGAACGATAAGGGTGCCAGGGGGCGTACGGTACTCCATATTGCGGCGATACGTGGTAAGGCGTCGTTTGTTGAACCACTGGTTGAAATGCGTGTGGATCTTAACGATACAAATGAAGATGGGTGGACAGCGCTACAGGATGCTGTTCGTGGTGGGCGAACAGAGACGGTCACTACTTTGTTGAAATGTCAAAACTGTAACGGAAACGAAAAGGTGAAAGGTTTGGGTCTTCGCTAAAGTGTTATGCTATGAGGTGGTATTCGCTATAATGAGGCAGTGAGGTATCTTCTTGAGCCGCTTAAAAAAACCTGAATATAATGAGTCGGAAATATTGGGCACTATAAGAATTTCCGGCATTCTGGTTGTGGCATCTGCCACGCACCTGCACTATTGTTGCGCAGAGAGGCTTGAACCTTGTGGCGATATTGGTCGAAGGGGACGTAGTGTCTTGTGGGGGCTCTCGGTGAGGACGCCATTCAGCCCAATGGGAAGATGCGGGGAGGCTGGTCGTGGAAAGCCGAAACTCTGCAGGAAATATCATGCCATTATTTGTCCACTTCAGCCCTGTTGTGCAACGTTGAAATCGAGATCGCTTTTTGACTTGTGAGTGAGAAGGTCTAACGATTTCCATTGCACGATCATAGGGGTTTCTCCGTTTAGATGGCTGGGTCGTGTTGGTGCTATTGATTTTAGCTGTCTCAGTGCTTCAACATTGTGGATGCCAAGATTATTGATGGCAGAAGCCACAATTCTTAGGGGCCTTGAAGGTATGCCAGTTTATTCTATAAGTCTGATCGTTACTCTGTTTGACTTTCTGGTGTAGAGTATCCCATCCAGAGAGAAATACTCTCGCAGAATACACTTTTGGCTCAAACCCCTAGATTTCTAAAGTTCCTTTAGATCTGCGGTCATGGAGTACCATGATCATGAGAATAAACAAGAGCATTATCATGGGTATGGCAGGCTCAATGAGTGCTGCGCTCATGAATGTCAGCCTCGATGTCACTGCTGCTGTCACCACGGCGAAGACAACGACGAAAGCCTCCCACGTTTAGCACTTACCGGCATCTCACCCCTATTGCCAGACTACATGCTCGACCAGTACAAGCAAGAGCAATTTCTGAAACTGTACCCTGCAGAGAAATGCCATCCCATCATCGCGGATTTCGCACCCCGGAGCGCCGTTCCAGGATCCTTGATTGTCATTATTGGACACGGTTTTGCTGGACGCCGGGACCTCAATACCGTCACAATCGGAGGACACAGAGCTATCGTCGTGACCGCCGAACACCATCGGCTCGTCTTTATTTCTAATAAAAAGAGTTCTGTCGGGCCCTTGAAAGTCAAAACACATTTTGGAACGGCTGTAGGCCCGAGAAACTTCGTCAACCTTCCCTGGCCGTCGCCCGACTCTCTGATTGACGCACCGCCGCATTCGTTCGAAGGCGTCGGTGCAGGAACTTCTGCATCCCTACGAACAAAACTGCTGCTTCAAACACCTGAGCTCTCCATGGGATCAGATATCAGGGCCGTTGATATTCCTTCTACAGGTACTGCAAAAGTGCTGGCCGTTTGCATGTATCTGAAGGACGTCAAACCTGCCGACCTCGGAGCAGCAAAGACCAATATGGTAAATCTTGGAAACAGAGTTGTGAAATACTACCAACAAGCCAGCTACCGGAAGTTGACGGTGCAATTTGACGTCACTGACTACTTCGAGATGCTGGATAACCTGGATCGATACTATCTCGCATCATCTACCGAGAAGGGATATCCAAATTTCAAGAAACTCGTGTTGCCTCAGATATTCGCCGAAGCGGTGCAAAAGGCGAAGAATGCAAGTATCAACGTCGGCAACTACGATGTCTTCCTTGTTATGTGCCATCTCGGAACGTTCGTCCGAGCCTGGGGTGGTGGTTCAGTGCGGCCGAATTTCCATTTCGAAGATCAGACGGCGTATCCTGGCGTTCTGACCGATATCAATGTCGGCAAGACCTTGGGGTCCATTGCACTAGGGGATGATGCAGATTGGGGCAGAGTTGCTCACGAATTTGGACACAATATCGTCTCGAGCCCAGTGGCTGTGTTTGATGAGGATATCTATGACAGTGATCTGCCGCCTGGTGCAGATTCCTCAGCCCAATTCTTCGACCTGATGGGCCAGCATGATACCCATCCTCTGTTCTCGGGCTTCTATATGGATCAGCTCGGATGGTACAAGGCGCAGAATATCAAACAGTTGCCTTGGAGCACCGCGCCATTCAGAGAAGAATACAATATCGTCGCCCATTCTTTGAGCGAGAATGCGGATACTTCTCGATTCAACCTTGTGAAAATCAAGGTTTCGACTGGCATGGAATATTGGATTGAAGTTTGGCAGCGTCATGGTGCTACTGGGCAAGTATTTGATGATTCTATTCCGATCCAAAGCGGCGACGGAGGAATCAAGGTTTCGACTGGCATGGAATATTGGATTGAAGTTTGGCAGCGTCATGGTGCTACTGGGCAAGTATTTGATGATTCTATTCCGATCCAAAGCGGCGACGGAGGAGTGCTCATCTCGAGGGCTGCTACAGGCACACAGAACAACAATCAAACCGTGCGGCTCATCACATTACTTCAGATGCAGAAAAACTCCAGTTGACAGCCAGTCTGCATGAAAACGGGGGATGTGGCGGTGGATCCTGCACGGACCATCTTGATTACTGTACAGTACTGTGGTCAACGACAATGTGCAAGCCAATCCTCGAGTATGCAAAATCCGCGTTGAGTGGGCGCAGCCAAATCGACCCACACCAAATGGAACATTCGACTTATGGATTGAGCCTTAGAATACATCAAACTACACTTCCAAGGACATCTGGGTTGACCGCTTCCCGTTTCTGGCATATGACCGTCCAGACGCCACCGGAAATCCCATCAACGGCGGGGACGAACCCAAAGTCGGAGAAACCAACAAGATCAAAGCCCGACTCCACAACACAGGAAGCCAAGCAGCAAGCAACGTCCAAATAACCTTCTACACCAACACGCCCCCAGGCATCGGCGACAGAGGATCCTGGACGCCCCTGACTACCGTCCCCGTCAGCATCGCCAACAACACCACCGCAGAAGCATCAGCCGACTGGGTCCCGGCCATAAACCAACACACCTGCCTCCAAGTCTACATCGGCACCCAAACCGGCGAAAAAGTCCTCAGCAACAACAAAGCCCAAGAAAACATCTCCACCTTCCAACCAGCCTCGCACTCCATCCCCGAACCCGCCGAGCTGCAAGTAGCAGTTCGCAATCCCCTCCTAACACTCGCACACATCTTCCTGCAAATCGAGAACGTGCCCGAGGGCTTCTATGTCTATTTCCCGCACCAGATCGTTAGCGTGGAACACCTTGGGGAACGTATGCTTGAGTTTCTTGTTGTGCCTTTGAGGGACATCTCTGATCTTAAGTTTAAGGTTGCGAATATCAGTGTCAGTGGCTGGATAGCGCGTGGCTATGATGACGGTGCTCAATCTGGTGTTTTCCGTCTCATTGGTGGTGTTCACGCTATTGTTGCGCCGAAATTGGGAAGTCAGATCAAGCTCCGAGATCCCCCCAAACTCGTCGATGAGTATACGATTCAGGTACGTGGAAACATATGGCCTGCCGCCGCCGAACAAAAAGTTCGCGTTGATTTGGAATTGAATGGGAAGATTGAGAGGGTTGTTTCTGTTGTTACTGATATGTCTGGGGCTTTTGTTGCGAGTTTTAAGACGAGAGGTGGTGGCGATCATGAGGGATCTGAGGGGAGGGCTTTGGTTCGTGGGGAAAGCAGTTTTCTTCTTAATTTCCGGGCTCATATTGTGAATGCTTCGGTGCTGGCGCCGGTGGATTCGAACGTTGTTCATTATGAGTATAAGGTTTCGGGGCCTGAAGACCCGAGGATCTCATGAATTTTGAACCAATGTGGAGGAAGGGAACGGAAGTTTATTTGCGGTCTTTACTTACGCTATGGTTGGCTTTTGCTCTGCGTATGTGACGGTTCTACACGAATGGCCACCTTATATAAGTAGGTCGTGGTCTACTTCCCAGACTGAGTGGGGGGGGGTGCTCTTATATTCGCTTTGTCGAATGTTAGGGCGGACGACTATTTGTGCGGATCAGCCCCATAACATAAAAGCAGTCGGCATGCTTCTACGAGGCTGTGATCTGCTGCTATCTGTAGACGGGTAAGAATGCCTGAATAGAAGGGAGATATGACATCATATAATCATATATGAAGAGGTTGATTCTCTGTCTGAGCGGAAACATCATAGGGGGATGCTAAACCGTGATCAAAAACATGCTTCAGGCCAGCTACATTCCCAGACTCTGTCAAAGCGAAGACTTAGGAGCTATTCGAGTTACTGAGAACCCTGCTGTTAGCTTTCCGTAGCGAGTAGGTAGCCACTGTTACGGCATTGTCAGGGGAACGCTAACCCAATCTATCCCGCTCCCTGGCGACTAGCTTCTGACAACATGTATATAATCTCCCTTTCCATCACACCCCTCTTTCCTCCTCTGTAGTCAATCTAGCCTTTACCATATCAAACCGACCTTGATGGTTTGCTTTCCTTGACAGGCATGGGAGAGCAGCCAGAGAGGGAATTGATAGCGCAGTCTTAAGGCGTAAGTGGCTTTAAATTTACAACTCTCGTTGGTGCACTTCCTCGTCACTAGGGGCACTCCGGTGTAACCTAAAAGCAAAGATCCCATCAGTCTGTCGAAGACTTTGGGGGATCTGACTTCTTGCCACTGGTGGCATAGACATGTGCAGGATGGCACGCACATGGTTTGCTGATGCTTGGAGAGGTGAACTGTAGTCGCCGTTGGGGGCAACAAGCTGTGAAGCTGCCCAGATATGAACATATTAAGGCCGTGCTCCGCTGCTTGAGCTCCCACTTCATCAATTTTGGCATCTAGGCGTCTGTAAATACTGTCTTGTGATTGCTGAACATTCTCAATGACAAGAACGCTATTTGTTCTGGTGTGCCTCAAAGGTCTGGACTGCTTGTTTGAAGTCGTTGTTAAGCATCCGCACCTCAAGGTCGACTCTGGTGAGAATTTGGCGGTTTTGACGAGTTGAATTACTATTTCAGATTGAGGAAAGTACGTATAGTACGCATGGGGATGGAATCTTACAAGAAGAGCGAATCCAAACAAGTGCTAACGGGCTATTTCAGAGAGGCGATATCGTCCCGGATCCTTTTTGCCTTATTCTTCTCGCGAAGGGCCTAGTCTAGACTCTTGCAATCGTCCATCTTCCCCGGCGGCGAGTCATAAAAGCCTAGAATAAGCCGTTGAAGCTCACGAAGCTTGTCTCCCATGCGTCTCAGCACGGTTGGAAGGACATTTAGCTGACAATTGTCCTCAAAGCCATCTGAACACTTAATTGCTAGCTCCGCCGTTGCGAGAATGACACGGAGGTCTTGAACTTCGCTGGATAATGAAATAAGGTCTTCGGGGGCATTTTAATTGAATTGATCAACGATAATATTCCTCTAGTGACGGCGAGAACAGCGTCGAGCAGGGCGACGAGGCTTGCGGGGGCGTATAACGGATCCATGAAGAACTTCTTGTACCTTGTAGGGAGTAAATATAAAAGGGCGCCAGCTTGTAGTGAAGACAAGAAGAAATAATAGTATAGGACATCTACAGCAAAGTTTATCCTACTCCGTATACCAAGTCCAGTTAGATAGGAAGGAAACGCCTTGCAGGGCACATGTAGGTCAACTACAGACCGTATGGAATACACTGTTCCCGGTAATGGCGCTAAAGCATCGGCAAGGTTAAGAGAAGGCAGGATAGAAATGTTGCATGGATACAGTTCCCATGCCACAATTAGGCTTACGATGACAGGTTTAACTCCTTCTGTCAGAATCTAAACCCTGAGTGCATGCAACGGGAATAGGTTCTGCTGTCTTTGAAGGACTTTCGATCTGCTATAGGACTTAGTCTAATGAAGTGGGTAATGAATGTGGATGAATACGCTCTCCTTGCGGCTGGCTCGAAACGGGTTTGGTCGCTGTTATCGAGACGACGTTATTAGGCCAGAAGCATCGTTAGACACGAGTCAGTTACAAAGCGTCGATGTAAAGAATAAAGTCGCGCTTCATTCTGGTAGGAAGCTGAAAAAAAGTCATGAAGCATCTAGTCCCGTGTCCCGGCACGTGCCAGCGTTCATTGGCTCCCGGGCACCCCTGTTGGGCGCTTGACTAGATTTTGGCTGAGCGGCGAACCAAGATTTGTGCCAAGAAAAAGTGGGCCCGAGGGAGAGTGTCTTGTAGGTGTAGGGACCTTTAACTAACGTTAAGGCATAAATTATTTCGTTGTACAATGCTTTATTACGGGTAAAATCCAAAATTTGGTAGTTCGCGCGGAGTTTGCGGAGAAGTATTTTTTTTTACAAGGCCAAGTTTGTTATGTAATATATCTGCACGGACATCATACGAGGACATCATACGAGGATATCATACGAGGATATCATACGAGGATATCATACGAGGTAGCAGAATTTCATTATATATTTATCACGTTTCTCACTGATATGCCTAGACTGTCTGTAGTTACAGCTACTAAATCTTCACAATGTTCACGAGACTTGGATACCGACGCGTCGCAGCAACTGGCTTACGATGTAGAGCCTTCTCTTCCACTTCGGCCGCGCTCGCATTGAGCCGGCGCCAAATGGAAATCGTGAAGTCTACCGCCCCTGTACTTGCAGATCACGGAATCGCCATCACATCTCACTTCTACAAACGCATGCTTCAAGCTCACCCTGAGCTCAAAAATATGTTTAACATGGCCCATCAGGAAACAGGAGCGCAACCTGCAGCTCTAGCTCACGCAGTGTGGGCATACGCTGCCAACATCGACAACTTGGGAGCTCTGACTTCAGCCATCTCTCGAATCGGCAACCGACATACTAGCTTAGGCGTCACTGCAGACCAGTACCCCATTGTTGGAGAGCATCTTCTCGCCTCGATTAAAGAAGTCCTCGGAGACGCGGTGGATGAACCAGTGTTAGATGCTTGGAAGGCTGCATATCAACAGCTTGCAGACATCCTCATCGACTTCGAGAAAGGCCTCTACGACAAAGCGATTCAAACGCCCGGTGGCTGGAATGGCTGGCGACAATTCAGGGTAGCTCGGAAGTTACGCGAAAGTGGCGAAATCATCTCGTTCCATCTGGCACCTGAAGATAAAAAAGCTTTACCAATGTTTAGACCGGGCCAGTTTGTTAGTGTTCGATGTTATGTCCCGGAGCTAGGAGTGTACCAGCCTAGGCAGTACAGTCTATCAGACATTCCTAGCGGAGATCATTTCCGAATTTCAGTTAAGAGAGAATTCGCAGCTGTGAGCAAGCCGGCTGGTCGGATCTCGAACGTGCTTCATGAGAGTATTCCCGAAGGGTCACTGTTGGATGTCAGCATGCCGTACGGCGACTTCACGCTGGATATCAACGCGGACACTCCTGTGGTACTGATTAGTGGCGGAGTTGGCCTTACACCCATGATGGCCATGCTCAAGACGATCGTCGAGCAAGGGAAATCTAGGCCTGTGCTCTTCATGCATGCTGTGCGGAACCGTTCTGTGCATGCGATGAGTAAGGACCTCTCTGAGATCGTATCTCAAAATCCGCAAGTCTCTCGCATGGTGTTCTACGAGGAACTCACGGCCGGTGACGTGGAGGGTTTCGACTACGACTACGTTGGGAGAATTCATATCAAGGATTTGAAGGACAAGGTGCTGTCCCCCAACGCGGACTATTACCTGTGTGGGCCGGCAAAGTTCATGAATGCCCAACGAGAGGACCTAGAGAGCTTAGGGGTGCCTCCGGGCCGGGTTCACTCTGAGGTGTTTGGATCATCGTGAGGAAATGCGCACTTGACGGGTACTGTCACATGCAGAAAATTGGGTTGTAATTTCGAGATGACTTTGCAGCCCATCTGCTGCGATGAAAGCTTGTAAGATGTAATAAGTACATAGGGGGGTATTCAGGTCAAATAGTATTTTTATATTTTTACATCTTGTTTGAGTAATCACTTATCATTTCATATAGTTTGATTATATACTTCTCGAGTTTTATCGATATATTCTAACATCGCAAAGCCCTATTAAGATATCAAATCTCTTACTTTACCACCTTTAACGCATGATGTAACTATTAGTTAGTAATTACTAAAGATAGAAAACATCTTACTTCGTGTGCGGCACGATTAACTGGCACTAATCGACCCCGTTCCGCCCCTCAATTTCTCCTCAACTTTTATGCTCTTACTATCTATCGCTGTAATAAACTCTTGATTAGTATCAAATATACCGCCGCTATAATAGATAATAATAGCTATTAAACACTTGCTTAGTTACTACGAGAGTCGAGGAACCATCCGCAGGGGTTAAAGTGCAAGAGTAGTATATCCCCTAATAACGGGGAAGTGGCAATGATTTATTAATACCAACGATAGAGAATGAGTATTAGTATAATTAAGATTAGTATTTATTAAGTAATACGGCGATAAATATAATACGATATATTTTTGTTAGAATAGCCTTAACTAGGGGGCATTCTCTTACTCTAACAGCTTCCAAAGATAGTCGTCTCTCTTGGCCTAATAAAGCTTAGTTTTATACCTTACCTCCTGGTTTCGTACGAGTAATACTTATACAAGCTACGGGGTTTAGTACTTAATATATTTAAGGTAACTTTCCCTTTCATACGAAAGGGACACACGGAATATACTTAATTAAACTTTACTTGTTATATTCTTTGTTACCCTAATATTAAGTATCGAACCTTAGTTAAATACTAACAATTTTAATACTTTACTATAAGCTACGACCGTATTAGACCTTTGAATACGTTCTATTAAATGATATTGAGTGATATCGTAGTATACTATTAATATATAGTAGTAATTAAGATGTTGCAACTTAAGAGGGGGATGTGATAGTAAGAGAAACTCAAAGAAGAAGCATAATGTCGATTTGTAACTCAATTATTGATAATGGAATCACTTATAAAAGGATTAATTCCGATTTGGAAGGGTTCTCTTATTTTGACTACGCTGCTGAGCTAGATAAGAAGTCAGTGTATAAAAATGTTTTTGTTCTCTTAGAGGGAGTTGTTGTATGGTTAAACATGAAGCAGACAACCTGCGTTAGCTCAACTATAAAGGCAGTGTAACGACGCAATACCTCTAGCAGTCGAGTATGGGAGCAAGAGTATGGCAAGAGTAATATTATAGGTCTAGTACGGAGGAAACAAAGAAGATACAGAATTCAAGGAGTCTCAGGGGGGGTCCTCCTTATATGCATGCGAATCACCCCCGAAACCCCACCGAAGGTGGTCCTAGTCAAACCTAGCCCAAACCCCTGAGTCTCCTTGGCACCGCAACATGTAAGGCGATCATCACAGGCAGAGTATAATGCTTTGAATGAGGCAGGGAAAGAGACTGTTTTCTTGTACGAAGCTCTCCAAGCCCTCCTTTGACATAACTTAGACACGAAAGATATAGCAAAAGAAACGCTTCTACAACTGGATATACTTCTTCTCGGTTGTTTTAGATTTATGACACTGGAGCGGATAGGGATAGAATTCGTCGTGTGTGAATGACCTGACCCAGCACCGAAGCTGATATGAGCTAACGTCGAGCGTTTGTTAATAGCGGTCAAACATACGGTTTAATTTATCAAGTATTATTTAGATTTTAACTTCGTCTACTACTGGATTGGTAAGTGCTACACTATTCCAAAACCTAAGTACATAGTCCTTAGACGGATAGAGGCAGGGCTGCCGTGCAGTGGCGGGAATAACGTTAATTGATTTGCTTGCGAACTGTTGAGGACATTTCGTATATTGGAGCCAGGGGGGTAGTATTACTTCGCTCAACTTCTGCGTCTCAAGAAGCATTCTCTTTATCTTGTAAAGCTAGCCGCTCGATTTCCTCCTTCTCAAGCTGTTCGGAGGTTCGAACGACTTTAGCCCACTCTTTTCTTAAAGGGGTTAAATTAGTTTTGTAAGCTGACCTTGACTGGTATATATAATCTAATACTTCGCTCGTGTACCTGGGGGATACCAGCTCTAAACTGTGATCCGCTAATAGTTCATTGGGCAAACAAAGCAGTAGATCGCTTGAACCGTGTTCAAATGGCGATTTATCACATCTCGATTAGTGGTGAGGCACCGGTAGTGGTTACAATAGGCGCCGGGTCACCATCACAACTAGATGGTAACGTAGCTTGCAAATGAGGCTTCGCGTCGTTTCGCTTAAAAACAATATGAGCACGGACCACCCCGCCATTTTTGGCTGACTGCATTACGGGTCATCTCTACAGTAAATAGCATCAATTATCCGTCTTTGCAGTGGCGGACGCGGATGTAGTCGATGACACGTGCCACTCGAGGGGACGTTTTGATATCAGTTGGCGGTGGGGTTAACGGGGAATTGAGGGTAGCCTGGCCGGTGAAGTGGGGCGTGTTGGCCAATCCCAGCACGCGTCGGCGACATGCCTGACACTGCGCTTTCCGGCTGAAGGCTGCTGGAACGAACCGAGTATGACATAATCAATCAAATCATGGTGTGTGACATCCGATGTGGCGTGCCACGTTGACTAAACCTTATCTGGCGCTATTCAACTTTTACTGACGAGTAGAGTCCCCCAATACTCTGAGCTTCAGCAACTAGCCTGTTACTAGAAGATAGTAACCACAATGTCAAGCCTTGATTCCGAGTATAACAAGTTACTCGAGCTTGCTGCACAGCGCTCAAAGCTCGGATCAGAAGGTCGCCCTGCACCACGTCTAGAGTCTATAAGGAAGTCGGCAAGGACCCATGATCTATCGGAACGCCTTAAAGGCCAACCTACCCATAGCACGGGGAGGTTAGAAGAAAGGTTGGTATTTCAGAGTTTGTGATCAACAGGGCTGCAATTAACATTCGTGCGTCCTGTGCAGAGACCGAAGTAACGCTGCCTTCGAGTCGGCTTTCCAGTGCCATCTTGAAAAGCTCTCACAAAAAGACCAAAATGCCTTTCGCAATGCATTTCATAGCATAACTCCTACAAGTATCCTCGAGAAAGTGAAAAACTTCGATGAAGACCACAACAAAAAGTCTTTCCTCCGTAAACGTACTGAGCCTGTGGATAGACTCCTCAAAATCCTTGATCAGTTCATGCGAGGAGTTGCGATTGGTATACAGAGCCAGCCGGAAATCTCATCAATTGTGGTGGGAGCCGTTCGAATCGTCATTGACCTTGCTGTCAAATTTGTAACATTCTGGAACAAACTCTCGGATATGCTCTGCAAATTTGACAAATGGCTTAATATCTTGCAAGAGCTTTCTGCAGCCTGCAACGATAAGCACAACGGAGTTCTTCAAGAAGTAAGCACAATTTAGATCATTGTTATAGCTGTTCTGATGCGTTATTAGGCACTTGCCAATGTCTACGGTGATCTGCTTGATTTTTGCACCAATGCACGCTCAGTTTTTGTAGGTGCTGATGGCCATCCGCGGAGTAAGTCCAACTTTAACTATCGAATTCTGAATACCTGGGGTTAAAGAGAGAGGGACTCCGATCAAAGAGTCACCTCTTGATGTCTTGGGAAATTCTCTCTTGCCTGCAAGGTGCAATTATTCGTCAGAGGATATCACAGGGAAACGAGAAGCATGCTTTATTATTACTAACAAAGTTCTACAGCGTGGACTTCCGTAAGGGTTTTTATCCAGGTTCAATGGAAACCATTCGAAGACCATTTCGGCGGAATTGAAGCACGAGTGAAGAGGAATCTTCAAAATGTTCATCTTGCGGCCCAAGCGGACGCGCTGGGAAATCAAAAGAAGACCCTCCAAAAACTTGAGGATCTGCTTAAAACTGTGACGGACCGGAACGCCATCGAAGAACGCAGACAATTTCTTGAGTGGGTCTCGGATATCAACCCCGAAGAATCCCACGACCGAATCATCGAGAAAACGCATCCCGGAACAACCAAATGGCTTACCCAGAGGGAGAAATTTCAGGACTGGTTCACGAGTTTAGATTCATCCACTTTGTGGTGCCATGGAAAGCCGGGAATGGGGAAATCTGTCCTGGCAGCAAACGTGATTGACTACATCTCAACACACTATGCTCTGAGTGACGACGTAGGCATCGCCTTTGCCTATTGCAATTTTGCAGATCCAAAAACCCAAGAGCCAAAACAGCTAATCTCAACATTCATCAAGCAGCTGTGCTGGAAGAGGAACCAGCTGTCAGAGTCTCTTCTTGGGTTTTACCAGGGGTACCATGGCGAAGCGCGCATCCCAAATTTAGACACGTGCAAAGAGCAGTTTTGGAAACTGGGAGAGTTGTTTAAGGAGGTTTATATAATAATTGACGGTCTCGATGAGTGTCAGGAAGATGCCAGGGGGCAGACATTGAAGTTTCTTTTGGACCCATCGCAAGGGACAGAAAAGGATGACAGAGGAGTAAAGAACGGAAACATGAAAAGCCGCTTAGAAGGCGAGGATTCGAAAGTCACCCCTAGGGTTGTATTGAAAGCAATTGTCATCAGCCGCAACGAAGCCGACATTGCCAAAAAGTTCCAGGATCACGCCGCGTCAACCTTACGAATTGATAACAAAGATGTTACCCCGGATATCGCAGCATTCGTTCAGGGCGAGACTGAATATCTAATTCGAGAGAATTACAGATATATAACCAGACCCTGAAAAGCAAAGTCGTAGGAAAGCTGATTGCGGAGGCTGATGGAATGTGAGTCTGCAACGGGCTTGAATGTGAGGAGTGCTAAATTCAGCATGCAGGTTCCTCTGGCCCAAGCTTCAATTGGAAACCATATGCAGGGAAAAGACCGAACGAGACGTCGAAGAAGCGCTCGGAAACCTTCCCCAGGATCTGAAGGATACATATTCTAGAATGCTTCATCGGATAAACAGCCAAACGACAAAATTGAAAGCGCTCGCTCACAGATGCTTCAGGTTCGTATTATACGCGGCGCGCCCATTGAAGATTGAGGAGTTAAGAGACGGGCTCGCTATGGTCGCACCTATGGCCAACCGGAATGACCTGAACTTGTACAAAGAGGCAGATATTCTTGACGCATGCGGAAATTTCTTCGTAGTGGAGCAATTAAGTTCCGTCGTCCGGCCAATTCACGTCTCCATCTGGAGTTTTCTCGAGGGCCATTTCCGGGACATGGGTGGCCGGTACGTTCTCGACAGAACAGTGTCTCAAAAGGAACTCGCTATTGCCTGTGTTCTCTATCTTCAGCTGAATTTTCCGAAAAATGGACCTTGCCAGGACCCACAGGAACTTCACAAGACCATCCAGAGCCACCCTTTCTCTTTCTACGCCTCCCAGAATTTCGACTATCATATCGCGCAAATACCTGAGATCGATATTTACCTTGTACGCTTCTTCAACAAATTGCTCGCGGGGCCTGAACGTCTGGGAGACGATGGCCCAGACTTCGATCAGGCGGGTCGTGCGAATCGTTCTGTTGCCGCCATTTTGCAAATCCGACTCCTCCGCAATCCGTTCAACCCGCTTGAGATTAGAGATGGGTTTGATAAAAATGTCTATCCGGTCAACCCTGCTACAATGCTATACGCTACCCGGCTTCGAGATGTGCGTTGGCTTACACGTGAGGCGAGGTGGCCTGTTCCCCAGGCGGTACCTACAATTCACAGCGCATCTGCGGCTGGCCGAACGGATGTCTTAATCGAACTCATGAATAAAGGGGTAAATGTAAATGAAAAGGATAAATACGGCGTGCAGCCCCTGTACTATGCTTGTCTACACGGCCGTGATGCTTTGGCATCAGTCTTGGTAGCCAACAAAGCAAATGTCAACCACGTCAATGGCAAAGGGCACGCGTTGTATGTTGCTTCTTCGAAAGGGTTTGCCTCGATCGTTAAGATGCTACTGCATAACAAGGCGGACCCCAATTTACCAGGAGGGCCATTGGGTAGCGCAGTCGTTGCAGCTTGCAATAGTGGTAAAGTCGAAACTATCCGGCTTTTACTGTCCCACAATGCGGCAATTGAAAACATCCCAAAGGCACGCTTCTCTGCACTCCATGAAGCGGTCCTAAGTGGCCAAGTAAGCATCGTTGATCTTCTTCTCAACAATGGAGCCGATGTGAATGAGGCTTTCAAAGAGATGACTGCCCTTCTGGTCGCTATTGAAACCCAAAAAGAAGATATAACTAGGCTCCTTATTGATAGGGGGGCGGATGTTAATGCTTCTCACCCTACGAAGGGGACTGCCCTGCACATTGCAATCGAGAAATCCCGTCAGGTTCGCGGCGAAGCAGAGTTGGCTCAACTACTGCTTCGGAATGGCGCTAACATCCATAGAACCACGAAATGGAGGCCGGTATTGCATGCGGCAGTGGAGGTAGGGAGTGAGAAATTGGTCCAGCTGCTTCTTCGATATGACGCAGATATCAACGAAGCTGCCGGAGATGGTGCCACAGTATTGTCTATCGCCGGAAAGGAGGGCTTGAAAGAAATCGGTCAATTACTAATTGAAAACGGAGCCAATTTGAAAGCACAAGGGACTACAGCGCTGGAATGGGCTGCCTGGCGTGCTCATGCGGAAATGGTAAGATGGCTACTGGACAACGGTGTCGATGTCAATGAGGGGCGCGCACTTCAACTTGCGGCCACTTTCGTGGTAGGTGAGGATATTGGTGATACGCAAAGCAGATCAAAGACGAGGGTTGAAAAGACCATAGAGCTCCTGCTGGACCGTGGTTCAAATCATGGAGCCGAAGCCTTGAGATTTGCCAGCACCATGGGGAACAAGCGCATCGTAGAGCTTCTCAAAGCAAGGGGGTTTGAAGAGGACTTCGAGGCGGAAGAGTTTGATCCCGAAGATGGTTGTGCCGGTGAAGGAGAGAACTCTGGTTTTTGATAAACTATTGGTTTCACGGAGGTTACTGGGTACACGCGTATTGGGGTTACCAAGATCTATTGTTGAATGTGTGAGTCCTCAGAAGTTGAGATTCGATGGCTAGCTATTTGTAGTACTTCCTTAGCGTCGCTCGCAACAACCGTAACAACCTTTCTCCGCTTCGTATTCACCATGCTATTCATACATATGCTATTCTTACACTAGCAACTCTTTCTTTTAAGAAGACAGTCACCCGTCATCGGTCGATGTCGTAGCGAAAGCTGCCGACCGTTAACAGTCGAGGCGAAATGAGTCAATAAGTTATCTTTCCGATTAGGCTATTCTCCTCCTATTCTTCTATTACCTTTCTTTGCACCTATACCTCTTCTCGTATCTTCAGGCGAGCATTGTCTAAGAACTCCTCAAGGGCCTTATTAAGAGTAGGGTTCGTTACAGCATCAGCAGGGTTGTCCTTGCTATCAATCTACCACTTGTCGACTGCGAGTTGAAAGTATTCTAGTCTCGATTTGCCTGGGTTCTCCGAGATTATACGCAGAAGGGTAATCCCGCGCCATTCTGATAAGTGTTTCTGGTGATTTCCTTTTATCTCAAAGTGCGGCTCATCCCTCCAGCATAGTCGAGAGCGCGCTATAGTATTGACTATCTAGCAGTCCAATTTTAAAGCAGCAGTCGTAAAACACTTGCAGCTTGGTGTCCAGAATATCATATTCCTTTCCACCGTACTTCTTGTCGTCGTTGTTGTAAATCATCATCAGGTCCGTCAGTAGCGTGGCATGAGTATTTCCGCTGTCGTGTTTGACGTAAGTGGCTTTTGTCACATTGCAGGGTAACTTAATCTACACCTCTTTATTGTATTGCAAAGAATTAAGCACGCCTTTCTGCGTGACTTACGCTTTCAGAAATTCCTTTATCTAACGTTACACAGGATTAAGCACGTCTCCACACGTGGCTACTGCGTAATTCACCCACGACGGTAGAAGATAACTTCACTGGTACGGAGGCGTAAAATGCGTTCCGAAGTCCGAGTGTGTACGGATTCATGGAGTCACAGGACAGAATCTTCCTTGGCCTCAAGCATTTACGACCCGTATATCTCCCATTCAAGCCTGACGAGATGAGTTCGAAATTCCCCACAAGAAGTGATCTCCTAATCCACACAGAGAATTTTCTACCCCGGAGAATCGGTTATTCAACCGCCTTGGCCCAGGCGCAGTCGTCCCGGAAGGGGCTCGCTTAAGAGCGGCGCAGTTATTGGCAGCATGTTTACAATAACCTCGTGCCATATAAGATGTTCATGTTCTTTTTCTTGATATTTCCTTTGAATCTTCAAAGCATGTGCCATCCTCGAAGGTACTGTGGCCGTGTCTGTTCGCTTGGGAGCCTGTATTAGTGGAGCCTAGAACGGGTTATTACGGTCAGCCAAGCAGGCTTTTGCTCAAGTGGCATGTTTGTAGGGCTGCGCCCACTTCCACGAGCGCTTCTACATTTGAGTTGGGATACAACACCATATATAAGGTCGAAGGTACCCAAGTTTTCGACTTTCAACAAAGACCAGGTTATCTCAACCCTACAGTCCAAAGCATCCCCCGCTTTTCTCGTGTCACACTCAGCCTTTCCACCCCTGCCATGAAGTCCTCACTTATATACGCGTCCCTAGCAGTGCAATTTGGATTTTCAACAGCATACCATGGGCAAAAAATGAAACCTCGCCAGGAGGATGACTTTGAGTTTGAGGCGGCATCTGAGTACATTTGGCGAATGTGCTATCCTGCCATTTCACGAGCTTGGACAACGTCGGGGGCCAGATTTCCCCTTACTTGGCTAATTCATCTGCCCCCTGCGATCAACGGGATTACATTATAGGATCTTGTATAGCGAATTCAACGACTCCAGCCATAGACTTAGCTGCGGAGCAACAATGTCTTGTATGTAGTTTCCCAGATGATCTTGGAGACTCATATCCAAAAGTCAATATTTGCAGCTATATCTGCTACCCAAGCGAACTTGATGATAAGACTCTAACAAACTGTAGTGTGGAAGCAATCTAGTCGACACATGGAATGGCTGCGACGCCTGCTACTACGCTCACGGAGTAAGGTACACAGACGGAGAAGAGGAATCAGAATACATCTCGTCCGCGCTCAGCGCCGAGTGTGCCCCTTCGCCATATCCCTCGGTCCCTTTCTTCAATCTACTCAATATTACCATTGCTACGACGGCCTCGCCACCGCTCGTCCTGGTAGATGACAAGTTTCCGAATCAAACAGCGGCTAGCAATTACTGGACTACGAACGCTCATCTGACCGCTACCATAGGGATAGTCACTGGCAGTGCGACTGCAAGAGCCAGTGAGAGGACAAATAGCTGGGAGTTCTACACGCCTTCAGAAAGCTTGGTTAGCACATCGGGTACTGCTGTGATTACGAGCAGTCCAACCACGACTCCAATCCCGACTTCAAGCGGAAGTGGAAGTGCGGCTGGAGCGAGCGCAAGCTTGAGCACTGGCGGTGCTGGTGATTATGGTGTTGCAGGTGGGGTGGTATTTATTGTTGTGAATGTGGTTGCGGTCATGCTTTTGTGAGGAGATATTTTGTACTTGTACAAATCCCTTTATATCAGAGTTGGATGTCTTTGAGGTTCAGAGGATCTTGGTTCGTGGAGGCATGTTGACTGAGATGTGAAGGTGGAGCTACTGGCCCGAAAGGGAATCGCGAGGTTGGATTGCGATAGCCGGTTTTTGTCAGCCAATTGGTCACGCAATAATGAAGAACTCGTGTACATGAATTCAAAACAATCACCACATACTCTTCTCTTTTAACTCTTCTCTGTTTACTTTTTTCTGGTTTCGTTTCTTCGGAAAGACTTGTTCTTCTCGCCGCCGTCCATCTCGCTTAGTCGTCACTTCAATATAGCGTCGAGAGTTCATTCCTCTCTTCAAATCTTATAATCTCATCCCACACTCTCACTCCCTCACAACATGTCCACCTCCCCATCCCCGCCATTAAAATGTCGCGTACAAATGGTTGCGAAGTTTTTTTTCTTAGGTTTTCATATTTTTTCCACCTTAGAGCATTTTAATGTAGCTGCTTGGTTCAATCGCTTGAAGGAAACTCCTTATGGGCTAACCTTAAAGCGCTTGGTTCTTCTGCGAGAGCAAGACAGCAATAATTCTCGTTAGCAAATGGTCGCAGGGAAGACAAAATCTTCATTGATTGACGTTGAGCTCGCAGAGGGCAGCTATTTAAGCAGATAATCACCATTGGCAGCTCGACAATCACCGCCGGTCAACGAGCCACGTGCAGACAGTGACCGAGCCTGATGGTTCTACCACTGTTTTGACTCTACCTCCAGGATCAACTATCACAGGCATTCAGACCACCAGAAAAGATGGTTCAACAATCAGAGTCGGCCCCGAAGAGTCAACAACTGCCCCAATCCAACCATGGACCCCAAAAACCCACCAAAAGGTCAATGTTTCGCGACGTATACGTCCTCGCGGCGCTTTTGGTTTCCCCAATGTTTGCGGAAATGCGAAGTCAGCCATCTCAATACGCGATGCGACATCGATTCTCACCCAACTATCTTTTCTGTATAGGTGAATGTGGAAGTGGCGGGCAGTGGGGAGTCTTCCCATTGTGTTTCCTTTCTTCCCCATAATTCCACGCAAGTCAAGGAAGATAAGAAAAAGTCATATAAAGTCGCTGGATCCAATAAAAAGATAAAATCTGTCCTCTGAACTCTAGTCGAGTGGCCTGGGTTGAAGATTGGTTGGGGGCTCATATATAAGATCAAATCCCGAGCTTCTATGCTCTGCCAGAGCTTATATGATTATCAGAATTCCTGTAACAGTTGATCCTGGAGGCAGAGTCAAGATTGTGGTTGAACCGTCGGGCTCGGCTACAGTTTGCACAGGTCAAGATATACCAAGGCAATGCATGCTGATGAGGCTTACGCTCACACTGGTCTCCCCTCACGTGATATTAGTCAAGATGGGCGCTATGTCTTCCAGCTATAGAGCTCTCTTTGCATATCAATTCAAGACCATTTGACATCAAGACATCTCGTGGAGACACCCAGATTCTCGTATCCAATCAGGTGGCTCGGGGCTTCAGCTATAATAGTATGAAACTTTCGGCTCCTCATGAGCATCCCTAACTTGATGGCAACTGTGCCTCATTGCGGTAGGGCTAATTATAAGTGACTCCTCTTATGAGTATTTTCCGTGAGTTGAATGAGCATGCGAATAAATGGCACACATCTGTTCGGAATCCCCCTTTAGAAACTCGCAACACGGTAAACTTAGGAATCTAAGAGGCTGGGGTGAGACCTGATCCTTCACCGACACAGGGATCTCGAAAGTAGAACTTCGTAGATAGCTGCGATCGATTTTTTTTTATGCAGGCGAGGATCGGCTTATTGTCCGGCCGTATTACCTTAAGAATAAAGAGAAGAACACTTTTCTTAGCTGAGAGACGTTCCGGAAAAGCACGTCGTCAGATTGGCCACGGCTCCCACGTTGAATATTTCTCCTTAGCGGTCGGGCCGGGTCTGAGAGCCTTGAAGGAAGCCCAGCCGGATTTCCTACAGGTGACAAACGCTGTAGACTGAAATCTATCTTAATAGGATTGCCTTGTATCATTAAGTGGTGTAGTGGTCCTAGGTCGGGGCGAAATCGGCTTCGCTGCAATTACTCTATCACCCTTGTCTTAGCCAGAAGATAAATCAGATCAATGAGCTGTCAATCATCTTTCTGGCCATCCAGGCAGGTCTTTGCCCGCTTCCGTCGACTTGTTGTTTCCATACCCTAGGTGATGCCAAAGTCCCTTCTCCTTCTCGTTACACTGACTCTAGTCACTCGTACCTTCACCTAAGTCCCTCGCGACCTCCGTAACCAACGTCATACACTTCTCTGTACCATTCTCCCCTTCTTTCTCATTCCCCAAGCACCCCTCCAATACGTACTCCACAACCGGACTCCCCAGCTCATATACAATGCACACCTTCCCATCCAACTCATACCTACACAGTCCCGCATCCAACTCCCGCCTCTCTATATCTCTCCCCTCCAACTCCTCCGGAATTCCCGCCCTTAACTCTCCCAATCTCCTCAACTGCAACTGATGCAGCAACAAGCACTCCGGATCATGATCTAGCTCTGTGATGTTAGCAGGCTGGCCTGGAAGCTCTGCTTTCCCAGTGAACCCGCGTTCGCTAGGCTCGTATTCTCCCATGATGCTGTCTGGTTTGTCTACCTCCGAACGTAAGGGACGCTTCTTGCGACGAAGGCACCAGACAGCAACACCAACGACGATCACGAAGATGACTGCTGCGCTGGTACCGACTCCGGCTTTGATGGCCGTTGCGTTCTTTCTGTCGTTGTTTGGAGTGGACGGGTTCGGTGCACCACTAGAAAGGGTAGGCACCGACTCAACCACAGTAATTGGCTGCCAGGTCGAACCCTCAATCTTCGCCTGGACCAACTTTTTCCCGGAATTATAGTATACGTACGCCGAGAAATCAGAGGTATTGGTCGAAGTGGCAGCTGCGATTGGACCATTGGGCTCATCAGCAAGTGGCCAAACGGTTGGGAGCTCTTGCGGTTGGAGAGACCAAGATGTGCCACCGTCGGCAGAGCTCATGAATTGCAGTTGACGGTTTGTGTCGATGTAGAAGATGCAGTCCCAGCCGTTGTATAAAATGGTTGCAAGAGTGGCTTTGGAGGGGGAGAAGTTAGGAAAGGAAGTTATGCGCGGGTCTAGAAATGTTAGTATTTTGGACTTGTAGATCTAATCTAATACGGGCTTGGGTTTCTCTCTAGAAGGGAAAGCCCAAGATTTTACATGAGAACCGAGGAGAACTTACTGGCAAACCACGTTTTCTGGTCGAGGATCGACATCGTCTTGTTGTCAGTCTTCGAAGTGATGGGTTGGACACCATCAGCCATAACCTGGTACACAATCTCCCTCTGAGATGTTACATTGGTCGGTTTTCTAATGCTAGTAGAAAGCCCATATCCATCAGGGACAGTGAAGTTGCCGGTCAGATTCCCCTCCCCCCAGTGAGTGACAATGCCTTTGGTACTATTTGCATAAGCCAGTTGCCGGATAGATCCAAGGGCATCTTGATAGGTCACCCGGTAGCCGACATTCTGGGAGAATAAGGCTGCAGCGAGCTTTGTTTTTGAATTTACTGGCACGGTGACGTTCACGGATATGGTGCGCTCACCGTAGTTTACGCAGATGCCGGAGGTGAAGGAGCACTTGATGAACAGAAATATAATGCTGTCATTTTGAGCTTGGTAGAACACTTCGCCCTAGATTGTATCAACCAGTGAAGCCAAAACAAAAAAGGAAGGAAATAGGTGCGAAGAAGCCATTTTTCGTGCAACAACTCACATAAACGCTTTGCGCCACATAGTATCCAGAACAGGCAATAGCTGTTCCATTCTTCGGCTTAGTCTTGACAGTAAGGGGTTGTATGTCACTAAATCCATTATTTGTATAAACACTGTAGAGAAAATTCCCAGTTGACGGGTCATGAGCGACAACCCCAGGGCCTTTGCCGTAATAAAAACTGCCGAGCGCTTGAGCATCTACCGATTTGCTCAGCCACCCTGAGAGCAAGGATGCAATGAACACGGTAAGAATATTCAAGTGCATTATGAATGACATGGGAAAGTGGAGATGAATGAAATAAGCATTACAAGATGAAGAAAGGTGTTAGATCGCCAGGCTTATATCTATATTCAAACGTGGCACGTACTCGGACCAAGACTTACGCCGTACATATGCAGTACCTCAAAAAAGATTCAATATCTGGCACGAGGATAATGCCTTACCTTGAAGGACCCATATCGAGACCGCCAAGAATCGAGAGGTGGCTTTAGATAGATAATTCGATGTTGAGGCTTGTTTCCTTGGGGTCGAATCTTACGTTGGCTGATATGCTCGACCGTTGCGAACTAATTTAGGAACCTCATTTTCAGCTTAGGTGAACTCAAAACTTTGGGGTTGGGTTGGTGAGTAATCGGAGTGCATGCAGCTGGAAGACGTCGCTTGTGGTCACTTCCGCTTGCAGCTGTGGTGCCTGCCAGAAAGCCGCTGTCTGACTAATTATTCAAGAAGCGGCCCCTATTTCAGCTGAGGAGTGCAGATTAGACGCTTGTATGCAGCCCTGGGCGAGCCGACGATTATACCGGTTTGTACATAGAGCTTAAACCACAACCCATGACAAATTTGTACACATTGCTTGGGCAAACTAGCAACTATGAAGAACAAACCAGCCATGGGAAATCCCCGTGGCTGCACGGTGGTTATGACTTTGGTGAGGTACTGCAACAAGAGTCTTATCTCCTCATCCGTTCCAGACTTGATGACACTGGTAACAGCAGTTCCAAGCCAGTAGATGATCACGACAAAGGTACAATGCGCGGGCGACCTAATGATTATAGGGAGAGTAATACGGTGCATCGAGCTGGATGTCATCGTTGATCGTGTAGAGGCATCGAACCGAATAGGGATGGCGAGGCTTCAGGGGCAGGTTGCTAAAGTCATCTGGCAGGGAAGGAGTCTTGATGGGTTGAATGTATGGTGGAGTTAAACACTCAGAGCTCAACACCAGTGATGCCAACTGCTCAGAGAGTTTGTCGATGGTACCCACACTGCACTGGATGTTGTATTCATAGTTTCGAACCAGTGAGCCGATCAAGAACTTGTTTAGAAACAAGCGTGTGTGCAAGACGTTCGTTGATATCATCAAGTTCGCCCTCCAATTCCTCTTTCTCCAATTCACACTGCTCGAGATGACCTTTCGGAACCATCTCCTCCTCGCCACTCTCAGAAGTTGCTGCCCGGCCAGACGTGGGAGGAAGGATTTGCTTGGGCATTTGTGGGGAATCGGGCATTGGAATAGACTTCTTGGGGGGCGCCGTAGAGGGGATGTCGGTGGTACGGATGAAGATCTTGATGGTCGGCGAGCTGAGAAATTGCTTCAACTGGCAGTCTAATTCTCTTTGCAGGGTCCAACTGAAGATGGAGAGAGTCGACGAAGGTAGCAGTGGGCTGAATCAAATCGCATACGCTCTTCGCCGACCAGTCTGTCACCGTATTACCCAGGAGAAACTGTCTGCAGTTCGTCGCGATTTCGGCCAGGACATCTATGAAATGCGCCGCCTGTGAGTGCTGGCTGCTGGCCGGTAACGAGATGGATCCGAATTCAGTAGATATGATATCTCGTACTGGCTGGTCTCCCCTGATCTTTCTAGCTTTTGCTAGGAGTTCTGCAAGGCCCTTATTACTAACAATACCCAAAGCTCTTGACTTTCCTTTTCTATCTATTTAACTTGAGCAAAGCGGTGTGGCTGGCAGATCATCCACATCCTCAGCAAATCCAACTTCAAATGATCCTGCACATGGGAAAAACAAAGAAGGTTATACCCTGTTTCTACCTCATAAATTCACTGAATTATTGTCGTCGCTACTTCTACGACTTCAGAATTCCATTTTGCTCCAACCATGCCTCACACATCAACGGCCATCTCGAAACTGGTAAATCAGGAGTATCAATACCGAAGCCATGTGGTGCATCAGCAAAAACGTGCAACTCCACCACGCCTCCAGCCTTCGTGATACCCTCGCTCAACCGATAGGCGTTGACAACAGGGACAATTGGATCATTCCCAGAATACACAATAAATGTTGGGGGTGGTGGAGAGACAAGCTGGACATCTGGCTGGACAATGTTGTACAGTTCCTGTTTCTCTGGTGGCGCAAGGGGTGCCTTGTCCGGAATGATAGTACGGCCAACCGCATTTGTAGAGATTGGGCCGTATCCAATAATTGCGAATGTTGGTTTCGGGGTGGTTTCTGTGCTGTTGGGATATTTCCAGGAAGTGGGGTATCCAGCCAAAAGTGCAGCAGCCAGATGCCCACCAGATGATAACCCACAGATCCCCAGGCCCTTCGTTGCGAGCCCGGTATCTTCAATCAACCGCAGTGAGCGACGAGCATCATCTACTGGAGCTTGAGCACCCGTTTTAGCTGTCGGGAAGCGATGGACAAGGACAAATGCGTTGAATCCAAGAGTCGTGAGCCAGAGTGCGACGGCTACGCCTTCTCTGCCAACCATCAGCTCGACATAGCCACCTCCTCCCAAAATTAATACTGCCCGGCCGTTTGGTTTGGGTGACTTGTAGCCGAACAACCATGGTCGTGAGACTTCCTTGATGACGCCGTTGATGTGTGTTGGTTCCTTCTGCTCTTGAAGAGTGAAGGCGCCTTCGGATGGCTCGACATCCCAAAGGGGCAAAGCGAGATCAGCGCCAAATGGCAATGTTGAATTCATTTCACTTGTTGCCTGAGCGTGACAGCTTTGGTTTGAGGGTAATAGCAGAGAGGAAAGGGATGAGCGTTAATATATACGATTTCCGCTCGGTGATATATACGCCGAGTTGCCGAGAGCAACTTTAAACTGACTTCATCCACCTTAGTCCTCGCGATGGGGCAGGAGGAAAAGAACTTCAGTGTACATGTACATATAGTATATCGCATACTTATGTGTGGGTGAATCACAGCCATCAACTAGTGGGGTCCTGTAGTTTGGGCTTCCCCCATTTTTGAACCTCCGACGAGATTTTGAATAACCTCGGAGCCCCTTTCCAAGGGCATGATGGTGGAGAAGCTATTTCATGGTATGGGGCACTTGAAAGTTGAGAGCTTCCTCGAAGCTACTAACTGCATTTAATCCTCTCAACCCACAGTCAAGGTTGCATTCGCCCTGAAATCTGCACTCGAACTTCCAACCAAGATCAAAAAGTCCCCTGGTTCCACAACATACTTCATCCTAATATCCCACAATCCCAGTTTCTGCACATCCACAGGGATACTCACCGTCACAGACTTCCCAGCTTTCACCATGACTTTCGAGAATCCCTTCAACTGAATGTTTGGCACAACAACAGATGTCATCAAATCTTTCACATACAGCTGCACAACTTCCATCCCATCTCTAGTGGAGTTGTTCGTGATCTTCACCGTCGCGGTGATTGAATCCGTAGCTGTGACGTTTGTCTTTGACAATTTGAAGTCCGAGTAGACGAAAGTGGAGTAAGATTTGCCATAGCCGAACTCGTACAATGGCATCGGGGAGTTCAAAACGTACGCGGAACCAAACTCCAAAGTCCCATTTGGATACTCTCGACCCGCTGCAGTTCCTCGGCCACTGTTTAAGTAGTCGTAGTAGATAGGCAGTGTGCCAACATCGTAGGGAAATCCGACGGACAATTTCCCGCTAGGGTTGACAGTCCCAAAAAGCACATCAGCAAGCGCATTGCCACCCTCCTCAGATGGATAAAATTGTTGGACCAGTGCCGACGCATCCGTTGAGATCCATGATTCTGTGATTGGTTTCCCAGATGAGAAGACGACGACGGTGGGTTTTCCAGTGTCAATGATCGCTTTGACGAGATGTGGCATGGCACCAACCAGGTTCAGTGATGCAACATCGATATGCTCACCGGTCGTAGCATTCAATCCTTGCCAGAGCTGAAGTTGATCACGCTGGAAGGGTTAGTTGCGTTCTCGAAGGAACAGAGAGTACTTGCCGACCAGGTTCCAACCACCACGACAGCGACGTCTGCAGCGGAAGCAGTTTTGATCGCTTCGGCGAATCCAGACTGGTCATTCGACCATCGTTCGCATCCTTTAGCATATGTGACGACTAACTTGTCAGTAATCTCTTCAAGGATCTGTTGGTTCAAGAGCTCACCTCCTTTGCTTGCAGCTTTTATTCCGTCCAATGGAGTGACCCCTCGATATTGACTGCCGTTCACGACATAATCTCCGTACTACCAACCAAGTTAGCGATGGTCGCCCAAAGCCTGAATTAAACTCACATTCATGTATCCATGAGCCATTGGACCGATCACCGCCACCTTGGCTTTCTTTGACAGTGGAAGAACATTGTTGTGATTCTCCAGAAGAATGATTGATTCGGCATCAAGCTCCCTCGCAAGAGCAACGTTCTCCTTAGTATGGATCTTTGACGCTGCTTTGTTGGCTGGAACCGCCAAGTACGGGTTTTCGAATAACCCCATGGCGAATTTTGCTCTCAGGAGCCGTGAAACCGCTGTGTCAACAATATTGATACTCAGCTTTCCGTCCTTGACCAATTTTGGAATGGTGGCGAAGTTGTACGATCCCCCTCCCATCTCAACGTCATTTCCAGATGGTAGCGCGTACATAGTAACCGCTTCCTTATCAATCGGCTTCTCCTTGCACATTTTAAACGCATTGCACAGACGATCTGTTCCACCAGCATCACTTGTAACCCAGTACTTGTAACCCCACTCATCTCTCAAGATATCAGTCAACACGTGATGATTTGCAACGAGAGCCACACCGTCGTAGTCCGAGTACGCGGACATGATTGCGTAGACACCGGCATCTATGATTTGGCGCTTGTACGATGGCAGGTATGTTGTTCGAAGTTCTCTTTCTCCGCCGTGCGTTGGACCCACGTTCAGACCTTGCTCTGGATTTCCAAATGCAGCGAAATGTTTTACCATTGCACTGACATTTCCACTTTGCATGCCTGTCTCTGATGTGAGTCGAATAGCCACCTCTCTTCAAAGGGTCACTCACCAACAATGTATGAGTATCCCATCTCTCCAGAGAGAAATCCATCCTCGCTGAAAGTCTCTTCTACCCTTCCATATCTCAGCTCCCTGGCCAAGTCTCCCAAAGGAGCAAAGATCTGGTTGACTCCAAGGGCAAGTGCTTCCTGAGCGATGGCAGCACCCATCTTCTCGATCAACTTGGGATTCCAGGAGCATCCTTGGGCGATGGGAGAATTGAAGATGGTTGCGTTTCCAATGAGAAAGCCATGAATACCTTCACTCTGTACCAATGCAGGTATCCCAAGGGTGGTGTTGTGAATTAGATAGTCTTGGGCTTTCTTCACCCCTTCGGCGATCCATTGTTGAGGTACAGGGTATCCGACATAGAACTGGCCAGCTCTATTAGCCATGTTCCAGGCGAGACCTGTTGCATTGAACTCATTGGTCGTGGTGTTGATCCAATTCGAGATGTCTCCTTGGATGAGTTGCGCTGTCTTCTCTTCGATCGTCATACGGGAGAGTAAGTCCGCAACCCTGTCATCGACACTAGCTTTCGGGTCTTTGTACAGTGGCTTGACATCTGCGGCAACAGCTGCCGAGAGGATAAGGTATCCTGCTGCAAGAAACTTCATGTTGAAAGGAATGTGTTCAAAGGGTTGACTTATTGCTTCGAAATCGGCAGTCCTGGTTATTATTATATTTTACTCGACATCCCATGGAACCCCGCTGCGCAGCAACATGGTCTCTATCATTTCGCAAATTGGACCTGCAAGATGACGAGAAGAGAAGGAATCTGCTGTTGTTATCCTTGTCGTTCATAACTTAGAGTTAAGGAGTTCACGTCAATTGGTATTTCGACCGGGGAATCCCCGCACTTACAGCGGAGTCTAGGCATGATCGGCCCGTTACGTAGAAATTTAGGTTTTGGTTCCAGGCCAAGCTTGATGAAGATCCAAAGATCGAACCATAGAAGAGAGGTGAGTCGTGGAAAGAGCCTCGTACCTGGCGTCTTCATCTCATGTCGGAAGAATATTTCTGCGATGGTATTATCCATTTACCCCTCCCCCTGAGCAAGCCGAGATCCGTGGATCTAAGCGGGCCAATCGGAGGGCGCGTTCATGTAAATACCCCTCATTCGCGAGCATTTATCCAACTCAATGCACGCATCTCTGCAAAAAACCTGTCAACTTGATGTGTTAGATTTCACTTCCAAAAATATTCTTACATCCGCCGAGGTGGTAGATAGCAGAATGTGGGGACCCTTTCTGAACCGTTTGTGATTCCACGTCGCAGATCATCCCACCTCCCTGTGAGCCGACGTGAGATGATTGATGACATAATGGAGTCTCATTTTCATTTCCCTTCAACAACAAAGTTTTCTGCCAAGGATTCATTTTCAGATCATCCAGTCCCGCAAGACCAATCTCCTTCGCTCGAATCCCTCATATCTGTTCCGCACGGTAAAGAGCTTCAAGTCGTCGAGAGCAGCCTCAGGCAATGATATAGCTCTTCTCCACAGCCCGATCCTTTCCATTCATCCCCGAATATGATCTTCCGTGGGATAGCAGAGGAAGCTAGCTCAAGAAGGAATGAAGGTGTAGCTAAGCAAGGAACTTTCCGGGAGGAGGCAAATCTAGAGTGGAAGGTTGTATAGATGGCAGATATTCTGTGTGGACTTTGCCAACGAGATCGCCAAGAGAGGGATATCCTAACGAGAACTTCAGCTGCCGGATGTACCAGGACAGCGTTCAGCTCAAGCAAACACGCAGAAATCGACATCTGTATGAACGGCCCCCACTGACGGTCGAGCGATGGTAACGTTCTCGACATGCGTCGGAATATAAATGGGCAGAACAATTCCTCCACGATGAGCAAAAAGCAACTACAACCCAGCAAGACGAACTCTTAGATGAAGAGAAAAGCTGCGAGGTAATTTTCAGAGATGTAAATTTCAAATCTGTGGGCCAATCCGTTGGTATATATGCATGTATCTATCCTATCCAACTCCTGACCATGCTAAAAACGCCAATTACCAAGTATCCGGACCAAAATGTTGACCCTCAGGGACGACTTTCCAAGGACACGCATTCCAATCACAGCCCCTCTTGTAAATCTCCGTGCCCCACCACCTGAATCCCTCCATCAATCCTGGGTACACGAATCCAAAGAATACAGTCACCAGCCCGAAAGCCAGACCCGAGTCTAGAGCCGCACTGAGCGTCATGGTGTATTTCGCCCACCAAGCCCCTGCTCTCCGGCGAATCACATAATTGAAGACGTAGCAGACGAGAGCCCAGACCGAGAAGTTGAGGCCTGTGGCTGGAGGGATCCAGCTGAGGGAGCCGAAGAGCACGGGGAGATTGATCTTGCGGACAATATTGCCTTTCTTGTTGCGGGCATAAAGCCAGAGGATTATTGGGGCGATGGCACCGATTGGGAAGCACCACACAAGAGCGTGGTATGTTGCGTTTGGGCCGAAGAATTCCTTGGGTCCTACGACGCCCCAAAGAATGCTGCCGTTGAAATGGACACGGGCTAGAGGGCAGACGAACCCATTCACAGCATTTGGGGTGCAGATTCTGGGGACGTTGGCGAACATCCAGTTGAGGACAATGATCTGGGTGATTGATGAAACGACCGTTGCGGCCATTTGAACCGAGAAGAGGATCCGCGGTGGGATCTTCATGTAGTGGCCGAGCTTCAAATCGGCGGAGAATTTGATCCCTTGTGCTGATGAGATGTAGCCGTAAGTGACAAAGACCATGTTGGCCACGGGTCTCCCAGGGAAAACAGCACCACAAACGAGTTGACAGATCAAGTATATGCTGCTTTGTTGATTCGTGATGGCCATGACAATACCGATTGGGATGAAGAGAATTGAACATATCCCCAGAGCGAGGAGAAGTCCATACCATGGAAGATGCACAGGATAACTAGACAAGTTAGATCGAACTCCCTGGAGCTGGATCACTTACTATTCAACCACGAACATACCCACGGCGGTCATGCTCACAAATGTGACCAAATACCAACTCATTGGTGCATCTTTATACCTCTTCATCAATCGGTTGTGGACATCCTCTTGGCTGATGATGTTCTCCATGTTCGAATCAGATCTTCGTAATGGTCCACCATCTCCATTCAGTGGCTTATATGCTGGCTTCGACTCTCCTCCCGCTTCCTTCAATGACCTTGACCACTGCCTCCAGATATCCTTTCCGTGCCAACAGGCAGTATGTGTCAGAAGAGATGCCAGAGCAGCAAATTGCAGTCCATAGCTGAGGACATAAGTGATGGGCAAATATACCCTGCTATATTTGTGATATGCTTCGCTGTCGAATAAAAAGTCATCCGTCAAGATCTTGCTGACATCGTAAATCTTCCCGGTATTGTCGAAGACGGCCGAAGAAAGAATTGGCATATACGATGAGAAAAAGAGGTTCTTGTAATATGCGATAGGAGCGACAATCCACATGACAATCACAAGACCTCCAACAACATTCATGGCAGCCCAGAAAGGAGTGAGAAGTGGAGATCCGATATATGCAATCTGTGCCCAATCAAAGGTGACCGGAAAGAGGCCAAGCCCAGAAGCCACACCAAACAGATTGGCAACCACCACATTCTTTGGGAAGAACCACGTAACAACACTGAAATAGCTCAGTGCTGGCATGAGGAGCCCCGGGAGAAAGTAAAATGCAAACGATGATGCCCAGACGATGAAGAAGAACTTCCACCGACTAATCTTCCATCCATTTGCAACCGTATTCTCCTCCTTGTGCAGTGTTGTAAACATGGCCGCAGACATCAATGTTCCCGGCCAAATCATTCCTCCAGGTCGTACTAGAAACCTCCTCGTCAATCCAGCAAATGTGTATCCGAGGATCTGTGTGGACAGAATCAGAAGTAGCTGATATGTAATGCTGACTTCCTGATTGTAGAAATGTGTTTGTTCCACAATCACGTCCGTAGCAAATGCAAACCCAAAAGAGACATTGCTGCTAATATAAACACAGCTATGCTCCTTCTCATTCCACCTCCCTTGTCCCAACCATAGCCTCAGCCGTCTCCATCTCCCCTTGTGTTCATAACTCGTGTGTGTTCCGTTGGAGATCTTGAAGCCGTCTAAAAATTCCTCAACTGGGTCATCTCTTCGTTTCAAAACTCGATCCCACAATAAACCGAGAGGATGTACTAGTAACAATGCAATAACTGGTGTAATCGAGACGCTGGGGTATCGTAAAGAAAAGAAAAGATTTGTTGAAGATCCGAGTATGGCAAATAAGAGGGACAGCACCCACATTCGAGGGGTATTGATCGAGAGGGTTGTGTTATCTACGGCAGATACGGAGGCCCGAACCTGGGCATATGGAGAATTGTCTGGGGGATCTTCCTCGTTGGTCGTAGAAGCATCGTCTATTACGTCCTCCGAAGAGTCTGCAGAATCCGCAGAATCCTGTTCTGTATTGGGAATCGGTATTCCTCCTTTCCCCAGCCGGCGCTCCAGCGGCACATCCTCATCATCTGTTGAATTCCTCTGTCTTGCGTTCGAAGATCTCCTGCGTGTTGAATCCCCGGACTTGGAGCCAATAGTGCCTGAGCTTATGGTATTCCTCAACCTGGATTCCTTCCTCCGGCCTTCCTTCTTCCTTATATCCACATCGTCATCGTCACTGTTCTCTGTGGAAGTCCCCACGGGGACGGCGCCATACGAGCCTGTGCCAAAGCCTGGCGCGGACCGCAAAAGGAGGGGTGCTTTGGACATCAGTCCTGCGAGCCTGCGGAGAGGATGTAGTCCTATAAATTGTGTATCGTCTGTGGTCTCATCGTTGGCACTGTCTCGAATGTGCTGTCGAAGGAGGGCACTGGTAGATTCGGGGTCGAGTTCTTCGTCGTCGTCGTTTCGAGAGTCATACCCGGGGGCAGTGGAGGTGGAAGGAGAGAGAGTAGAGAGTGGGATATCTCTGCCTTCTATATTCGAGGAAGAGGCAGAGGCAGAGGCAGAGACATGACTGGTGTGACTGGACGTGGGCGTGGGAGTATGAGTGGGAGTATGACTATGAGCTGAGGAATGGGGCGTTGTCGAAGAAGAGGACGAGGGGGTCGCGCGGGATGGCATCTGCAGGTGAGCGTAACCAGCAAAAGGGACCTAGGGCAAGAACCAGGACAGGCAAGTCACTGCGGAGTGGAGGAGTTTGGGTTGAGCGTTGCACACCTGTGCTGTCCTGTCTGTCTGGACAAGTTTGAGCTGCCTGTTTGATCTTGGGAGGCGATTGGATTGGATAGGATGGGTAGGATGTGGGATGGATCGATCGGATTAGATTGATTGATTGATTGATTGATTGACTGACTTGACTAGATGGCGGGGCTGACAAAATAAACTGGCCTATGCAGTGAGGGGAGTGACAGAGTTCCAAGGGTGCGTCAGGGGGAAGGGAGGGACCGCTGTGGTGGGTTGCGTTCGGTTGGGTTGGTTGGTGCGTCCTGGTGGGCTTACAGCAGTGGCGTGTTATGTAGAAGCAGAAGTACGAGGTATGCTGTGCGTGGCTGGGCACTACAGGGCAGTACAGGCAGCAGCTGGGGAGAAATAGCGGCTGATCGTCCTTTCCAGCGCCCTACAGGCTCCCTATTCGCAGAGTCACAACACTATCCAGATTCATGAGATTTCAGGGTTGACTGTTCAACGCCCCTACACTTCGTAAAAATTGTACCCGTCTGTCTGTCATTGAAACTGACAACGGTGCAGAATCTGCATCATCGGGAAGTATAATTGTAGTTCTGAGGCTTGCTTCCCTGCACTGCACTGCACTGCACTGCGCTGCACAACTGCAGCGGCCAGAGCGGAAATAGATGGCATTGGCTTCAAACTCTACGTAGTACCGACCTTGACCAGCGGCGAGCACTGCGCTGCGCTGTGACACCACTGACCCTGCACGATCACGATTATCAGCGGTCGCTCCCACGCCGAGCCGCTAGAAAGTGGAGAAAGCCGGTTATCTGATGGAAAAGATTACATACAGGACAGATCGGGATTGTGGCCTCCTGCTCGAGATATATATGCTTTTCCGCTGTTGCCGCTGTCTCTTTTTCTGCAGGCAGTTGGCTGTTGGCTGTTGGGAAGCTACTGCACTACCTAGGTAAGTAAGTATGAGAATATCACCAGACGTGAGGTGGTTATTTATCAATCTGTGTGTGGGTAGAACTAAGCAGTGTATTAGGATTGTTCCGACCGAATCTGACTTTTCGTCTTTTCTTTTTTCTTCCTCCGTCGATCTTGTGTGAGGGAGGATCTTGGTCACCACAGCGCAAATCGATTCGATTCGTGGGCCATGCTGTGGAAGGTTAGACGGGCGTCTGCACACTGCAAGCTGCAGCAGCACATCTGAATTGAACCGAACCTGGTCAAAGTGGGCTGAGGCGTATCGATTTCAGTAGAGTCCACAGATGGGAAGGGACCAGTTAGGAGGGTTGGATTTCAAATGTTGACATCGCTTCGGCTCTGGTCTTGGCTGGATTTATCCACATATGTATGGAGTATGTTGTTCTGTGTTTGGAGGGCACGGTAAGCAAGTGCTGAGCAACTCTATGACCGAACCAGGATGCAGCTCATGTTGTACAGTATCTGCTCCTGGTCATCGGTTCATACAAAGGAAAAGTTTTACTGTTGTTCCGCACAGTACAACGCGAATCATCTGGAGGTTGGGATTCCCATGTTTCTCAAATCGAGAACCCCGCCGTCAAACGTGGGGGTCACTCTGCGGAGCGATCTTTTTATTTTCATATGACTGCTTGCTTCAGGGCATGCTCTGTACGTTACATTCCTTGCATATCAATCCCATATAAATCCGTTTTGTTCGACAATTGCAAATATAATCCCTCTAGAATCCTGTCTTCAAAGCAAAACGCCGTGAGAAACACGGGTACTCCCACTTCTTCCCTGTCAATCTTCACCCCTCCTCACAAACCCCTGATCCCTCCAACAATGACGAAATCAAGACCCTTCGTTGTCCACGATCTAAATAAGGTTAAATCTTCTCCTACTCAGCGGGTCTGATCAGGCTAGACGTCGGAGAAGAATTTCTTCTTCTCCTTTTCTACACCGCCAAGTAGCGGGAGGGATTGTGCTGGGTATTTAAGGTCAGATTCAAGAGAGATACCTTAGAGATGGAGACTGCTCTCTATATCCAAGGGGAGGATGTGACGGGAAGGTGTACAATGATGGGAGAGCTAGAGAGATGCGAGCTGGGGGGACTGATTGTTTGGATATATTCAACGCGGTTAGGTTGCGGCCGGGTACTTTTCCCTGTCCCCCCTCATCAGTATTTCGTGTGGCAGAGGACTGCTTCTTGAATTTTGTTGCCGTTGCAGGTTCTCGTTATCCGCAACAAGCCAGAAGTCCAGAGTATAGGAATGCATCAAGGTTACGAGACCGGCTATTATTCTCACTATTTTGTTTATACTACGATGAGGCTTAAGCACAATACCCAGCAGCGACGCAGCTCCTCCATTTCTGCAACTCGAAACTATGCAAGTTGCACCATTATCAAATACATTCAATCGCTTTTGGCATTAGCAAGATATTTTTCATGACCTGAGCGGCCTACTGCACATCTTCCTACTGTCCTCCCGTCGAAATATTTCGCACGCGTCCTCGATCCTTGTTCCCCAGCCCAATCTTCATCAAAATGAATCCCCCAAACTCCCTACACTACTCCTATTGCTCAACTCCAACATACTCTCCCCCTTCTTCCCCAATCCCAGTCCCGCAATACCATCACCCCCTTCCCTTCGCCCGCCAAGATGCACAATATCCAATTCCCACCTCTTCCTGCCTCTCAAACGGCCCAAACAATCCCTACAAACACCAGCACTCGTCGCGAAATAAATAACCGCGTTCCAGAACCCCTGCAGAGGAAGCACGAGAGCCGAGCCGACATTCAGCGCGAAAGAGGGGTGGTTCGGGTAGCGAAGCCCGTGGACGCGGTTCACTGATGCGGGGACCCAGGTTATTAGGATGGAGATTGCAAAGAGGAGGGCGCAGCGGGTGTATGCCCATTTGATCTTGTCCATGGTGGAAGGGCGTTTGGATGAGCTGGTTGTGTGGTGTGTTGGGATTGGAGGGAGGCGAGCGGATTGTGGGTATGTTATTGTGAAGGGGGGTGGAGAGGACACAATGGTGATGCTGTAGAGATCTTGTTGGCTTGGACCCTTTTCTGCTCGTGTGAAAGAGGACGAGGGGGAGTTCATGTAGGAATGTTGTGTCCAGGGATCGTTTGTTACTTCGATTTCCGTGGTGCGGAGCCCGGAGAAGGGTGCTAGTGGTGGGAGGAAAATGGGCTTCTTGTCTCGGTCTGTTGAAGAAGCTGTGTTTGTCAGAAACGATTATGGAGATGGGAGGCTGATGTACCCATTGTTACAGATGGGCAGTTCCCATCATACGCTGCATTTTGGAGTTCAGATCGCTTCTGGAATATCTCGACGCCAACTCGCACATAGATAATGAATGTCGCGAGGATGGCTAGCCAGATCGGTGCGTAGTATGAGTAGATGCGTACTGGAGCCCATTCGGTTTTGATCCAGCACCAGAGCTATGATCGTCAGCTTCGCATAATACGGGTCGGACACACATACAGTTGCATTTCCATACATCCTTCCTTTCTCTCTCGTTTGGTAGAAGAGACAGAACATTGCTGGGATGAATGGTAGACCGTAGCACATGATACCGTAGTACCAGTATAACTTTTTCAATCTAGCAGCGTCATATCTTCGGAAGAAGACGAGGTATACATTGACTGCCATAGCGCAGGACCAGAGAGGATCGGATTGCATGAACCTAATCCTGTAAGTCTGTCTCCTGAACTGGAGCGAGCTACCTACATCTCTAGCAGAAACCCTTGAAATTGACATAGGGCACCATTGAGATCTCCAAGTGCGGAGCCACCGATGAGAGCAGCCACATTTGCAAACAAATTTGCGAATGAAGCGTAGAAGATGAGTGTATTGGAGAGAGTTCGGAAGCCCTTGATGAAGATGAATGTGCCTATCAGTATGAGCGTTGCTGCTACGGATACCGATGCTGTGGTACGTTCAATGATGATAAGAGTATCAACCTGTGCACTGGTGAGGCCCATCATGAGATATTTGTCTGAGGAGAAGAGGAAAGGGGTCAAGGAGGTAGAATAAAGTAGGAGCAATACACGAACAAACCCCCTCTATACTCATCTATCTACTTCTCAATACCTATTCTGGTCCACCTCATAGTTGAGTCTGCAAGTCACTTGCCGAGCAAGGATACAAGTCCGGCAACATGCTGAACACGCGGAACTGCGTGCATCTTCGGATTGATGGGTGGTCGGAAAGCATAGAATGAGCGACATCATATCACTAGACGGGATGCACCTCGACCAAACGGTTCATTGTTTGGTATACCGTCCTATGAGTATTTTGTTTCAATGGTCGAGTCGGCTCAAGTTGATCTTGTCGATTGGGCGTTTGTACACCGCTGTATGTAGCCTATCAGATTGTTTGCGCTGGCGGCGACCTGCATAGAAGCTGAGATGCATTCTCGATTTCTTGCAGTTTGTGGGTGGTCGAGCAAGGAAACTGGACGGATAGATGGGAGATGCGTTTGCATACATGATTTGTGTTACCTGTCGACACGAGAGAAAGATGCTGGGGAAACGTGGGAAGCTCTTAAGTGTCGCAATCGGTGGAGCAAGGCCCCAGTAAGAAGCCAGCCAGCGAGTATAACGCAGTGATTGTGCTCTGAGATGATATATTGACCAAGAGGTCGAGGTTTGATTCCACAAGTCCGAAGGATGCAGTTTTGGCAGACTCGCATGCTCTCAAGTTGGAGCAACGACAGCCACTGAACTTGGGGCTTTTTGACCCAACCAGCACCGAACCCAACAAGGAAATGTCCAAGTATGTTACTCGGAAATGTAACTATGACATAGCAATTCAGAAGTCCAATTTAGCCCCGGTCACTTCGCCTAGATCGGGAAAAGAGGGGACAATGGGCTCGATTTTGGACCAGTCCGAAGTCAACGAACAGTTTCTTCAGAAGCAAACAACATCCTTTGAACGATATGACAAGCTAGTAGCGACAACAAGAGACACAAACGAATTCGGACATTAACTATTCCCGTGATTTTATCAGATGCATCAACAAATCTTCAGACCTGAGATTTCCCTCCCAACTGGACTCTTTCTCTCCAATGCTTCCTTACTTTGCAGAGTCTTGCAGGACCAGAACCTCGGCAAGTTGCAGAAACATGGCTCCAATTGCCCAGAGTAGCAAGCATTTATTTACCCTCTAAGCCCCAGTCCTCCAATGATGGATCGGAAGCTTGAGGGTCGTCAAGCTGAGAGCTCGGAATAGATTGAATCACTTGATCATCAACAACTCAATTAACTCGCAAATCATCTCGACGACATAACCCGCACGATCAATAAGCAATCACAGTTCATCCGCAAAGCAAGTCATCGCCCCGTAACTTCTCTGAGACGATGAAGATTTCAGGATGAGCTGTGAAGCAGATAAGGTGATTGTCTCTTCTCCCCCCCCCCCCCCCCCTTCCCCACGTGACCTGGCTCCACCAATCACGACGGTCGATGACGGCAAGTTGAGATCCAGTCAGCCGTATCAGCTCCAGCCAGCCAGCCCAGCTCATCCAACTCTCAGCCCAGGTCTCGGTCTTGACCTACGGCACAGCAGGACAAACAGGACAATCTCTACCAACAGTCCACAGCGACATACTCGCCATCAAATAGCAAAAAGAACAGCTACGAGCGGTAATGGCACACATCTCTGGCCTCGGCGCCTTCTTCATCATCGTCGCATTCGTGCTGGTAGCCAGCTGCATAGGCTGGGTCATCTACACCCATCTCCGCGCAAGAAGACTCGGCCTTCCACAGCCAACTCTCGCATCCTACAATCCCTTCCATAGATCCGAACAGTACGGTGCGCCTGGTCCGGCGAGAGGAGGTGTCGTGGGATGGTTCAACGACAAAGTGAAGGCATTCAAGAACCGGAACAATCGGTCTGCAGGCGGCGCATACGAGGAGCCTCTGAGCAGCAATGTGCGAGGGAGAGCGAGCAATCGCGGGTTCGGTCCGCTTGATCCTGATGATGCGTGGGATGCAAGGGTTGGGACTGAGGCTGATGCGTATGGGCCTGGTGGGTATTACGAGGAGCAGGAATTAGGGCTGCATAATGATCGAGGGGCTGGACTTGCACCTGGACCTGGATATGGAGAGGGTAGTCGAGGGAGGAGTTTGAGCAGGGAACCAGAACCGTATATCGGTGGTAGTCAGGCTGGGCTGGACAGGAGATACGATGAGGAGATGGGACGGAAACCAGCACAGAACCCTTTCGATGATGCTGCGGAGTTGCCAAGCAACAACAGCTTGCGGGGTGTAAGTCCAAGACCAATTGATACGGGAAAGGGACATAAGCCTCAGGACAGCATAGACAGTCCGACTGAGAGGCGGTCGATGTTCAGGGAGAATATGTAGGATCCAAGTGGAATGGGATAAATGGGTTCGGCGTTTGGGCAATGGGATCTCCTTCGTCTGTATGTACTAGGGTTTGAAAAGGTATGGAGGAAATGGCTGATGATATGGAGCGTGGGTTTTGAGGTCAATGAGAATTGCATCAGTTCGAGCCCTGTCAAGTCAATGCGTTGATATATGTGTCTACTGTTATCTTCTGAGACTTTTCAATACCAGGGCGTGTGTGTGCTGGCTGGTCCTGGCTTTGTTCTGAGGGAGTGGTTGCTGAGCCATGGGAGTACTTCTCCGACGGTCACTGACTATTACAATCTATTGATACAAGGAGGTTGCTTGCTTTATTTCCTCTAGAATCCGAGCAGACTAGGTCAAGAACCATATACAGCGCTAGGAAGCTACTTCTCGCAAACTCCACACCAGATACCCTCTCACGAAGACAACAGCTTCTCAACCCTCTTCTCCAAACTTTCCTCGAAAGCACTAACCCCCCTCTCAAGAACCTTTAACGCACCACCCTTCAGCAAAAACACCGTCCGCCTTCTCACAACACCCTCCTCGTCTTCCTCCTCGCTCTCCTCGTCTTCACTTCCCATTTCCTCCTTCTCCCCCTCCACCACCCTCCTGATCAAATATCGATCATGACTAACGACAAGAATAGCACCATTCCAACCACTCAATGCATCAGCCAGAGCAGTCACGGTATGGAAATCAAGATGGGTGGTGATTTCATCGAGGACAAGTAACTGAGGACTCTTCCACAATAGTCTTGCAAGTGCAAGACGGACCAGCTGTCCACCCGATAATTTTGTGAGGGGAACGTCAGATGCCGTACGGCCTGGGAGACCAAGTGAGCCCAGCAAGCCGCGGATTTCGCCTTCGTCAAGCTCGGACTCGACGTCTTTTGTCAGAAGAGCAAGAGCTGTGAGCTCGGTATTGGTACGGCCGAGCCCTTGAAGTTCTTCCACGGCGTGTTGGGAGTAATAACCCATACGGAGACGGGGGTGACGAGTCGCAGTCCCTTTTGTGGGTTTCGTGGTGTCGGTGAGGAGTTTGATGATGGTTGATTTACCACAGCCGTTTAGACCTACGATTCCGACTCGGTCACCCATATGGATTGTGAGATCGATTTCTTGGAGGATGGTCGGGGGTGGAGGTTGAGATTTCTTGAGAATCGGGTATCTGAACGTCACTTTCTCGAGGGAGACTAATGGGCCTGGGAAACGTAAATCTGGCGCAGGAGGAAGTAGAATGGAAACACCTCTCTCGTCGACGGGGATGTCGATTTCAGCTCTTGCTGTGAGATGATACCCAGCCAGATCTCGATTGAGCTTAAAGCGGCCGCCTGTTGCACTCTTCTCCATGCCCATCCTATTATCGAGTTTCTTCTGCCGGGATTTCGCTTGACGGAGCTTGTTCTCATCACCGGCTGCTTTGCCCTGCTTTATATTCTGTTGGATTGTTTGCTGCATGTGTGCTTTTTGCTTGTCTTGAGCTTCCTTCATGCGACCGAGGTAGAGCTTCTTGTCGCGGATGGAATGGTCATATGCTGTGAGATCGCCACGGAAGTATGTTAGATCTTGATCGCGGAGAATTATGAGTTCTTGGCAGACAGTGTTGATGAAATCTCGATCGTGGGAGACTAATACTACAGATGGAGGGTTAGGACCTGCGTCACGGAGCTGGAGAAGGAATTTCTGAAGCCAGATGATGCCGAGGAGATCCAGGAAATTTGTGGGTTCGTCGAGTATCAGGATATCGGTGGGTTGGAGAAGGACACTTGCGAGATTCGTGCGCATTTTCCATCCTCCAGACAGGGTAGAGACTGGTTTTTCGAGGTGTGTTTTTGGGAAACCGAGACCTGAGAGGATGCTTCGAGCTTTGACTTCGATGTCTGCGATACGTCCGGGCTCTATCTGAGATTGTAGCTCAACGAGACGGTCACTTGCTGCGTGAGTTTCTTCTTTTACTGTTTCCTCGTCGATCTCATTGTCTGTTTGATTGACACTACAGAAGATTAGATGGGAGCATGGAAAGAAGGTAATCAGTCATCTCACCGTTCTTCTGACTCGGCTACTTTCTTCTCGAAGGCAATCAATGCCTTTCTGGCCGCCATACCTCGAGTTCCACTCCGTAGCCGAGCATCTTTGTCATGCTCAAACAGCTCTTTCTTCAATCGATCATAGTGGACTCGACGGAGAGCTCGCAAAGGAGAAAGAGCAGATTCTGGATTGTCAATCGCTTTTGAAAGAACTGGGGAGTGGTAAGCTAGGGCCCCGGATGATGAACGGATTCTTACTGTCTATCTCTCTTTGAATCTCACTCCTCGAAGTTGCTTTGTCGATGACAGCTTCCAAAACAGACAGTGTATTGCCTGAGAGTTTGATGTTCTGAAGCGAGCTGGTCACATCACCTCCATCCTCAGATCCATCATTCGAAGTCTGCTGTAAGATTGATATTCTCGTCTGAATAGGAATGCCAGGAATGAGTTTCTCGGCAATAGCTTTCAAGATGGCTGCAGAGAACCGCATCAGATGTGTTCTGCCTCTCACCATACGAACACTCACTTGACTTCCCCGTCCCATTTCTCCCAATCAATGCATAATGCACGCCGGCTTTAAGCTTCAGACTCGCATTTGCTAAGATCTCGAGACCGTCTGCTCGAGCTTTGCCTTTTGCCTTTGTTGCCTTTCCACCGGCGGAGGTGACGGTGATGTTCAAACCATCGATGTCGAGCTAGGAACCATCAACACTACTTCGCAGTTTTGACCAATTGAGTGCATACCTCTTGATATACCGGGTTCTCGATGTGAAAGCGGGTCTGCTTGCAGGATACGAGTATTGTCGTTGCTGCTTCTTCTGTTGTGGAGGTTGTGGAGGCCATTGTCATGTGATGATTGGAAGTGGAATTGAGCACGTTGTCGTTCTCTTAGTCCTCGAATGAAATGCACTGGGATATCGCTCGGAGTGAGTTTACCGATGGCTTGTAAAAGCTACAGATGAAGGAATTGAAGCCTTCATAAGGCATCCATCCAGATGGCGAGTGGTCCCTTGGAAGATGAAAATGTCAAGAAACCAACCGACGATCAATTGTGAGCCGTCTACTGCCGAGAGTTCGGCCTGACTCATCGTTTGCGTGGTCGCACGATGCAATGCGTGTGTGAATCAAATACTCTTTATTGCATGAACTAGATTAACAAGGCTTTTGTTGACTCATTAATGACTTGAACTGGGGGAGAGAAGATGGATGCGGTAGTTTGACGAGCAAAGTGGCTTGGATGACGATTTGGCACGTGATGGGATTCGCCTCCTCGATTGCCTCTGACTTACCCAGGTAGGTAAAGTGGTTGAGATGAGTCTCACTGGCGGAGGCTCATTAAGTAATCATTAAACGGTCACATGTATCATGTATTTGAAGAGCTCACGGTATCAAACCATCATGGAGTGCTCCTCCAACTTTTCATTACTACACAGCACAGGAATGAGATCTTTCTCAAACACTAATTTGCCACCCTGCAAATCGACACAATTAAACGCTGGGTCTCTTCTCGGTACTCTCCTTCCCATACATCGTTCCCTCGGCACTCTCAGGGTCGGAAACAGTGTCTCTAGCCCTGTACTTTGCAGAAGGAAGCAAGTTCATCTTGTCCTCCTCAGAATCAATCTTGGCGTTGTCGAACCAGAAGAGAACACCGCCGACAGCAGCCACGACAGCAACGACACCATAGTTCCAGACCAAGAGAGGATCCTCAGCCAATGCGACGAGAGCCTGGGCCAAAGCGGACGATAGGGCGTTCATGAACAATGAGACTGCTGTGACTGAAGATCGCATGTTGACTGGGGCTTTGGTGAAGGCGTATTCGAGGGAAGTGACGGATGCCATGATCTCAGAGAATCCAATCAGACCGTATGGCAAGAGTTGAACCCAGACGGAGATGTTCGACTGCCACTTGTCTGTCTCCTCTGCATCCAGGTAGCAGTTGTTGGCGTTGTTGCCAGGGCAAGGGCTTTGGCGGTAAATGTACCATTGGGTGACGGTTGCTGAGACCATGGCAGCTGATGCTAGGAAGAAACCACATGTGATACGCTTAATGGGCGTGAAGTGTAGATTTGCCTTTCTGCAGGCTGGATAGACCAATTTATCCATTATTGGGATGAGAATGACGATGAAGAGAGGGTTGAAGTTGGAGACGATATCGTTGGGAACACCGCCAAGCTTCATGGTGGCGGCTTGAGAGGTCAGGTTGTTTGTCATTTGACCGTATGCCAGCCCTGCAATTCATTAGTTGCGAAGCATCACCTAATGATCGAGTACTTACAGTATAGAGGGTACCAGAGGAACACTTTACAAGCAATCAAGCCTCTTCGGACCTCATCAACCCAGGCATCATCAAAGGTCATCCAAGCTGGCTTAGTTGCACCAAGATGTGATGGTTTCGCTACATCCCAGAACCCAGGTGCCTTGATGTTCTTGCGGCTACGAAACAGTCAGATGATGCTTTTTGCAGCTACAAAAGTAGACTTACAGAGTAACTGGGTTCCATGACCATTTTGGCTTCATAGCAAGCGACCACAACTTCGCTGCCTTTGCGATTGTTGATCCCTCAGGTGGAGTGAGGTTGTATCGGCTCTTGCAGAGGAAAATAACCATGGGGCAAAGCACTATGTTAATTAGTACTTGGGTTTCGTGAGCAGATCGGATTACTTACGGAGCATGATTGTTGGAAGTAAGTACGACAGCCAAAATCCAATATACCTCTCAGCGTAGACCATGCCGATAGATCCAGTCAAAGATCCAACGTTGATCATGAGGTAGAAGTACAAGAACACCCGAGAAGTGGTGACAGCAGGATCCATGATGACTCGCTCGCCCTTTGGAGTGACCTTGATTCTCATAACTTGCTCGGTGCCTTGAAAATTCAGCATTGAACATATTTCGTCAACCGACTAACTCACATTGTTCGGCAATCAGAGGACTGATGTTAGACTTGAAACCACCGACTCCAACACCCATAATGACGATGCCGATGGCGAAACAGGCAATAGCGCCATTAGGGTTGGTGATGACTTGAGGAATTGCAGAGATGATCAAGATGACATGACCAACCAAGGCGATACCACAGGCGATTTGAATAGTCTTGAATCTTCCCCAGTATTGATCTGCCATGTAGGCACCGAGAAGAGGCATAACGTAGGCCCAAAATTGATTACTGGATCTGGTCAGTTTGCTCTATTTTCACGGAGTAAAGTACTCACAAAGTCGTCAAACCAGTCGAGGCACGTTGACCCATGCCCAAGGCACCAGGGATGTCGGCGTTTGGATCCGGGGCAGCACCAGTGGTACTTCCTTCTGGGAGAGGTTGCTGAATGAAGTTGACGACTGTCGATGGTTAGATGGCCCATGACATCAGAATTTACAAACTCACAAACGGCAGTTGTTCCGTAGTAACTGAAACGTTCACACAATTCCACAAAAGCGATGGTGTATGCCGACCAGGGAATTTGTCCAGAGACACGGCGGAGCGTTCTCAACTCCTCCTCGGTCGGAATTTCGAATTCCTCATCGTGAACTACGGCTTCGAAGCTTTCCATTGATGGTTCAACGACTGGAGGCTGATGGACCTTAGCCGCCTCGATAGTTTCCAAACCACTTGCAGCGTTCATGATGAATAGTGACCGGAGGAAGTATACCAGGTGTTTGATTGTCGAAGATATCGGGGGTGATCAATACATATATAGTGGTATGAGGTGCATGGAAGATTTCATGCCTGGCCTGCAGGACTAATGATCGTCGGTCGTCCGTCCATCCAAGCCCACCTCGCTCCCTCCCTGGCTCTTATCTCTGCCCAGCCAGCGTCTTGTCCACATATTATCTTGTCACCTACCCAAAATGGTGGAGCTTACTCGTACTTAGCTCTTCATTAAATAACTCTTGAATTTGAGTGGAGAGAGTTCGCATGACTAGGCGTGGAGCTAGAAGGCCCAGTTATTCCACAGCAGTACATACGGGAGGCTCGCTAATCCTCGCCACGCCATTCTGTCAATGTTTGGGTCCTAAACAACCCCGTCTATAGAAGTTCGGTACCAGCCTTTTGCAGACCTGGTGAAATGGATTTATCACACTTGTGCGACTGACAAGGAATCAGGAGATACGTCACACTGTTTCTGGACATGATGGTGTGGACAGCGTAAAGATACTGCACTGAAATCCAGAAAGCTCTAGCCATTGAGACAAGATTTGCGGTATTGCCTCGGGATGGCAACAACCACGCTATCACCGTGCCACTGCCCAGAAAAATCTGGGGAAGACCGGATAACCAAAGCAGAAGGTGATACAGACGGCCAAGAAGCAGTCTCGTTCCGTGTAGTAATGAGAAGCCATGACAAGCCCAAGCCCAAGACTTTCGTGGGCTTCTGGAAACGAGAGGAGGGAAGGATTGGATGGCCATATCACGGGCCAAGCGATGGGCCAAGCGCCAAGCGCGATGGTTTTCGACATGATCGGCATATTCTCGCACACGACCCCATCTTGCATGGCGACTGCTGGACCGAATGTTGCCATGCATGTTGATAAGGTGGCCCGTGTGGGGTCCGCAGTGGCTTTTTCTTCCCGCTGCTCTGAATGTCCGAAGACGTGGGAGGCTGACGGTGGCTTGCTGGGGGAGGAAACCTTCTATCAACGGCCTTCCAGGTGTGGTAAGTAGGCAACATGAGGTGGAATGAGGCCAAGAGAAAGTTGATATCAAAAGTCTTGCACCGAAGATATCCGACGAGGGAAGGCGAATAATAGTGGGTGATAGTTGTGTCCGAGATATTGGTTTGCTTTTGGGCAACTGTTGGATAGATGCGACACGAGTTCTGCTCCTCCAGAACTCGAGTACAGATTCCATCCATGTTTGATGTTTGGAGGGTCACGTAAAGAACCCCCTAAGACCAAGCGCCACTACCCAGTGCTGAGACTTCTTCTTTCCTACTAAGTGCCTTGAAGCTTTTGCTGAGATTTTGGCATCTTGGGATCTTCTCTGGGGCAGACAAGATGTCTTGGGTTGCCGGAGAATTTGTTGTTGTCCACCAAGAGTTGAGATGGGCCTCGCCAGTTACTCCGTCACTTAATTGCCACTGCGTCGCTTCTTATCTCAAGACAGGATCTTTACATGATGAATGAGATAGTCTCAAGAGAAATAAATCGATACATGAGCATTTTTAAGCCACGGCATTTCAAGCTGAGCACAGGTGTGCCAAACATTTGACCGCGAAGACTGTTGGTGGATGTGAAGTTACCCTGTTTCCATTGAAAGCCAACAGCTGTTTCTCGGCATTGGTCGCGCAGGCCCTCTCACCACGGTCGAGGATTTATATGCCTGATTCGAAAGTGCTTCCAAATCGGTTCTAAAGTTTCGGAATCTGTCCCCATCTAATGCTTTGCTTCCTCTGACGAGGTGTGTGATGGCAGACACGCCACCATTGCCTTCGCAAGACAATGTTGTCAACTCGATGTTGGAGAATGAATCAAGCGATTCTACAGTGACTTAGAGGCTATTTATGATAGCTGCGAGCGTTGCGTCTTGTCCTTTCTGGATCTTAGATTGGACTTTGTCAAGCAGACTGCGAGTCGCTGGGTGTGGCTCTGGAACGATGAGAAATTGCAAGTTTGCATGAGATTGAGAACGTACCATGCTTGTCGATGTCAGTTGAGATATCTCATAGGAAGTGCCATCGTCTCAGCCGCCAATTGATGAGGCTCTGCATTTTGGCCTGTGTAAGGGCTTAATTGCGGTACGATCGAGTGGCCGGAGGAGGAGATATTGACGAAGCTAAGAATGAGGCATAAGAGGAAAAGAGTAATAACAGCAAACACGAATATGACGGATAGCCGTATGCATCCTCGCAAAGGGCGAGATGACGCCCAGGAATTTGGTGGATTACCCATTGGTACTCGGATGCAGAGTCTTCACCCAGCAAAACGTTGGCAGAGAGTGCAGAGGAGGAACCAGAGTAAAGAAGAATTCGAAAGAGTGAAGTCCGTAACTTGGGTGGTATACACTCTTTGAGAGGCGGGAATGTAGGAAGAACGTTGCACCTTTGTCCCTTGATGGCCAGCCGTTGGTCTCTCGAAACCTTTGGATGAGGGATGATGACCATTTTGACCAAAATTTTATGATGTATATGCCAATACTGACAAGGTGAGAAGTGACGGAGGCTGGAGAGGTTTGTTTGGGGAATGTTGAAACGGAGATGGTTTCTCGCAAGATGGCTTGGCTTGAAACATTTTCGGTCGCCCCAATCGGAAGCTGACACTGTTGAATACATATGTGGGGTTGAGAGCTTGCGACATGAAGTTACGGAGAGGGTCTTCGATAAATATGCGGCGAAATGGCTTGAGCCTCTCTGGAACTGACTCGGGGGTGTTGAGATAGGCTTTGGCGGTGTCTGTGTAATGGAAGGCTGCGGCCATCTTGGTTGCTCGGGAATTTATTGTTTGTCAAGAATCCAATTCGATGCTCATAACAAATTGCGATGGACTTTCATAGACTTATAAATACTGAAAATGACAATGTACAAGACCCAACGCGGAGAAAATCATGGACTGTGTTGCAAGTGGTTCAGTTTAAAAAAAGAAGTAGGAGACTTCCAACGGCCGGAAAACAAGTAAAACATTAAAAATCAAGCTGCTCGCATCATGGAGAGAGGTAACTGTCTGTAGAATCTTCTCCATTCGTCATTTGACAAGCAGTCACAGATCTCAAGTACATCTATCGCTTTGGTATCTTTCATGGTATCCGAATTAGACATCCAACCCTGACATCTCAAAGAACCTTTAGTGAAATGCACTCCTAGGTAGGGGCCAACCAAACCACCAACGCCTCGCTAATTCGCAACAATAATCAAACAAAACTCCGTATCACTTAGTACTCCTGGCCACCATCTTCACCATCATCATCATCTCCGTCCTCGCCACCATCGAAGTATTGCTCTGCATCATAGTCACCCCCATCATCATCCTCAAATTCGGAATCAACAGCAGCTTCATCCTCTTCTTCATCATCTTCGTCATCGACACCATCGACAGCATCATTGATCTTCTCCAGCATAAGCTTCGTCTTGTCCTTGTTATCTCCAACACCAGAAAGCATCTGTGCCTTCTTTGCCATAGCACGGCTGATGTGTTTCTTGACTTCTGCACCAGCTTTGCCATCGAGGGTATCCCAAAGTTCCTCGGGAAAGAGACTCTTGTCTGCAGAAAATTAGCGTTACCCGGAGCAGAAAGACGAGGCGCATACCGAATGGAGCATCAGAGAGCTTTGGCAGAGTATTCTTCTTAGGGGCATATCTCATAGAGTAGGTCTCCACACCAGTGAAAGGATCCATATCTGCCTTTGCATTTCCTCCATATTGTGCATTGACTTGCGCCTCGCTGAACGTCTTGGTTGGGGCATTGGCGTTGCGCTTGGTAGATTGGGTGAAGAGGGGACCGCGGTGGATTTTGGCTTGCAGGCTACGATAGTTGTTGATTTCTCGGAGTTCCTTGTCGGTGAGGGACGCTGGCTTCTTGAGGTTTGGGTGAGGCTGCGCCAGTAAGCTTCAGGTAATTCCTGGAGAGGGAGATACTTACAGGAAAGAGCTCGGAAGGCTTGGTCTCCAAAACGGCTGTAGCATCGTACTCCCATGTTGCTCCCTTCAATTGACCTGGATTGAATCCACCTCGACCACGACCGCGTCCAGCCATCTTTGCCTTTTGTGCCTTGGTGGGCGCCTTGTGGGGAGGATGAAGGGGCGCAGGTTGGCTCGCAGAATGCCCTGTGTTGTCTGCAGATGAACCAGTGAAGACAAAGGTGTTAATGGCCTTGTTGGTGGCACTGCGCTTTCCCTCCTCTGCGGTGTGGTTCTCGGTCTCTCCTCCAAAGCTGAATTGGTAGGCGGTGTTGTAGGTGTTTGCGATGTTTTCCTGGCCAGAAAATAATTCGAAGTCATCGCCCGCATGAGGGGTGGAAAGGCGGCCGACCTGACCGCTCCGACGTCCCGCTATGTAGCTAGCAGGGAGCTGGAAGCAGGTCCGGGCATTCCCAACTTCAAGCCCAACAACTCTCGAGATATAACATCCGCTGGCGTTGACGAAGGCAAGCTGGCAAGATCCTGGTTGTGCAGCACCGCAGTCTCCGGTGCATCGTCCGCCCAGGTATTTTTCAACATCCTCTCCCGACGGTCGAAGTCAATTCTGTACGGTCCGAAACCGTTGCCCCTCCCCTCCACCCCTCCTCCCCACCATCACCGCCGCCGTTCCCCTGGTTGTCGCGCCCATACATGCTTGGGATCCGTGGATACTGAGATCAGGCCAGCCAGCTTCATCTGCGAAAGGCACAGCAGCTTTCTACTTTTCTGCACCGCGCCACTACCCTCACCATGGACGATGTTCCCATTACCGGGCTGGAGGAGCTGGAGAGACACCTCCAACACGTCGTTGACACCCCCGAAACCCCTCTCGACGCGAAGCTATTTGATGAAGTGGAACTGCAACTTACTGGTATGGCTTTCCCTCCTGCTGCGATTCGGATCTGACGCGTGCCAGATTACAATATACCTCCTCTGATCCCGCGTTTGTTGCCAAACCTCTCCCAAATATTGTTGACCTACGCCCAAGACCCCTCGATTCTCGCCAGCCTCGCCATCAAACTCCTTCGACCAATCCAGTTTACTCAGGCGCTCACCTTAGCTTCGGAGGATGCCTTAATCCAAGCTCTTCGATCCCCTGCCCCGTCTGCGAACATTCTGGCTATTACAGTCGTCGAAAAAGCGACCCGAAGTCCAGGTGATACCGCAATTCTCTCGATTATGAAGGCATTGGTAGGGGACTTCTTACGGACATGGCTGAGTACCCCAGATGTTGGAGTCGCAGAGAAGGCTACAAAGGCTCTAGGAGATCTTCTGGAGGTGGATTGTGATCGCAGATCATCTGCTGGGATTAATACGAAGATGAGTGGTCTACAACTTGCATCTGGTATGCCGCCAGGCCAAGGACTTTTATGGCGACGGATCTTCCAGGATCGCGAAATCTACCAACTGCTCTTCTCCCTATGCAGCTCTACAACCGTTGGAACAGGTGAGGGTCAACTTGATGAGAGACAAAAGTCACTTGCACAAGCTAGACTCTTAAGGATTCTTCCACGACTGGCAACCCTCGATTTCCAAACCATCACCCGTTCGCAATTCCCAGAAGTCGAGAAGTCACACCAAGTTGGCCAACCGGGTATTCTGTACTTTGCCACAGTTGATATGGTCAACAAGGAAGAGGACATGCTGATGCATATTACATTGATGGATTTCTTTGCCGAATTCCTGGAAATGATGAGCACTACGGAACTCACGCCATCCACCATGGACTATCTGGCGGCATTGGTCAAGAAAGTCGCGACATCAGATCCTACTATGTACAAACATCTTGAGACAATTGCATTGTCGCCAGAGACGGCCGAGACATCCCCTGAATTGGTGGAACTTTTACTGAAATTGAACGAGTATCCTTGAGCTGCTCCGAAACAATTCCACAGTATGGCCGGCGACTTTGGGGAGGCACATCGTGGCGTGCCAAGTCCACAACTTGACAATGGCCTATCTAGCGAATACTGATCATATCAGGTCGACTCGATCTGGAAGTGGCAATTCCAAGGTCTCACTGGCATCGAATTTGAGATGTGAGGAAGTTGTGTTGTGAAGATCACAAATCTTAGCGAGATTTACCCCTTGCTTGGCGTTCATGAGCGACCGATCCAAAGAAAATACCCCCAAAAATGCCTTCAATACAAAGCATAAATCAACCAGAGTATCTCTTTTGATTCCGTTTCTCTCCTTCTTTTGGTTATTGTTCTCATTGCATTGTCTAGAATTGCTCGCCACTAGCGTTGGCTCCCCTTTCCATCTTCGCTTCATTTTTTTGCATGTGAGTCCAATGTCTTCAATCCCCTGAACTGTGCATATTTTACTCTTCCTGCGCCAAGCGATTCATATGTCTTTTTCTTACCTTGCGGCGTGTTGATATATGACCAGTGTACGGTTCTCCCAAAACAGATGCTGTCAAGGCGATATCTCTCGATTCCGATACTATGCGGTCTCACTTCTCCTTCTCCCTGCGTAAGCTGAAGCAAAATGTGCTTTTAGCTTCATGGCAAACGCCATCATCCTCAGCCCCCATTGTCGTTCATATTGACAATGAACAGTATATATATCCCACGCTGTGTGGCTTCTTGGAGCCTCACGTCACTTCTTTCTCCTCCATCTTCTTCCTGGTTTGAGCATCATTCGTTCTGCTTGACCATTGCCCATTATGGTTCGTTCTTCATTTACGCAGCTTTGGTGCTGAGTTCTGCAGCCTTCTCTGCCGTCGATGCCGTACGATATCCTTTCCGCAAGGTTAATATTCCCGAACGTGGCGAGAATGCCTTCGGGAAGCGAGATCTCCCCGTCACTGTCACGGTCAGCGCCTGCGACAGCTCAGTTATAAGCTCGATCTTCGAATCTGCTACTTCCGCGTTTGCAGAAAGCTCAAGTGCAGCATTGAGCTCCTCATTCGCGTCCTTCACTTCAGCACTTGAGTCAAGTTCAAGTCTTGCAGCACAGTCTTCCTCCCTCCTTGCCGAGTCGTCTGCCTCCTTATCCAGTACAACTGAGAGCTTCTCCTCAGCCTCTGCATCTGCAGCGGCCAGCTCCGATATGCCTTCCCTTACTCAGGTCTCCAGTGCATTCGCCACATCGACCCAGGCTTTCGACTCAACCATCGTCACTGCATCTGCCGAACCCCCTCCAACTCTCAGCTCGCTTGAGAGTCTCACCACATCAGTATACGAAAGTCTCTCATCCGTGGAGTCTATTTCATTCCCCACCACTGAATTGGAGTCATCAAGCCTGTCGTCCTATATATCCTCTGTGGTTATTGAACCTTCTGCCTCCAGTAGTGAAGCGATGTCTTCTGGCGGCCTTTCTTCTAGTCTTTCACTTGAGTCGGTCCCAGCTACTTTCGTTTCAACTTATAGCTCTGAGATATCTGTTTCTGAGTCGGCAACATCCAGTGTCAGCGAACTCACCTCCTCTGTCGTCGATGCCTCAAGCACAATTCCATATACCACAGATTTTCCAAGCTCCGTCTTCTCGGTCGCTCCATCAAGCAGCGAATTGTCGGCGGCGACTTCTGATGCATTGCCTTCGTCGATCTTGAGTCTGCAGCCTTCTACGCCGGTCATATCTTCCTACACATCTGAGCAAACTTCCCAATCATTGATCGAGCCGTATTCCAGCTCGGAGATCATTGGCTCAAGCTCCACTGCGGAGAGCAGTGCATTTGCATCCAGTGCATTCGTTTCTACAGCGGAGTTCTCGCCCAGCGCTGTCTCCTTATAGAATCATCGTTCTCCGCATTGGAATCAACACTTGCCTCCAGTACACTTGCTCCACAGTTCAGCACCGACACAGTGGCGCCATCTGCATCAGTGTCACTGTTCTCCAGTGATGCTGTTTCTTCCTCCGAGCCATCCCCCACGCTGGAGTCGAGCTTTGGATCCTCGTTTGAGCCTTCTTCGAGTGGCTTTCCCATCTCAACGTCTTCCGTGGAATCCTTCCCTCCTGCTTCGAGTATGGACCTCAGCAGTACGCTCAGTGTGAAAACAAACTCTGTCAGGTCATTCGCATCTGAGACCAGCTCCAAGGCTGCCGCGTCAACCCAGATTTCCGTCTTGGAGTCATCTGCCTTGCCTTCACTGTCATCAGGGATCCTTTCAAGCAGCGGGGGTACCAGAGAGTTCCAGCATCGCCGCATCATCGTCAGCGTCTTCAGTCGCATCCTCTGAATATCTCAGCACATCCACAATCTTGGATCTTTCCAGCTCAACCTTCGAGACGTCTACCTTCGCGACCTCTGTTTCCGTTTCAATAACATCGGTAGAAATGGTCACCTCGGTCATTGAAGTCTCGACCTTGACCCCCTTTGAGTCAACTTTGGCCTTCAGCTCCATTGTCTCAAGCAGCGATGCCTCTAGCCTTGTCCTGCCTACATCGGTCGAAAGCTCCGCAGTGCTCACTTCATTTTCGAGCGAGGGCTTGTCCAGCACTTCTGTAGAAAGTTCTGTCATTCCAAGTTCGGTACCTGCATCAGAGATCGTGTCATCGTCTTCACTTTCCGTCTCCGAATTGAGCGTGATCCCAAGTTCGTTTGAGTTTTCCACTGAAACTTTCCCTGCCTCCACAGTCGAGACTATCTTATCATCCACTGTCGAATCTCTGTCAAGCTCAGTGTATGTCGAGTCGTCATTCTCCTTGGTCATCCCAACGCTCAGTGCCTCCGAGTCCACATTCTTCCCAAGCTCGACGGTGGTTCCAGAGTTGAGCTCAGCGATCAGCTCCACTTCTCTTGTAGAGTTCAGCACCGGTGTTTTCATTGGATCGAGTACCGCCGTACCAGAGAGTACAATTCAAATCTCCAGCGTAGCGGTGTCGGATTCCACTTCCACTTCATTTGAGGTCGCCAGCTCGACTGTGCAGACAGAAACTTTCAGTAGCAGCGTTCCAGGAGTATCATCGGTCAAGTCTTCTTTCCTTGCCAGCTCTACCATCGCACCAGATGTTTCGTTTACCAGTCAGTTTTCCACTATTGAGGCATCTTCCACGATTGAGGCATCATCAAAAATTGAGACACCTCTTGTCTTCAGCTCAACTGTCATATTTGAGGAATCCTCTTCTTCATTTGAAACATTCCTTGCCAGTTCCACACAGGCCCCAGAAAGCTCATCTTCTGCTTTTGTGGAATCAAGCCTGACTGTTGCGTCTGTTGCTCCTTCATCAATAGAACCGCCTTTCTATGCAAGTTCCACAGTTACCCCGGAAAGCTCAACCTTGGTCATCTCCGATGCCAGCTCTGTAGTGTCTTCGGCCATTCCATCCTCAGCTGAAACTCTGGCCTTGAGCTCTACATTGAAATCACCAGGTCCATCGTCCGAGTCATCGTCATTCGCAAGCTCGACTGTTGTTCCCGAGATTTTGTCATCCACTCTTGTTCTCGAGCCCACACCAATCTCTTTGGTCATTTCATCTTCTACTGATGTTCTCGTGGCCAGCTCGACCTCCCCTTCTGTACCTTCCTCGATTGGATCATCCCTATTTTCTACATCCACAATTTCTCTGGCAACATCGTCCTCTATTGTTCAGGAAACCAGCTCCACGACTTCAAGCCTGTCGACAACATCTACGACTTTCAGCACGAGTACAACAACGAGTACGACATCGTCGACTTCTAGTCCCACAACAACAGCGGCAGCAACATCCACTCTCACTCCTGTTCTTCTCAATGGCGGGTTTGAGAATGGTCTGTTTGGTACATTCTGGGATCAAGGGCCAAACCCGTACAAGGCTGCTTCTGGACCGCCAAAGATCAAGAAGAGTTCCGATACAGGAGTCTCAAGCTTCGGAGCCAAATATCTGTATGTCCCACATCTCCCAGCCTCGCTCCATGACTAACATACCACAGTGAAACGACCGTTGAAGATGGTCACAGTGCCTGGATCACTCAGAATATTCCTAACGTCAGCCCTCAAACTCAATACGTCATCTCGGGGTATGCTCAGCTAGCAACTGCTCCAGTCAAGATAAAGGGGCAACCAACACCGCCAGTCTGTAAACTGGAACTCTGCGATGGATTCTCCAGCAAATGTACACGTCTGGAATCGTTGAATGCCAATAGCTTCAGCTATGTTAGCAGAAAGTTCAAAACAATGAAGTTCCAATCCTGGGTGCAATTCCAGGTCAAGGTCACTTGCCCACTCATCACAGCCGGTCACATCAATACGGTCTATCTGGATGACTTCCGCTTCTACAAGGCTTGATTTGGCAACTGCCATAGAGAGGTTTCATTTGTTTTGAGGGGGAGGTAAGGTGAAGTCTCAGCTAGTTGGTGAAAGTATATTTATATTTTGTTTTGGAATTCAGACAACCTATAGATTCATACATATATAGATAGATAATTAATTTGCTTCAACCTTGCACTCTCTCCTACTCGTTGGACTGGCGCCAAAGTTGAGACGATCTCGCCTCAGATGCCGAATAAGGAGGCGGAACTCTTCTCAGAGCGCTAATTCCTCTCGGAATGCCGATTCCTAATCAATTCACGATTTTATCCCTCGTCAATAACTGTCACTGACGTCGTTGCAGGCCCCGTGCTTCCACATGTGTTCAGTGAATAAAAAGTCTTCAGCATTTTAGCTGATTTCAACCGTCTTTTAAATTATCACACACTCAAATCGCTCTCCGCCTCTTTACTCTTCCTCCAAAACGAATTCTATAGGCATACAGCCTACAACAGTAGTTCGATTCCCACTTCTTGGAATTTGAACGATCCGAGTAGTAGCTGCCAACTCCTTCGAACCCCTTCATATCCCCTACCTGGGCGTCAAGATGGGCCAACTCCTTCTAATTTCGTTATCAGTGATCATCACAATCTGGTCGATCAAGAAATATATCAATCTATGCTGCAACATCAAGATTGCGGACAAAATCAATGTAGAGTTAAAACGTCCTTTAGAGAAAACTTTCGACTAACAGCCTCACTTCAGCTTCCATATATCATTGTCCCTTTCTTCACAGGTACATTGCTATGGTTCTTCATAGCCCCAGTTATAATTCCTATACTCCGTTACGGCCTTCCGTCACGTTGGAACCGAAAATGGATCGAGTCAGTATCTTTCACCTTAACCAAGAGCAGTCGTATAGTTGACATGATGCAGTCTCATAACTCCGTTCTGGACATGGTACGAGGAGTACAAGCCCTTCGAGAACTATGGCAGCGATACCATAGTGACCGTCGCTCCTGGTGGTATCACTTTCCACACCTGCTGTCCAGAGTTCATCAGACAAGTTGGGGAGCGCCGAAAGGATTTCCAGAAACCATTAGAGCTCTACAGTGTGTTGAATACGTAAGTCCCCTGCCACATTCTCCTTGGTTCCTGCCCTTTGATGAAACAGTATGACTAACTCCTTTTCCAGATTCGGACCGAATCTGGTCTCCACCAATGGCGAAGAATGGCGGCACCAACGCAAAGTTATGCTTCCCTCCTTCAACGACGCTCACAACTCGCTGGTTTGGAGCGAAACCATCTTCCAGACGAAATGCATGCTCCGAGTCTGGTCGTCGGAGATGCAATCCATGCCCGCTAATCATACTTTGAACTTCCACGATCATCTTAGAGCACTGGCTTTCAATGTTGTCAGTCGCGGTTCCTTTGGCGTACGTATGATGTTTCCAGGATCGGAGGACGTATCTAGCTCTGGGGATGAGACGGGTATTCATGGTAAGAAGCTCAAAGCGGGACATACGATGAAGTTCGGTAAAGCGACTTTGCTAGTAGTTGAGGGTTTGAAGTGGCTCTTCGTGTTTCCACGATGGTTTCTAAGTGAGTTGACCTTCTCAAGACATTTTGTTTTTGCAAGATCTGACAACTTATAGGATACGCGCCGCACAAGTATTTTAGACAAGTCTGGCTCGGGTAACACTATATTCAAGTGCTCTTGTTCATTGACTAACAACCCGCCGCAGCTTCCACGAAATGGGCATTTGCCTAGACGAATATATCACCAACAAACAATCCGAGAATTCAAAAGACAAGGATTTGACTTCTCAAAATGCCGGTGGAAGAAAGGATCTGCTCAGTAAGTACTTGGTGGTGTCATCATCTTCGTCTTCATGGAGTAACCCCGCAACAGATTCTCTGATCGAGAACAACATGCAATCCTCGGCTACAGACGGACTTGTAGGTCTCACGCAACAACAAATTATCGGCAACGTCGTAAGTATCCTATCAATTCTCTCTATGATCGCATGCGTAACTAATAAACACAGTTCAACTCTCTAACCGCTGGTCACGAAACAACCGGCTCGACTCTCTTCCATTGCATGATCAACCTTGCTTTACATCCCACTTGGCAACGAAGGGTACAGGGTGATATCGACACTATCTTTGGTGATCTTGATACTGCTCAATGGTCTTACAAGGAGCATCTAGAGAAGCTGAAGAATAGCTCTCTTGACGCCACTATCCTGGAGAGTAAGTCACTCCAATCTCTGACCTCTCCACCTGCTGATGGGGAACACCTAGCCCTTCGACTTTACACACCCAATAACTTGGTTCCCAAGCACTCAGTCGAACGTGTTGGTCCACCTAAAACTCTCAAGCATGGTAATTTCGAAGTTAACGTCCCGGCTGACTCCCGCATCAATATCCTCATGATAAGCGTTCATCGCAACCCAAACTACTGGCACCACAAAGCCTCGTCCACCTCACGATCTGGTACCGACATGGCATCATTCCAGCCTGAGCGATGGTTTGTCACTCCATTCGAAGCTGAGGAAGTCAATGGCCGAGCTTTACTTCTCAACCCCATCTTTGCAAACTCCGCTGAAGCCAAAGCTGGCAAGGGATTCTTCAAGCCTGAACGTGGCGCTTTCATTCCATGGTCTATTGGCAATCGGGAGTGTATCGGCCGACAATTCGCACATACAGAGATGCTGATTGCGCTCGCCATTATTTTCCGCGATTGGAGCGTCGAGCTCGACGTTGATAATGCAGGTGCTGGTGCTGCGGAAAAGGGGATGGCGTGGGAAGCCGCGAGTGAGAAGGCAAAGAAGAATCTGCGGGAGGGTATGACACACTACTCCCTCATGCAATTGAAGAAGGGGTTGGTGCCATTGCGAATTGTGAAGCGGACGAAGTGACGGTTGGATTATGAGAAAGTAGCTCTCTGGCTGTCAATTTGGGCGGCTGGATGAGATTCGTACCTGAATTGGAGGGTGGCTCTGGAATTTGGCGTTGAGCGTGCGTTGGCTAATCGTCAGTTGGTTGTTTGAGAGGTCTAGGGGAATTAAAAGTGGGGTTTTGGCTGCTTCTTATACGATCTTGCTAGTTCTTCTAAATAACAGTCTTGAAAATACCTGGAGATATTTCCCAACACCGTAAGAACCCGTGAGAATTCGTGGAGCAGAAACCAATGTTTCTGTGATGCCGAGCAATTCTTCAAGTGGAATGTAGGGGAGTCGTTGTATCATGGAAATGAGGAAAACATTTGAGGCTAGTGAGCTGACAGAATAGAATCTCGGTTAGCGGGCCGAGACGATGTCAACAGCAGACCCGATGTCGAAATGCGCCAGTAGAACTGTCAAAATCCAAAAGCCGATGTCTACAGACTTCGCTCCAATCAAGCAGACTGTGCAATACATCGTACCCATACGTACCTCCACCATCGGCCCAAATCCCAATTATCATAGCCGAAACCCCTGGCTGTCAAGTCCCCAACGGTCCGGTCCGGAGACGGCTTGGACAAATACCCTCGGCCATCTAAATTCGGTGTCTTGTCCCAGTTTTACACGCCAAGTGATAGGATAGCCCATTCCTGTGATTAAGCCGCATGCAGGTACAATGATGATATGTTTGAGAATTCTGCGTCGGAGAAGCTCGGAGTAGCATTGGATCTCGGTCGAATCTCGCCAAGTTTTGTGAAAATCACGTGTTTGCCGCTTCATTCTCCAGAACGCAGAAAGTATATATTAAAACGCGATTCCCGCCTAGAAAAGCTTGATCTCTAGGTTAACTAATACAAATCATCACATTAACGTCAATTCAACATGTTACACCACTTGAAAACATTCTGGAAAGCCATCTCAACAGGCTGGGTGATCGAATATCCCGAACCAGGGGAGGCACCCAAGGATTTCTTCGATCGAAGAGATAGGAGACCCATGTATGTGGAACCTTTACCGAGATACGAGGACTTGTATTCATCTCGTAGACAAAGTCAATTGGAAGCGGAAGGGAGGGAGGATGTGATGTATCGGCCGCAGAGACAGGATGACGAGGATGAAGGGAGGGAGGACGCTGTGTTTAGGTGGAGTGAGGAAATGAGGTTGAAGGCTGAAGGTCGAATTCGGAGCCGGTAATGAGCGGAGACGTGAGATTCTCTGGAAGGTGGTGTGTTGGATTTTGATTGGAATGATGTATGTCCGTTGCGTTGTTTTGAGACGCGGGAAGTGCTGACTTTGTTTCTAGATACTCCTGAGCGATATCTCAGTGTATAACAACTCAAACTGGGGAGTTATGTCTTTATCTGGAGTTATCATGGATGGTATTTCGAGCTGGTTTTGAAATCGAGATTAGCAGCGTCTCATCTGCGAGGATGGAGAGAGAAAGGCTAGGCAGACTAGATATGAAGCATTGTTTGCCGTCCTGGACAGTCAAAATGGGTTCGATTCCTCTCCAATCTCTCAGTTCTTCTTTGCGGATTCCCCCTTGGATTCAGTTTTCTCCTCAAGCCGAGCACCAGAAAGATGTTCACCGGTACGATCACGTGCCATGGCACAATGTGTCTCACATGCGATTCTTACTTAGGTACTTATAAACGCAGTCTTCCATCTCGAGTTTAAATACAGATAAATGATTGATTCTTTAAAGTTGTCGCTTATGATAAGCAATGAAGGAAGGAAGCAAGCAAGCAAGCCGAAAAAAGATCTGCCAAAATTCTCCCCTCAGGCTTTACAGCAAGTACAAAGTAACAAAAGCCGTTGGGAACATTCCTCAAATATCATATTACTCATTCAATAGGACTGTATCAGCTGAAACTTTACAAACTATAAACAAGTAATGGGACAGGAGTGGAGGATAAGATTGTATGTTTTTATTTCTTTTGGTTTTAACGTACTTTAAGCGAGGCAGGGGCTTGGTCATGGGTAGTTGGTTGGGAAGGAGTTACGTTGTCCTCGTTTACGTATCAATGTACCGAATTTAGTTCCGGACTTGTGAGTGGTATTGGACTAGACTACTTAGAAGGTGTTTTCGTAATAATTAAATATCGTCTGGGTTTCCCCTCGCGCTGGTGGCGGAAGATTAAAGTCGCTGACAACCAAGACCGAGACCGAGACTCCCCACCGGGTTAAATCTTCAATTAATGTTTTTTGTTATATATTTCCAAAGCATCCAGTTCAAAAGTATGCAGTCTCGATATAGCACGCTATGCCGATGCATATGAGTTCACCCTTTATTTCGCTCGCTCAAGCTGACTGTCTGACATCTTTTGAAGCTCCCATACTCTGAGTCTTCCTCAGCACAAATGCCACATCACGATCTTGGCTCACGGCGTTAGGAGATTCGACTCACTCTTATAGCGAAGCTTCAATACTTCAAGTATAAACTAACTAGGTATGTAGGAAGTGAAGTGAAGTGTTTAGTGTCGGATTCGGTTAGGGTCTACTCCCCATCTCTAGCCGAGATGTTTATTAGTTCCCCCATGTTTTCCATCGCCAGTTATGTTTACTTTAGTCTCTTTACCTTATTTGAACCTTCAAATAATGAATTGATAATTTCGTTCACGAATTTGCAAAGCCACGATGCCCGTGGCCTTGGGATAACCTTTTCGAGTGTAGAATCAGTCTTTCCGATTCAATCTCAATGTCCCTGGGATCTTCTAGACAATGGAAAGATCGGCATTGAGGTGCGGGACGCCAATTGTCAATCAATGGTAGATATCCCGAGTGTCACATAACGCGAAGTCAAGTTCGAAGTGCCAAAATGTTGAATTTCCAGCTCTCTTCGCAGAAGTTTGATCCATTCCGTCCCCCTTCCTACCATATCAATCCCTATCCAACCACCCACCTCTCCCCAGTACAAGGAGCTAGCAGCTCCCTCATCTTCACTTCCATCCCAATCTAGAATCTCTTGCCAAAAGTAATAGTGGTGCTAAGACTGGTTGTGGTAGGAGGGGCAGCGACGCATTCAGATGGCGCATTCAGATGGCTATCACATCGAGTATTAGTGACATGCCTCAGTACGTTACGCCCAACCAGTGTGGTGCATGGGTAGGAGTGAAGTGAGGTCGCTACTTACAGTATCGCCACCAGTGGTGCAGCAAGATTTCTGCTCTCCTGGGCGGAAAGCACAAACGAATTCCTTCTCGTGGCCCGGGATGGGTCCTGGGATGACGGGACCGCTTGTTCGATTACGATTGAGTGTTAGTTGTAAGCCAAAGAAGATTTTGTGGATATCTTTAGCACTTGGGAAATTGAAAGACGCTGTTTGAGTTGAGTTGGGGTGGTGTAGATGTGTTTAGAGGAATGGAAACTTGGAAGAGAGAGAGAAGAGAAATGATACGTATAGTTTACACCAGTTTCACTACTATTGAATTACAAGTAGTAGTCGCTAGTGGTGGTTGCTGGGTAGGAGAAGAATGGGTTGCTGATCACTTGAGCACTTGAGAGTGTAGCGAGCACGAGTGCCATGAGAGTTGCTGTGCATTTTATTTCAAATTTCTTTGGGTGATTGGATGAGAAAAGTCATTGAATCTGTGGATTGAAGGTTTGGTTGAGTTGGTATGAAATGATTGATGATTTGTGATTCTTCAGGGTGGGAAGGTATCTGTATTTATACTTCAAGCCTTCATTTGCAACGCTCTTTGAATTCTCATTTGGCTCATATGGTTCTATTACTTTAAGTGACGTCATAACATCGGACGTGGTGAGAATTTGATGGTTCATTCTCTGTTTCGGCACAGATGTAGAAAATCAGCTTACGGATTGTGAGTTGAGAAATTTACCAGTACAATCGGTGGCCTCTAAGCAGAACGCGAGAGTGGTCCACGGCTGAGAATCGAAAGTTTTTTGTAGGGTTTCAAACATATTTTTAGATGATCAGTGTCGTCATGCTCAAGAGGGAATCCTCTACACATGCAGCAGGTGGCTTGGGTGTGTCTAGCGTTGTGGCCTGAACTGAAACCACTACATAAAGATCAGGATCTTGAACATAGGGATTTTGTCGTCCCATTCCGATATATCGCCGTCGTCACTTGAGCCTGTTGAGAGGAAAACCGTCGATAGAGCTATGAGGAGTCTGAACATGAGTTGCTGGTTCAGGATCTTTGGGATCGGGAGTCAGCACTAATTATCTAAACCCTCAGGAGAAGCTGAAAAATAGCATACCTGGAGTTACGGAATTCAGGCCACCGCCGATGCAAAGCGATAATTCAGACGTCGTTCTAGATCCTGAGAAATTCGCCTTCGCTACAAACCTTAAGGACTGTTCTCGAGGTTTGGAGTAGTTAGATACGTGCAAGTATTTAGTCGAGTTGGCATCCAGTCCGAACTCATTCTCTGCCATCTTTAACTTTCGGCTCAAGTCTTGGACTTCGGTCTCAGATAGACTCCTGGACCCATTTTATCCTCGTGACGCGGGATTACATTGTCCCGATCGATTCAAAACCCTACGAATTGAACCTTGAATGAATCTGTAAACAATTGATTCAGACTCATTGAGTATGAATCCGCAAGTCGATTCATTCGATTCAAAAGGGAAGAGGCCGACCCAGGGTTCAAAGTGCTCAAATTCCAACCCTAATCCACAGCAGTTTTGGGTGTACAGCCAGGGGCGAGGAGGAGGAACTGGCAAAGTGGGATAAAGTAGGACTAGAGTTGGTGGGTCGTGGGGTAAAGTCTTGCCTGACGAATTCATTACCTCAGAAGGAGGGTGAGAAAATGTACCCGGCAGTTGATAGGAGTGGTGGACTGTTTGTTATTGGTATTTTTGCTGGAAAAGAACCAGCATGGGAAGCATGTAAGAAATATCGAGACCAATTGGAAGAGAAGGAGCAATGGTTTGATGAGGGGGTTGGTCCATTCGAGGGGAAAGATTGGCGACAAGGGCCATCATTGGTTTGCGGCGGAGTATCCCTTGGATTGGAAGGTTGAGTGATGAGGCCCTGCAAGCCGGCGACCCGAGGTTCAAAATCAGACAACGACCACAGGACTACACCCGTAGAAATGCACAGTTATTATGTGATACTAATTTGAGCGTTTGGGTTTGGGTAATGGGTAATGGGTTGGCTACGTAGGTTGATAAAATAGATTTTTAATATCGCTATCAAACCCTGTTGTGACTTCACGGCTTGTGGCTGCTATCATTTCGTCGCCAGTTCTTATCAGCTTGTATCTGCAACTACGGAGGGTACTGGACGGACGGGTTCTGGCGGGTCTCTAGATGGGCAGAACAAGAGAATCTGAGTGTTTGGTTGGTCCAACCCATGTTCTGCCCAAGGCGGTGAGACAAAACCTACCTCAGCCCTCCGTACGGTCCGAACAAGTAACTACACCTTTAACCCCCCAACCCCCCCACCCCCCCTCCCCATTTGGTAATATCTCCGAACTGTCGGTTGTTGCTGGCCAATGGGATTTATGCTTGCTTACCCTTGGCTCACTCTCCCGCTAGCTCGAACAAAAACCATGCATGCATGTTGCATTGCAACGTATTTAGCCCCAAGGGTTCGAATTCTGTTATTTGACAAGGACCCGGCCCGAGCCGGCGAGTTTGCTACAGATATTCAAAGCCCCAAGGTCATCGCACAAATCCACACTCAAACTTACTAGATTTTGACTTCGATTCCATTGACAATACAAACAATGTGCCAAGACCCTCCAGCCGATACTACAGACACAGTCAATGACAGTGATTCTACATACAGTGCTAGTTTGTAAGTTTTGACCTCCCTTCTTCCCATACTTCGCCTTCCCCTCTGTTGCCTACTTTCTTCCGCCTTCTTAACATAGAATCGTCGGATCGCCGAGTCTAACAATGCTTAACTTAGGGGCAGTTCAACAACCTCCGTGGGGGATAGTATTCGCGAATACCGTAAATTACACGGTCGCACATACCACCATGAAGTAGGGAAGGCGGAATACTGGTCAGTCACCATGCGAGCCTTTGGGCATTGCAACCAGTGCAGGAACTGATTAATTAGGGGTCCCAACGATGAGAAACAAAATGATAACTTAGATATTGGGTTTGTATCCATCATGAATGGACTGCACAATTGTACTGAAGTTTCGCAGTCACCATCTGTTTACTCTTGTCCTCAAAAACAAGCTTTACCTTGCACCACTCAAGAATCCCCAAAAGGTCCTCGACATTGGGACTGGCACTGGGATATGGGCTCTGTGAGTTGCAGTTTTATTTCCTTTCACCACCACCACTATGTTCATCAAGCTGACATTTCATTGGCAGAGACTTCGCAGACGAAAACCCCCAGGCAGAAGTCATCGGCGTAGACATCTCCCCCATCCAACCAACGTGGGTAGCACCAAACGTGCGATTTCAAATTGACGACGCGGGGCTAGATTGGACATTCCAAGAGAACACGTTCGATTACATTCATCTCCGCCATATGACGGGCAGTTTTGACAACTGGCCTCATGTCTTCGAGCAAGCCTTCAAATGTACCAAGCCAGGCGGATATATCGAGCACATGGACTTTGATATCCGCGTTGTGTCTGATAATGGGATTGTAGGGCCAGGACATCCGATGTATGAATGGTCGATGCGCAGTATCGATGCTGGAGAGAAGATGGGGAGGACATTTGATATTGCAACGAAATCAAAGGCACTGATTGAGGCTGCTGGATATGTGGATGTAGTGGAGACGATCATTAAAATTCCTGTGGGAACTTGGATGAAAGATAAGGAGTCGAAAGTTTTGGGGGCATGGAGCCTGTTGTTCTTGAATACGGGCGTGGAAGGGTTCTCGTTATATCTCTTGACGAGTGTACTTGGTGTAAGCTCATGTGCATTCACTTGTTTTGGCCAGACTGTGTTAACGAGTGCTAGTGGTCGATTGAAGAAACGCAGGTCTTTTTAGCGACCGTACGAAAGGAGTTTCCGAAGTTGTCAAACCAGGGATACTACACCGCGTCAGTACCTCTTCTCCTTCCTCTCGCTTCTTATTTGTGAATTCGATATGCTTATACTCTCTTGCAATTAGTCATTGTATATATGGAAGAAAACCCGGAGGTGAAGACACAGTTGTATCGTAAGGTCTTTGTTGGAGTTGATAGTAGGTATCAGTCATTATACAAAGTACTGCAGACAAATTCCAGCCTGCCTTGAGTTACAGTATCTTCCCTGCCTGTAGATTCACCTGTGCCCCTCTCAACTTTGTACTTCGTACAGGGCCTAAGAGGTCTGATTGTGGATACCAAAGGGTGTCTCTAAAAGTTTCCTTGTGTTACGTCACTTGAGCCAATGAGCTTAAAATGCCTTGGACGTCGCTTTTCCACCTATTCTTAGGCAATTCAGCATTATGGAAGTAGCTTACTTTATACCAACACCAAAAACATCACGAAAACAGACCACGCGCGATAATAGGCTCCGTATCAAGACCTTATACTTCGACGCAGGCTTTACCTAAGATCAAATCTGTAATGATCACTAGTTTCACTGAGGTAACGAGATACGATGGGGGTTCTCTGGTGATCAGCTGGAGAGGTTCCAGTAACAAAAGACTAATTGCTGAAGAAGGTAGACTCTTCTTCAGGGGGAGCTGACTATATACTAGAGTAATAAAGAACCAAAGGAATGTGACTCTTCTGTTTGCAGGTAAGGAATGAGGCCGCATTCAGTAAGAGGAATGAAGCCGCATTTAGTACGGGCCATTACAAAATCGCACTACAACTTAACCTTATACTCAGCCAAGTTAAATACGCTCTTTCTCATCGACTTACCCCTCAACACCGAGCTTGCGGCAAAAGGATTCTCTTGCATACACCTTAACGAAAACGACTTATCGAGTGGGTTACGACCGCGGGTATAAATCGTCGTACAAGATGGAGTGGTATTCCACCGTTCTTAGGTTGGAATTGCGGAGAGAAAGCTATCCGAACTGCCTTTAAGAGAGAAGGCTTCGTACGAAGAATCTCTCGCCGAAAGCCTTCTTTGACCAAAAAACATAAAGCGGACCAGCTTGCTTGGGCATGGGAGCATGTATTCTGGACCGACGAGCAATGGGATTACGTCCTTTGGAGTGATGAGACTTGGGTGAATCTAGGAAAGCATGTAAAAGACTGGGTCACTCGAATGAGAAGGGAGGAAGAGCTTTATTATACGGAGTGTATATCGGCTCGATATCAAAAGAAGATCGGATAAATGTTTTGGGGCTCGATAAGCGGTAAATATGGGAGGCATAAAGGGCTCTTTTGGGCCTGGAACTCTTAAGGACTCAAGTCTTTAGAGAGACCACAGAGCACTTGCTGTAATCATGTTCGTTCCGGAAGCTAGTATACAGCTACTAGCTAAGTTGTAAGAAAAGTTTAAAAGGGGTATAATAATAACTTAATCATAGTTAAAGAAAGGAAATGAAGGAGAAATATTTCTGGGGCATGTAGTCAGCGCTAGGCATTTTGCACTTTCATGGACTTATCGATTCGGGTTCGGTATGCCGTGCCGTGTGTTTTAAAAGGGAATCATCGCCCCAAATGGAATGCTCCTCATCTCACCGCACTTCCAATATCTTTGGATAATCACATCAATATGTCTTCAGAACACAACGTCGCCGTTGACGTCGCAAAGACCCTCGTCTCTGTACTTTCCAACGAAGCTTGCATCTTCACCGATCAATTGACTACAGAATTCAAAGAACTTCTCATAAGATGGAGTGATGTGGATGTTCAAGTCCCTTCTGCCATATTACAACCTAGCTGTGAGGGGGATATCTCCGAGATCGTAAGCAGCGACACTTCAGACCATAACTCTGCTCAACAAATGTAGGTCAAACATGCCGCCAAGCACAACATCCCTTTCATTGCCAAGGGAGGAGGTCACAGTACGTGGTCGACCATTGGCTCTGGTGGTTGGATCATCGATTTATCTCTCCTCAGATCCATCAGCATCAACACCAGCGCACAGACAGCCACAATCCAGGCAGGTGTCCTCACCAAACCCGTGAACGAAGCTGTCGCCAATGCGGGATTTATGATCCATTCCGCGAACGCAGCCAATGTAGGCCATATAGGATTCCTTCTCGGCGGTGGATCATCAGTTTTGATGGGCATGCACGGTTTGGCTATCGATGCATTGATCACTGCTCGGGTGGTGACTGCGACTGGACGAATTGTGACGGCTTCTTCTACCAAAAATGGGGATTTATTCTGGGCACTAAAGGGAGCCGGACAGTACTTTGGTATTGTGACGGAAGTGACTGTCAAAATCTTCCCGCAAACGACTGACATTATCTCCTGGGCTTGTATCTTCACACCGCCACAGATCAAGGAGGTGGCTAAGGCTGTGAAAGAGTTGGTTGATGGAGGTGATCAAAAGTCTTTCGGGGTTGCCATGATCACTCTTCCTCCTGGCTTGCCTGGACAGACTAAGGTATTATGTCACATCTTTGATGTTGGAGTTCATTCTGACATCTGTAGCCCGTGATCACAGTCAGCATCACACATTTCCGGTCCGAAGCAGAAGCGGAGGGAATCATGAAGCCGCTGCTAGCAGCCAATCCGGTCGCTCAAATGAAGAGACATACCGCTTTCTCTAACCTCACTGATGCAGCTGACAAGATCGACAAGAAAGGCGGCTTCAAGTCGGTTGTCTCCTGCGGCTTGAAGGGTTTCGATCCTCGGAAATTTGAGAAGTGTCTTGATTCTTGGACTGGACTTGTGGATGAACATCCTGAGGCTGCATCGACTTTCTTCATGTTTCTCTGGGCTTCGAAAGAGGGAATGAAGTCGTTTGGAGATGAAAGCTCTGCATATGGTCATAGGGATATCGGGTGTTGGAGGTATGTAGAGTTGTTTCGGGCCTGTACCCCTCGATGCTAATTGTTTGTAGTTTCTTGTGGCCGTCCGCACTGGATGAGGAGTTTTTCAAAGCTGCAGTACAGAGCTCGGAGGACTTCATAGAGTTGTGCCAGGCTGGTCAGGAAGAGTCTGGAAAGGCTGTTTTCCCAAGTCATTCCCGTGTAAAGAGTGTGGAGCAGAGGTACCGTGGTGTTGAGAGGAGACTTAAGTTGGGAAAGGTCAAAAGAACTTGGGATCCAGAAGGTAGATTCACGAAACAGTTTCTTTGAGCAGCAATGAACGTGCAAAGTGCTCATTTACGACAAGTTCAAGCTAAGAAGTCAATCAAGACAGCCAGAATAATGAAGCAAATAAGGACTTTTATTACTCAAATGTGCACATTAAATTTGGACTGCAGACGAGGTGAATCATGGTCAAGAGCAATTCGTACCATCCTAGCTTCATGTCTCCTGAATTAAGCAGGACCGCCTTCTCTAACAACCACGCCGTAGATATCAAAATACAGGCAATCTTCACTGCAGCAGCTTGCCAGTACGCTAGCCAGCATTAACTTTGCGACAACTGTCACCTTGTCGAATGAGAGCCGACGGACGGTCCGGAAGTTGCTGAATTGGCTTGAGAATCGTCTCGAAAATGAATCGCTCCAAGACGTAAGCGCCCTTATCTATCTATCTATTGCTCGAGCCAGGTACCTTTTCCAGGCATAGATCGAACCACGCTCCTTCCTTCACGCCGCTTAGTCAGAAAGAAGGCTCTCGCTGATCTGTGAATACATCTTTAGGAGCTACGCATCGCAGGCCTCTCTTGGAACCCATGTGGACTTGGACTAGACGCCGTGTTTCCCAAACTTCACGGCCTGGGACGGCTCGTACAGCATCACCATGCCTGCCACGTATCCAAGAGCTCCGAGGCATCGGCTCGCTCTCTCGCCCTCTGGCTACAGGAACTCGTCAACTTGAGGCCAAGCCAGCGGAAATACCGACAGGCGCTGCTTGAGGACATCGAAAATTGTAACAAGGAACTAGAAACTGCTGCTGGGAGGACGAGAACGGCCATGACAAGCTTACAAAACCAGCAGCAAGACCGTCTGGCCAACGACGAGACGGCGAGCCCTGGTACTCCTTCATACACTCGTAGTCGCCAGCGAATCGATTCCTTGCATGCCCACCTGGCCGGTCTTTGGCTGTGCCAGTGCCATGATCCCAGGTCCGAAGCCATGTTGCGACTGGCCTCCTTTGGACCTGACGCCAGGGACGATGACATGAAGCTGGAATTGTTATTCCGAGACGTCCGTGGTCAAGATAGTGATCCGTCTCCAGATTCTGACGCTCTCTGGCAGCAGGGCACTATCGTCCTTCGGGCGCCACAGGCGACAGTCCAGATTGTTGCACCTGGTTCAGCTATAAGCCGTCCCCGGGCCCGGTATGATGTCGGACGGGCTCAACAAGGAACGCCAGTCGACAATATGTGTACACTCCTCCGAGATTTACCACTTTATAATTGCTTGATGCTCATTTTCGACCACGACCAACTATACGAACTGCGACCCCGCGAAGCTACAAACCAGGCTAGCGGCGTGTTCTCGCTCGCCAATCTTCTACAATCTTACAACTTGAAGCTGATAGCGTTCTGCGAGAGGCTGACACTTTATGCTGTTTTGGCCAACATGTTGCTGCAGCTCCATGTTGGGCCGTGGCTCCGAAGAAATCTTCAGCCAGACAATATATATTTCCATTGTCTCGTCGATAGATCTCCCGTAAATATCAGGAAGCCCTTTCTCAAGACATCCGCTCTAGAAGCAGCAACGGCGTCTGAGGATGATACATCCGACGTACAGCATCCGTATCCCCCGATTCTAGCTTTAGGACTTCTAATCCTCCAGATAGAATGCTCAGTCCCTATCAGAAGAGCCAGAGCGAGATACTTCCCAGAGCAGCTTGGTGACCACCTAGGCTCCTTTGTGAGCACCGCAGGCATGCTTCTGAGGAAGTCCTCCGGGCATCGAGAAGACATGTTCATCGACGTGGTAGATGCATGCGTTAGACCTGCCACCTTCCCACCGGGACTCGACTATGATGACGAGTTCTTACACAATGAAGTCCACCGACTGATTATCTCCCCTCTCGAGACACTTTTGGATGTAGGGTATAAAGTGAACTTCCGAGACTTAGAAACAACTTTAGAGGAGGCTTGGCCACGCGGGGAGGAGTTTCGCAAAGAAGAACCTTCAAAGCCAACCATGAGGCACAGGGGGCAAAACGGAGATGTTCTCCAACCTGGTTACGATCCCCCTAAAATTGACCCCGACCCAAAGTAAGCAATAGAAAACGGTTACATCTACCAAAGGCAACGCTAACACAGACCATCAGAGCACGATCTGCCGACAAATGGCTTAAAAGACTTTACGGCGTCCATGATTTGCTCGACGCGAAGTGTGTTTCTGCAAAGTTGGAGCGTCATGTACGAGTCGCGATACTAGACTCAGGCGTGGATTTGCCCCTTCCGGTCTGCCAAGAAACCCATAAGCGAATCATACGGTTCAAAGATTACATTGATACAGAAAACAAAGCCCATATTGATACAGATGGCCATGGGACTCACACTCTTGCGCTAGTCATGAAGGCTGCTCCCAAAGCTGATGTCTATGTGGCAAGGGTATTCCGAGGCAGGGGGGACAATGGAGCAATTTCAAAAAGAAACTCGAAGGAAGTCAACACGGACATTGCAGAACGTGACTCAATGAAAATCCACCAGGGTATCGCACAGGTAGGAACACATCTTTAAGTTCAGTATGTTTTGCTTATTATTTGTAGGCGATTCGGGACGCTGTGGATGAGTGGCAGGTGGATATTGTCTCCATGTCATTTGGATTTGAACGAGCAATTCCTGAGATTGGCGAAGCTATACGGTACGCGGAGAGTAAAAACGTGGTACTATTTGCAGCTGCGAATAATAAGGGTGGCAACGAGGATGTTTGTTTTCCCGCCCGGCTCTCTCAAGTCATCTGTGTTCACGCTGCCGATGGGGAAGGAAATCTGGCATCATTTACTGCGAGCAGTGAGCAGGGGGAAGACAACTTTGCCGTTCTGGGAGAAAGGGTCATGTCAAATTGGCCTTTGGGTCTCGGGCAAGGCCACCAGGTCAGGAAGTCAGGGACATCATGTGCCACTCCCATCGCCGCTGGAATCGCTGCGATGGTGTTGTACTTTGCAAGGTCCTATCTGGCTCTGAATCCTGATAAATTCCCCGCTGATCGATTCCATTTCGAGAAGCTCAGTACGACCGAAGGCATGCGCAAAGTTTTTCATCGGATGGCGAAACCCAGAGGAGCGGGGTATAACTATGTTTGCCGATGGGAGGTTTTCGAATATACCCTAGACTCTACATTCATGGACTTGATTTTGATGGATTTGAAAAAAATATGAAGGAGCAGCAGCACTCAAACATCATCTTTTTCGTCCCACCGTGCACATACAGATAATGGTGTCAACGAATACAATTCTTCAAGACATGGGTGCAGCTACGAGGCAGCCCACCTCACTCTCAGTATCAACAGCTAGATGAGTGACCATATCCGGGATATCGGCCAAGAACTCCCAGGCTTCGTTAACCTCCCAGGTCGCATCCAAAAGTTGATCCTCCTCAAGGATCTCCGTATCATCCGTGTGTAATAGAGCTCCTTGGGTGTAGTCCCTCTCTTGCACGGTGCCATTTTTCTTCAATCGGATTCTTGATAACTGGAACGCAAAAACACAATCCGATGAGGCTCTGAAAACGATTCGTTCGGAGCTTGATGCAGATTCTCCTCTGCGGTGGCGGCGGGTAACCCTGAATCCCTTCGCGACCTTCAGGCCGTAATCATGTATACAGGAAGCCGGTATCGGTTGTCGCGAATGTAGCTTGTCACCATTGGGTTCTGGAGACATCTTCTGATGTATCGCTCTGTGGGTTGGAAGCACTCGGTTTCCAAAACATCGCATTTATAGACTTCGTCGGATTCGGTGTTATCAACGGCATTTGCGTGTGCGACGACCTGAAGGAACAATTCCAAAATAGACAGCTGAGGGGTCTGAGCTCTGATATCTTGTTCCCTGAGCCATTCACCCGTTCTTTGCCAGCCCTCTTTGCGATCCCGAGATATTTCGCCAAGGGGAATCCCTACTTGTGCTCCAACGTTCAAAGATCGGTCAGGCCTCTTTAGGTCTATGATGATGCTACCTAGAGTTATGAGTCCTCCTGGAGCAAAGTCCCAGTTTGGCGGCAGGAAGTATGTCTTGAGCTGGCTTGTCATTGTTGTGGTGTTGCTGCGACTCTTTTCTGAGCGAGAGAGAACAATGTTTGACCGGAACAGTGAGCTGTCATCTTCTGGATGTACAAGCGGTGGTCATCGCCAGATGTAGAACGCACTGTGTGGTTACGCCCGACTGCAGAGACAGGTGGCATGCATGGCAGACTGCCACTGGCCTATCAAGCATATGTAGGTCAATGAATGACTGCATGATAACACGATCGGTCAGCAAGGCCTTGTGTAAAATCAAATACTGCATTCGTTGTTTCTCTTATCGGCAACACACACGCATCGAGCCTTTTGGAGCTAGTGTGAACGAGGTGTGTGAAATATTTGAAGTCTTCTGTAAGGGCACAGATTGGCCACAGTTCATTTTGACAGATTGATGCTCCCTCTTTAATCGACTAGGATTGTTCTCAGCTTCCTCTTATCTATGAATCACTTGAAGAATCGATGCCACGGACTGTATCACGCCAAATACAACAGTCAAAACAAGAACCAGGACGGCAGTCCAGAATGTCCACCACTGCACCGGCTTGCGGTCATCTCTCCACCACTGAACAGGACCGTTCGGTTCATGATCATCAAAAGCTCGCTTGAGCTTCAGTAGCCGTGGCCCCCAATGCTTAAAGTGCCGAGTTTCGCAGTCTTCCATCTTGATATAGGTACAGCGGAAGACTCCTGGATCGAGGTTGTATTTCTCCTGTAACTGTTGATACCACAGTCTAGCCTTACGATCCGTTCGGGGAAAGAGGAGGGCCAACGTGTCGAACGTCTCCAGTATGAGATCCTCTGTCATTATTTTACTGGAAAGTATCAGACTCAATAGATGTAGAGACTTCGAGAACAATGTTTAATTCAGTTTGCTCACCTTGGCAAAGTCCGGTGAAGCTCTAGCACCTTGACTTGGTGAAATATATACACCGCGAGGTCTACTTCATTGTCTAGAATGAGAAGATGGTCGGACAGATTGTTTGTCCATCTGATCTTGAAACTGGCCAGAAACTGCAGATGCCATGCAGTGAAACGTCTGGGGAATGAGACCGATGAGCTACAAGTCGGACAAGGTGCAGCTGCTGGCCCGGCTGCGCCAGCCTGTCCAGACCATATCTTGACCTTATCTTCCATCAGTTGTTTGAGGCTTTTGCCTGGTTCCCAGTAGCTTTGATCTCCTGGTCGGGATCCTCCTATTCCACTGAAGTTCAGGGGTACGAGCAACCCCGCTGCCAGGTTCAAGGCGCGCTTTTGCTGCTCGAGGCTCGATCCAGGTACCTGCTGGACAAGCGCAGCGATTTCATTCTGTGTCTTATCTTGTTGTTTGAGTAAGGCAACAATGCTCATAATTTGCCCATGCTTATAGTTTGGTATTTGTGTGTCCCCACTGCACGCTGCAGCGCAAAGGTCCTCGAACGTGTTGTGGAAGTAAGCCGAGTATTCGTCTTGACAGCCCTTGTACTCCAGAGGGGTGAGGGCTGTTCCCCATATGCTGTTGATTGTATTCCGCTCCAAATCAGGGGTATCATGTGTATTTTTGAGCAGGCTGTTCATCGGTTGTAGAGGAATGTTGGCCATTGTTGACAAGAAAGGACGTCAATATGCCAGGGGAAAAAGAGAGACAGCTCAAAGCATGGAGAGGATATACTTTTCAAGCGCCGACGAATGAAGGACAGATGACCAGATTTAAGCTAACCATGGCCGAACGATTAAATTCCCGGAAGACAAGATACCGACTCAGCCCAGCTTGAGTGCCAGACGGCCTGTAGGGCGGTGCAGGCAGGTAGGTAGGTGCCTTAAGTTTTCAGCTAGTGGCGTGGGAATTGAGAAAGTGATTCGCTTGAAAACGCCACACATCACACGGGCTGCATCTGGGGCTGACACCTGGGTGAACTGGACTCGACATCGACGACCAATCTAAAGCCCATGGAAGAAATGTGGCAGTGCGGCTTTGCTAGCTCCTTTCCTTTTTCTGAGCAGGTGCGCAGTTTGTTCAAGATCGCATGTGTCCCGGTCTGGTAATATCTCATTGCTGTTTTGTCTCTCTCATCCCAATTTATTGCTTTATTTCTACAGCGACTTTCCCATCTGAACTATATACCATCGAAATATGGTCCGACTAGGAGCGCCAAAATGGGAAGAGCCACACAGGGGGAACTCGGTCGACCAGCGCGTATGCCAGAAGATGACGAGGGGTTCATGGCGTATGTTCTCGATGACTTGTTGGCCGTCGAAAGAGCCAGCGAGGCCTTGCTTGACAGACGCGATGACTCAATTGGAAAAACTACTCCAATTGCGCAATAGAGATTTCTGGAGAGGAGAGCCCATCCCAACCGGATGTGCCTTAGAGCGATATATGTATGGCCGATCCGTGAAAAATGCCCAACCAACAATCATTGGATTTGTGTCCAGTCAGCGATTTCGGCGCAACGCAAAGGAGATCCTCGAAGATTATGATTTCCAAATTGATCCTCGCGGGATAGGGATTGACTATTACAGCAGTCATCCTGTTTATTTCGGAGGGCAGGCTTTGGGATCTACTGCCAGCAAGAGCCGGTCAAGTGACCAGCCCACAGGATTGCCTCAATTCATTGGAACAGCAATCCAGGCTGGAAATACAGCTTTCACCTTAGGAGGGCCTATCGTTGTCGATGACAAAATTGTTGGCTTGACTGTTGCGCATGCTATCGAGGCTGGTATTCTGGAGGAACAAGCATCCAAGGGTTAGTAAATGTATATTGAAAATATCAAGACTCCAGATAACCATTCCATCAGGTATCGAAACGTGGCCAGGTGTCATGGATATTCGGAAAACTGGAGGAGGTCGACTTGGTGTAACACACCAAATGCGGCATTTTGACACTCGGTTAGAGTCACCAGCCAAGGACCTGGACTGGGCAGTCATTCTCTTCGATAAAGATCAAAACCAACAGTTGGATTTACCTTCAATGGAAGTTAGCAGTTCGGACCCAACGACAGCCAAAGGGAAGGCAAAAGATACGGGCCCATCATCAAAATTGAAGTACCCTGCTTTGCAAGAAGGATCCAATAAGCCCGGTGAATTGCATCCATTTTGGAGGCCAGCGAATTTCTGGGATGACCCTGAAGACTTCGATAGCAACGACAATGATGAGTATGAACGAGGTGCTGTCACCGAAAAACCCCCGCCCCCAAAAGAAACCCTCAGCCAGAAATTCAGACGAACACTTGCGATGATACCAACGAACGACAGCCGCCATAATTACAAAACAGTATCCAGAGACCGCAAGGTAGTAAGAACAGCAAGTGGAAGTATGAGGGTGGCTAAGATACGCAGTAGAGCCCCATTGGGGACAAAAGGCATGGATTGGATCAACTACCCCGGGAAGATTGTACAGGAAGTCACGGAGAGCGCACATGTTGTTGTTTGTACCCGGAACGGCACAGAAAGGGGTATGATTATGGGAGACTACTCACTTGTTGCTCTCCCAGGGAGACGACATTTCCAGAGAATGTGGGTGGTAAAAATGAACCGCAATATATGTGAGTATACCAGCTATCTGTAATTTTGGTCAGGTTGACTCATATCACACGTCCAGCACCTGGAGATTGTGGAAGTTGGGTGCTTGACTCGTCCCAGGAAAGTCTCTATGGCCACCTAATCGCGGGAAGGCAAGGGACCGGTGTTGCATATCTAGTGCTAGCACGCGACATCTTCGAGGACATCCGGATACGGTGCAAAGCTTCGGAGGTTCGACTGCCTACTCGACAGGAGCTCCAGGCATTTTCAAATCCTAGCCAAGGCAAAACTCGTCTGATTGAATTGATATCAGGGCCTTTCAAAATACCTGACCAAGATGGCGCTTCTGACAAGTCATCGTCATCATTGGATCTCATGCATGACGATCTTCCAGTTAACCCAGTACTATCGGCTATCCCCCCATTGGCCTTGAAGGCTTCGCCTTTGGTTTCTCTACCTGATCATGGATCAAAACGACTGCGGGCTTCAAGCACAGCCGCTTCGCCCACCCAGTCGTCCCTCAGGTCACAGCTAGGCGACGTCCAGTACGAGCCCTGGAACGACTATAGATATTTCGTCGCTGATAATGACCTGAATCAACTCATAACTGAAGAGTCTGTGTACCGGCATTTGAAGGAGAAAGACCTGATCTTGGACCAAAGGCCCCAACATAGAATCCACGAGTCGGCCCCTAAGCTCTTCGCTATTCTTGTTTCTGAAAAATTGGAACGCCACATCTTCAACTTCCTCGACGAAGGTATAAGCGACGATGATTTACCGTTTGTTCGGCTTTCTCTCACACACGGGGGAGGTGAGCACAGCCAGTACCAGCTCTGCAGCAGGCGACATCCGGAGACAGTTATTAAATGCACTCTCGACTGGAACCAAATCGATATTCGACGTATTTGTCAGACACAGTGGAGTTTCCTGGCACCTGTCTTTGATTTTACAAGTAACGCTGAATGCTACGATTTTGATGACAACTGTGTTCTCCCATTCATCGAAGATAGCGAGAGCAGTAATCCCAGCACCGCAAAGAGAAGCGAAGGAGGCAGTACAAACTGTGTCCGGAAGGTCATTATTCATGCGGCTCACCTGAAAATTTCTGACAGGGGAATTCGTAACAAATCGGAGTTCATTGTGAAGCAGTTGCCCGATACCGTCAATGAGAAATACATGAGATCCGAAGTCGGGAAGTTTAAAGCGGTTTCGCATGAACATATGATCAGTGTCTTGGCTGCGTACTCCTGGAGGGGCCGGTGCCATTTAGTGTTCCCTTACGCAGAATCAAACTTGCGTGAATACTGGCAGATGACTCCTCTTCCACGACATTCCTCCGTAACAGTCTCCTGGATCATACGTCAATGCGCAGGAATTACCAATGCTCTGAAAAGAATTCATGAAGAGGGGATGCTCTCACTTCACGGTTATCATGGGAACATAAAGCCCGAAAACATTTTTTGGTTCTCCCACAACTCGGATCCTGGACTCTTAGTCCTCGGCCACTTTGGAGAGGGGAAAGGCCCGAAGTCGATGATATCTTCGTCAATAGCTTCCATAGATCATCCAGGAGAATGGCCACCACAGGGAAGCATGAAGCAGCTTCGAAACTCTCTTCGCAACTCTCAAGCTTTCGATGTATGGAGCCTCGGTTGTGTATTCCTCGAGTTCTCTACATGGTTCATTGATGGCCGAGAGGGGATCTTGGAGCTCTTGTTAAAAGAGGTCCAAGACTTGTACGGCGATCCAAAGGGCCCTCGTTACAGAACCGAAGAAAAAATCCGCGTATGGGTGAAGGGCCTTATTAAGATAAGTCGAAGCTCACCTGTTATGAATGACTTCTTGGACATGATAGCTGGAGGTATGCTAGTGGGGGAACCCCAGCAACGAATGTCGGTGGTAGATGTCGACGAAGCTCTCCAAAAGATAGCCATGAAAGCCTCTCTTGGTGCCACAGGTGCAGTTGAACAGACCCAGCAAATGTACAATCCGAAATCCCGAGCTCCAACTATTTTTCATAGATTCGGGGAACAGCCGCTTCCGACGCAAGCGAGCATGGGACCAGGACTTTCCGAACCGCCTCTCGGGCGTCAACATGAGCTGAGTTGACCAGAATTGCAATAAAGTAGGAGGCATGGATTTTACAAAAGGGTTAAAAAAAAACTATGCACTGGCTATGTGGCAACTTCAGAGCATCGGGAAGAAGAAAACAGATTAGGCATGATGGGAGCGAACTTGTATAGAACAATGAAAAGAGGAATGTGCAATAAGTTGCAGAAAGGCAATGGTTGAATTCAACTGTCGAGCATCAAAGATGGAAGCGGGTGGATCCAAGTGTAGAAAGACAGAGCCAGAGCCAGGGACACCAGAAGTAGAACGGACATCCCCAGAGTTGTTATTTACACAAATTCCGGTGTGGCTTTTCAGCCAGTGAAATGCAAGAGCTCATGGCTTCGCCAGTTCCGCCTTCCTCTTTCGCATCGATATACGGTGTGCAGCTAGCGAATGAACAGAGCTAACTCGCCTTGTAGAGGTAAAATCATCGACGATATGTGACCGAAACCGAGTCAAGACCCAGAAATTGCAGAAGACATTGTATTTAAAATCGTGAAGACTTTGCAAAGTACTATGCAGTCAACCACATATCAACCAGCCATGAATCGACCCATCCCAGGGTCACTCTCCTTTCTCCCTTGGCCTTCCTTTGGAGACTCTTTCCCCGCACCACCATCTCGCCTCGTCTTTGCACCCTCCTTCAGCTTCTCCCACCGGTCACGGTAGCGAGCTATCACGCTCTTCAGTTTGTCATTTTCCTTTCCAAGTCTCTCAATCTCCTTGCCACCTAGAGTCACATGCTGCTCGAGTTCTAGCACTCTTCGCTTCAGCCCCTCGTCTCCACCACGATTGGGAACATCCCTAGCAGGGCTCATATTGCGAGTTAACCGTATACTCTCTTGAAGCGCCATGCTGTTCTGCTGTGCTGACATCTCGAATGCATGAAGACGTTTGCTGAGTTTGTCTATACAGTCCTTCAGACTCTTGTTTTCCATGTCCAGTTCCTCGACTTTGTTCTCAACTTCCCGTGTGCTGAGCTTGCGGACAAAGCCTCGCTTGGATGAACTTGGAGAAACCGGCATGGGTGTTTCTCTTGCGTCGACAAAATCGTCTTCTTCATTTGGATCGGCGAAGAGGTCTGCGTTTTCACTGTGCATGGATGCAGCCATTCTTCGCTTTTCCTTCTGCTCGTAGGATACGATAGCAGCGTAAGGGATTGTACCGCCACCGGTAGGGACCACATAGAAAGAGTCATTCCCCGACTGGCCTTCACGGGCCGAAGCTCGGAGTGCGGCACGCGAAATAAACTTGGTGAGATCTGGGTCCGAACCTGTTCTTTCTTTACTCTTTGGACGTTGCTTGACACCCTTCACGATTTCGGGGGGAGCTGATGCCTGTCCTTCTTCGGAGATCAAGGGCAGGCCGGCGAATGCTAGTGGGGCAGAGAGCTTGGACAAGATATTTTCGAATGTGTTGTAAAACCTTGAGAACCCTTCATCATTTGCCGTAGATGTCTCAGCAACGGCCACAGGTGCCTGCTCCACCTTCTTGGGACTGACCACAGCAGGTGGGACCCAACTTGGTTGCGAATGTTCAGGAATGCTCGCTGGAAGTTTGGGTCGTTTGCCATCTCTGCGGGGAAGAGCTTCCAGTCCACCAGTAGCTTGTTGGGTAGAGACACTTGGCGACAGTGGCTGTCGAGTGTAGTTCGCACGTATACCTCTTGCGGAAGCAAGATTACTTGCGATCGAAGAGCTCAAATCTCTAGGAGGGAGACGGCGGGGATGTTGCAGACTCGGTGGGTTTCGTAGAGGGGAAGATGATCTAGGGCCAAGGTCTGACTTGGAAGCACGTAACTCTGCAACAGCCGCAGATGTTGAAAGTGGTTTCTCTGATACTGCTTGCACTTCTGGCTCCGTAGCAGCTGTCGTGGGTGGGTTTTCGGAGGGATATCGAAGGAGTTCTGATAGTCTCTGGTGATGTTGCTCCAATAGTCTGAGTGTCCTCAAGGCTTCAGCACTGCCAGTCCCAGATGCGGCCCTCGCGAACTCTCCAGCTGCCAGCGCATGTTCGTTGATAGCGACAGTCGTGTCGGAGCTTTGGGTTGCCACGGAGGCTGCCCGCGCATGGTCGTGGGCCTACACCGTTTGTTAGTGGAGAGGGACGCCGGGGGGAGGCCAACCCACCAGAATCAGAGGCGAAGACTCCATTCTGCTGTCAAATGCGTTTGGCTGATGATATGACCTCGCTTATCATCTCAGTGTGTTTAATCTGGTCCCAGTTTGTTGTCGTCCAAAAGAGGTGAAAAAGTGAAGCTGTAGATGTACTCATGTTGAGCCAGGAGGTTGAATATCACGAGGCTGTCATCTGTGGAAGGGCTAGCCTCAAACGGTTAGTGTGCTAATATCGGCCAATCACAGCAGTCTACTTCGTAGTCGGAAGGCAGAGCAAGGCAAGGCAAGAGAGGAGAGGCAGAGGAGGCCAGAGCCAAGGCATAGGATTGTCAAATCCCATGTGGAAAGCTCCTCTCAACTCCTCTCTCTTCTCCTCCCTAGAGTACCGCCATCGTCACATCTTCTTCGACTATTGGGCAGCAAGTATTTACAGCTGCATCACAGCGACGACAGCTCTGCTTCTTCGAATCCCTCGAGAATCACCGCGACAGATAGTACGTACAAGGCTTACGGGTTGTTTATTCCACTCCAGCTGGTCTGGCTTCCCTGCGCATCGAGGGGTCATACAACGGAGCAACACGCAACACGCAACAAACAACGAGCAAGAGGGACGAAAAGTTACAGCACTCTACGCCGCATCCGCCTGCACTCACTCCACATGTGATACCTCCATGATCAACGCTTTCTCGAATCTCCGACTAAATCCATCGCCATCTGTGAGATGTCCTTCAAACTGGAGAGATCAGAATCCCCACAGAGGAATGGCCTTGCCCAGCTATTCTCCAAGACGCGCCGAGACAAGAAAGACAAAGATTCCGCAGGCAATTCGGTCAAGAGCAGCAACAGCGAAAGTCGAGGTGTTCGGTCTTCTTTAGAGGATACAATTGACAAGCTCAAGGGACACGAGGTGACGGAGGAAGACATCGATCCCTCTGGCATCAAAAAGCTCGCAAAAGGCCTGGGAACCAATAAACGTCGGCGGAAGAAGAGAGAAGAGGAACAGCAGGCCAACGAGGAGATAGCCCGAGGAAGGACAGTCGCGGATCGAGGGACTTTGGCTGACAATGAGGATATTTCGCCGTTTGCTGATAACGGATCCGGTGGAGATGGAAGTAGCTTGACAACCTATGATTCTGAGACCGAGTCGTAAGTGATCCCCTCCTTCATTTTCAACCCTCTCCATACGCCGTATTGGCGTACTTGTTCGGGTGTGGAAACGCGAGTCTACGAGAGCTGCAGCCCCATGTGGAGAGCTCCAAGGCGAGGAACCGATTAGGTAGAACGATGGAGGCGGACATGCGATGATGCGACACGCGGAACGGTCCACTGCAGGATTTCTCCTCACCACCACGTACAAACATCTCGCATCTCCAGATCCATCCATCGCACCTCACTTCACTGTACGAGGTCCATGCTTGCTGCAGCTCATGACTCTCGCTCCAACAACCTTTTCACAATTTATGCGCTGAGCGTTTCGTTTGCACTATTCGCGGAGGCTATCACCCCGACCCCATTATTACGTGGACCGTATTGTACCTTACCCTGCAACATTCTAACCCAAGTGTCTCCTCCAGGCCTCCCGAGACAAAGCCTCCTCTCTCTACACATTCTTCGCATACAGGATATCTAACGACATCCTCGCCGCTAGTTCAATCCGTCACGCTGCCCGAATCAGCGTTGTCGGAGTCTCAGCTGGACGGGACAACCCCTCGAGCAGCTACATTTCCCCAGAATATCGAAGTCCTGGCTGCCTCTGCATCTACTCCGAGCCTGGTCGATAGCACGCTTCGTGCTCCTACAAACGGATCTGAGAGACGGTCCCCCTCGCCTGTTGGCAGATTAAAGCAAGCTTTCACGCCGAAGCGGGGTTCGAGTCCGAATACAAGTCCAGAGCGAAAGCCTGGAGTGGTTGGTGGAGTGGGCACGTTGAAGGAGAAGTCTGCAGCGGACAGCAGACGGGGGAGCGTTGCATCGAGAATTGGGTCGATATTTCCGGAGAGACAAGCTGCGTCCCAAGCTACCTCTTCCACAAGCTCCCCGGAGCGTCCTCGAACGGCAAAGATCCAGGCGATAGACACGAATGCTCCGCCTAGCACACCCCCACCTGGCGAGAATCCAGCTCCCATAATTGTTAATACTCCCCCCACACCGACAGATCCCAGCTCTCCCCGGTTTGGTTCTCCTCGGGAGCGTGGAACATCAGATCCGATTACTTCGAATGCCAACGTCGTGGTATCCCCGACAGGGAATATGATATCTCATCGCCGAATACGATCAGGATCAGCTACACTGGGACCTAGCAAGCTATCGAACATCACATCTGCTCCTTTGACACCAACACTGGAAAGTGGTCAGAATACTCCAGGAACGGGGTTTTTCTCGTCTGTATTTTCCGCCGCCCAAAACGCAGCGACCACTTTGAGCAATAGCATTGGAAACACATCAGTCGCTCCTGGGAATCGAGGCAAGAGTGGAACACAGGATATCAAGGAAGTAGAAAGCCCTGAGGTGGAGACCTTTGCCGATAAGACCGATTCTGAAGCACCTACGGAAGAAAAGGAGCTCGCTGTGAAGACATTAGGTATGGGGGATCTCAGTCTGAGTGCGCTTGGCATCTCAGAGAATAGCAGCGGCTCCAATACACCCCTTGGGCTCAGGTTTCCGGAAGAAGCACGCGGGAGATCCGAGTCACAAAACGATGACAGGCCTGCTCTGGCTCCCATTGCTAATGGGGAGCTTGCAGATGCTGCGTCTGTAACGGCAATAGATGATCTTCAGCCTCTTATTCGACCTCGCTCTATGTATGAGCCTGGAATTGGAGGAGATCAGACCCCACCGAATGGTAGCGTTTTCGAGGGAAAGTCGGGTCTTCAGCGCAGTGGTAGTATTCGTAGCGCCATTGGAAACCGTCGCAAGAGAGGAAGCTCGGCCGCAACTGGAACTACCATTGGAGCAGCTATTGCCGCAGCAAACAGCTCTCTCGGCAATCCAAATGCAGGCGCACAGAAGATTACAGGCTTTGCTGTAGCAAGCAAGAAGCGAAACAGGGACTTCCATCAGCTCTTCAGAAGTGTGCCTGACGATGATTACCTGATTGAAGATTACAGTTGTGCGTTGCAGCGTGAGATACTTGCTCACGGTCGACTGTACGTCTCAGAAGGTCACCTCTGCTTTAGCAGTAACATCTTTGGATGGGTAACCACTCTCGTCATGAGTTTTGATGAAATTGTTTCGGTCGAGAAGCGAAGCACGGCACTCGTGTTCAAAAATGGACTAATGATTTCAACTTTACATGCGAAGAATATTTTTGCCAGCTTCACTAGCCGAGATTCGACTTATGATTTGATTGTTGGGATATGGAAATTGGGTCATCCCAGCCTTAGAAGTTCATTAAATGGGGTCAGGATAGAGGAGACTGGTGGCGGCGACAAGACAGAAAAGGATGACGGGAACCCTGCACCCGGAAGTCAAAGCGGCTCAGAATCCGATAGTGAAGAGGGCGAAGAAGGGGACGATGTCTATGATGAGGACGAGGAAGACGAAGATGGAATGAGCTTTACCCAGGCTGAAGGGAGTGTTGCAGGAAGTGACGCTGGAGAGAGAGTTGTCAGTCGAAAACCGTCTGCTGCAGTGGTGACAAATGGAGCTCCAGCGGAGAAGAGCAAAGACGAAAGTCTAGCCAGTCCAGGAACTGACTTTCCGGGTCCAGCAACTCACGCAGCGACCGAATGTACGGACCAAGAAACTCATTATGCCAAGGTCATTGGGGATGAAATCATCCAGGCTCCTTTGGGGAAGATCTACAGTCTGATGTTCGGACCAGCCTCAGTTACATGGATGCGAAACTGGCTCACGGTTGAGCAAAAGTGTCTGGAACTGACGATCGAAGATTCCTCGAAGAAACCACTGGCTCTGGACAACAAAGTCAGATACTATTCGTACATCAAGCCATTGAATGGTGCAATTGGTCCTAAGCAAACGAAATGTCTGTCCACCGAAACTTTGGAGTCATTCGACTTGGAAAAGGCTGTGTCTGTATCGATTTCAACTCAGACCCCCGATGTTCCCAGCGGTAACGTCTTCAGTACCAAGACAAAATACTGTCTGTCATGGGCAGAGGGCAATGCCACCAGGATTCAAATGAATTGTGCCATCGAGTGGACTGGCAAGAGTTGGCTGAAAGGTATGTCATATTTGTGGCGTTCAAGAACAGGACTAACTCAATACAGGCCCTATTGAAAAAGGCGCGAACGATGGCCAAGTCCAATACGCCAAGGATATTATTGCAGCTTTGAAGACCGCCGTATCATCTCGCCGTGGGACACTCGTTCCCGCATCTGGGAAGAAAGGGAAGAAAGGTCGCAAGGGACGAGAATCAAAGAGCATTTCGAAAACCACAGACGGTGCTTCGGACTCCAAACCTACTGCTGACGACTGGGGCATGCTCGAACCGTTGCATGGCATATTAGGTCCAGTGATCAGTATTTTCCAGCCATTACTCACAGGCAACATCCTGTATGGACTCTTTGTTGGGTTACTCGTTGCCACTTGGTTTGGCTTTGGATTTAGAGGAGGCAGCTCCAGCGGCAACCAACCAATGGCATACTTCGGTACACCTGACAGGATAGCCGCATATGAAGAGATTTGGCGTAGAGAAGAAAGTGAGCTCTGGGAATGGCTAGAGGATCGAGTTGGTATGGATCGCCTCAGAGATCCCACCAATATGCCTATCGAAGCACGCACAATGCAAGACAAGCTCAAGGACGAGAGGATGGAAGATCGGGAAATAGATGACGCCATTCGAGTGACGGAGGAGAAGCTGAAGGTTCTCAAAGCTACGATGGATAAGAGGAAAGCCGCTGGAAGCAAGAGCAAATCGAAGAAGGATGAGAATCAGGTGTCAGATAAAGATGCATAGTTTACCGCCCTTCCTGTAGTGTATATATCATGGTGTTTTGGGTGCTTAGGGGTGATTTGGTTTTAGGGTACACTCATAGCGATTCAAATACCATTCATTTGTTACTTTAGCTGATTGCTCCCAAAGTGTCAGAGTCGAGATGCGGAGACATGGTAAACAAACGAGCGTCGATTTCGGTATCTTTTAGCAAACCAACCACCAACTGCAGAAGGGCAGGAATCATGGGCCTTGGCATCAGGAACGATGTGATTGGTGCGGCAAAGGCTCTTGGTCATCTCCGTCCCCTCTTCCTCAAATTGCAAGCACAAGAGAAGCATGAACGAGGAGAGCAGAGTGGTGCTGCTGAAGGTGAGGGTGGAGGTGATGGTTGAGGTCTTCATTTCGAAAAACTTTGTGATTGTTTGGTGTCCTGTTTTGTGGGGATGTTTGGGACGTAATGGTGTGAATGTTGTGAGGTTGATGGGGATTTATATCTTTTTCTTTGAGAGGTTCATGTCAATTTCTCCGTCTCTCCAGCAAGTTAGATCTACATCCCCCCTTCGAGCTCGACTTGAAGCATAAAAAACTAGATTGGGAAGGCAGCCGCGGCGCCAGCTGTGAGTCCGATCAGCAAAACTTGGTCGAGTTATGCTTCCAGTAGTCCCGATGCGGGATCTGCAGATGGATGGTCCGTGGTCTGTCGATGGACAGGAGAATGTGGAGATAGTCACTGATCTATGGAAGCAGAAGAACAGATGAACGAATGTGGATACTCCATTTCGAGGAGAGTTCGACGGTGCTCGATGGCTGGGTACAAAAGTCAGCCCTTTTGACCTCGTGTGGTAGGTAGTCCGAAGCTCAAGAGCTTTCCCTCTTGATGGTGATCTATGTATTTTGGGTTCGCTAATTACCAGACCTCTCTGAATGAACCTCAAGTTCAATCTCAAGCTTTAATCAGCGGCTTTTTGCGTTTGGTTTGCCGACGTGTGGACCCCGAAATGACCTTGTGGATGCTTGCTATTCTCGATTTGGGAAAATCTGGGGAAATTAGGAGGTGCTAAGGGGCACGGCATTGAATATCTCATACCGTGTTGACGAGAAGTATAGAAATTCAATCAACAGTTTCCCAGAGAAGTCAGGGATTGTCAAGGGCGGGTTCCGGGGCATCCTCCTATCTTTTCAGTGAGGAGCCGGCACACCGATGTGGATGCGAAGCAGCACCCGCCAATTCGGCGACAATATATGAAAGGGGTATTGAAATACAGGGCAAGTGAGACGGGAAGGATCTCGGAGGTGAGCTGACTGTCCTTGGCTTCGAGACGCTGTTCTGTACTGTATTAGGAATACACATTTGACGAAATTTACTTGCCCGTTCCACCCCAGACTTCACACCCCGACCTCACATATCTCACCCCACATTTGGCGCATGGTTGAGTAATAATGGAATTGTCATTCCAACGGCATGTTTGGTGAAATGAAGTCTGGTAATAATTACTTGAAAAAATCATGTACAAGCCACGAAGTAGCTCCAGTCTCACTTCATTTTTTCCCAACCCTACCCAATGGACCAGGTCTAATGTATTTATTCTCAGCCTGGAAGCAATCCTACCTAAGCGAGAATTGTGTTTGTAGATGAACAGACTACATCCGGATCGCCATGATTTCCATTGTTCAAGAAGGAGCTTCTGAAACTTTCAACATAACAGTGGAGTTCCTTTCTGATTACAATTCTGTTCGGCAATCATTGTAGCCGTTTGGTGAAGTCCTCCGGAAATTACTCACAACAACGAGTCCGAGATTGCGAAGGAGTCGTGGGGTGTTCGCCAAGCTGTTTTATGTTGACATGCCTGAAGGTAGGATAAAGCTTCGCCATCCACGCCCAAATTTATATTTCTTTGAGAAAGCCAGCCTTCGTCCAGACACAATCATGTTTTGTTTCAAAAATTTGTTGTGTCTTCTCGCCCTCCTTGTCTGTCATGTGCTGGCCTTCGTTCATCCAGGGATGCTTCACACAGAAGCAGACTTCACACGCATGCGAGAGAAAGTGTCATCCAGTGCTTCGCCTTGGATCATAAGCTGGAACCTGTTAACGGCGAACTCCCATTCCTCAGCCTCATACAAACCTCGCCCAGCAACTATCATTTATCGTGGTTCTAACGGCGTAAACGCACAAAACTACGGCCAACTCTTCAACGACGTAGCAGCTGCTTATGCCCTGGCTCTCCGCTGGAAAATCTCGGGAAACGACACCTATGCCAACGCTGCAGTCAACGTCTTGAATACGTGGTCTTCGACTTTGACTTCCATTCAAGGCAGCTCAGACGCTGCTCTCGCCGCAGGAATATATGGCTACCAGTTCGCCAACGCAGCGGAAATCATGCGCTCTTACCCCGGATGGGAAGCAGAGAGCCAGACAGTCTTCGGTACGATGCTCCAGGAGGTTTTCTATCCCATCAATCATGATTTTTTGGTTCGCCATAATAATGCTGCAACTGACCATTACTGGGCGAACTGGGATCTGTGTACCATGGCTTCGATTCTGGCGATTGGAATCTTCAACGATAACGAGACTATGTATGACGAGGCCATTACTTACTTCAAGTCTGGAGTTGGGAATGGAAACATTAACAGATTCGTCTGGAAAGAGTACAATGTTGACGGTCAAATTTTGGGACAGGGGCAAGAATCAGGACGAGACCAAGGACATAATACGCTCGGGTTTGCATTGGTCGGAGCTCTGGCCCAGATGGCGTACAATCAAGACGATGACTTGTTTGCGTACGGCAATAGTAGGATCCTAGCTGGGAGCGAGTACACCGCGAAGTATAATGCTGGATTCGATGTTCCGTACACGACTTACCAAAACAGCGATGTTACCCAGACTGTAATCTCGAACTACTCGAGAGGGACCTTGAGGCCGCAATGGGAGCTTTTGTATGCCCATTATGCAAGTTTGAAAGGGATGAATGCGACGTTCATGGGAATAATGAGGGACTTTGTGAACTGTGAGAGTGGTGGAGCGGAGGGTGGTGGTGGGGACTATGGTTCTAGCTCCGGCGGGTTTGACCAGCTTGGGTATGGCACGTTGACTTTCAGGCGTGAATGAAGTGTGGGGGAGCATTTGAAGCCAGTGAGGAAGCTAGTCTGATTTTGGGCTGTTGTGTGCCCTTCCCTGCAGCATGACAAAAAGCTTTAGATTTTGTGAGATTGTAATTGAATTTCCAAAATGATTGTCAGTCATGCCTTTATTCCAGGGAGAGTGAGAGGAATATTTTTAGGTGCTTTGACTGTAGCAGTCATTTAAAACTAAAAGCAATATAGATAGAAGAACAAGTCGCAGCACCTATGTAGAAGCAATGAATTCGAATGTAATTAATTAACTTCACAAGATGCAACCCCCTTTCGTGTATGGAAGCGAATCCATTACTCGATTCGAAAGCGGCAAATCGAAGGCGCGAAATTATAAGACCGTAGCAAATATCATTATTCACGGAGTTTAATGGTTCCAGCCCGCAATAACCAGTACGAGGAGCAACGGAAGCGTTCTAATTCAACATATGCTCGCAAATATCCACCAATTTTATTGAAGCTGAAAGGAATAAAAATGATGTCACCCAAACCCTAATCTAGCAAAAAGGCAAAGTTGGATTTGAACATCTCCCAGGAAAGAAACCCTTGCTTGTCTTTCTAACGTCTGACAACCACATCGTATCCTTGAATTCCTTTCTAAATATCCTAGTCCTTGGTTCAATGCAGAGTCATGACACATTTTTCCTTCGTCAGGTGTAGTGCTAGTGCATCACCATCGATTGTCGAGCTGGGGAAGTCGCCTAACCTGGCATAGGATTTAACATAAAGTTAACGTAGACTAGAGCCCGGAACTTGGCTTTGGGGACTGTGGAGCATTCACAGGCGTATTCGTAGAGTAGTGCAAACATTATGGGAAATTCGAGTTCGGACGACGTCCCGCCACTTCTCCCGAACGACAGCCGAGAATTTTGGCGAGGGTCAACAAACCCTACATCCCAGGGAAGGTCGAGCTTCCCCCACAGTTTCTGCAGATCCTGTAGTGCCTGCATGCGGACAGGGATGCATCTACCCTGTGACTGGGCTTCGGCAGAATTTCGATCCTGGGTGTTGTTGTCGCTGATAATCACTTCGCAATCAACTATTGAACAGGTTGGTTTTGGCAGATGTTTCTCTGTTCTGTTACTTTCTAGAGATAATCTGCAATTCAAATTTACTCCCATTGTTTATTGCTAGTCGGAATTATGAATGTAGGTCAGACCGATTTGTCTGGGACAATGCATGGAAATACATTAAACGACGTACAACAGAACGTGGAATCAATTGCTGATATCAGTCGGGGGCTAGGAATGACGGGGGCAACTACAAAGAGTCCAGGGATTTGGAATGTAAGTTTGTACTGAACATGAGAAATTTGAAGTCGCTGATCTCACAAATTGTTTACTACCAATACGTTGTCAAGAGGGGTTTGCACGCACCCTGGACTTTAAAAGCAAAGCAAGCGTATGATGCTTCGGGTGGGGAGCAACGCCGTGAGCACCAGATATAAAAAGCCTCACGCTCAGCGCTAGACTAATTTCACATAGCAATCAGAAATAGTCAGAGCGATCTCCCGAGTTGGGGAGATTTGCTTTGGGCGTACCCAGGACGAGGGGAATTCAAGAATAATGATGATAGGACCATCTGGGCCGGGGGGAAGATTAGTTTAAGACGGGCTTGTTGAACTAAATTCAGGAGCAATGGTAGGCACGGTATTGGTGTAGTGATCTACTTGCAGAACCTTGATGAATCTAAGTTTGTGGGGATATGCTTTATAACGACTCCATTCTGGTATCGTGCGATTTCGTTCAAGCGCCTGAGCTTGCTCAGTGGGGTGATGAGGGAGTTCCAGATCATAATGTCAAAATTTAATTTGAGGCTGATTTGCTTCACGGCAGCACTGGTATGAATTGATTGAAATAATCGGTTGATGATATTTCATTCACATTTCATTAAAGGAACAGTATCTATGAATCTTTCAAAATTCGTCTCATGTTTCTTTCAGAAGTCCAACAGTGTTTTAATAAATAAGATTTAGTCGGTTAAGTACTGACCACACGAAATGCAATCACAAGCTACCTTGACAAAGAGACCACTCCCCCGCTCCTCGCCCATATTCGCAGTTTGGTTGAATCGGGAAGGCGAGGAAAGCCCGTGTTAGCTCATTCAATCCATGCATGAAAATCCCTGGGCTTGATGTGCCTAACCCCCATCCTTGGCGTCGCTGGAAACACCACCGGGCTGCCCTCCGAGAGATCCTCCGCTCTTCGTTTACGTGAGAAAGATCAACAGAGTTCTCGGACTGGCAAGGTCGGTAGCAACAGGAGAATGGCGGAAACGACCGAGTATTCCCAAGGAATACTACCCGATACTCCGTCTGGGGACCATTGGGCTTTGCTGGCTCACATGGGGTTTGTAGAAGGGATTTGGCTAAGTTGTCTCCACCTCACATTGTGCGTTGATATTTTGCGTAGCTAGATTAGAACATAAGATTTCTGACATTCCTCTGAAATTGATGAGGATGGATGTTTTATCTACAGCGTGGTCTAAAGTATCATGCCGTCTTCTTTCGGCTCCTCCATTTCTCTTTTCCAGAATTGCTTGCAGCCTTTGAAGATGCCGTGGTCAAAGAAGCGAGCTGTTTCGTCGCCCACCGACAACGATACAACGGTACAAGGTGTACAAGACCATGCACATACTTCAGTTAGTCCCAAGTCAACAGTTTACGACCCGTATTTATTGACTGACTGTTGTGTAGCAAATTCGCATCGAGCCGAAACAGTCACCATCTGGTAGCGTAGAGCTAGGCCGATCGAGTGGTCCAAGATCAGATACATCGGAATTAGCATCTAGAAATAAAGAGACACTAGCATGTCTGTATTCGGAATCTACGATCGCAAAGATATGGGGGGTTGCCGAACGGGCACTTGATAAGGTAAGAGGAATTTCCATGACACCATGCTGTAGCAACCTGTTCCTGAGATGTTTGTTTCTGCTAGTCAACCCCACCAACTCTCTACCCAGAGTACACGAAGCCTGGAGCAACGGCATATGTATACCGAGAACTTGATTTCTGGACATCTGGCTTCTTTCCAGGCAGTCTGTACCTCCTCCTCGAACGGCAGAGGAAATATGCTCGGGTTCTGTCGCCGTCGCCGTATTCGGGTTTATCTCAAATACCGCATCCTCTCCAGCTCCAGTACGCATGCGAATGGTGGACTCACAACCTCCACCAGAATGCCCATCTCAAAACTACCCACGACCTAAGCTTCATGATCTCGCCGTGGGCACGAAAGGCTTGGGAACTAGATCACGACCAGAAAGCATACGAGAGCCTGCTCACAGCTGCACAGACTCTTGGGTCGAGGTACAACGAAAAGGTTGGGTGTCTAAGATCTTGGGATACCTGTGTGACGAAAAAATATTCCTTTCTTGACCCGACCAAGGACTTCTTGGTAATCATCGTGAGTTGAAGTTAACGTAGAACTTAGGATAAAGAGAACACAAGCTGATCGAGTGTGAAAAATAGGACAACATGTTAAATCTCGACCTTCTTTTCTGGGCCAGCGTCGAACTCCGTTCTCCGCACCTCTACAACATCGCCAAGTCCCACGCCCAATCCACACAGAGGCACCTCATCCGACCCGACTCCTCTACCTTCCATGTCGTGAACTTCGACCAGGCGACCGGGACCGTGAAGGCCAAGTTCACGAACCAGGGATACTCAGACTCCTCGTCCTGGTCTCGCGGCCAGGCATGGGCCATAACTGGGTTCACGCAGACATACAGCTGGACCAGGGATGTCAGTTTCCTCTCTACAGCAAGGAGCTGTGCGGACTACTTCCTCAAGAGGCTGGAGGAGACTGGGACTGGGATCCCGCCGTGGGATTTCGATGCCCCGAGCAGTGAAAATGAGCAGAGGCCGTCGGATACTAGCGCTGCGATGATAGCTTGCTATGGTCTTCTGCTCCTACACCGAGCTCTCACTTCAATGGGCCAGGCGTCGCCGTATCTTGACGCTGCCTTGTATATCCTTTCATCCGTTTGCGCCACTCAGCTCAGTAGCCCGGCCAGATTCGTGACCAGAAAGGTGGAGGTTGAGAGCGTGGAGCACGGGAAGAGCTTGGAGGATGGGAAACTGGTCGTCGAGATGGGAGATGGAGAAGAGACGATCCTGAAGGGTGCGACGATTAATAACTATGAATTCGCGCCTAGGAGGTGGGCGAATCACGGACTGGTATATGCGGATTACTATTTCTTAGCGGTGGGGAATTTGCTCCTGGAGATGGGAATTGGGGAGGGATTCATTGAGAAATAGGTTTGGATATGCGAGTTGGATGCTTGGCAGGCGATGATCTGGATCGGATCAGAGCTGGGAGGTAAGAGGAGAGACATGCTAAACTTGCCTTTTCTCAATAGAACTTATTTAGAAGAGGTTTTGTTACATTTCCAACGTAGAATCTTTTGTCTGAACATCGAACTGCTGGTGTTGTGGTCTCCTCCACCCACCTCCACTTCCACTCGTGACATGTCTCATCTCCTATTTCACATATGTTCACGCTATCCAGTATCCGTCCCAGAGAACATACTAATCCTCTGCGTCGGCAAGAACGGGTATTCAAAGAATGAATTCAGACCTTCGTACCCGTTACCTGAATTGAAAGTTGCCGTTCCAGTTTCTGGCAGACTTCCGAAGCTGTTGTAGTTCGTCTCCCCATTGTTAGAGTACATGTGTGAATTTCTCGGGACCGGAGAAGGCATTCCGGTATTGTTACCCCCAGTGCAATGAGGTTGAAATGCAAGTGGCAAGGGTGGAAAGGCTAGCGAAATGCTGTCTGGCGACCTTTCTTGCTCGGGAATCAAAGCGTTTTCGTCATCGGGTTGATAGCCAGTGTTGAAAGATGCGGAATTCATGGTATGTGTCAGGCCGTTCATTTGCGGCATGCTTCCAGTGGCGGGTGAGGCGTGAGAGTCGTTTGAAGGCAGAGTTCCCCTTGACTCGGTCAACCCATTTGTATGATGAGAGCTCTGCTCGTCGGAATATGCAGGCTGTCTGATATCCAAAGAGTGTGGGCCATGGTTTTTGGCATACTCTAGTCGGGTAGCAAATTTAGAAGCAAGATTTTCTGTCCCGCTTGCCTTGTCTTGGGCATGAGGTCCGTTCCAGCGTTTCGAGATCTCTTTCAAACTTCTTGTCAGTGAGTCAAGCTCTGGTGGGACGACTGTGTTGTAGTGAAGGGCGTGGGCCAGAAGCATACGGCCACATATAAAGAGACAAAATGCGAACTGTGGATTCGTTGGTATTTTGGAGTCTTGAAGGTACTTGTCGGCAATTATTGCTACTTCTATAGCAGCTGCCATACAGGTCTCGGCACTGGAAATGGAGGGCATCCGAATGGGACTTGCTTGCCATTCCGGCGATGGGTACGCTATTCCCTGATGCAGGAGGCCGACTGCTGTGTTGTGGGTGATGTGGGCCAAGGTCAGGTTTGGATCCAGGACTCCATCTGCGTTCAACGCACAGGCTTCCCGCCATTGTTCTGGAAGGAATATCTTCCATCTGTTGGCAGGTTAAAAGGTTGAGACTCGAAGATGTCAGCTTGGGGACTTACTGGACGAGTCTAAGATCTAGTTCTTTAAACCTCATCAGCCACATCTGGACTTCTTGCACGTTCGAAACGTTGACCGCATGTCGTAGAAAGAACGATGTCACGAGACTTAGACTCTCTGAAGCTTCGATGCAGTATGCAAAACCACCGATTGAGGCTTGATCTTGAAGTTCCGGTCGTCTCGAAGGAAATGTTGCCCCAGTAGAGGAGGTATCCGCCACACCAAAGTATGGCGTTGGTGTCGTCAATGGTTTACCTTCCTCCCACAAGGCACCTTCGCAAGGCAGTCGTCTCCTCACATCCGCGCTAGTAAGTGAGAAGTTCCATCCTGTCGCAATGCTACAGAATCGATCCATCAAGAAGACATTCCAGAAAACGCGGCGTCGTTCTTCTCTTTCGATCCAGGTTTTGCAAGGCGGCAAGAAAGCCATGCGTTTGATCAGAAACTCTGCTGACTGGGTCTGGTCCTCATCTTCCACACTCAGTTGTAGTTGCTCGACTGTCCTTGTCATACTTCCCACGATTGACCAAGCTGATGGACCACGACCGCTGCCGATAGTATCGAATGCGCAGATGACCATTGCCTGCAGATTCTCGACCGAGAATGATTTCATGCTCTGTAAAATCACTGTGTTTTTGCTTCTCTCCGCATATCGGGCTCTGACTTCCGCATTGCCCAGCCTTGGATCATTTGAGAAACGCACACATAGAGACACAATTGCGTGAAATATCGTTTCAAGTTTCTTCCGTTGGGTTGTATCCTTCATCCTTTCGCGGAACTGGCGAACGTGCAGAATTGGGATCCAGGGATGTATGTTGCTGAAGTAGATTTCGACCAAAGCATCTATCAGGTCATCTGGAGGTAATTCCTCCACACCGTCCGGACTGATGGCAGGTGCTGGAGGCCCTCTGAGCGAGGGTCGTGTATCTGCTGTGCTGTCCGTTCTTCGCCGCTTCAAAGGACTGCTCAGAGGCGGGTCTACATCACCGAGATCGAGTGATAGACTTGTCAGAGTAGATTTAAGTCTCGTCGTGCATTCCTTCAGAGTATCTCCGTTTGAATCATGCACATCTATTTGGGGACTCCCTCCCGTGGGTGCTCCATTTTGGACAGCGTTCAGACAATTGAAAACCTGTTGCCACAAAATCCCTTGTCCCAAAAACATGTTCTCCAGAGTTGCTAGATACCAAGTCAGCATATGGCGCTTTACTTAGAATTCTCTCATTCAAATAGATAGCTCATGTCGTGCTCATGAGCCCTGCGAGTGCATCCCGAGTCGAAGTATCATCTAGAGTGCAAAGAGGATAGAACAGCGCAAACAAAACGAAGCCTTCACAGTACGCACCTACTCTCTGCGTAAGATTTTCCACGGCGCCTGTTCTCAGGCCTGGTTTCACTTTACGATCGTCATAAACACATTCTATGCCTGATTTGAATGTATCAGGTTTCTTTCTGTTCTGAAGGGGGCTCTCTCTGCTCACTGAATTGCGTGCAATGCGAACACGGCTGCTGTCTGGAGCACTTTGCCTTCTTCTTTCTGCACGACTGGCAGCTTTTCAGGAGCATCAGCGCTTGAAGGATGTTGGTATTGGGGACTGTAGGAAGATAGCTACTCACGCTGGCCCATCCTCCTCTGTTGAACCCTTGGTCATCTTGCCATTTGACTCTGGATCAGGAGGATGGCTATCCTCGACGCTCTGGTTCTGGGTCGCATGAGAGCGCATGGCCTGGGCGATGGATGGACTTGATTATACAGGACGGTAAAGCATTCCATGAGACTCTTAGAGTCGTAGAAAGCGCGAGAGGGTACGCGATAGTTCGGTAGTTCGATGGTTTGAGGGTTTTCGATGGATAGAAAGCCTTGCCGCGATGGAGACGAGTACCCGTACCTTACGTGACTGTGCTCGAGCCCCAGCACCCCGCAATCACACTAGAACTACTCTGTACAGACGCTCCCCACAGCAGGAGTGCGGGGTACAGGACTGCTCCCTGGGTACAGTACCTAGAATACAGTGCCCTGTCAGGTGGAGGCAGGACTAATACCGGAATGTACTGTACTGTACCTAGCCTGGGTAGGTTACTTTACTTTACAGCGCATTAAAAGTACAGTACGTTTCAGCTGTGTGAGCATTACCTTAACCACAGAAATCAAAAATTGCCCCTGAATTAGATATTAAATTTGAAAAGCAGTATTCCAATTGTTGAGTATATCGTCATCTTTTCCTTGTTGTTCGCTGATATCTATGAAGTTATGCCGAAGGGGTTTTTCCGAGACTAGGTCTCTTCACACCCACACCCACCCCAGCTGTGAGTAAGTATCTCCATCTCTTCTTCGTTGCCACCCAGATGACCGAAGAACTAAGCATCCACATTTAATTGGATATAAAAGAGGCGGAAAACAGGTAAAGTATTGAGGGCACGTAGAGCATCTTTTGCAACTTGATAATAGCCGGCCCTGAAAAACCAACCCCCCCTCCCCTCCCCTCCCCACACCAGCCGGAGCGCGGGTGAAGTGTCGGGATGCCTCCGGCCATACCATGCCACGCCATGCCATCGTTGCAAGCAACTCCCTCCCACCTTCACTGTCACACTCACCCGCTACCTTCTTCTTACCCCGGACTTTGGTATTCTCGAATCTCGACCTAGACCAGAGCATGCAGCCATGATAGAGCTTGTGTCTGAAAACCACCTCGACTACTTAACTTAACTCGACTACTTAACTTAACACTTGTCCCCTCTTTTTATATTCAGCATCGTTCTGTTCATGAACTCTGGCCATCGATCATCCCAACTCCGGGAATCTTACATTGCAACCATGAGTCAGGAAAAGCAAACCTCTCAGGCAGTCCACCACGAGGACAACATCACGCCCTACACACCGCCGGTGCAGCAAGCACATGGCGATGGGGATCAAGAAGTGAGAACATGGAATTGTCCAGTCCAAAGTCTTCAGACAAGGGAGTAACTAACGGATTCAGATTGCGGCATATGTTGGCCAAGAAGCCACATTTGTTGATCAGGAGACAAGCAAGAAGCTCTTCTGGACCATCAACAGAAGGATTCTAGCCTGCATGCTTGGGACTTACTTCTGCCAGTCTCTTGACAAAGGGACTCTCGGATTCGCATCTATAATGGGAATCAAGACTGATGCGAATCTTAAGGGCCAAGACTACAGGTTGGTCTTTGGTGTTCTCTGGGTTCTAACAACAGATACTGATTCTAAACTAGCTGGCTTGGAACGATTTTGTACATGGGAGTCTTGGTCGGGGAATACCCCACGAATCTTCTCCTCCAGAAGCTACCGGTCGCCAAGTACCTTGCTACGAATGTGTTCCTATGGGGCTGTGTGATAGCCTGTTCGGCTGCCGCAAAGAACTTCGCGTCTCTCATGGCCGTGCGCTTCTTACTCGGTGTTTTCGAATCTTGTGTCCAGCCTGCTTTCATCATCATGTGAGTAAAGTTGCAAGAATTCGTGGCGCCTCTTCTAATCCATCCAAGGACAACCATGTGGTACACTAAGCGCGAGCAAGCTGTCCTCACCTCACTCTGGTATTGCATGACAGGAGTTCAGCTCATGGTATGTATATTGCATTCCTCTTTCACATCCATTAAGCTGCGCTAACAAGCTTCACAGGTAGGAGGTATCATAGCTTGGGGCGTGAGCCACTTCGAAAATCCCAACATATACCCTTGGCAGCTCCTTTTCCTCATCCTTGGGGTCCTGACTTGTGTTTGGGCGGTCTTTATCGGTTGGTGGCTCCCAGACTCTCCGATGAAAGCGAAGTGCTTTACCGAAGATGAGAAACGTCTGATGATCGAGCGAGTTCGAGCAAATGAGACGGGGATTCAGAACAAAACGTACAAGACCTACCAGATGCTCGAGGCGATCAAAGACCCTGTCATTTGGTGTTATGTTATGTTGCAGATCACATCGACTCTTGTCATTGGTGGTCTTGGGGTGTTCTCCAATCTCATTATCAAGTCGTTTGGATTCACCGTCCTTCAGACGCAGTTGTTGAACATCGCTCAGGGTGCGGTGACGATTATTGTCATGATAGGTGGTGCCACTCTGGCTCAGACAACCGGACAGACCATCTTGGTGATGCATACCTGGACTATGTAAGTTCATTCATTATTGAGCCTTTTATCTTGCCGACCTAGCTGACACTTCCCCAGTCTTCCCATCATTGGCACTGCCATCATCTACTCCATCCCTCCCACCCATTCCACCCGAGTCGGACTACTCATCGCCTTCTACTGCACACAATTCTATCTAGCTCAAGGCAACCTAGTGTTCTCCCTAATATCCCGAAACGTAGCGGGCCAGACCAAGAAGTCGACGACTCTAGCAATGACATTCGTCGCGTGGGCCGCAGGGAACATGACGGCGCCGCAGATCTTCCAGTCCGGCGACGCCCCTCGCTACAAGAAAGGGTTCACGGCGCATTTCTGTCTCTACGTGCTCTTCAACATCATCCTGGTCATTCTTCGCGTCCTGCTCACTCGGCGTAACAAGGCGAAGCGAGCAATGTTGGGCGAGGGGACGGCGGTTGTTGAAGAAAAGGTCGATGAGAAGATCACGCATTCTTTTGCGTTTGAGGATTTGACGGACAAGGAGAACCCGGACTTTAGATACGTGGTGTAGGGGAGGTAGTCGAGCTGATTGACAATGAAGAGGAAGAAGAGGTGAAAGGGGATGTGGCGTTACGAGCAAGTGTTGAAATTTGTAGCCAGGGCTGTTTCATTATCTTGACAACAAAGCGATTTAAATTTTATCTGAGTGCTACCCTAAATATTGCCAGGTGCTACTGTAGAATAATGATTTGTTTATCAAAGGTATGAAGCTGCCTCACTATCCAAGACAGTTATACAGAGAAGTGACATGCTCCAAGAGCAACTTATGCGTATCACAATCTAACCTCGCGCGTCTTGTGCCGAACGTGGCATCAGATATATCAAAATGGGATCCAATGCCTTCCACACAAGAGCAATGTCAGAATACCCTAACTATGGCCCGCCAAGCGGGGCTTCAAGTCTTCAATACAAGCGGCAGAAGGCTAGATAGAAAATTATTATGATATAGCATGTATGACATACATAATTTTAGTTGATGTGTGTTGATGATGGGGAATAGAGCTCATGGGGAAGTTATGATGGCAGGGTGAGATAATATGATATTCAGGAGATCATCATCGTTCCGGGTTTCAATTTTTTTTTCTTGTTTTCGATGTGAGATAGGTTTGTGTTTGTTTTGCGAGCTGGCTTTTTGTTTATGAAATGTCGACTTGATATTGATTAAGCGACGAGGAAAAGGAAAGATTCGATGCAATAGGCGAGGTCAAACTCGGCAATTGTTGTCAACGGCGATATGGTATAACTGCTTCACTATCGAATACACACAGACGTAAAGATATCGACATGTGAAAGAAAAAAAACTATACCGCCCAACTCCCACAAACCACTCAAAGCTTCGCCTTAACCGGCCCCCTCCCATCCCTACCCTCCTCCTTCGCCTTATCCTTCAACAACCTCCTCAAGATCTTCCCACTCGCACTCTTCGGCACCTCATCAATAAACCACACTCCGCCTCTAAGCGCCTTGTGCCCAGCAACTCTACTCGCAAGCCAATTGACGATTTCTTTCTCCGTGGCTTTAGATGGTTCAGCGCCTTCCTTCAGCACGACACATGCCATCGGAACTTCGCTTTCGCGAGAAGCGTCGTGGATGCCTATTACGGCTACATCTGTAACGAGATCGTGACCGTTGAGGACGCCTTCAAGTTCCGCGGGGGCGACTTGGAATCCTTTATATCTGTTTCCCGAGAAAGTCAGTATAAGGCTCTTTAATCACCTAACCAAAATCGCTTTGGGAAAAGCAACAAGATAAACTAAACTCACTTGATTAATTCCTTCACTCGGTCCGTGATATACATGTTCCCCCTCTCATCTTCATACCCGATATCGCCTGTTTTGAAGAACTGGTCTTCGGTGATGGAAGAGGCGGTCGCCTCGGCGTTGTTGTGGTATCCGAGGAAGACGTTGGGACCTTTGACCCAGACTTCGCCTTCTTTGCCTGTAGGGACTTCGATGCCGTCTGCGGACATGAATTTGATGGTTTGGTTTGGGAGAGGTGGACCGCAGGAGCCGAGACCGTTGTCCCATTGTTTCTGTGGGGGTTGTCAGTTGTGCTTTGTTGGAGGAGAGGATTGGGGTTTAGGTGGTGAAGTGGGGACGAACTTGAATATGCGTCGCGGGACTCGTCTCACTTAATCCATATGCTTGCTTTACTTCTGTACCTAGCCGCTTCTTGACCACATGAATGAGTTCTTTCGTCAATGGTGCAGCTCCGGAAGTGATCATTCGGAGAGAGGAGAGATCGTAATCATTCACGATAGGGTTTTTAGCGAGATGTAAAACCACAGGCGGTGCGACGTAAGTGTATGAAATTTTGTGGTCTTGAATGAGGCTGCAGAAAAGCTTGAGGTCGAAGGAGGACATTACGAGAGTAGTGATACCAGTGTAGGCAGGGAGATGGACCAAACATTGCAGGCCTGTTCCCGTCAGCATTGAGAATTGCAACCTCGCGATTTTTAGAGAAAGCATGGAACCACGTTGTATAGTCAAATGCATAGGTCAGAGTAGGGAAAGGGAAGAACGAACCATAAATATGATAATAAGGCAAAACACTCAACACCTTATCCCGTTTCCAATGCAAGATTGTCCCCTCAGAACTGTTCAACATGAACAGATTACTCACAACATTCAAATGGCTGAGCATAACACCTTTCGGCAAACCAGTCGTGCCGGAAGAATACACCAGAAACGCGAGATCCTTCTCACAATCGACTTGCACCCGTTCCTTAACGCCTTTCTCTTTCACTATCTTCTTCCCCTCTTCAAGTAGATCCGCAAACCAACCAACTCCAGACTCTTTCAAAGGACGATCGGCGTCCTCGCCCATGCACACGATGTTTGATTTCGGCAGGGAGACTTCACGCGCGGCTTCGAGGGCGATGGGAAGGAGGTGTTTCTGGGTGAAGAGGAACTTGGCGCCGGAGTCGTGGAGGTGGTGGACTAGTTCGCGGACGGTGTAGGCTGGGTTTGCGGGTGAGACGATGCCGCCTGCGTAGTGGGTTGCCCATGTTATGGCGGGGGTGTCGATGCAGTTCTGGGCGAAGAGGGCGAGGACTTGGCCTTTTTTGAGGGTGAGTGAGGGGTGTGTTTGGAGGAGGGTGCCGAATGCTTGGGTGGTTGTGAGGAGGGTGGCGTAGGTGTAGTTTCGGGAGGTTAGGGGGTTGAGGTAGATTACTGAGGGGGTTAGCTGAGTTGAGGATTGATGAGGAGATGTTAAGTAGATTGAAAAGGGATGGCGGTTCCAATGAAGTGAGAGCAAGTAATAATGAAAATTAGAGCAACAACGAAGTAGGAAAAGTAGAAGCAAAGACCCTTTAAGGAAAGCTCGGTTGAGTAAGAAATATGCGCCTCATCAATCTTGGATATACGTTCCTTTCCTTTCCCCATTCTGTACACTCATCTCCTCAACCGAATCTGACTCCATTTAAAACTCAAAACACAACAACACATATCTAACAAGTGCAACTACAAGATCTGCATCTCTAAATCTCCAAGCATGAATTAAACAAAAACAAAAACAAAAACAAAAACAAAAAAAAAACAAGATCACATCATCTCACCTTGATCATCAGGAAACTCCCTATCCCTCCTCTCAAAAAGCGCACTCCAAACATCCGTCTTCGGGATCTCAATCGTCGGGATAGTATACCCCATATTGAGTCTCGTTCCTGCTTCTACTCAGGTCTTTCCTTCCTTTCTTTCGTCAAATAATAGCTAAGGTATGTTGAATATAAGGTAGATTCGTTGTGTCTCGGTCCACGGGACAAAGTCGAGAATTGATCAAACGCTGGGGGGTGAGCGTATTCGTTCTCAAGAAGAGGTATTCTGGATGGAACGGTTTGTCTTGAGAAGAGTCGACGATCCAAGATCCAATTTCAGTCCTTGTTACGTCTTATTGTACCTAGGTATTGTATACACCCACGATCCGATCCGATCGGAACAAATGCAGATCCAGACTAACCCTACAGTACTGTACTCCTGCAAAACCACCAGTGAAGATCCTTATCTCAAGCTGACCGTCTGTCTGAGATCAATGAAGATGCGAGGAAAGAGACAGAGAGAGGTACAAAGGGAGAAGGTTGCAAGAAGGGTCTCATGGTGTCAGGAAAGAAAAAGTTCGAGGAGTTGTAGCTGAAGCTGTACTTCTGTGTAAGGTAGCAAGCTAGTTGGGTCACTACCCGGTGGCTGGGCTGGCTGGCTGGTCCTGGTGACAGGGTGGGTCTAGACGCGGATCGAAGGAGACGAGAAATGCGGGGTGGAGGACGCCGAGGCTTGGGGGGCTGGTGGGGGTGGTTGGGAAGGGAAGGGAAGGGAAGCGACTTGGACTTACGGGTTGGAGACTGAGACACGGGAGAAAGATGAGTGAGGATATATATATATATATATATATGCGAGGGAAGGGGGCGAGAAGATAGCATCTTTTTACATAGAATAGTACAGCCGTAGTAAGATGCGGGGTCCAGCACGATTACAACAAATGATAATAGCATGAACGCCACCTTCAGACAGCATTGTGTGATCAGATATGTATTTATCTAGATTATACGAAAGGAAAGGATGGTTCAGTAAACGGACAACAGAGTCAAAAACTGAGAGGTTATGTAAAATCTGTGTTCCTATCATCGACATTGGGTATATGTAAATCAAGTTCCTCAATCCCAACCAGATCCCCTCACCCTGTTCAATCGTACCTATCCTATCCAAGCCTGTATTCAAACCCCAATCCAAACCACCTCCAAGAATCTCCGTATGTAATTATCACTTCTCCAACCCCATCCAATCCTGTCCTCGTATAATTACTGCGCCGTCAGATAAACCCTAGATCTGAATGTCTGCCAGTCGATAGACCATTCCTCCACCATGATATGGAGACGGGTATTTCAGGTCCGACCTCTATGCGCCATGTGATGCGCCATGCTAACCCTGATATCAAAAGACAAAGGAAAAACTGCCTATGGGTATGTGAATAGGTTGCAAGGGAAAGTAACTATTGTGAAATTGAGTGGTGTCGTCGCAACACAGTCGCTGTATTTCGATATCCAATGGTATCGGTATGTGGTGTATTGTATCATTCCGTCGTAAATCGTACCATTCAAAAAGAACAGTTTCCCGTCCCTCACTCAGTGACGGCTTCCAATCCATCATCCTGCTTCGGCTCCAAATTCGGCCAGTCCACTTCAGGCATTGGTGCAAACCTGACTTTCTTGGCCACCTCTAACTTCTTCCTCTCAACTTCCTCAACAATAACCCACCGTCTTCTGAGCCTCCTCCTCCTCTCATCAAACGCATGGATGAAAGCTTCTTCGTCGGCAACGAAAGTACTGTCCAGAGCCTCCAGATCTTCCTCTTGCTTCTTGCCCAGCTTCTCTAGCTCTTCTTCTTGTCGAGCAAGAAGTTGTTCCATTTGCTTGGCTTGTTTGTCTCGCATGACATTGACTTTACTCTGATGGAGTCGTTCCATATCGTCACGAACATTGTACTGTTGTCCCAGCTCTCGTAGGTCGCGCTCGGTGACGACTCTTGCCGGATTTGTACCCGTTGCGTTCAGACCGAGACCGTCACAATAAGCCTCCATATGCCTCAGCCGAATCTGTACACTTCTTTCTTGCTGCTTCAAACTAGCACGGAGTTCCATCTCGGCAGCTACTTGGCGATCCTCGAGATGTGTCGCAGTTCGGATATGACGTTCCTTCATTTTGGTCAAGAGCTCGTCATACTTTTCCAAGATATCAATCTTCCCTTGTCCATGGCGAGTCCACATGATCCATTTCATTTTCCGTTCAAAGGCCGAGAAACGATCTCGTTCGTTGATCTGTCGAGCTCGAAGATCATTCAGCTCCTCACTTTCCGATGTGCGCTTCTCTGCTTCGAGTCTCTCAGCAGTAGCCAATTTCTCCGCTTCCTCCTTCGCAGCCTTCTCTGCTTCTTCTTCCGCAATCCTAGCTTCCTCCTCGGCCCTCCTCCTTTCCAGTTCCTCTTCCCCATTGCAATAGTTCGGACATCCCACAACTGGATCCCAGACTGCTCCACAGATGTAGCAAAATTGAGCTTTGCATCGGCATGTGATGTGGCTACATCCCTGCGTCAATTCAACAAGGTTCCGACACTTGTAACATCGCCTCCAACCAGACTTCTCACCCATCTGAAGTACTGCGTCAAGTTCCCAATCCGCCGGGCAGTCTTGGCCGAAAGCATGAGCAGCACGCTTACATATCGAGCAAGCCCTTGTCCTGCAATTACGACAGACGACTTCAAACGGGTGCTTTGGGTCGATCTTGTTCCGTTTCGGGATGAACTCGCCACAGGCGTGGTTTGGACAGAAAATCCGCGATTCCCATGGGGTACTGAATTGCAAGACGCTCTTCATGAAAAGCTGTTGTTCCTCCTTTGTCAAGACCATCTTAATGACCGTACTGGGTATGGCTTGTGTGCAACATCGAGGGGGCATCTTCGATTCGTCGTTTCCCGCCTGTGTGATGAGAACATGGAGACATACTTCGCAGTAGTTGTGACCACAGGGGAGGGTTTGCAAAGCCTTGCTCTTCTTGAAGTCGTCTCGACAGCATATGCAAGAACTGGGAGGTTAGTAAATTAATATGTAGGCGATGCGGACAAAACTCACTTCACATCACCGTGGGATGACTTTGTCCGACGTAACTTGAACTTGTTCTTGAATCCGTTTTTGATGCTAACATATGATTTCCTTGTTGAGACCGAGAAGAGTGAGGGGGCCGGTTCCGCTGGTAGAGGCACAGAGAGGAGGATAGGCTTCGTGCCCCCATGCTGTGCCAGGTATTTCTCGTACTCCGTAAAAGACAAACTCCTCCTCGCGGACAGCCTCTTCCGTAGCTGCTGCGGGGTCTGCGTCAAGCTATCCAACTGTTCATTCGAAGATCTTGAAGTCATTCCCGTTGAAGCGCTGCCATGCGACCCGGACGACGCAGTCCGGTGATGCGACTGCACCGTATTCGCCGAGCCGCAGACTGAATCGTGAGTCGCATGTTGTCTATTGTTCGGCGTGGAAGGTCTAGAGATGGTTATGCCCAGGCTCTCGGCCTCTTTCGCAAGGCATTCATCGAACACGGCCTCGGTTTGCTCGCCGTCCAGCTGTAACACTGCCACGACGTAGTCTCGCTCGTTGTATTCGCACGGCAGCGAGTTGTCGGTATTCTGCATATCGGCTAGAGAGCGTTTACGCAAAATGGGCCCCATGGCGAGTCAAATAGTAGGAAGGATTAGGTCGACATCGAACGGAAGAGGATAGGACGGTGAGGGAAGAGGGTAAGGTTGGTGTCACCACGCGGGGTCCATCAACCAAGGCAGGGCAGGGAAGGGAAGAGTAGGTGGATAAGAGGATCAATATAGATTAATAGAGGGGTCGATGTGCGATGCAATGCGATGCGATGCTGGCGTTGACTCAGGCGATATGAATCAGCATGGTGAAGTTGTCGAAGGGAGGGAGGGAGGGAGGGGAGACGGAGAGGGAGAGGGAGAGGGAAGAGTTGGCGATGCAACGACGACGGAGTTTATGTTGAGTGAGGTTTGTTTGCCTTTGTCATGGGAGGAGAGGAGTGGTAGCGTGTTAACGGTAGCGGTAGCGGTAGCGGCAGCGGCAGCAGTTGTGGTGGAGAGTGAGTGAGTGAGTGAGTGAGGTTTAGGTTGGCTTGGTTAGCTTCTTGCTGGTGGAGGTGGAGGGGAGGGGGAGGGGGGAGGTGGCCGGGGAGGCAGACAAGGCAGGACAGGGCAGGGCAGGATTCATTCTCTCCCTCTCTCGAGTAAGACTACCTGGGTAGGTGAAGCTGTAAGGCAGGGCAGGGTAGGGTAAGGAAGGCAGCTGGTAGGTAGAGGAAAGTGAGGGCACCAGAGGGTAAGTGGTTGGCGGTTGGCTGGCTGGCTGGCAGGCTGGCTGGCTGCTCCAGCTGCTGCTGCCCACGTAACCTAACTAACTAACTACCTAACTAACTGACTGACCGACCCAAGAGCAGCCGCCCCTACCAGTATGGAAGCGCCAAAGGTAGATCAGCCCAGCGCCTTTCCCCCATCGGCTTCCTCCTCCGTTCCTCCCACTCCCCCCTGCCCCGCGACTACGGGATAAAGATGGATCAGATCTGCAGAGGATGGATCGCGGAAAGGCTTTGCGCTGATGTTACTTGCAGTGTGTATCAGAAGGACTAATAAGTATGACGTTCTGTTTGTTCTTAAGACGAAAGAAGAACGTTTATTTCCAGTTCGATTATTTACTTCCGCTTCTCTGCTCTCGTTTGTCGCGTCCAGAACACCCACCCGCCAACTCCCTCACTCCCAGTCCCCTGCTCACATAGAGTTCCTGCTGTGCCGTGTCCGCACCTCAGCCGCCTCAGTAAGATGATTTAAGCTTGATCAATACCTGCCCCAGCCTTCAGCCCCCCCCCCCCCCAGTGGTGATCAGTCAATCCAATCTAGGAGAATTTTATTGTTTCTCCTTTCCCTTCCTTCCCTCCCGCACCTCGGCAGGCTAACAAACGACGTCAGCGCCGCTCAGCCAAAGCCAAACAGACAAATTTATTTTTATGAAGGTTTATGCCTCCCCCAGTTGCACGGCATGATATTGAATTAACACCCTCCTCCATCTGTGTGTGCCGTTGTTCTATGCGATAGGTCAGTATCCATCTGATGAGAAAGCCCACACGGCAAGCGGAGGGGGCCATGCTCAACAAGCCTTCCCTGACATGAGCAGAGCAAATCGAATCTGGTGCGGCGGCGGCTTCTTGCATGATCAGGATCGGAAGTTCTAGACCCCCCAGCGTCCAGAAAACTCTCTATCGTACCAGCGTACGGAGCCTTCAATCTTGCTTTGTCCCCATCCGTTCAAGGGGTGGGTCAAGGCGCCACTGCTCACTACTCACTACCGGTATCTTTTCAAGCTGATGGGGAAATACGAAGTCTGCTCCTGAACAACAGCGTGTTTTTAATGAAAGAAGATCTTTGAATCTCCGAGGGGGGAAAAAGAAGCACGATCTACATTGCATTGCCTAGGAAGATTAAGAGGGAGGGGTGGTATGGTAGCTTTCTCTCTTAGACGCTTGGCTCGCCAGGTATTCTGGAAGGGCCAAGGGGGCTGGGATGGGGAAGATGAACTCTGCTGGTCACGATGGGGGGGGATTTTCCGTGCGCTCGAGCCCAGATGATGCGTTTCTGCTGGTGTGCACTAAATATTTGAGATGAAGATGAGGGTGATCTGAACCATGGCCGCGTGCGCGCGAGCGGGCAAGACCGCCGCGTTTTTGAACCTCGACGCCGTTCCCGTGGTGGTCTGTGGCATCGGGTTGAACGCTTCCAGGGTATTCTTGAGACGCGTTTTGTCTGTGGGTATCTGGATCAAGTGGTTCAGTTACTTTATCCGATGACCATGACAGCTTTTGTTTTCTCTTGTTTTTCTTTCTTGGTCAAGCTATAACCGATTAAAGCTTCGGATACGAAATAGGCTTTCGGACTCCGAAGTTGTTTTGTTTTTTTCCAACTGGTCTTGTTTCTAAACATCCTTTTTCGGGTTCTATGCAGGGGGCTCGTATACAGGGACTCGAGGAAACCGTTGGGGGGTTTACTTTGAGACGTTCGTTTTATTAGATATTGCCGCGTTCTAGAAGATCGTACGACTTCTCTGGGCATCTTGTCTGGGGTTCAGTTGAGGTACCTAGGTACTTGGGTATAATGCCAACATCACATGCTGCTGTTATCTTCAGCTTCAGCTGATGCCCAACAGTCACAACTCTAATTTCATTGCCATTCGTATTTCTGCTCTTTTGATCGGCAAAATCTTCTCTATTTGGATTAGAGGGTTTCACACTTCTCCGATATAAGCATGACAATTCTATCAACAAAAGAAGTGCTCCCCGAATAGACTTTTGTCATTTCACCAAACCGTATCTAATCTCCCATTTTCCAGGGTTGCAGTTGTATGATTAGGAATCTCTCCTCATAGCCGATTATCATACTACTGTCAGCTGAACAAGTGAATCTTCGGTATCTCGTTATTAGATTACTGGGCACAGAAGATAGAGCATCTCCACAAGGAGCGATCTGAGTTTATCACTTTAAGTACACCAGAGTCTCAAAAAAAGAAAAAATGAAATCCCCCCTTACGGTCTGACCTCATAAATGGAGATTAATCTACCGAGCTAGATTTAGGAACTCACTTCATCAAACAGGTAGGTCTGAATGGCATGGCAGGCCCCTCTCCTAAGTTGCCGAGAACACATAACCTCTCTTTGAAATCTCGCCCTTAAGAAGTTGCTTGCTTCTCAATCGCAGAAAAGGCAAAGCAATCCGTAGCTATTGCTAGAACACGATATCACAAAGTAATTAGATATTGTGCGCAGGGAGGCTTGTTCTTGGGTCTCGATTTCGACTTGCTACTACTGAAAATTGTAAGATAGTCTATTGTATATTTAAGAGAAAAATGTGGGAACTTGTAAAAGCTACGGATATTACTGCCACTTTGTCGTTTGTTGCCACAGTCCAAGCTGCCGTTGGTTGTGTTGATATTCGCTTCATCATTTCGACGACGAAGCGACATCAGCTGTCTAAACGGCCACGACAAACTACCTCAAAGGCGGAAGGTGGAATGAGAGTTCACTATTAAAGCAAAATAAATGCCCTGGGGACAATCACGTTAACGTTAAAAGACCGATAATTTCGATTTAATAGTCAGGAAGGAGGAGCTATAAAGCATCGTGACAATCGCTTAGCAGTGGACTCAACCCAGCTCCTTTCTTGAAGGTACTTGCTGTGTATGAAATCCTATTCAGTCATAACGGAAGAAGAGCAAATACATAATCGTACTGGTTTCTCATATATTTCACAAGATATCAGAGCTTGAGGTATGACGCATCAGTTCCGGGTGGCGAACGCAAAAAGGGCTCAGCTCATGGTCTAAGACGTCAATCCGAAAGATGAGTCGCATGGTGCCCATCATAAGGCCCCGCTAAACAGAACTCTTATATAAATTACCAATATTTATCTTTTTGCATCATTCTCACGACTGCCATAACAATTGGTAGCAATTCCACGGGAGACTTGGCTTTTGGTAAAAACTGTGATGGCCCGTCTTAGAACGTTTTGGAATATTTGCCTCTATTACCCCATCATCCAGGCCAATCTCCTCAGCATTCAACTTGTCAAGGCTGGAGAAAGAATCCGAAACACGATGATGATTCCTCACTGTTGTCAAAAAAGGACTCCTTATCAAATTAACATAAATGATTAATCATTCCAGGTTTCTCTCGCGGCGATTTTTGTAACCCTAGCATGACCCCGATCAGATCCGATGTTGTGACCAAACGATGTGGATTTTCTCGTATTGCTATATTCTTTCTCGGGAAGAGGCTCAAACGATTTACTCTCTCAAAATTTGTTGAGCTGGGAAGTGTGCTTCACCGTTGTTGGGAATTCAGTGATATTTTTAAACATATTTCGAAGGCCGGGTTTGTTTGACCGACGAGTATTCGATGAAAACCACTGCGATATGTTTTATAGGCTCCGGTATCTCAGCAGTTCAATCGCGCTAAAACATGCCATCTCAAAGGCATAAGAGGGTTTTGGATATCATTAGAGGCGGCAGTCGTAAATATAAGAAGACAAGGGTGAAGCATTTCTTTTGTTCCTGCTCGATACAGCAGAAGACAGTGTGAGAAATTCCTTTTATCAATGAGTTTGAATGATCAAAATAAAACACGTTTTTTTTTCTTTCAGTCCAGTTGTTGCTCTCACGGACTCTTGAATTTGGGAATTTGTAGGTTTTCTTTCCTTTTCGTTTGTTCAATTAATATACACCAACCAGGTGATTCGGATCCGCCCCAAGGAAAATTCAAGAAAGATGAGCTTTTGGATGGTGGTCAGTTGATCTATGTGGGCTGACTGGATTTCAACGTCCAAAATCGAGTGGTTGTTTGGTCATGGATGATGTCCACCCGATGATTTGAGGTTCCTGACATCATCAGCCTTTCTCAATACAGCGGCTGAGAACATCATGCTGCTGAATTTTCTTGAAGAAGATGATAGAAAATACTTACACTATAGTGTCAATTCTTTAAAGGAAGAAGTTCAAGAAGCTCAAGAATGAACGGCTCAGTGAACTATTCTGGATCAATTTCAAGGCAGCATATGATGGCTTAATAGACGATGAAATTGAGAAACATTTCATGCACAATGACAGTTCGATAGTGGGAGTGGCATGCATTTGAATAGGGCATGAAGGTCGGATTACATTTTGGGAAAACAAGTTTGCTAAGCTAAAGTTCGGAACTACTGTGAATTCCGTGGCTGTTGCCAATGGAGGTGAAGAAGTTATTTCTACACAAAAACAAGCAGTAGACATTCGGGGCATGTTAAATATGTTTAGAAGTGACATCTCCCAAGCTACCGCAACCATGTCCCAGCTGCCATTTTTATTGCATTTGATATGAATAATTTCATGTCGGAAGAGGATGTGATATGTTCGCCCCAAGAAGCATGTTCAACGGTTTATAGATTAACCTGAAGAAACTTAATGATGGGAAATTAATTCTCAATGTCCCACTACCGTCTCTTGACTGCGGATGCTACGGGTTGACACCTGAGCTTGGAAGAGATGACGACATGGTATTTTAGACAGAGATTATTGGAGAGGGTTGTGAGATGAAGAGATTGAGATAGGGATGTCTCGGAAACCTTTGAGGAGGTGAAATGGATAGTCAAGAGTAAAGAAAGGGTGCAGTCTGCGGACAGGAGGAGAATGCTGAGTTGATAAACGTTGATCAAAAACAGGGAAGTGAAGTTGCCTTATGAAGTGATTTTGAGAGACACGACCAAAGAATCTAAATACGAAAATACCAAAAACAAAGGTTGATAGTAAGAAGGCTATCTTCTCTTGAGTATCTTCACACCTCACGCGCAACGCACAAGACAAACGAGGCAGTACTCGATTGTTTCATTATTTCTGCGCAAGCCTGATTGGAAAACTTGTAAATGCGTACCTGGGAACTTTTTACAGATCTGGTATTGAAGCATGATAGTTTCTGAGGATAGTCAACAAATCTCTTCCGATTCTATGGTTGAGGTTACAGTGCCAAATATATCATCACCACTTGCCTCCTTGATGTTGCCACAACGCGAGTATTGGATGGTAAAAGAGAGTTGATATTTAGGGTAGTGAAAACCGGGAAGGGAAACGAAGTATTTCAGAGAATGTAGAGAGTTGTTTGACATACTCTGGTTTACTCAGGGACTGAGGCTTTGAGCTTGAGATGTTTAATTACGGCGTTGACTTGCCTCAATCGTCCTCGGTGTGTTGTTCTCCCGGCATGGGCATGTCCTCGTAGCGAGATGCCTGGGGCCCCTGGCGGGGGCGACATCGTCACCAAAAAATAGCCTCAAGCCTCACTCAACCCACCAACCCATCCTTGGTCTCACCCTGACTTGACAGGCGCACTAGAAAACATACCTTACTTATGTTGTTGAGTGACGTCGAGATATCAAGGTTTGAGTATCAGTACCATGGAGCGAGCACTTGAGACGGCTTTCTGTTTTACTTACATCGATTCCGATCGTCCTAATTTGTTGGTTCCAAGTGCTACAGCACCATCCGATCTATCTAATTCTAGGTCTTCCAGTATCCCCTCAACTGCCACCAGAAACAGCCTCCTGTGAGCCCTGTAATGATAGGCTGTCTTAGCGAGAAGGCCCTAATAATTGCTAGCTACTAACCTCTGTACAGCAATGATCAGCACAAGTGCCCTGTGGCGAGGGTGCTTAGGGCAGTTAATGGGATAATCAGTGACAGTTATGGATTTGTTAGATGTAGTCCTTCACAGCTGTGCTCTTTGCGAGTACCTCGTACTGTGCAATGCGTTCTTTTTCCCAACACATAATACCGCAATCCAGCATGGCATTTGACCTTCCCTATCTATGTTATTGCTATTGGACCGGTGGTACCTCCGTATCTTCCTCGTCCAATCCATAACCCTGCCTTTGGTGCATCCTGGGCGTTGATGCCCCTCTTGTGGAACATGAGGTTGGTAAAGGGTGGGACGGACATGCTGTGCACTGGTATCGATGGACAGAGGCGACTGCACTCTCATTTCTAGGTACTTCTCCAGTCTCTACTCCTCAACGCACCGTTAGGCACTGTTTCTCCTCTTCTGGCTCGAATCGTTAGAGTCCCCGTTAGTGGGCTAGCTGGCCATGCTTTGCCGTTGCCACGCTTCATTCAACATACGATCGATATCCACATGATGCCTCCGCACCTAGCCAATAAATGGCCTACATGTTCTTGATTCCGTCTCTCGACCTCCTCCTCGTGCTCATCTTCCTTCCTTAGCAAGGGCAAACATGGAAAATCAGAAGTGACGGAGAGAAGCTCCTGCCCAGCTATCGTCATCCCATTCGCTACTGCCAGGCCGGATTTGTCTTCCGTCCAGTGAGAACAAAACAGTGCAGACAGTGCAGTCATAGGAACGAAAGGGTTTGATCTGCTCGGCCGATGGTGCTTTCCAGTCCCAGATTTACTTTGCCGTACTCTAGCTACTCTACTCTACTTTCCGGGTGTGTTTTGGTTTCCATCCTCCTCCACCACATGTTATCTTCTCGTCCAGACAACATCAGTGTCCGCTATGGGATCAATCTACGACCAGGACAGCTCTTCAATATCGCACTGCACTCTTCCCTACCCTGCACTGGCCAACCCGATTGCTGAAATCTGGAATCAGAACCGTGCAGCGCACGCCGCAAGATCAAACTTACTGTTCAGTCAATGATGACAATGAACCTTGACTGCCACGATCACACACATACCCACACAGGGCTCCTTGCCTTGTTGTTTCCCCACAACGACTTTCGAGGAGCTGCTTCATCATAAGACAAGTCAAGACGAGCTCCCGCTAAAGACCAATCGTGAAGCTAGGCCTCCTCCGTATGGTCACTTGGCCTGGCCACTCGTTTGTCTAACCCTCACTTCGCCTTCTTCGTCCCCTCCCTGCATTCATGCCGCCTAGACAAGAGAAGCGTGGACGCGGTCGCGGCAAACGGCCAAGGGATGAAGAAGATCCATCACCGGGGACTCCTCAACCCCCCGGATTTTCTGCTGTCAACAACTCTCCAGCAGCAACTGCTCCACAGTCTCAAACCCTACAACGCACCTCTAGCCATGTGTCCTCGAGACTTGTACCTTCTGCACAATCGGTACCCTTGAGACCTCCGGCACCACCTGGCAAGATAGCCATTCCGGCCTTGAAGAATCCTCGCATCACTGAGTCATCCAAGGCCCTGAAGAAAGGAAGAACTCCGCATGCATGCGACTATTGCCGGAAAGCAAAAGCTGGATGTACTGGAGGAAATCCATGTACTAGATGCCTGAATGCAAACGTACCATGTATCTACGGCGATGGAAAACGGGACAAGGACAAGAAGTAAGAAGGGGCACCTAATGGGACTGAGCATGCTGACTTGCTACAGGAGAATGGCCAAATTGAGTAAAAAGTCTGTCTCTTTGTCTCGACACAACGACGATGTTACAGAGGCACTTCGTCGAATTCGGCTGGACACCAAACTGTCTTCTGAGGATATCAGGGCGGCATTGGATGAAGTCATATCCATGGTACGTGGATCTTCCATAGCGCACTCGTAGCTGACACGACAAAAGGCGCCTGCTCCGATAAGCCCAGACGAAGACGAGGAGAGCGCTCTCCGAGAAAGTCGAGAGTCGTCAGAGGCAGATGATGAGGGCCAGATCGGCGGCAACGAAGATCTGGACATGGAAGTAGGTTCGACAGGATCACTTGATGTGACCAACATGAACACAGATCGGGATGATACGCGGGCGATTGGACACATGGGGAAATCATCTTCGGTAGCTTGGGCTAAACGAACAGCAGACGCATGTGGACCGGCGACCACGGCGGCAAGCATCGCCGGCAAAAGCCAAGCAGGGCTCGCAATGGGTTCATACCATACCGAGGACGCTGATGTGGAATTCTTCGATACTAGCAACATCAACTGCTTTGATTGGCCGGCCCCCGAGGTGGCAGATGCCTTGGTCCAATCATATTTCGAAACTGTCCACCATGCTTTTCCCATTGTTGATAAAATTAACTTCATGTCTCGGTACCGCCAATTTGACCGGACCTCTGGCGATCTTTCAATAGAGGATGTAATTTGGCTGGGAACTTTGAATACGATTTTTGCCATTAGTGCTGTTCATGCTCACTTGACCAGAAGCGGTAACCGAGGTCATTACTGCGACCATCTGATATATGTGGCAAGGGCAAAGACTCTGTGTTTAGATCAAGGACTTCTTTACGAAGATGCAAGAGTGCACACCACCTCGGCTCTCGGCTTGCTATGTCTTTATTTCATCTCAACTTGCAGATTGAACAGGTGAGGAGGCGATTCTGTACCGAAATTTAGCTGACTAGCTTTTCAGAGCATGGATCGTTTGTGGTCTCGCAATAAGGCATGCTTTGACGCTGGGTTTGCATGTACGCAGTGAGGCGGATGATCTTTCGGATTACGACAAGGAAATTCGCGTCCGTCTCTGGTGGTCATTATATTCCCTGGAATGTCTTCTCGATGAACTTACTGGCCGGCCAAGCTGCATATCGGACCGTGATATCAGCACACCTTTGCCAGTAAACATCGACGAAGAGGACTTCCGGCCGGGGGTACAGCTGTACGGAACGCAAGATGAGATGCGCCATACTTCAGGCCATTCCAGTCGACGCAGCTCACGAAGCTCCAAGGACTTAAGACGTAAGCTGGATATAACTGACATCTATTCCTGCTGACACTTTCGCAGGGCGTCCATCAGCAACTTATCAAATGCCCATCGGGGTCGCCCACCCTCTGGCGCACACGTTACCTGTCCTAACACTGCCAGCAACCACATCTACATATTTCATTTACCGCACCCAGTTGTCGATCATCTCACACGAGATAGTGACCCAATTGTACTGTGCCGCAACCATTAAAGAGAAATGGGTTGAAGTGCAAAACACCATCAAAGGGATCGACGGCCGCCTCAGAGCATGGCGTGACAATTTGCCAGCTGAGTACACACTAGATTTCGATCGGTGGAACGAGCCAGACTGGAGCGATCCTCTTGCTCTTCCTAGGATGGGTCTTGCAATGCTCTTTAACAGCTCTCGTATGATCCTCTTCCGACCCTGTCTTTGCAAATTCGAAGGCCGCATGACAACACAGTCGGAGAAGTCCATGGACTTTAACCAGGAAGCAGTACAGATGTGCATCCACTCAGCTCGCACCATGATCAATCTCATCGGCTGGACTGCGCGAAATGTTGAGAAACTCTATGCCGTCACACCTTGGTGGCACACACTCCACTATTTATGCGAAGCGTTGTCAGTCCTTATGCTTGAGCTAGCGTATCAAGCGCAACACCTTCCCACTGAAGCAGCAGACATTCTCGACGATGCCAAGAGAGGAATTCGGTGGCTCATCATGATGTCAGAGGAATCAATCTCAGCTCGCAAGGCATGGGAGATTTTTGATAACCTGGTTCGCGTAGTAGCTCCTATGATCAACTGGAGTGCTTATGATTTGCCAACTACTGCGCCAGTACCACCAGGATACAGATGCAGGTCCTGGAGTAGGGTTCCAGGAAATTCCTCATTTTCTACCCAAGAACAGACTTCTCAATCAGGGCTGCAACGATTTGCAGAACTCGACCCAGCGCTAGACCCGAACAGCAGAACACAAGCATCGAGTGCTCCGGAATCTCCCTGGGCACCTCTACCTTTCGGTTACCAGCCATCGAATACATATGCGCCGATAACATATGGCCAAGAACTATCTAGTAACCCGCTAGACCAGAATCGGGCGGTCCAAATGTTCGGTAGTATCGGAGCTCTACACGGTCATTTCGATGAGCCATGGCATCATATGTTTAGTGTCAGTGGGCCGGGTGTGGTATCTGATATTCAAGGCGGCGGCACTATGAGGCCACCTCCTCCACCCGAAAATGCCATGACGGAGCAGGGTTCAGGGAGTGTGTTTGTGGGGAATATTGGCACTGGTGAGTTTGAAGCTAGGTACGGACCGTTTGAAGGGATGGGGGGAGGTGGTAGAAGCACGGGGTTTATTTGATTGGGCTTTTTATCCCGTGGAAGCTTTGCAATTGGGAGTGGGAAGTCTAGGGCTGAAAGGTGTGGTGTAGAATGGGATGGGATGGGCGAGGTGCGATGGAGCGGGCTGGGGTGGAGCTAGGCAGGATGGGTGATGAGCCATGAGATATGAGATACGGCCGTCAATGCCCATGGGTATATTTATTAGATTTTGGTTGACTTGCCGGCAAAGCGTTTCAAGAGCATACCTGCCTACCCACCCGTATATAGGGGGTCTTAAGCGAGCAAGTCTGGTCTGTCCAGGTGAATCAAAAAAAGAAAGGAGGCAGGCCAAAAGAGTATGTAGATACCTGGGTAGATAGGTATATGGCTTAGTAGACCTGCCCAGGGATGAAGAGTTAACAAGTTTTTTATACATTTCCTCTGATGCCGATTGAATGAATGAATGAACGAATGTGACTTACTTGGCTGTTGGCTACTTTCGCTTAGTTTGTTTATCGTTCGGGGTTCTGGTCCGGGTCCGATCTTTGTTTGGCTGGTCACTTGATTGGTTGGTTAGGAGGGGGTTTTGTGAATGGGTGAGTGAGTGAGGGAATAAATGATGGAATATAGGCGTTTGCTTCTTTTCCTGGCCATGTCCATACACGAGTTCATGCGACGTTCAAGAAGGGATCAAAGGCGAAAGAGGAGGGGAATTTAAGGGCCTGTTGTGTTGATGGAGGTGAGCAGGGGAGGGATGGGAGAAGGGGGTTGTTTTCTGTGGGAATGAGTGCCGGGTTAAAATGGCTTAGGGTGCGTTTTGGGTTTGAGGTGAGGTTGTTGAGTTTCTAAGAAAGGTTGTGTTCCTGCTTGCTCGTACTTTTGAGGTTTTTTGGTGTGGTGGATAATGTAGTATTAGATTAGATAGCAAATATACAGTACTGGCTCCCGGTAAATGGAATAGTGATTCGACAGTGTATAGTACGGCATCTAGTAGTACATACTTATCGTTTCCATCGCTATTGCAGCAGCAGAAGGCTTGGTTTATACGAGATATCCCAACATCGATCCCCAGAAGAACATCACGCCCTAGCCTCCTCAACTCTCTGATCCAACAACCTCGCCATCTCACTCTCCTCATCCTCCCCCTCCCTCCCCACCCCACTTTTCCCACCCATAACCCTCTCCACATCCTCCCTACTTATCATACCCTTCCCACTTCCCCATCTCTCGACTTCCCTCCTAACAACCCCCTCCAAACTACCCATCGCAACGACCAAGAACCCCAACTCCTCCCTCTCGCAATCGAATACTTCCCACCACGCTACCTCGGGGAGGGAGAGGCCTTCTTCGCGGCACGAGAGGTAGATCGCTGCTGTTGCTAGGGAGGAGGGTTGGTGCGTTAGATAGAGGAGTTGAGGGGAGAGGAGGGCGGCTGTGAGGTGGGCGATTGTGCGGTGGGCGACGAGGGTGCCTATTGGAAGGAGGTTTTTGGAGTCGGTTTTTGAGGTGGTATGGGAGGTGGAAAATACGTCGAGGGTCTGAAGGTATGTTATTGCTAGTGGGTGGGGGAGGGCGACGTGTGTGTTGAAGCCGAGAGCGTTTAGGATCTGGCCTTCGAGGTGGAGGATGTGGTTTCGATGGGTTATGTAGCTGGATTCGGAGAGGTAGTATGTTGTCGGATCGGGAGCTGGGTTTGATTTGTCTGTGATTTGAGAGGAGGAGAGGTATGTCAAACCGGTTGGAGAGGAGAGGAAGGCGTAGACGTTCGTTATGCTGCGGAGGGAGCGAGGGGAGGAGGATATTTTGGCGGTTAGGTAGATTGTTGCTGCTGAGACGTCCTGTTTGTGGAAGTGTTGTTAGTATAGTTCTCCAATTCGTCAATTCATCATCACCCATCCCATGTTGCAATTGGTAAATGTAAACAAGGGATAGAAAGAAGAAAGACGCACACTAAACTCCCACTCCATCAACCCATCCACGACCCAATACCGAAAGAGAAGCACATTTGCCTGCGCGGTGATGTCTTGTGGTAAGCGGAGTAGAATGCCAGCTGCTTGCGTGAGGCGCGCCGTGTAGAAGCGAATGCTGTCTTGGAGTTCTTGGGGGAGGTGGGAGGAGGGGTTGGATGAGAGTTGGAGGGGGGTTGTGAGGGGGTTGGTAAGGTGTGACATCTTTCGAAGGTTTGGAGGTGCAATTGAGGGTGTGAGTGAGGTGTTGTGGGAGGACGAGGTAGTTGTATCGCTGTGAAGATGGTGTTGTTGATTGAGAATCCAGTTTGGGGATGGGATTTTTTTGAGCTGCCTTGGGCGCAAGGCTGCAACTTGGGGGTGGATATCGGGAAGTTGTCAGCCTTGTCCATGGCTGCCAGCACAACACAGAAACTAATCACGTATTAGACATTAGTTGTTACGATTATTTTTTCAGTTGCGAAAAGCGATCAGGCTAGTCGGTGAGCCATTGCGCCTTTGATAAATGATTCAGTAAAAAAACGAATCACAATGACATGGGAAATAGAGAGCTGCTGGCTGGGGATTCTAGATTCCGAACTTCAAGAAATCAACTTTTCTCTGGGACTAGTTTAGTAACAAGGCGTTGAGTAGTAGGCGATTTTCTATTTGTGTTCATATGAGCTCAGTAAGGCTCGAGGCCCTTCTATACAGTTGACGCAGATCAGGCTACACAGCGGTCCCAGGGGCAGCAGCACCAAACACAACACAAGACAGCCGAGGCGAGATCAGAGCACGATGTATTTAGGACTTGCTTTTGAATCCATTTCCTATTCCACTATGTAACATTCCCGCCTACTGGCAAAACATCGCAGTAAAGCCATTAAGAAAATCCAGCCCAACAAACGCCATTCCCAGGTACACATCCATCCCCCCCCGCATCAACCAACTAAGATCTCCTATCTAAGCAGCAGCAGCTTGTTGAGCCAAAGAAGCCTGAGCAAGGTTCTCAGCTGGTTGAGCAGGAGCCACACCGACACGTTCCTTGGCTAGGATATCAACCAAGAGAGGGGATGGGCGGTTATCCTTTCCTGCGCTGGCGGGGTAGACGGCTTGATTGTTCTTGTAGCGTTGGACATTCTCGATGTACATGTCGAAGAGGTAAGCAGAGTCCATTGGGCCACCTTTTGCTTCGGGGTGGAATTGGGTTGAGAAGATTGGGCGAGTTTTGTGGATCATGCCTGTGCGAACAATGTTAGTATGTGTAACTGTAACCGGTATTGGAGGGGGGGGGGGGGATGCATACCTTCGTTAGAGCCATCGTTCAAGTTAACGAAATACTCCTTGAATTCAGAAGGAAGAGTTGGGGTGTCAACAGCATAACCGTGGTTCTGACTGGTAATGTGGCATTGACCGGTTGTCAAATCCAAAGCGGGAATGTTGTGAGCACGGTTTCCGTACTTGAGCTTGATGGTGCGAGCACCGGCTGCAAGAGCGAGAAGTTGGTGACCGAGACAGATACCCATGACCGGGACTTGGGAAGTCTCCATGAGACGACTCAAGTGGTAGACGGTCTCTTGGCAATGGGTTGGGTCACCAGGGCCATTAGAGATGAATACACCATCGAAGTGGTGGGCTACCTTGTGGATGGGGAAATCATATGGGAAGACCGTAACACTGGCACCACGACCGACCAAGCTTCGCAGAATGTTCTCCTTGACACCGCAATCGATGACAGCGACATGCATATCACCATTGTGGGAGCTGACGTGGAATGGAGCCTTGGTACTGACTTTCTTCACCAAGTTGATCTGCTCGGGATCGACGAAAGCCTCGTCCTGATCGGCGTCGTATTCCTCTCCAATTGTGATTCTGGCCAACGAAGATCCAACTTCTCGCAAGTGAGTGACGATGGCACGGGTATCGACACCGGAGATGGCAGGAACACCTTCACGAGCACACCACTCGCTCAGACTCTCCACAGCAGTCCAGTGACTGTATTTCTCGGCATAGTCTGCAACAACAACACCCACGCACTGGATGTTTGGGGATTCGAAGTATTTGAGGAGGCCGTGATCATCTCGAGCGGAAGAGGGGACACCGTAGTTACCGATGAGAGGTTGGGTGAAGACAAGGATTTGTCCACGGTATGAAGGATCGGTCATCGACTCGGGGTATCCAACAAGGGATGTCGTGAAGACAGCTTCACCGGAGATGTTGGATTTGGCACCGAAAGATTTTCCATGGAAGACAGGTCCATCCTAGATTGCAAAATCAGCCAAAAGTTCTACTTCTAATCTGCCAATTGCCCTACCCTGATTGTGAAGGTTGCTCGATCGTGCGAAATGGGAGTAGCCCTTGGATGAGTGGCTGGCATAGCACGACCAACACTTCCTTCGACGGTAGCCATGGACCTGGAGAACCTGGCGATGCCACCAGCCGACTTGAAAGCCGCGGGCCTGATGACGCGTGCGAACATTGTTTATGATGATTATTCGAATAGAGGTAGGCGGTAGGAGGTGGTGAAAGCTTTTTCAGTTCACTGAAGCTTTCCAGATGTGATCTAGAAAAGTGGTTGGGTTAGTGGGCGGTGAGCGGTTTTTCGGCGGGGTGAATGGGGAGGGAAGGGAAGCGGACCTGAGATATAATCCTGTAGAGGGTTAGCAGAAGGTCATGATGCTTTGCAGACAGAGTAGAAGAGCAGGAGAAGAAGGAGAAGGGGCAATTGGGGAAAAGTGTAGATAGTCTGTTGCTGTGGTAGTGGTGTTCTTCGTGGTGTAATTGCGGGAGATCACCACCGACAAAGATAAGACAAGAGCCAGCCAGGCCATGAGTCAAGGCGAAAGAAAATTAATTGAACAGCAGAGAGAGCAGAGAGAGCATCGTATCTTACCTGGGACGTGAAGACTGACGGGCGCCCACTCATACGCGCAACACTTTCGTCTGTAAGGGATGGGTTGAAGGGGAAGAGGATGTTTTGTTCAGCTGGATGTGAAGAGAAGAGTTAGAGGAGAAGAGCTGCAGAGTGCAAAGTTTGGTTGGAAGTGGATCTTGGCTGGTGTTGTGAGGTGGAGGAGCTTTTTGGCGTGCAGCCCAGCCCAGCCCTGGACCACTCACTGATTGCCGTGCGGGACAAGGGCGGGCAAAGCGAACGGAGGAGTCAATGGGAGACGCCGAATTGGCGATTGCGTGCGAGTATGTGATTGGTTGAGAGGAGACAGGTGTGGGACTAGCAATGGCTCCAATTGGCTGTGTATTTAGAAAGGGAAAAAAGAATGACGTGCAAAAAAAAGGTACAAGCGAGTGGATATGAGCACTACTGCGTGGTTCTAACATGATTCTACCATGACTTCTAGCTAGCCGTCTTCGGACTGAGATAGTGGGGTAAAAGACTGCAAGCTGCACCTGCAAGAGAAGAAAAGAAAAAGCACTTAAGCGAACCCCTCTGTTTGCAGTCCTCTAGAGAAAGTGACGAGTGTGGCCAGCGGAAATTCTCATTTTGCAAAATACCTACCTCACTAATGCGAGAGAAAGGGCTCTAGTATCGATGATGATGAGGATGATTGGTATGGGATGCACCCGTGATTTTCGGCAGAGTTTTGGAGCTTTGGCGGGGTGATGGCGAGGCTCATCACATGCAACTTGAGAATTTTGCGTGCTTGGATGACCAGAGGGAAGAGGTTATCTTAGGTAGAGGGGAAGTGACGACAAGGCACGTGGAGGGGAGGGAAGACGTTCAGAGAGGAGACCGGCAATGCTGAGATGAGGCGAATTTGATGGTCCTTTGAGGGCTGGCTGGCTAGTTGTCAGCGGGGGAATAGTCCAAGAGATGAAGAGTTATTTTGCTTAGTCTTGGGTGTTTCTTTAGAAGTGGTGGTTCACAGACTATTCGTCTTCAAACCAAATATTCTTCTTCGAAGCTACCTACCCAGCATATATACTGTATAGCCCCCACCCGCCCTCTACTTCCACCACAGATGAAGCAGATAATATCGAGACTCTCTGGGCATTAGTATATCCTCACATGCTTAACTGGCTACGTAAGCATCAACCAGACACAGAAATGTCACGGAATCTGTCAGGACGACAATCACGCCACCATCCAGTTAACATTCCCCTAGCTTCAGCTTCAGCTTCAACTCTCGACCTCCCTCGGATAAGAAAGTATAATTCAACCACACCCATGAAATTTCAACCTAAACAGACTACTGCACTACCAGCATACAAGAACAAGAACAAGCTTCCCTACTCAAACCTCAAACATAGCTCCAACACGCTACTCAATCTCACAGCAAGGATCCAAATCAACTACAGTACAATACCTACAATCCAACCGCTCTACCATAGCCATCCCATTCGCCTATAGCTCCCCAGGTCCTGTCAAGTGTCTGTCAGGTGTCAACACTGGTGAAACAACTCCCTACCTAGGTGGTTTCCAAGTACTTACTACACCTTCCCCCGCATTTCATCATCATGCTCTTAGCTCTCGCCTTCCATTTTGGGTTGACGTCCGAAAGTCAGCCAGGGAATTTTGCTACCTTATAGACAAGTTGATGGGATTGCCTGCAGTGGAAAGTATATCGTCTAACCTGGATTTATTTGAAGGATGTGTATCGGCAGTGTATCGGAAGTATATCTTCCGATCTATTAGTCGCTTGACTGATACTGGGATGGATTTATGGTGTTTGGTAAGGGTATGGTATGAAGAGGAATATCCGATATGGATTTCTTCCCATTGAATGTGACGGAGCATGGGTAGTATCGAGGTTGTGGGGATATGGACATGGGAATGGACCAAAGATAACACAATTCCGAGCGCAGCGAGATTGGGGGCTTGGGGCTTACCCCCATGAGAGTACACAATAACTTGAATAGCTTGATGGATGACGCTCCGCTGGCCCGTCTCACACACTGTCCTAAAACTGTTAAGGTACTCGATTAGGATAGAATCGATAGATGAAGGGGTAGTACCAGGCTTACCACCGAAGATGACAACAACTGATGGCTACCTAGGTACTATCCAATCCATAAAAGAAGTCAACAAAACCATATGTTATAGGCGAAGGAGTCTTCTCAACTACTTGTGAAAGCTCCAAATCACCTATTCCAAGGCCAATCATCTCGTTTTACTCGCTTCGTTCATGTAAATATCGTATTCTATTTCTGCCCAAATGGTATTGTACTGTCCTGTGAACCGCTAAAATAACCTTCCTCCTTCCGTCACTTCCCAACTGACAGTTCCCCACCTATCCTCAGCCCATCCCATTGACGGATTCCCAACTTCCTAGCGTACAGACATAATCATTACAAGCCCTCAAAGGGACTCTATTTCAAAAAACCTCCTTCCATCCCATCATGATAACACACATGTACAAAAACCGCGTCAAAGAGGAAGATATGAAATGCAATCCTTCCCAAATTATCTTGACAGCCTCAAACTCCTCGAACTATCACTCTCGCTCTTCCTTCCCGAGCCCCCGTTACCAATAGCCGTAACCGTCGTCCTGGTCTCGAAATCCTTCCCACTCCCATCATACATGCCAGTACGCATACCCATATCGATATTCCCATTCCCACTCCCCTTCAAATTCATCTCGGCCCTCCTTCCCCTCCCAGACCCCATAGCCACCATACCCGGACTAGTAACAGTCGTCACACTCGTATTTCCATCCATCACACTCCCCCGATCAACAGTGACATCCCTACTCTCCCAAATCTCAAGGGGAACCGCCCCTCCCCGTCCCACACCCGCCTCCCTTCCAACAATATACTCCTCGCTCTCGCTCCTCCCCAACCTCGTGCCCTCATTCTTATTCGACTCCCACCAGTTCCCGGAACGCTCACTCTTATCGACTTTACTCGCCAGAACCGAGGCCTGGATCTTAGACGTCGTGCCCATTCGCGACCCGCCGACACCCGTGTACGTCGTTGCGATGGGAGCGGATTTCGAGCGCGAGCGGTTCCCGCCAGAGGAGATCCCGTTGAAGGCGCGGAGCTTGAAGAGGCGCCGCATGAGGGGCCAGCACATGGGCATGTTGGCGACGTAGACGGCGGTCGAGGCTTCGCGGATGTACCAGAATGTCCACATGGGGGAGAAGGGTTGGGCGAAGGAGTAGTATTTGTTGAGGACTGCGCAGAGGATCTGGTTGGGTGATGGGTGAGTAAAATTCGGATGATGTGGTGGGTTGAGTTGATAATTATTGGAAGAGAGGGTAGAATGGGTAGAATGGAAGAGGAGAACGTACCACGAAGACACCTAGACTGAAGAGCACGCATAGGATGAGTTTGCTGTGTGTTGTTAGCTGATTGATGCTTTGGCTAGATGAGATGATATGGTCTTTTCAAGCTGCTGATGGGAAGAACGAAAGGCGCACGGGATACATATGATAGAATGTTTGCTGCTCGGGCTCGACGCTTTGGAATGAATGATAGACGGATGGACAGATGACATACTTTGCTTTGGGGAGTTGCGAGGCAATGAGCAGAGGGAGGGGGATACACAGCATCATGATGTCAGACGTCATGTTGAAGACAGCGTTAGTGATCAAGTGGTGGATAGCAGCAGAACATTGGACTGTGGAGCCTCGTCAGCATACATACATACATGCATAACCATCCAAAAGTGAAGAACTTCAAGAGAAAGAAGAGTCAGGAGAGGGAGTCATCGTACCATTCTCAACAGGAACTCTCCAATATCCACTAAACGGACGGCACCAAACTCCCAAGTAGAGGATTTCCATAATAACAAGCGAAACGATAACGTACGCGCCTACGATCTTGACGGCGAGTTGTTGCTTGAGACCGAATGTTAACTTGTTGTAGAGCAAGAGGAGGCAGATCTTGCAGCCCCATTGTGTCATTATCATAGACTGCTCGACGACGAGGACGAATTTCGAGCCTCGGATCCGGGATTGGATTGATTCGGGTGTGAGGAGCGGGATGTCCTCTGGTAGCATGAGATTCGTGTCTAGATGGGCGACGATGTTCATTGTTGCGACGAGGACTGTGTAGAACGCCTGAAGGGGGGAAGGATTAGCGATGTCTTGTTTTGCATGTTTGTTTTTATCCTCGTCTGCTTCTTCATCTTCTGATTGATGTTCGGTTAGGATAGAATACTCACGAATACGAAAACCATGACATAGTCTTCAGGTTGGAAGTTCTTGATGCTGCCGAGCTGCAAATATCTCGATACACTACAGTACTCATCAGCTGTATTCTTCTTCTATTTGGAGGGGAACGAGAGATAGAGAGCCTTACTATCTGGTAATCACTATGAAGCAAGCGAATGCATACCAAGTCCATGACTCGGCCAGGAGAGATAATGCCATCTTTGTAGTTGTATGTAGTATCCAAGAACTAGGTGTACAGACAGTACTGGACGAGTTGTCCGAATCTAATTCCCCTCAACAACCCAAAATATCACACACCACTAGAAACACATATGCCGAGGTTGTCAAGCGGTCCAGTCAGTCCAGTCAAGCCGTCCAGAAAGCCAGGAAGAGTATATTTGAAATCAAATCAGACAGATTGAATCAGACGAGATGAGATGAAGTTGATATAGCAATCAATCACGTAAATCCGGTTACAGGCCAGGTCCGTACGTAGTGTAGTAGTGTATGAACAACAAAGACCAACTGACAGATCGATGAACATAAAACCAAACCCACCAAGCGTAGAAATAAAGCCAGAACACAGAAGATTGCGGAGATGGTATCAAACATATACTTTCCAGGGCCCAGTCCCAGTCGGCCCAGTTATGCTGCTGGGACTGTGCTAGCAAGCCTGCCAACCCAGATCCAAGACAAGTCTCCGTGCACTACCAGGTAGGTACTTGTACCAACCAAACCAGATAGACGGCCTTGTACCGATCCATCGCACGTCGCAAATCACATCGCAGTCGCGCTATCGCGAACTCAATACTAATCCCCCGATGCTACTTCCAGTAGTCAGGTCTCCAGGGGTCTGATGCAGTGGGGTTGGTGGTGTGGAACATGGATAACCCATGTGTCGACAACGCGCAATGGAACTCTTCACCTGCATGCGTGCAGGAGAAGGCAGGGCAGGAGGCAAGTAAAACCATGTGCTGCCAAGAAATAGCACAAAATCCCCTCACTTATGACAAAAATACAAATAAAATACAAGAAACGGGCGTCTTATCCCTCAGCCCCTAACGTGCAGTAGGCAGTAGGCAAGCGGTAAGCGAGCGACCCGAAAAGTTGAGCCAACAGGAGAGAGGAGATCCTTCTAGTTCCCCTGAACGAAGACCTTCTAGAAGGTTTGGTTCGGTTTGGTGTGTGGTGGACGGCAAGGGACGGCACGGCATAAGACGGCGACAGATGGATGGATGGCGAAAGATTGCGCTGAAAGAAGCTTGAAGCTTGAAGTCTGCCTGCCTATCGACCTTCCTGAAGCAAAGCAAAAGTTGGTGACAGACGGCTGCGGCACAATGGCACTGCGGCATTGTCAAATGGCGCCCAGTGGCCGTTGAAAAGACCCCTGATGGTGAAGAGTAATATCCCGAGTATGTGCCGCGATATACGTTCCTTCTATTGTTCCTTCCATCCTTCTCTTGACCTTCTTTGCTTTGCCCCTTGCAGCATACCGACCGCACCATGCCATGCCAGACTCGTTCAAAACGGCTGATGGCTGCGTGGAAGACAGCATTTGGCTAGCTTCAACTCGTGCTGCCAGAAATGTGCTTGCTGCATTGTATTATAAGCGTTGGCAAAGACGCCCCTCAAGCCAGCATTGAGTATTGGCATTTGGCATTTTCAAATCAAATAAACCGGCTCTCCAAATCCCAGTCCTGGTCGTTCGCTCTCCGTCTCTCGTTGAACAGAGCAGAGCAGAAGGCAAGGATAGCGCCTGGATAGCTGCCCCGCTGAACAAGATAAGTCCGTTGAGGGGGCAAACCTGTGCATCAAAATCGGCAGGGGAAGATGGGAAAGTCCCCCATCACATCGTATCGTATCAAACACATCTGGTTCCATTCCCAATCTCAGATCCACAAATCCTCAATGTGTCAAGTTCGAAATCGATGTCGATGTCCATGTCCAAATCGAAGGCTCCTCCCCAAAAGAGACATCGCCTCCATCACCCATCGGGACAATTTTGCACTTTACACTTTTATTCGCCGCCGTTCGATCCGATTGACCGTACCTGCTTCCTTTCCAAGACTCAACCGTCAGTCCGTCAAGTGACCTAGGCCCAAGCCGTGCATCTTGCATGAAAATGGTTCACTATTCCCAGTCTCCCACGAGGGAATAGTGCCGGCGAAGAACCGCAATACGGCCTATTACCCCACCATGGGTTTCCAGAGGCGTTTTCCCTCCGACCAACCAGACACGGCACGTTCAGAAATCATCTCTATCTCGGGACATATCTACAGCATCCAAGACAGCAGGAGATAGGGGAGGGAGGTCTAACGTTATGAGTCCAGTCCTGACCACGTTGCCGTTGACGTGTGGCACGGCACGAGACGGGACCGAGGCGAGGAGAGCAAGCTATCGTCTCTTGCCAGCTTCTTGTTCGAGCCAAGTTTGGCCATGTTCAGCGCATGTCCTGTTTCACATCTCGGTCTTTGTTCTTCATGCCGTCTCAACTCATCCTCAAAACCTCTTTGGCAGACTGAATGACTGCCTTCTGTCTTCTCACTTCTCGATAGACTTTCTTCTCTTGGTTCTTGTCCTGTCTTGTCCCTGCATCAGCACCCCTTCATCCTCCATGATCCATCTCGACTGCGAATTCCACGGCTGTAGATCGCGGCAACGTATCCTGGGGAAAGGGAGTAATCAAAAGGAGAGACTGAAGTGGATGCGTGGGTGGATGAGTGAGTGGAGCGATTGGATGATACCGTACTCCATAATCGTCGATTAGACCCTCCCCCTCTTCATTCAGTAACTAGACCTGCTCTGATCCACAATTCAATAATGCCAGAAAAAGGGAGGAAGTGGGAGTCGGAGTCGGAGTCGAAAGAATTTAACGAGTCGAATATCTGCCTCGCAAGGGCCCCTCGCTTCCTGATACCGAATAGAGTTCACCGCTGGCTGGCTGATGCATGCCACTGTTGACTCTTGTGCCTGGAGGTCACGAGTCATGTTAGGTGGCTGAAATATGATCTCCAGACTCAGCTTCGGTGCTGATGCCGTGATCAATTCATACGTTCTGGGAGAGGGCCCGCTGCAATGGTTACGGTTGCACGGAAGATTACTAACCGGATTAGACTTTCGAATACAACACAGGCCGGAATAAATGTTAAATGTCACCAGTTCCAGTGGGACTTTGAGAGTAGACTGACCAATCACCTGGCGATGATACCAGATCTTGGTGTTCAATTGGTCCGTCCAGTTAACGTTTATTTAGCCATGTAGGGAGTACTCCCTGAAATCCTTACGCCAGCCTTGATTCCCAGCTCGCCCAACCTGTCTCCTTCGTGCGAGTCAATCTTGAAGTCAAAAAACGTCATCTGAACAAATATCCAAACCAAAACCCTGCTCAAATCCGGAACACTCGGGTCGTAAAACTTTCAGTACGGTTTTGTTTTGTTTCGGTACAATGATCCGATACGACTGTGCAAGCCTTGCGAGATATAGTTTCTGGATGCGAGCTGTAGCTCATCCAAACGCTTCATCCGAGCTTAGAATCTCACAGCTTCCTGCCTGTGTACCATGTTGATGTATTTCAGCATCGACCAAGCGATTGTGCTGCGGTAACCTGTCCTGAGAGCAAGGTTCATGATCTAAATCGAGTTGAGTCCAACGATTCGCGACGATTCGACAAGCGATACTGGCATCGCCAAGCATCACGAATATTTCCAAGCTCATTCCAATTCCAAGTGGAAGCAAACACTACTATCGTGTTGATAACTATAACAGCCCTCAAGCAGACGAACGTAGCAATTGTCCGTTCGTCCGTACAAGCGGAAAGTCGGGCTCGGGATGTGCGTAAGTTGACGCCGTCGACCACGCCGTCGAGCGTTAGAAAACTAGAAAAGCTTGCTAGTGATGGAAGGATGCCCATCACTGACGCAATGGCGAATATGTCAGAAATTTGATGCTCTCGTGCTCACTCTTCTTCCTCAACTTCAACTGTCGTCTCTTCTCTGCTTCTGTCTTTTCTGCTTTACCAATCAAATTTCTCGTCATGTTCTCGCTTTTTTGGGGTGCTTCGATTTGACATAACTAGACGTACCTACCATGGCTCCATACGCACCATCAACACTCCCATTAAAGGAGATGCCAACCGCGCGTTCAACTACCTCCCATCACGCAGGAGCTTTCGCACGTCAACCTCCAAGTCTCGCTCGCGTCTCAACAATCAAAAGCAAACTCACATTCAAACACCTCGCTCTCGGCTCAAAATGGCGCAACGTCAAAAGACGAACAAATCCTCCCCAGCCCGCCAGGCGGTCGTCGTCGGCGCCCAGAAGTACCTCGAACATCACCGCCAATAAACAAAGGCGACCCCTTGAACCGAATGGGACGCCTCTACTCTAAAATTCTAACATACTCCACCGGCACAAGGTACAACATCTACATCGTGCCGGTCGCTATCCTCCTTGCTATTCCTGTCATCGTTGGCGCAACACAGGTCTTGGTCTCAGACCCCAAGATCGGTGGTATACGAGTGGTATGGTTCCTTACCTGGTTCGAAGTCGGGTGGCTCTTATTCTGGGCTGTGAAATTTGTCGCTCGGGTGTTGCCGAAGGTGTTCGGTTTCTTTGCTGGCGTGGTGAGTTCCGAGACGAAGAAGTATGCGCGGGTGTTAGAAAATCTGGAGGGGATGATCACAGTGTTTGGGTGGGTTGTGGTGTCGTTTGTGATGTATGAGGTGCTATTTAGCACGGCATCTACGGGGAACATGCCGTTGGCGTGGATGACGAAGTTCAAGCAGGTGCTTGGTTCTGTTTTGGTGTCGACGGTTATATTCTTCATTGAGAATATCTTGGTGCAATTGATCAGCGTGAGTTATCACGCTAGGTCGTTCAATAATCGCATTGGTGCGTCGAAAAATGCGGTGCATCTCCTTGGTATATTATTTGATGCTTCGAGGAGTCTGTTTCCAATGTATGAGGGGGAGTTCTGTGAGGAGGATTTCATTATCCATGCGAATATCGAGGCATTTATGAGGAGAGGAAGGAAGGACCGCATAAGTCAGGAAGCGAAGTTGGAAGGTCGAGGTCGACGAATGTTCAAAGGAATAGGCCGAGTGGATAATAAGGTAAATTCGGTGTTTGGAAATATCGTTGCGGAACTCACTGGTAAGCGAGTTCTCCCACCACGATCCGCCGAATCTATGGTCATCGAATGTCTTGAGAGGACGAAAGCTTCAAAGGCCCTAGCGCATAGACTGTGGTTCTCGTTCGTCATAGAGGGGAATGATTGCTTGCATCTAGAAGACGTCCAGGAAGTTCTCGGTCCCGAGTCTCAGGATGTAGCAGAGGACTGTTTTGATATGCTGGATCCAGACGGAAATGGAGATGTGAGCCTGGATGAGATAACTATGAAAATTGCAGAACTGTGCCTGGAAAGAAAAGCGATTGCACGAAGCATGCATGACGTGTCTCAAGCAATCAAAGCTTTAGACAACGTCTTGTCATCCGTTGCTCTTCTTCTATCCATCTTTGCGTTGAGTAAGTACCTGCCATGCCACGCCAGTACTCGACTAATAACTCGCCAGTCTGCTTCTTGGATACCGGGTTCCACCCCATTTTGTCAACAGCGTCGACAACCCTCCTGTCACTGTCTTTCGTATTCTCTGTAACTGCACAGGGGTTTCTCGGATCATGCATATTTCTGTTCGTGAAGCACCCATATGATATTGGTGATCGGGTGCACGTCTTTGGCCCGGACCGGATCAATCAGATGGAAGTTGAACAGATTTCCCTTCTCTTTACAGCTTTCAGGAGAGTGACCGATCTGGAACTGATACAGGTAAAATTTTCGCCAGGCTCACAATATCATCACTGACACAACGTAGATTCCAAATATCACGCTTAACACGCTTTGGATCGACAACCTCAGTCGCAGCAAAGGGTTGATGGAGCGCATAGATGTCTTCATTTCCTTCGATACCTCGGTTGCAGATGTCGATACACTTTGCCAGGAAATGGAGAAGTTTGTGATAGCCCCGGAAAATGCGAGAGGCTTCCAATCAGATATCGTGCTTCGCTGCGTCGGTCTGGGCACAATGGATAGGCTTCAGCTCCAACTTGAAGTCCGCTACAAGGTAATGAATTCCATCCCATGACTCTTGACCGCTCTGACACGACTAGTCCAACTGGTTAATGGAAAGTATTCGCGCTGCAAGGCATTCGAAACTGATGCGTGCATTGGTACTAGCCATGCGCAAAGTCCCAATTTTCGGCCCTGGAGGAGGCGTCGCTCTTCTCGGTGACCCCTCAAATCCATCGTACACTGTTGCAGTGTCCGATGAGATTGCTGCAGCTTCTCGTGACAAAGCAACAAAGAATACGGATGCAGCAAGACTCCGCCCGTTGAATCAAGGAGAACTCCCAGGCGCATCAGACGTCCCAGCAGGCAGTGAGACACTTGCCACCATACCAGAAAGTATGGCTGCCGAGGCACTTAACGCCATCAATCTCGGTGAAGCTCCACTGAGAGACCAAGAAACTGATAATGAAAGCGTGAATATTGTTGGCAGTCAAACGCTCCACAAGTCCACCTCCAGGTTATCTGAAGCAAGCGGCTTGAGTCCAGACCTTCAACAGACCAAGGGCCCTCATGGAAGACGAAAAGCCGGCCATACTGCCCCATCCAGCTCCTCAATGAGCTCGCGGCAAGGGACTGGTCTAGAAACCATATGAAACCATGTACAAACTGGAGGTTTTGATCATGAAGCCCAGCTATCGCACACGGTGGCCTTGTCTTGCCGCCTACACAGCATATGGGCTTTGTTTCAATTTCGAAATCACATGTCAAGTCGCGCAGATAGTGTGATGCTAGCTTGTGTCGCCCATCGAGGCTGGCCAAATTCGTCTCTGGTGAAGCGAGTTACGGTACTTTCACTTATATAATTCACTTTAAATATCAAAACTAAGGCTTACTTAAACCCGAGCTGGGCTTTTCCTTAAAGTTAATGTTCTAAATTGATTTGGCGACTTTAAACAATCTCTTATTCATGGATGTAATAAAGAGAGCGAAGGCTACCTGGTATCTAAGTAGTCATCACTTCACCGGAGACGAATTTGGCTAGCCTCGCACATCGACTTTCATCCATTCCCATATCCACCATATCTCTGAAGCCGGGTCCGGAGACTTGGAGGGGCAGCCAGAAGTGACATGTCAAATTTCCCCAGGAGAAAATAACAAGATGGAGTTCTTTCCCGGTATGCCACGTGGATTGCCATGTGCCAGTAATGCTCCCATGGTTCATGCCCAAGATTAGGGGTCTCATTGACTTGCAACGAGGTTTCGGTTCGGCAAAATATTAATGGTTGCTTGACAATGAATCAAGCAGAAGGCATCTGACATGTGACCTGACTCGATCGCTGACGTTGTCACTGCCCTGATAGAGCTTCATGGCCGAGACATAACAATGGAACTGAGGGGGAGGTCTGTGTTGACAAGAGGGTCCGGTCCATAACCCCTGGGTCTCAGCTCCGGCAGCAGAAATCCACTGTGGACCAGGGACCATGAACCATGACAGATTTGATGGCGTTGGAGTAGGGTCTGATATGGGAAAGCAGACGGAGTGCATTGTACTGTACTGTACTAAAAAGATAGCGCTCATAGGAGAGATATGACAGAAGCCGAGAAAGGGCAAGGACAGGAAATGAATGCAAAAGGGAGTAAGGTTACGGCCAAACTGGACTGAACTGACACGCACGGATTATGAGTCCTGTGGCTTGCAATTTCGATGCTGTGCTGAGCACAATCGACAAACTGATGCACGGAGATCGAGCTGACGAAGCGTACCTGGGGAGAAAGACAGGATGAAGTTGTTTGGATTGAAAAATGAACAGTCAACAGCAGGTTGGAACTGAGGGATCGTGGAATCTTTGAAGATATGACCGCCTGATATTCAAGGCCAAGAATGTGGCCACCTCTGGGGGGCGCGGATGAGACGCGTCGGCGACAAATGTCAAGTGCCGACGAAAGCTGTTGGACACTCTCCAGTTTGGACAGCAAACAACAAGCCTCAAACTAAACTCCAACTCCAACATCGCCCCTCCACATCCCGTCCACGCTCCTGCAGCGATGCGCACTTGCTCTACGAGCTTCAACAATACACCATGACTGACTTCAGCAAATTGAAGGTCCCCGAACTTCGAGCCGAGCTCAAGAGAAGAGGCCTTCCTCAAAATGGACTGAAGAATGTCCTGGTCGATCGACTGATCGCTGCTGAGAACGAGGAAGGCTCTGAAAGTGAGGCCACAATCCAGGCGCTTGATACACATTCTGCCGCTGCCACATCCCCGGATACCGTGTCGCCAGTCCTTCCACCATCTGCAGATGGCCTTCCGGATGCCCCTCCTCAAACGGCCCCTGAGGAGGCTGTAGAGACTCCAACGGGAGCTCCAGAGCCAGAACAGACCCCTCAAGACTCAACAGCAGAGGGGCAATCGGAGTTGACCCCTTCACAGCCCACTACGACAATCGAATCCTCGCAACCACCCGAGACAAAAGACAGTCACCAGTCTGCCCTTCCCTCTGTTGAACCCAGCGAAGCAAACGAAGACCGCCAGAAGCGCAAACGAAGATCCCAGAGCCCCGCTCCTTCAGCGACCGACTCTGCAAGGAAGCGATTCCGACCCAACGAAGATGATGCGATTGAGGCTGCATCAATACATAGCGATGGTGGGTTGGTGGAGCAGCACGGGGTGGATGCTGGTGAGACGAAGATTGCAGCGGAAGAAGGCGTCGTAGCAGCAGAAAGCAGCGAAACTGCAGTAGCGGATATCAAGATGGACGATATTGAAGTCAAAGGAACCACCGTTGGTGAATATCAAGAACAGAAGAAGGATATTGACATGGGAGAGGGAGAGGGAGAGGGAGAGGGGAGGGGTGAAACCCCAGAACCAGAACCGGAAGGCGCATCCAACGAGAATTCAGCTTCACGACGCGACTCCAGATTCAAAAATCTCTTCCCAGAAACCTCAGCACAATCATCAACACCAGCCATGGGCGACATCCGCGAATCCGAAGAGTTCGAGCCAGAGCGCAACATCTCTCCGGCGATCCATCCTGCTACACCCGCTTTGTACATTCGCGATTTCATGCGACCCCTCAATTCTGCACAACTCCAAGCACACCTCGCCCACCTCGCCGCACCACCAGGCCACGATGACGATCCCGATGTGATTATCAAGTTCTACATTGATCCTATTCGCACGCATGCATTCGTCTCCTTCGCTAAGGTCTCTGCTGCAGCACGAGTCCGTTCCGCTCTCCACGATCGTATCTGGCCAGACGAAAAGACAAGAAAGCCGCTCTGGGTAGACTTCATCCCTGCCGAGAAGGTTCAGGAGTGGATTGATTTGGAGCAGGATAACAGGTCTGGAGGACGCACAGGCAAGAAATGGGAGGTCAACTACAATGTCGACGAAGATCGCCATGTCACTGCTACCTTACAGGAAGTTGGCAGTATCCCTAGATCAAGCCAATCAATTGCTGCGCCTTCTCTCCCGGTGTCCTCGCCTCAAAATGCACAGACAATTCGGAATATGAACATTCCAACTGGCCCTCTCCTGATTCGTGGTCAAGCTCCAGTGGTAGCCACAGGTCGAGAGAGACTGGATATCTTGTTCAAGTGCACCACGGCCAAGCCTGCTCTGTATTGGCAGCCTGTGTCGAAAGAACGGGTCGAGAGGAGACTTGATCGACTTGACGGAGCCTTGTCGAAGGATGCTGCTGCAGGCCGTCCCATCCAAGGAGATGTCCATCGTTACACTTTCGAGGATGGCGACATATTGGTTGATCGTGGACCAGAGATCTTCCCTGGAATTCGGCCTCCACCAGGCTTCAGAGGTCCCAGTGGATTCCCATCTCGTGGAGGCGGCGGCGGCGGCGGATTCCCTTCGAGAGGAGGCTATGGAGGACAGTCGTTTAGAGGCGGTGGGCAAGGTTTCTCCGGAAGAGTCTATGATTCTTACAGGGGAGGTTCGTCCGGTGGTAGAGATGGTGGCAGCAGGGGAGGTAGAGACCGAGATAGCGATGGGAGGAGGGATGAACGCAGATCCTCAAGGGATTATGGCAGTTCCAGGCGTTACTGATCGTGCCAATTGGCGTGGCATGGCATTTTCAGGAGTTCAAGGTTGATTTATCGAGCCATGGCCGCATATTTGCACATGGGGTGCGGTTTTTTCTTTGATTGTAGGAGTACAAAATTAGAGGGATAATTAGGTGGCGATACCCATAGAGATACTGGCATTTCTAAAGCACGACGAACGGACCTGAATGAAAATCATGCTTTCAAATTGTTTGGACTTCCCGTTAACATGCATGTGCTCTTTGATTGTTGTGGTTTCACTGCTTGCCGTATTATTGCACTGTATCCTCCCTCAGAAGCAGCTCAACCTCGCTTAGTGCCAGCCTAGCGTAGACGATAAAAGTAAACAATGCGACACAGAAACCCGGAATGCTTGAAAGAATATTGTTTGCACTTATCGAACGTCACCAAAGTTCTTTGTGATATATTAATTGGACACATGGAGCAGGGTAGGCATGAATAGGAGGACCGGTATTGAATAGCTCGCGTGTTGTTTTGAACCTAGACTTTGTTAAAAAAGTTCAATTTTCATTATTGAATGTTGTGAAAGCCGGTGGTAGCATATCAAACCTACATAAAGATTATCCGCACAAGTAGGATTATTGAATTCATGCCCCTGAATTAATGTCCCAAAGGTTATTAGCAACCTACAAAAGAAGCGACAAAGAGCCTGGATGTTCATTATTACCACAGTGACAGACTCGCTAGATATTCTCTCTCACCCTTAAAATTCACGCTGCTATTAGGACCACGAGGCTGAAGCGAGAAGGCTACAGTGCGCGGAAACCTGTATTTATAGTCGCCTTCCTACCGTCGCCTACTTACCTTCGAAAACATCCCCACGACGCGACCTCCTCGAATTCTCAATCTCAACATCAGTGTCTTCACACACCGTAACAACATACGATAATAACCCAACAATGGCTTCAGAACGTCATCCCCCTCGATACCCTGAGCGAAGCTCCTCCCTCTCTGCAGTCGACTTCCCTCACGGCCCTCCCAACTCGCCCACCTCCAACATGACCACCCCAGACCTGATGTCGCTTGAGACAGCACTGGCAATGGTTCCCGATGAAGAGATCCCGCCTATGTCTCTGCAGGATAAGAAAGATATCACTGACAAGCAAGAGAAGCAACAAGAGGTCAAGATGGTTAATGAGCTCCACCGTTCTCTTTCGAAGTACGAGATCAAGGAGCCTGCTGTTGAAGAGTTCACTTTCAAGCCAATGAATGCGCAGATTCGATCTGATGAGATGGAAGCAGAGTCACCAGTACCAGAATCAATTGGAGTGTACCCATGGGTTTACATCCCTAATTCGGCGAGATCATCTGTTGATATGAAGACCTTGAGAGCTGGACGCTTGACAATGTTGAGAATAGCCAATGGAGAGGAAGAGACTGCGGATGAGCGGGAAGAGGATGGGGACAACGTCGACGTCCAAGATACCGACGATGACAGAAAGTACACATGGGAGTTTACAGTCACCGAAGAACCGCTCTCAGATGGCTCATGGACACCTCTAGCTGCTTGCCCTGCTACGCCTTTGGTTCCTTCGTGGTTCAGTGGAAAAAACAAGAACAAGACTAGCGCTACACCACAGGGTGATCACAAGGACGCCCCTGAGGTAGACAATGCTGCAGAACTTGAGAGTTCAGAGATTCCTTTGTGCTTGGTTGTCTCGAATGGTGCTTCTGTTCCAATGCACGATGACCATGAGGGGGCCATTGTCGCAGAGGCTGAGATAGAATCCACTGCTGTGGATGTCCCATTGTGCTTGGGCGATGCAATTGGTCCTATTCCATTGCACGACGACTACGAAGCTCCTCCAAATCCCATCAAGCCTGCCGAGCATCCCTTTTTCGAAGGATCCTCGCAGATGGATGTAGTTCAAGCTCCAGTGGCCGAGAACCACAAGAAGAACGAAATCCCAGGACGTTCCACTCTACAACCAGCAAACTCAGACGCTCCATCCTGTTTGGCCTTCAAGGGCGATGTTGTCATTAAATCTCACGATGATAATGAGAAGCACGGTTCCGTCACAGCTGTTGAACTTCCGTCGGCCGAAGTGGATATGCCAATGGTTACAGTTCCAGTTGCCGAGAATCAGAAGGACAACAAGCTTGCCTCTAGTAGGATCATTCCCAAGAAGAAGACCTTCATAGTCGCCATCTCCGGTTGTTCTTCTGCTGGAAAGTCTGTCCTGGCAAAGATCCTCAGCACGGTCTTCAACTCAACCTCCACCCTCCCAGCTAACGAAGAAGCCAATCAGCGCAAGAAGACTACCATGATCTCTCAAGATGACTTCTTCCAACCCAAGGCCCTGCAACCATTGATCACATTCACCTCGTGCCCATCGGATGCTCATTTCATGGAGCGATCAATCCACTATGACGAGCAAGGAATGTAAGAGTTGTGGCCACAGCTCGTGGGCCCCCCCAAGCGAGAACATCAAAATTTTATAATCTTACAATTTCGCGACCTATTAATAAAATTTCTTGATTTTAAGTTTATATATAGATAAAAGAGTATTATTTTCAATTATTTAATTATATTTTTTAAATTTATAATTTATTATTAAATTATAAATACATTTATGTAGTAGTATTATTGTGTTATATTATATTATACTATATTTTAATTATTTTAATTAAATATTAATATTTTGAAGTGTTTATAAATATATATTAATCTTTGAGTAAATGTTTAATATTATACTAAATTTAATATTAAAATATAAATTTCTTATATTATTATAAATTTTTAAAAAGATATTAAAATTTCAAATTTGAGTACATTTCGTTTAAAATTTCTGTTTTTATACTTATTTAAAACCTTTATAATTATAATAAAAATTTATATTTTAAGCTTAAATTCAAATATATATTAAAGCTATACGTATTATTTTATAAAGTCTTTTTAAAATAAGAAACTATTAATTATTAATTTTAATAATCGGGTTTAAAAAAGATAAATATTTAACGCTTTAATACCTTTACATAAAGTCACTAAAATTTAAACTTTAGCTTATGAATTTAAAAATATAATTAAGACTTCTTTATAAATATTTATTTTTCTATATTATTATTTACTTTTAAGAAGAATCATTAGAATTTGAAAAAGTTGTAAAATTTTGAAATCAAAGGGATTTTTAATGTTCTCGCTTAGGGGGGCCCACGAGCTGTGGCCACAACTCTTACTTCATCGCATCTTCCGGTACTCGCCCCAATCATCCTCCCGAAAGCCTGTTGATCTGCACAACTGGATCCGGGCACACCCAGCGCACCGAGAGCTTCGACTCTACCAAGAGTGATGCCTCCCGTACGATTGAAGGTGGTCATAGACCTCGGTACCAAGTCACCGGTCCCATGACGGACTGCGATCAGGCCCTCGATTTCGTCGGATTGGTTGAAGCCCTCACCAACGTCAAGTCGACCGGCCAGTTGACTGACTATACCAAGGGCTTCGACTGCGAGAAAGACATGGATGAGTTCTCTGACTTGATCGGAAAGATGAGGGAGAAGGTTTTCATCTGGATCAAGGAACAGTCTGTTCTCAAAGCGGAGGCTAGATTCGGTGGCTGTGTTGTCCGGGGCCCTATCAAGAATGATGGAAAGAAGGATGGTACTACTGAGGGAAATGGTAAGGAAACTCTGCGACCACAATTCGTGTTCGTGGAGGGCTTCTTGCTTCTTGCTCCACCCGCCCCATCCGACGACAAGAAAGTTTTCGATATTTCCACCGAAAAGGCCAAGATCGAGAAATACACCACGCAACTCGAGACTCTCTCTGCCGAGCTCCTCGCAAAATACAACATCGATGCTGAGATCGAAGGCGAGCGCGATGTCATCGAAGCTCAACTCTGGGCTACGAATCTCGCGGCTAAGGATCATCTCCAGGATCTGTTCGATGTCAAGTTGTTCTTGAATACTAGTAAGGCTGAAGCCAAGCGTCGACGATTCGAGCGTGCTATCTACACCGATGCTCCTGCTGGTGGTAGACTGCCTGGCCAGATGTGGAAGAGTGAGGGATACTTTGAGGAGGCAGTTTGGAAAGGATTTGAGGAGAGCTATGGCTGGCTCTTGGAGAGTGGAGCCGCGAATGAAGGGGAGGGAAAGGAGTTGGTGAGCGAGAATGGAGTCTTTGTTGAGCAGGTTCAGGATGCCGATATCGAGGATCGCGTCGAGTGGGTTGTTGATGTCTTGTTGGCTGAGATGGGTAGAATTGAGGCCGAGGCTAGGATTGCCGGTGGCGAATGCTGTACGGATGCCTAAATTGCATTTTGATGCTAATTTGAGTGCCGTAGGCGTGAACTGGAATATGGATGTTCATACGGACGGTGGCGATAGTTAGATACCCAGTGTTGTTTTCTGCTTTCTGCTTGGCGTTATGGAAATACCTGGTTTGTACTTCGATGTCCGAGCCTGCAGTGAGGGCATTACGGAGTACTGAATAGAAGCCCTTGAAGGTCAATAAAAAGTTTGATTCTCCAATAATTTCGATTTCGAATGGCTATGTGACATAGGAACCCTCCCGTGACTTGCAAGTGTACCTCGGGAATGATTTTGAAAGGTATGCGTCTGGAGGGCGGAGGCGGAGTGAAGGACTTATTCCCACATCATTAAACGCAGGAAGTTTTGTCGATTCAGATTCCGGATTTTAAATAGCACGAGGTAAGCGGTCTCCTAAGAAGTCTCGAGGAAGACTGTGAACTTCAGAATCTGGTACACGCATCATCCATGTGTAGAGGATCCATTTGAAAACCTAGGAATTAAAGTGACTCATTAGTCTCATTGCCCCTGCATTCTATTACCAGAGCAAGACAATTCTCAAGGCTGGCTGGGGATTTGAGTTAGGGTGCTTACCTGACGATCTGGGAGCAGGTTTCTTGGCATGCAAGAGATACACGAGCACGACAAGTCTGGAGCTCTACATTCAAGCCAAGGTGTTGAAGTAGAGCATGGCGATGGATCATCTGCCCAATGCTTCCTGTTCGTGTATTAGAAAAGGGGGAAGGGAAAGAAAGTGGGTGGCAGCAGTCTAACTTACAGGCTGATGGACACGTCCTTCATGAGAAGTATACGTTCGGGTAAGACTGTGAGGGAGAGTCTCAACACATCCGACAATGAGTCAAAGTGGAAAGAATTTGATTTGTAGAGGATGTTGATAGTTTCGCTGTATCTGTTTCTAGGATAGCAATCTAGATTCTCTCCCTCTTGATGCTGGGAATGAAGCGGACTTACATCCTTCTACAACTCATGATCAGGGGCAACAATATTTTTCTTTCGCTAGAACTGACTCGACAGCGACGAAGAAACATGCCACAGAGAAAGGGAATATCAGGGAGCTCCATAAGACGCAAAGTATGCAGCTCTTCCAACGGTAGTTGAAGGCAATCTCGGCGAAGTTGGCAGTGGCTCATTCTACTTCGAGGAACTCCGTTACCACCCTGGAGAAAGTGGATGTGAAAGGTACAGCCGCCTAGGACATAGTCGTAGATATGTTGCCGTATCTCGAGTGGGAGTTTGAAGAGTGGTGATTTGGATTGGTCGTGTATTTGAGCTGGCTCTACCCTCTCCACCATACCCTCCTGGGGTTGGTTGGAAAGTATTGGGTTGTCTGGATATGGGTCGACGTTCTCTTCTAATGGAATATTGTCTTCTCTTCCAATCGTCAAGAAACGCTGCAGTCTTGGACCCAATATCTCGGGCATCGAATCAATCTCCCCTTGCCTCGCTCTATTTCTCTTGGATTTTGCTGTCTCTCGATTCCGAATCTTCTGAGATAAAGCGGAAATCAGGAGGAAAGGCCCGTAGAAGCATAATGCAGGGAGGTAAATTATATCTTTCAACTTGGGATGAGAACGGCGACTGGACGCTCGTCGGTATCTGGAGCGCTGGAGAGGAGCCTGGGGACGGTTCATGATACCTTCATTTGGCGAGAGAGATGTGAAAGTCCTCGTATGATAGGTGTTGGGATGTTATATTTGTGTCGTGTGTTGGTGTTTTGTGATTGTTCCTTGAGGATTGGATTCAGCCTGATAGCGCCTAGGCAGCTATAATAACGCTAAGCTTTCGGGAACGAGTTATCGGGTGCGTTAGGCAGATTTTGGCGAGTAGCTGGCGTGCGAAGTTGTCGCGTTTCTCCTCACAACGAAAAGGCAAAAAGACTTAACAGCTATTTTTAGGGTATCGATAAAGACGGATTAGATTTTGATTCATTTTGTGTTGTGAAAATTCGTAGTTAGTACTTTACTTGTGATGTTCCGCATGTGCCTCAATCGGCCACTTCGTAACGCACCCGATAGGAGCGAGTGTTGGAAAGCTTCATGCCAGCCAGCAGTATTGTGTTCATTAGATCTATTAAAGCACTCGAAATGTTTTGAGCTAGATCATTAACTGTCCCACGGGGCCCTTTTGGCGGCAAGTTGAAAAGAACTGTTTTAGATTAGCACTATCCAGCACGTGACGATGTTGAAATGTTGAAGTCTCCCTTTCCTCTCCCATCAACTTCCACATCTCAACTCAGCTTATTTACATTGAAACTGAAGAAAAAACTGATGAGAGATGCTAACCAGCGGTCGTTTTTCTATAAAATCAAAATCACTGGCTGCGACCGTGATCCAATAGTTCGCATATTCCCTAATTATCACCCCACTTCGAGGTTGTCATGTACATTCAGACATATGCAATATGTCTTTCGAGGCAGATCTGATCTCTCCACTTTTCTAGCAAAGACTGAAACCTCAAGTTGCTTTCCGCAGTCGAAAATCTCTTGAAGTTTGTGGTAATATGGAATTCCTCGTGCGCCGCCTTTGATATTTACGTTTGGGATGGTGGTAATGAGCCCATACATGTCCAGAAACCCCATCAAATTTCCATCCATACTAGTGGACTTCTTCAACCTCTCGTGCACCTCTATGTATCCCTGGATCCCTGAGAATGGGCTTTCTCCGTATAAATGGATGCGAAGAATGCGGAATCCTCGTCCAGCTCATGATTGGTTTCCACTAGAGCATTCGCATCCAACTGAGCTTTGTCATACTTCCTCTGATCTGGCTCGTTGATCTGGCTCATCTAAACTATTGAACTGTTACCTCTCCACCAGCCAGAGTTTGTTTCGTTGGTAAATCTCGCCCATAGCTGAGCCTTCGAATCTGACAGGAGCTAGATACAGAGTCCTTTGCGGAGAGTATCAATCTATTTAAAGGGCCGATGAACCACCACTCAATAAGGTATCGACAAGGACCTCGACAGGGCAATATACCGCGGGCGGTACTTGACATGGAACGAGGGAAGCAACATGACTCCAGTTGGACCGTTGAATCTTCGCCGGAAGTGTACATCGTCGCGGTCCAACCTGTTTTATCAAAGGGTTACGTACTATCCAGCTTGCTAGGTTTGATGCGGGCCATGTGAAGATGATGATCAAGCAGGTGGCGAATCGGGGTGAGCTTCGACAAACAGGCCATATCTCTCTGTACATGCACTCAATGGCGAGTACCATGCTGTCGTTCATACTTTCCGATAGATGGATCAAGCAGCATTCATGTATTGTACCACACGTAGGCTTGTATTCGAGTGTAGGACAGGCGATAACGTCACAGCGTCGGAGTCATCATCACCCAACCTTACGCGAGTACGTTTGCCTGATCTCCTGGTCATCTGTGATTCCATGCCCTATACACCCGATGGAGAGATCTGGGGGAAACTGCCGATCATTTGAGCACGACTGGAGACTAGTGATGGCTTAGGTCCTTGCAGATGACAACTATCCAGAGAAGAAGAGGTGGGCTTGTGCTTGGGTGGTGTGCTTACATGTGCTACTGAATGCGTTTGTCTAAACTGAACTGGACATTGAAATTCGCCTTTCTAGACCGTCTATTACCCTATCATGTTCCGATAGCAGATCACCTCCACATCTGCTCCCTCATAGGACCTCGAACAACTGTGAAGGGGGCAGAAGCGGCAAAACTCCAATCGGTCTCGTCATCCCAAGGGATCACTACCTCAAACGTTCTCAAGCCATGAATACCCATCATCTCCTTACACATCCTCCTCCTTCTGGCTCTCGTAACGTGAAAATGGTGAGGCTTCAGAACCACTTTGACATCCATCAGACCAGACATCCTGGCAATGACTTCCCACGTTTCGCGCCATGCCATCAGTTCTTCGTCGTCTTGTTTGGGGATGCCATTGTTTCGGTTGAATATGCTGAACATGCGCTCCCAGTCTATCATTATGCTTTGAACTGCGTTCAGGCGGTGGGGGAGGATGGTTCGTGCAAAATGTCGGATATCGCCGGGATCGTAGAAATGGAAGATATTCTTCGAATAGAGGATGGGAACAGCCTCAGAGTAACTGCGGGTCTTCATTAACACAATTCTGGGATGAAATTTGGGTAGAAACATACATTGCCCGGCATGTCAAGAGCAACGGTAACAACCCACCATCAGTCACCAAGTCCAACATTCCATTGCGATCCAAATGCCAGACTTTCGATTTGTAGGATAGCCATCCCTCAACACATCTCCGGTCCTGTTCATCACAAACCTCTTCCCCATCCTGGAGTCTACATCGCCAATGTCCCAACCTCCTGTCTTTCCGCAGTACGTGCACCAATCGTCTATCTCCACCACCAAGTATTTCCTCGTATATCATCTCTCGGATCTCGATTGGTAACTTGGTTAGGAATGGCGACTGTGCCTGTTCGTGTGTACGTTGCCGGGACCTCCGAAGATTGAAGGGCATGCTTCTTGATTCCATCGGCGGCAATGGATGGGTAAGAGCTCGTTTGCGTGTTTTGGGCAGGGCAACTGGAGCATCTAGCAGAGACTCTCCACCTATAATACCCCTTCTGGCCATCTCATGGACATCTGGTATTCTTCGAAAGCGTGATGACCAATGCCGATCATACAGGTTCAGGGCCCAGACTGCTGGCTTCTCGAAAAAGATACGCCGAAGCAGACTCCAGACGTAGGAGACGTATTCCTCCAGAGTGCTCCATCGATACCACTCTCTTTGCATTCGCACCCGGCTCCGTATCGCACGCATATTGATCAACTGCCTGACTGACTTACTCAATGAAGAGAAAAGGAAAGGAAACAGAAGTGAGACGAGAACCTACTATACGCAGCCCTGTCGGCTGCTGCTTTGCTGTACACATGCTTTCGATACCTGCTGCGTCTGCGTCTGCTCGGAACATTGTGATTATCCAGTCGAGCCAGTGAGGTCGTTGATGCTTGGCCCTCGGGATGGCGCAGCGCGCGATTTCAGGCTGTTCGAGCCGATTAAGCCGCAACGCTACTTCAAAGCGACAACACCAAAACAATCTGCGGGTATATCCTCAAAAGATAAGGATACAAAGTGACTTCCTGCCCTTCTCTTGTAGCGAAACTTTGTTGTTTGAGAAGGAAAATTGAATTTGTCGCCAATTTCCTTGAAGGATCCAGTTTGCGGAGATTTAGTTTAAATTACAGGGAGCAAACCTTGCCGCTGCATCCATTTCCACCCCTCGGATTCGTCGACTTCAGACATCTGCCCTGTTGAACCTTAAAGAAGCATTGAGAATGTATCAAGTATATTACAGTGCGGGAGCTCATCTCAACGTCCCGTCTGTAATTTAGCATTGTCAAAAGGTCTAGATGTTCCGTTTGTTGTTTCCTTTCATTCTTTCTTTCTTTCTCTCTCACCCACCGTCGCCATTCTCTTCAGCGTACAAACCTATCTCTTAGAAGCTTCAGCCTTCGTTACAGTCCTTACTTTCGCTTCTTTGCAAGTACATCTTCCACCATGCGTTTCACAAACACAATCGCGGCTTCGGCCGTCCTTGCCCTGGCCCATGGTGCCACTTTGGGCAAGAGAGCCCTCTCTGGAGAGGCTACATTTTATGGCGGAAACGTTGCTGGTGGAATGTGTTCCTTCTCAACCTTTACTCTACCCGCTGGTATTTTTGGTACTGCTCTTTCAGACTCCAACTGGGATAACTCAGCAAACTGCGGAACTTGTGTGTCCGTGACTGGCCCCAATGGCAACGCCGTCACAGCTATGGTCGTCGACCAATGTCCTGGTTGCGGCTCCAACCATCTGGATCTCTTCCCTGATGCCTTTGCCGCCCTGGCCGACCCATCGAAGGGTATTATTCCGATCACATGGCACTATGTTGATTGCCCTATCACGTCTCCACTCGCCGTCCACAACAAGGAGGGTGTTTCTGCATACTGGTTTAGCATGCAGGTTGTCAATGCCAACAAGGAGGTCACTAGTCTCGAAGTGAGCACAGATGGAGGAAGCACTTGGAAATCCACCACCAGACAACAATACAACTTCTTCGAAAACTCAAGCGGTTTCGGAACAACTGTTGTCGATGTTAAGGTCACTAGTGTGGATGGAGATGTCGTTATACTCAAGAGCGTCAATGTCGTTGCAGGAGCGTCAACTACGGCTTCAAGCAACTTTGGATCTTCCTCGAGCACCACTCCTGATGTCAAGCCTACCTCAGCCATTGCGCCCACAACCTCAGTCCCTGAACCTGCGCCATCTACAACTACAGCACCTGTCTCTACATCTTCGGCAGCTGCAGTCTTCAACCAGGTCAGCTATACGGCGTCACCTATTTCGGACCACTCTACTACAACCAGATCTTCAACAACAACCATAACTCGCACAAAGACGGTCTCGAAGTCCACCCTCACCCCGATCCCAACTCCTTCCTCGACCTCGACGTCTATCTACGTTCCAACCACCGCCTATCTCCCATCCAACACAACTTCCTCCCTCGTTGCTGCCACTGCGAGCGCAAACTCCAGTGTGTCCCTCAGCGTCATCACAATAACGACTTGTATCCCAACAGTCCTGTACAGCGTGGTTCCCGTCTCCACCAGTACCCCTGTTGCCATCTCAACTGGAACCATTTACCCAGTTCAGAACACCAGGTAAGCTTCTTCATCCTCCAATATCAAAAACCTCTCGTGCTGACCAACTGCAGCGTGCCATTGGCAACAGCCACTCCGGCAACATTCACCGGTGCCGCATCTTCTATCCGAAGCTCAGCCTTCATTGCGGTCTTCGCTGGTGCGGCCGCATACCTCATCGTCTAAATGTGTTGACATTTGATGACCTCGTTCGATGACGAGGCTTTTCTCAGGGGATAGGGAGATTGGTGTTCATTTACTTCTTTTCGATGAAACGATAGGGTTGGGTATGGATGGTTTGGCGTAGTACCCGGGGTACGATTATGGGGAGTTGAATTATTTTTTACTGTATATACTTACATTTATGAGCCAGGCTCAGATTTTAAGCTTTCGCAAGGGTCTAGCTCGCCCCACATTGACCGGATGACAGCCAACGAAGAATTCAGACAAGATCGAATTCTCAAACAGTGTGTTTTTGGCGAGCGGTGCATTGGAATTTCCGTTTCTCTGGAGGTTGGAGGTTGTTCTTGTCTTGTGCGACAATCTCGGACTTTGTGGCTAGTACCACTCTCAAGCTTCATGGTAGCTTAAGGCCCCTTTGGAAATTGGATTATGCCAAGAAATGCACTTCCGCCGGAGAGATGTTTCAACATCCCCAAAGAACCCCCAAAGACTCGGAGCACTATTAGTTGCGAGAAGACCAGATAGGAAACCGATTTACAATCCCTCAGAAATATCCCTTTTAGCTCATCACTAGCCTCTCCGCACACATTTCTAGCAATATATTCCTCCGACCGCGCAACGTTGGTATTTTGACCCTCATCGACCTTTTCTTTCAGCAACGAGTCTATTGCCTGACGCGTCTCATGGACCTGGTGCCCAATACCATCAAAGCCAGAATAGATGTCATGTATAACGTGATTCGAGACAACAGTGGACTCTTGCAGAATTCTGGACGCGGTTAACACTCCGCGATTCTTCTCACTGCTAACAGCCTACTCAGAGACTTACCTTCGAAGTTCAGCTGATCGGATCTGGTTCATGACATCTTCCGTTTCTCGCATCATGATCAATAGCTCTTCCTGCTTTAAAATCTATTTTATATGATGTGGCCACTTCCAAACTTGAAGCCTCCAGCCAATGGATCTTGCCAGAGTCCAAGTGAAAGCCCTCGTTACATAGAACGCAATCATCAAGGGGACCAAAAGCGCAAAGCGTACTAGGTCTCCGAACCCCATCATTCGTTTAAATCACCACGACTGGGCATCAAAATATATTCCGATTAATTCAAAGGCTTCGTCAAAGTCATACAGGAATCCCCAGTCCTTGGACCGTCTTTCATCGTAGCCGGGAAACATAACCTTGAACGCCTGCAGTTGCGTGTCCGACTTTTCGAATTGCAGAGAGGCTTTGTTCATCAAGTGCTGCATTTGATCCTTCTGATCCTTTCGGATACGCTGGTCTGATTCCCTTCCAAATCTGCCACCATAAAACTCATCGTCGCCTTTTTCAAAGTTCTGCCGGGACACCGCCAATTCCAACTTCGTGTATTCTGTCGCCCGAATGATTTGGTCAAATTTGTCGTTCGATTCGCGGGTAGCCTTGATGACGAAGTAGGAGCCGAGAGCAACGGCATAAAAGAAGGCGATGATGCTGAGGACACTGCTGGTCGTAGATAGGACTGTCTTTACAGACGCCTATATCAGCTGAGGCGTTGCTTGGAGAAAATTCCATTTCCAGTAGACTGCGATTGCTTTGTTGAGACGAGTGTTGATTTTGATCTCTGCGATGGAGTTGGGGAGACGAAGCTGGCTGCTCGGCCGTATTGAGTCTGTATCGCGAGCTAGCTAAATTCGTCTCCGATGAAGCGATAACTCTTCAGGTGGGTAATTTACCTAGGTAGGTAGCCTTCGATCTATAAGTGAGAGCCGATTCAAAGTCCCTAAATCATTTCAGAACATTGACTTTAAGGAAAAGCCAAGCTCGGGTTTAAGGAAGCCTTAGTTTTGATCATTGAAGTGAATTGTATAGGTAAGAAAGCAGCTCGCTTTATCGGAGACGAATTTGGCTTGCCCTGTCCATTCCCCGTAAGCCGCCACCACAAGGTTTGGCTGGTCGCCAGCACCAATCAAGTTCACTGCCATAATGCAGAGGTGCCCAACTAAAGGCGACCCAAGGAAAAGACTCAGTAGAATCATTCTCAGACTATTACTACAGATTTTCACTCAGACATTTAAGAAGCTTATGTACTTGGGTCAGTGTGATGGCCACATTAAAATAGCTCCCTCTTTGCTTCTCGGAAAAAATGCTTAACTGTTTGTGAGAGAAAGCTACAGCAGCTGAAAAATGGAAATGGAAGTTCGCTGGATTGAAGGAAGCTCACCTAAATATCAGCTCGACGAATCAGCTTGGACTGGGCGGAGTTTGAATGCAGCAGCCATCCGTAGTTTCGATGTGCTGGTCAAAGGCTGGTAACACCTCACAGCACGGGCGAGGCGGCTCTGTCTAGCATGTTCATTTTGAATTCAACCTCGCCAAATGCCTCGTCTTAGGTTCCTAACGCATTCAATTCTTTTCGCATCGGTTTCGCAGTGTCAATTCCGCTCCCTATCCGGACTTCTGCTGCCTCGGTCCCCTTTCGCAGTCATCGAAAGGTGAAAGTCCTCTCAATTCTCCATTTAACTTTAATAGTTATCCTTGCACAAAGGTATTCTCTAGAAATTATGCAACTCAAATCTCTTGAAGCATTTCACATCGGCATCCACAAGTTCGAGTAGGCATCCATATTTAGACGCATTTCCAGCCCCCAAAACAAAAACATAGGCTTCGCTTACAGGGCATTTTAGCGAGACGGCCCCGCCCGCTTAGGGGCTGAGATTTTAGCGACAACCGCGGCTTGGTTGCAGCTATGTTGTTTCCCATTCTATGTTTCTTTCACTGTCGTACGACTTTCAGTCATCACAAACGACGATTGCTATGGGGCCTCTATCTGGGTTGGTGCCTGAGCTGGATGTTCGAATCAAGAACATGAAGGTGGCTGCCAGCTCTGCCATGACAACCTCCAGTCATCCACGAGATCGCCAAGAAAGTCAAGAAACACTCCAGACCGCATTCAGTATTGTTGTCTGGCACTGCCTGAAGCCTTCGTTTGTAGCACTTGGGATGTTCTATCTTGATCTCTTGATAGGCACCCCTCTACATTGGAAGCATGTCAGTGTCTTGCCTACCTTTCTTTTGGGACTTGCTGCCGCAGGCAAACAACGTCCGGCAGCTGCGGTCATTATGGTGTCGCTGTTCTCTATGCTTCCTTGGATTTCAGGGAGTTTTACCAGAATAGTGGGGGCATATCTATGTTCTGATACCTTTATCGCCCCGCTAATCTGGTACACCTACGAAGACATCTCCGATCACACCGAGATCCGATGGGTCATGATTGGCTGTGCTTTAGATGTCGTGTACCTGGGAACAGTGGCCGTCACATTTATATTCCACCCCGTGCTTGTTGTTCCTGGGTCGTTTGCTTGCTGGATCGGGATTCTCATCTTGTCAGCGGTGGCGTACGACCCTGGTTGGGTCATGTCGTTGGCTCAAGCGGCACCTGAATTGCAAACACCAGGCATGCCATTGGAAAGTATCCCGAGATACATGCTCCAGATCTTCATGTTTCGGTTGAATCGTGTTGTACGATACTGTGGGAAGAAATATCGAATTCTCACTCAGAAGGACAGGATCAAAGTCTCCCGACAACAGTCGTCAAGGGACCAGTATACCTACTCGTCACTTCATAATGAAATTCCGATGTACAAGCGCAATATTCGACTACTCCGAATCCTGAAAGGTGGACCAGCAGACGAGGTGACGTGCCGGCTAGTGGTTGTGTCGCTTGATGATCCCGGAGAATTTGAGGCAATCTCCTATGTCTGGGGAAACCCCTCGAAAAAGAAACGGATTGTAGTGGATGGTCTTGACTTGAACATCACCAAGACTGCATACGATATCATTCACAGACGACGATCTATATTTGAGGATCGATTCATATGGATTGACCAGGTGTGTATTAATCAGGAGGCAGGCGATGGGAATCTGGAGAAGCAGTATCAGGTCCAGATGATGAAAGAAATATATAAAGGGGCCAAAAGAGTGATGGCATTCTTAAGATGGGAAGATCCCGTGGTCGAGATAGGCAAACCTACCCCTCGGCCAAATGCTTATTTGGTTCAGTCCCATTTCGCAGAGTTGTTCTATCGGCATCAAATTCTAGGACATGACCCCGCGACTTTCAAAGCTGTTTACCAGGCCGAATCGAAAGCAGAACAATGGGATGCGCTTGTTGCATTCTTCTCAAATCCGTGGTTTCGCCGGGTGTGGATCATTCAAGAGGCGGTTTTTGCGAAAGATCTGATATTTTTCTATGGCGATATCTGTTTAGATTGTATGTTAAAGGTTCTAACCGAATATTTTCTTGACTCTGACAGCATATTTTTCTCCAAAAAGAAAATACAGCATCCCGTTTTAGCACTGCTGACTTCCTCGCCACCTAGGGAAATCTGTGGCTCGCGCAGTTAATGTAATCTATGATCAGAATCTGCTGCAAAGATTTCAGTCCTCAGATCCATACACCCAAAGCACGCTTCGAGCCAAGTACAATGAGGGCTTGCATAATGTCGATTCCATACTTGATTTCCGTGGAGACATCAACTATCAACAAGCCTTTACTCTTGAGCATACTCTGGAAATGTGTATTCATGCCGGGTCCACGGATCCTCGTGACAAGATCTATGCTCTGCTTGGAATGACTGTTGATGCCTCTGAAGACCGGATTCGGCCAGTATATGGCCCAGAAGTTACACCCCGCATGGTCTATACCAAAGCGATGAAATTGATTCTTTCTCAAAGCATGACGAAGCAGGACGGCAATCAACTACACGCTCTCACAACCGCAGGAATTGGATTCGATCGGAATATTCAAGAGCTCCCCTCCTGGGTGCCAGACTGGAGTCGGACAACTCAAACTAAATTCCTCGATCCTGGTTACTTCGCTGGTACCGGATATCCAGCCTTCATAGAGTTCCCCGCAGCGAACGAGTCGACACTTCTTCTCAGTGGCTTTTGTTTTGACAGAATGAAGAGATTGTCTGAGCCACTAGATATCCGACCAGATTTGGAGATAGCAACTGACGATGTCTATCTACGGGAGTGGTACCAAACGACAGAAGCCCTTGCCATGTCCATGGTTGAGGATCCATACCCCTTCACCCGAGAGCCAATACTAGAAGCCTTTGTTCGTGCAGTCCTCGGTGATCGCAGTTCATGGGGTGCAAATTCACGTCCAACGACGGAACAATGTCTCAGTGACTACAAAGCCTTCTTCCGGCTCCACGATATGAAAAAACAGCTTCTCGCAAATATCGAACTTGGAGATACTAATGATTCATCAGAAGAGTTCAGTCGTGAGCTGATCGATGTGGTTGAGAGGAACAGCAGGTTCGGTACTTTCGCTGGCCAGTGTTTGCTCAGGAAGAGGTTTTGCATCTCGGTTGAAGGACGCATGGCTTCTGTTCCGCTTCATTCCAAAGAGGGAGATTTATTGTAGGTACTTAGGGAGGCCACGTTTTCTATTTCGCAAAGTCTTGATGCCATCTGGAGATGTGCCTTGTGCACTTCTCCAAACTCCTCTACTGTGGCTATCGCTGACTCACCGACAACTAGGTGCATCATCAATGGAGCAAGAGCACCCTATGTAATGCGAGAAGATAAGGATGGAAATTACAAGCTTGTTGGTTGCTGTTATGTGCATGGGTCTATGAATGGAGAGACGCCAACTGGAACGATGCAGAGGTTTTCGATTGTTTGATTGTCAAGCCGAAAACATTCAGTGGCTCGCTTCTGCAAATCCCCTCCGTCGGATAGCTGAGGACATAGTTCAGATAATTGTATCGATTCCATGAGTGAACGACAAGGCAGAAAGTCATATCTTTCAAGTTTTTCATATCATTTTTTCTCGAATTTTAAGACTGCTAACGGATATCTGGTATGCCTGATTCTGCTCCTGTCTACCCTTGAGTAGGGTTCTGTACTTTTTACGGTACATCATCACGCTCTCCTAACTTCTCACTTTCTCATCAAACAACCATTTCAGCCCTCAATGTTCTCTTTCCTTCAATGTCCCTTGGCTCGAAGTCCAGACTTTCCAGTCCGAGTTTCGAAATCCCTGCTGCATAATTCTTCGCAACCCACTAAATGATTTGGAGTCAGTCCAGGAATCCAAACTCAGTGTGAAGGTTTGGGGGAAGGTGCATGTACTAGCCCAATAGGGGGGAAAAGACTGCGAATGTCACTTACGTGCGCGAACATGTCCATGCCAGCACAAGCCCCACCAGCAGTCCAAAACTGTCCGTCCTCAACCCACTGATCTTTTACCCAATTGACCTGCGGTCTCATTTGCTTCGCAAGTTCCAGCGCCATGTGGTTCGTTGTAGCTTTCCTACCATCCAGAACACCCGAGGATGAGATAGCCAACGCCCCGGTACAAGTAGTGAAGATTCCTTTTCCAGCAGCAACATGCTTACGCAAGAATTCTGCGAACCGTTCGTCGAGTTTGAACGTCATTGGGTCTGGGCCTCCGATCAACAGATAATCCAAAGGAGGGCAGGCATCGACAGTAGTGGTAGGGGTGAGACTAATGTTGGCTGTCATCAAGACAGGGTCCATTGTTGTGTTGATATGATGGAAAACTATGTCGATAGCTTTTTCGGTCAAGCCTTCCATGCGGGGAAAACCAGCTGTTTCGTAGGAACTGATGAGGGCTTTGGATGATGAAGAGAGAATGTCGAGAGGTCCGGCGACGTCGAGCATCTGGTAGGGGATCATCAGAATTCCGAATTGAATGGGAGCCATTTTTGAACTGTGTGCGAGGAGCTTGTTTACACCGAACTAGGACGAGACTCCGAAGTGAGACTTGGGTGGAGGTAGACTAGAAGGTAGACTGGAAGTTATTGCAGCTACTTTCTTCCATGGTGGCGACCTCCTTCTTATACATATTTCGTGAGGATCTGTGAGACTTCGATTCGGTGGAATTTTCCAATAGAATTCCAGGCTCTGTTGAAGGTTTGTGTGTCTGGCCAAGAGTACCCGGATATACCACTCGGGGTTGTGAAAAACGGGCTCGCCTATTAGTCCAAGGGCGGGATGTCTCATCCCCTCGCGGATGTCCAAACTTGATGGACATCCGGGTGCGAGGTCGCACATTGTAAGCACCTCAAATCTTCTCTTCATCACTTCTATCTATTCATGAGCAGATGCTGGTGTGTCAACGTGACCGAAGCTTCAGGTTTCTTCCTCCAAGTCAGTTGCATATTTTCTCTCGCAGCTGGAAGGTATCGCATCCATGGCTTGGTCTGCAATTAAGCATCGGTAAACCTTGGGCGAAGGGAATACGCTAAAATAAAGCGATCCTCGCCGATCCTCGACCTGGCCGAGTTGAGATAGCTTCATTCTTTACCCCCGCACACGTGATTCTCCGATTCCTGGAGCCAAACTCTAATCCGCTTGGTTCTATATGACAGCCTAATGAATTTGATAATAAAAGAAGGCAAATATTTATATCAGCTTTCCTTAGAAGTTAAATTTTTTTTGCAGTCCTCCGGAGGAAGCTGCAGAAATCAATAGCTCGGTTAAAACTTCGGCTCCTGGAAATCATCCCCGCCCCATGTCTGAACCTACAATCCCCAACCCCGCATCAAACTTCACGGCAGTTTTATAGTTTACCGCCGGCCGGCAACCTCGGGTACGGACAACTGTAAAGATGGAAGTATTTCTATTTCAAGCTCACTTGATGTCTTCTTCAAACCTCATTACTTATTTTGACGAACCAGAAGATGCCTTTCAAATCACTTCTTCCAGATATTGACATTCCCAAGGTGGACCTTTTGTCGTATGTATTTCCTGAAGGAACATCGCCGTCAACTGATCCATTATGGCGTGATACGAAAGATCCCAATAACTCGATATCGCCAGCTCAATTGTTGCAATGGATCAAGAGATTAGCTGTCGGGCTGAGGAACGCAGGGGTGAAGAAGGGGGAAGTTGTCATGATTTATACACCCAATCACATATACGTCCCAGTTGCATATCTTGGCATCTCAGGAACTGGACATGCTTTCAGTGGAGCGAACCCAATCTACACTGTGCCTGGTAGGCATAAATCTGATTGATCGATAGAGACATTTTAGACTGACTGGCTTCACAGAAATGGCCCATCAAATCAAGAATACGGGAGCTCGCATCCTGCTTGCCTACCCAGCACTTCTGGAAACAGCCATTCAAGCTGCTAAGGAAGCAGGACTTCCAAAAGACCGGATTTTCCAATTTTCAGACAAGCCAAATCCAACGGTCGATGGTGTCAAAGATTGGCGAGAAATGCTTGGTTCTGAAGAGGAAGCAGAGAGGTATTCTTGGCCAAGGCTTTCTCCTGACGAGTCAACGACAACTGTGGCGACAATAAATTACTCCTCTGGTACTACCGGTCTTCCCAAGGGAGTGTGTGTCAGTCATTACAACATTATTTCCAATATCGAGCAGACCCTGGTCATCAAATTCCTCAACAAACCATACACTCGCGAATCAGCACCACCAGAACGATGGCTCGGGTTTCTGCCCCTCTATCACGCTTATGGACAGCTTTGGACAATCATGCTGGCCCTGAAACTAAATGTTCCCGTCTACGTGATGACTAAGTTTGTTTACGAGGACTATCTTAGAGCGATCCAAGATTTCAAGATCACGCAACTCCATGTCGCGCCTCCAATTCTCGTGATGCTGAGCAAACGCCCGGAATCGGCGAAATATGATCTCAGCAGTGTCAATGAATGCCTCTGCGGTGCAGCACCGCTGTCAAAAGAACTCCAGAATGATGTCTCTGCCCGCTTCAAGTTTCAAATCAACCAGGGTTGGGGAATGACGGAAGTCACTACAGGAGCCATTATCGTTCCTTTTGGCGTCAATGACAATACTGGCAGTGTTGGCGAGTTGCTGCCAAATACTGAGTGTATGCTGTTGGATGATGATGGGAAGGAAGTTGGAATTAGACAGCCCGGTGAACTGTGCATCAGGGGTCCCCAGGTGTGTTTGAGGTATTGGAGAAATGAAGAAGCGACCAAAGATACAATCACTCCTGATCGTTGGTTGAAGACGGGCGATGTTGCTGTGCGTGACGAGAAAGGATACTTTTGGATCGTGGATCGTAAGAAGGTGAGTGAGATCCCAAGTTCTGTTAACAAACAAATCTTTGCTAACCGAATCACAGGAGCTCATCAAGGTCAACAGCTTGCAAGTTTCGCCCGCCGAGCTTGAAGCCGTTCTTCTCGAGCATGAACATATCGCAGATGCAGCCGTCGTCGGTATCAATCTCCACGACGAAGAATGGCCTCGTGCCTATGTTGCCATCCAGGACTCGGCGAAGGGTAAAGTCAAGCCCGAGGATATTCAGGAGTGGATCAAGTCGCGGGTTGCAAAGCACAAGTACTTAGCTGGAGGGGTCACTTTCGTCGACGAGGTGCCTAAGCTTGCGAGCGGGAAAATTCAAAGGAAAGTAATGCGGGAGTGGGCGAAGCGAGATGCGGAGATTTTACAGAAAGAGATCAAGTCGCGATTTTGAGGGAGTGGGGCTGGAATCACAGAAAAATTTGCAATTTGCTTGTATGTTAGATTATATCTCCGTGGTTCAATTGCTTTAATCCATCATTGGGCTGTTATAGGCCAGATATTTGTTATCTCAAGTCGTTGCGGATGTGCTCCTTGAGAATCTTGGTCTCGCTTAACAATGCTAATTCAGGAGGTTTTGTTTGATTTCCCAACGCAAGCAAAAATAGAACAATGCTCACGATTAACATTAAGAACTACCCTATTTGGATTGAAAACTTTTCGCGAAGCCACGGCGCGGCAATTTGTGCTTATATCGGAATTTGTGGATGCCTGCGTCCACCCAGGTAGGTAGGCAGCAGCCAAGCCATGACTCCCATCCTCAATGACTCCCTCATTCAGTCATTCATTCTGTGAATCACCAAGGAGTCATCCCCTTCATAGATCCCACTCCAGAAAGCATAAATACTTCCCTCCCCCTTCGAATCAATCCTCTTTCTTCCCCATCCTAGTGCAAGGGCTTTACGCATCGCAGTGAGGAGATCATCCGAGCGTGTGTTATTGCTGATTGAAAACTATTTCGACCTTCTTCTACCGGGCTTCGTACCTGGTAGAGAATTTTTGGAACACACTGTCTCGTGAATGAGATGTCTTGAGAATTTCTTCGTTGCGAGTTCGCTGGAGGGCGGACCGTGAGGGAGATTTATGAAGGGTTAGGGTTGAGGCTCGTTGGGGTAGTACAGGAAGGAGAGGGTATCCAGAGGGAAGATAGTTCGAGACGATAGAATTGAAGTGCCGTGGATGGGCGACCGGTGACGATGAGGAGTCTTCGAAAGAAAACTCTTATGCTGTTGCAAGGTGGCGAGGTAGTAAAGGTTCTGGTCAAGAGACCAAACAGTATACCAGTTGAAGGAGTGGACTCATGAACTGGGATTCGAAACTTTGTAGGTATGAAAGGTGTATGTGTGTATGTAGAGAAAACATTAAACAAATTTTCTGTGTTTGACAAGTTGCGGATTCGGATGAAGGCGAGCATTGTGAGGAATTTCTATAAGTGAGGCAGATCAGAAATCGATTAAATTGCTAACAATGGACTCGAATAGGGCTTGGAGTGTGAATGGCCTGAAAATAAAAACTATAGGGAAGATGTGCCGATAAGTAACTATTGCTGGTTAAGGAGCTCGGTCCTTGTATCTATTGCTGTGCCCGAACAGGCTCGGCTCCTGATCCCACTTCGAGCTTTGCATGTATGGTACATTCCAAGCACCCACTCCAAGAACGCCAATCGTTTTACCACATGACATCTATTTTTTCGCGAATCCGTTTCCTTAGCCCAAATTCCCCTGCTCTGGGAAGACGTGAGAAAGTTAACTTCCCCTTCCTCGAAACCAGTTCAAACGTGACGCCCTCAGCTTTAATCCTAGCTTCCTCCGGGATGACCATATCCTGTACGCCCATTTCTTCAATGCGGATGATTGCTTCCGCCCCTTTTGCAACGAATGCACTATGCCATCTCCCCTCTCTGCTCGGGGACTCTAACATCAGCCGGACAGCTTTCCATCGAGTGGCACTGTCGCGACACTTGGTAGCTACAACCCATAAAAACCCGACAACTCCAGTATCAAAGGTAAACACGGGCCGATGAGACGTTGGACTTTTCTGCTCAATAAGGATCTCTTGTGATAGTTCGACAATTTCTCGAAACAGTGGCGTGAAATTGTCGTATTGGAGTTCGTCGTCCCACTGTGCGCATGTGAGTGCAATCAGGTTGATGTGATGGTGGGCCTGGAGATAGGCCGCCTCCGCACGAAAATGGGCATCATTAGAAATGCGAGAGCGGTTGAAAAGTGGTTGAAATGATGTATACCACTTGAAAAGTTGGTCTAGGCCATGCTGTGGGTATAGTCTCTCACGGCGGACTCTTGCAAAGACTAAGTCTACTTGGCAAGCCTCTTCCTCTTCACAGTCTTCATTCTCGGTGCTTGGAGTGTGCGACATAGCTCTCGTTCGCAGGCCTCCTCCCAGTCCAGATTTTCTGCTCGAAGACATTCCCATGGATTGAGAAATAATCTTCACTGTCCTCTTCCAGGCTTTTCGCGCTTCCGTGCAGGATTCGAAAACGTCAGGTAGAGTTTCGTATAGTTCCTCTTCGAGATTGTCCTGGACTTCGAACAGGGATTCTAAAGCGAATGGTCTCACCGTTCGATTAAACCTCCTGAAAATATCACCTAGTGAGTCCTCGAAGGTCTCTGGCCGGCCGGCTGTACCCTGTTGTGTGGGGCCATGCTTCTGCTCATTGAGCAGTCCCAAGCCAGATGTGGCATGTGCGAGTGCAGTAATATGGTTCCCTTCGAACAGCTCAAAACATACAACCAAAATGCAGCAAATGAGTGTCGTCCGTAGATCGTACTGGCCTTTCTCTATGTCTCTTCTCATTTGACCAATCGCACAACCATACTTTTGCAATGCAAATTGATGTCGGTCGGCATTTTTCTGGACCCTTCCTCCAACTAATCCAAAAAGCCGTTCCTCCTCGCTTGCCCGCTTAGAGTCCAATGTGCAACTGAGAGCGCCGATGGCAAGTACCGCATTCCGGATCGATCCTTGATACTCGCACGCTTGCAGAACAATACGGTCCCATAGCTCCCAGGGTCCAGTACCCGCAAGCTCAAACATGCTTCTCTCGTGGAATGTTTGAAAACTCAGAAACTCCTGCTGATTTTTGAACCCGAAATTGGAAAGATTCCGCTCCAGAGATGGCGCCAGGGAAGAGGTCTTCGGCACCAAATCTTTCAAGTCCCTTCGAGCCAGCCCTCTTGGTTGGACATGAGCAGGCTTGGGTTTCGGATAGCCATCGCACTGAAAGCCCATTTTCACACACCTTAAACATGCTGGCCTAGTCTCATCGCACTTGAGGTGACGAGCTCTGGAAATTTGTTAGGCACGCCCGGACCATTGTTCGTGAATTTGAAAATCCTGTAAGGCGCTGACTGACCTGCAAGTACGGCATCCTGACCTGACTTTTGGTTTCCAAGCTTTGATCCTAGGCCTGTCTGCTGCTTTCCCAGGCATTGTTCTATTAGCCCCGAGTCTCCCAGCAGCAATCAGTTTTAGAGGCTGGAAATGTCGAAGAAATGTTTCTTTGAAAGTGAGTCGACACAAGATTTGAGATATGGATGAATGCTTTGAGACCTTGGCGGCTGCTTACATTACTGTGTTCAAGCATACATCACGTCAGCATACATGGAGGGGTACGTGTACTCTAATTTCATCGAATGGTCGGTACGAGTAGTTGTCGCAGCTGCGCCACATCTGACGAATTGACCCGAAACTGTGAAGTGAGGCTCGGACACGAAAGCGGTTAAAAGATACGCTGTATGCTACACATCCTGGTGCCTCGGGGATATGCGTGTTCTTTGCAATAATGTATGCCCCGAGTCCCGTGACTCGGAAGCGTCCGTAACAAGGTAAAGTACTGACTCTCTTAATACAGTAAGTCTGGACGTAAATTAAAGTTAAAGTTAAGGTTAAAGTTGAATCTGTCGTCGAATCCAGGCAGGGACTCGGAGGGGGCTTTTGGTGAAGCCACCCAGTCACATCACGAGCTCACCGTGCCTCCACCCCGCTCACCCCGCCTTTTATCAACTTTCACTTCTCCTTACGCGACGATGTTCTTGCATAACCAGCCTGCTCGCTCAATCATACAAACCAAGTATGATATGATGACGACATGGCCTCACCCAGAGCTGAGAACAACAACAGCCGCCTGCGTCAAAATCCGGAGCCGCCGCCGCCGTCGAAGGGTCGTCGCCAGACTCATCAAGCGTGCGATAGATGTCGAGAGAGGAAAGTAAGGTGCGATTCAGCCGCCGCGGCGTCAGATGCCTCTCCCTCTTCATCTCCATCCAGCGTCCAGTCGGCGACGGGGAGGAGTGCAACAGTCACGTCGCAGTGTTCCCCATGTCGGAGGTGCTCAGTCCTTCAACTACCTTGTACCTTTCTTCTACCAGTCAAGGCACGTGGTCCCGTAAAGTAAGACAGACCGATTTCCCCTGTGCTTCGATTCGGACTAGACTCTGCTCACGGCATATATATCTAGGGGTTCATTAAGACGAGTCCAGAAGGTGGCGGCGAGGACTGAAATCGCATCATCACCCAAGGCTGGCACCACCACGCTTCCCGACACCACTCACTTGTTCTCGGAAAGTCCATCATCACATTGGGTTCCCCCAAATGATCGGCCCTCTTCACGCAGCCGCGACAGCACTGGTGGTAATGGCACTGGCACTGGTGATGGCGACGCTTTCAGTTCTCTCTACAACCGCCAAATGACCTCCCCGTCATCAATCTGCACTGACAAGCAAGGCAACCGTTCTAACGCTGCCAACGACACGCTTGGTCACGCCAGTTTTATCCATAAGTATCCGACCGACAGCCTTTGCGACCGGTCTTTGTTTCTCACGATACTAGAGGACTATCTCGAGCTGCTATATCCTTCGATCCCCGTAGTCCACCGACCCTCATTTCACCGTGACGTTTCGAAAGGTCGAGACTTGTCCGATAATGACTTTCTCGGACTGACGATCAGTATATGTGCGGTCCTGATAGCCACAATGCCGCGCAAATTCCAGGAATATCAATTGAGCCAAACACCACTGACGTTCCAGACTCGGACTGATATGGTGCATCGTTGTCGGGAGATAATCACGAGCTTACAGGAGCCGGACCATTACGATGTCATCTCTCTCAACAAATGGGCAATACCTTATTTGCTCTCTGTTGCATATTTTCAGATTGGCCAGTACAACCGTGCAAGAATGTTAGAAGTGGAGGCGGTTCAACTAGCACGTCTTCTGGAGCTGCACAACCCCCTGAGTCACATTGGATTAAGTTGTATTGAAACTCAGCTGCGGAAAAAAGCGTTTTGGCTAACGTTCTACACTTTTGTGTGAGATTTTCTTGCCACCAACAGTATTCACTACTAATTCAAAGTATCCAGACATTCAAAGTTGGTGAGAAAGGAAAGGCTGGCATTCATTGACGAAACTAGTCTACAGACCACCACTCTGCACAAGTTGCTACCAGTGGAAGTAGACGATGAAATGATCCTTGCCGATTGCATCCTTCCCCAACCTCAGGCCAGTCTATCGCTTGCGACAGCCTTCAATCTCCATTCTCTTACTTTCTGGGCAGCTATTACGTCAACCAGACCTCCAGGAAACATAGGAGAGAATGCGTCTGCAGCCTCTATATTGTCCATGAGTCCAGCGTCGCGTATTACATATTGGACACGTCGCTTGGAGGAGCTGAGGTATGTCCTCGATGGCGTCGCACCACAGCTTCGCCCTTGGAAGATGGCCAGCGTAGGCGAGTCCAATCTTGAACAGCCACTGGAATCGACAGGCGAGGGACTGAAAAGTGTGCAACTAGAGTCATTGCGTGCGGATCTACATGTGACTCATCTGTGGCTCCAGAGTATCATCATTGAAGAGATTGCAGCGCTGAAGAAATCTTTATCCGTCGTACTAGACCCTGACCAGTTAAGAACCCTTTGGAATGAGCGGCAGGATATTTGTCATCGCATGTTACATGTTCTGCATGGTATATCTATCTCCCGACTTGAGCCGAATGGCAACCACCTGGTGAGTTGCAACATAGATCATGTACAGCGATTTCAACGCTAACTGAGGCAGACACATAAAATACGTGACGTTGCCGTTACTTTACTGGGCTCACCATTCGAATCGACGAACCCAATAACCAAGCGAGCAAACGAGTACTTGCAAGAATTTATACACATCCTGTCGTGTTTGGACGACAGTGATAGTATGTCTACGGTGAATATGCAGACGTGGATTGTTGTCGAGTCATGAAAATCGACATCAGATAGAAGCTTCTCGAGGTTTCTCGAATATACGCCCATTCAGAACTCGACGGTAATGATCATGAAAGATCAGCGCAGGATAGGATGGACCAGCATGTCAAATTACGAGGATGGGATATCGAGGCTTCACGATCTCGCAACGACATCAGCTCTGATACTATGGTCTCACTCCTGTACTTGTTAATAGCTCCACCGCAAGAGCACGGCTAGTCATAGATATCCACAGAGCCAGCCACGCGAAGAGGGTACGACGGGGCGAAAGAAGACTGACACGGGCTCTCACCTGCTTGAGGACGACCTTGAATGTGCAGTCGCAATCTCAACCTCTAGGAGAAGGATCAAGAACCATTTCAGCGACAATGAGTTAGGGTTAGGGTTCTTGTATGCTGCATACCTGGGACCAGTCTATAATCGATCCACTCCCAGCTGCGGCGCGGGTCTCATTGCCATGCCATCTGAGACGCCGGCTGCGGACAGGATAGCCTGAGCAGCTAGTTCAGCGATCAACTCCTCCAAGCAAGAAGTATGCTCAACTCAAGTCACCTCAACCGAGCTCGAACGTACTTGAGCTCCGGGAAAGTCATTGCCACGATTGACGCCGGTCGAGAAGCGGTTTCACGTCGGCTCTCCATCCTCGTCTAGATTTCCGTGTGCAGCTTCGGGGAATTGTATACAGGTATGCAACAGCTTGCCCAGCCCAACGCCATCAACAAGACGAGTACTTTTTTATTTTTGGCCGACAATATGATGGGCGAAAGAATGATGAGAAGTTTCCTACGAGACCTTTTCACGAAATAGAGGTCTACATATTGCAAAACAAAATGCTCTCTTTGAGGACAAATGCGGGTTGCTCTCTATCCTCGCTCATATAATCTTCTTTAAGCTAGCGGGATCGGGGTCCTTGGCAACATCCTGCCAGTATTTCTGTCCTTACCTCTCGGAAAATCAACGATGCTACAGTCGAAGATGGACGCTCACGAAGGCGTATTTTAAGCAAAAGAAGGGGTGCCCGCCTCAGTCCTAGGACGCCGCCGTAGTCTCTTCGAGTCATTGCAAAGTCAAGGTCTTAGGTGCTGGAGAGAGAGATTCTCCGTTGATTAGGCTGGCTGAAAAGAGGGGCTGCTCCGAAGATACTCCGCACCGTGGAACATCACATGGATTGCAGAACCAAAGGAGGAAAAATAAAGAAAATTTATCCTTAATTCAATCTTTGAAGTTAAACGGATCGCCAAATTTTTTCATTGAAGAACCATCACATCAGTATTGTATTGCTGAGCATACATTGCGCTTCACTGCTGTAACATGACGATGTATCTTCTACTATGGTCAAGATATATAGACCAGTGAGATTTCATTGAGGCTCTACAGCTCGTACTGTTCACGACTCTTCAGATCAATCTGCACGCGTTGAGTGGCGCTGGTGGTTTTATGAAACCTGTAAGGCTTGATCTTACGCTCGAACAACTCGTCTAATTCGCCGGACGTGCGACTAGTAGGTGTAAGTTAAAAGTCTTGTGAAGCGCATAAGGAGACGGATTAAGGCGAAAAGAAACGTACTGTCTTGTCTCGGGAACTAGGAACCAAGTGGCCACTACGAACGGCGCACCAACACCTGCAAAAAACCAACAAGTCTTCAAGCCCCAATTCCACTCCGCGGCGTTGAGCATGTAAGGGACGAGATAACCCAGACCGAGGCCAGTAATATTACCAGAAGCAGCCGAGAAGCCGGTGGTGTAGTGTCGCAGTCTTGCCGATGGGATCTCACCCACGAGACTCCAAGATGCCGATGCCATAGTTACAAGGCCAACGTCTACAGTTGGCAGTCAGTACCAGGTGTCTATTTACAGGACTGGTCGCGATAAACTTACTCCACAGACAAGAGAAGAGCACCAGCAGTGCCTTTGTCGCTTTGCCCTTTGGTACGACCCCGAGAATTCCAACTCCTATGTTGCAAAGAACGCACAAGGTCACACCATAAAATCCGAGCGGGCGTCGACCAACGACATCTGAAACAAAGACCACTACTATGGTAGCAGCGATATTGATACTTGACGTGATACAAGTGATCATGAAGGGATCTTTCATGCCAACCTGTTGGAAGAAGTAGCTGCCGTATGTAAAGAACACGCCGAGGCCGATGAAGAAGCCAGATAGAGGGAGGACGCACGCGCAAAGAGTCCTGATGCCGTCGCGGCCTTTGAAGATCGACCACCAGCTCTGGCTCCGCTGCTCGGCCGCTACTTGGTTCTCATGCTCAATATTCAGGAGCAAGAGATTATAAGCATGCTCGATGTCGAAGTCCGCCGTACCCTTATTGATATAGCGGAGGGCCGCTTTCGCCTGCTCGGGTTTCCCGTGATTCACACACCAGACCGGCGACTCGGGAACAAAGAGGTATATGATCAGCATCAAGCCAACCTGTGACCACTGCGTATAAATAGGCGTGAGGTAATCATAAGGGTCTTTCTTGCTCAAGACCTGCAGTGCCACTGGCGCGAAGAACTGCCCAATGACCCACCACATAGTCCAGGACGTGAGGAAGACGCCGCGGGCGCGGACGGGCGCAACTTCAGTGATGTATCCGGGAACAGTCGTCTGTAAGCACCCGACACCGAGGCCGCCCAAGACCTTAGACGCATACCAGACCTTGTGATCCCGCCCAACACACTCCACCACCAGGCCGAGGGCGATGAAGAGCCAGTACAGGTACATGGAGAACTTCCGGCCAAATCTGTCCGTCACAAAGGGCAGACCCAGCATGCCGATGATTTGGCTGATGGACCCGACGAGTCCCCAGTTGCTGATGACGGACGATGAGAGTACAGTTTTGCCAGACGCATCGATCTGGTTCCCGAACTGCCGGACAAAGCCTGGATTGGCGATGAGGTTGCCGATCAAACTTGAAGCCCGACGGCCAGTCAGCATCCATCTTGAGTACTATGGTATGGCCAGTGACAGAGGAAGGAGTACAGAGGGAAGGAGATTGAATGCTTGAGGGAGGGAGGTCGAGGAAGGGAGTGCGGACGAAGGAAAGTGAACTACCCAATCTGATATCCATCGGTAGCCGTGCTGATGGCCACGAGGGAGCAGATAAGCGAGTTCATCTTGAACACCTTGATGGTTTCCCAGACGGTCAAGTCCTCGTATCCATCGAGGCCCTGACCTCTGGCAGCGGCTTCGGCCATGGCGTCTTTCTCAGTGAGAGGAGGAGCTTCGTTGTCTAAGGACTCCTGATGTACGATGGCATCGCTCGCGGGCTGCTTCTCAGATTCTGCCATGATGCTGTGGGGTGCTGGGCCGGTTTGTTTTGGTTGCAATCGAGGAGGGGTGGGGTGCAAGTGGAAGTGGAAGGAAGACGAGATGACCAGTAAGATGAAGATGAAGGTGAAGATGAAGATGAAGATAAGATGAAAAGGCAAATAAAGAGAGGGCCTACCTTGCTGCTATCCCTCCATCTCTATATATATATAATTCACATACTCTGGCTACCATGATCTGGGATCTGGAATCTGGGGCGCCCATGTTTCCCCGCTGTACCCCCCATCGGCAATCCGCCAGGAGTAAGTGGGGTGCGGGGAACCTGGCAGCGGGCTCGCTAGTCACTGGAGCGAAAGGAACTGTATGCAGTACAATACTGTACTGTTTGTACGGAAAAAAAAAGTACGAGAGTACGAGAGTACGAAAGGAACGTGGTTGAGGAACGTGGTTCAGGAACGAGCGAGTTTCTCCGTTCGCGTGCGTGGTCAAGTTGACAGCCACTGATGGAAGCGAGCAAGCGAGCGAAGCGAAGCGATTCGATACAAGTAACCCCGAGCCGAGCACCACGCCAAACCACTACCTTACCATACCATACCATAACCACTCCCCACAAAAGAAGTTTCTCCGCTCGCACTTCTTTAAGCTACACTACACTACATTCCACTCCGTGCATGCGTGCTGGTGCTCTATCTGATACTCGTACCCCGTTCGTCACGACTCGGGGAACAGTATCCATACCAGCGTCAGTTCGCTCACATATCATCCGAATATCCCTCGTCCTCGTGTCGCTCCGGATGTGTCGTCCAACATGTTATAAGTAAATAAGCGGGCTGCCTTTCTTCTTATGAGATGAAGAGTTGACGGTCCCAACAACTCTTCATCTCACAAGAAGAACATGGAACTCCTCCAGACTGGAAATACCTGGATCTGGCACCCCGACTGGGTTGATGCCAAACCAGACAGTGCCGGTGGCTTCCTGCACTTTCGCAAGACCCTTCATCATCACCATCCGGGGGTCACGCCCGCAAAACCCATCACCATCAACATCTCGGCCGACACTCGCTACAAGCTCTACATCAACAAGCAGTTCGTGCATGGGGGACCCGTCAAGGGTGATGAGAGGCGCTGGTTCTACGATACTGTCGATGTGACCCCTTTTCTGCGCGATGGGGACAACCACATCGCGGTGCACGTCTTGCGCTTCTACCATGCGACGACATATGCTTGGCCCTTTGCGCGGATGCCCATCGGCGGCCTGTTCATTCAGTCGGTGGACCAAAGCACCCCGTGTGGGTTGAACACCGACGATTCCTGGGAGACCGCCATCGACCCGTCTGCGGAACTCCGGGTTGGCGATCCCTTTGACGTGTTCATGCAGATATTCGAGCGCGTAGACAGACGCAGAGACGCGCACTTAACCTGGACCAGAGCCTCAGTGGTCGTCATCCCCTTCGAAGGGGTCGGCCTGACCTCGCCGTGGCGGCTCTGCCCTCGCATGATTCCGCACCAGCGACGGACTCCTCTCACATTCCATGCCCTACACAACGTGCGCAGCACGGTGGGCGCCGCAGCGTGGGAGGCACTCCTCCTCCCACATGCTGATTCTACTTCGACTGCGGCGGCAACAGGACTGGAGCAGGGTGCTGGTGGGTTGCGTCTCCCGTCTAATTCGACCCATCATCTGGAATTAGAGGTCGAAGCTCACAAAACCACGCTGTTGGCGTTCAGGTTTTTGGCAGAAGCTGTCGCTTCCGGCACGAAGCTCACCATAACCTACTCGGAGTGCTACGAAGATGAACCCCACGAGATGCCATTTTCCCGATGCAAAGGAGACCGCACCGATACCACCAAGATGCTCATCGGCCCCTACGACTCGTACACGCTTTCGGGCGGCGTAGGCACGTCTCCTTGCTATACGGTCAACTCGCCACGGGAGGAGGTCTATCAGCCATTTCACTACCGCACCTTTCGCTATTTGACCGTCGACATCGAGGTGCCTGCAAACGCCGAAGTCACTTGCGTTGGTTTCGACGTGGTTGAAACCAGATATCCTCTCGAGGTCGAGGCCTCATTTGGGACGGGAGATGAGTGGGTTTCTAAGTTCTGGTCGATCAGCGTTCGCACTCTCGAGAATTGCATGCATGACTGTTACGAAGATTGCCCGTTCTACGAACAGCTACAGTACTCTTTGGATACCCGAAGTTCGTCGCTCTTCACCTATCTCCTTTCAGCGGATGACCGTCTCGCGCGTCAAGCGATCGTCCAGATTCATGACTCATTTAACCCTTCCATTGGGCTGACCGCATCACGATCAACAGACAGCATCATGATGCGGCAGTACATTATCCCATTCGCACTGTACTGGATCTGTATGGTGACGGACCACTATGAGTACTATGCCGATGCAGCCTTTGCGCGACGCTTTCTTGGTGTTGCCGAAAGCATCTTGGAGACCTTCGCCTCACAAATTGGCAGTCATCATGGTCTGATAACCTCGCCCAACAATGCGGCGTGGGAGTTCACCGACTGGACAACTCCGTGGGCCAAGACTCCACCTGGCGTCCCCCCAGCGGTGGGTCGAACGGGAGTCTCAACCTACATTAACTGCCTATACGCGTACACATTGAAGGCTCTGGCTACGCTCCACAAGCATCTAGGTAGGAGAGAGTCCGCGCTGGGGTTTAGAGACAGGGCAGACGCCATTAGTAACGCCGTGTCTCTGCATTGCTTTGATGGAGAGTTCTTCACAGACGGGTTGGCACAAGTCCCTGTCCCCGCCAATGAGTACAGCCAACACAGCCAGGTCTGGGCAGTGCTGTCGGGTGCAGCAACGGGCACGCTCGCAGAGCGGATTTTGCGTGAAAGTCTTGCCAACGGCGACCCGGATTCCCAACGATGGATCCCATCATCTGCATCCCAAACGAGAACGAGTCTGATCAAGCACGAACGTCGATTGTTCACGATGACGTCGATCTCCTTCTCCTTCTACACACTGAGGGCTGCAGCGGCGGTGGGTGGCGCTTTCTACGACGAGCACTTCCCTTCTTTCTGGACTATATGGAACAAGCAAGTGGCCCAGAACGTGACGACTTGGGCTGAGGATTCTGTCGGCGTTCGCTCCGACTGCCATGCGTGGGGATCAGTACCCATCTATGAGTTCGTCGCCGAGGTCGCTGGAATCAAACCGGCAGCACCAGGCTTCTCCAAGGTCGCCTTTCAGCCTCGGCTGCGACTCTTTCCTCGTCTAAACATGACCGTGCCCGTCGGTGGCATTAACGACAAGCTGATCGAAATCAATTGGGAGCGCTTAGACGATGAGACAATAGTCAGCCTGCGGAATCGTACCCGCAGGTCTGGAACTATGGTCCTCGTCGTAGTCAGGCTGCCCGACCGCGGGGAATTTACTGCCGAGCTGCGTGATACCCTGGAGTACCACGTTAGGAACACTTGAGTAGATCCTTGTAAACTTTGGCCCAGCGTCATGTTCCCAATCAGCACCGTCCTCCCGCCGTGTTGATTGACCATTTAAGGACTGTCCCTTACCCGTCGTTTGCCATTTAGCACAGGGCTTTATCTCATTTTAGCGGTTCTGGGATTTTCTTAGATGCGGTCGAACTAGATAAAGCCGTGGCTGTGAAGGCTGCCGTATAGAGAAATATATGTTGTATCTACTCAGCCTGAAATATTCCGTCCTTAGGACTAGTGTAAAACGTGTCAATGCTCTACTGTAGCGCACCTTGGATAGAAAGCTAGGTCGCTACCAGATAGGTACTGACCCATCTCCGCTCCGAAAAGCCTCAGCCTGTGTCAACCATCTCCATCCAAGTGAATAGTTACTCTTGATTGACTTCTTTAGTGAAGTGGCATGTTCTTCGCGCCTTGTGGCAAGCAGAATCCCTGCTCAAGATACACATTCAGCGCTAAATTGTTGCTAAGCGAACGTTCTCAGGGGATTAGAAAATGCAGGTAAGGAGGAGGAAGTACTTTGATTATGAACCTCCAAGCTAGATAGGCACGTATTATCTAATCTAGTTCAATCTCTATTTATCTAACTACATCGTTCACAGTGGGTTCTTTGAAGCGCAATTGAACTGTAGTTTCGTAAACAAGACCAGACCAGTGATAGAATGAGGGATACTAAGACAGATATTGTTTTTTTCTCGGGTATGGGTGCTGGCGAGTCTAGATATCCCTGGAGAGCTTGCTAACTGCCAAATTGCTTGTCACAATCTCCGCATTCGAGGTTATGGGCCCGGCGATTTAAGGCACCTAGTGAAGGTGTTGGTTGATTCAGAGAGTCTCGGCTCCCAAACTACCGCTTGCAGTTGACCAATTGTAGGCCATCCTCAGTGTTGTAATCCGGCTGGGCTGAAGGAGGAAGGAACGACGCTATTTTACTGTACGACAGTCCAGAAGACAAGAGGGTAGGAAAAGGGCGCGGGATAGCTCGGTTTATGCTGTTTAACTATGGCGTACAAGTGCCGCTCTGCTACCCTTTTAGCTAGTTTTATATAACCCTTCGTCCGCTGAGACATTTGCCAGCGCTAGCAAGGGCATAAACGAGAAGCTGTTATTCGCCAGAGGATGAGGCTCGACTAGGACCCCTTCTTAGACCAATTAGAGCCCTTGCTTTGCTCCCCTGCTTAGCGTTGGCAAATGTCTCAGCGGACGAAGGGACAGAAAAATACTGGCAGGCAGAGTTAAGCCCTCTCGTCAGTCGTAAATTACCTCACCTCTTTGCTTTCGGAAACTAGCGTGAACTATACCTAAGTACCTACCCTTGGGTACTTGTTCCCAAACCCGAAATCCGTCTCCGAAAACCGAATCCTTCTTTTGTCTCGCTTTATGTCACACGGCCGTCGCCCTCATCCTGCTTTCCAAGGGAGAGTAACCCAATAAAACACACAAATCTATGATGACAACTAATCATTTGAGACAGGAACGACGCAAATTATCTCCGTAAAGCAAGCACAACCAGCTGCGAAGGCTGCGAATGCTACGAAGGCGGCTAACGTAGGTTCGGTTTAGCAGTAGACACGTACGAGTGCACTACGTGTACTTTACTCGCTTTCTCCGTGAAACTGAACCTACTGGGTAAGAATCCAGGACAATATCCAACCAATGTTGTCCTGAAAACCCGATTGTGGATACAGTGTAGCCTCTGGCTCCAGCTTTTTATAGAGAGACTTTTCCTTATCTGCTTTTACGGTAGCAAAGTTAACTTCCCCTCACCACTGCTCTGTTGACAAATCAGAAGCGAATCTCCGTTGACCCCTTTTTTAACTCAAGGCAGCTTCAAATCCACTCCTTCTGTGTGTAAGTGATAGGTAAAAGTTCCCTACCATACCATTTTAGAGCCGGGGGGTACACTGTAGGTTTGGTCCCTGGAAGAAACGCCAGGAAGGACTTGCTTGGAGTGGTTTAATATAAGTTAACTTCTAAAGGAGTTACGAAGAAATTGTGAACTTAAAATAAAAGTAACTCAAAGCCGAGTAGGAAAACTTTATGTTCCACACTGTTCATGTGCAAAAAGAATTTCCTACATAACTCAAGGGCATCACCTACACATTCCAAATACCCAGAAATACTAGAGACAACGCTCACACGGAAAATACCAACAGTCACACAAAGCCCAAAATCTTACCCTATACTCAACATGAAGATTTTCAACATCCTCCTACTTGCACCGATTTCCTCTGTCTTCGCTCAACACTACATTAGCCTTGGTTCCATGAATGCAAACCGCCAACCATGCTCAAAAGTAGGCTGTAGTTATTACATCTGCTCAAACCCAGCACCAGCTAATACATAGTCACGAGGATGCAAGTAAGCGAACCTCATTCTTTTCCCAAATGTTCAATAACTGACTGTAAACCAGCACTATCACCCTATGCAGACGAACCGTTGAGGATGACTATAAATGCTAAGGCATCACAGTATCAGAGGACATCTGGAAGGGTTGTGAGAAACTCTCGGAATCTTATTTCATGAAATACAGCTGACAAGGAGTAATTAGCAATCTCTAAAGTTCCAAGTTCCACTTGCCTCTTGGTATTCAGTCTTCAAGTTCGGGAGATGCTTTTGGTTATGATTGGTACTTGTGGTCAGTTTGTTTGGAAAATAAACTATTCAACATGGGAACCATCATTGAAAAGATTTTGCTCCACACCTTTTGAATAATGCCAACGTGATTAACTAACTGTACCCGCTTCCTCTTATTGGGGGTGATCTATTGTGAATATTCGATTTGAGCGATGTACCTAAATGAAGCTCTCCAGCTAATTGGAAAGCTCGTCCGAAACTGCGGAATGGGGGGTTTGAGCCAAATATTGCATTTCTTTCTGATGCGCTCTTGTGGATGTAAACACAAGCATTTGTGTAAGCGACGGTAGAGTATGTCCACCGACCTGCCGCTTCCAAATACTCTAGATTATTACTGTCTCCAATTGAAGTCGAAAATGAAAGACTCATAGCTCTTGATTTAGAGATATACGGAGGAGTAGACTCGACAGAAGGACGGTGTAATTTGAGCTCGGTCGAAGGGTCTGCGAATAGTGACTCTGCTGATCAACTTCAACCATAAACGACTTGACATTGCTCTCCTCTTTGAAATATAATCCTGTCAGCGAATGGTGCATCGCCATTTTCTCAAGTGCTAAATAGGTCAAACAGTCGTGCTTCTGGCGTTCGAAAATTATCGGATGACTGCTAGGGTTGTGTGCTGTGCCATGTTAGTCGTTGGAATTCTGTTGGTATCCAACAAATTCATATATCTGCGACTCCCAACAACCTTGAGCAACAGAACGAGCGCACCTATTCTATTTTGTGCTGCTCGTGTTAGATGTTGTCCCTCCCGTACTTTTGGATTGGGGCCACATCTTCCCTTCCTTCTTCCTGATCCAGCTTTGTATGCATGTTGACCAACAACACTTCACAACTTTCTTGGAGAAAGTCCCCGAAACCTCTATTCAGAGTTAGGTGGTTGCTTCATCTGAAACATGGGCAGTGCTCGCTTCCATTCTTTCAGCAATCATCAACTCTTCTTTTGCACATCAATTCGACTTTGTATGGAGCAGATCGTCAATCGTCTCATTTCAACGGGCCGATTTTCTATTTGAAGGTGCTCAAGAATCTCAGAATAATTCATTCCAACATTGAAAGGAAATCTGAAGTGAGCCATTTTTCGCAGATTGCGTGTACCCAACGTGCTGATGCAATCAAAAGCGAGGTTTGAAGCTCGCATTGCTGTATGTATATATTATCACAACAATACAAAGTAGTGAGTGACTTCTAGTGATTAAACAACTCATTATTAATCTCATCATGAACTTGATTCATTTGTTGATTCTAGTCAGCTTTCTCACCCTCGAGTGCGGAGCAGCTTCCACCGGTCTAGTCATCCAGCCCGCATCACAAACCTCAGCGAATTCTGTTCTGAGTACCAATTACTGCTTGAGGCGAAGAGCCTTTCAACCAGGAATTCCCGGCGTTACCCAGTCCGAAAAATCTACAATGTCAAATCAAGAATCGACTGAGTCGAACACAGTCCCAAGCACTTCAGTAATTTCCGACCAGACATCAACCAGCTCACCCGGCCTGTCCTCGACTTCATTCCCGGCGTCGCCATCATCAACAACATCGACACCTGGTTCGGGCACACCAAAATCCACTGCATCGCTAGCTTCGATGGTGGGTGTTGGATTTGCCAGGTGTGACGATGAGCATGCGTGCCCCTTCATCATCTCCGACAATAACTCCAGGGCCAACCAGCACGCCTTTAGAAACCACATGGATACCTACAAGGACATCTGGCAGTGTCACTGTGGAGACGGTCACGTTCAGTTGCAATCTTCTCTTCAAGCCTCCCCCGCGGTCAGAGAAGGACGTCAAATCTTCGTTAGAACAAGTCCATGACGATTTCCTTGGCTTTGTGCCCAAGATGAAGAGCGCCTCGTCCATATTTGATAACCTCGGTTCTACATTTGCTGCCTTCTCATGAGCTGTTTCCTCGCCTGGAGCAACAGACAACTCCGTTTCCACGGCTGGAGCAGGACTTTTTGGTCTGTTTCATAGCGCTTTCTCTGGTACGTGCAACATCTCTAAGAGATGGAGTTGGGACTAATGGATTATATACAGTGGCAGCTGATATTGGGACCGACCTCGGCTCCATTGGGCTTTCAGAACTTGACGAAAGTGGGTAGCTTTTGAATCGATTTCAACGAACCCAGAGCGACATCTTTGATTTGGGCACAGTTATCACGGACATAGAGCCTTTACTGTCCAATCTGAACCTCCCCAATGGTAATGCTATCATGGGTTACTCTGGAGCAATACTTGATGGCATTGGTATTGGTGAAGATCTGCGGGAACTTGTTGATTTGGCAAACAAACCACCGCCAGACACAAGACCAACACCTGAGCCAACTACCCAGGCGACACCTACTACCAACCCATCCTACACCTCCACCTCCACAGGCACCAGCACCAGTTCATCTGCCAGTGCAACCGAGACAACGAAATTGTACTCCATCTCAACCAAAGAAGGGACCAAGTTAGAGGATTACTACGCATTCATAAATGGCCTCCCCGATGGTGGCTAGGGCATCAAAATTGTGTATCCATATATCGAGTGGCAGGTATATGGTTCGTACTTGACTGAGTCACAAGCAGAGGAAATACGTGGTAATGCTATGATACGAGCGGTGGTGGAGAATTCAGCCGGTGATGATTCAGATGATGATGAGCACAGCGTGATACCAAACACGCTCGAAGCGAGAGTAGATCCTGATCTTTACCCCATGCTGAACCTGGCACAGCAACCCATCAGTCCAGGCCATCTGAATCTTATTTCACAAGGGCCGAGAAATGCTGTGGCCAGACGCAGCCAACCGACCCTAGCGATTCCCGACTACCTTCTGTCACCAAAGGCAGGAGAGGGCATAACGATCTTTGTCATAGATACTGGCATCAATCCAGCCCATCCAGCAAGTAACATCACTTTCAGCATCTGCTAGTACCCGAACCAACTAACAATGGGATAGGAGTTCGCAAATTCATATACGGCGGGGGACTATTATGTTGTTCCTAACAATCTGATAGCCTTACCAGCAACAAAACCTAATCCTGCTGCTGGGCTGGGCGGCCCGCGTTTTGTTCCATATATTCCAGACTCGGACCAGGTCATGAGCGAATCGAAGAACCACGGAAGCTGTGTTGCGTCTCTTGCAACTGGGAGGGTGTATGGTGTAGCGAAAAGAGCGCGCCTCGTTCCAGTGAAGTACACAAATAGCAGAGGTTCCTCCACAGACATGGCGGTTTAAGACGCATTCATGTATGTTATCAGCACTGTCATGAACAGGGACAGTGGTAAAGCGGCCCTTCACCTAACTCAGGTATGACGTTGATCCCGTGTATTTTAAGATGAAGCAGGCACTAAACTTTAACTAGGTTCGGCAGTTTTGAACTTCTCTCAAGGTTGGCGAAAATATCACACTACAGGCCAGTCGAGGTAGTTCTGATTGTGAATAGGGTTCGGACATCTGAGAGGTGAAGCGTGGCAAAAACGTCGCGACCTGATGGAGGTGCTTCTTAAAACATGTTGGAAAAATGACAGTGAGTCTCAAAAATACGCTTCGTGTTTCAGGATAAAAGTTTTGAGAGGCTTGAGACTCCAATACGTCTCCAAGGCACAAATCCGAGCTCTATACCTCCACTCGGCGCCCGTCTTTTTCTCTTTCTTTTTTGCTCTTTTTGGAATGGCCATGCTGACTCGTCCATAGTCGTAACGGTCATTGCCGCTGGCAATGAAGGCGAAGATCCCTTTTTTGACCTCAGCAAAGATATCCCAGCTTGTCTAGGGAAACCGACGAACCCCCTCATAACAGTCGGCGCGTGTGATATAGCAGGTAACAGAACGCCACTGACTAGTAGAGACCGTGGTCTTGGGGGCTCAATAACGACCAGCGCACAGGGAGACAACGAAGTCCGATGTGTTGCACCGGGCTCCTCGGGGTCACAAACACAGCCCGGGACATCTATGGCGGCGCCGCAAATTGCTGGTCTTGCAGCCTACTTTATGTCACTGCCACGGGCCGAGCTTCCTGAAGCCATCAACGCTGATACACAGACTGCCGGTACGCAAAATGCCCTTGGGACTTTTCTCGGACCTTCCCTGACTGGCGGGAAATTCATTGGGCCTGACCTTCATGTCAAAGGAAAAGTCTCCCAAGCCGTAAAAGACTATATCGGGAGAATGGCATACAAACGTGACCTGACTCATCCCGATGCTGTCAATGTTGGATACAATGGCGTCGAAGAAGGACTCTGCAATGTTGTTTGGCCTAACACTTCTTTCAAGCGGAAGCGAGGAGGTATTCATGCACGAGCTGACGAGTATGGTTTGAGCCCTGTTGTCGTATCCGGGGTGCTTGATCCCACGGCTTCATACCAACTGGTGAGTTCAAGCATAATGAGAATGAACTTTGACCGTCCTTGCTGAGACAATCATTAGCCAGCATGTCCTCTGTCCTCTCCGGCTTCGTCTGCTACCTCATCGTCATCTGTTACCTCGACCCGACAGTCCCCTCGACAGCATCCACACCTGAGCCATTCACCGTACCTGCGTCCACTATTTCCACGCTTGGGAAACCAACTCCAAGCTCAAGCACTCCCGCATCTCTGAATCCAGATGCCGTTCCTGCAGTCTCGATTCCAACTCCTGTCCCGCCGCGGGTTGTCCTACCAACTGCCTTACCTTCCCCTACGTCGACGGAGGACGAAGGGAAGCCCTGCTATGCTCACTGTTACGACAATGGAGACATAATTGGTTGAGCCGGGATTTTTGTGGGATCGTCACGTTATGTTGTCAAGGCATGTCTTTTGCCGCGTTGGATTGTCGTTGAGCCATCCTTTATTTGACTTACTTCTGATGATTTTGCCATTTCATCGAGGTGTAGGAGTGGTTTGGGTTATTAGCAACACGCTGTCGTATCTGCAGTGGAAACAACCATGTATTGCACATTCGTTCAATTTCTCTTTTTGTCTGGGAGTTTGTCAGATTGGTTTCTAGGAATTATAGGCAGTAAATGGGTACGTAGATGATATGCAGTATCTTCGAATTTTTTGATTTTGGGTATCATTCTATTTTCAAGCATGCCCCTTGGCACGAGCCATCGGGCCCCAGTTCTCTCGCGGGTTGAGTTGATACCTAACAAGTTTCTTCTTGTCCTTCTCAGCACCCAATTTCTCATCGAATACAACCTTAATCTTCTCCTCGGTAGCTGCAGTAGCAGAACCGCCGTTCTGCTCTAAGTCTTTCGGCTTGCCCATCCCCATGATGGCGTACCCTGGGGTCTTCTCTCTTAACTTCCCCTCTTTCACTGGCTCCTTCTGTCTCGTCCATTCTCGCATAATCTCCCAGATGACATCCCAAGGTGCATTTGTTTTGATACTTCCGGGTTTCGTATGGCTTCTTGTGACGAGGTATCCGAGACCTCTGAGAGCTCCACGGATGGAATTCTCAATCGGTGTCACGCAATGGATAACCTTTGAGAGGACTGATGGGATGAAGTGGAATGGTGCGGGGTCGAGAGCAGCTGGATCCCATTTCCCAGTTTTGGATGTCGATGTTGGTGAGGTTGGGTCTTCCTCGATGAATATGCATTCTTCCAGAGCAAGTGTCAGCATGCCCTCGATTCGGGAAGTCGTTTGATAGGTATCCTTCGAGACTTCTGGCAACCCGTCTAGAATTCTCTTGATAAATTCCGGATCGTGGATGGGCCCAGCATACATGGGTCCAGCGATGTGGGTTCTAGATCCGCAATGCTTACAATTCTCACTAGCACTTGGCCCTTGTCCATAGACATGCTTCCAGTGATAGCCACCTTTCTTTCCTTCTACCAGCTTATTCTTGCCAACTGTCTGTGTTGTCCATGCTCCACAGCCAGAGTCGCAGTTGTAGACCACCATTGTCTTCCCAGCGAGGAATTTCACATCGGCAGGTGACTTGTGGATTCGAACAAATACCCGTGCGTAGAAGTCGATGGACAGGGAGAGGAGCGGTTCCATGGCCATCCCGTATCTAGCAGCAGATGTTGCGATGGCATTTAGAATAAGACGAAGACCACCTTCGTGTGAGTGTGGCCCTTTGATTGTTGTTCCGCCGTAAAGGGAATAAGCCTTCTCAGGGTAGCCATTCGATGCCCAAACTCCAGCATCTGTGCAAGTAACGCAAAGAAGTCCACCGTCATCCCGAACCGCTTGCACTGCGGCATCCAGGAATGGGGCAGCAGTTCCATATGGATCGAGGTCGATGACATTATACTTCAAGCTAGGCTGTGGTCGTCCCTTTTCATCTCTGCAGTCTTGACCGATCAAGCTGTACATATGTGCCATGGCGTTGCTGGTCACGGCTTTAATTTTGTCCTCCAAACGGTTGTGCTTGATGTTCATCTCGATCGTCTTCGTAGCTTCTGGGAGTAGGTCATTCGCAGTGACTGAGGTCGTGAAGGGTATCTCTTGGGCATATCGTAATGCGCGGAGACCGGTGGCTGATAGAGCATCGAGGATTGTGAATGTGAATTTGCTGGGTGGTGATTCGGGTATATCTTCGTGTTTGGAGGAGTCGGCATCTGTCTTTGCAGTGAAGACGTCTGGTGCGGCAGTGGAAGTGATTGAGGGGGCATTTGGTTCTGATCCAACAGGTAATGGTTCCGCATCTTTCGTAACACTGTCGCCGTCATCTGTTGGTTTTGCTTCTGTTGGCGATCCATCCCCCTCCAGCTTCCCCGCTTTCCTCGAGACATCGCCCAATCCCTCCTCTTCGCGCTTGCGCTTCTTTTCCTTATTCTTAGCAGCAATCTTTTGCTTATGCCTCTCCACAGATCTCTGCTTCCTTTCCAACAGCTCTTCTCCATATGCCTTGATCGCTAGGACGCTGAGATCTCGATTGAATTGCTGAATCGGGTTGTAGAATACGGATTGGGGGGTATTTTCGCCTTTTGGCGTCGCTTGCGGTACAGCTGGACCCGAAGCAGGTACGAGGATATGTGCCAGTCCTTCCTTGACAGTTGTATACTCCTTGTCTTCGTGGAGAAGGTGTTGTCCTGCTTCTGGTGAAGCTGAAAGGTCCGGGAGTGACGAAGCCATTCTCGCGGTTGAAGAAAGTAGGCGGACCTGGTTTGCGTTCAGTTTCGAGGGCGTCGCAATTGCATATCTCCGCCCGAGACTCCAAGTTAATTTCCAAAATGCTTGCATGCGCGGTGACTGAATGATGGCAGTTTGGTGGTGACTTGACTCGATCGAAGAGAAAAATAAGGTAAACTGCCGGGCGGTGTCCTAATCCAGCTACGCCAAGTTGAAATTAGTGCTCAAGCTGCTTCCCTTCCCCTTCTGAGATCAACAACACCAAGCCCGCCATCCTTGGAACAAGCTTTTATGATGCCTGGGCTGCAGATGTGGCTTATTTTCTCTTACCTTTCACAGCTTTTTCATATTTGACACGGTACGAAGACAGTGGGATATTTCAAAAGTTCGTCAACCTAATCTAGCCAACCAATTGCCTTTACCTGCGAGATATTTCGACGGATCCAGACATACCTACCTGTTCTCGTTTCGTTATCGTGGTGTCGGTGATCGTGCAGTTTTCCTTCCCAGCTCTGTGGCCTGTCTAGAAATGCTCACGGGGACTGTCAAGATGCTGGGGCAACCTCGTCAATTACCAGATTCCATCGAATCAAAGACTGACGAGAATTGGTCAATGATTTCTATCCCATGTACTGTACTGCATACCAAACATCTACTGTATGCAGATATCTACAGACATCACGACAACTTTGACTGCATTTCGCATCCCAGCTGGCTACATACGGGCCAGCTTACAGGATATACCACTCTCAAAAATTAACAGGCTGTGTTTCTTTTTTTTTTTTTTTTTTGGTTTCCTTGACAAATTTACTACGCCTTTCTAAAACTCCTATGGGCCAGGCCCATCCCGTCGCCAAATCTATTCAATACTGCATCAGGCCAAGCATATCGAGCTGCTTGGCAAAATCCTTTTGGTCCGTCGACGAAACGACTTCTGGATGGAGGATTATACCGAACTTTCGTTTGGCCTTCGAGTTCCAAGATACGATATTAGCGGGGTTGTCGTTTGGTGCGCCGCTCGGCCATACCACGGAAAGCTACTGTTGGTACTTACGAAGCTATCTATCGCCCTTTAACGGCGTAGTTAGACTTGAAAAAGTTTGCATGTGAGGCAATTTTGAAGTTAGGGCGACGACTACTGCAATTGATTCAGCTCCTGGTACTCTATCGCACTACTAATACCTGGGTCCTAAAAACACAGTTTGACAGTTGATAAGTCGACGGCAGCTTAGGGCTCCCGGTTTCCGTAGCACGAGGGAATTGCGCTACACTTCGCACGACGGAAGGAATCCATCCCATCGTGGCACCGTTACATTTGAAACCTCCAAGATCGCCGTCGTTTCTACCTGCCTATTCGGCAGGCAAGAGGATGGAAAATCTTCGTGATAAGCAGCTGCACATGCAAATCAAGCATACGAAGTATATACAAACTTTGTTAGTAGTGGACGTCTGTCGGTAGTTGACGGTCCTCAGACCTTCTTATGCGCCTTGCGAGCAGGATCTGAAGGTTATTGTTTACATGTGCATCGATATCCCTCAATTGTCACAGGCTTCTTACGTCAAAAGAAGGATCTCACCTCAGACTTTTCGTCCCTCATTCTCCCCTCTCCCCCTCTCCCCCTCGCCCCCTCCCTCTACCATCTTCTCCCCGCCTTCCTTCCATTCCACGCAATGTCTATGCAGTCAGTAGGTCGCATGTCCCGCAGTCAATCCCCCGTCCATCCCAGCTGAGCCGGCCCAGCCTATTGGCCAGAGGCGGATATTGCTTATTCCTCGCCCTCGAAAACTGGGCCCACGAGAAATAACTTGGCTGCATCTGCAAATGCATCTCTCCATGCCCCCTGGTGCCCACAATCGAATGAAAATCCGGAGATGCCGTCTAATACAGGACACAAGCCGAATGCAGCCAAACACAGCCAGACACACAGCCCTCAGACATCGCGGGGGCTACCCTTGAGCCCTCCGCACCATCGTGCAGCGACCCTTGCAGCGTGTAGCCTCATTCGTTGCGTGCGCCGGGATTGCCTCGGCCAGCTAGATCATTTCCAGCCGTCTCTGACATCTGATTTTTCACCGATGCCAACGATCTCTTTCCCATGCGAAGATTACGGGGAGGCGTTTTTAACTTCAGCCATCAGAGCGACTTGAACGGCTTGTGTTTGCTGTTTCTTTCTATTTAAGATCTCACTTGGAGATTGTTTACTGTGGCAATTGACAACTTAGCCCGCCTCGCCTCAGCTGCGTGCGTTGCCCCTGAGCTTGTACTTCCACAATGCCTTGCCACCTCGAGTAATACGGGGAGATGCATTCCAAGCAAAGTAAAAGACGCAAGGGACACAGAAGGACAGGACCAATCCCTACTCTGGACCTTCGGGATCACATGCAACGCGGAGGAGTTACCTCAATGGTTTTGCCTCCTCGATCGTGGTGTCCACCTGTGCCCACCTTCCTTCTCCTTTAGCTGGAGTGCAGCCGTGCTACAGAGACGAGACCCAGAGACCCATGACGGAGACCCATTCATTCATTTTCTAGGGTCCGGTCCCCAAATCCCAATCCATCCCCAGATTTCTTCATAACAGGTTCAGGTCCACCTGCTCCAGTGCTCCAGCTTTCGCTTCTTTAGATTTTCACTTCTTTGTATCCTCTTCGTCAACTGACGTAGTGCTTCTTCTTTGTGCTTCCTCCGCAGCACCTATTAAAGCTGGTTTCCTCCTCCCGCCGCATCATTCCCTTGATCCCTGCATATATATTTGTATTTGTTTCGACGGTCTAGCTTTTCAAGATGTCGACTCCAATGACCCAAGAGGGCTCTACAGACAAGAACTTCCAGGGTACAAATTATCAGCAACAAGAATATGTTATCAAGCGTACTTTCGGCCAGAAGGCAAAGAGGCATTGTGCCAAATTTTGGTGGCTTCATCTGATCATTTTCTGTCTGGTCTTCTTGACCGTTGCACTGCTTGTGTAAGCATCCAATCCGAGGAGTCTCGTTTTGAAGCTGGTATTGACAGTCTTCACAGCGTTTACGTCGGCATGCCCAAGATCGCACAACACCAAGTCGATGACTCTCATCTCGAGTTTAGAGAAGCGTTCTTCCTCAACCCTACGCCGGAGTCGGTTGAAGTGACGCAGAAGGCCGTTCTACACAACCCCAGCACCTTCACACCAACATTGGATCCCTTCGCAGCCGATCTCTTTCTGGTCACCGCTGGTACCTATGCCTCAGTCTCAATGTTGACTCTACCAATGCCTGGCATTCATGCGAAGAAGGCAACTAATGCCAGCATCGACAATCAAGTCATTAAAATTAACAATGTGGATGCGCTCGGAGACTACGCTGTTGCAGTCATGAACAACGAAAACATCACCACTGCATTGGTCGGCAGGACGAAACTGCACCTTGGCAAACTTCCCACCCAGAAGATCAAGTTCAACTCTACGTCCACCTACAAAAGTAAATTTTAATTTTCTATGATATCGGATCTGGAAGCTGACAAGTCTAGCTCTCAACTCATTGAAGGGTTTCAATACCACAGATGTCCTCATCAATCCGCTAGCCGACGCCGGTACTCCCAACTTGAGCGGAAATGCCTTCATTCCCAACCCATCCCTCATGACTATCGAGATGGTAAGATCTCCCAAGCCCTTCTATGAAATCAGATCACGCACTTCGTACTAACCTAACACAGGGCAACGTCTCTCTGACGCTCTCGGTCCCCATCAAGAATGTCGATACCATCGTCGGTAACGCCACAATCCTGAACTTCAAGCTCGTCCCAGGCGACAACAAGCTCCCAATGTTCGGCATCATCGACAACACGAAGGTTTTTCCCGCCTTGGTCGGCGGAAAGGTTAACATGACCATCATCGGACAAAACGCTACCTACAATGGCCAACATCTGACCTACTACGTTAGTCTCCCACCCCAAGCTTCATGGTCCAGACCATCAGTGACGTTTACTGACCCCCAAATAGGAGAAGGCCCTACGCAGCAACGTTCTCGTCTTAGAGATGAACGTCCAACAAATCCTCGCTGACAGCACGGCGGCTGCGAGAGCGGCCTCGAACTCGACATCGACTGCTACATAGACAGATAGCCTTGAGGGCTTGGGGACTGGCGTTCTTTTGCTTTTTTTTTCCGCGTCTGTGATAAACCCAGAATGGAAATATTATACTACAGGATAGACACGACAAGATATTAGATATAATGTTTGCAATCGTGGAAAGGTGTCGTTTGCTCTGACGTTGTGAGGAAGTGACGTGAGCGAGGTTGGGTTTAGACGCGAGGTAGCCAGCCAGCAGTCACATTTGAATACCAAGGTGGAGTGTGGTGGTTCCGGCTGGTGGGCGGCGATACCCTCGTTTGCAAGTATGTAGGTTGAGAATACTAAAATCCAACCTAGCGCTCAACTGCATTTATCGTCATCTCGTTTGCTAGAGTCATTTCTTTGTTCACTGTGTTAAAGTGACATCAGGTTTTGTTTCCCACCCCACCCACATTGGCTAGTTTTTCCCAATTCTCCTCCATTTACCAACCAAATAGACAATTCCCAACATCACCCCAAAACTCATCATTCCTTTATTCAACTTTCTTGGTCCGGTGTGGTAGTAGTACATCACCCAACCTTCAAAAGTCAAGGTCTAGATGTATCAACTTTTCTGCGGAATTTTTTTTTTGGGTGTACTTGTGTAGTAACCTGTGTAGTTAGTTAGTGGATTAGCTACTTTCAGGTAGCTTGCATCGATCTCGGATCTATCCAGTAGTGGCGGGTCATAAGTAGCGTGGTGCGCTTCTTGGGTGGTGGTGGTGGTGTACTTTGGTACTGGTTTGCGCTACGTGTACCATAGTTCGCTTGGTCCTGTATTTGCTGCTCTCTGGCTGGCTGGCTGGCTGGCTTGCGATTTTTCTTTGGGGTGGGGTTTTCGAATATAAAAATGGGCTGCACTACACTGTTGCTTGATAGTCGTTCGATGGCTTGGATGAGTGCTCCATGCTTCGAGCGCTTCGAAGCAGGTGCTTTGTGGGCTGAGCCTGGCGCCTCAAAGCAAGAGCGGAGGGCTCTTGTCCATATGGTTACACAACAGAGGCAGGGCGAGGCTATCCTCGAAAGGGCAATTCGGTGAAGTATGTTTCTGATGATGAGTATGGCCAATGAGATTTCACGGCGGAAAGCCACTCCAGCCTCACCACATCACCAGAGGATTTTCGACTCTCTCCAACCTCGATGAGGCTTGTTGAAGTTGAACATAAATATCTCGGTCTTCTCTCGCTGTTTGTTGGCCTTGTTCACTTCTTCAACGTCTTTCGATTGTTTCGTTCGTCTGCTTCCACTCATTATTTTGACTGCTGTCGCCGCCCAGCTTTGCCCTTCCATCACGATGCCTCAGTCAAAGTCGAAAACCATGCCCGCTGCGCAGAAAGAAGGGCAGCATTCATTCAGAATCTCCAAACCCACCATAAACACTCGCAAACGAGCAAAATTCGATGGCAAGCGACGAGAGGAAGTGAAGGCTGTCAGAAACAGGCGTAGCTGTCTGCGATGCTCCCTTCTCAAGATCAAGGTTAGTCTTCACCAGCTTCAAGATAGTGGAGCCGGGATCAAATGGAGCTGATCTTTAAAGTGTTCGGATGATGAACTCTGCACCACTTGTGAACAACTTTCATTTGTGACACGCAAGCATGAGAAGCAAACTCTGTCTTTCTGTGGATGTATCAGGACACGACTCAGTGAAGTCAGTGTTTTCGAAGTTTGTAAGTATCAAATTCGTCCCTGTGAAGCGCCAAGCGAGTTGATACTGGCTAGATATTGCTTCGTCAAGAGCTTCAAAAATTGGAAACGAGAAAATCATCGCGCCAACACTCGCCAGTATCTCTCTCGAGTTCGGATCTCAAGTGACTGACTTGGGACTTGGGAGCTCTCGTTGACGATATTGTCGACTGGCTCAACAATCCGCGGCTTTCTAAAACCAGTAAAGTCGGCACACTATCATCTCCTCGGTTCCTGGAGCTTGTCAGTGAATCGAGCGGCCCAAAGGCAGGTAGTTTGTTCCAGCAGATGATCTACGCCATCTCTCGAGCCTACACAAGAGACAATGAATCACTTCTCACAACCGAGGAGCTTCATCAATTCGGTTCGATGGCTGGGCACGATTTCCTAGCATATCTGGACGAGAAGCTGAAACCTACGTCGCTGGCTAGATGCTCACACAGTGAAATGCGTGTATTGTTTCTCTGGGTATTTGGAACAATACTCGCGGTCGGATACGCTGAGCCCAGTTCCGGTACAACTATGCAGGAACATGCGTCGACCTTCAAATCCATACAGAACCATCTGTGCCAAATTCTCGCTCATTATTTAATCTTCTTGGGATCTCAGCTTGATCTACCCATCAAAACAGGCACAGATCAATTCCTGCTTGAAGCCGCACCCACGAGATGGTATCGAGAGGGACAGTTTGTGTGGAACTCTCCGAATTGCGGTTCCTCGTTTCCACCAACGTCCAACTCGATCTTCTATTCACAACATGACAGCTCTTCGAAGCTTTGGCTGGAGGAAGCAACCTCGAACTTTCATGGAGATGGAGACCAGGAGCCTAATTTTGAGGAAATACTCGCCCCAATCACGACCTGTGAAGACAGTCACAGCCAAGGACGGCTATTAGAGCCGGAACTTTGTGATTTTGATCCAAAAGGCTTGTGCATGCAGGAATCAGGCGTCCATTCCCCCACATACGATCATCGTTTTGATTTGGGCGAAGGAATTGCGAGCCACCAAGAATATTCGACCCCTAGTGGAAGAGACGAGATTTCTACTTGGCCTTTCCAGCAGAACGGCGTCCAAGCGAATGGTTCAATGCTCCATGGGAATTCCGCAACGGCGCAGCTATTTTCTTCTGGAAACCACGGAGGCACAAATACAAGCCAGTCAGCCACAAATATGCATAAAGGTTGCCATTCCGTTTCGAGCCCATATCTTCCAAGGCCCAGGAACTCTGAAGTCCAATCTCCAGGGGGGGAGCCAACCATTTCAGGGAAGTGCCATGTTCTAGATTCAGAATATCTATGGGATGGCTGCATTGAGTGCGGCGGATCATTGTCCTCTTCTTCTAATTGCGATGCATACCCCTACCGTTCCGAGGACGAGGAATTCGAGGAAGAATCTAATGCAGAGACGCAATTTCTGCTTGTTTAACGGCCTGAATTCCTGATTTCTGTCAGGTTTTCTTATGTTCTTCCTTCAACAAGACTACTTACTGGCTGTTAGGGGCCGACTCGCTTCTGCATGATCCGCTCCTTTGCATTGGCGATTCGCAACTGATGTGTGTTTGCTATATATATTTCAAGTTCAAGAAGTAGATGGTAGATTTCGTTAGTAATTGATGCCTACTTTATCCTGGAAAAGACCCTGTTGAACAGTTTTTCTTAAATGTATTGGAAAACAAAGTACCGAATTCTCCCCGTGAACTTGACAAATCAACAAACAAGAAAAACAAGACTTAAGTTGGAAATGATTGGATTTTTTTTTTTTTTGCAAATAATGTAAAAGAATGGCATTAAATATATTTGAACTTAAAGAGGAAGTGATTATATTATACGATTATTTGTGTACTGTTAAATGTGGCCCTACTTACTCGCGCTAATATTAACTTCCGTTGTATTCGGAGTTGTCTTTTTGAAAAGACAATCCAAATGTAAAGTAGGCTAGTAATTTCTCGTCGGCCTCTTCTCAACCACAGTCATATTTTCTTCGGTACTGAATTTACTCCAGAATACGGTTCCACCTCTTTTGACGATACTTCGGGCTCACGCCCACAGTGGATTAATCGTACTTTGAAATGGTGAGGGGTAAAAAAATTAGCGAGGTACTGATATTGACGAGGTCCTGATAAACCACGTTACGCATTAAATATTAGTAGTCGCTACTTAGGGGAACAATTTAAGCTTTACTGCTATAGTAGTAGGCGCAGTTAATACTGAGTGGCATGCTCGATAAATTTACGATCAAAAATTCGCGAGGCTGGAAAACCGCGTTTTCGCACTAGTTATTGGTAGAGTTGTTCAACATCGGGCTCGGTCAGTCCCAGCGCGTGACCGCATTCAAGCCATCACGGCGTGCCAGCTGAAAACAACATGATACTTTTCAACCTTTCTGAATCACAACCCGCAAATACCCACACGTACTTCATCGTCGCCTCTGAAGATATACATACCATGGAGCGTGGTACGTGCCAATGCGAATGCGAGACATTCGTCGGGCCACGCGAAACCGACCCAGACCGAGATGATCCTGCCCGTTCCACTTTGTCAATTCAGAATAGCATATCAGGGGAGGGAGACCGATATGCGTATAAGCCTCTGCCCACCCCACATGCTTTCAGAATTATGTATTTGCTGCCGGGAAGCTTCGAAGATCCCATTCAAATTAAACTTTATGTATGCCCTATCACATCGGTGTCTAGGTGCGCGACCTTATCGTACGAATGGGGGACTTCACCTCTTCGAAGGAATATAGTCTGTGATGGAAAGATGTTGGAAGTAACGACAAATCTTTACACAGCGTTGAAACGTCTTCGACAGACAGACAGAGTGGGGTTTTGGTGGATCGACGCCATATGTATCAACCAGATCGACAACCAGGAGAAGAACCAACAAGTTCCTCTGATGGGAGAAATATACAAGTCGTCTTTGGCGACTTTCGCTTGGATTGGAGAGGAACCCGAAGGAAATTTTGAAATGGACCAGGTCACAAACACCCTCAATCAGCTTGCAGCGACATACTTGGAGGTGCCACAAGAGCCCGAGATATCATTGTTCGGAGTTGTGAAGGAATCCCATGAAATACCAAGTGGAGAAAAGTTGAAAGAGTTGGCCCAGTCCCCCTCATGGACTGGTATCGTCGACGTGTTACTGCGTCGCAGTTACTTTACGCGCCTTTGGGTTCTTCAAGAGATCGCGTTAGCATCGCAGGTGACTGTAGTGTGTGGACGTCACCTCTGGGGTTTCAACACCTTTTTTCAAGCTGCTCGAATCGTCTGGCAGTGCAGGTTTCTCACGGAGAGCTCGGTTCAGGATGTCCTTACCAACAGACTATCAGCTTTGATTGCAATTGGAGACTTCCGACACCGTCTGAAGTCAGCTCGAAGAGCTCTTGCGACGCCCAGCAATCTCAGATTGACGGATTGTATTTGGGGGAATCAAATGTTCAAATGTACATTCGATCGGGATCGTGTTCTGGGCGTTCTGGGGCTGTTCAATTTGGGAGATCATGGAGACTTCCAGTCCGGAATTCAAGATCTCGGGTCGGACGAACAAGTATACATGGCTGCTGCTAGGCATATGCTTTTGGTCGATGGAAACGCCGGCGGGTCTTTGTTCAGGCTGCAGAATACTGCGCCAGGGAGCAGGAAGCTGAAAATCCCTTCCTGGGCCCCGATTTTGGATAAAGATAACATGGAACTGGGGCTGAGGCGACTACCTGAGAGCCTGCATCAAGTTTTGGAGCATGAAAAGCCAAAGATTGCAGATTATGGAGACCGGGCAGTGGCAGTGTTCGATGCGTATATTTTCGACAATGTCTCGTCTGCATCTGAGAACTTATCAGAGTTCACAATCGGAAGCTTCATTTCCTCCAGCGTGGAGAAACTCGGCCCCTCTTTGGCATATTCAACACCTAGCGTTGCTCTCACAGCTTTCTGGCAAATCTTGATTGCCTATGCTCCGGAACAGGAGCACGATCTACATGACTGCGCGATGGAATTCCAGAATATTATCTCATCCCGCTTAGGAGACAAAGATTTTGCGAGTATTCGGCCTGATGACCCAGACATCCAGATCTTCAACAACGAAATGGCATACTACCTGTACAGGTTTGGCGGGTTCTGGGGACGCAACGTATTCACAACAGGCAAGGGCTACTTTGGGATTGGGCCAATGGGTTGCAACTCATCCGGGTGCCCCAAGAATGTAGCTGTTGTGCAGCACAAGGACGTCGTTGCAGTCATGGGCGGTTACCGATTGCCAGTTGTGCTTCGACCTGTTGGAGATGGTTCATATACCTATGTGGGAAACGCTTACGTTGGGCTCTTGGCTGAAGCTCCTATTCTGAAGCCCGAGAACTTTCCGGGGTTTGAACGAATCCGGGTTTGCTGAGTCAGGTCAATCTATCGATACCAGCGTTACTTTTCGGGGCGATGTTGGCGATATCGAAAGTGCCCAGTAAGAAACCATATCGATTAATCATGCGAAAAAGAAAAAAATAACTAAGGGGGTTCGCTTCAACCGTGGTGGCCCCGAAGCGAGCCCCTATTCACGGTGAATCCAGAAGTACGAAGTAGTTCCTTTCAAGTCCCCACGGCAACACTTCACATGTTCATAGATATTTCTGCGTAAAATTTGTGAATGTCTTTTTAAAACATTCATCAAAGAGTGAAATTCCATCCGAGAGCTCCCAATACTGTTTCGAACCATGTTGAAGGCACAACCATGAATTCTCGACATCACTTATTCCGCATCTTTCTATTCTACCCCCACCTTTTCAATCCACTCCTCTACAACACCGACATAATCCTCTGGTCCATACGGTTCCGTCACCTCCCTCCAACCACCCCCCTTCCTCCTACACACCAAACCCAAATCACCCAGCAAGAGATCAACATACGGCAGGCCATCAAACACGAAATCCGGGATCTGGCCCGCCCATCCGTGGGGATATCTCCATTTCCCAAACCGGTTGTGCAAGCGTGTTTGGTATGCCAGATCCGTGATATCGGGCTTGTTGCCCTCTGGTGAGGAGGAGGAGGAAGGTGAGAATGGATCAATCTTCCCATCGAAATAAGCAGTGATCCACAACCCCTGTATCTGGGCTGCAATCGCGGTAGTGAGTGTCAATAGATGGCCCGCGAAGGCAATATCTCTTCTAGCCACCATATCTTCCGTGGCAGGAACCATGAAGCGATAAAGATCGATTGGCGATAGTTTCTCATTGTGTACCAACTGTCCCGTCAAAGGGAGAGGTTTGAATTTCTTGTTTCCTGGAGGTTGGTTCTTGAGACGTGGGAATTTGGAGAGGATTTCTTCGTCGGCTCGTGAGGTCAGGAAATCAGATTCGGCTTTGATGCGAGGGGCTTGGCTGCTGGGAAGAATGGGAAGACCGAGCTCTGCTTCGAGTATTTGGGGGACGAATTTCACCGGCGATGCGTGCGTCCAGCCTGTTGCGCAGAGCATAGCATCTGTCTCTATCACGTCCCCTGATGACAAGATTACTTTACCCTGTTCCAGTCTCGTAATGTCCGCTATGTGGACTTTAACCTTGCCGCTCCTGACCAGCTCCAGGAAATCCGTGGGGTAATTCATGATACTGAGACCGTTACCCGTCCAGAGTGGTTCCATCCAAGGTTTGAGTTTCGCGGTCTCGGGGTGCTGGTCATACTTCATGAGGCTGGCAACGTCGCCGCCCAGGATAGACCAGAATGTATTGACGAAGAAACGACCGATTGCCGTGCCATGGAGGTAAGATCGGACAGTACCATAACCGTCTGCTGCTCCCCAGATACAGGGAGACATCCAGGTGAGGAAACGGGTGTGAACGAGCTTCTCCAGCCATTTCTTGAAAGGCGTCACGTATGGGGGTGACATCCAACATGGTCCATGACCAGATTCTGTTTCCTTCAGTAAGTAAAAATCTCAGAGGACACATGGAAGATATTTACGGACCTCTAATCACCCAATCAACATGAACTCCTTTCGTCGCATAAGCATAAACCGGATCCCAAGCACTCTTCGTGCCGCCCAAAACCGTGACTCTCTTAACCGTCTCCAAGGTCTCCTGGTTCTTCAAGAAATCTTTACTATGAAAAAGTGGCCTCCCGAATTCTTCTTGCCCTTCAAAATCCGGCAAGAAAGGCTGGCTGGTCATACCCGTCGCAACGATCAATTTCTTCGCCAAAAGGTAACCCTCCTTCCCTTCTGTAGTCGTAGTTAATTTCCACCCCTCTTTCTCGGCACGCTCCACACTCTCAACCCGACAATTGAATCTCGTTCGTTCCAACACTCCAAACTTTTCAGCAAAAGCAGAGAGATAATCATGGACTACTTGTCCAGGGATATGAGAGCCTGGTTTTACGCCCCACGTCGCTTCGTCCATAGGGAAATCGGGGTTTTCGTACGTGCCTACCATGTTGTTGGATTTGAGCTGGGGATAGAGACGTGATGTGCACCAGACCCCGCCAATTGAGGGGGCGGAGTCTAAGATGAGGATTTTGTGGGTAGGGTGGATTTGGATGTATGCTTTTGCGGAGGAGAGGCCAAACCATCCTGTTGAGTATCTGTTAGGGGATCCGATTGGGGGAGTTCTTAGAGCAATTAATTGATGGGGGAAAATCGCAAAACAAGAAAAAATATATATTAAAAAGGGAAGATTGAGGTACCTGCGCCTATGACTGCCAGGTCAGCCGATTCAATTGAGTCCGCCATTGCTCTCAAACCCAGAGCTCTCCGGAATAATTGAAAATCCTCAAGATCAGAGCTCAGATGAGAACAGATAAGAAAAAAGGAACATGACACGAAAAGAAATAGATAAGTAGCCGTCGGCAGCAAGCCCCTTATATGCAGGTGGGGGAAAAAAGCTGGATGGAGCTTAGTCGCATGTATCTCGGTCTGATTCTGACAGGGCTGTCCGCATACTGTATGCAGGGCGAAACAGGGGTTGGTGGGATATTATCAACGAGGCTTGCAGATATCAATTTTCTTTGGGCTATTTTTAAGTGGCTAAATAAGAGCTGCGATGATGATATTCGAGAGATGAGAAAGAACCAGCTGTTTCAATCAGCAAGAATGCTGATGTGACTTGCAAAGTTGACCCGCGGGTATATTCTGCACAAGGAAATCTCGTAAGGAGACGACTACATAGTTGCATCAGCACAGGGTCAGCCTAAACAAATTGAAATACTGATGATAAAACCTTGTATTAAGATTACGAAAACCGATGTGATCTTATAAGGGAAAATAAAGTAAAGAGCTTAAGATTGAAGCGTTCGCCAATTGTCTTGGCAAGTCCTCCTCTTGAACCCACTTCGTCGTAAGATCAACAAACCAAAAGTCCTCCTCGAGTCAACACAAAGTTCACCTCATACTCACCCTCATCTTCACCCGCATCCGCACTCATCAATCCACACCACACCTCTAAACCAACCACCTCCCAAACCACCTCAAAGCCTGCTCCTTCGCCCCCTCCGCACTCTTCGCCTGCCCCTCATCCCCCGGATCAGCCCTAACAGCAAACCCATGTTTAGCACCCTCATAAACCACAACCTCCGCTTCTGCACTCCTCCCCTCTGCCTCAAGAACACCCTGAATCTGTCTAACATGCTCAATCCCAATCCCCATATCGACATCTCCAATCGCCATACTGAACGGCCTTGCGATATTCTCCCAATCAGTGGGGAAAGTCATCTTACTCGGATGCGCGACGAAAGCACAGTCGAGTAGTCCTCCTTTGCCGCTTCCATTTTCATTTCCATTTCCGGGCTTAGTGTCTTCGGCTCGATCGTGAGAGAGTAGGATGGTATAATTCCCGCCCCAGCAGAAACCCGCGCTGGCGATTTTCAGACCTTGCGTTTCGGGAACGGGGGTGGTGCGGAGAGAGCGGTAGAAGGAGAGGATGCGGGGGAGGACGATGGATTCTTTGTTTTTGAGGAGGAAGGGGATAGCTTGGGAGATGATCTGGATTGCCCAGATGGGTTTCTTGAGGATGGTTGTGAAGATTGAGGGGGAGGGCGCGAGGAGGGAGTCCATTGTTTCCATTGTCCAGGCGGGTGGTGCGGTGCCTGTGGGGAAGTGTGTTAGGTTCGACGTTGGGGTAGGGTGAGGATATGAGAAATCAGGATGATAGGGTATGACATGAAGAGGGAAGAAGTGAAGGAAGAGATCTTGAGAACTAACCACACATGAAATCGGGCAAAATCACCAAGTAACCCCCCTCATTAGCATAACTATCAGCAAGCAATCTCGCATTACTAATCTCCCAGCCAAAGATATCCGGTATCATGACAATAACACCCTTCGCTTTCCCGTTCTCACCCCCTTCTAGCTTTGGTCCAAGACATGGTCTCGCGACATAGACATCAAGCCCATACATCTTCTCCACTTTGCCGGTTGGCGTACCGCTTTTCACGGTGCCGGTTAGGCAGGCGGAACAGGTTATGCCTGAGGTGGACATTGTGTTTGGAGGGGGAGATCTGATCTGATCTGATCTGGCGTGGGATATTTTGATGTGGTTGAAGTCTGTGTGTGGTTAGTTAACTAGGTTGATGTAGAGGGTGAAGTAATGAGAGACGTAGACTGCTCCTCGTGGAACCAAAAAAATTCTAGAGAGATATATATATATATGAAACCCCATGTGATAAACGAGAGGAATTCCGTACCTGAGATCTCAATCTCGTCTTTCTTCGCAAGTTTGTCAAGTAGCGCGCTCCTTCTTCTTGTCTCCCTCCTCCTGTTGCAGATTCGTTTCCAATTATCAAAGCCCAGAAATCCAATTCAAAGAGTCCCCAGCCGTAAGTTTGTACGGCAAGCTCGTAAGCTCGAATTTCCAAAGTCGGAATTAGGAAACAGAAGAAACAAAATTGGCTTGAAACTCGATGCTGCTTTCAACGAAACCCATCAATACTTCACCTCTTATACACACACACGCAATTCCAACTCTAATTCCCCGTCCATCTCAATCACCCAACTCCACTACCCAGAAAATAGAAGAAAAAAATCCAAAGTCGGCACACACACAAACCCCTTCCCGACATCCATCGCAAAATCCGTAAACGCCGAGCTTCACGGCACACCGCATTGCCGACCCCAACTGTCAAATCTCACCAACCCTCCCCTCCCCCAACCCTCCTCCGCTCCAATACATGTAAGCCCAACTTGGACTTGCCGGACACCCGCTAGATGATGTGGTATTGTACGCGACAGAGCGGGAACGGGAAGGCTTGTCTTGACTTCAAGCGTATTGCTCCTACTCCGCACAGTGAGTGGGCTGGGCTGGATTAGCTGACTAACTGACTAACCAGCTGACTGGCTATATGCAACTAATAAAAACGGGAATGGAGCTTTTCGTACAAGGCCACGCATGCATGCGGTAGAGGAAAGAAGAAGAAGCAAGGTATGGAATTTCTGGAGATGTCCGAATGCCGGTCCTTGCTTTCCTTACCTCTAAACATGCTAGGCCTGGGGTGTTGTGTAGTTCACTCACATGCTCGCTCGCTTGACTTGAAGTTCCAAGACAAAAAGACAATAGACATACTGAAATTGCATGACTGGATAGAAAAGGCAACAAAGAGTAGAACTGCATTCGCACATCTGGAAATTTCATGTGCATGAAGAGAGAAAAAAAAAGAAGTACTAACGCTCGACGAACATTAAACTCAAAAATAACGAGGATAGAAAGGCCAGAAAATTCTATCTATACATACACATTCCTCGCATTTCTCTCCAGAGCTGGCTCAATAACCAGAATCGAACCCAAACACTCTCGCTTCTCTTGTGTTCCCAACATCTCTCTCTCTCCCTCACTCCCACTCTCTAGCAATACCACTTCCACACTACCACTTATCCCAATTATCCTCGTCCAGCTTCCCCTTCGCCGCACCCCCACTAGCAGAACTCTTCTTCACAGCGCCCGTCCCAATTGCACTACTACCCGCTCCACCACCCGTCTGCCTCGCAGCTCCCGCCTCAGCAAAACTATCCCAGAAGTCCTTCTTACTCTCATCGAGCGGCATCGTCCTATAAGCACCCCCACTGCTAGTCCCCGACCCGCCGTTCCCTTCGACGAAGCGGTTGAAGCCATCTGCTGCGCTCTTGGCGCCTGTTTGGGCGCCCTTTGCGACGTTGGCGGCTGCTATGCGGGCTTGTGCTGCGAGGTCGCTTTCTGCTACCTGTGAAAGCGGGGGTCGTCAGTCTGTGTTTGTCTCGTCGAGTGTGGTTCTTCTCCCTCTTTCCCGTCCAAGATAACCATCTGGATAGAATATTTTTGAAGGATCATGAGATGCATGTCATATCCAACATATCATTTCAGATCATGTCACTCCAGTCCATTCCTCGTCCTGGTCCTAGAATTCGGCCTCTCGCCCGGGAGGTAAGCAGGGGTGGGTACCTTCAAAGCCGTAGGCTGGATATAACCCTCATTAACCGTCTTCGCCGTCTTCCCCACGGTGGTAGTGAACCATCCAAAGCCCTTCGTCAACGCCGCGACCGGATCCCTCTGCAGATCATCAAAGCCAGGTAATTTCGGGTCGCTGTTCGGCCGTTCGATAGGTGTGCTTCCAAAACCAGCGTACTTGCCTCCTTGTGAGGGAGGTAGGTCTGCAGAGCGGTTCGCGTTGGCGGCGCCTAGACCGGCGAAATACTTGTCGTCGACTTTGGCTTTGCCGCCTTGTGACGGGTTGGAGAGGGAGGGGGAGGATGTGCGACCCATGGGTGTTTGGCTGCGCGAGGTGGAGGAGGGTGTTGCTGTTGAGGAGGGTGGTGGTTTGACGCCTGGGACGTATTCTTTGCCTTCGACTTTGGCGGAGAGGCGCTCTTTCCACTCTTCTCCTACTTCTCCTGAATAACGTTCTGCGATCGTGGCATCGTCCCAACTGTGGTGTTGTTGTCAGCCAAGTTCCCCCTCCATGCCACAATTGCAACCACCAGCTCCTAACTCTGCAATACGCTACTCTTCGCCCCATTTTGCAACTTCACTCTCTTCATAGATCGTATATCCCACCCCTTTGTAGTAATCAAGAACCCCACTCACCTGATCCCCGCCATCTTATTCCCATCCGCATTCTCAAAGAACTCCCTCCAGGGTTTATTACCACCCAAGCGCATCCGTTCAATCTCCATAGCCTTAAACGCATCCATCGTAATACTGCGCACGAAACTGATGTGTACGCCCAATCCACGGTGCACGCCTGCGCAGCTGAGGCAGATGAAGACGCCGAACTTGGGGGACGCCCATTGCGGTGATGGCGCACCGCAGTCTGCGCACCGGTCGTTTCCGTTGACTTTTTGGATCTCGAGGAGCTGGAGAGGAGGTTAGTATGATCTGAGAGGAAGAGGGATTGCTGGGAGGGGAGAGGAGCGTGCCTTGGATCGAGTCTCCGGGTCGACCTCCCACATGGCTTTACTGGCCATGCTGCAGATGACCGTGCGATTCGAGTCGCACTCTCTAGTGAAGGGGATCTGGTTATAGCAATTACTGAAGGAGAGATTGGTGCCAGCAAAAGAGAAAGAAGAGAATCAGGGTCCAGAACTGTTGTGAGTTGGCGAGATTCTTGGTGGGGAAATATTGGCGGCAGAACAAAGGGGGTTCTGGCTGCGGTGTGGTTTGGAGCTAGTGTTGCAGCCCAATGACGATGGACACGGCTGGACTTTGACTTCAGTGAGGCTACGTTTCTTGGTGTCTGGCATGCAAATGTAAACAGAGTCACACGACAACATGGGGATTGTGTCTCAAGCATCAATGCAAGGGATAATAACGTCACATCACACAATTTCAAGTATATCACTACAATAGTATCTTCAAAGCGCCATTTTCTTATTGATATCGTCAAATGAATAACTTTTTCCATCCCCTACCCTTCCCGAGAGCACATCGAGAAAGAAATCTAGTGTACAGCCCTGAGAATGCCAGAGAAATGGTAATAAGACATGGGTATGAAGAAAGAGTCATCAGGAACCAGCAACCCACGCGAAAGATATCCCGTCCTCGTTGTGAGTCCGAAGACCACAGGTCGAAAACGAGAACTCCACCATGCAGGCCTGTATTCCACTCCAAGGAAAGTCATAGCAGTCGAACCAGACCAGTGGAAATCACAGTCCTGAGTTCTCCATCAACCAGGTGCTCCAAGAAAAGCAAAGTATGCAGCTGTGTATTGTCTGTGGAATGTAGCACCTCTCAATCGTACAAAGTTTTACACCTGCTTAAGCAGTAGTGGTAGTCTCAGCGGCGCCGTTGGTACCCTCGGTGGCAGCCTCGGCAGCTGGAGCATTGGCATCATCGTCGGTCTTGTCTGGGCTGTCGATGGCGACCTTGACGGCGATCTCACGACCCTCGATCTCCTTAGCGTTCATCTCAGCAACGGCCTTTTGTTGCATCTCCTCAGAGGCAAGAGTAACGAAACCGAATCCACGTCCCTTGCGGGGTTCGTTGCGGGCTTGGAGCTTCTTGACCATGAAGCGGGGGATGGGGCGAAGGGCGATCTTGGCGGAGGATGGCTCATAAGCAGCGAAGAGTTCCTTGAGCTAGAAGTATGTTAGATGTGAAATCAACAAGATCTTTGGCAGAACGTACCTTCTCCTCGGAGAGATCATAAGGGAGGTTCGCAACCATGACCTTGTTCTTGGATGGGATACCATCAGCTGGTGGGCCACGCTCACGTCTCTCACGGGGAACGCGAGGAGCCTTCTCCGCCTTCTCCTTGGTATCCTTATCCTTAACCTCCTTGTCCTTGGGCTCAGTGTTGGTGGTCTCGGTCAAGGGAAGAGCCTCTCCAGCTGGGAGCTCAGCGCCTTCCTCACCTCGGGACTATTGATTTATCAGTTGGAGAATTCCGAGCGGGGTTCTGCAAACTTACTGCACCATGGCTGCGTCCACCACGGCCTCCACGTCCACGGCCTCGGCCACGTCCGCGTCCAGATTGTCTACGGCGGCCTTCGCCTCCGGAAGCACCCTCACCACCGCTGGTGGCACCCTCGCCCTTCTCGGCATTTGGCTCAGGCTTGCGGGCGAGTTGAACAGAGACCTTGCGCTCAAGGATCTCCTTTCCAGAGAGCTCAGTGATGGCACGCTCAGCCTCACTTGGGGTGGAGAGGTCGACGAAAGCGTATCCAACTGGGCGGTCGGTACGTGGGTTCTTTGGGATAGAGGTGGACTCACTGCAGGGAACATAAATGTCAGCAGCTGTATTAAACACGTACTCATCAAGTTCGAAAAAGGGCAGGATGAATTTGCAAGAACTGAACTCGTAGGAAGTCTGCAGGCGCGACTTGCCACCGTGACTGCCCGTCCAACCTTTGCAGACACTGGAAAACAAAGTGGCAAAACTGAGCTGAAAGGAGATTCGAAGTAGGCTGGAATGCAAACACGGGTGTCTTACATTAGGTATCCCTTGAAGAAGGCTTGCAACTCCCCCTCGGTCGTCGCGTATGCGAGGTTACCGATATAGAGTCTGCGACCCTCTGCAGCGCTGGCCAGAACTGCATCGTTCGCAGCAGACTTGTCGCCGGCGGTGGTGGCGTCGGCAGGCTTATCGGTGATTGAGGTGTTGCCAAGAGCGGCAGTAACGTCGTTGACGGCGTCAGAAACTTTCTCCACGATGGTAGACATGGTGATTGCGGTGATGTGGGATTGACTGGGAAGAACTGAACAGGTTGATTGAGGTTGAACTGGATTGACGACGTTCGCTGAGTGTGGATTGACTCTTGAACAAATGGGGGAGTTGAAGTAGGGTAGCTAGGTGCCCTAGAAGTCTTGTTTGGAGATTGTTTGGGGGGGGTTGGGAGTTTGATGAACTGTGATCGGATCTTGTTGTGATGTAGTCGAGGAAAGGAAGGGAAGGGAAAGGGAGAGGGAAGCTGCCGCGTGCGAAATATATCATTCCTTCGCAGCCGCACCCTTTTTTTGTTTAGCGAAATGGGCGATGCTGGATTGGGGATAGTGGCAACGGGTGAAGGCAGGCATGATGGGGGCTCGGGGGCCACCTTCACCTTGTGGGCCAGGAGAGGTGAATTCGATTGGCAGGAGCGGACATTGCTGGGAGGAGGAATCGAGATGTGATAGGCAGGGAGAAGATAGGAGCATTGAAATGGATGGGGCAGATGGGGCTCATTCAGGCAATAATGAAGCTATTTTCATTCACTAAATATATCTTCACTTGATGTTCGTTGATCTGTCCTTCAAACTAGTGCTGACTAATTATCTAGGTACGTAAATGCTGTAGAGTTGAAAATAAATGAATAATAAATTATGCTGTTGTTGCCTACCTACCTAGTTCACTCGAGGAAACAATATTCATACCATCCATGGTACAATCATGTGAACTTCTGTTTCTCCAAGGTAGGCATGTTTACTGGCCTGCCTGCACGCCCAGCTTCAAGTGCAAGTCCATCTCGCCCCCCGACCGGCACCTGTCAGTCAGAGTCAGAGCCATCAACGACTGCCCACCCAGTCAATCTGCATCCCCCGTCCAGTGGAGCCATGAAAAGGAGGGCTAGCCTCCAACCAATATCTGGGACGCTAGGCCTGTCATTGGGTCTGACTGCAAATCACATCGTCCAGAAGTCTGTTCTGCTGGGCCGTCTGGCTACCATTGGAGTCACTCACCGGACAAGGCTGCATCAACGGGTGCTTGCAGGTGTTTGCAGGTTTGTACTCGAAGCCTGGGAACGGATATCCGCACCTCCACTTTCATGTATTTGCTGTTAAGGCTCCAAGGAAAGAAGACCTCCATTACCTATCGTCACGAAAAGAAGAACACCATACCAGCCAAGTCCTCCATCCAGGTTCCACAACGGAAGCTTCGAGTCGAGTCCTGAGTCCAGACCCAGTCAGTCAGCCAGCCAGTCCCAAACTCAGCAATCCCCATCTTCCGGGCAAGGCTGCACTTTGGCCTCGTCGGAGATCCTTTGTGAGATTAAGGGGGCTATGATAACCATCACAGCTATGCACCCCTTTTCGCATTCAAGATTCAACTTTCAAGCGCGGTACATACTGCAAACAGCAACAAACTCGACAGCGATTGTTCATGCTTCTGTTTCCATCACCGTCCATTGTATGCTCATCTCGGGGCGAGGCTGTAGCTTCCATCGCTTCTGGGATCAAGGTCCTGATAGCTTTGATGCCATCCTGTTGTTGCCCGTGCAAACAGGATAGACCTTGAATTGTGAAATCAGCCGGGCGATATTTGTTATGGTGATTCCCCGACGAGGCTACCTTCTCTTTGCCCTGTTTGCCTTGAATTAGGGATTGTACTCATGATTTTTCAAGTTCGATCAAGTCTAGGGAGTGGTTACTGTCTCCGCTCCATCAACCTCACTCGTGCGCGACCCCTCGCGACGAGGTGCCTTGATCGTATGCAAATAGATGTATAAACAGCAAACGTCTAGATCTCCCATTGTAAAATGGTGTTTTACAGATTAAACAAACACCTACGCCTTGTGGCCTTGCAATCATAAAGGGATTTCGTGGTAAATTTGGTACAGTCCCGTGACCTTGCTTGAGAGAGCAACAACCTCCACTTGGGCCTCGAAAAGATAATAGCAATTCAAATAATGTAAGAATTAGAGGCTAGAGAACTTGGGAAATAGTTTATCTTGCATAATAATTCCATCAAAAGTGTCGGAGTTCGTACACTTTCTTCCACGCCATCCACCTAGGTAGGCAATCCGATCCCGGCCTTCTCGCTTGCCAATTACCAAAACTTTCATGACAATCGCCACCAACAAAACTTCACCATCCATCCACCGATCCTGTAAAGTCCAACAATGAGCCAAACAATCAACGGCCAACCTCACGATAGATATGCACTCATCCTCTATGGATCCGAGACAGGGAATAGCCAGGATGTGGCCGAGCGCCTGGGTCAGATCACAGAGAGGCTGCGCTTCAAGACCATCGTAACCGAGATGGATGATTTCGCTGAGGTAGTGGAGAAGAAGATGAAGTCCGGGGAAGTGGTGAGACATTTATCTTATCCGTAGAATATCCATAAATCATACCACCGGGATGCTTATCATTATCGAAATTATAGAAGAAAATCCCGGTCCTGAAAGTCAACGTCTTGCGGAGAGCGACATTACTGGTCCTCGTGACTTCTACCACAGGACAAGGCGAGTTCCCAAAGAATTCGAGGAGGCTATGGACGAGTCTTCTGAAGAAGAACCTTTCATCTACGGCTCTGCAGGGCCTGAATTTCACGACTTTTGGATTAGGGGATAGCTCGTATGCAAAGTATGGCTGCGCCATTGATATTGTTAACGTCATGTGACTGACTACTTCAGGTTCAATCGAGCAGCTCGATTGCTTCATGTACGACTCCAAGGTTTGGGTGCGAAGGAAGTGTTTCCTCGAGGTGAGGCTGATGATCAGCATCAAGACGGGTGAGTCAATCTCGCAAACAATGACATGCGATGACGGTCGATGAGTTTGCTTTGCACTTTCTGTGGAGCCTCATCGATTGCTCTTCAAATTCTGGAACTACATCACCTCGACCCTCTCCTCATCGCATGATACTCTCACTGACTTACTCAGATTCGACGGAGCATACCTTTCATGGGCTGCCGAATTCAAATCTCACATCCAATCTGCATATCCATTACCGGAAGGAGTAGACCCAATCCCCCCAGACGTGCTCCTTCCCTTTAAGTGGACGCATCAAATCGCAGAACCAGAGATTTCCAACCCAGAACAAACATCCGAAACAAACCTCGACACCCAAGATCCCACACTACGCCCACCAACTCCAGACATCGACGACGATATGAAGCATTACCCTCCCGAAGACCGAACACCTAATGTTCCATGTCCTCAGCTCAAGGAGAAATTCTCAGCTAAAGACCTCATCCCTGATCCAGTCCTGACAGATACTCTTCTCCCGCCCATCCCCAATGGCTTGCTCGCATACGTTCATACGAACGACCGCATCACGCCAAAATCCCACTGGCAAGATGTTCGAGAGATCACGTTTTGCATTCCTGGCGAAATCGAGTACTACCCAGGTGACACCATGACCGTCTACCCGCAAAACTTTCCCGAAGACGTTCAGGCTTTGATTAATCTCATGGACTGGAACCACGTTGCAGACGTTCCACTCAAATTCCAAATTGGAGGCTCCGCTACTTTCTTTGACGAATTTCTCGTCCCACCTGCTCCCAAGGATTGCTGGACACTGCCGAAATGCACCTTGAGGAACCTCCTCACAGTCAACTTGGATATCACAGCTATCCCTCAACGAGGTGTCCTCGATATCCTATCCCATTTCACCGATGATCCAACGCACAAGGAACGTCTACTCGAATTCTCCAATCCAGCATACACCGACGAATTCTTTGACTATGCTACACGTCCGCGACGAGGCATCCTTGAAGTTCTCCAAGATTTCCGATCCGTCAAGCTACCCTACAATATTGTCACCTCTGTCTTTCCAGTCATTCGAGGGAGACAGTACAGCATATCCAGTGGCGGTATCCTTAAACTCTGGAAGATGAAATACACCAAAGTTCAACTCCTCGTTGCAGTTGTCAACTACAGAACTGTCCTCTCTAAAGTTCGTCGCGGACTTTGCACTCGATTCCTCGCCGCTCTCCCACCTAACGCGCCTCTCATGGTCAAAATTGAGAGTCAATCAAAATTCTACCAAGACGTCGACACCCAGCCGGAACTACCTCTCATCCTCGTCGCACCCGGAACAGGTCTTGCTCCTTGTCGGTCTCTCATCTGGGAGCGTCGCGAGCTTGCCTTCAAAGGCGTCAAGTTCGGACGTTCCTACCTCTTCTTCGGCGGCCGCAACGAATCAGCAGATTACTTCTACGGCGAGGATTGGAAGAACGAGAATCTCAAGGTCACCGTCTTCCCGGCATTCTCGCGCGATGATCCAACGGGGAGGAAGGTGTATGTCCAGGACAAGATCCGAGAGGAAGGACAGCTGATCTCTAGACTACTCAAAGCTGGTGCTTTCCTCTTTGTCTGTGGTAGTTCGGGGAGTATGCCAAAGGCTGTCAGACATGCTTTTGTGGATGTTATTGAGGAGAGGTATGGAAATATTCAGAGTAGGGAGGAGGCGGATCATGTTTTTGCAGATATTGAAGCTGCTGGTAGATATAGACAGGAGACTTGGTAGATGAATGGCTTTGGCTGGTGTGGTCGGCGCTCGTATGGAATTGATGGGACGGCGGGAGGATGGTGGCATTGGGATGATTGATGATCAAGCTGGGATAGACTAAGCTGGGAAAGAGTATGGGGGGTATTTCTCTAAAGAATCGCAACGAACCCCCCAGTGTGTTGTATTAAAGAAGAATTGAGATTATTTCCAAAACAAAATCGTGATTCGAGGATTGATTCGAACCAAGAACCTAAAATCAAGAATGCAGGAATCGGCAAGTCAATATCCGACGAGCGGAAAGGAAGCCTCTTCTTTAACAATGGCTATTTTCCTATCAAGAGCCACAGGATCATCTCCGGCTACAGCCTCATCCACTGCAGTTCATCCGTTTAATCGTTCGTTCGTTCCATTTCTAGGTCCCCACTCACCACAATGCACTACCAAGGAAAGCTGAGCCGTCACAGAAAGATCTGCAGTACAATACAGGACGGTGCGGTAATCTAGAAGCCGTCGAAGCCAGCCCTCAAACCATTCTATTCTAGAAAATTCCCGCGTTTGGAACACCTCCCCTCCCCTCCGTCCTGTTCTGAAACTCGCCTCGCCTCCGTCTGAAGTTGGCAGGTGTCAGAACAACTAATTAGGAGGTATCCCGCCGTCTTAGGATTGGTTGGGATAGGTTAGGTCAGGTCAGGTTGGGTGCTATCCTTGACCTTAAACTAAATATCTCATGCACGACTCAGGAGGCGGCGGGTGGCGCAACAACCATCAATACCTTGGCATGCTGTACGTACCATACCAGAACTTGATGTGCATAAGCCCCGAGCCGTGAATTAATAGTGAAGTAATTTAAAGTACGAATGGACGGAGTATCTACCTAAAGGACCTTAGATAAATACTGTACTCGTCGTGCTCCGAGCCGTGAATAAGACGGAGTATACCTAAAAGGACTTTAAATAATAACTAACGGCTTGGGCTGAACTAAGCGAAGCCCAGCCGTTTCAAACCGTTGGAGAAATTTTTTTTCTCTTCATATTTTTAGTCTTTCTTGGTCTTGTCTTGTCTGTATCTGCTAGGTTGGTTTTGATCGCATGATGGGCAGGCGTCGAGATCCGAGGCGGTGGATTCCGAAATGCTGTACTGGACGATCGTTCTCCACATTTCTGTTAGACACAAGGATACAGCATGGCATTGTTTCCCTTTTTTTAATTTTAATTTTCCTTTCCTATTTACCGAGGAAGTAATCCCTTTACCCCTCCCCTCTGTACAGGTACTTAATGCTAGCCCTGCAAGAGAAAGCCATGCTTTAGACAAGCCAACGAACGCACCAGGAACACGAAGTCTCACTACGCCCGGCAGCGCTGTCCTTCCCTTCTAGGAACATATCAAGCCCAAAGGTACCAAACCCGGACCAGCTAGCAACCTCGGTAGTCCCGTTTGAGCATGTCAAGGGCAACGCTGACATGATTTCGGATCATCTACTTCCACCTACTGTACTGCATGTGCTAGTTAGGATCCACAATGTGATCCTTGCTCGCACATCCCCCACTCCATCCCGTCCCATAATCTAATGGTCAGTCAGAGAGTACATATGCATGTCATCTCCCTCCCCTCCCCCCACACGTCCGTCCGTCCGTCTGTTTTGTCTGAAGTTAAAAATTTGCGATATCTTTAACCCCTCCTTGTGCTTGCGTCCCTGTATTTGTATATTCGGCGCTCAGGTGGCGTGATTGTACCATACTGTATTGTCTTGTCTTGTATTTGTATTATAGACTGCAGTTGGGTCAAGATGGGATATATCGATCGTGGGAATGGACCGAGTCTGGTGGCGTGTACGGTTGTCCCGTTTGTTCTTACATGGGCTTTCTCTTCTGTGAGGATATATGTGCGTCGGTTCGTTTTGAAGATTTGGAAGGTTGAGGATTGGTTGTTTCTCGTTAGCCAGGTTAGTTTTTCACGTCTCAAGGGAATAACCATACCTCTGGATGGCTTCGGACTGATCAATTTTTAGATATGTTTCTCTGTTCTAGCGTTATGTGCTTTCATGGCTACGATTTATGGGAATGGCCAGCATCTGAAAACAGTTGCGGCCGAGGACGTACCTATTGTCATGAAGGTATACACCCCTCTCTCTTTTATACCTGCCTTGAACGATGTTGACAACGAGAAATAGTACTGGTACTCCTCTGAACTAATCTACATCGTCACCTCCCTCCTCATCCGTCTCTCAATCGGCTTCTTCCTCCTCCGAATCTGCAACCTTCGAGGACACATCTGGGCGATACGAATCACCATGGGCAGCATGATCTTAGCCTCGATAATGTATTTCGGCTTCATGGTCTTCCAATGCAAACCCATCCCATATTTCTGGCTACGCTTCACAGACGGCCAAGGATCCTGCTTCCCAGTGAAACTCGTCACCGATCTCACGATCGTCTTCTCCGTCTTCAGCGCCGCTTCAGATCTCGTATTCGGCATCCTACCTATCTTCGTGATCTGGAATCTGAATATGAATCGGAAGACGAAGGTCATCGTCGGAGGATTGCTGACGCTAGGAATTCTGTGAGTAGTACATCCTCGTAACAGCAGCTCAGCTAACACCATCTAGCGCCGGCCTCTCAGTAATCATCCGCATAATATACGTCGACAGCCTCAGGGATCCGGCAGAGGATTTTACATTCCTCACTTTCAAAGTCGCGATATGGTCCATCATCGAGCCCGCCGTCGGGATAATATGCATGGCCATCACGACATACAGGCCCCTCTTCAAATCACTAGGCGATAAAATCTCTCAAGCGTCACGAACACATACCACGACACAAGCACGAGACGGAACAGTATCCGGCAAGACAAAAACACCGTCCGCATCTCGGATACTACCGTCGCATTCGAGGAGTAGGAGTAGAGCTGGGTATACGCGGACGGGTAGTTTGGAGGATGCCCATGCGTTTGAGGATGTGATGGAGTTGGATGGGATGAGGAGACAGCCGAGCGTGAGTGGTGGGAGGAGGAAAAGGGATGGAAGTATTGATGATAGGTGGGATGATGAGTTTGTTGCGAAGGATGGGATTATGATGAGTACGACTGTGGAGATACGACGGTCGCCGAAAGGGGATGATGGGAATCATGGTATTGTATGATGATGATGATGATGAAATGGATGTGGGCGTGGCGGTGTTTCTTTTGTCGGGATGGTTTGCGTATACCCCGAATGATAATCGTTTACCTGAATTTGGTTTGTTCGCTCCTAGTGCTACACATTTTCTGCTTTCAACGCTCCTTGTGTCAGTTATCAGCGCGCTGCCCATAATTTTTTGGTGGTTCATTGCCTTCTGTCCCCCGGTCACCGAAGTCCATCATTCCTTTAAAGGTCTGCTCAACCCTGCACTGCTGTGGGACCCCAAAGACCAGTAGAAAGGAAGTCAAGTGCAAGACGGGGTTCTCAGCTCACAGCTATCGTTTTGAAGATAAAACTTTTGGCTGGCGACGTGGCTTTTACAATCAACGTATTGCGCCCCCTTTGACTCGACGCTTCTACCTCTTCTCCAGCGAACAGAAGTGGGATAGCTCGTCTCTCAACCTTCATTTCAGACGTCTTGTGAATTTAATTTCCAGAGGTATCTGTATTTTGTGCCTTGATTTTAGAGAACTTCGAGTTTTCGGAGATGAAAATTCAGTGCCTCGCGTCACCCAGTATGCTTCGCACACGTCGAAACTCTTCGATGGCGGGATCTTCGACCCTATGTCAATTTCAGGAGACAGACCTCCTTCAAGGAACCGAGTATTAGTCTCGTGGCGAAGATATGGCGGTTGAGTGTTGACGTTGGAAGGGTGTTCAACTTTTTGGGAGAACGTCTTACGAGAGAGGGGTGAACTGAGCAAAGGGATGTTGCAAATACTGTAGAACGGTTATCACTTCGCTGAACGCTCAAGAAAAACCACAAGACTCAACAATATTTATCTACACGAAGAATATGGAATGTGATTTGGCCATGTTCCGCATGCCCGGCCATTTCTTCACATCTCCTTGCCTATTTTGCCGAGATATTCTAAGCGAAAGATGGAAATCGTTACAGAGTTCGATCCAAATAATGTTAAGCGCGATCTCCTTTCGAATCTTTGTAGGTCATGGACAGTAGAGGATATCAACAAAGTGCGTTCTGCTGAGCCTCTGGTTGGACAGAGCATGTGTGATCATATTGCAAGCTAGACCTAATTGAGACTTTGCATATACCAACTTACCCGCACGGCCTAATTCCACTTCTCTCACCGAGTATCATTCTCCAGCCTCGATTACTGTTTCGTCAACATTCGACATCATCTTAATAATTTCTCCAGCTACGTAATCTTAGTTTGCCTACAAAGAACGGAAATCCAAGAAGACATCATGCGTTCCGTGACTGTCCTTTGATTCTTATGTCCTGGCCTTGGAGCCTAACATGTGGTAGGCACATCCTTGGGCCCCGAGGAAGAAAAAGAAGAAGGCGCTGGCATTGATCAGAACCATTCACATGACTGTGTGAAATCCTCCATTTGGGAATTGACCTTTATTACCCTGTCTTCGCGAAACGATGGACCCAGTCACCCGACATGGAAGAATGGTTGCAAGGCTTAGCGCAAGGCTGTCACCTACCCTACGGGACCCTCTTGTGTATCCCGAGATCGACCCAAAGACAGAGATACGCATCTTTGAGTTTTCTGAGACACATGTGGTCAGCGATAGGGGTCTAGACCGTGCAACGCTTTCAGGGAAATTTATCGTGGCCAAATTGGCTGACAACCCTCAAACGAAGCCCTTTCGTATGCATGGGGTGACCCAGTCTTCAGCCACAAAATTGAATTTCCTGGCGGCTATCTGAGTATAACTGAACATCTATACACCGCGTTGATGAAACTTAGAGACGAATATCGACCCAGGCGCCTCTGAGTAGATGCGATTTGTATTGATCAGACGAGCGATCTGGAGAAAGGACATCAAGTGGCTCTCATGGCTGACATCTAGCGGGGTACCGAGAGGGTGCTTGCTTGACTTGGCTCTGAGGCGCCTGGCCCTGACCATTTTGGAGTCTCATCCGCCATTGCATTCCTGGAAGCACTTTCTGCTGCATCGTGGGCGTTCGGGACCGAATTCGTTGTTCCAAAGAAGTCAAAAGCGCAGGATACTATAGGAAAGCTGTCTCCCTCGGCAGTGCGGGAGATTCTTAAGTTAAACCATGTCTATTCCTCTGATAGAGACTCGATCACGGCCTTTTTCGAGAGCAGTTGGTTTAGGCGTTTGTGGATAGTGCAGGAAAGCGTCCTCCCGAGCAATTTGACTTTCCTTGTGGGAGTACAAGAGCTGGGGTTTGAAGATTTCAGTAGAGCTATGTCGGTCCTGATGCTACTGAACAAACATCCAAATCCGCCTTACTTGTTCATTCGAGGGTCCCCAGATCTTGAAATAGCGTGGGATTTAGTGTGTCTCCGAGCTGCGAACCAGGAGAGAGAGGAAGGTGAAGATAATTACGACGATAGATTGACTTTTCTCGATTTAGTTGTCAGCAACATTGGAAGACTTTGCAAAGAGCCTAAAGATCGAATCAATGTTTTACTTGGATTGCAGAGTCTTTGCAAAGAAAACCAGTTTCAAATAACTGCGGATTACAGTCTCTCGAATGGCGATGCCTTCAGGTTGTTCGCAACACAACACTTGATGGCTCAGGATCTCAGATGCTTGCATTATGCTGGAATCACAGAACACTACGGGGAACATGAAAGAATCCCAAGTTGGGTCCCGGATGTACATAGAAATCTCCATCTGTCGTTCCCAAGTCTCGGGATATTGAGTCCTAAGATATACCCGAACCCTTCGAGCTATCTCCCGAACCTCGAACCTCGATTTGATGAAACCCTTGATATTAGAGACTTGCAAAAGGAAAAGAGCGCTAACTTTCTTGAAGTGGGTAGGCAACGCTCGTCGGCTTAAAGGTCGCATTGGCCAACACGAGCCAAGTCAATTTGCTTCATGCACCCAGATGAAACCATACGTTGATCTCATTCCAGGTCAACTGAACATCATCGGCATCAGGGGAGTCATTCTTGACAACTTCAAGATAGATGTCTTGTTGCAAGGTGCCAACCAGTCAAAGGCACATGAAGGAATTGGAGCACGGTTGCATGAAAGTTTCCTCCGGGGTCACGATGCTGTTCGAACGATCTCTGGATGGGAAGATTTATGCAGGACATCCTACCCAGAAAGCCGAAATTACCACACTGGAGAAGATATTGACGCCATTCTGGCTCGTACATTGGTCCTCGACAATAGAATCCCGCGGCCAAAATACATTTCAAATACCTCCAATGACGAGGATTGGATAGTGCAGAGCTGGAGAAAGTACAAGTGTTCCAATATACATGGCTTGAATTGTCAGATTCCAAACTGTCTGGCAATTCCGAAGTGCCCTAGTCAGTATCCGTTCATCGCTGAGGCTAAGGTAGTCGGTTCTCATCGAACACTCTTCACGACCGAAACTGGCTACATCGGTCTCGGACCCGTGCTGGTGCAGAGTGGAGATGTAGTTGTGATTTTCGACGGTGCCGAGACGCCGTTTGTTCTTCGGAAAGTTGAAGATGACACGGGTGATTCTGTAATTTCTAATCTTTCACTGGAAGGAGGAAATGCAGCTATTGAGCAGTGGCAGCTAGTTGAAGATTGTTACGTTCATGGTTTTATGGATAACGAAATCTTGAAATCGGATTTTGAGGGTAAGAATAGGATGTTCTGGCTTGTGTGATCATTATTTGAAAACTGAAATTTTTAGCAAAGGCAGATCCGAGATTGAGGTTCAAATATGTGCAAGTTCGGGGAGCGGGGGAGCGGGGGAGCTGGGAATCTTTGCGAGTTTCGGTGCATCCGGTTCGGGTAACAAAACACACCATGTGCGATAGGAGCGTTTCCTAGGACCTAAATCACATTATGTTATTGACTAGTTACTAGCTTACTGCATGATGATGCCCCTCCGCAGCCAGCTCTCCAAAAATACCCGATCAGAAACGATACCTTCCCCGAGTCTTTTCGCAAAATGGTACTCTCTTTGCTTCCATAGCACTACGATAAGTACGTTCATACTCCGAGGTTCTTCGAAAGTTCCTTTCTTATCCCAATTCTCGGAAATACCAATACAACAACAGGATTCAAACTTCCTGGATGAGGGGTTATCAAGGTTGCACCTCCCTACTTCTTTGCCTTCCAGATGATCTCCAGTAGATCTTGCTTTGAGCGTGATTTGTACCTCTCATCATTCACCCCCTTTTGTCGTTGTTTAGTCGTATGGGAAAGAATAGCGTCATTGAAATCTAAGCTGATTGCTCCTATCCGTGCTCTCATCACGAGAACTTTTCTTGGTGGAAGACCAGCAGCGCTCGGCCGGGAAGTAAATATATGTTCGAAAGCCGGCCGAATCAATGTGACTGTGGTGGCTTTCAGATAGTTTTTCGTTATTGGCTCCTCTGGAACCTTCTCGTAGAACTTGTCTCCCTCGAATTGTGTGTGATAGGAGATCCGTTTTGTTGTTGACTGCCATGACCAAGACGGGCGATAATGCTCCTCTGATGCAAGGGACACATCCTCGCTTTCTGACTCAACTTCATTGTCTCGTCGATGGATGAACCACTGCAGTTGGACATACAGCAATTTCGACCACATGCCGTACAGATAATCGTCACCGCTTGCCTTCGCGGTCTCACTCACAATACCCTGAATTGCCACGAAGCGATCCGTCTTGACGGTGAAGTTCAGTTTGGAGTACGCCTCCACAATCTTCATCCATCGACGCACCACTTTCGTGGGCTTGTCAAGATAGTTATCAGATCGGCCGCTCTCGAAATTGGATCCAATAGTCTTTTCCTGGTCTTCAAAACCAGGCATCTCGGAAATGGTACTCTGTCGGCATTGCCAAAACCATTGGGTCTTGCCAAAATGCAGGTAGCGATGAGAAAGTAGTCGTTCTTGCATCACCCACCCGCGAGAGTATAGCTCACTGTGATTGACTTCCTGGTCGAATCCTTCAGGTGGCAGGGATACCGAGAATGTCCCATTTGGCTTGTCCCAAGATTCAAGTCTGAAAGGTAGTTCAATTGACTGCGAAATGGCGCTGCGATCTCCAAACAGTCCAATCGAGGGGTTGTCTGAAGAACCAGTAGCCGCGATCGTGAGAACACAGTCCCCATACACCCTCCCCATGCTCTTGGCTTCTTTCTCCCAGTCATCAAGATTCGACAGAGGGTCGGTGGGGTCGTGCTGGATGATGCAGAGTGCGTCGATCCAAAGATATGGTATTCCAAGTTTGCGGCATAACGAGACTGCATCACTGAAGATTCTGGTGCCTGTATGCGGGCCGAAGTCCAACTTCGTCTTGTTGGATTCCAAAGTTTGCCTCGTCGTGATAATCTGAGAATCTGGACTCCAGCGATAGCTCAGTGAAGCATACACCCCACTCCGCCCACCTGTCTCCTGAAGAAAAGGGCCAGTCTTGCCATGGTCTTCATACTGCGTTACCACAACCCTAGTTGGGAGAACGGAGCTAGGTAGAGATTTCGGTATTGTCACATTGTGAGAAAGCATCGTAGATGTACTTGATGACACTTGGTTGTTAAGTCGACATTGAGTGTGTCTTTCATTACAGGATTGAAGAATTCTCCTAATCTTTACGATGTTGCTTTCGCTATCTGCGAAGGCATCTAGGAAATGCCGGTCGATGTGTGTCGAAGCTGGACTACCTGCCAGGAAATTAACATTAGCCATACAGGACCTACGCTATGTGCTTTGAATCTCATTCACCTATAGATGCAGATAGGAGTAGGTCTGCGGTATCATCACAGTCATGCCACTGAAATATCAAATGTGTCAACTTTCCTTCCCGCTCATCATCATCCAATCCATATTCAGAGCCCATATCTTGAATCGTGTGTACCCCCAATGGGGAGCTATCGGAGGAGGCGACGATGCCATTCTCAGCTTTTCGATATTGGGTCTGAGTGCTCTGACCAGTAGCCGACAAAGATCGCAACTCTCAGCTGGCGTCTCGAGATCTTGAGTGCTGTGATGGTGGCCCCCAGTAGCATCTGTGACGGCATCGTTTCGCATAATGTCTGTATTTCCTGCACGTTTCAAACTTCCAATGGTGAGTTTGCTGCAATAATTACAGAGTCCATCTTGCTTATAGATCGTGTCCTCAGAAGTCTTCGCTGTTTGCTGAAAACTCGCGGCGTCCCAGGGGACCCGGGATGGTCCTACCCGCATGTCCAGACGTGTAGTCTTTTGCAGATTACTGCGTGGCAACATGAATTCAGTTCTGGGAAAGACTTTTGGTTTCGAACGCTGAGCAACAGCTGAGGAGCCTTCGCCATTCTCTACTCTTGGATTATCGAGCATCCTCCTGATCCAGTCGACATCAGATATTCCGTCAGATTCCATGGCTGAGAGGTAGTTGGTTGTCTAATATTCTGACGGCTCAATTCATACATTCTAAGATATTCCCAGAAGAATTTGATGTTGGGCTTTTGCTCTTGGGGTTTTTGAATAGAGGAGCACTTTCAGAACTGTCGTTGAGAAGAGGCTCTGCTTGCCGAGGTTTCAGTTTCAGCTGCAGCCACAACAAAGCACTTTGGATATGCTTCAATAAATTGCTCGGGTGACTAGAGTAGATCTGCTATACTTTGATCTAGAAAGCTTTGAAGGTTCAAGGAGTAACATCATTTTACCATTAAATTCGTTGCATTGATTTCCCCCCTTTTTTTTTCGCCTCATGCTTCATGTCTGAAAGCAGACTCCTGTCATAACCCCCGGCAAACGGCCATACAACAAGAGACTGAAAAGTGCATGATGCCAGATATGGTTATGGAATAGGAAATATTGCCTACACAGATCTAGGCTAATAGAGTTGTGGTAGGAAGCCAATCCGAGGCATAAAGTTCTGCTGGTCTTGGCCTAGACGATATTTGCAACAGAAATTTAAGCAGACCGGAATGATGAATTCATCACCTTCCACAATGAGTGACCTTGTACATGAGATCAGGAGGTCGGATGGTTGACATACATGTAGATTCAGCTATCTGGTATTTCGCTCAATTTCGGAAGCTATGCGAGAAGCAGACCTAACCCATGAACGATGTCAAAATAGCATTTTGATAAGCGACTCAGCTACTCACACCAGTAGTTCGAAATCAACGATAATAACTCACCTACCTCACAAGAAAGATTGAGTTGTTGAGATTGTCTTCATTCCCTAGGTCGTTTCGCAATTTTGGTGGACATGTGACACATAACCAGGTCTACAGAATGCCAGCCCTTTAATTTTTGGTTTGGAGACTGGCAATAGAGCTTTGGTTGATTTGCAAATCTCATCCTGGGGTTTGAATGCTCTCCACAAATCGTTGCAAGGCCAGCAGTGTGCTTCGCCCCATTTCTTAAAGTGGACGAGCCTTGCAGTTGATTCAGTTTGAAATTTGCCTTGCAGCCGACTCTTCTTCTGCATCCCCATAGTCTGGTGTTGTTATTCGATCGTACCTTTCAAATCTCACTAAGGTAGGATCATGTCATGCTCTCCAATCCATATAGTTTGACAGGATACTTTTCGACCAAGAAGTTTAGAGAGCTCTATTCATGGACATGAGATAAAATGACGAGTAGACTCCTCAAGCGCGGTATGCTGTGAAAGTGCGTTTCTTCGGCCGAAACTTACGGTGGGAATGGGATTTGTCGTGATAATGGATTTGAAGGCTGTGGGGCATGAAATGCAGAGCCTCCCATTCTTGGGGCCACCAAAGTGCAACCTTGGTCAGTTTAAATCTCTCAATTTTGAAGTATAAGTATTGAATTCCCTTCCGTTAATCTGGCTTCCTCAGTATCCTCTACCTCCATCCTTTCAGTACCATGTTTTCCTCAGCTGTCAAGTTGGGCTTTGGAGTCATCCTGCTCACGGCCCAGGCCAATGCTGGAAGCTACAAAGCTAGGAGCACTATCAATGTCGACGATATCTTCTACTACGTCCCAGGTGCCCCAGTATCAAGTTTAAATATTGGATGGGGCCAACTGAAGAGTGCTGTAACTCCAGGGGGAGATCTGATTCCGTTGACAGTGATGAGCGGGGACTTGGCAACATTTGATGCCAGCGTCCTGAGAAGGGAAGTCGAAAAGTACAGGGCAACGGACGATGTCTTCAGTCTAGGTTTTCTTCAATGTATGTGTTTCCCTCCAAGCCTTGTAATTGATAACTAAACTTTTCAAAGCAATCTACGTCGCCTCTACGACTACGGGAACACTTAATAGTTGTCTAACATTCACCCTTACGGAGTTTGGAACAAGCTATTCATGGTTTCACCCTCTGGCTCCTCTTGCAAAACAGCAATTAGCTGTTCGAGGACAATTCCACCAGGTCCCTATTTTCTCCACGCGTATACCGGGGATGTTTACCAGGCTTGGAGATTGTACTCAGACTACGAGGGAGCGTTCGCGGAGGGGACGATTGCCGTGGCTGATGGAAACTTCAGCACTTTGTCAGCTTCAATTTCCGTCAGTCAAATCGCCAAGCCAATTCAATCATCACTGACAGATCACAGGGGGTACAATCACCAACAATTGGCGTCCCATCTCTGTACTACACAAAAACGAAATTTCAACTTTTGGCGGGTGCGTTTGACCTCGCTAATGACCTAGACTTTATGCCAACACAATATCAAATTGAATCCCATTGAAAGTAGAGAAAACTATGGCTACGCAAAATTCATCGAAAATCAAAATCTACGCCATCCCCCGGCCCTCTCGATTTCGGAGCCCATATGCCAAATGTTGTCCAGCTCTAAATCTCTGATGCCTCCTTCCCCTTCGATGGAGGTGGCCCAGAGTACGACGCATCCCCAGCTGGCGTCTGGACAGAAAGTCTGGCACGTTCCGCCTCCCAATCGATGTCCTTACCAGGATTGCCTTGATCATTTGGCACCATGCAGATTGGTTTCAAAGCCTCCAAAATGCTTTTCTCGATCATGTTCGAGACCGGCACATCAACATCAATATGAAAGCTGTGGATGTTGGCACTCAACCCGTTATAAAGCAAACTTCCATAATTCTTGACGGCATCTCGTGAAGTTCCATCGAGCGTGATCATAAGCTTTGCGAGTGGGTGCGAAGGATCCGGAATAGGAATTGGGTATTGCTTGGGTGTCTTGCCCTTCTTCTTCTCCAGGGAAGGAACAGCAGCATCGAAACATTCGTTCCAGAAGTTTTGCCATCGAGCAGTTGCAGATGCCCCTTTTGCATCCGGACCGGGTAAATTTTCTAGCACATGACGAAATGACAAGCTTGCGATGATTTGCTTCTGCTTTTCGAGTTGGATTTTGAGATCATCGATTTGGGTTCGCAAGATCGACTCTCCATGCAGAGTTCCGATGCGGTAGTATTCTCGAATTTCAGCGATGTTTTGAGCAGGATGGAGAGACGGGTTTGGGATTCCGATCTGGTGGCACAAACTTTCCAGAGTCGCACAGATCTTCCTCCACACTGGGTTTCTCCCGTGAACCTTGGAGGCGCAGGTCGTTATGATTCGCGCTATCGCCTTGAAATTTGGATACTCCTTATAATGATATCGATTTTGGGCTTCAACAAGTGCAGCCTCGACACTGAACTCTAGTTCCCCTTGATCCATCTTATTCCAGAACTCACAAGCAATCAGTCTCCCAAATATCAGGGTGATATCCTTTGACCACTTCGGAGTCATGATTTTCCAATCTCTTTCCAGAGTCTCCAACTCCAGCTCATCCAACAACAGCGAAGATATCCAATCTCTTGCCAGTGCCCACTTCTCAATCTCCTTGGGTGTTTCTTTGGTGTGGTTGGCAGCGAGATAAGGATACAGAAAGTTTTCGAAGTGGCCCATGTGTTCCTCTGCTGGGACTACGTATTCAAATCCCCAGTCCTGAATCGACGGCGCGTATGAGCTTGGATTGTTATCCATGGCTGAGGATGTGGTATCGTTAGTTTCTTATAGTAGTGCGTCGGGATCTCGCAAAGGTATCCCGAGATAGACCGAAAGGGTGATTACACGAGATTCGAATGAAAACGGTTGATGCAGAAAGTGTGAAGATGTTTTTGAACATGTCTTTGAATATCTTCGTACGTATCCATTTATATTGCTCTCATTATACTGGACTACAAAGCCATGGGATGACGATGGCTACATACAGGGTCGGTACTACATGACTTTTGACAGTCTCGAATGACTTCAAGGTCAAAAATGATGTCCAATCAAACAACAAATACTGACTCTGAATTCAAAGAGGTAAAATATATGGCCGAACTCTGCTGAAGACATGAGTAACTTACCTGTGACTCACGAGACCAACAGCACAGGCACAACTCATAGCTTACCTCCTACTTCGATGCAACAGTATCACATGATACTGCGCCCTCGCCACATTGGATGCTTAACAGATGGCACTTGCATCTAGAATTACATGGCATACAAAAGACATTCGACTGAGTGAAAACTCATCCCCTACATGGCACGTCAGGGGTTGAATGAAACAAACTTAGAGCGGCAAAAACGATCATGCGAGACCTGTCGCTGACGTGTAAGTTGCCATGCCTGTTTGACTTGAGAGCCGAAATTTTTGATTTTGGACCGCTCTTAATTTACGAACATCGTTCTGGCAATGCTTGCATCACGAATCACTCATCCCAAATCGTAGCCACAACAGCAGTACTAAGCGTAATACTAGCCCCCTCCCCAACAATCTTCCCACTAGCCAAATCCCTCTGCCAGATAATAACCGTGAAGTTATTCTGATGACCAACGGCCAGCAAGTCACCCTTCTTATTCAGGGAGAACTGTCTTGGCGACCAGCCTCCAGAGGGAGCAAGTTGAACAAGCTTCAGGGTTCCGTTGGCCTGGATTGAGAAGGTAGAGAGTGTGTCTGTCGGTCCGGTTTGAGCGACGAAAGAGACGTCTCGGTTGGAGACGATGACGAATTTCTTGTCAGGCTAGGTCTAGTCAGTTCTCTGAATTAAAAATAACTGCGTTGGAAAATGGGAGCCCATGAAATATGGGCTTGGATGGGACATACAGTTATCTCAATTTCACTAGTTGGCGCTGTCTGAGGTGCCCTCTCGTTCCCGACACCTAGGGATGGGATGTCGAAAACCTTCTTCCAGCTCAATCCCACGTCCGTATAAGTTACTTCATACGAATAAACCTTCTGGCTCAGCTCTCCCACGAAGATGTAATACAACTTCTTTGATTTGGGAGCAGTCCAGAAGCGACCATGGCGAGGACCGACACCGGCTTCGGTCAGAAGTTGCGAGACTTCCGTTACCGGGGCCATGGTCTCGACGTCGTAGGTGTAGACGCGAACCATGTCGCCGCCGAGGTCGTTCATGACGAGGAACTTGCCTGTTGGGTCAGGTTGCACTTGGTGTAGGTAGGAGCGGTCCTGACGGAGAGGGATGGGACCTGTTGCTGAGATGGTGGGGAAGAAAGATTGGAGAGGTCCATTGAGTTGACCATCATCGCTGATTCCGATTATGGATGCGGCGCTGCGATTGCTGGATTGCGATATGTGTGAATACACATTCCATGCTGAATAGTGGGTTGACTTACTAGTGGACTGTGGCGAGCCCCCTATTGCCTCCCTTGGCACCAAAGAAACTAGCCCAAACACCAGAGGCGGGAACAGGAATTCTCGCTAAACGGGTCAAGTTACCGTTCGTATCAATATCGAACGAATTCATCGATCCGTTGACAGAAGAGGAGCTGGCGCGGTCCATGCAGTACAAGATACGGTTATGAGAATCGAGATTCAGCGCCGCAGGGTTGCTGGCGCATTCGTTTGTCCATGATGAGATGGCAAGGTTGGATGCGTTTCCGGAGCCGGTGAGGGATAGCGTGGTGAGGTTGCCGTTGGTGCAAGCTACGTAGAGGTTTGTCGCGCTTGTGACTGTTGCGAAGAGCGCTGCATGAAGCAGAGCTTTCGAAATGGAGCTCATGTTGAAGTTGGGGAGACGAACGAGTGTGAGTGTGAGTCCTGAAGAGGCAAAGAGCGTGAGAAGGAAAAGTAATCAACAACAACGGCGAAGACAATGAGAAGAAATAGCAAACACCCACCCTGCCGGATATGTACCCGCACGGTACTCCTGTTGTTCCATGAATGGGATGAAATGAACCTCACATATTTGACATCCTTGGCAACTCTATTTAGACTTCGCCAATCACAAGAATTCTCTTTCCCCAGACTCCACAGCCCCCTTTCCAATTTCGGACTACGCAGTCATCCGGAAAACATGGATAAAAATACACAATATTTAGGTTTTCCGGATTTCTTGAATTTGTGATTCCAACCGAAAGTTTCCGGCTGCCCCGCCCCAAAACCCAAAGGCTGCCTAAAGAAGTGAGGTCATTTTAAAGTAGCAAGGCCCTGTAAATCTCACCAGATTAACACCTTACCAATTGCACTCGTTCTCGTACATCGCATTCAGCCCACAGATAAACAAACCAAACAAGGAAGGTCCCTCGAACACGTTGGCGAGTGTGTCGGATCAAACAAACAAGATTTCTCGATGGAGGTTTAAGGAAATCGCCAAACTGGATCAAGACGGTGCGATGAGTGATCCATTTACGATGCCTTTTTTTGCATGCTTTCGCGGGGGTTTTACACCAGGGGTTTGTAGTACCCCTATTTTAACCGAGGCCGAAGGGAGATGGGGACGGAGATGGAGATGGATGTGGACAGTGTAATGCAGGCTACTCTCTTTATTCAGTGGACTGAAAATGGGGCTATTTACTTCTAGAGTACATTTCCTGCACCTGACGTCATCGCTTTCTTCGTGGGATGGACTCTGCCCAGGCCCCCCAAAATTCCTTTGTGAACCCATCGTTGATCCCACAGAGAAAGCGAGTCGGGAGCGAGTTTTTCGCTTAATAAACTTAAAGAGCTTACCTCCCTAAGTACTCGTATATCTTAATCGAACCCCATCAGTAAAAAATATTCTAGATTATTCACAGATCGGGACTCGATATGCTCTCGATTACCTTTGATCAAGCCTCTTTTGATAGAGATTTTCTTTAGTTACCTTACTTTGCTGTTGTAATTTTAATTCGACGTTATGTAGAACGCACCATCACGAGTCCAAATCCAGAGGAAAAGTGCACCGAAGCATGAACAACCCCTTCTAGGTACATCTACAGTACTTAATTAGGAACCTTTTCCATTTATAACGCACTTAGCCCAAGAATTGACCCGTCCATGAATCCAGTAAAAAAGTCATGAGTCGGGTCGGGTCAGCCTGAAACCCGCTACAGCACAACCCACCAAACCGAGCCCTCTTCACTAAATGTTTTCTCGCAGCATGTACCCCTCCCAAACAAAAGCGATGTGAAGAAAATACGTCAATCAATTGAGGTCAGTATTAAGCGCAAGTTTTTTTTTCTGGAAAGCTCAGCTATTCCAGGAGATTTTCACTCAATCGAGACAGGCTGCCGCCGATCGACGGATAAGTAATCAAAATTCCCAGCCCACTGTATATACATGACCGCAAATTAGCGCAGGTGCAAGTATCTAAAATGAGAGTCCTCTTCATTAGCAAACACCTCTCCCTTCCCTCCTATAATAAATCTCTCTCGGGTCCTGGAGCCGGTTCAGCAGAGCATTAAGTTTGGGGGCCTAAATTGTGCTGTGTTAGAATAGGATCCTCAGCAAAGCAAACTTCGCAACCCAAGGGGATCCGTTTCAGGGCACACCCTTGATCATCCGTCTCCAGCTCCCAGGTGCCGCCGTAGTGGCGGCGTTCGGATGTCTGGGATTTTCCCTTTGCCTTTTCCTTTAGCGGGGATGAGGCGCCGGGAAATGGATGGTCAAACGTCGATACGATATAAGGATTGGCGATATTATTATCAAGATGACGTAAATTTACAATTCAGCCCAGGTTTTCGAGAGAGAGGGAAGGAGGGGGGTGACGAAACAGCGAAACAAACACTGGCACTTAAATCTGAACACACTTTTTCTTGTGTTCGGAGCTACCAAGGTAGAGGTGAATCTTATCCGATCACTGATCGCTCGAAGCAGCGCTAGTGAACTTCCTTTCTCTGCGCACTCCTAATGCACAGCCCTTTTCCGGAACACCTACTGGAATAGGGAGTTGACAGATATGTAAACCCGGTAGGAGGAAAAACAAGATGGATTGTCAGCTGCAGTTGGCAATCGCTGCTGTGTGACAGTGAGATACTCCATCCAGTACAGTACGGCGGACCAGCAGAAAGATACTTGGGATAAGTCGCCAAGCACGATTAATCTGGAAATACCCACAAAAGCAACCAGAGCTTCCTGCCCCTTCAAGCACAGAACGATGGAGACACGCATAGTGCTGGGAGCTTGGCGGCAACCACGACAATGACGATAGTTTCCATACCTAGGTATTTATTTAACAGCAATTTATCTCTAGTAGCGGTCCAATGACGAGCTGATGGATGGTGCTGCGTGCATCGCATGAGAGGCCAAGCAAAACCATCGAGCTTGAGGGGCTGTGAGCGTGAGGGAACCTGAGTCAAGGTTTCTCGCATATTTTATGCAAAACGTGGAACAAGACGTATTTAGGCACTCGGAGTCCGATGGGATGGGATGAGATGAGATGAACGATGTTTTGGCTTTTTTCCTTTTTTTGTGGAGAGGGATCAACCCTCGAATTTACATGGTTTGGTTCTAGATTTCTTAGCACCTGCTTGTCCTGAGTGAGTGGAACCTTAGGAAGTAACTTTCTGGCAGAAGCTGGTGATGGGGAAAGGGATATAAGAATGGCGTCCTGTCTTCCGTTGAGAGAGGCCCCTCTTTTTCTTTTGGGACATCAAGGCCTTTCACTCTTTTTGCCTGCTTCACAACAAATCCAACCATGGATTCCTCACTCTCTTTCAAGCGACTTCTAGTCCAGTCCCTCCTTTTTCTTACTCCTTCTCTTGCACTTGCTCAATCACCTCTCTCAGCTTGCCTTACCGATGCCGGCGTTCGAAATATCGTCGATACGGATAGTACATGGGCGACTGAGACTACACCATGGCAACTCCGTCTCAGGACGGAAGTAGATCCTGCGGCTATGGCTTACCCAACAGACAAAGTCCAACTTGCTTCCTCTCTCGCCTGTGCTAGGAATGCATCAGTCAAGGTCTCTGCCCTTGCTGGAGGCCATTCATTCGCCGCCTACGGAATGGGTAATCCCGGGGACTTGGTCGTCAATATGGCAGCTTTCAACTCCGTGTCTTTTGATACGAAGAAAAATCTCTTCACTATGGGAGGCGGTACTAGAGTTGGTCCTGCGTTGAAGGCCTTGTGGGATGGACAGGGTCGACACTTCCCTCACGTTCGACATGGACGTGTAGGCATCGCAGGTTCGTCGATTGGTGGCGGTTTTGGAAGTACTTCTCGATACCTGGGTACCCCCATGGATGCCATTCACAGTGTCGAGTATATGTTATACAATGGCACCCTTGTTAATGCCACTGCCGGCTCGGACTTACTCTTCGCTACTAAAGGCGCCGCCTCATCCTACGGTATTCTCACCTCGCTAACTACGAAGACTTGGAAGCCGAAACACGCCAATGCAGTCAACTACACACTCACATTCGGCAATATTGGGATAGAAGATGCCGTGAAGGCCTTCTTGTCTTCGCAGGAGTTCGCCATGTCCGAGGCACCCGATGAGTTGGCTCTCCGATGGGCACTCTCTTTGACCCCCTTCAGTGCAACTGGATACTATTATGGTAACCCAGCGAACTTCGATGCTGTTATGAAGCCATTGATGAACCGTTTCACCATCAACGCCACATTGACCAAGTCCGAGTTCGACTTCTGGACCATGGAGACCTTCGTTGCTACTGGTGCCAACCTCCCCAATGGCGGAGCCTCAGCCGGACGGTCATTCTACACACAGGCATTGACGACTACAACCGATGCCCCATTGACCGCTGATCTCACCCGTGTTCTTTTCCAAAGAACAATCCTCGACTTCAACCGTACTGATCTCCGCCGATCTGGGCTCCTGGATCTCTGGGGTGGTGTATCGCGCGATCTCTCCGATGCCGATACTGCATACGCACATGGCAGCAACCTGTGGCTCATTCGCTTTGATACCAATCTGCCAACAGCTACCAATCCATACCCCGCTGATGGTGTCGCCTATGCTCAGAGTATCATGAAGCCCTTCGAGGATGCCCTTGTGGGTGCTGACATCCCATTGAGAGGATTTGCGAACTATCGCGACACCGGTTTGACTGAGGCACAGTGGAGTGAGAGACTGTACGGAGAACAAAACTATGCCAAGTTGAAGGCAATCAAGAGGGTGTATGACCCTGAAGGTCTGTTCACTTCGAACAAGCAAAGTATCGCATAGGGGTAGCGGCTCTGCATGAGAGGGAGGCCAAGCGTTTGTGTTGTTTCCTGTATATACTTTCAGGCGGAAGAATGAAAAGTCTAGCGTTGTTAAAAGGCATTAAAAAAGTTACAGCTCGCGGCCGCGGTGGTATCCAAATCCCAGCTCGTATATCCATCCAGAAGTGTCCCGCGACATCTGATGTCGTGACAGAACTCAGCACCTTGACTCTCCCAGTTGTCCGATTCAAAAACAGATTCAAGTCAGGACAATTTCAATAAATCTAATCGGCTCAGGCAGTCCCACGCCGTACACTCCAAAGATCTGCCCCTTCAGGTGGTTGATGAGGCGTACTCCTGGCACGAGTCAAAGACCCACTATCGGAAGCGTTTCCACTATTCCTAGCGATAGCTGAACCCTGAGGGTTTTGAGTAGGTAAGGCTCCAGCTGCAAGCGTTTCTTCCGCTTCTTTGACTGTTCTTGAAGACCTCGGCGTAGATTCATGGTCATGTACATTCTGCGGAGGTTTGATTTGACCTTCTTCGGCGATCCCTAAATCTACGGCGACAGTGCTCGAGTTCTGGCTCCACGGGTGTCGACGTCGGTAGGCTCTGTATCTCAAGAAGCAATCCCTGAAGTAGTGACGAAACCAGACGAGAAAAAGATAAGCGAAGGGAATGGTGATGCTTAAATAAGTTGAGAAGGGGTCATAGTTGTACCGCCAGATGGGAGGATAGATAGCAACAGAGACCGCGAAGCCGCACCATATTAGCCGGTGTTTCTTCATCATGAATGCTCTACAGACGAGAATGACGGCGGGAAGCCCCAGCAAAACCATCATGGTAATCAGCCAGATATTGGCATAGGGAAGAGAGAGAAGGTTCATGAAAATGTCAGATGTCGCTACGAAGGCAAGGATCCCGGTTATCACAATTAGACGCCAATAGCCTCGATAATAGAAGGCGAAACGAGAGACCGAACGGAAGATGATGCCAATGAGCATAGGGACAATAATAGTGGTGATAGTGACGGGAACCGCGGTGTACCAATATGATTGCAATGTCCAGAGATGAGAGCCTGAGCCTTGAATTGCTGACACTATTGCACTTGTTTGTTCGGTAGAAAAAGTTGATGCATTGCTTGGCGATAGAGTAATGTCTCGAACGGCGATGCGTGGTGATAATTCTTTAGTGGACTTGTTCTTCTTCAAAGGCCAGATGGGGTCGCGAATATTCATTCCATAGAAAGACTACAGCTGTTAATAAATGCGTCTCATAAGATACAAAATTTGCGTCTAGCTTACTGTCATGAGCGAAAAGGGGAGGTATATTGCCGCGAGAACAGTGAGGATATATGTTCGCCTGATCTGTCGAAGATCGAGCTTTTCTTTCAACTTCGTAAATTAGCTCGCATCCCCTCATAATCTTGGGTGACTCACCATGGCTTGTAAGGCAACCATCTGCTTTTCGACATCTTCCAACTTGACTTTTAGGAATTCCATGTCACCTTCGATATCCGAAAGTTTAACCCGAAGTTGCTTTTCACTAGTGGAGTTGGTGATGAGGTCCTTAATCTCAGCTAGCAGTATGAGCGCATCTTGTACACTGCCAGTAGCTAGCTTTCGACTATCCTCTAGATGTGATAGGTAGTGAAGTTTGCTACCCGATGGGCGTCTTCTCCCTTCATAACTCTGTACATCTTTTAGCAAGCCCAACGCGGTAGGAGAGGATTGTGCTTACCAGCTTTGAGATGATTTGTGAAACGGAGTTGATATAGTCATTGGTTGATTGTGCGAGAACCATCAAGATGGCAAATAGTGCCCCGAGATATGAGCTCTCCATATTGCATAGAACGCGATCACCAGTAAGCAGTGGCAATACTGTTCTGAAATGTCGATCAAATACATGCATGATTCCAGAGCACCTCGTGCCATTCGCAGATTCTATTTCCGAATCAACAGTGATGAAGATATTCTTCATTCCGGACCCATTAGTTTCACTTGTAGAGAAGACAATCGTATCCTGTGGAGGTCGCTGGTTTTGTCGTTGCCAGATATACTCATAAAAATCACCGCGATAAAAGGGGGGGCTGGACACCCAGGTGAACTTCATAGTACTGCCCTGGGTGCTTTCGTTGAGTAAGTGAAATTGACGCAGGTTGGTTACTATTAATCTCATCAGCTATCTCTTTTAATGTAGTAGACAAGGATAACATGGTACCCTTTGATGGCAATATGAATGGTCGTTGACCAAGTGATGATTTTTGGGAAAACGGGTCTTCGATCCAAGCCTTCGAACGGTCTAACGAAGGAGCCCATTCTTTCTGTACAAGGGACAGAATGGAGCGAGAAGGCACATCGTATTTCGCGTTCAAGTGTTCGATTGAGCAAAAGACTTTGTCCCGGAACTTGACGAGTCCGGACCGAAGGGAGTCAGGCAGCTTTAGCGACAGCACGCTTTGTGTCGAGAAGAGAATATAGTCAGCTGCTGCGTTATAAGTACAGTTGGGAATACTGACCATATTCGTAGTGATGGGTTTGAGCTAGTCCGAAGGTTGGAGTAGAAATCATCTAAGGCTTGGGACAGTGTAATGTTAGACTTTGTGGAATGGTCTGTCTCGTGATTATCCTCGCCTGTATTCGCCAATGCCTCAGATGCAACAGCGCTGAAAACGTAGTACTTAGTCAAACTATCAACAATTTCTTTGCCTGGTGAAAGTTTCATTCTCTTGTAGTCTCGAAGGAAGAAGTAGTGTTCTTGGGAAGGGTCCGTCTGAAGCCATTGCTCGAGCGAGTCTGGGTCCGGTTCTTGCAAGCCAAAGCTGAACGCCCGAAGAAGACCATTTCGTACAGTTGTTGCGAGGCCGATAATTGAAACCTTTTCAGAGCCTTGGGCGTCCTGCTGGGGATGGTCTTGGGCTGTTGGGTTCTGTTTTGCTGCCATCGCAGGTAACTGTTAATCTCTTGTACTTAATATGTGACGCGCCAGATTCATTTGGCGCGACAGAGCCTTGTTATAAGTATACCCCAAAATCAGGTTCTGCGTTTCAAGCTGAAAAGTGTGTCGTTTTGAGGCGTTGTGGTTGCACGACATGGCCCATCTCACGCCCGCAAAATCCGCAGCCTTGTCTGCAAATAGCATGCAATGGGGTTCGCCCATTTGACCCGCTGGGGATGACCCCGACCTCGATCAAATCGCAATGTTTAATTGGCTGAGATTGTGGATTGGCTTTACGCCTCCTTTGAAAAAGTAACGTCCTGGTATGATGTTAACAAAAGCGTGGTGGGAAGAATCATTAGGCCGTATCCGACCCGCGGAAGACGCCCTTCAGCCGATTGTGACCCATCGAACTCTTCTCATTGAACGTCTTCGTTGGAGGTCGAGAACCCCGTTTCATCTTGAGAGAGGATGTAGAATGTGGAGAAGACGTCGGGGAGAGGAAAGAAGAGGAGGCATTATTTAGATGCGAGTCTGCCGATGTGTAGTCGATCTAAATCGTCTCAAAAGCATTTGGTCCGCGTGAGGTCAAGGATTTCTGACTCATCTTGTATGATAGATTGAAAGAAGATGTGAGAGGCGAAGGAAGAAGAGCAGAAGGAAAGGGAAGAAAGACACGAGACCTAACGCTAGGTCTTCTCATCAAGCACACAGGGAAGGAACCACGAGAAGACAGCAACAGAAGTAAGGAAAGAGTAGAAAGAGGAACGGGAAGCATTTGATCGCACACTGGAGGGGAAATCAAGCAGAGAGCGGCTCAAAAGCCGCGGATTAAAGGTATATTCGGTGCGCCATGTCTACAGTAATTGTACAGAGAAAAACAAAGAAGACCGCCTATGATGCATGCATGCATGTATTGTGTGCGGATGCCATGAATAGAAACACAGCTCTATCCCGCGATGAGAACCCAGAGTCTGCTGAAAGTTAGCATGGCTTCTAATTTATGGACAAAATAACATAGGAAATATGATGAAGAGAGGGAAGAGGACTTACAAAAAGAAAATCATCAGTACGCCGAACATCTTGGCAACCAGCCAGCGATTGCCAGATACTCTCGACCAGTACTTCAGCAACTCTCTCTGAGCGCCTTGCACGTTATCTACCACATCCTCGGTATTGGCATCGATTCTCTGGATCATCTCGCTCTGTTCCGAAACCATAGACGCTAACTGTCCGAAAATACCGCCAAGTTCACTGATCGTCCTTTCGATGGCTTCAATTGCCTCCCCTCTCTGCTGAATATATGTGTTCTGGGGTTGAGCCTCTTCCATCATCAATAACTGCTGATCTCCCACTGGGTTCAAAGATAACAGATCCTGGCCCGGTCCGGGCGACCCTCTATTCGGTGTACTGTATAATGGAGATGCGGACTGTGATATTGCTGGCGCGACGTTTGCTGATACGGATGAGACGAAGTTCTCCGTTCGTGCTCGGGATGCTTGGATATTCTTTGTCCTGACCTCGAGGACATCTTTGAAATTGACAGATACGTCTGTGAGTTTCCCTTGTAGTAGGAATACTACGTTCTTGTTGTGCTCGCCTTCCTGGTCGGCTTTGGGATGTTGTGAGCGGGTGAGGGCTTGCAAGGAGCCGATCTGTTGGTTTAGAGAGGAGAGATCTTGTTTGATGATGGATGTCAACTCGTTTATCTCAATCGGCCTGTCATCGAATAGTGTTTTCCTTTTAGCCACTGCAACACATTAGCTTCTAGATTCGGCACTTCTGTAGGGGAAACGTACATTGCGCCAGCTTTTCTAATTTGCCCATCGTCGTGGATATGCCCCTCCCAATCTCGGCGGCCCTCCTCGCGAACTCGGACCTCCTGGGTTTTCCATCCGCATTGCCATTCGCAGCGGCCTTTTGCGAATCTGTAAGAAGAGACTGTCTCTGCGCGCCTACTTTCGAGGATGCCTGGCGCTTTTGTGCTTGTGCCAGCACCGACCTGAACTCATTCGTCCGGTCTTGGATGGAAGAGACGGCCATCGCGAAGACCTAGCGCAGGGCTTGAGGATAATACAGAATCAGCGCAAAATGGCGCTGCGTGGAATGGATATGCGCTGGATGCGCAATGTTCGCTTGAGTCTCTCTGCTCTTGTTGTATCTGCCTGTTCGGAGGTTCGGATGGTCGATGAAACTCAAATAATGTACAGCCGCGTTGGAAATTGTTGGGTTGGCAGTAGACAGTCAAGGAAAGACAAGGAGTGTGTGAGAGGATCTCTAATTAGGAGGTGTAGTATTGAATTGCTGGGTTGAAGAGAAGAGAAATCGAGACTGAAGGTAGCCGTGGCTGTGGACGTGGATGTTGAGAGAGAGAGACGGTGACGAGGCGTGGAGGCGCGATAGGACAGCTGGTGTTTCGTTGGTCCCGTTCCTCTCTCCTATCGTCAAGTCTGTCCAACCAACGAATCATCGTCTCAAAGGATTTCCAGAATTCAACACCAGCAGCAGCCTCAGGCCAGCAGCCTCTAATCAGGCCGCTACGCAGCTTTAGCTAAAATTGGAAATGGGGGCACAGACAATTCCCAGTTCACTCTGATTGGAGACGCACTGTGGCTGGTGACCATGTGGCTCCGCTCGAGCCAATAAATGAGCGTGGCTGAGCTGCGGATGATGCTTGAATGTGGATGCTGACAGGGATTTTGACAGGGGGTTGGGCCAAGGATTCCTCGGACTGGGCTTGAAGCGTCACTTCTCTGTGCAGCACTTGCAGTTGAGCGAGAGCAAGGACGGGGAAAGACAAAGACAAGACCGCATCATAATTTCTCTGCCCACTCCCACCAAACCTCCAAGTATCTACAACCTCATTTTTGATACCCGTTGCTCTATCACTTCCACCCATTTACCCTCTCCCGTTGTATTGTACGGAGAATTGCCGCAACCGACTCCGCGTATCAGTCCAGTCCAGTCCAGTCCCGCCCATCCCAGCCTGGTCTTAGCTGATCGCGATAATTCCAAGCTTCCTGACAAGAGGAGGAGGATCGTCAACACACGCGCAATCCTCGCCTCACTCTCCATCCATCCATCCCTCTCCCTTCCTTCTCCGCCTTGCCTTCCTCCAACTTCCTCCGCAAATATCAATGCTCTCATGGTCACGGCGATAGGGGAGCTGTGAGGTCTGAGTAGTAGCTGCAGATTGCATCGCTTTGCCTTGCCTTGCCTTGCCCTGCCCAACATGGCGCGTCCATTCCCAAACACCTTCGACAAGGATTCCCCAATGTGAGGAGATTGAAGCTGCATCCATGCCTCGCATCATCATCCATTGCTAACATCCCACCAGGAGCCCACAATCTGCCATCTCCTACCAGACGAACGTCAATCGACAGAAGACCAAGAAATGGACAGAGGCAAAGCCGGTGGATTATGGTGGTGATGATTGGGGCGACGACGATGACTACAACCTACCTCCTCCACCCATTGCTAAATCTACAGGACTGCGACAACCAGGTCAAGGCTTAGCAGGTTCTTCGAAAGCTGAATCTCCAGTCGTGGACAGCAGCAGGAAATATGGCGACCTTCCTCCATTGCCTGGAGCCAGCAATTCACGACCACGAGCGAACTCCTTCGATGCCGATGATGAGAAGCGGGATTTTTCCAGCAGCTCCAGCCAGCCTCCTCCCACATCGAATGCTCCAGCTACAAGATTCTCCCAAATAACGGGTGCAGTTACTCCTCGCAATCCGAGTGGTCCTCCGGCTCTCTCGATCAGTACACAGCAGCCTGCTCAGCCTCCTCTTGTTGGACTTCGAAATCCTAGCCAAGTCTCCCCCGTCGCGGGATCCCCCATCCCCGATGTATTGATGCCAGGGCCAGGAAGAGTAAATACCGGAGAGAGCTCCATCACATCCCCGCTGTCTGACATAAGAACACCTTCGACGTCGAGCGATTTTCATGCTCGTCGAGATTTCTCCCCCTCTGCCGTTCCACCACCTCTCACTACTCGAGCTTCTCCGGGACCTCAAAGTGCAACCGATGCAACTCCTAGCCAGAGATTTCCAGCTCGTAAGAGCAGTTTAAGCCAGGTTAGTGGTCCTCCATTGGACGAGATTATGGGCGCAGGCTCTCAGGATACTACCCCAAAGCCGTGGATTGGAGCTAGGCCAGCCTCCCCAGGAACAGGTGCGAAGTCACCCGTCAGTCCATCCAAGGCCCTTCCGTTTATCAGACCTGCAGATATATACCGGCGAGCCGAAGAAGAACGAAGACAGTCAATCGAGTCTGCCGGTAGACCTAGTATGGATTCCCTCGTGGGATCCAAGGCCAGCGACAGATCCGACTCCCCTTCGAGGCCATACACCAAAGGTGGTTCTGAGACTGGTGCTGCAAGGCGGAGACCAAGCTTTGAAAACGACGAAGGTTCTGATTCTGGCCGACGCTTAATGCCCATGTTGGAGCCTGTTAAGGAGAGGAAAAGCGAGTATGGCTTTGACGGCTTCAATGTCAATGATCACGGTCCAGGGGAGATTCAGTCCCAATTTCAAGAGCAAAGTCTCCAAAATCGAAATCTCGACGTCGAAGATGTGCGGCGGCAATCAACTAGTCCTAAACTCCCAGATCTGACTAGAATATCTGGCTTTGGTATGGACATGTTTGCTCCCAAGGATGTAGAAGCCATCAGCAAGGAGCCTGACACTACTCCTACGACCGCAACTCTCTCTTCACCAGAACCAGATCTGACACTACGGAACCAACCTTCATTTGGCTTCAAATCTGTTGTTCACCAAGCTTTCGACACAGCTGATGATCACTCACTTCCTGGTACACCTGCGTCAAGAAGTGGCAGTGGAGTTAATAGGACTGATAGCGAAAGTACTGGTACCGGTGGAATCAGCCCTATCATGAGCAGAGTTTCGAGTACTGCTGTGCCTGAAACTCGAAATAGAGACATATCGACGCCTGCAATAATGGAAGCTACGGAGCCCAATTCCCCAGAGACTGCCGCAAATACTGGTAGCCATGGAAATGCATTTGATGCCCCACAGGCTCCTGGATTTAAACCAGGGCATCGGCGAGATATCAGCGCACCCAGCCCAGGCAATAGTCCGGCCAGAACACCCGATTTGGCAACATCTCACTTCCTTCCTGGAAGCCAACATGCCGTTGTAGACGATACACCTGCTGATGTTGCTTCACCCAGCGCCGAGGAGCCACTCCAAACTCCACGTCCTTTCGTAGATCGCGAGCATAGCTTCCGTCCATCACTCCCAGGAGGCTGGACATCTTATGCAACGACAGCTCGAAGTGAAACTCCCACGCAACCAGTGGTCGGAACCCCTGTTACCGAAGTCACGCCTGCTCACGATGAAGACGACAACGATCTTACACCAACCACCACAAAACGCAGTTTACCCCAAACTGCTTTGGGTGCAACTATTGCTGGATCCACCCTGGGCGGCGCTGCCCAAGGTAGACATGATGATACCAGCCCATCCGAGACTCCTGCGAATGAGGCCCCAAGAGCTGCATTTGGTGGCTCTCCACTATCATCCCCTGGCTCTACCACGTCGCCGAATGGAAACATGGATCCATCTCAACCTCTGGAGGCAAGTCTTCCCACTCTCGAACAGGCTTCCCCAGAAACACAGCTGCGCCCAGATGCTGTTGACAGACCTGTATCAACTCAGTCAATACCTCCCCCACCACCCCCCAAAGACACGCCTAGCAGTGATGTTTTAGGCGAGAGTTCGGATTACTTCCCCAGATCAGCAATAGCAACAGCGGAGAAGACTCAAGATGGCTTCGAGGCTGAGCATACATCGCAATCACCAATAAGACCACAGGTCATACCTACGTTGAGTCCAGACTCTGCGGATTACGATGAGGAGAATGACAAGCTTCGCAACGAGATAGTGAAGAGTCTAACTTCTACGCCTTCAAATGCAACTGCCCACACCACCGGTGCCCTCTCTGATCGAATGGATGAGAGTAGTCTTAACAATCCCAATCGTGAAAGCTCTTACCTCCCAAGTGAGTACGACAACTATTGGGCGACGACGGACCAGGACGAGGCGATTCCAACAATCCCAGATGTTCACAGGGATGCGTCTGACGCTCCTCTATCAACTGCAAGCACAAGTCACCCAGGCCTTGAGTCTCCAGTTCCCGCCCCGTTGAGCCCTCGCCGGCCTGATGAATCTCTCCATCCCCCTCGACCCCCGCTTCAAAGTCGATTTTCATGGGAGCAGAGTTCAGAAGACGTGTCTGCGGGCCTGAACCGCGATCAAGGATATCTTGCAGCAGATACTACAGCCCGTGGCCCTATGGCGAGTGAATTGCCTGGCTCAGTAGTTCCCGTGGAGGAAGAAAAGCAAGTGGCAGCTCAATCGCCGGAACCAACAACAGCCGGTGCCCCGTCCGAAGATCATCACGGAGGAAGGGATGTTGCTCTCTTAGCTGGTGGTGCAGCTCTCGTAGGGGGCGTGGCAGCAGTTACTTACTCAGACAGACCAGAAGAGAAGTCCCGTCGTCTCTCGCTGGCCGAAGAGAAAGACCCTCGAGTTTCCTCGAACCCCGTTTCTCCAACACCGCCTGAAGATGAACACCCCTCAAGAAGTCCACAACAGCATTTTCCTACTTCACCAGAATTTTACCAACATCCACCAGCTCCTCCCAGCACCGTCTCTCCCGTCACATCGTCTGTACATCCATTCGCTCCTCCACCAGCTACTGCTGGTAGACTCATAGCTTTCCGAGAAATCGTGGCTATGAAATCACCCCAGGAGCGAATCAAGACTTTCGATGAGACGAGACATCGGTTTGCTGCTATGGATTCCGGCTTGAATGATTGGATTGCAAAGCTGCAGAGGCAATTTCCTGAGGAACACGGTGGCGTTACCGGCTCCTGGGGCAGTTCGAGAAGCAGCATACCCAGTGGATCAGCAAGAGGAAGATTTTCCAAATCATCCACGGCGGGTGGTCCAGCACCACCTCTACAGCAGCCGTACTACCAGCAGTATCTGAACGCTAGTTCTCCACCGGCGCCGTCAACGCCTGTCAGTGGTGCGCCTCGACCTGGGCCTAGTATGCCATCTGGTTCACAGCAAGGCTTTTCATCTGCTAGTAGCAAAATGACCACGCAACAAGTTCAGGCCAAAGGAAAGGAACTTCTTCATACTGCAGGTATATTTGGTGGCAAAGCGGGCAAGGCTGGGAAGGGTTTACTTGCAAAGGGCAAGAACAAGCTTCGAGCTGCCGGTGGCGGCGACAAGGTAGATTGATGCATCTCCTTTGTAGCCGAACCGCACATGGGCGATTGGGCGTTTATTATTGATTTACGACTTGCTTTTGTTCTATTCTCATGACTAATCAGTGCGGTGTGGTGGATCGTTCACTTCTTTCTCAACAAATGTCATCCTGCTTAGCAGGTGTGTACGCCTAGGGGAAATTGCAGCCTTTTTATGTCTATCTCCTTGCCAAACATGATGTATTTGCCCTCACCGTATGAACCCTTACTAAGATTTGATGCCCATACAGACAAGCCCACCCTCCAAGCCAAAAGCAGATCGTCGCTCTTCTTGGGGCCTTCCGCTCTCTATCTCCAGATCCTCAGGCCGACCAGATGCCATGTCCCGGAACTCCAGAGAATGCACCCCTACCTCCACTCTCAACCGCCCAAGAACAAACACAATGCCATCGGAGGGAGACTCACCCGCCCCGCAACTCCCGGCTGTGTCAACCGGTTATTCTCTGGGTGTTATGAGTGGAGCGCTCCCATCCGAACATCCCGAGCCATCTAGAGAAACCTTAACCACACAACCAATCCCCTCGCCTCCCCCATCTAATCAGATTACTCCCGCAGTCCCAGACTTGGAGACGAGAGATATCCTTGGTGTCCCGGCGCCAATTGGCAAAAATCAACCGAGCTGGGATCCTTTTAATGCCACCCCTATTGCTGAGGAAGACGGCTTCCAATACGAGGAGAGACCTAAGCCGCGACTCTCGTCTGATCCGAGTAGTAACCCAGATGGCCTTTCTGTACCAGCTGACAATTTGGCGACGAGTGACCGTTCGAATAGTTCGGATGCGCCGTTCTTTGATGCACGTGAGGATTCTGAGGATATCAACAATGACTGGGTGATGGTGACTCCCGATCCAGATGGAAAAGATTTGGTTGCCGGCGCTTCTGTATCGAACCCCCAACCGATCGTAGCCCCAGCTGTAACACAGAGTCTGGATAAACCAACGACAAGTATTTTGGACCGACCACGCGGAAGTTTCAGTCAGGAGCAATCGCCCCTACTACCCGTGGAGGCTAAAGGTGAGGGCGATGTCAGGGCAAGCGTCGATGCTAGACCTACGAGCATCTTAGACCGTCCGAGAGGAAGCTTTAGCTACGATACTCCTCCAGTCTCGCCAGGAAAGTCAATGACGTCCCCCCTCGCAAGTCTACCACTGTCCAATCCTGCCCAGTCATCGCAGTCCATCCAACGGCCCATAACACCACCGGCCCCTGTTGCTCCAGACGTCTCTGCTACCGCTCAACGTACCCCCTCACCGCAGAAAGGTTCACAGGCACAAGCTGAAAAACAGAGTGGTGCTTCTTCTTTCTTACCTCCTATTCGGAGAACTTCTACTTTCGGTATTGGCTTTGGATCCAGGCAGCCGAAACAGAGATTTGCCATCGAGGAGGATGACGAGGCGAGTCCACCGCGAGTGCTGGGATCCCAGCAACAGCAAGCTGTAAGTGAAGGCTCGAGGGGAATGGAGCAACCAGGCCAAGAGTCCGACCACTCTCGTGGTCTTGAAGGAGTAGCTTTGGGGGCAGCTGCCGTGGCTGGTATTGCAAGCCATGGGAAAGAGAAACAAGGGGATGAAGCTCCGGCTGTGAGAGATTCTTCAGTAGCTGAGAACCAGCGACCGCTTTCTTTCCATCAAACCTCAGTTGGGCCTTTACCTTCTGAAGAACAGCCAACTTTCACCGCCGAACCTCACGATCTCGGGCCTCAAGATGATACCAACACATGGGGTGTCCGTCATGAAATACCCCCCAACATGAGCCACCCACCTTTGCCAGCTGCATCTGAAAAGCAACGACAGCCTTCTTTCCCGCCGCCTGGATTTGTTACGGATCCAGCACCATTCAAAAACACTTTAGACTCCCAGCAATCCAGTTCTGTACCAGTTTTCGCTGCAGAACCTGAGGAGCTCAGTCCTCGAGACAACACAAACACCTGGGGTGTGCGCGATGATGTACCCCCGAACATGATCCACCCAACTTTACCAGGTTCGTCTGGAAAGCAGCGACAAGCTTCGTTCCCACCACCAGGCTTTGCCGTTGATTCAGAGGCTCACGGTCCTTCTCAAATCATTCAGCCAGTGGATGTGAGAGGCCCGGCATCGAAGCAGCCACTGACAATTGATACCGGCGCATCAGCTCGAACCCAACGACAGGCTTCGTTCCCAGCAACGGGCGCCAGAGTCGACCCTCAAGCTCATGGTCCCGCAAACACTGTCCGTGGAGTCGTGTTAAGTGATGTAGCTCCTCGAACACCCGCTCATGCCAGGGCGAACTCCAATGAACCTGCCCCTCGTCCGCTCTCATTCCAGCAAACTCCACCCAGAGAGTCTGGGCATGAACGCCAGCCTTCCTTGCCATTAAGCTTCACCAGAGAACCTGAGGAAATTGGCCCTCGGGCCGAGAATGTTGGAGAGGAAGGGTCGACTCAGGGATCAGATCCCCAACGACACCTATCCATACCCCCGGTGGTATTTGCAAGAGACCCCGAGAAGGAAGAGTTTAACCCTCCACAGAACTCTGCCCAGAGAATGTCTCTTCAGGCACCTCCACAGCAGAATTCGCCCCAACGTGATCCAGCCAAAGCTCTGTTCACCCCACCTCGAGCTGACAATATTCTCCAACGCCCTGAGTTCAAGGAGTCACAAGTTGAATGGCGACCAAATCGACCAAGAGTAGTGACTAAGCCAGCTCAGTCCTCCTACTCATCAGAGTCGTACAGTAAAGAAATGGCCATCTCAGCAGCTCGTACGAACTCATGGGATACTCAACCGCCGCCGCGAGGATACTCTGGATCTAGCAGTTACATGCAACGTCAAGACAGTCAGTTCTCTGAAAAGGGGAGCTGGGCGTCTCCTCAACAGTCGAAGCCGTTCGAGCAGCCCCCGTCTTCTGCGCAGAGATATCCCGAACTTTTCAAGCCTGGCCAACAACAAGCTGTCGTGGAGAGTCCAAGAGACGCCGATCTTCCAGCTCACTACTACCAAGCTCCTATCTCTCGCACGCAAGCTTTCCTGCCGAGACAGCAAACGAATGAGTACCAGCTACCAGGTGTTGGCCCACCAGAAGAGCCCCCAGTTAACCCCTCCCGCCGTAACTCTGGATTCTTGCGCGACATCGGAGGAAGACTTTCACGTGCATCATCACGGGAACGACGGAACTCGATATCCAGAGATCAAGATCGTCTCTCTCCTGAACGTGGTCTTGAATCTCGTGGCGAGTATGCAGAGTCTAGCGTGTTGTCTGATGATGGTCAAGAGCAGAAGAAACGTCGCGCTAGTTTCTTTGGGCATTTGAGCCGTAACTCATACTCAGGACAAAGTCCGCCAAAGAGTCGAGAGAGTGTTATCGCTCACCATGCTGGCTCGAGAACGGATCTTATGGCCACACCGCAACCATCTCCCGTCAAGCGATCTTTCTTCAGTGGTAGTTCATCAGAGCAGAAATCAGCACCTAAGAAGTTGATCAGACAATCCACAACCGGCACAATGGATTCGCCTGCTAAGAAGAAAGAGAAGAACCGCTTCTCCGCACTCGGTGGCTTCTTTGGTAAACCCAGTCCCTCTACAAAAGCACCCGTCCAGCAACATCCACAAGCTACTCGGGAGTTGTCATACAACGAACGCCAACCTATCGAATCCCCACAACCCGAACAGCAACACCAACGAGCTCCAAGCAAATACCAAACTCCAGACAAAGCACAAGCGCGCGCAGAATCGCAGTCAAGAAGAGGCGTGCTCTCCAAACTCTCCTCCAGCGTCGCGCCACCTGCAGTGAAAGAAAAAGAGAAATCTCGACGGCCGTCTGCGGCGGGGTTACTGAATGGGTTTATGGGACGGAAATCCTATCAGAAGGAGCGAGGGAGCGATGATTCGAGATCCCAGGGTAGTCAGCCACAGGTTGGGCCGCAGCCGTTGCTTTCGCAGACGTATACTGATCTCCAAGAACCGGAACCTCCGAGTCAAAGACAGAGACAGGAGAGTCCCTTCCACCGGCAATCCCAGGATCAACAATACCTTCAGCAGCAACAGGTTCAGAGTCGGTCCCAGCTGAGAGAAATTCCATTCCAGGATCCGAGCTTGATTAATCAGGATCGTGGACGGAGGGTGAGTAGAGAGCCGCAGTATGATAGCGTGCCTATTCCTGGTGGTTATTCGTTGGTTAGAGGACAGGGCGCTATGGCTGTACCGACAGAATATGATCCTCGGGGGTTAAGTCATCTCCAACAACAACAAAGCCAGCAGCAGGTTGATCCGCGGTACAACCAGTCTCAGGTACAGTACCAAAGTCAGCCGCAGACTCAAAAGCAGGGATCAAGATTATCATATCAAAGTGCCAATCTATCTCCTCAAGGACAAGGACAGCAACAAGCATACAGCCCGCAACATACGGAGCAACCAAGATCGCAACAACCTCTATCCCACCCACAACCTCAACTCGGCGCTCTAGAGACATATCGCGACTACACCAATTCCAACCGCCGAATTAGCCGTGAAGACATCCTCGCTCGTTCTCCTCCAAAACCACTCATTGACCAACAGAGACCGTATCAAATCTCTCTTCCAGGCGGCGAGATAGAACATGACGATGAAGTCGTATCCACGCCTTCTCGATCTCAGCACGCGAATCCAAACGCAAATTCAAATATGGGGACATCAACATCCGGAAGGAGACCACAACATGATAGCATCGTACGGCTCCAACAACCCGTTCTTCGACATCCCGAATCCCCAGCGGGCTATCCATTACCCGAAGACACAGTATTCAGTCCGGTCAATCCAACAGCTGTTGATTTCCCGCCTCCACCGCCACCGAAATGGCCTAGTTATCTTGACGCCCATCCACAATCTCAAATCCAGTACCAGAACCAGCAAGACCATCAAGGCCACGATCGCCACGTCTCCCTCTCAGCCTCTGATCTCGACATCGACGGCGATCTCGATAGATCAAATACACGCCGCACAGCCGTCTCAGCCGTGTCCGGTATCTCAGCCCCGAGACCGCGGAGTGGAGGGAGTCAGAACGGCGGTGTTGTAGGAGGCGGAGAAGGAAGAGGGAGTCTGAACGTCCCTGCACATGATGAAGTTGGTATGCGCGGCGGTGTCGGTGGGAGGGGTGTGAGTCCGAGTCCTACACCACCTAGTCCCATGGAAGGCGATGAGGTGAGGAGGACGGATGTTGAAATCCCCCCCAGAGCTAGTATGGAGGATTTGTACAACGCGTCGCCACGCTTACCTCGGTCTAGCGAAGGGTTTGCTGAGTTTGTTAGCCATGGGAATGGGAATGCGAATGGACAGGGTAATGGACATGCAGACGTCAATGCCCGGCCGAACGGGAAAGAGAACTCGCGACTGGATGTCCCGAGGGAGGTTTCGAGGGAGAGGTCGTACCAGGGGAATGGTAATGGAGGGGCGAAACATCCTGAGGAGAAGATCTATTATGATGGAGCGTATAGAGGGCAGGCGACGGGTGTGGACCAGGATGGACCGGCTGAGTTGGAGGATCATGAGACGAGTATGAGTGCTACCAGTTATCCGGGGCAGGAGTGTAAGTTCTGATTTTTCTTGTTTTTTGTCCTGCTCTGTGGTGGGTTGATGCTGACGATGACATAGGGAATCCTTATGCCATGGGCGCATGGGATGATGGGGTCGATGATGTGGGGCCTTCGTTTCGCTGAGCCGCCACTTGTCCAAGTGAGATGAGGAAAGGAGTGAGAGGGTGAGATGGGAGTTGTAATGTATAACTTATAAGTTGTTCCCTAGGTCGGCATTGCATTCTCACCTGGTTGGATTTGCGTAGTTCATTTCATGTCATGCTGCATTTTGAATTTTGAGTGATGGACGTTCGGAGTACTGCACTGTACATACACACGCATTTACGGTCGGTCTGTTCACTTCGGGAAAGGGGTGGTTTGTTATTGGTGTTGGTGTTGGTGTTGGTGTTGGTGTTGGTGTTGTCAAGTATGGACGGCAATGCATTGCATGGCCTTGATGTTAAGCTTCAGGTAGTTTAGTTTGAGTCAGTCAGTGGATACCCAAAGTTTTTGTGTCACGATTACAACCAATCACTACTACTTTTGTGTATTTCTGCGATGCGAAGTGGTGATATATTGTTGCGATCTTCATCTTACTGCTGTTTGTGTGGCTTTTGATATCTTGCTGCGTGTTCGGCTTTTGGTTAAGATGGAGGGAGATACCCCGCCAGCCGTCGCGTTGTACCTTTCGTTTTCGTTTCTTTTCTCTTTCTTGCGAGCAAGGTCGATTGCAAGTTAAGTAGTGCTTCTTAGCATTGTGGCGATTAAAGCGTGCTATTTTATATGCTGTCGTCACACGGGCTGATACCTCCTCCAATTGAGCGATCAAGGGCCCTGGTCAGTACCGCTGTGATTACAGAAAATTTAGCAAAACTATATTGTATTCTATTTGTACAGGCGTTTATTGACAGAAATACTTTTGACAGAATCGAGCTGCGTCTTCGAGCCGGTTCTTTATTTTTCTGCACATAGGAATTTGAGGGAACATGTGATGATTGTCTTTTGGGGGGTGGGGAGGGGGGTTCTTCTGTTCACTCTATCTTGAGGGAACCTGTCGTCGGTCTCATCTTTTTTCCTTCTTCTGTTCACATTATCTTGCTTATTTCAGTTGTGCTTACGGTATGGGAGGGTTGCCCAGTGCTCTTCTTCCGCCTACAAGCCACCGGACACGTCGCCCAGCTCTGCGCGCAACGACGGAGCCTTGCCAGCAGGACTTCGCATCCCAGCTGCGCTACATATAGTTATCTTTGACCCTCGACTCGGAATGCAGTCGCTCGTTCGATAGAGCGCAATTTTTCGTCATCGTCCTACGTAGCAACCAACTATAGTCTACCTTTCGTTCCAGACCGCCATCCTTCTCCTGCAATGCCTTTTGACATGGCTAGCCCATCACAGGCACCGGCCATGGCCGGCGCAGCAGTCATCAACCAGTTCGTTCAGCCTAACGTCCTGTGTAGAGAGTGCCAGTACATTTGCGAGAGATCGGAGATATTGAATTCGGATTTGCTTGCGCAAGACAGAGTCTGGGATCGGCACCTACCTTCCGTTCTCAACCCATCTGGCATGGCACGAATCCGTGTCTCACAACGCGAATTCTATGACCATTGCTAGACGCTTGAGGAATTTGTAATCTCAACTACCAATGGCTGCCATTTATGCAGCCTCTTCATGGATCAGCTTAACCTTCCACTTCCTAGAACATAGCCAAAGTATTGGACTCGCCCCGATCCTCCCATCCCCCGCAGCCCGCTACGAATCATTATCAGCCAAAGCATTGACAGTATAAAATTAAGCCTTGATGCAGGCAACGGATTTGGAAGATATCCTGGTGATGGGGTAGGTTACAGCACGAGCACAATCAGAGTGTTCATGAAGTAGCTAGGCATAATGGGTAAGTCTCTTCTTGCGGTTCACTGGAGGTTTGTTGATCAAGTGTAGTTGGTCAGGACTTCGATCTGAGCCCGAGTCTGAAGATGTGTCTAAAATTGCCAGGTACAGTCATTCCACTTCGCCGAATGACACTGTGGAATTGATTCGAACTTGGCTTGACAAATGCCAGGGCACCCATCAGCACAGCTGTTGTAAGTCGCGCACGGAGATCAAACGTTTGCCTACTAGACTGGTCGATGTTGGACCAAAGGATGGTTCTGAAGATCCTCGCCTACTTGAATCTGCGAACCTAAACAACAAGCTCGCGTATGTCGTCGCACTCAGCTATCGATGGGCCAAGCTCGGTAATTTCATGCTTACCTCGAAGACATTCCCGATGCTATCTACGGGCGTGCGAGTGGAGAAGTACCCTCTTACTTTCCAGCATGCCATCCAATTGTGCAGAAGACTGGGATACCGCTATTTGTGGATTGACTCCTTGTGTATCTTCCAAGATAGCCCTAAAGATCAGCTCCGAGAGATAAATTCCATGAAGACGGTATACCAGAACTGTGCGTGGACCCTGGCAGCTATTCACGGAGAGGATTGCACGAGTGGATGCTTCTCTGAATTTGACCGCCTCAGAAACATTCCTTGTCTTCTCCCATGCAAAGAGCCGCTCTCTGCATGTACAATGGACTTTCGATTCATAAACCCATTCCGCGAAGCAGATTTCCAGTCTCCCCTTTTTGCACGAGGTTGGGTATTCCAGGAAGCTTACCTATCTCGAACAGTCTATGTTGGAACTCGCGGGGTTTATTGGGAGTGTTTCTCCTCCAGGACGGATGATCTCGATTATCAGTACCAAGCTGACGAAGGTGCCACATCGTTCTTGAATGGAAAATTAAAGTTCAGCTTTGATGATGTCCTCGCACGATTGAGCACGCCGGCTGGGAGAAGTGGGTTATCGGGTGCGCTTCAAAGCTGGTATAAGCTTGTTAGTGCCTATTCCAGGACGCAATTTTCAAATCCCATGATCGAGCTTTTGCTTTGCTTGGCGTGATTGAGGCCATTCACGATCAAACTACCCTCACACCCTTCTTTGGTCTTTGGAAGGAAGGAATCTCAGAAGGCTTACTTTGGCAAATTGTTCATTCACCCACAAAACGCCCCTCGCTATACTGTGCGCCGAGCTTTTCATGGTTTAGCGTGGACGACCCGATAACGCAGATGTACTTCCTCAATGATACGGAAATTAAATACGTTGCATCAAACATCCAGACCAGCCTTCACTACTCAGGCCACGACCCACAAGCAGTGCACACACACAAAGCTAGTAATTCCATCAAGGGACTGACTGCCAATGTTCTCATTTCTTGCAAAAAAGCGTCGAGAGGAAGATGAATTGGAGAAATGGGAGTGTATAGGTGAGCAAGAACTTCGAGGGTTTTCTGCTAAGTCGTTCCACCCGTATCTGGACTGTCTGGAGAACGAGACGATGATGTGGGTCACTTTTCTCGTTCTGGCTACAAAACGCGTGCACGAGGAAAGCAAAGGTACTGCGGGTGAGCAAGACAACGTAGCGAGCCTCATACTTAGACGTCTACATGGATCAGCCGTCTATGCGCCAGATATCTTTGAGCGAATCGGATGTTTTCCGATACGTTGGCTGGTGGATCTTGACAACAGTAACTACTGTAGAGATTATCTAGATGAACTTTAAGGATAGAAACGAGACAGGCGCATGAATTGGCTTGCGAATTAGCTACCGTTCTAATCTTCACACCCCAATTATAGTTAGTTTATGAATTTTGAAAAGTAACGGCAGTTAGTGCTAATTCTCGGCAAAATGGGTAAAATATTGACTACACTGTATATCAATAATAAATTCGTGGACTTGATAAAGAAAAAGTTATGATTCCAAAACTACATATTCGTCTCGTGACACCGTGCGTCTCAGGACGCAGGGGCAGTCGTCTTGTAACGTGTTATTGAGTGCTACTTCGACAGGACTCACGGCGGCAGTGTAGACGACAAAATTTTCATCAATGACCAATAACTCTCTTCTTTCAGGTACATGAATGTCTTTATTTAACAAGCTCACTACCACTTAGAGTTTCAAGTTTCTATATCCTTTTCTTTGTATGTATGCTATTTCTTTGAGGGACTTGCAAATCCTAATCCAAATGTAAACATTCAATATGAATGAAATATCATCTTTTGAAGAACAGCACCAAAAGTCTTTTTGTCTCAAAAAACAGATCAATTATTGAAGTTTTACTTACTTATTTTCAGTACTTAACCTCACATCATCCATGGGATTTAGAGATTCGCCTCCTCCTTATAAAGTGCCTTCGTGTCAACAGTCAAACCAAGTTAAAACACAACCCATAGGTTTTATACTCTGTTGATCAGTATGTCGTCTAGTAGTAATAGCTCCGATACGGCTTCTGGCTCGTCTCAGATTGCAACTATATCTGCAGCAAATTCCAAACGCCGCCGTCGCGGATCCAAAGAGGCCAAGTTCGAAGCAGCTTCTTTTGAAAAGTGAGCTTAACCAACCCCCCCCCCCCCCCCCCCCAAAACAAATCCAGCGTCCTTGATGCCGCGTCTAGTAAACCGCAAATATAACCAGAACAAAGCTAATGATCTGCAGCGATCCGACATTATTCGTGACCTTCTTAGTTGGGCCCAATGCCGTCGAATTCCGTATTCATCGAGAGGTCATCTACCAGCAATGCAACGTCTTCAAAGCAGCATTCGAATCGACCATGATCGAAGGCCAAACACAGACATATACTCTTCCCGATATCAGCGAGCAATGTTTCAGCCTCTTCGTACAATGGACATACGCACAGAAGCTAAATCTGTTCCAACTGGCAAAAGGCTATGTCCATGACGAGGAAGCCACCGCAGAAGAAGACGCCGAAAACATGGCCCTCGTCGAGCTCTAGGTCTTTGGTGACAGATACGTCTTGCCAGCGCTCCAAGACCACGTCATCAACAGAATATACGATATATTCCAAGCCACGCCGACCATCTCGACCGTCACCTTTCAGTATATCTACGCCAACACCCTCTCCGAGCCTGACCGGTCGTCAGTACTGCAAAGATTCATCGTCGCGATGGTTGCTGAGTGGGCTGGTATGCAGATGTTTGGTAATGGTGATGTTGTTGACACGTTCCCAGCGCAGATGTTAGCCGATATCTGTAAGTTGCTTGCTAACATTAAAGACAAATCCGGCGTGGATGATATTGACATGAGTCAGTTCTGGGTGGACGATGCATGATGCGACGGATTCAACATGCCAGAACGGAATAAATAGCGAGTCTTGCGTGGATTCCGGGTGGATTGTCCATCCCCCTGGTGGATTCTTAGGACTAGTCTATTTTAGAATGTGTCCTGCTTCGGGACTTATCTCAACACTTCTTTTTCAAACCTTCTCGTCTCCCAATAGTTGGATAATTAATTTTCTCACGAAGAAAAGAATTCTAGATATTCTCCCTTCCTTTTGTTGTGTATTTCACAGATTAGTTTTGAGTAGTACATCCACAATTGACATGACATGTTTTTTTTCTTCAATGGTTATAATTTTGATGAAGCGTGTATTTAATGAGCGAGGATGACTGCAGTCGCTCATTGTCTGAGGCATTGCTTGATATGAGCCATGTAACGAAATACGAAAGAATTATATTATACATGGGAATCGCCGGCCTACTACTTTGTACAAATAATGAAGCGCAAGAGTCAACTTGGAAATATACTCAAATACGTCAAGCAAAGCTGTCATCTCAACTTGCTCTTAAGACTCGAATCGCCTGAACAGCACGCTGCATTCGATCAGGCTCCGATCAACACTTTCTCATCTGTGGTGACTGGTTTGAACAGTCTCTTGTTTTTTTTTTAAACGTGTTGTTTACTTCTAAGTGAGATGTTTGGCTGTTTGGCATTGTTTGGTCAGATCTCATCGTTTTGTTTCTCGGTCTATAAGTAGCTCGCCTCTCATGCTTTTGAAACTGTACTGTTAGTATATTTCGTGTTCGATCCCTAGAATTCGTAGGTTTCGGGAGCTCGTCTCCCAGCTATCCTAGCTCACCTTCAATCTTCAATCCAGTTTCTCAAACAGGAGAAATTGCCAGCATGTCATCGAGTCGGATCGTAGATCCCTTCGCCTCTAGTCCGGAGTCGGAAGGCTCGTCCAACAGACCTCGTAAAGACACACCTGCGAGCGCTTCAAAATGTCCAGACCGACAAGTCGAGAAGCCCAAATTCCCAACAGCATCTTTCGAGTAAGTTCAACTTCGCGCTCCAACTCCCATCTAATTACCCCATGCCATAGATCACACGTTTACAAGAACTTCATATAAATGTTGAAGTATCACTGAAATTTATTCTAACTCTCTCTTAGGGATCCCGACGAATGGGTTTACTTTGACGTTGGCCCAGCCCCCAATGCTAAGCGAAGACAAATCCACAAGGAGGCCATCTACATCCATTGCACAACTTTCCGAAAAGCATTCGAATCAAACATGAAGGAAGGACAGACCAAAGTCTTCAAACTAGGTGAGACGAACATGAAGACATTCGTGCTCTTTCAGCAATGGGTTTATTCTCAAAGCTTTAATCTCGGCCAACTTGCAGAGGATTACGAGCCAGAAAATATGACCGACGCTGAGCGAGATGCGGAGAATCAAACCTTAGCAGAGCTTTGGGTCTTCGGGGACACTTATATCATCCCGGTTCTACAGAACTATGCTATGACTGCGATGATTGATATTCACAGGGCCCACCGTCGGCTTCCCTCGACGGAGCTATTCGATTACATCTACGAAAACACAATGGAGAATAGCGCCCTGCGTACACACGTCGTTCAATTGTGCGTTTTGTCTGGAAGAACCGATATCTATGACGACTTCGAGGATTTCCAACCTGCAATGTTTGCCGATATTTGCAAGAGATTCACGGTTATTATGAGGTGTGGTATATTTCCTTGGGGTTTCGGGGATATCACTATTGATGAATGCTATGTCGACGAGTAAAAGTGTGTAGATAGGCAGGAGTGACGAAGAACATGTCAAGGCTTAATTTGAACTTTTTGTCTTCATGTCAAAGGAGTCGCCAGTTAGGCCAGTTAATATTATTTATACTTCAGAATGGGCTGCGTCGCTGGGAAGCCTGCGATTCAGCCCTGAGCTGCGCCTTCATGCAGCCTCATGAACGACAACACACTTCTCCCACACCCTCGAAACTTCAGCCTTCTTCTCTCAATTCACCCCCCAGCCTTGCACAAAGAGTTTCGAAATCCATCAAAAAGATTGACCTGAGTGATTCTCTCGTTCGAGCTCATCTCGGATATCTGGTTCACTTGATAATTGAACGGATCTGAGCAACTCACCTGCCCAATGGCTGAAATCGTTGGCCTCGCTGCCAGCGTCGCGGGACTCGTCGCTATTACGGGGCAGATTGGCAAGAGCATCCTTTTCATCAAGGTATTTCTGGAGGATACGAAGAATGCACCAGAGGAAGTTCGTTCCCTTGCGGCCGAAATCGAGCTTCTCGGTTCTGCAGCCGAGAAAACAGATGCCCTGCTCGTGAAATGTCACGCCGATGGAATTGAAATCGACCTTGAGGAGGAGAGGAAGGGATTGACGAGGTATGCGGATATGATCGAAAGATTGAAGGAGAAGGTCGAGAAAGACGTCAAGGCTTTTAGGGCGGGGAAGGGACATTGGTGGGAAAGGGTAGGGAGTGTGGCAAGGAAGAAGAGTGTGGAGGGGTATTTGGTTGGGGTGGAAAGAGCGAAGACTTTAGTGATGGGTATTGAAACTAAAATCATGATGTGAGTATAATTACCCAACAGTTTTTTTAACAATTCTTTCCGTGCCAGGATCGGGGAAATGTCGTGGTTACCCTTGATGTGAATGAACATTTCAACTAATATTCTTAGTCAATTGCAACACGACCACCGCGACTCTCTCCTGACGACAAATCAAACCCTCGAAGCCGTGCAATTATTGACGGACCGAAACACAACGACTCTGAATGCAGTAGAGAGACAGACGACGCAGATTACGAATTGGACTGGAACCACGGATCAAACTCTCGATACCCTGCAAGTATCGACAGACGAAAACACAACGATACTCAACATGGTGGAGACACAGACATCGCATATTACGAACTGGACTGGAACCACGGATCAGAAACTGGCCACCCTCTCGGATGGAGTTCAACAAATCAACACCAGCATCAACACTCTCATACCAGCCATGCAGAACCTGCAGAACCAGACTTCACGTCCATCTGAGCTATCTGCTCTCGAATCAATGCTGGAATCGGCAGTCATGCGCGGTCTGAAACGACATAATGAAGAACTTCAGAAGACCACTCAACACACTCCAGTACATAATCCACTACCAGAGACGACCCCAGAATACCATGATATACCAACGGAGAATACCAATGAGCAGCTCTACTCAGGAAGCTACGCCATGATCCGCCGCGACAAAACAGTTTTCCGGACAGCATTCCGCACACCCTTCTTCGACATCGAAATCGAAACGAAAGAAGCCCAACGAACACCAAAACCCAAGAAGGGAACCCCTCTCCATGAACTATCTCGATTGAAACCCACGCACTCACAACGCTTCACCAAGTACCACGTTCGGGTCAAGATTCCATTTTGGAGAGGCGGTATGACCTTCCAATCGGGCAACGCAGACATGATATATGGCGGGAATCTCTGCAAGACTTTTCGAACGTACAATTTTGTTCCACATAATGCACCGATCATCAAAGCTTGCAAAAAGTTTGATTTGCCTCAAGTCCGGAGACTGTTTGAAGCTGGTCTTGCTTCTCCTTTGGACTTCGATTATGACCGGCACACGTCTTTAGTCGATACCGTTGTGCTGAGCATATCATGTCAGGAAAATAAAGCTACATCTTTCTCTCGTGCAATTGCCCTATTAAAATACTTGATATGCTGTCTTGCCGGAGATATTGGCTACGTGAGCCAGTTAAGTAGAATTTTTGAATCTGTCTCCTTCGGTATATCAGCTCAGAAGCACTGGGCTGACTTAGTCGAGATATGCAGACTTGGTATTACGCACAGTTCTGAAGATCCGTTCAAGAAAGTTGAATTTTATCTCGACATCAAGCTGTCCAAAACGCCTTTATATCAACTACTGGTTGGACAAGATAAGTGGTGGTTCGATGACATGATCAAGTTCAGGAATCCTTCTGCTCAAAACTATTGGTACGAAACTGATCTACAGATGCTGAGAGATCCAACGGCATCAGCTTTGCAAGCTGCCATATCAAATGGTTTTCTGTACCGTCCATATCACAATATATACACCTCCCTGTACGATAGAGACGGCTGTGTGCATATGCTGCTTGCATTTGCCGCAGACAACATGGAAGAGAAGTTTCACAAGTGCGTGCTTTCTCGCTTGGTCATTTTGCTAAACAATGGAATTGACCCACGGAGAGTGGCTTTAATTCATAGAAGCTATGAGCCGACGATGAGCAGCATGGACAGACCACTATCATGCACAGAATTTGCCCAAAGTCTCAATTTGACAGACTTGTGGCGAGAAGCTTTGGAAAGAGCTTGCTGGAGAAATGCTGATATTGATGAGTTATTCGACGAAGATCTGCTGCAAGCGACTGTTGGCTTGCTGAGTGGCGAGATAAAATACCGATTTCGAGAAGATCAACGGAGTGACTTTATCCAGAATCTACGCCAGGGAAAGTTTGTGGATCTAGAAGGTGATACACTTTCTGATCTCTCAAGGAAGTGGGGAATTGAACTCGGCATCCCCGATAACGGTATTAAAAGGATGATCTGCGAAGTTGCATCTATTTTCAAGACACTGAAGACCCCTGGAAGCTGGCTGCATGAGCAGAGTGTCAGTTTGGTGCCCGGCAAGGACTTCGAGCTCCCCGCTCACGACCCTTGTTACTACGGTTTTGAGGAATCAAACGCTGTTCAAAATTGGAAATGTATACAAGACATTTGGGAGAACGAACATGGCGGGTGTATTCTAGAGGGCTACGGCTACGAAGCCATCGAGTACAGCGACACCAGTGATGATGATGATGATGATGATGATGATGATGATGATGACGACGAGTACGAACAAGAAAGCGAGTCACCAGATGACTATGCTGCATCTGAGGTACGATAATATCATTACATCTACCAAAGATCCGAGGATGTTCAGACAGTCAATGTCGATCATTGTATAATTGCATCTCGCAAGCCGTCATTACCTACCCCTCAGTACCCATCTACAATATCATCGACCTGCCTCCTCTTCGCAAACTCAACAAATTCTCGATCTAGGTATCCGCAATCAGCAACATCACCTCACCATACCAGCGGTTCAGTACTCACAGCTAATCTTATCCTCGCCATCTACCGAGTTCATCAACTCATCAACCTCGGCATCCGTCACATTCTCACCCAACCCCGCCATCAACTGGCGGAACTGCGCAGCCGTGATCGAGCTCTTGAAGGAAGAATCGAAAGGCGCCCACGCAGCTTTGAAATCGGCTTCGCTGTCCCCTTCCTTCTCAGTACTCACCTCCTTTTCAGGAGCCGAGACTTCGATGGGCGGAGCTCTTGAGCGACCAGTCATCATCGCGATGAATTCTGTTTCATCAGCTTCGAAGCTGGAGAAAGAGTATGGGGAAAGAGGGGCATACCATCGAAATTGATCGTTCCGTCGCCATCTAGATCAACTTCTTTGATGATCTGCGCAAGTTCCTCTGGGCTTGGGTTCTGGCCGGATGCTTTCATCACGCGGCCGAATTCCTCGACTGTAATGTTCCCTCCCTGGTCCGCATCCTGAGTCCATCTGTCAGCTACGAACTTCGCGATCTCTCAGGATGGGGGAACGGAACTCACGTATTGATCGAACTCATGCTTCAAAATCGCAATCTCCTCTTCCGAGAGATATCTTCCCGACTATTCCTCATCAGCTTATCCGCTCTCCCCTTCCCGAGGCCGAGTAAACGGGAGGATCGATCGCTTACCATATTTGCTTGGAAATCGGGCGATTTGGAATGAAATATGGAGAAGGCAATAGCTGGGCTCAAATATTGGGAAATTGGGGTATGGGGAGTTTTTCGTTCTTCCGGAGCCGGGAGGGAAGAGGAAGGGGATGGGAAAGTTTACATTCTTATTGATGAGTGCTCTAGCTGAAACACCTCCTTGGCGATCATGCTGAGCCGAGTGCCGTGAAGTGAAACTTGAGACGCAACCCCCTGAGACATGTCTCTGATGTCACGTGGTGGTGAAAACGAAATATTTGTTTTGTGGTTTCTTTTTTGGGTTTTGATTCCGAGATTCAATGTTTGGAATATCTTGCAGATGGAAGTTTTTATTTTCAAAGTCCTCTTTTGGTTTGAGTGGATTCTCTATTCACAGATGGTCTATTTTCACAATTCCTTCCGTTCTAGCTGCTGAATTCGCCGTTGCTTATATGCGACGGAACATTGGTCTTGTAAAGCTTCAGAACTCAAGTACGTTGGTAGACACGTCTGAATTAATTTCGGATCTTATTAATCCTTCATATCGGGTTCCTTGAAGATGATCTCGAAGCGACCATTCCCAGGATCGGGCTGTTCCTCTTCTTGCATTAAGCGGGCGTATCTTCATGAGGGAATCTGTTCCAAGAGAGTAAGCTGCTTCAAGCATCTTCAAGTGAAAACTAGTCGACTTTCCTTCATTTTCGGGGGCTACTGGTCGCCAACTCCAACGAATTGGTTATTCTTTTGCTTCGTTGTGTGGATAGGTCTATTGATCAATGCATGGCATTTCGAACTTCAAAGTCCAGCTTTCCGCAAGCAATCCGATTTCATTAAATAGCCAGTATATATAATAATCAGTTGGCGACGCAGGATTATCTTTTATTTTATTTTTGAATGCCACTTTGCCTCTGAATGCACCATCAGCTGACCGGTAGCATTTTGGTATCTGGAACCTCAAATTTGGCAAGTTTTATCGGGCTGAACAAGCAGGAAGGAAGAGTTGATCTATTCGTTTATGGTGTACTGCTTTCTCATACCTACTTAATGAGGATGTACATATGAAATGTATGGTCAAAGTTTAGCAAACGCTGACTGACACGCAAATGAGCAAATGAGGTAGTGAGAAATAGGTTAAGTACGTAGTGATAGTTGAATAATAGTGACTGCCCTTTAGTTTTACAATGTATTTTATGTATCAACCCTCTTGACATCTCTTGTTACATTGTTTCGACTCCCTGTACCCATATTTCAGATGAAGTCTCGCAAAGACCCGACAGTTTGGGACTTGGATAACTTCGAACCATACCCTTGGTACCGTCCTGTTGCTCTGCATGATATGCGATTTCTTTCCATGTCTATCATTCTTGGCAATATTCCAGGGTGAGAATCAATAATTTTTAATCTCGATATACTTTTCCTTCGGACGTGGTTGACCTTGCACCACCCCACGAACAACTCAACACACTAATTTCCCAAAGTAACTCCCAAAGGTACTCTTCGGTCCTGCAAGAAAAAAGACAATGCCGTTAATGATTTCTCTGCCTCATTTCCCATGTTACTCTGTATCTTCTGTATTTCGCTCATCGTTATCTTCAAGTCTCAAGCACTAACTGACTCGCTCCCATCAACAAACAGAAGGGAGGGGGCCAAATGCCAAGCCGGACAAATTAATCCCCCTCTCGCGACCTCATTACCCCAGGCCGCCGAGCCATTCCAACCTCCTTCCAGCACCCTTCCAGCCTCCCTCTTCCCCATCTCTCCCAACCATCCCCTGGTTTGCTCTCTCCAGACTCCCCACAGCAGGGTCTACACCCTGTCAACCTCCCCCTAAGCAGCTGTTACCCCCCTAAGTTCGTGATAATGGGTACCGAGATGCACCCAGCGCGGGGTAGAGCGGAGCCCCCGCAATATCGGTATAGTGAAGCCCGGAGATTGATTGAGTGAGTGATTGATTGATTGATTGAAGCAGCGAGATATCTCCTCCCTCTTAGCCGAGTACCCCTGAGAGCCATGTGGGAGCTGTTCATCCGAAAAAACGATATGAGATGAGGTACAGGGACCAGGTACGGATGCGTGCCAATGTATTGTACAGTACAGCAGATGTCCGGGGAAACTCTATTGTGGGATTAGTGCCTCGGTGGATGGGGAACGAGATGAGGGATGGAAATTGTTGAAAAGTATGAAGATCTGCTGCTTTTCCTCTTCTCTGTTTTCTTCTCTACTCTCACTCTGCTGTCGTCTTCTCTGCTCTCTGCTTGTCGTCCAGACAATTAGTCAGTTAATGGTAGACGGAGTGAAAGCTCAACTCAATTCACCATGTTTCCCTCCTACCCATCTCTGAGTGGACTCAAAGTTACCACTCTCCTTCCTGTTGCCTCACTTTTCTTCTCTGGAGCTTCAGCGATTCTGAATGCGACGGAAAGCACTACTCAACTCACCCTTGCCAATGACCGTCTCACGGCAACAGTCAACAAAGCCGGCGGGTTCATCTCCATCCTCACACTCGACGGGCAAGATCTCCTCGGTCCAAAGTCTGGCAGTACAGGTATTGGTCCATATCTGGACTGTTACTGTACTCCGTCCGGTTTCTACACACCCGGTAACATCGCGCCGAAATACCAGCTCATCAAAGGTGTTGATTCGACGAATACGCCATATGGAGGAGTTGTTATGAGTGAGGTGTATCCTCCAACTGGACAGATGATGGAGCAATACTGGTTTCTGAGAGAAGGCGAGACGGGTCTACATACATTTAGTCGATTGGCGTATTACAACAAGACTACGCCTTTCTTGCGGAATTTACAAGAGATGCGCGTTCTCTTCCGACCAAATACACCCCTCTGGACGCATCTCCTCACCAACGAGAATACTCACGCTCCTCTTCCCTCAAAAAACGCGGTCAGCAATCAAGTCGTCGTGCAAGACGCAACTTGGTACCTGGGCAACACGCCCGAGGATCCGTATGTCCAGCAGATGGCGGATTACTTCACCAAGTATACATTCCAGGATGCGTGGAGGGATCATGATGTCCACGGGATGTATTCCGATGGGAGTACGAGTAAGGATGGAAGTACGTTTGGTTCGTGGCTGGTTATGAATACCAAGGATACATATTTTGGGGGCCCGATACACTCGGACCTTACGGTTGATGGAATTGTGTATAATTATCTTGGTGAGTTCTTTTTTCTTCCTCTTTCTAAAGTTGTCTTTTCTTGTTTCGAGATGACGGGACTAACTGAGTGGCTTAAGTATCCAACCATCACGGTGAGGGAACACCAAATATCACAGATGGATTCGACCGTACTTTCGGACCTGTAAGTTGCCCCCTCTCTACCTCCCACCCAATGTCCAATGGCCAATTCCAATTCCAATTCCAAAGACTAACAAAACCAGCAATACTACCACTTCAACAAAGGCGCCCCCGGAACATCCATGGAGACCCTCCGCCAAGAAGCCATAAAATTCTACTCCCCAACCTGGAACAGCGCCTTCTACGACTCCATCGCCTCCTACGTACCCAACTACGTCCCCTCCACCTCCCGCACAACCTGGAAAGCACACGTCGACCTCCCGGTGGGCGCCAAGCGACCCATCGCAATCCTCTCCCAAAACGGCGTCTACTTCCAAGACAACGTCTTCGACACAAAAGCCTACCAATACTGGGCTGACATCGACCCCTCAACAGGAAACGTCGAGATCCCCTCCGTGAAAGCAGGCACGTACCGCATGACATTATACGCTGAGGGGATATTCGGGCAGTACGTGAAAGACGACGTACAAGTCATCGCGGGGGAAGTGCACACCACACACGCACGCTGGAGGGAAGAGACGGCCGGTAAAGAGCTCTGGCGGATCGGCACCCCAGACCTCTCAGCAGGAGAATTCAAGCACGGATACGCACCGTACAGCACGCCTCTCAAACCAGAACAATACCGTATCTACTGGGCGGTACATGATTTCCCTACCGAGTTTCCTTCCGGACTAACATACACGATCGGCGAGAGCGACGCGAGTACGGATTTCAATTACGTGCACTGGAGCGTGTTTGGAGGGTATGCGGACTCGTTGAGACCGGGACCGGTCTGGGAGAATGTGAATAATTGGACGATTCTGTGGGATATGGAGAAGGACGATTTTCAGAAGAAGAGGTTGGCTACGTTCACGGTGCAGCTTGCGGGCGCGAAGACGGCGGCGGGAAATACGGATGTGTTTAATGCGAGTGAGCCGTTTGCGAACCTGCCGTATACGGTCAGTGTTAATGGGAGGGATTTGAAGCCTTGGGTTATTCCGTAAGTCTTTTTATTTTTCCGTTTTTTTTATTTTTTACAACTGCCTCCCTCCTTTCTTTCTCGAAGTTCACTCCCTCCCCTTTTGAGCTTGAGCTGGACTGAAATTAAATTAAATTGCATGGACTAACACACTTTGCTCAGGTATTACCACTCCTCATCCTGCGCCGTCCGCTCCGCAGTCAGCTGCTACAACATCGCGAACAAATTCACATTTGACCCGAAGTTCTTCGTCGAGGGCAAGAATGAGATCGTGCTCAGTCTGCCCGCCAACGCGACCGATTACGAGAGTGCGGTTCTGCCTAGGAGTGTGTATGTGCAGTATGATGCTTTGAGGTTGGAGGTTGTCTGAGCTGGAGGGAGAGGGAAGGGTGTATATATGGTGTGTTGTGCTGTGATGTGATGAAGAAAATGACGAGATGAATATATTTGATGTAATTATTGATGAATAGCTTGGGCGAAGAGAAAACCACATTGATGAGTTTCTTTTCTATGCACGGTGCAGTTTCGTTCGTATTCATGAAATGTGAAATCCATTCAGGTCTCAAGAGCTTCTCGGGATTGGGCTCGAAAAGATAAGAAGCTTTGCTTGGGCTTGAAAATTAACGAAATAAGGGAAAGTGTCGGGGAAAGGAAGAAGAAAAAAGTCACGAATGGGGAGGGGGTTGGAAGATGACTAAGTTTGTGGGCAAGGTATGCCTGGACACTCTCATCAAGCTATAGCCAAGGAGAATCCTGCATGAGGTTGCCGAAATGATTTCACATGGATCACGAAATGACGATGGATAGAAATCAGATGAAAAACCGTCGTTAACTATCCGAGCTACCTAGAGGAGAGTACAATCTGATCAAATACATCAATCCATCAAAAATCACAATCTCGCTCTGTCCTTAGAAGCAGTCAGATCAAAACGATCAAGGTTCATAACCTTATCCCAAGCAGCAATGAAATCCTTGACAAACTTCTCCTGCGCATCAGAGCTGGCGTACACCTCGGAAATAGCGCGGAGCTCGGCGTGAGATCCGAAGATCAAGTCGGCACGGGTGCCAGTCCACTTCTTAGCGCCAGTCTTGCGGTCGACACCCTCGAAGTTATCGGTATCAATTGTCTTCCAGGCGGTACTCATATCGAGAAGGTTGACAAAGAAGTCGTTGGTGAGTTGACCTGGACGCTTGGTCAAGACACCGTTGGAGGAGCCGTCGTAGTTGGCGTTCAAGGCACGGAGACCACCAACCAGAACGGTGAGCTCTGGGGCGGTAAGAGTGAGAAGGTTGGCGCGGTCAACGAGGTACTTCTCGGTGGTGACACGACTGTCTGACTTTCCGTAGTTACGGAATCCATCGGCAATTGGCTCCAAGTGCTCGAAGGACTCGACATCGGTTTGCTCTGCTGAGGCATCGGTACGACCGGGTGTGAATGGGACGGATGCGCCGGATGCCTTCTCGAGAGCAGCCACACCACCAAGGACGATAAGATCGGCCAGGGAAACCTTCTTTCCACCAGATGCAGCACCGTTGAATTTCTTTTGAACATTCTCGAGCGCACCAAGAACCTCCTTAAGCTGGGATGGGTTGTTGACTTTCCAGTCCTTTTGAGGAGCAAGACGAATGCGAGCACCGTTGGCACCTCCACGCTTATCTCCACCACGGAAAGTGGATGCAGATGCCCAAGCAGTTGAGATCAACTTAGTACCATCAATACCAGTGCTCAAGATCTCCTTCTTGAGAGCAGCAACGTCCTTCTCGTCAATCACTGGGTGGTTGACAGTTGGGACTGGGTCCTCCCAGATCAAAGTCTCAGAAGGAATTTCTGGGCCCAGCCAGCGGGATCTTGGTCCCATGTCACGGTGAAGTAGCTTGAACCAAGCACGAGTGAATGCATCTCCAAGAGCATCCTTATCCGCAGCAAAGCGACGAGCGATCTTCTCGTAGGCGGGATCAAAGCGAAGAGCAAGATCACTTGTCAACATAGTTGGCTTGTGCTTCTTGTTTGAATCGTACGCATCTGGGATGAATGCCTCGGCATCCTTTGCAACCCATTGGTTGGCACCAGCAGGACTCTTGGTGAGCTCCCACTCGTACTTGAAGAGGTATTCAAGGTAGGCGTTGCTCCACTTGGTTGGGGTCTTGGTCCAGATGACCTCAAGTCCAGAGGTGATGGTGTCTGGTCCCTTTCCGGACTTGTACTTGTTCTCCCATCCGAAGCCCTGTGATGAAATGTCGGCAGCTTCTGGCTCCTTACCAACGTTGTCAGCTGGGCCAGCTCCGTGGGTCTTACCGAAGGAGTGACCACCAGCGATAAGAGCAACAGTCTCCTCGTCATTCATGGCCATACGGCCGAAGGTTGTGCGGATATCTCTGGCAGAAGCAACTGGGTCAGGAACTCCGTCGGGACCTTCAGGGTTGACATAGATCAAACCCATGTGGGCTGCCGCCAGCGGCTTCTCAAGATCGCGAGAGTGGATATCCTTGTGCTCCTTCTTGGACTCGTCGCCATCGACGACACCACCTCCCGTCAATCCTTCTTTACCCGATGAGTAACGGACGTCGTTGCCCAGCCATGTGGTCTCACCACCCCAGTATACAGACTCATCAGCCTCCCATGTATCAGGGCGTCCACCAGCGAAGCCGAAGGTCTTCAAGCCCATGGATTCGATTGCCACGTTGCCGGTGAGGAGGTATAGATCAGCCCAGGAGATCTTGTTGCCATACTTCTGCTTGATGGGCCAAAGGAGACGGCGGGCCTTGTCGAGGGAAACGTTATCGGGCCAGCTGTTGAGAGGGGCGAATCGTTGTTGACCTATCGGTTGTCAGCTGCATTCTTTGGCAGCTGGCGAATTGAAGCCGCAGAGCTCCAATCTTCCGTATATTGTATGCATACCTTGTCCGCCACCACCACGACCATCAAAGAGACGGTAGGTACCGGCACTGTGCCATGCCATTCGGACGAAGAAACCACCATAGTGACCGAAGTCCGCAGGCCACCAGTCCTGGGAGTCGGTCATCAACGCCGTGAGGTCCTTCTTCAATCCCTCATAGTCCAAGCTCTTGAAGGCAGTGGCGTAGTCGAAGTCCTTGTTCAGAGGATTGGTGGCAGCTGTGTGCTGGCGGAGGATGTTGAGCTTCAACTCATTTGGCCACCAGTCACGGTTCTTGGTACCGCCCATACCAATGTTGGACTTCTTGATGGGACATTCAGCCATGCTGGAATTAGATCGATGTCGAATCGAGGGTATAAAGAGTTGAAGGTTCAATCGAGACAGCTGGTATCTCGAGATTGATGTAGTGATGAAGTTGATTGTATGGTGTTGAGGTCTGGGAAGAATCATGAGAAAAAGAAAGACGAGTGTGCGAGAGAGAGGGAGCGAGAAAGAGGAGTGAGAACAGGCGAGGTAAGTGGGATGAAATGTACTCTTTGGTGAGGCAAGTTACCCCGCACTTTTCAATGCCCCTCCCTGCCCTTCCCACTGCTCCTTCCTGGCTTCATTATGTCAGCTTGCCCCACCGACCTCGAACCAGGCGTCTAGGCGTCTAGGGATTACCCATCATCTCGACGAATCGGAAGCTGTGAAACACGCGGCCGAGGTCTAATTGGCCCATGCTGGCTCTTCAAACAGCTAAAGCGTCGAAATCAGACACACCTAAAGGTAGGCAAGTGCGAGCGACGGCCGAGTCGAGGTCATCATCGTGCTCATCATCCAGGATCTGTGTGGCGTGCTCACCCCACCCCACCTTTCGATCTACCGAGATATAAATACAAATAGAGCCTAGCCAGCGGGGGAACTCGGACTTGTGGGAAGTTTTTAGACGTCGAGGGAGCTGTTTTCATTCCAAATGCTGTCTTGTCTGCCATAGAAACTTCTAGGTATCTTAAACGAACTCCGAGACATGTCCGTTTCCCACGTGATATTCATCACATGAATTAATCTGCTGGAATGGACTTCGAATAGGACTATCTCCTTCTTTGTTCTGGCGAGTTAGCTGACTAAGTAGATTGATTTGGCTCAAAGAATGACAAACTAAAGGCGTCTGGACCAGTTACTACAAGTCCTCAAAGAAAAGATTAAGTAAAGTAAAGGGTACTGTAACTGACAAACAATCACACGGCTCCTCGACCTTCACATGGAAGACGTTCATCATCATGACCCCACACCTAGGTATGTATGGAGGAAGAGGGACTGTAAGACTCACACCACCGACCCGACCATCCGTTTACGAGTGCTTTTGAGTCTGATTTTCCTCAGTCACCCCATGGCCGTATCAGGTCTCGGATATGTTGCACCAACGAATGCAGTAAGACCTGCCTGTTCCCTGCCGAACTTTCAAATCACTCACAAGGTGACACCAATTTGGGATCACACACAACTCACACAAGCAACGCTCCGCTGGAAACCAATCCACACATCAAGGCTTGATACCAAGTATATTCCGCATTCGATGAACAGTGGAGGGAGTGAGGAAAAGCTGCCCCTTTCAAGTAAGCGAGAGCTGAGCGGTGGGGAAGCGAGTGGGGATGTAACACACACTTCCCGAACAACACACCAAAGTGATCACAAAACCACAACACAAAACAGTTACTCGGAGAAATGGTTTACACTTATAGAATTCTATGTAAATTTCAGAAAGGCATCTTATCTAGTTTAGTAAACCGACCTTCACGTTATCACTCAGCCTCAGCCGCAGTCTCAATTCTCCGCTTCGTCATCCCCGGTACACATCCCACCGAACAACGTCTACCCCTCCGGAAGATCTTGGCACCTTCCAGTCCCAGACAGCATCACTCTACACCGAACCACCCACCCTATTTGACTTTGCACCAAAAACCCCATAGTATAAAATAATATAACAACAATGCATCAGCTTCCAAGACAAGGATTCCAATTCCATCTCCACTTCGGACCACGTTCTTTTCTTCATCATGTATTTCCGCCCTAGTAGCGTTTTGGCCTTAGCAGCCACCTTTCTGGGTATTATCCGACTCGCCTCGGCTGCAGGGCCTTTTTTCACTTCCATCACTGCCACTCAACACGTGCTAGGGAATGATATATGGAATATCACTGTCGGGACGCGATACGGTACAAGATTATACTACAAAGGCCGAGATTTAGTCGGGAAAGCAGCTGGGCATTACGTGAGCCACAGTACGTTCCCCAATTCCTCATTCCTACCGAGTCTTCCCCCTTTTTCAAAATTCCCAATTTAGCCGAACACATGACCCGAACTAACAACAACCTTTCCCACCTTACCCAGGCGGTGGAACAAGTCTCGACTGGACATCCGGGAGAATCTTCGCCCAGAACGAGCAATTCCTCGATGTAGTATTCGAAGGTACACTCGGCGATTTCCACTGGGTGATCTATCCCGATCTAGCAGGTGCATATCAATATTTCGTCAACAAAGCTCTGCCTACCCTTGGAGAGTTCAGGACGTTATTCCGTCTCGATAATACTACATTCGTGAATGGAAAGACAGCTGTGAAAGAAGGTACTATTACGATCCCATATTCTCTCTCACATTCCCCTTCTCCACAGATTCGGACTTTTAAGAGTACGTGGGTGTTAATGTAGATATACAGGCCCCCTCCCAACACTCGCCGAAATAGCAACAGCAACCAACGTCCAAGACGAAACATGGCAACTCGCATCCGGGGCATATATCACCAAATACGACTGGTCGTCTTTCCTGCGCAGCCCCTCTCCCTCCCGATCATCACCAGAAACCTTCCATGGTGTCTACGGTCCTGATTTCGGGAGTTGGATCATCACGCCTGGAAAGGATGAGTTTAACGGCAATCAGTTGAAGCAGGAATTGTTACTGCACAGGGAGAGTAAGACGGGCGATGTGGTGTTGCTGAATATGTTGCACGGAACGCATTTCATGGCGAGTAGTAACGATCAGTTCGCTATAGGCAAGACTTGGGGGCCTTGGTTATGGTATTTAGTAAGTCCCATCCCCATCCCCTTCCCCTTTCCATCCTATCCCAAGTCTCAATCTCAATCTCAACCCCACCGCATTTCCAGCATTTCCATCACACTCCTGACCCCCCACCAGAACGACGGCAGCATCCCCGACGCCTCCGCCCGCGCAAGTATCGAAATCTCATCCTGGCCCTACAAATGGTTTACCACCTCTCCCAACTACCAACCCCGCGGCTCCCTCTCCGGGAAACTAAAACTCTCAGACGGACGCCCCGCCTCAAACGCAGCTATCTTCCTCGGCGACAACAACTCCAACATCTCAACCCTCGATCAAGGCGCCAACAACTACTACACCACCTTCACCTCCCCTTCTGGCTCTTTCAATATCCCGCATATACGGGTAGGGAAGTACGCTCTCTCAGCTTGGTCGAACGGCTCGCCTATTGGGGATGTTAGTACCGTTTTCTTGCAGAACGATATCTCCATCAGTCAGGATACGAATACTGCGCTGGGGAATCTAGAGTGGAAAACGCAAGAGAGGAAATGCATATTCCAAATCGGGGAGATGGATAGGAAGACTCTTGGGTTCATGTATGGAGGTGCAGAGAGACAGCATGGATTGAGCGATAAATGTCCCTCAAACATGACATTTACGATCGGGAAGTCGAGGACGGAAGAATGGTGCTACGCGCAATCATCTGTCGGATCTTGGACGATTAACTTCTCTCTCCCTGGACACGTGGGCGGGAATTCGTCGTTTGTGAATAGCAGAAACGGTACTAGCACAGGGGCGGCTGTTCTGTCAGTCAGTCTAGCGGGGTATTCTAGTGGTGTGGATAGTGAGATTCTCGTCAATGGGGTGAAAGTAGGAGGGATGCTGAGTAAAGATATCCCAAATGATCCAGCACTGTATAGGAGCGGGACGACGGCTGGGGAGTGGCATTTCTTTGAGTTTGCTGTCCCTGGGGGTTTGTTGAGGGGTGGTGGGGTTGGGAATGAGGTTGTCTTTAGGGTTACGAAGGGGTCGAGGTGGCATGGGTTTATGTGGGATTCGGTGATTTTGGAGTGGGCTTAGAAGGGGTGTGGCGGTTGAGACTTGGGAGGGAGGTTGAATTTTGATGTGGTGGGATGTTTCATGATGTACTGTGTTTTATATCGCGTACTCGGCATTAATCTTGGGAGGAAAGAAGAACAGCAAGAACTTGGTCTCCTTGCGTACCTGCTCGGATATTCAATTCTCTACTCTTTTATAATTGTACATAGCTTTGTTTGCATTTTCTACGAGGACAGAATTGTGGCGAAGATTCTGTGTATGGTTTTGATCTTGCTGTGACCCAACACCTAATATCAGCATCGACTCCGTATCGTAGACCTGGGAAAGTTTAGGCGTAGACAGAAGACAAAAAGTAGCAAGCTCGAGTCTTTGCTCGCACTTGATTTCCATTCTGATCATCGCCCCTTCCCTTGATGAAAAGATACTGTAGTACAAGCCACAAAATCAAAACGAGCAGATCATTCAACAGAACATAAAACATCCTCAATAAGAACACGCCAGTCACCAGCGATCAGAAATGAAAATGAAATTTGGAGCAATCTCAAGGAAGCCATAAATATATATTATACTAGAAAGTAGTTGGCGAGTGTAAAAACCTATATGTCGTCACATCACTCCCTCCGTCCAGACTCCAGAGACGCACCCTGTAGCGAGACGAATCTATTGTTTAGGTACTATAATTATCTTTGTAGCAATTTTACGAAGTTGTCGTTGAAATTTCACTTTCTTTAATTATTTCTCCCCGAGTGTGTCACTCAGCAATAGGAGAAAGGGTACGGGTGGTAACTGTGCCGATCGTTTTAATCACTCTACTGATCGCCGCTTCGACTGCTCCCCTGGCTTTACCACAGCCATCAAAGTCCAGTTTTTTTTTTAAGAAAAAGAAAATTCCCTAGAGCACTTGGAGAAAGGTTCCATGAAGATGGAATGTGTCCCAGTTATCGCCTATTTAGATGGATGACGCAAAATTACCACAGCTCCCACTCCTTAATAGACATTATTTATCCTACGCCTTCCGGCTTGCAAATTAAAGAGGTTACCAGATCAACTCCATAATTAAAAATCATTCATCCGTTAACTAGTCACTACCCACTCCTCTACGAATCCAAAACATCAACCGTCAACTCCGGCAGCTTCGTATACTGACAAAAGTACTCCATATATACCGACCACATCGACTCCTCGACCGCCGACAAGTCCACCTCCCCATTCCTGCCAATACCAGATCTGATCTGCATTGTTCGTTTGGAAGGCACGATGCCCTCTTGGGAGTCGAGATACGCAAATACGGCCTCGCAGATGGCGGCGTAGGTGGTGTCGGTGAGAAAGAGCATCACTTCTAGAGTACGGGTCTTGTTGTTGTGGTTGGGATGTCGGATTGTAAAGACGACCGTCTGGCCGTTTCGTGGTGCGGTCGGGGTGGGAATGCTTGCAGCGAGCGGAGGTGCGAGTTGGGTAACTCCTAAGCCTATTTCAGACTCTTCCTGCACATTCTGGGCTCCCGCTCCGTCACTGGGAACTGTCGATCTCATTTTCTCCTTGTTTTTCTTAGGACTTGTGCCCCAGGTCGTGCCCCAGGTCAACCACGAATCTTGTTCAACCACAGCCTCGGGCTCGGGATCACAAGCTAGAGATGGGACTGGCTCAGGCTCAGGAGTTGATTCCTCGGGCTCAGGATCATAAGCTGGAGACGGGACTGACTCAGGCTCAGGAATTGATTCCTCGGGCTCAGGATCACAAGCCGGAGACGGGACTGACTCAGGCTCGGGAATTGATTCCTCGGGCTCAGGATCACAAGCCGGAGACGGGACTGACTCAGGCTCGGGAATTGATTCCTCGGGCTCAGGATCACAAGCCGGAGATGGGACTGGCTCAGGCTCGGGAATTGATTCCTCGATGACTTCGACTTCTTCAACAGCCTTCCTCCCTTTCTTCTTCTCCTTCTTCCCCTTCCTCCCTATACCAAATCCCCACCCGTAATCTTCGTCGGGGACTGGCTCAGGCTCAGGCTCAGGAATTGATTCCTTAATGACTTTGATTTCTTCAACAACCTTCCTCCCTTTCTTCTTTCCCTTCCTCCCTACACCAAATCCCCACCCGTCATCTTCGTCGGGGATTGGCTGAGGCTCCTCTATGACAATCGCCTGACAGACAGTCTCGTCATAGACTGGCTCTCCACAGACGGGTTCGTCGCAGGCGGGTTCCTCGTAGATAGGCTCCTCGCAGATAGGATCCCTGGGATGCACTTCATCAACGGGAGAATTCAACGCTGCAGGAGCTTCCTCATCGGTGTGCAGGTCAGACAGAGAAGATCCAGGGGCAGCAATAAAGACAAACTCTGATTGTTGACTTGCAGGACAGTCTGGAACTTCAGGTTGTCCGCGGCCACATGTCAAGGTCTGCGTCATTTCGCCATCAAACGGAACCCTATTTCCGTTTGTTGCGAGAAGCTTTGCGAGTTCTTTTTCAGATTCCAGAAGTAAGCCTCTGAGTGCATATTCGGTTTGGCTATTCAGCGGGCCATGCAAAAACTTGGTCCATGTTGCCTCAGGGGAATGGGAGGTTGCAGCGATTGCTTGATGCCCGGAAACAGTTTCAGTTTGGACATAAATGGTAAGTATTTCGACTTTGTCGCCGTAGAGAACTTTCAGATTTGCTACTGGAATTAGTGACGGGAACTATTGGGGTCGGCAACGGATGTAGAAACCTACAGAGCAATTGATCACGGATTTCAGTCGAAAACATCTTCTTGCCGGATTTTGGCTCGCCGTAGGCTTGATTCTTCTTCTTCTTGCTCAACGTGGAGGTATATTCCTTTTCGATAGTTCCGAAACAATATTGAACAATATTGAAAGAAGAGGAAGCGCGGGGGTCTCGAGCTACTGCGGGGAATTAAATAGAAAGTAATCCATTGATAAGTCTTAGTTCCAAAGTTGCAGGATGTCAAGACGTTGTTGGAGGCAGACGTTGGTGCCCTAATTGAGAAACGAGGCGGGTAATTGCAGTTTCACAGAATCACTGGAGCCCAATGAAATTCCGTGGCGCTATCAAGGGCCCCGGAATTCGCCGAAGGTCCAATAAGATGCATAATTTACCCTCAGACAGATAGCGAAGGGAGTGATTTGGTTGCGGCAAAGGCTCCCTTTGACACGTCACCAGGCAGAATATTCTTTCGTGTTTCAATATCCACCACTCATTGAGTCACGACTTCTAGCGCGCAAGTCGCGTACTGCCATAAACACATGGTGCTGCGCACATGCCCTGAAAGGAGGTGCTGTAGCGCCTACATTTACAGGGGCTTTTAGCGTGTGCGCGGGGCATCATCAAAATATTAATAAACCCTTGTTTCCTCCCTTAAATCATCCACTTTCAGATGAATACAACATATTAGAACTAGTAATTAAAGGTACAATGTATAATAAATTATAAATAATATTCCTGAAAACAACACTTCTAGCCTGAATATTGATGTTCCTCGCGTAAATAAGCTATCCCTCGCTTAATTTACAAGGCCTTTTGCGCTTACCTTCAGGTGTGTTTCTGTGGCAGTACGGGGGATAGTCCTTCTAGTCCCAGGTTCTGCGAGGCTGATTGACAGAAAGCCCAACTCGGAAGTTAGTTACCAACCACCATAACCAAAGCCACGGACGCCATGGTGGCAATCGATAGTCCTTTCAGGAGGACTTCTGGAATGGAAACCCAGTCAAGACAACAGATTCAGGGGGACAGTGTGGACCACCTCTCATTAGAACACGAGTGCGTGGGATTGATGCCAGGATGACCAAGACTAATGATGTGTAGACATTATCTGTCTTTCGAGGGAGGTTCCTTTTGTGTGTGGGTGTGTGGTAATCATGGGTAGTCTATCTTCAGACATTCCTTTCTCTTCAGGGTGTAAGGAAGGCTCAAACATGGGGGTGTCCATCTGTACTTCGTCGTTTCCGTCATCTCGCAAAACGGAAGGCAAGGCGGATTCATTGGAGGCAAAACCGTAAGGCAGATGTGCTGTGTCGACGTGGCATGTGTGTGGCCAGGGAAACTTAGCCACAGAATAGGCACAGGCAGAAAACGCCCAGTATTTCTCATCGCTGACCCAGTGTTTATCATCGTTGAGGTATTTTCAGACAGATCAAGAATAGGTTTGAGGACTGGTAAGACGGCCGAGAACATCTACCTCTAGATGGCAACTCAAAACCCAAAGAAGTAAGAATTTCAATAACGATAAGGAAAGAAACGACCCCTAAGTATACCACGGGAATTCTTGACTCGTCCATTCAGACAGGCACCTTTGATGCGCTCCACATCTCGCCAGAGTTCGTTATTTTCAGCCTCCTTTCCACCCAACAACGACCCCCAACTTCCATGCCAATCGCCGGGGAAACCAGGAGACAAATTTCTCCAGCACGGATTCCAAGTTCTACTCCATAAGATTGAATAGAGTCCACAACTGGCTTTGGCTCGTTGGACGCCCTACTCCCCCGCGGCCTCTCCACTACCAAAATGTAACAGACCACAGGGTATGCATCCATGGACGTATGGACATGCACCTGGTCTCGAGGGAAGAAATTTGATACCTCAAACCTCTTCCCCAGTACCTTTTAGACTACCGATCCTGGGAAGATAATCTGCTCTGCAAAGACAACAACCACCATCAAAATCTGATTCCGAAGGATGACCGGACTCATACAGCGCCGAAGAATAAATTCAAGGTTTCAGTACACGCAGTCAAAGAGAGCCAAGATGCCTCGAACTTCTGGAAGAAATGAGTGGAAAGTCCGCAACCGCAAAACAATGTCACTCAGCCTTGAAAGCATTACTGGATGATTTGTCCTCATCCCACTATAGCGAAACTCTTAGCAACTTTGCGACAGTCATGCAAACTTCTAGTAGAGATACTTATCCTGTGGGTGCCCAGCGTCCACCTCTCGAGGGCCAGCCACGAACGTCGATCGATAGCCATGCATCAAAACGATGAAGGCCAGGTAGTACAAGCGCAGAACAAAGCCTTAGATTTCAAGCTCTCAATGGCGGAAGTGGTACCGGAGCAGAAGCTGCAAACTGATACGCCTCGGAGGGTGACTCTATCAACAACTTGCTCCTTTTTGGTTTGATCAACCTGGCTCAGATTTTAACAACATCGACTCAGCGGCAGAATACGCACAAGATATCCTTGGTAGCCTTAGCTGCGAAAACCTTGTCCAATATGATGCAAGCTTAGACGATGGCTTTTGGATGGGCGATAGCTTCCCAGGGCCTTAGCTCATCGTACTCGTTCATCCCAGCATCATGATGTTCAGTACACAACTCAATACAATTTAATGGCTCAAAGGGCTGCTCACTCAGTAGGTGTCTCATCTCTCTCTCCTACTTTGCACCTTGTAGCTAAGTCGAGTTGGAGACCTGGATGCTTCGGCTAGACTTTTAGGCGAACGTTAACGTAATTACACGAGTACAGCATGATAAATCTAAATCATACCCACCACATCTGATTGAGTGAAAACTGCCTCTTTTCGTTCGGGAATCAAACCTTCCTCGTATCTGCACCGGAATTATAATTTCAGTGTTTCACACTTCGTTCCCAGAACATCATTTCACATTCAATTGCAATTCCAATGGCGCCACAAAACCCCCATCCTCTTCTTCAATCCAGTCAGACATGCAGTCGCTACTCATCAATAATTATCCCTCGAATTCCAGACGAAGGTTGTGACCAGCAAGAGCTGAGGAGTTTTTTGAAGACTTTAAGTCTAAATATATTAATATTATCGCATGAGAAATATCTCTAGAATTAGAAAAACAACTCGACATCACCATTGGAACGTATCAGCACATCGACTACACAATCAACGCAGCACCCAACAACAACAATCCCATCACTCCAATTGGCTTCAACGAATCAGCGGCACCGTTGAAGGGGGTGGTCGAAGGCGCAGGGATGGTGGTACCAGTGCTCAAGGTTGTGGCAGTATAAGTTGCGTTTCCTGGGTGCGCGAGAATCGAGGTTGTGGTTGGTACTGGGTAAGTCTCGATTGCGGTGGTCGAGGCAGAGGCGGTTGGGTAGGGCGCTACTATTATTCTCATTAGCAAATCTCACATCAAGATATTCATTCCTTGGAGAGATTGAACGTACCGGTTGGTGTACCCGTTTGCGCAGCACTGAAAGAGCTGATGATCGGAACAACACCATCACCACTTCCCTCCTTTGAGGCAGCAAAACACTCATTCCTCAAAGACGCAGCAAAGGACTTGTTAGATCCTGGCGATGTAACGTAGGATTCGTATGCTGCTTCACAGGCATCACAGGCCTCCTTCTGGACAGCACAGAGAGATTGATTGGCACCTGGAGCAGATCCGCAATCAAGTCTCTGCTGATCACAAGTGCTCGCTGCAGTCGTGGTTGCTGGCGCAGAAGAAGTTGCGGAAGCAACAGCAGAAGTAGTAGAAGTTGGGGTAGTCCCAGCAACTGTCAAGCTTGAGATGATTGGTAGGACACCATTTCCATCGCCAACAGCTGAGGCAGCAAAACACTCATTGCGGAGGGATGCGGCGAGGGATTTGTTGGAGTTTGGAGAGGTGATGTAGGCTTCGTAGGCGGCTTCGCAGGCATCGCAGGCCTCCTTCTGGACAGCACAGAGGGATTGATTTGCTCCTGGGGCAGCGCCGCAGGCCAATCGTTGTTGGTCGCAGGTGCTGGATTGTCGGGAGGTAAGGGAAGGGGTAGCGAGAGCGTTGGATGCCAGGCTGGCTAGGAGGAGGAGGGTTTGGTAATGCATTTTGATGTGTTGCTTGGTGGGAAGGAAAACAATTGTATTGTTGTTGTTTTCTTGGTGTACAAGTTCCGGGAATTGATGTTGGTAGTTTGATTTAACTGCTGATGAGAGAAAGTAAGGAAACAAAAACAAGAACGGGGTGAGCTTTCCATTTATACTTATCTCCAGAACCCTGCAGGGGCAAACACAAGTGTACCATCGGACCACAGAAATGATCCAGCCATCCAAAAATGGTTCTCGTATTCTCGATTCTCTGATGTCATGTTGACTTACTTCCCCGAACGACCTTGGTTTGTCGCCGTTACTAATCCGATTGTACCTGAGCTATGCCGTTTAAGGAAAATGAATAAGTGGAATTTAGAAACACGGAGCGGCGCGCAAGGGGCAAGAGGCTTGAATAAGGATGTGGCGTTTCGTTTATGCAGGTTTGACGGCCAGGGGAATACGAGGTTAATAAGCATTGCTGGGCATTCTTGGCTAATGGAATTCAATTGTTGTCGAAGATGGAAAATGCAAATTGCTCTGCCTGATTGTCCAGTGTTTGATACATTCCACAATAACCCGTCATTGTCTGTATCCGCCTGAACCCTGATGAAGTGGTTTCAAATCTTCTCCCTAAACCACCTCTGAGACTTCCTGTATCTCACTCAGTATCTTGTTTTTATCCCATTGCATCCGCATCCAAGAGTAGAAGTACAACATCGTCGGGAATGTTCATTAATCAATTGTTGGGGCAATTTATAGTAGAAACAGATAACATCCGAAGTCTTCTGCCCTTGCATTAGCAGTCTTTTTGCCTGCGGGAGAGATGCAACCTCCACTACGAGTTCATCCGCCACGAGTACGCTTAGTCACCAATATCATCTTCTGGGTCCTTCGGGTCTTTTAATTGGTCTGGATCTATCTATATATTGTCTCCGTTCCCATCACAGTACTCATATTCCTGGATTTCGTTGATTCTCGGTTGGTGCCAGTGGTGGCAAGGGCTTTTGGTTTTCCCGCGTGCGAAAAGTGACCTAAGAATTCTGCACGCCCAACGTGTAGCCGGTGTCAAACTGTGACTGGTAAGGAACTTCGGAACCGTTACTAAGATTTGAATGGGCCAAGAGAGCGAATGGTAGGTGTTCCCGTGGCTGGCAACTTCAATCTTTCCTCTCTCCTCAACTCGACCCCATGCCAATTTTGTTTAAACTGGCAGTGATGATTCCAAGTTCGTGATCAGATATGATCATTGATCAAAGGAGGGGGAATTGCTATGCGGAATTTGAACTTGAAATTCGGAGCAATGCAATTTTTATCTCTTATCTTTTATTTTCTGGTTTTTAACATCGAAAAAAAATGAACAGTGCTCTTAATTTGATCTTTCGGAGTGGAAATCAAATGCTCGTGTTTCAATATTACCTGTACTGGTCTGAATACATAAGATACCCAGATGTATGTGAACATTGGAAGTGCGCATCAGTGCGGAGTTTGGTGGCCACCAATAATTGTATCAGTAACGCAATGTGCGTTTACTCAGCCGCTGCAAACTAATTTGGCCTAGTTCCACTGTTGAAAGCAGAATAAACTTGTAACCAGATGCTGGATGAAGTGACTGTAAAGATACTGATATTGTAGTGCCATCTTCGCAATATATCGTCTTTTCTCGTGACGAATTTGCCCTACCTTTTCGTTTAATTATATGCACACGTTCAAAAATCAGGTCAGATCCAGCTAACAGCGCTAATATTGATCATTCGAAACCATCTTTCATTATTTAGATTCTTAGCTCTAAAGCATAAATTATTTGACTCTCTGTTGTGACATTTGAACGTCATTTTGCTGTGTTTTGGACTGGCGAAAAATAGCCGAAGCGACGATGCTCGGAACTGTGAGTGATTCAGATAGGTAAAGGCAAAGAGCTAGGAGAGCCTTAATTAGGTAGGTAGAGAGTTACGGCACAAGAGGCCCCCTAAGTGAAATTTCATTTCCTCAACTCTTCGCTAAATCTGCGCTAACCGCCTTCGACTCAGAAACTATTCTGTAACCATCCAGGCAGTCCAGTTCCCAATTCCACGACACTGGATCAGTTTCCAATCCCACCACGCATATATTGAGGCTTTCTTTCCAGAGATGCATACAAACTTTACAACTCTCAAACTCAACTTCAAAAGCCACAAAGACACAATTCTCAACTTCTCTCCCTAATATCCAACCTAATTCGGGTTTACCTCATCCAGCCTCGTCTACCTAGACCAAATAAAGAATAGCTTTCACATCTGCTTATCAAAATGTCGACATCCGCCATGTCGCCGGACTACTACCAACTCCTCAGCGTTGAAACAGATTTCGACATCGAAGACATGAAGGCAAAATATCATGCTCTTGCACTGCGTCTTCATCCAGACAAGAACCCGGACAATGAGCAGCGTGAGCAAAATTAATCATATAAATCAATTAATATTTGATTAATTTGATTTGATTTGATTTTGATTAATTAATCTAGATTAATCTAGATTAATCTGATTAATGACTTTTTTATTTAAATATTTATATATAATATAAGAATAGATTAAATAAGCGAGTACTTTAATAAATAAAGAATGAATTAAAGAATAATCAACTTATGAACTACTTAATTAAATAAGGCCACAGCTAAATCCACTCATGGAAATAGCTAAATCAACTCATGCCAAGGAATTTCGGGGAATCCGCTGCGTGCATTTATCACCCTTGCCCCATATGGCAACCGCGTTTTTTGGAACCAGTATTCAAGCGCTTTCTCCTAGAATGTGTCTCTAATTGCTTCCCCTTTGGCTTGTATTTCCCTTCACGATCGTAGACAAATACGACACGTCGTGACTTCAAATCTCGCTGTATAAAAGCATAGCCATTAGCTTTAGCATGTGCTTGTATAGCAGAAAAGCCGGCAGTAATATCGTTATAAATTCCTACAGGCGGCGCAGGGCCGTAAGGTTCGCCAGTGAAGGTTAACATAGCTGTGGAAGTGTGAATAGCTTCAAAGTTGACTCAGGCAAGTTGAGGATATTCAAGATGCATAGGTGGCCCTTGCCGCGCAGTACAAATTAGTATGGTGGGGCAAGGGTGATAAATGCACCCGGTGTGCCATAAGATTCCTTGGCATGAGTTGATTTAGCTATTTCCATGAGTGGATTTAGCTGTGGCCTTAAATAAATAATAAACTAACTAATAAACTAACTAAACTAAATAAAGTATGTTTCTTACTCTATTTGGGTTAAGCGAGGCTCTCTAGATTAACCGAGACTCTTAGACTTTAACTGATTCTATTATTAGTATATACTAACCCTCTTTAAGCTTAGTTTTATAATCTAGTCCTAATTAGGATGCGGCTCTTATATTAATCAAATTAATCAATTAATGCTTGATTAATTTGATTTGATTTGATTTGATTATGATTAATCAAGATTTTACTTGATTTGAATATGATTAATAGCCATTAATCAAATCAAATCAAATCATTTTTTACGCTGACAATGAGAATGCTACTTCTCAATTCCAAGAGGTGCTTCCACCAAAATCTAATCACTCCTACAAAGCTTTCGTGTTCCACATGCTAATGAAGTCCGGCTTAACATTGCTTTTGCCACTCTGACCGATCCCCATAAGCGTCAGCTTTACGACATCAAAATCAACAAGTTTAAGGTCAGCGGCATTGAGCTTGCCGAAATTAATTCAACCAATCTCAACTGCAAAGCAGCCAAAGCTCGAACTAAGGGGCACGGAAATCACGCCACATGCGAAGATGCCACAAAGGAGGACGAGCGAAAGCCAGTGGAACCCTTCACAGGGACACCCGAAGAGATATTTAAGCAAGAACAAGACACCTTTCGTAGATTCCGGCAAGTGATAGACATTAACAACGCCACGCATCATGGTAAGACAGCTGCATTTGTTCGTCGACAGGCGGAACGGACGAAAAATTCGTCCAAAAGGGGCAACATGAGGAAGGAACGGATGTCCCACGATTGCTTGGACGATGAAGCCATGAAAGAAAGCTTTGAGGCTTTTCGGCGATGGGAGCAGGGAAAGGCTGCTGCTATGGCGCTTGAATACTCTGAATCTCAGCAGCAAAATTCTACGCCCCGGATTAGAAGTGATCCAACGACAACAAACGGGCTCGACATAGTGGCAGGACAAGGTCCAGACCACCCAACTGGCCGAAGGAGAAATCCAAACACGCCTCTGTCAAAAAAAAAGAAAATGCTTTGAAGGAGAAGCTGAAAAAAGCTAAGCAGAAAGCCCAAAACGCAAAAGACACCGCCGTGTTTGCTGAGGGACTTGCCCGCGTCAAGAAACAGCAGGCTAGGCAAGCGATCGAGAGCAACGCACAACCCAAAGATAAAGATGCAAAACGCAATGTCAAAGAACCTCAGACTAGTGTCAATAGTCACACCCTCTCGAAGACAAATCATAGTTCCAAGGTCCGCAATTCCTCAACAAGGGAGTCGGCTTGTCTCCCACATTCTCACCGTAGTCGCAAGGCTCAATCTTTTGTGGGCACATTTGAAGAATACGAAGATGATAAGAATGATGGGGATTACCCAAACCCTCTGGAGGACAGCGATGATGAGTGTATGACAGGCTACATTGCAGGTCTGAAAGAAGCCTCAGTAGCTCAATTGCAGACACCTGAACAGCCTGCCAACACGAAGTTTGACGGTATCATGAAAGAAAAGCAAGCCAAAAAGGCCGAAAACTACAAATCCTTCTCGGAAAGAACTGTCGAGGACAATTCATCGGATGCCAGCAGTCTGGAAAGAGCTAGGGAAAATCATGGCGGTCCTTCATCTCAAGTCAGGGCCTGGATCCAGACAAGGGCAAATGAGATGCAAGAAGAGGAGTTGAATTCCATGGATCTTCTTGGACCGGACTCTTTCGTCCAGTATATCGTTTCAGCTACTGTGATCAGAGCTATGCGGCATGAGTCCAAATCACAGAGCGGCTCCTTGGGAAGAACGGTTGCTCCCAAGTTTTACATCTGACTATACAGTACAGCTCTTTTATTAATGATTTAGCTCACAATTTCTTTGATTTGTTTCTCTGTAACATAACCTAGACTTTTTAGTGAATAAATAATACTTTTTCATCGGATTTAATGTGCCTTGCAAGATTGAAAATTTCAAGAAAATTTCAGGAACATTACTCGTGATGATACTGTCTGTCATAAAGGTTAGACTAAACAATTTGGTAGCAAGAATTCAGCAATGAACTATTCAGCCAAAAGCGCTACTAGTAGCAGAGCCATTCTTTCATCTGTGGAATCATCGATCGTGGGGCGGGGACTCGCATTCGTATGTACGACCTATCAGAATCCTAGCGTTGGGTAAGCTGAGCTCACCGGGCAGAATATGGTGTACGAAGTACGACCTCATCGCCTGACCATGATAAAGGCTGACAAGGTCCCTTCAAATCCGTAAGTCCTTGTCAACAGACACATCATAACCTTTCGTCTCAAATCCTCTGCAATGGCGGAGGAGAACAACGAGACATACTTTGTGCCGCGTGATGAGCGAGAGATAGAACGGTAAGTCGCGAATCATTCATTCGTATTTGAATTCGGAAGGCTGACTGTAGCAGCTTGAAGAATCAGCATTTCTTCTTGGTCGATCTCTGCAATGGCATTCTTCAGCCGAATGTTGGCCCAGCTGGATCATTCAGAAATATTGCCGATGTAGGAACCGGATCGGGGTTCGTATAGCCTCCGTGTTTAGTAATACGCTGGCTGATAGTACCTCATAGTATCTGGCTCGAGGAGTTTGCGAAAACGCTTGAAGAGGCTGCTCCTGTCGAGCGGACCTTCATTGGCTTTGACGTTTCGACTTTAATGTTTCCTCGGGCCCCAGTTGAAGGGTTCAACTTTATCCAGCACGATGCGCGAAAGCCTTTCCCAGTTTCAGAACAGGAAAAGTACGATTTGGTGCATCTGAGACTCTTGGCTGCGGCATTCAAAGAGGAAGATATCAAAGGGGTTGTTGAGAACGTGGTATCAATTCTGAGTAAGCATAGCTTGTCAGGCGGTCTTGTGATATTTGATTAAAACCTCATGTTATAGAACCAGGAGGATATCTTCAGTGGGAAGATGCCGACGTCGGAGCTCGTTTTGGCCCGGAGACAGGCTCGGTCAAGATGAAAGCAGTGAGGGCGATGAAGCTGGAGCTGTTCAATCAGAACAACATTATCACCAACTTGCCAACCGCAGTCATGCGGGAGTTGGCAACTCATTCCGATGTTGAAATCCTAGACCAAGCGGAGTATCCAACTTTAGGGCGACCAGATATGAAGACCAGGATCAACGAGATGTATTGCGATGTCTTGACACTGGTGCTTCAAGTCGCTCGCAAAGCTATTCCCAAATACGAGAGTCTTGATGTGGAAGGGACGATGCGGGAGCTGATGGATGAGTTTGAAGAGAAAGATCTGGTTTTTGTTGATAATTTCATGGTTATCACGGCAAGGAAACAAAGAAGGGTATGATACGCAGCAGCCCAAACAACACGCCCTTGTTCATCTATGTGGGATGTCACTCCCCTATGCAGAGCCAGGATACCGGCCTCTTGATCTGGCTTAGTGATGTGGAAGTCTGACATGCATCGGGACAAGACTTTACCCAGGCCCCTTGTTTAGGAGAAAATTATGGGGAAGGATTCTCGCATTGGACTACGTGAAAAGACCAATTCGACCAAGAAAAAAGCATCCAATAGCGATGGGAGGTTCATACATGCGGTGTTGAAGCCGAACCTGGCAGATCATTCAAATCGAGGTTTTGACCGGGTCAGTTGTTGCTACACTGGCAGTGCATCCCAGAAACAGTCCACGATGTGGTAACGCAGGGGTACAAGATGTATTCCTCCAATCACAAGACACTAATGCATTTCCTGCAGCGTAGATCCTAAGCGCTACGAAACGAGAATGATATGTTTGTCAGCCTCAGAAATTGTCCACTAACTTCGGCATTTGAGAATGTGCACAATCCAAGAAGCTTTAGGCGCATCCATGGACCATAAATACTTCATCTTTTCCTTGTGGTATTTCGATTAATGGCCATTAATCAATGAATTTGAAAATATGCCATTCAACCGTTTCTCTGGGCCTGACAAGTGGTCGATGACCACGGCTTTTACGACGATAATCTTGTCTTACGTTACCTACCTCATCGGGGTTGCAATTCACCGTCTGTACTTCAGTCAATATGCCAAATTTCCAGGACCCAAACTGGCTGCTTTAACATATGGATACATGTTCTACTACGATGCAATTGTCGGTGAAGGGCAGTACATGTACAAGATCAAAGATCTGCATGAGGAGTATGGTGAGTTGTTAATCCAACAGCTCCATTGCCGAGTATTGACAAGGATGTTGCAGACAGCCCAATCATCCGAATCAGCCCTCACGAACTCCACATAATAGACCCAGATTTCTACGAGGTGCTATTTGCCGGTGCTAGTTCGAAACGAGATAAACCTCCGACATGGTCGCATGCCTTTTCAAATGTCGACTCGGCTTTTGGGACGATCTCCCACGAGAAGCATCGCGTGCGTCGGAGTGCTATCGCACCTTTCTTCTCGTCCAGCTCTCTGCGCAAGTTAGAGCCGCTGATACAGGAGAATATTGATCGCTTGATTACTGTTTTTCGTCGGTATCAAAGCACTGGAGAACCGATTCCACTTCGGCCAGCGTTTGGAGCCTTGACGAGCGACATCATTGCAGAGTACTGTTTTGGAGTTAGTGAGAATTATGTCGACGCTCCGGGTTTCAATGTGATGGTCTTGGAAACCACTGATGTCTTGACTGATACCATGCACATCACGGTGCAGTTGCAGTGGCTTCCGACACTCTTGAACTCGCTGCCGGATGCCATCGTTGTTGGGATGTTTGGACCTGGAATGGGAAAGGTATTGGAGCTGAAGCGAGTGAGTATCAATGTGCAGATACAGCACGAACAAGCTAACTTCTCCAAGCACTGCATCCAGAAAATCAAGGAGACAGTCAAATCACGAGGTGACTACCGAGACGTCAAGCACCGCACGATCTTCCATGATCTGATAGACAGCCCGACACTTCCCGAGCAGGACAAATCTGTCGATCGTTTATGGCAAGAAGCTCAGCTGTTCCTCGCCGCTGGCACGGTGACGACAGCCACATCGATCTCAGCCGCTTTGGTGTATCTCTTGCTGGACAAATCTAGGCTTCAGGTATTGTTGGAGGAACTGGAAACTGCTGTGCCAAACATTGCAAGTCCACCAAAACAAGCCGACTTGGAGAAATTGCCGTATTTGGTGAGCTAAAGGCCGGTTCTCATTGCTAGGCAATCCATATCTGACGGTTGCAGCATGCGGTTGTCCAAGAGACTCTCAGACTTGTGTCTGGTGTCTCATATCGTTTGACACGCTCCAGCCCAACAGAGACTCTGCGTCTTGGAAAGTGGTCAATCCCACCCAATGTAAGTCAGAAGTATATCCTAATGCATTAGAAGTTATCACTGACATTGAAAGACTGCATTGAGTATGCATGGGCCGTTGATACACCACTCTGAAAAGGTGTATCCAGAGCCTTGGTCATTCATCCCAGAGCGTTGGCTCGCATTCCCAACTCCAGCAGGTCTGCCACAGAGGCCGGAGGGTATTCCACGTGTAAGCCAGAAGTATTTGGTACCATTCTCAAAAGGCACTCGTAACTGTGTCGGTCAACCGATGGCTTATTCCGAGCTTTTTATGACACTGGCAAATGTTCTCAGAACTTTTGCACGACTTGAGAGAGACGATGCAGGAACTATTATCGGAGTCAGTGGCATGAACCTTTATGAGACTGATCGTAGGGATGTGGATATGAAGCGTGATTTTGGATTTCCATCACCTGAGAAAGGAAGGGGAAATATGAGAATTGTACTACAATGAGTGTTCGTAGTGCCAAAACCTGATGTTAATTCAGCATAACCGGATTCTTTCTGGGGTATCTAATTATCCATCTAGAACCTTGTTCTTCTTCTTAGTACATAGTGAAATTATAATCATTGGGAAATGAATCCTATGGTAACAAAGGACTTGGTTCCAGTAGCTAGCCTTGTCGATGGTCAATCATACGTATCCGTGTAAACCGTGTCGATGCAGACCATCTGAATACTCTTTCTGATGGAATTTTACAATGGCCACTCTCACACCACATAGTGTCGGCATTTCCAGTAAGGCGATGACCTCGTTGCTGACAATTACCCCACATTTCGGCCCTACGGTTATGGAGCACTACTAGCATCTCCGCGGCCCCCTACTGAGATACAAATAGACTCGCTACAACCCTTTTGCTGCTGGTCGCTCACTGCACAACTCGAAATGTCGTCCTCAATTCAGTTACTGAAATCAACATACAGATGGATCTCAATACCACTTATAATCAGCGCCCCGATGCGAGTCTTTACCGGCCCTGAACTAGCAACAGCGGTTTCCTCAGCCGGTGGAATCGGCTTCATCGGTCCTGGAAAATCACCTGAAGATCTTGAACCAGCTCTTCAGAAAGCTCGGAGACTACTGGAACAGAGGTCACAGTCACATCAATCTAAACGATCGAGGATCACTTCGGCGGATTTGGAAGGCAAGCTGCCAATTGGCATAGGATTCCAGATCTTCGATGCGAACCTGCAGGTTGCGCTGCCTTCAATTGCAATGCATCGACCAGCTGCAGCGTGGTTGTTTGTACCAAGAGAAGGGACGGATGATCTCCCGGTCTGGATGAGAGAGATTCGAAATGCGTCCCCGCAAACTCAGATTTGGCTACAAGTCGGATCAGTGAAAGATGCCATGGACGCTGCCAAACTGTCAAATCCTCCAGATGTGCTTGTTCTCCAGGGCATTGATGCGGGTGGACATGGTTTAGCCAAAGGAGCTGGCATCGTTTCGTTGATTCCAGAAGTGAGGGATGCGATGGCAAATGCGGGTGTGAAGATCCCGATTATCGCAGCTGGGGGTATTGCGGACGGTAGAGGGGTGGCTGCTGCTCTTGGGTTGGGCGCTGTTGGTGCTGCAATGGGGACTCGATTTCTTGCCTCCAAGGAAGCAGACATTGCTGCGGGGTATCAGAACGAGGTTCTACGGGCCACCGATGGAGGACAGTCAACTATTAGGACACCCCTCTTTGATGCATTGGCTGGAAGGAATAATTGGCCGCCTCAATTTGATGGCCGAAGTATCATCAACGGCAGTACAAAGGATTCTGAAGCTGGTGTTTCATTTGAGGAGAATCAAGCGCAGTTCAAGGAAGCTTTGAAGCAGGGTGATGAAGGGTGGGGAGAAGATGGAAGATTGACAACCTATGCAGGGACTGGAGTTGGGCTTATTCATGAGGTCAAGTCAGCAGAGGATATTGTTCACGATGCGCGGGATTCAGCGAGAGCAGCATTAAAAGTAGCGTTGGAGATGCTTTAGGTTCTGGGATCAAGGCACTAGCTTACTGTAGGATGAATGTATATCAGTCTGTAAATTTACCTCACGCTTCTTGGAAAGATTGATATACGAAGCATACTTCATCAATATTCGAAGTGTGCTCAGCAAAGGAACGGAGCGTCAAAATCATTCATGAAGGAACTGCAGTGAGATGTTCTTCATCCAGTCTCACTTTCAGGATTCAGCTGAAATTCCGTCTATTATTCACCCCCTACGAGATACCAAACAAGGCCCAGTCTGAAACCAGCAGACTAGCTAAACTGAGCAACTTCATTGGCTTCAGGAAAAAGCTTCGAAAGTGATTCCTCCTCGTAATCTAAAGCAGTACATATTTGGCCCAACCTAATCGCCGTCAGCTCAAGCCCGCTCACATTCTGGCTTTACTTACGTCAAAGCGTCGCCGACCAATCCTTTGATAATTGAAGGTATCGAAAACGGGATCCACCCAGCATCATTGAACGGTGGCTCGACGGTCTCGTAGATGTGTGCTAGGCGTTCGCTGAGGAAGGGAAACGAATGGACGCAAGCCTCCCATAACAGTCCATATTGAGAAACGGGCCTGCCAGCTGTGTTTTCATTAGTTATGGGCTCGTATTGGGTCCATGGGCCTGTTCTTACAGAGTAGGAAGAACTCCGTGGCACCATGATGCCAACCTTTCCGGATTAGTCCTGCAATTACACGATTTACCCAAAGCGCACCCCTCCTGAGACGATACAGATTGGCCGCGCCGGAACTTGACATGCATATTCGCATCCTAAAGGATGAAATAGTCAGCAAATGCTAGATCAGGGTCGACTGGAAGAATAACAGACGGATTTGCACAACATCTTGCAAATCCAAAAGACACCACCGCGGGCTCTCCGAATACCTACAGGTCGTTGATGGTATCTATTGGCAATCCCTGGTGCTCTATGACAACACAAAGCGAAGCAAAAATCAACTCTCGAAAATTATGCAACTGTACGACGAACCCAGCATCCCTTTCCGATGCCCTAGTTCCCAAAGCATATTGCCTTGCGGAAATGATCAAAGTCTCAGTGGCCCTATTTTCCATCATCGAGACATTCATGATCTGTGTTCTGAAATTCACGTCTTCCCCTCCAGGAAGCTCATTCTTCAGCCCTAGCAGCATAGTAAGGGCATAATGGTTCTTCTCGACCGTGTCAAGACCAATAGCGATGCGTCTATCCATCCAACTGCTCGGTTGATCCCATCCTTTCGTCATCTGATCTACGATGCGTCTCCATCTCGCAATGCTTGCAGGGACTTTCTGTGCCGGCTGAACTGCATGGCTGGTGGGTGGAGACTCGTTGAACGGAGGAGACTCCGTGGGGTAGAGCTGGGATTCATTTGCTACGATGAGGTCGGGTGGAAGGTAGGATAGGGTGGAGAAAGCTGGCGGTAGAGGTGCACTCCACTTTTCACACGTCTCATGGTGGTATTGAAGATATTGAAGCTTGGCTTCCAGAAAACCGATGTAGCTAATGAGCTCTTGAACTTGGCCAGTTTGTGTTTGCCAAGGGATGTGCGTTCGTCCTGGGGTCGTCATGATTCTCGAAAAATATTTCAGGCGGCTTATTACTAGAGTGGGAGGTGACTTGATGCACCGGCAGAGTTTTGGAGGACGCTATGATTGGGGATCAAGAATTTGTTCGACTTGCATTCACGTGTGGTGAGCTTTGAAATCTGACGGGAACGACCCCCCGCCCCTGCGAGCCTGGGGCCTGATAGGGTCAAGGCTCGGGGAGGGACGACCACACTTGTGTGGTCAGGGTTCTGGGTTGGCATGCACAACGCTGACAAATGGGTGAGATTGTAACCCAAAACATCAGTTCCGAAAAGTAAATCTCGACCTTTTTGCACAATGAAATACGATTGTCCTACTTTTCCAACGCTGACCAATGAAAAAAATTACCCAACCTCAGAGCCCTCATAAATCGCCCTGGGAGCCAATCAAAGCTCCCAATCGAAAGTGCCAAATGCCTGCTTGATGGTCACGAACGGGAAATCCAATCCCAAATCTTCCTTCGTAACCAAATCCTCCAGACCAGCCCCTGTCCCCAAACTCCTCCCAGTACACGAGCGTCTCACCCATCTCAAGACCCCACTTTGGCCAAAGACGGTCGAATTCCTTGAGAGTGATTTGGACGTATTCGGCCTCCTTTCCAGTCACCTCGCTCCACGACTTCAGAAGATCTCCAGTGGTGAGAGTTTCAACTGAGCTAAGAACAAATTTGCCAGCGAGAGTCAATTCAGACTCCGACATTGGATGTTTTGGCCTCAGGCCTAGGATTGGGGTCTCTGGGGAACTTGGTCGGAGCCAGACATATTTGCCGGATGTTTTCTACAACATACCTGTTATCGACGGTACGGGTTCACTGATTGTGGCAAGGACTTACCAAAAAGTGTGGTTAAACATCGGGACTGCTTGGATAATAAGTGTTCCAGAGGAAAGCGGTCTTGGCGAAGAGTGCGGGGTTGTTCTTGATGAAGTCGTCGACGATGTTCTTGCCGACGAAATGAGGAATCATGTACTTCCCCCCAGAAATTTTTCTAGGGTTGGCAAGGGCGGACCAGATGTAGTGTTTCAAGGTTGGTGTTGTGCTGCTGCTTTGGCTAAGTTGATGCCTTGCGGGGTTTCGATCTTGGTGGCCTCCTTCGGCCCCTTAGCACCGAATGGCTCGAAGAAATCGGTCACAGCATAGATCACTGTTGCGTCCTATAGAATGTTAGATAAGTTGGAGCTAACTTTGGGGGTAGGACTCACCTTGAATGCAGCGATGAGTGAGTCGATGTTGTCGAGATCTGCATTGACCAATTCGACTCCGCGAGCCTTTAGGGGCCTCTGCTTTGACACCGTTCACATTTCGAGTGATGCCTCTCACTGCTAAGTTCCATCCTCGAAAAAGGATGTAACTACACTTCCACCTTGACCACCAGTAGCACCAATAATGACGACGGTGGGCTTAGACATATTTGAGGAAGAGTTGTATCTGTTTCTGACTATTTGGTTGAAGGGAGATGAAGCGAAGAAGGACCTTGTTTGGGAATTGGTTGTTATTTGGTATTGATGTTAGTGGTGTTAATGAGAATGGGAATGAGTATAAAAGTCATCGTCAGAGAAGATTGGTGGTTCTTTGCATCTATCGGATTGACTCCATGACGATAGATCTGAAAGCCACATACCTGACAATTTGAAAGCAATGAAGGACAAGCAGAGCTTGTGGGATCATTTCCTTCGAATCTCCTCGGAATCCTGACTGGCATTCCTGCATTTCTCATGTGTGGTTTGGAGGTCGGGCATGTGTAGTTAATGAACATAAAATCAATCAAGACTACTTAAAGAAATTGAGGCGTGCATCAATTGCGTGGGAAGATTGTTGACACGGGGGTACAGGATGTCCCTCAGCCCACACACTGCTGACTGCATGTCCACACGCTGCAACACATGGCTTCCATGCGCTTCTGGGACAAGCCAGTGATTGGAGAAACCTCATGTCCAGAGGTATATCCTATCAAATCAGATGCGACGTAGACCTAGTACTCTGATATTAGAAGTAGCCGTGTTCCTGAAACCCCACCTCCAGCATTTCCGGACCCCTGTCAAACATGCTAGCCACCAAGCCACACTACTAATCAATAGCGAGTTATTTTGACAACCTCAATCTCACTCTATCAAATTCGACCCCACCTCAATTGAGATGTATTGACTTGAATCTTAATTCTGTGTGCTTTTCTAGAAATTCATTTGAGTATCAATGTTCCGAGACCGGTGCCTACTTTCAGTTGCCCTGACAGCAAGATCTCGCTTAACACAAACATTGTTCAAAGCCTCGCTCGTTGTCCAAATCGTCCTCAAGATTCACCAGCGATTCTTCCTTTCTCACCCATTAGACTCGATATTTTTACCCACATATATCTTGAACAGCCTGTCGTGAATTTTCATAAGGCGAATTCCCCCAAGGCACCGAAAAAGAATGTAAGAAAGGTACCCGCATATCGAGCCAGATCCTCGGGTACCCAATCCGCCTTCGCTGCCACAATAAATGAGAGGTTACTGGCTCTATTCGGTAGTCAGACAATTCAAGCAGGGAAAGGGAGTTATGAAATCTGAATAAAGTATCATTTTGAGCCCTGGACTCGCTGCTAATTTCGTAGTGCCCTGGTTCTATCTTAAAGAAGTTGGTTGGATCTCTGTCCGGAGGCAACTCGCTCTCAGTGCTTTGGGGCAGGTCGCGCGTAGTTTACTCGGTAGTCTGATAACACAATGTCTAGCGAAATAATGTATGAAAAGGCAATAAATGTCAAGATGGGGCCGCGAATCAGAAACTTAGCAATTTGTATTGTGGCTAACATCTCTGCAGACCAGATGCCCATCGCGCCACCCCCATCCTCCCTCCTTTCGTACTGACATTAGCACTCCAGGTTCTCTAGGTCAACATCGTCATCAAGACTTTTCTGCAGAGGTAGTCTTGCAGCAAGAGGTCGCTCGATTGTTCTCCACCACCTTGGCGGATCAAGAAACTCGAGTTAGCAACATCATGACCCCGAGGGTTATCAGTCTCGTCCCAAGGGAAAGCCAAAGGAAATTCAGCTCAGAGCCTGCCTCGTGGTACTCATGATCGATGTATAAGTATTGGTGTGTATCTGACAGAGTGGGCTTGCCTCTCTGACATTATGGATCGCGGTACCCTCGGGCGACAGACTTTGGGCGGTCGCTCATGTCGAGTGGGTTGAGTCAATCTTTGTCTCTTCCCTCTTTGTCACCAGCTTGATCATGAGCAAATCCCCATAGATTGAGCTAGCCACTGCTACTCCCTCACGCTAAGCACTGCGGATTGACAAATGGCGACTACCCGCACCCTCCTCGTAGTGCCACCCAAGTCATATCTGGACAAGATCTTATGTGAAAAGCAAACAGCATCCCCTTTAATCAATTACAAATTAAGCAAAAAGAAATTTCCGGACTCCCACAAGCCAGTTACTCCATCTTGATGCTCCTCTAACGTAACTACATCGGTTTCGTACCGCTCTTCATACCACTTCCAACTGTGTTTACAATTCTCCTGCCGTTCCCATCTCCGCACACATGATCGCAATTCCCTCAAGAATTCTTTACCATCTTAGCCTTCAACCTCTCCTGCTCTTGACATCGGTCGCAGATAGTCTGTTGCACATGTTCGGTATCCTCGGGACCAGCACTGCACTTTCCAGAATTTTTATTGTGGGGAGGCTTGCATGGAGTTCTCAGATGTTCAACCTTGTGGCCGCAGGTGTAAATCTCTATGATGTATTCGCACATAGCGTAAATTTTGATGGATTGAGTCGATGGAAACAAATCCCAGCCCGGAATTTCTGATTTGTGAGGCTTTGTCCGGACGAAATAGCCTGAGAACTAGGTCCAAGATGATTGGCTCAAAGAGCTGGACGCTTGAATGGCGGAAGTGGTTGTCGAGCTAGGGGCTTCTAGGAATGCCTGCAGCTGTTGGCTTAACTATGCTGGCTATCACAGATACCTTTGAGAAAGTCAAATTGCTCTGCTTTTTTCGTTAGCGAGGGGTAAACTAGAATGGTAGAAAGAGCAGAGCAAAGCGCACGACGAGTTCTTATAGAAGTAAGTCTGAGGAATACATTCACATGATCATTCAAGTGGTCTTGTCCCAAGCGTGTAAATGATGACGTTGTTATCGACTTGGTGCTCAATGCCTCAAGTGATAGAAGCAAACCCCACAAAAATGTCAGAAGGCTGAAAATCTTTGAGAATGACTCCAGCACGAGTTAAGATTCAGTAGTCTCACCACTTGCATGTGCCATTAGACTAGATTTCCGCAAGACCTGTATTCCGACTCATGGATTATATTTGTTGGTGAGGCCAAAAAGGGTAGATGCTACATACACACTTACTTTATGTCTAGTCTCATGTCCTGTTATGGCCACAGACATGTGCTTCATATGGGAACAAGGCAGGGAAGCCAACCTATGACATTGATTGACATGGGGGGTACTTGTTGCCCTAATCATGGATATCACCAACTTTGAAGATTAATATTAAAATGGGGATTAAATACTACATATAAAATGGCCATTCAGCAGTCCATATATCCCACCAGCAGGAAAGTTGCCTCCGTCAAGAAGACCTTCGTCAAAGGGAAAATACAGCCTGAAAGACTTTGCGCGCAACACAGCATGACCAGCATGAAAATCTTCTCAAACCCACGAATGCCATGAAATCATTCTCCAGCCTCCCCTGAGCCTGTCCAGCAGATTCTCTTCTAGCATTAAGATCCGTGATCCAGCATGATGAACCCGACACAACGAAACCCCTCTTGGCTTCCACCTCAGAAATCCCAACCGAACGACTCCCCATGCATATCCTACCTAACCTAAATCCCGGCGCGAGCGACGTCCCATAAGCCGCAGATTTCTTGCATCCCATCATCAGTAACCAAACCAATTTCCAACCCGCCACAAACTCTTCTCCTCCTTCCCTCCACCAAATTGCTCCATCCTCTCACTCTTCGCAGCCACGACCCCCCTAGTCCACTCCCCCACCCATCCCCCCTCTATCCAAACCCCACCACATTCCCTAAACTCCTCTCCCTTCCTCGCATAGCAAGCAGGACAATCCCAATCGCTTTCACAGAAAAACATGTGGCCCTCTTTCTACATGTGGACCATCTCTTCCTGTTTCTTCAAGTCTATCTTAGAAGTGGAAGTGGTGGTGACCTTCCCGTTCGGGTGCGCAGCGAGGGTTCTAGGTTGCATAGTGTATTTCGGGCAGGAGGTGAGCCATGAGGGATTGTGAGGGCAGTGGCGGTGGATTTCGTGAGTGTTGTGGAGGCGGGCATAGGTTGTTAGGGTGGAGGTACACATCTTTGTTTGTGGGTCGGTAGGTTTATGTTTGGGGAAGGGTTCATTTGGGACAGATCCAGAGGCGAGGTGAGGTGGGGATGGCTACCTTAGTTGGTGAAAGAGAGAGCGTAGGCTCGAGGGCATCGAGAAGTAGAGGTGTTGAAAGGCTCGTTATGTGACGCGCATTTTCCGATGAGTAGGTAGACCTCTTACTGAAGTTTGGGGTTTGGATTAGAAAGAAGGCCTGGTTCGGGTCTGTGGAGTTTGAGAGTTCTGAGGTAACGAGGGGTTTGAGTATAATGAGCGGTGCTGGGAGTGGAGGTCAGGTGTCAGATGGCAAATGTGTGAATACAGGTGTGATTATATGAACAAGTTGTGAGTTATTTTCACATCATAAACTTTCGAGCATTTCTTATTGTGAACGCAGTCATGGCAGCGCATTGCTCAAGAAACTTTCTTGGAAGGTTATAAATTTGATCGAATTCTTGATTGAAATATCAAACACGCAAACACGCAAAGCAAGAAGTCAACATTGCAGAACTACGTATACCATGTTGGCTCTGGGACCTGGTCGTGAATTCATTAGCAAAGCTCTTTTGGAGGTTGACAAATCAAAGAGTAACTAAAAATCAAGACTCACCTTATCCAGAAGCACAAACTCGCCCACCTCCCTATTCTTATACGCCACAGGATCATGCAACGTATGCGTCCGAACATCCCTCCAAAAGCGATCCAATCCAACCTTCTTTCCGGTTGCTCTACTCCCCGTCACCTCAAACACGCCAGCTGTAACCCTCAGCGCCGTATCAGTAGTGACAATCTTCGTGCTCGCAACCCACTCAGCTACCTCCCCGCGTTCACGCTCACTCACAGTGCGCTTCTCGCCATGCTTGGCATACACACCCGCGATCTCTTTACCAGCACGATCGGTGAGCGTCTCAGCAGCGCGGAGATGCGCGAAGAAATTCCCGTAGCGTTCGAGGATGTAGAATTCTTCGGTGGGGGAGGCCTTGTTGTCGCCGCCGTACGGCCAGGCGCGCGTGCTTGTTGTAGTGTATTTAGCTGCGAAGGAGAGGGCACCCTGTGCTATTCCTAGGTAGAAGTTGGAGAAGACTAGTTGAATTGTCGGCAGGAGGAGAGTGCCGAAGGGGATGGAGAGGTAAGCTGGGTCGGGGGTTTTGGTTTTCGTGTCCCAGCCTAGAGCATCGGACCAGGGGACTTGGATTTTGTTGATGCGGACGCTGCCGGATTCAGTGAGACGGAGACCGATGTTGTTCCAGTTGTGCTTGATATTTGTTAGTTTTTGAGACTTGAGAGGGCTGGGCAACTTACAGCAAATTCCATTCCTGGTTGAGCTGTGGGGACGAATGCGAAGATGTGATACTCAGTTCCAGCATAGACGCCTTCGAGTACAGTTAAATCGGAGACAACTCCGCCAGTGTTGAAGTTCTTGAATCCATCGAAGACCAAATGATCTCCTTCTTCAGTGATATGCAAATCATTATCTCTTGGATTGACGGCACCTAAAAGATCAGAAAAGGCCTTTGCTCGACGAATCAAGATACTTACCTCCAACAAAGTAGTTGTTCTCAATAATCAACTTCTGGATCCTCTCCTTCTGCTCATCCGTGCCCACCACGTTTGCAGTAGTCGACCACAGCAAATGATATCCCAACAACATGCCCAAACTGCCATCTCCCTTCGCCACCTCTCTAATAACCTTATAACCGACCTCCCAATCCTGACCACCACCACCAATCGCCTTTGACCCTAGGAGCTTCAACAACCCCGCGCTCTTCAACAGCGCAATTTCCGCTTTGGGAGTTTTATTATCGATGTCTCTCGCTGGAGCATCTTGAGCTAGGATTTCACCGACTTGACGAGCACGCTCGATCCAAGCTTCAGCTGTGGAGGGGAGGCCATCACTGATGAATTTCTGGTGATGGACGTCATATACAGCTGGATCAGTGGTTGGATTGGGCTTGATTTTCTTGGAAGCTGGTTCGGTGGCCACTCGGGTATCTGTAACTGACGGCGCCATGTTTGCAATTCAAGAAGAGACGCGATCGGAGTTGAGATAAAGGAGAAGATTGCTAAGAAGGAAACCTGAAGCAATTGAACTGACGATAAGAAAGGTTGAAGATAGGAACAATCAGCTCCCATATAATGGGGCAATCACAGTAACCCCGGATGTCGCAACAGACCTCCAAAGCTGCGCCATCCACAGTAACTGGGAGAGCTCCCAGCGGCCTCTCAGAGGACGATGAGGATTGCGTGATGCAGTAGCTGTGATGCGAAATGCGGGAGTTGGGGGAGCTCGATGCTTTTGGGAATGGCCTGGTCGATCGACGAGCACGTCAGTCTGAAGTGCCGCGCTTGGAGCGAAGTTTGCATGTGCGAGAACGCATTGCGTAGGGCAGTAAATGCATATTACTTGTTTGGACACTTGTCTAATCCAATGGGCACGATTTGAGGAAGTTCTTGGGAGTATATGGGGTTTGACTTGGATCGGTGGAAGGGATAGAGGAAGATTGGGATGAGTGAGATCAGATGAGAGGAGGCTGGAAGTTGAGTTAGAGTTTGAGCTCAGCAGTCCTATGAGGAACATCCAGAATCGAGGTGGGGCAAGGCTCAACCGAGGGACGTAAATACAATTCCAACTTTCTCAGAATATTACTTATTGGAAGTGTCAACTATGAATTAGACAGTTGTTCTGGTATAATAGACTTCTACTTAAGCTGCTGGAAACTTTCTACAATTTTATTTTCGTCGACTCCGAATCCCTAACTTTTTACCCCGCCATTGTACCCCGCCGCACTGGATCCGAGTCCAATATCACGCCTTCAAAAGCACAAAGCTCGTCACTTCAGAACCCCTGTTTGATACAGCATCACATCCGTTGATCCAATAGCGTGTTATGCATGCAAAAAACATAATCGAATCAGACTTATTTAGGTAAATCTGGAGGTTCTAGATTAATCTAGCGGCACCCCCACGAAATATTCTTAGAGTGGATATTACCCAGCTCGCTTGAGTGGGTAGCCCACAATCCAAGCTGAAGTTGAGCTCTGTACCGAGTATCTGGATCGTTGCACTGCTGCAACATTGCATCAGCATACATTTGCATTTTCTGGCGGATCAGGTCGATGGAGAAAATTGGCAGCGAGTCTAAGGGGCTGGGAATGGTGCCAAAAATGGCAATCGAGGAAATACCCTTCCATGTTTTCATATATCCAGGGTTTTGTTGGCCCAGAGAGAAGTCTATACGCAAAACATTAAAATTAGAATAAGTAAGCATGGGACAAATCCAGTTTCCAAAACTCAGACCCGGTTCCAAGGTTCTGTCTATATTTAACTACTGGTCCCCTTCAGTGCCCAATCCCCCCGCATCCTCAATCCCCTGCACTCCCTTCACTGGATCCTTCTTCCCCAAAGAAACGACTCGTATCATCGGGAAGCTAAACTGACAACCAGTCTGACACATCAAATGCGCAAGGGTATAATATCCCAACATGCCCGCCACGAACACAAAAGCACCGCCAGCTTCCTTCAACGTGAGAGCCGTATCCGCGGATCCATCCGCAGTTGCGAAGCACGAGACAGAGACGAAACCAAATGCTAGCTCGACAAAGAAAATATGGCAATGTAGACGAGATTGCTTAGCGGACTTCCAAGGTGCTTTTCACGGTACTTGGAACAAGTATGGATATAGCTTCCCAAATTGGTGTTAGAAAGCCATTCACGGTTGAATCTGCCGTCGAATTCGGGTATATGCGATTTGCTCCTTCTAAAGTGCTCTGTCTGATGATATGTCTCACAACACCGGAAGGCATTGCGGCGATGAGTTGTGGACCGCAAAAACGCCCTGTGGGTTATGGGGCTGGCCTGTCAGGGGTAAATATCCTTGGTCAGATCACCCAGCCTCCCCAGTCCAATCCAAGATTTTGGTGACATCATTGCGGTGTCAGACGATATGTTCTTGGATTCTTTCGTTCTCTGATAGTGATCCACCTTGGACGATATGAAGGTACCTAGGTAAGTTTGATAGAAGATATCAACTGTAGAGGCCACATGTCACCATCGATATTCTGCTGTTGGCCAACAAAAAACGACCAGTTTTGCCTGTATCAATCGTAATCTGATCGAGAAAATACATCGGACGAGAAAGCGTGAATTATGATGTGTGTATTCAAAAACGTGCTTCTTGATTTCGTAGACGAAGCCTCACCGGAACGTTGAAAGAGGAGGAGAAATCCACAAAATAGAATTCAACACTAGCTGAAGGAAGGCGGCTAAAATCTTGGGGGGTCTCGCCTCGTTTCGCGGCATCGGCACTTGACGACAACAACTCCCGCAACTCAACAACATCTCCCACCATCTCTTCGAAATTCTGAAATTCTTCGCATTCTTCGCCATTTTACTTCAATCCGTCTTTTGAGATGCATGGCATTTACCTTTCCAATGCAAGTTTGTGGGTCGATCGCCATCCGATGGCCCAATTAGGATTGGCCTAGCATTGCTCATCGTGGGGGTGGATTGCACCATAATTCGAACTTTGAAAAGCACATCATCCACGCGTCCCATAAGTTGGAGCGTCGATCGAAGTCTGAAGAGTCTGGACCACAACTAAGTAAGTATGGATCAGCCTTACCACCATCGCGTCTTCGACCTGAAAGAAAGAATGCGGGGTGGGAGGGAAGAAAGCTAGGAAGCTAGGAAGCTAAGTAGCTCAGAGCTGTTCCCTCTCTCGAAGCTCGCATCTTGGAATTTGTCCTCTTTATTCCATTCCTGTCAGTTGCCTGCCTCTGTTCAATATTTCTCTTCCTCGATATATATCGCTGTCAAACATGCCTGCCAAGAGACAAAGAACTTCCAATGGCAGCCATGATGTCGCTGAGAATGGCCATGGAAGTTCTGCACTGAATGGAAACCATTACACAGCCGCTCCAGACATCAATGATGATCCTGATCGTGTCAAGTTTGCGTACTGGATTCCGAACGTTTCTGGAGGACTCGTTATCTCAAAGATCCCACAGCGAACTGGGTATGTAATCTTCCGCAGTTCAGGCCATGCGCTCCATCGCTGACACTTTTCAGATGGGACTATGAATCCAATGTCAGATATGCGCAAACAGCAGAGAATGTTGGGTTCGAATTTGCCCTGACACAAATTCGCTTCATGGCAGGCTACGGGGCTGTAAGCCTTTCAATCCACTTCCAGATCCAGGGACATTGGCTGAGAAGCCCAGGAAAACCAACATGAATCAGTCTCCTTCTCACAAGCTCTGCTGCACGCAACAAAGAAACTGAACGTAATCGCCGCCCTTCTCCCAGGACCATGGAACCCCGCCATAGCAGCGAAGCAAATCGCCAGCATCGATCACTACACCAACGGGCGCATTTCCGTCAACGTCGTCTCGGGCTGGTTCAAAGCAGAATTCACCAGCATCGGACAATGGTGGCTCGAGCACGCCGAGCGCTACAGACGGAGCAGAGAGTTCATCGAATGTCTGCGTGGGATCTGGACGCAGGAGAAATTCACATTCAAAGGCGACTTCTACCAATTCCACGACTATCCACTCTCGCCAAAACCTCTCGCCCTACCAGGCCGTCCTCATCCTCTGATTTTCCAGGGCGGTAACTCGATTGATGCTCGTGAGAATGGAGCGAACGCTTCGGATTATTACTTCATGAATGGAAATACACTTGAGGGTTTCCAGGAGCAGATCGCGGATGTGAAAGAGCGTGCTGCGAAAGTAGGTCGGGAGGGTGAAGTACGGTTCGCTGTCAATGGTTTCGCGATCGTCAAGGAGACTGAAGCGGAAGCTATCCAGCTCCTTTCCGAAATCCAAGGCAAAGCTGACAAGGAAGCTGTCGCAGCTTTCGGTGACGCAGTAAAGCAAGCTGGGTCGTCGACAGGTAACAAGAAGGGCATGTGGGCTGACAGCAAATTCGAGGATCTGGTTCAGTATAATGATGGGTTCAAGACGAAGCTGATTGGAACGAAGGAACAAGTTGCCGATCGCATTTTGCTGCTGAAGAGTTTGGGTATTGATATTGTGCTGTTGGCTTTCTTGCATTATGAAGAGGATATTGAGAATTTTGGAAGGGAGGTCTTGCCGCTTATTAGGAAGTTGGAGGCTGAGGGGAGAGGGACGAATGCCGAGGAGGAGATTGAGAGGACGGGCGAGGTATACAAGGCGAAGAAAGCGGAGAAGGCTTGATTTTGTTAACATGATAAATTTTGTTCTATTGTAGCATGATATTTCGTTCTTATTCAAGGTGGCGTTTGCTTGATTGGTCAATGGGCACCAGCATGCGAAGGAGGTAGGAGAGAAATCTGGAGTTCACCTAGCAGAGTCACGTGGGATTGTTTTCTTCGTGCCTTCCCCTTCCTTGTTCAAAATAAAAAAAATTCAACTGGTTCGAGGCTTCAAGTGCTGAAATTTACAGCTTGACAGTTGCTATTTAGCCTTCGCCAACCCTTAAGCAAACAGCAACGACCCTCAACACATTTGTCATAAAGTCTTCCAAACTCGTTCTCCATCTCTCAAATCACGGCTTGCTCCAAGACTACAAAAGGACATCATCCTTTACCCCAAAGCTATTGAACAGCCACCTTCAGATTTTCTCGAGACTCTAAGCTTTCATTTACCATTTTTCTCAAGCCACCAGTATCTTACCAACTTCATATACAAACCTCATTCTCAACACCAAAACCATGCAATTCAACTTCAGGTTAAAGGCTGTTTCACATCATCTCTTTCATACCTCGATCGCATACTCCACGATTTCTGGGTAGTCTCTTCTTCAATCCCTCAGAGGTCAAACGTTTCGCACTCTCCTTGGTGATTGCAAAGGCATTCACTGACGTCTCTCCACTTTCCTCTGGCCTTTCCCTCGACTAGCGACTTTCCCCTAGCTGACATACGTGTTTTCAAGAATTTAATCTTTCCACAAACTTCAGTTTCACCGCTCAAACTCGATCTCCCCGGCCATCAGTCCACAATATGGAAGCTACTACCTACTATCCAACGACGGAATGCGCTCACTGCTCCAAATTCGCCAACCGGTTCTGTTCCCGCTGCAAAGATGCGCCCATTCTATCTGACGGCCTCCGAAAGGCCTACTACTGCAGTTCAGCTTGCCAAAGGGCACACTGGGAGACTCACAAGGGTGACTGCACAATCCTGAAGGCCGGTAAGACTCTCTACAGAGCTGGTGATATTCTTCAACAACTCTTCTACCAGTACAGAGAGAAACTCTTTGACCGGCGTCTTGCAAAAATCGAGAATAGATGCTCAAAGCTGTATATCTACGACAGGAACTTCACAGACCATGAGTTGAGCAAGCCCCTACGGGAGGATACCATCACTGTCTCATTCCCCGAGATGATGTACAAAACTCCCGAGGACAAGAAGGCCGTTTTAGTTCACATCGCGTGTTCCGATGCAATCGCTTTCTTCCACGATCTTGCGGGGTATTTACTCTCTGGTACAGATCATGATCCGCTCATCACTCAAATTGCCCTAAGCTAACCTGCACCTGGTCGATGTTTAGTCTGGAATCAACGAAGCCTGCGTCTTCCACAAGGATCACGACCAGAAGATTGTCGGTATCACAGCGACCGGCCAAGTGGACGGGGCTCAACCACACGATATCTGGATTGTCACGCTCAAAGCCTCGGGTGAAAAGTACGCAGTTGATCTCACTGGCGCCCAGTTCGGTTACTATGAGCCTGTCAGTCCTTGGGACGAATTCGTTGCCAACAGGGTCCGAACGCAGGGATTCCACAAGGTGCCATTGCAGTTCCGGTACTTCGGTGGTTTTTAGGCTTATATGAAGCACAGTTTGAAGACCAGAGTACCAAACCAGGCAACTGTGGCACATTCTCTCAACCTGATGATCTCGAAGGACTTGGTGGATGTTGTGAAGACCTGGGAGATGGGAGACGGCGAGGAGCGAAGGCCGGTTAAGGAAATGTTTAGTTTCCAGAGATGAACTTCAAGAAGTTGCGAGATGAAGTGGTGGAGTGGTTTGCAAGTGGATTGGACGTGTGCATGACTGAGATGCAGACCAAGACCTCTGAGGCCTACGGACAGAAGCCCTAAAGTCGTAAAATTGATGACGACATTGAAGATATCGAGAAGTCGTTTTCTTTCTTTCGACATTCGTCAACGGTAGGAGCTGCTTTGGCACTCCACGTCTGAAGGGTTTCATTTCGGATCTGCAACGTGGTCGTTTTCATTTAAGGGGGGTTGCGTTGTTTCCAAGAATATTGCGTTAATTATGAAACAATCGTATTTTCTTTTCAAAATTCTGTACTTGTCAAGTTCGCAAGCAATCCAATCGCCCATCGAAAATAAACAATCAAAATCAAAAATCAAAGTCAAGTCCCCACGACTTGCCACCTTCCTAGCTCCAGCCATCACGTTCCATTCATACTAGATCTTTTCAACCCATCACCTAAACACCCCTAGCACCCATGGAATTCCTCTGCAAGAAGTCCGTGACCGCAGGCGCAATACTGGGTCTGCGGCTAGTCTGCCCCTCCACAGTGACAACACTTGCGCGTCTCTGCGCTAACTCTGCCTTATCGCCAATCTTCTTGGAGATGCTTGGCACGAAAGACGGACGGCGAGTCTCATCCTTGGTCTCGTATTGTATGGCAAGCATATTGTTTTCGTGCTCATTGAAGGGGTCGACGATTGTCTTCGAGAACTGACGGGCGGGGACTTTCTTCGCGAAGAGGACGTCAAGTTCGTGGTAAGAGCGGTTCCAGGTCTCTGGGAGGCGGAAATAGGACCAGACGAACATGCAGAAACAAGTGCCGCCCCACACAAATCTGTTCATGGTCAGTACAGGATCCTCGCAATTCTTTGGTAGGTGGTGGATGGTGCTAGGTATGAGATGTGGGATGCAAGGGAGGGCTAACATACCCAGTGTAGCCACGCAAGTTCCAAGCTTGAGGGTTCATGAAGTACTGTTGTAGAGTTCCTCCGATTGTTCCAGTCAAGTTACTGGCATTGCGGGCGAGACAGATAGTCTTCTGGCGGAGACGTGTGGAGCCCATCTCAGCTGGCAGAGCCCATCCAAGTTGACCTGCTGAGAGCTGGAAGATGAATGTCCAGAGGAGTGTGAGAACAGCTTGGGTCATGCCGATTGAGGGGCGGTCAGTCCAGATGTTCAGGATACCGATTAGCATTAGCACTACGCACATGCCTGCCATTCCCCAGACGTAGATGATGCGACGGCCGAAGTAGGGCATGAGAGCTGAATGGATTAGTCTTTGATCTGGGGAGGAGAACAGGTGAACATACCGAACCAGTTGACAAAGCAGCCCACCAAAGCCAAAGCAGTGCCTCCGAGAGCAAGGGAGTAAGTAGCCGACGTTCCAATACCAACATTCTGAAAGAAGTAAGAGCTGTTGTAGGCGAAGCAGATGCCGCAGAGGATCTGGCCAGCGAAGCAAACACAAGCGATCTCTGTCCGTCGAAGCTCAAATCCTTTGAAGCAATCCCAATAGCTGGTTCCGACGGAGAGTTGCTCTTCAAGATTGTTGGTGTAGACGATTGTGGCGAGTGTGCGCATTGGGTTGACATGTGTCGCCTTTGGGCTTTGGAGACGACGGAGAGACTTTTCGGCTTCATCGAGGCGGTTCATTCGGACCAAGTACCAAGGACTCTCGGGTGCCAGGTAAACTAGTGGGATGAGGACGATTGGCCACACCCATTGCAATGCGAATGGAATGCGGTAACCCCATTCATCGGTGCGGGTTGAGAGGCCTTTGAGAACACCAGCAGAGATAAACTGGCCGATGATGAAGCACATGTTGGTGTAGGAAGTCATGTAGGTGCGAAGAGATGTTGGCAGAATCTCAGAAGCGTAGGCTGGAGGTGCAGTGGCAAGGATTCCCCACGGGACACTGTAGTTGGTCAGACGAGGATCTTTTGGGGAAGGTATTTGAACTCACCCGCAGAGAACTCCTCCAATGCATAGAACAGTGAGATTGGGAGCAAAAAAGGTAATGAAGATGAAGCAGAACAAGGCCGCAAGGGCACCAATGACAACACGTCGTTGGCCGAATTTAGCGACAAGGTATCCGTTCAAGAGCGTACCGAAGAAACTTCCAACACCAGAAGCATTACCGATGCCAGCCTGCCAAGCTGCAGTGAGCTGGTAACCGCTCGGAATTTGGCGAGAAACTCCAACGAAATGACCATATTTGATTTGGAAAGATGCTGATATGTATTGTTAACTGGTGTTCGATGGGAAGTAAAATGTATACTTACGGTAAGCGAAGAAGTTTCCAATCAGGTTGGTGTCATATCCCTCCATGATGACACAAGTGGACATTACGAGAGACCATAAAACAGCTTTTGGGTAGGCTTGGAGTGCAGCGAGAGGGCCAAGCTCCTTCTCGTCGACGAAGACCTCCGCTGCTTCGGTCTGGAGGGCTTTGTTTCCCCACTTCTCATCTCTCCAAGAACGGTCGAAGTGGCCATTCTCTTCGATTTCAACCTGCTGAGGCTGATCATCAACAGTGAAGTCTTGTTTGGCGGACATTTTTGATTGTGAAGCTCGAGGTCGATGGGATTTGCGCTGTGCGGACGGGGCTGAAGCTGAATATATTGTCCAGGAACAGTGAAGAGCTGCTCTCTGGTGGATTGGAGTAGTGTAGAGATGCTAAGTGCAGAAGGAAGCTGATGATCTGATCTTCATATTTCGTGGGAACGAAGGCAGAGTTATATAGAGATTTCATATTCTCTCATTTTGGCGTTGGTGGCAGTGATGCCCTCAATTCTCTCATCCTTCGCGACCAGTCCGTGTGGCGCTCACATCACATGTAGAATGCGTCACAGATATCTTTCTAGAACGCCCTAAGAACAGTCGGAAAACAGGGTGGAGATGCAATTCCATTGAGGCTTTTGATGTCCCAGGTCGTGATGGGGTATCAGATGGAGGATCCAGACGCGGGTAGGAGAAGGCGGGGTTGGTAGTCTCCCCCGAGCTGGTCCCCAAGCTTCACTTCTAAGAAGCCAGGCTCTTTTACTGGACAATTCGATTTAAGACAATACCAGCATATCATTTGCTTATTCTTGTAGTAGTTCAGAGTCGGAATTCGGGATAAGAAGTGGTGTGACCTGGCGAATCAGAGAGAGGAGGAGGCTCTCGCTCGTGGCGGATTTGGCGGCGGAATTGGGCGGGATTGCTATTTCGTGAACCGCCGCTATACTATACACCTTGTGTGCATTGGGTAGTTCATGGAAATGCTTAGTTTTGAATAATATTGGATTTCCAGGAAGCTTATTCGTCATAAGAGACCATAAGATCGAGATCCAGCTGATCACATCCCAGCAAAGACCTCAGAACCAGCTTCTTGGGCCGCTTCTTTTCTCGCCTCTTCACTTTTACTGGTTGACGGTTGTAAGTACAACCTTTCCGGGTCTTTGAGGCCGTTCGGAATAGGAGTAAGGTTGTTGGACAAGATGGATTGAGCTGAGATGCCATGGTGCAGATCTGGAGAAGCGGAATTCGTGCGGGGTAAAATCTGCTTGGTCTCGTGCCTCCACACAGTTGAAAACAGAACATATTAGCATTTCCGACCCCCTCAAGCCACTTCTCAGCTGAGCCGTGTGAGGAGACTGCCCCTTACCAGTTATTGGTGGGAAGTGGCTCTGCTGGTGGTGAAGTGATGGGGAGGCGTTTCTTAAGCCTTTTGGCGTTGGCGCTCCAGATCGTTCCTCAAGAACCTTGCCATCCATCTTTTTGCACACAACTACATCGGCCTCTTCTTGGGCTAAATCGCACTCAAATCCTGTTGAAAATGCACCTTTTGTTAATCCATCAATTCCAGAGTATCGGTCCGGGATGTTGGAATCGTCACTGAGCCAAGTCAAATAGCGCTTGCTACCCTTCGAGGCGACACAACCATTGCTCCTTCTGTTGAGGCGCTGTGAGGCCGCTTTTGTGATACAATCATCTACCAGGCAACAAAACTGGATCGCAACTCCTGAAAGTCCTGAGAGAAATCTCTACATGGCTTCAATACCAGCTTCCGACATATCCGATCGGCCATGGTCTGGGGAGTGGACGGCAACTGCGTTGGTCGTCATTCTCTGCACCGGCATCTCCATCAGCAATGCGATAGAGCTTTTGTTGTTAGTTGTAATAACCTTCAAAAGAAGAACCGGTCTCTACTTCTGGAGTTTGCTGGTAACGTCCTGCTCGATCCTGCCGTACAGTGTGGGTTTCTTCATTGCGTATATAAGTGAGTTGGACTCGCATCTATCTCTCCATTTTAATGCTACCAATCCACATACTTCTGACCCTGTGGGGTTTTGGATGGGTACTCCCATCTTACTTCTGCTGTTAATGCCTTGCAAAATGTTATTCGTCAACCTAACAATTCACAGGAATCAGCCATCACTTACTCGGGGACATTCTCAACAATATTGGCTGGGCTATCCTCATTACCGGGCAGTCAATAGTCCTCTACTCAAGACTTGGCTTACTGCTGCAGTCTAAGAGGACTTTGCGCAATCTCCTGACCTTCATTCTTGTCAATGGCTTTGTACTTTATACCACCACAACCATCTTACACTACGGAACCTATCATCCAGATCGCAGTGTAGCAGCACGCTTCTCAGACGGTATTAAAATCATGGAGAAGGTCCAGATGACTCTCTTCTGCATCCAAGAGTTCTACATATCCGCACTATATATCCGAGAAGTATGGCGCTTGTCGAGGGTATTGGAGAAGGGCGGAAGAGGGCGAAGAACGATGTGGGAGCTAGGTGTAATCAATGTTGTGATTGTGATACTGGATATTGCTTTGCTGGCTCTGGAATATCTTGGCTTCAGTGTGTTGGAGCAAGTCTTCAAGGCAGTGGCGTACAGCTACAAGTTGAAGATGGAATTTGCGATCCTGGGAAAGCTGGTTGATGTTTCGGGAGTTGAGGATGGGAGACATCTGGAGACTCCTAGTAACTCCTGGGGTGATGCCTCTTTGAGAGACATGAGTGGTAATGGTAACTTGCATGGAAAGAAAGGCTCATGCGCTAAGTTTGAGGTGGAACATGCCGGCTTTGTGTGAAAAAAGAGGCTCTCAGGGGTCAGACAAACAACATCAAAGATCTGACCTTTTATCATTGATAATGTGGGATTAAGGAAGGGGACGTGTCGGTCATTGTTTCAAGGGCCGATGCCGCTGTCACGCTTTGTCACATTTGGAAACAAGGGTAGCAGGGGTCGCCAGGCCGCTGTTATTGTTGAAGTTGAACTCCAAACAAAAAGTTCGAAATCTCATCTTCATAAAGTTCGTTAAGAGATCGGTCTTCAACCTACAACCTCGAAACATTCTACAACCTTCAGACATTAGGGAAATCTCCATCACCATGGACTCTCACGGTATTAGGATTCTATCTATTACTTCACACCATCTCTGTACTAATCCACCATTAGATCCCTCCCCCGATGTCTTCTTCTCCGCAAACACAAGCCCCGTTCGACCAGCCTCGGCGGCTCCTAGCATAGAAATCACCACCACCGAGGACAGCTCTTGCCTGGAGACATCTCGCACCAGCTTCAGCAACTCTCCTTCCTCTGTTTATGCCAACGCTGCTACTGGATTCTGCTTCTGCGGAAATCCTTCTGAGGGTCGGTGCAGTGGCTGTGACGACACCCCAGGTCATCGAAACACCTATTACTGCAGCAAAGAATGCCAAGCTACAGACCAGCCACGACATGTTCAGATGTGCAAGTCACTGAATACACTCCGCACTTTGCATCGAGCCAGCATCTCTCTCCAGGAGATTTTCTACATGTATCGTGCGAAGTTGTTTGATAGACCAGTAGCCAAGATCGACAAGACGGAGGCAGAAGGATACATTAGGTTGGTCATCTGTGAAGGTAGAGTCACACAACCAACAAACGACCTTCAATATCTTCACAAACTGCCCTGCAAATTGTTTGGAGAGGAGGATCAGGATGACGAGGACAATGAAAACGAGGACAAGAGAGCAATTCTGGCTCACTCAGCAAGTGCCCAGTCCCTCGTGTGGATGCATGATTTGATCGGTTACTTTCTAGCTGGTAGGCTCCATCCCTCCTTATATAAAGATTCTTTACTAACCTTAGGTAACTGCAGATGTCGCATTTGCTATCAGTGAACAAAGAGTTACGCCCATCTATGGCAAGAGATCTGTTGTCTCAGTCGATTGTAACAAACAACTGGATTTGGCAACCTCCGAGCACTTCATTCTCGCCATTACTCTAAAGAACGCCGCTGGTACCTTTGCCCTCGATCTCTGCGGAGCACAGTACGGATTCTACGACACCCTCACCCGATTCGACGAATACAAGGCCCGTGGCATCGCCAATGCTGCTCCCCTCCAATTCGGCAACCATGAATCTATCCGCTACAGTGTGGATTGCCTCCGCCGCGAGAGAACTCGACGCGGTGCTCTGACTCGGGTCAACTTGCAGACTTCGCAGAAGCTTGTCAGTGGAGCTGTCGAATGGGAGAAGGAATATGGTACTCGGATCTCGACAATGTTGCAGGCTTCCACGGAGGTCTTTGAGAATAGGAAGGAGGGTTTGTTACACTACCTGGCGTACGAGATTCAGGAGCGGTTAGACAAGATGGCCGAGGAGGTCGCACCAGCCTTGGATGCCAGAGCTCGTAGCTGGTATGGAGCTGTTGCTGACACTTGAAATCCGAATGAACCTGGAGGATTTTGTTGGGATGTTTGGAGACACTTCCGCACTCCTTGATGCTGCAGACAATTAGGTCTACAAATGTAGTTAGGCTGCAGAGATGATAGCCAGTTGTGCCCTTGAAATGGAAACCCTCCTCTTTGTTCCGCAGTCTTTGAGCCTTTGGTTCACAGCGTAGATAACAAAAGTCATAAATTTTAAAGCAGGTAGTAGCCGCTTTTGTTCACTACGGTACTGGCCACCAAACTACTGAAGCCTGGGCACCAAATATTAAATCAACAACCAAAGAAATTATGTAATCCCCTCGTGAATTCCCCCAGACCTCCATGTGTCCAACAGAGAAACATATTTCTAGAAGCTCTAATTCCATTGCGGAAGGGACAGTGAATTCATTCGTGCTAGAAGGTTCCAGATACGTGGGTCTCTCTACAATATAAAGCAAACATTTGGCCTGAAAGGCAACTCTTCGAGCCTAATACCTTTAAAGCATGGCGTCAGGTGAATGTTTTGGTTCCACAATTTAAGCGAGGTGGTTCCGGCGCGTGCACCGACCCCGCCTCGCACGTCTCGAGGTAATAAACTCCCTCGAAGGTTCTTCAACCTCCATTGCTTTCTACAACATTAACAAATTTGAGCAACGACTTCCTCTCTACATCCATCGATATCTCTTCGACTTGTCAGTCTATTCTTGAGGTTCGTCATCATACTGTAGTAAGTTCACACACCTCTATCTGCAGGTGGGCATGTAATACACGGTGCTCTTGTTTACAAAACTCGATCTGATGTTTTTCTCCCCTTGTAGGTTCGAGTTCATCTTTAACATCCCTCTCCCATTTGTCACCATGCCTTCAACAACACCTCTCAATCCAGAGTGCGTCCGCTGCGGTGGCAAGGCTTCCTTGGTGTGCTCGGCCTGCCCCGAAGCCATCGACATTGACACGATTCCAACCTGGTACTGCACCACCGAATGTCAGGAGAAAGACTTAGAGAATCACAAGCCCTTGTGTGGTTTCATCCAATCTCACAACGGCTTATTCAAAGCTGCGTCTGTCATCCATGAAGTGTTCTGCGAGGTTCGCGACAAACTCTTGGCAGAAATAACCGTGGAGCTGGGAGATGGAGCGTGGGTAGCTTTTAAGAATGAAGACTTTGCTGGGGTTATTGACTTGGTCTACATGGTAAAGCTTCCTGATGGAATGACTGTAGCTGAGGTCAATCTTGATCAAGTGAAGCTGTATTGTGCTCCCTCTCCGCCGGATTGTGGGCCAACAGTTTGGTCAGGAATGTTCTCATTCGTAAGCATCCCCTTTCTTCTGTGGTTTAATGATACTTCATTCAGCTGCTCCCGTACCACGACCAACATCGCCAGGTCGCGGCATTCCTTCGAAGGTCACTCCTCTCCGCTCTCAGACCAGTCAATCCGATTGGAGTTCAACTGTTGGTGATGCCACTGGCACTTCGTCAAAGATCGTCGATGTTACGCACATCATCATGAGGGTTGAGATGGGCAACGGCAGCGAGAATTTCGCCTTGGACTTCTACGGACATGCGCTTGGTAACCCCAAAGCTGTTACACCAATGTTCAAGTATCTTTCGGACCATGTTCCATCGTCCGTGAGCACTGATGGCGATACATACTTTGGATTCTGGAGAGTGTTCGCTGTGAAGCTCGGTCAGAAGGAGAGGACTGCATTCATTCTGTGCATCGACAGCATCCTTACTGACACCACTGTTGAAGATCTCAGAGATGGTTTGCGGTCATGGGAGGCCAAGGAGAAGACCACTTTGAAGGACCTACTCAGACTTCCCGCAGCCGAGATCGAGAGCAAGAAGCTGGAGTTAGGAAAGTCGATTTTCAAGACTTGCACCGAGGTTATAACCGCCAACAAAAAGAAGAGAGCTGGTGAAGCGGCCTACGACTCGGACGATGACAAGCCAGATCTCATGGAGGATGTTGAGAACGAGACAGACTAGGTTGGGTTCATGGGCACATTAGAAGACTTGCTAGATTCAATGGTGGTGGCAGGATTCTGGACTGGGGATCTCATGAGCTAGCGGCAGCCGACAACGCATGTACTTCATTCTGAACAGCAACGATATGAAATGAAAGCTTCCCAAACCTCTGCAAAAGTGTGTTCAGCTATAATTGTGATATTGGAAATTCATTCGTGACCTATTGCTTTCCATTTCACGATATATTCATGGCCAGAGCTTGCTGAAATCCTTGCAAATCCTCTTTCTTCAATGATCTCAGTGAGAATCGTTCTAATATATGCTCCACATAAAATATATGCAAAAGTCTTTTAAATTTGATGTTCATACCACATGTCCGCAAAATTGGCTTCCTCTCGGTAGAAAAAAAAGTGACATGTCAGAGCAACCTCAAGGAGAAGAACGAGCTATTCAATGCTGTGATACCCCAAGGTGAAAGTCTTAGTCTGCATTCACGGGGGGCTGTATTAGGGGTACGGGGCTTCTAGGTATTTGGCCAGGCTTTGCAAACTTCTGTTTCTGCAACCAAATCTATTCTCAGCCACGATCTTACTAAACACTATTCAAGTCTCAGGTGGTCCCTCGTACGCTTGACTGCCTGCTAAGAACTACTTTTCACGTTTCCCCACCAAGGTATCCTCTTCTCTCTACGCTTTCTAGAGCTGTTTATACCCAAGAATCACATGCTAACTTCTCAAGAAACATTCAGGTCTTCCTTCAAAGTCTCCTCAGCCTATTAGACAATGGCTTCTACAAATGCCTCTCCGACATGTGCCCACTGTGGCAAAGGTGCCGAACGCGCCTGCACCGGATGCAAAGATGCCCCAGCCATCGATGGCGACGTCAAGCCCATTCACTACTGCACCCCCGCGTGTCAAAAGGAGGATTGGCAATACCATAAGAAGCTCTGCAAGCGTCTGCAAACCCGAAAGCTGCTCTACCGTGCTGGATCCGTCCTTCAAGAGATGTTCTACATGTATCGCGAGAAGCTCTTCGATAAGTACATTGAGAGAATCGAAAAGAGGGATGGACGACTAGTTCTTTACGAAGGCCAGTACAAAACTTTGGTCACTGCTCAGACGGATTGCCTGATACCTTTTCCGGACAACTTATGCCAGACTCCAGAGGAAAAGCTGTCTGTACTGGCCCATTTGAGCTGCGATGATGCCAGTGCTTGGCTGCATGATATCCTCAAGTACATTCTAGTCGGTAAGTCCACTGAAGTCCAGGGTCTTGGCTTAGACTGGGAGCTGCCCACAAACGATACCACTCAATCGATTCCAAAGCCTAAACAACATGCTGATAACACATAGGTATTGCAGCCGACATTTGCGAAACCAGGTGTGTTACCAAGAACAAGAAACTAGACATCATAGCCGTCAACGCCGATGACAGTGTGCAAGACACCGATTTTGGGCACGAATTCCTCATCATCAAGCTCGTGCATGGAGGGGAGCAGTACGCAATGGACCTTTCCAGCGCCCAGCACGGACACTTCGAGCCTGTCGTACCTTGGAAGAAATACTTCGAATCAAGAGTCTTGAAACTCCTTCAACGACCACAATTCAATCATTTTGGTGGCGTTAGAGAGCGGCTCACAGCAGAGACAGGGCGCACGAGCGTTGTCCAAATCCTACTCGGTCTGAATGTAGAATCATCTAAAGCGCTCCTACACAGCACAAAGAACTGGGAGAAGGAATGCAACATGCCGATCATTTCACTGCTGAAACTCCCTTTCCCGGAGTCCAAGAGGAAGGAGAAGCTGTTAGTGGAATCCATTGGGGATACTTTGGGTAGATTCCACGATCGGCTGAGAAAAGGAGCTGAAAAGCACAAGGAAGAAGTTGAGAAAGCCCTTGCTGCAGGTGGGGATGGGCAAACAAAGCCAAAGCAAAACAAGTCTTGATGGATTTCTTTGTGCAGAGAATATAATCGGACAACGCAGATTCTGGCATATCATGGGTTTTCCTGGTGGTCAATTGAACAAAGATTAGGCAGGGCCTATCTCAAGAATGATGAGATACATTGAAATTTCTGAATCCCGTGACAGATCCTGAATTCTGATCTCAACGTCCCGATTCAAGTGACATGTCTTAAGCCCTTATCCAGGACTGCGCTTACACAACTGTGACTCAAATTGCTTCTTTGGTTGCTTCGATAAATTTTAGCAAACATCTGTACGTCCTCTTGAAAGTAGTTTCTTTTCTTCCAATATTCTAGCGTCTTTATTATTCGTTACAAAGTTAGCTTTGAAAGCCGCTTCGCTGGCAACGCCATAGGCAATATCCTCTGTAGGATGCCTGGCAGCATCTTAGATCTCAGTGCTCCACATAAGAGATCGAAATGCCATCAAAGAAACGGAAGATATTCTTTCGTAATGCCTTTACTTAAGTGACAGCCTCTCCTCTTGGACAACTGCAATTCCATGAAGGGACTTTTAGAAAGCCCATAATGGCTCTGCTAGAATCTTCTAGGATCAACACGCTAACACAAGTTACGCTTTGCAGAATTTTGAACACTTCTTTCAGAAGGAACATCGATCATTGCTTAAAGCCCGCCAAACTTTAGGAACCTCCAACACATCCTGACCATCCCAACAGGAAGCCCGACGACCACAATGTGCCATCGCTCAGGCTCTGTCACCATGTCGACCTCTTGCAATCTCTGCACCTGGTGTCAGACACCAACATCCAAATTCTGCAGCGGGTGCAAAGGGCCTTCTGTATCCCTCGACCAAACAACCACCAAAACCTACTACTGCAATCCTCGCTGCCAGAGACATCATTGGCGTAAACACAAAGTCATCTGTATCCCAGCCTGGAGAGGAGCTTAGCTTTATCGAGCTGGCGATTTCCTACAAGCGATTTTCTACCGGTTCCGGGAAATCACTTTCACCAGTTCTGGGAAAAGATCGAATACTGTGAGGATGAAAGAATGCTGCTTCTTCAACCTACGTCCGAGAGGCATTCTGCAACCATGGTCCTTGAAAGACATGTGCCGAAGTCGAAGGGATGAATTCACTGTGTTGACGCAGTATGGCTGCACGGATGCAGTTGCATGGGTACGTACTTCCAGGTGAGTCGCATACATGGTTGGATTCACATTTTCTGACGGCCTACTAGGGATTGCATCTGAGATCTGTGAAATCTCCATACGTCCAAAAGATTTTACCCGAAAGCTCATGATCATCCTTGCTACCGGAAAGGAAGACCCATTTCCAGATGTTGCGCACCAATTGTTCCGAGGTCAACTCAAGGGGAGCTGTGGGGTCTTCGCTCTTGATTTGAGCAGTGCACAGTACGGATATTACGATTCGGTGGTGCCATTCGGGACATATGCCGCAGGACGCGTGTCGAATTTCCTGCCCGAAAGAACACGAGTTCTTGGGCTTGCAAAGGCAGAGGAGATGCGACAGGTTCAGTGCACATTGATCAACGGAAATCGCATCTTGAGGAAAGAGAAATCTCAGGACGGATTATGCCAGCGATCACTCAATTTGAGGGCTCCACGAGCGGGACGACGAAGGAATGCTGAAGCAAGGAAAGGCTGAATGGAATGGCTGGAGTGGAGGACTCCTGGAACAGATTGATGTGGCGATGCTCGGTCTCGATATTTCTAAAGGATGAAAGTAGTTTCTTGAGTCACTGAAGGAGATGCGCGGAATTGGTAGAGCTTCCTAGGGCTACTTGGCGGAGATGTGTTTATGAGGTTTAGAGCTTCACTGAATGCTTCGGAGAAGAAAAATCGAAATCTTGCTGTTGATCATAATTTTTCCTAATCCACCTTTATTGCAGGTTCACTTCCAAGATTTCGGCCCATAAACAGCTCTGGCATCTGAGGAAAAAGTCTGTATGGAGAAATTTCCCAAGTGTTTTCGTTCACTTGAGTGCAGTGAAATTACTTGTTCTCAACAGAAATTACTCGGACTCCACGACCTCAGAAAATAATCTTTGGGCAGCTCCGAGGTATTCCCTAGACATGTTTCAACAAAGGCATTACAAAGAGATTATCTATTGAATGCTTGATTGGCAGTGTATATGCCAAAGGTAACTTACAATCGCCGTGTTTATTTCAAGCTCCTTTGTTACCTGGTCAAGAAGATGTAGGTTCTGAAGGTCTGGCTTTGTTTAAAACTTTAAGTACTCTGAGTTTCGTAACCACGCTTAGCATATTTCAGAACAACATTTAATAATCGCGTATATAGGAGTGGTTTTCCCACCAACAGTTAGAAATCCTTGAAGTCAGAAATTCCTTGCATAATTTCGATCTGAAATACTAGCCAGGGGCTTCACTGATCCGCAGCATTTCGGATTCATTTAAAATTGAACAATTTGTGGAATCTACAAGGCGTTAATCTGAAAATTACCTAAACCAGGTCCCCTTGATGGAGCGTGCCTCATGTCAGACCTCCAATGGAACTCCGGTCACAGCGGTTGTCAAACTTGGTCGACTAGCCAGGATCTTGCAAGATATCTTCTACCAGTTCCGAAAGACGACCTACGACGCAAGTATTAAGAAAATTGAATACATAGACGGAATTATGCATACCTATGACACTACCGGCACAGATTTTGCCCCCACTCCACAGCTGCTGGGTATGTGCGCTAGCAAGAGAGATGAGAAGACTCTGCTGGCAAGATATGGGTGCACTCAGGCGGCGGCTTTGATGAGTAATATGTTAATGCATGGCCTTGGTCTTGACAAATCTCCACAAACCGAAGCAAAATCAGAAGGTGAACCGACCTTTGCAGACATCAATTGCCAAGTAGTTGTCGCTGTTGTGAAGATGAAGGAGCCGCATCGGAAATTCGTCAGGGTTACAGAGAAGGGCGAGAGAGATCTCGACGACCCGGTACATGAATTCTTCAAGGTCACTCTTTTGGTCAATGGTGTGAAAGAAAGCTATGCCCTCGATCTTAGTAGCGCCCAATACGGGTACTACAATCCCTTGGTTAGTTATCACGATTATGTGAGGGAAAGAGTACAATCAAGTCATAAAAGTTTGTGCAGAATTATACACTCATAAAGTTTTCGTTTAATCTAAGACATTCTACCCCTTACTACCCATATACACAATTAATGAGTTCAATTTTTCTTCTACTTTATTTACACTTTCCACAACACTTCAAAAATAAGTGTTACACTCAAAAAGCGATGTATAAAGCTCACCCCAGTTCAACGAGCCATTATTTAGACCCTCTATCAAGAAGGCTATTCGCCGCGGGAGATTTCTAACAAAACCCCACATACTACGGAAACGATCGCACGATTTATTAAGCGTCATACGGAATCTAGTTCTACAACGTTTGAGAGCAAGCCAAGAAGTAGGAGGCCAAAGTTACCTAGTTCACGAGAATCTAGAGCTTTACTACGTACTGCTTTACACGAGCCGCGTATGACCCTAAAAGCGCTCGCAACACCGTCCAAATCAAGCCATCAACTCAACTATTATATAGTCGCCAAAGTCCTCAAATCCTTCGGTAAAGCGAAGCGCCGACCACATAAGAAGCCATACTTCACTCTCCTTCACAAAAAGAAGCGCCGAATCTATTATAGAGCAAAAAAGCTATTAGACGAGATAATAAGAAGGTGTATTAGAGTAATGAGGTCACATTTAAGGTAGTAGAGGATTTGATAATATTTAACGTTACTCGTGGGCCAAGAAGGGAATAAGAGTACGTAGATCAGAATCTGCGACCTACTTTCAAGAGTAAGAGGACTATTATTGGCGCGTGGAGTTGTTTTTGTGGAGATAAAATGAGACCGTTGTATTTACTCCCTCCGGGAGAGAATATAACAGCGAAGCGTTACAAATAGGTCTTGCAATACTACTTCATTCTATTCTATAATATAATACGAGCAAAATACGGCGACGAAGTTGTAATATAAGAAGATAATACTCCGTAGTATAGGGCAAAGATTATTACCAAATATCTCAACAACAAACACATTAATCAGATGACTTGGCCTCCACAATCACTAGATCTCAATCCTATTAAGAATTTGTAGAAACATATCAAAGATATAATTGCCAAATGACGATACAAGTATAAGAACGTTATAGATTTGAGGTTTACTCTTAAAGAGATTTAGCCATTAATTGAGCCTAAGTTCCTTTTGAAGCTCTACGATTCTATGCCACGAAAATAGGAGGCTTATTTAAAAAACGGAGGAGGAGTAACGAAGTACTAGAGGTTCAATTTAAGTGTATTTAGAGACCTTGAGATAGAGAAATACAAAAGTTATAGCTTGATCAAGTGAAGGCTTGTGTTTGGTCACGTGAACAAACTTATGTGACCTGATTGTACTTGAGCTCAAATGCGAAGAATCGTTAGATGAAGTTAAGGATACTTACAGCACGTTTCAGGATGTGCCCGGTCGGCCTGAACAGAAGAGAGTTTGGGCTGAGGGAATCCTTTTTGAACTTTGGCAATGGGAGCGTCAGGAGGGGGTCCGGCTTGGGGATATAATTGGTTTGCCAGAAGGGGACTTTGAGGAGAAGAAATTGAAGCTTCTCAAGTGCGTTGAGAAGTTCCTTGCATCAAGCAACATACAGGTGGTGTCATAGTTGCCTACAAAGTTACATTGCCCTGCGAACCTTTACCCCGGTCGAATAGATTGAGGTGGTTCTGAAGCGATAAACTAGATGCTTCTCGCAATTTTTTGGGTTCTTCTCTATCCTAAACATTATTGACCCGCTTGAAGTGGATAGACAATGTGCACCACTCACAGAACTCCATCTTTTGTTACCTAACTTCGAGCAACTGGGAAGTAAACAAGAACGCGGGGTAGCTTAGCGAGATTGTCAGGGACCACCTCGCTTAATTCGGACCAACTCCAGAGCGAGCCAGGCAGTTTAATATTACACCAAGACAAATACAACCCTTTCTATTTCTATTTCGAGGTCTCAACGTATTGTGATTTTTTTTGGGGTTTCTTGTGACACCTTCCGTCAAATGAATGTGTTGTGGGGGATGGCACCTAACAAAACTGGTAAGTGGGATATGGAGTTCGGGCAACCTACTCCGATATCCACCAAGTACGCAAGTTAAGACCTGTCATCACCAAGCAGGTGCCTGAGCAAAGTCAAGGAATTTATTTGGAAGCTTGCACTGCATTGCTTGAGGGTTGGATGATCATCAAGGGGGAGATCTGAAAGATAAGACTTTGGTCAGAAGTGACCAAGCCCACTCTTGAATGGAATAAGTGGGCTCACCCCAGACGCTGTGTCCGTTATCAGTAACCTAGCACGGAGTAGACCCGGAGTCCCCTGAAACCTTGTTTGTACCCGCATTGCATCTTGGCTAATCAGAGACTGTGCTTTCGTAAGAGTATATTAGACTTTGATGCCCCAAGTGCTCAACCATCTCTGTCGCTCAAATATCTACTGCCAGAGTACATCATGGCGGACCTCCAATCTACAGATAAAAAGGATATTAAAGATCCTGTCAACAATGTTCAAGATATTCCAGTCGAGAATGGAGATGTCGATGCCGCCTACTTCGCCGAGATCGACGATGCGTATTTACGTTCATCGTGGACGACGAAGTTCTACCGTGGAGTGCTGTTCCAGATGATTCTATTCGGAGCGTAAGATATCCACATGCATCTTTTCACTGTAAGCCATACTAACAATACGAAGTCTCTCCTTCGTCGGCCCAGCAATGTCAGACGCAATCTCAAACCTCGGCGGCGGAGGTCTCTCAACACCATACTTGGCCAATCTCGCCACGTCCCTTAGCTACGCATCCGGGTGTCTCATGACGCTTTTCGGCGGTCCTCTGATCAATAAATTCGGTATCAGATACGCCTGTATGATAGCTGCTATCACTATGCCACTTGCAGGGTCAAGCTACTACGTCAAAGCTAGATATGGGTTGGACTGGTATCTTCTTCTGTGCAGGGTAAGTGGATCAACGATCCTGTGTTCCGGTATTGAGAGAGTCAACGTCCTGACAATTGTATAGATCATTGGAGGTTTCACAGGCGGATTCCTCTACGTCGGCGAGACTACTGCTATGCTCTCCTACCCACCACAAGACGACCGCGGTTTCTATCTTGGCATATGGTCCGCGATGCGAAACTCAGGTAGTATTATTGGAGGTGCAATCAACTTCTCAACGAACTACCAGAACTCGAACGCGGGTGGGATTGCATGGTCTACATATCTGATATTCGTTGGTTTCGGTAAGCAATACACCATTTACACCTACTAGTCACTAATTTCTGACAACCGTTGTAGAATGTACGGGCATAATATGGGCCTTCCTCCTCTCACCCACAAGTCGCGTCCGACGTAAGAACGGAGCAAGAATCCCTTCTTCGGAAGGAATAAGCTGGAAGAAAGAGTTCGAGGCGTTGTGGAAACATCTTCAGCGGAAGAAGACGTGGCTTGTTTTCATTCCAGCATTCTACTCTTTCTTCTACGGCGGGACAATGGGTACATACCTCTCGCTGCATTTCTCAGTCAGAGCTCGTGCTCTCTCATCACTTATAACGCGTAAGTCCTTCCTTTTCCCCCTACCTCTATCCCATTCCCCTACCCCGCTCTCTTCTCCATCGCCAGCACCAACTATCAGAATCAGCTAACGCCTACAAAAGCAACAATCACCATCCCAATGGTAATAATCTACGGAAAAGTGCTCGACTGGAAGCACTGGTCCCAGCCAAAACGGGCCTGGATCGCCTTCCTCCTCTGGCTCATCCCGCAAGCAGGGTGTTTCATCTGGATCGGGATCGAGTACAGTAAATTCGGGACTTCGAAAGCGGCGCTGGATTATAAGCTGTATGTCTTTTCCTTTTTCCTTCCCTCCTCCCTTACTCTTACTCTCCTCTATACATCCCATTCTTCTTCCATATTTTGATTTCTCTTCTTTCATTTAAAAGAGCGAAAATCAAAATCAAAACTAACTGAGCACTCAAAGCAACGGCCACACCTGGGCAGAAGCCTACCTCCCGTACCTCATAATTTTCACCACAGGCTATCTCTGCCAACTCTCCCTGTACTGGATTCTAGGCACCTTCTCCACAGACATGAAAGCGTCATCTCGGACAGGCGGATTATTCCGTGCCTTTGAGACAGCTGGTCAGGCTGTGTCGTACGCGATTAACTCGCATACGGGTGATGATCCGCGGATACCGCTTTATGTTAATTGTGCGGTGTTGGTGCTTGCGGTGCCGTGTATGGTGGCGTTGATTAGGATGATTCCTGAGAAGCCTGCAGATAGGGATGTGGATGTTGAGGGGGAAGAAGATGTTATTGTGGGGGTGGCGAAGTTGGATGATAGGGCATTGTAGGGGTGGGATGAGGGAGGGGTGGGAGCTGGATTGATAGGGAGTGAGGTCTGCTTGGGTGAGGTGTTATATCTGGCCGTTATTGAGATTAGTTGAGTTGAATGAAAGCATTTTGTCACTGCTTCTACTTAGACTCAAGATATTTGAATGTTTGAGTTCGGTTTTAATTTGAAATCAAGTAAGAAATTTGTCAATAGCTGCTTCTTAATATTTAAACTCAAAGTTTGGGTATTCAAAGAGTTGAAAATCTAAAGGTCTTGAATTACATGTGATGTAAAAGCCCGCCTGACTAAAAAACACTTAAACTTGACCAAGGAATGCTTCCTCAACATTATCTCCCATCAAGTCATCCCCACTCCCACACCCAAACTCTACATCTCCGCAGACTTCAGCCCACACCTCTCAGTATTACAAAACACCTTCCCCACACTCTCTTCCACCTCCCTCACACTCTCCTCAAACCTCGCATCAGCATCCACCTTTTGTAACACCTCAATCCTATCCCTCGTCACCTCAAATGGCCTCGGTAGAGCAGGATACGGCTTAACGAGATCTGGAGTCGTGTACGCCACGCCCAGAGAGTTCAAGATGAGAGGCGCGATGTGTGCTGCTGAGAGGAGGATACGAGGCATGCCTGTTTTATGTGTGTGTGAGCTTTTCGCTCTACTACTAGAGGAACTAAGAGGGGACGGTGAGACGAGATGAGATGAAAGGAAAGAATAGGGAAGGAAAGGAAAGGGACGTAAAATACCATGCCCAGTATACCCAGCAGCGACGAAATGGCCCTGGCGATCAGGTATAGCGCCCACAAAAGGAAAGCCATCAATACTCGAAGACGCAACTGTTTCTATCAGCCCTCTGCCCATTCATCCTGGCAAAAAGAGGTTTAATTGAGATGAAGGTGAGTACTAACCACCAGTCCAACAACCACCCACTCCAACCTCCTTCCCCAGCTCTGCAGGATCATCACCTTCCCAGCCTACGATATCCGATTTCGGCCACGATTGGTAGAATTCAGATACACCGGGGATGAGCTTATCCTCTCTATCGCTTCGGATCCAGCTCTGCGGATTGTGGACGAGGAGTTGTTTCGCGCCGCCGACGATGATGGTGTTGTAGGGGGGTGGGAGTTGGAGGTGGTAATTCTGGGATGGGATTTAGCACGCACACACACACACACACACACTCTCTCTCTCTCTCTCTCTCTCTCTCTCTCTCTCTCTCTCTCTCTCTCTCTCTCTCTCTCTCTCTCTCTCTCTCTCCTCTCTCTCTCTCTCTCTCTCTCTCTCTCTCTCTCTCTCTCTCTCTGTCATATCACCTTTCAAAATTCCAAGGAAAAAAACAAAAACATAAAACATAAACATAAACAAACATACATTAACAACACCATCCCAATGCTGAGCGCCCGTACGTTTGATAAATCCCTCCGGGGCTCTGATAGCAGCTAGAGTAGCCAGACCAGGGAAGATGAGATTCTCGAAAGCAGAGAGGAGGTGAGGAACCCATCTGTTAGTAGCGTGCATTACCGTCTTAGTCCGGATATCACCTCTAGGAGTTTGCACTGTGATCCAACCATTTCCATCTCGGTCCGAGACGTGTATGGCAGGGGTGTGAGATTGGAGATTTAAATGGCCTGTTTGGAGGACGATGCGGAGGAGGGCGTGGATGAATTTATATGGCCATCTATGATATTTTTCATATTTTCAGCTCCATTTAAAAAGTTAAAAATTCCAGGGGATCGGGGATAAGCTATCATATCACGTATGAAAAAGGCAAGGCACATACATCTGCCCAGACGGATGCACAACAGCTCCCAGACATCCTCTCATCTGCGTGAACTCTTCAGCAGCGGCTGGATCCTCGATGAGTCTACAATCGCGAATGACATCGCCGTTCTCGCCGTGGTCTTTCTTCATCAACTCATATGCGTCTTTGAGTCTCGCCCACGCCTCTTCGGACATAGCAGCGTCGAAGGTCTCGCCTAGTTTGAAACATACTTCTTCCGCGATCCCTTCTTCGGCGAGGAGTTCTTCGAAGGCTGGGAGATGGGCCATTTCGTGCTTGATGAGCTCGAGGGCGCCGTCTGGACCGAATCTTGAGGACCAGGGAGGATAGCGGGAGTAGGCATGTGGTCTTAATTGACCGCCTAGGTAGGGTTTGTTAGTCCTGAATCTGAATCAATTTCGATGCGAAGTATGGGTATGGGCAAGTTACCATTCCGGCCAGTTGCGCCACCACAGATATCTCTCGATTCTAGCATGCAGATCCGTGGCGTTGTTCCATTTTGTGCGGTGAACTGCAGATTCGTTCAGCTATACTGCTCAAGTTCAAGTAAGAATTAAGTCATTCGATCTTACTTTGTGTATCCAGTATGCGGTCGCGGCACCTGTATATCCACTTCCTACAATTACTACATCTGTTTCCGTTGGTAGATCGGGTGTTGAGCGGTAGTTTCTCAGTTCAGACTCCGCTGCTTCGATCCAGTATGATTTCGACGGATTGTCAATCGGTAACACCATGTTGAATAATTGAGACGGAAGTGGTCACCTTGTCGCCTCTTCGATCTTGTGCTGTGAGTGAGGCTCGTCGCAAGAACTCTTTCTTTTCTACAGGGTTTGCGAATCCACTTTCCGGCTGGTGTCGGACCCAACCCATATTGGGAATTCATAGATGGGATGCGGAAAGACATGATTGCTGTCGTGACGAGACGATCATGAACAAGCTCGGTGTGTATGCATATTTGTTGATAACAATGCGTTGTTGGGATTTGGTGTTCGTGAACACATCCCACTCTACCCCATCCTAGCCTGCAGGTCCCCGGCTTTTCCGAACCCTGGAGTAGGCTCCACTGTACTCCGAAGCTGCTGCTCATGGTGGACCTTGTACTCCGGCATCCAGAATAAGGCTCTGGGGGTCTATTCCGAAACCCCGCAATTGAATATCTCTGGTCGTGACTGGTGTGGATTGGGTCTGGGAGGCTGATTGCAAGAGAAGAGTGGGAATAAGTCTTACCACTTCAAAAACAATAGGAATATAGAGAACGACAAACCAAGGAATAAAAACTTGTACCTCAAATCAGTAGGCAATGGACGAGAAAGAAAGGTGTATGACAGGTGAACATCTAAGTCGTGAAACATAGCACTAGTACAAGCGACAAATGGCAACACTCAAGCATGGCGCGGTGTTGCAGTCGTGCATACATAGAAGACTTCAATCACTGTAGTCGTTCTAGTCGTTCCACGGAATTCATGACTGGGATATAGTTCTTTCAGTGACGCCTAGACATCCTGCTTCTTCCACGGGATCGTCGCTTGGTGCGTATCTTGTCTTGCACAAGTGTGCTTCCCGACTCTAGATAGCGATAGCTCCTTGTGTGCGAAGCTGCCTTTCTTTCTCCCTCCACATTGCATTCAGCTTGGACCGCTGCTATATTCATATCTTGCCATTCCCGTATCTCGACCGAAGGACCGCGACTATTCTGCTCAGAACACATGAATGTAGTCCCAAAGGGAAAATTTGTAACAGGGCGATGTGCGAAAGGAAAAATGGCCAACGTTCAGTCTCCTAAATGAATAGAAATTGGGGATTCGCATGGGCCGCGCCTGGGTTTGCGTATTGCCTCCTGTCTTGTGTAGAACGCAGCGAGTGTCTGACTTACCTAGCTACGGCTCATTGACAGCTCTTTGCGAGTATCCAAACGTTTCAAACATCCATAATCGTTGCCTCCTGCTCAGACTAGACACACAAAAGGTGAACTCCACAGTAATAGCCCTTCAATCCACCACTCTTCCAGAACGTACCATCAACCTATGTGAAGCTCCCTATACGTCCAGACCGCCTGCTGGATGAACCCGAATCAATTACAGCCTTGTTGTCGTGAAAGCGTCGTCCTCGTCGTTCTCTTTGGGGAGAGTAGGTGGTTATCAATTCGAGTGGTATTCTAGTGAATCCGGGTTTCTGTACAGATAGTTAGGATTATGAAAATCATGGGAGTAAAAGACTTACAATTTTTCTCTCCCACTCCACTCTGCCGATTCAAGAGTGTTGATTATTCCAAGTGCGATGGGAATGATTTGGGCTTAGTCACCCCTTGTATACTTCACCTCGCTTCAACCTCGATGTTAATGGGGCGGTGGTGAACACAAACCGAGTCGACCAAAAACAGAAGGAGCAACCCGCCAACCTACCTCTTGCCCTGACGGAAGTTGTCTATTGCGACCAAATCACACTCTTAACGCAGTGCTAAACTCCAGCTCCAAAGGGCATCCCATATAATTTTCCACTTCTCGACAGCATCTCCCACAACCAGGGTTCCAGGCCCATTTCAATCGCTCACCTTTCGCTTCATATTTTATTCACCTGGGCCGCACTTAGGCAGACCGACAACCCAGCCGTTGTCACCCGAAGTTTTCCTGACGATCTCTACCAAGAGCAACTTGCCTTCAACCTCCAAATCGACCAACTCCTCAATCATTCCCACTATGGACGAAGGAGCAAGAGCAAAAGAGAACCATAGGCAGGCGGCAGAACTCAAGATGAAGAACAAGGAGAACTTCATGAACCTGTGGCTGGGTGGCGTCGATTTAGGACCAGACTTCAAGCCCGATATCAGACCTCGACCCAAGCGACAAGCATTCCTCGACGCTGAGAAAGACATGGTGTATCGAGTCCACAAGAACAAGAACAAGAGAGCAAAGAAGGCGAAAGGTGAAGAGAGGGAGGTTCAGATGTCCTTCGTGGAGGCTTTATTCTGGGCACAAGTCGAACCCGAGTATGCCGACTTCACTCAAGAGTTCATCGAGGCCACAGCGATTCCATTCGAGAAGCGGTCTGCCAGAGAGCATGAGGTTATCAACATATACTGGCGGTTGGGCTACTCGCTGGACCCGGTGTTGAACTTTGAGAATTCCGAGGTGACGCAGAGACAATTGGAAAGCCGAATGTACGGGGTGGTGACTTGGTCCGGGGTACGTGGGTGTGCCGAAATTGGCGGAAATATTGGATGGAGCTGATTTCTGGTAGGAGAGCAAGCCATCGGCAACGAAGAGAAAGATTCCCCCCCAATGGAAGAAGACTTAGATAACCAACAACGCCGACAAAGCCAACGTTGGGAACCTCGATATCGATATCACCAGCAAAAGATGCCCCTTTCTGGCTCGGATTGTTGATAATGTCTGGAACTTCGAAGCGAGATTCTCTCGTTGAAAAACCGGGACTTTTCTCAGGAGTTATACCCCACTGGTGCATCTCATCGAAGCTTTCCAAGGCTCCAAACATATGGCACTACAGGTGACTACGGTGATGACTGGTCTCGCTAGTATGACACCACGTTTCTTGGGACGGTGAGGGATTTGCATTTCAGCGGGCTGGATGGCGTTTCTCAGGCGTTGTGATTCTCGCTGTCACCAGCGCACCAGCGTCTCTGCGCGCTTTTCTTCCCTTTCCCATTCGTCCCGTTCGATGTGTGCGAGATTGCACTCTTGGCGGCGATGGCTATTCTCGTAAGTTCAATCACCGAGACCCGCCATCACGACACTAATCGGTTAGAGTTCATCACCACAGCGCTCTCTGGTTGGCGGCTCTGAGTGCCACGGAGCTAGGCAAATATGCTTAAGACGAAAGGGGGGGGATTGGTGGGGATTAGGTGGGCTTGGGCGGCCAATTGATGGGAATGGAAGGGGAAGCGGGAGTGAAGGCAGGCACTCAATGGAACATACTTTAATGCATGGCCAGGCGGGCGGCGTCAGGGGGAAATGAAAAAGTGTCCAGCATCCCAGCACAGTTCCCCGCAGCTTCTTCAGCTTCTGCAGCTTCTGCAGCTGGCGCTGGTGTTTTTGCTGACTACACCGAGTCTTGACACAGCAGCTGGAGGCCAGCCTGCCCAATAGGGGGCCTCTGAGCCGTGGGCGGTTCCCTGTTGTGCCTGGCCCGCTGCCCAGTCTTTGATGATCGCTGCCCCTGACTAAACTGTTCTGGGAGCGGGATCGCTGTAAGCGAGCGCTCATAGCCTGTCCATAGCCTTCCCATAACATAACTGCCCCTTTCCAGCGAAATACGACCAGGTCAATTTCCTTTAGCTCACGCCCGCAACAAGCCCACCTGCGCTTTTACTGGGACTGGCAGCTGGTCGTGCAATGTGACTGGCAGACCAGCGCTTTCCCGATGCATGCATGCGACCTGGCTCTGGCTAGTGCTAGTGCGAGAACGGCAACTGAACGCTGACCCGTGGGTGGATGGGTGGGTGACTGACTGACTGACTGACTGAGTGCAGTGCGCCAGTGAGTGAGTGAATGAATGATCCTTCCTGTCTGTCTGTCTGCCTGCCAACGCCACGCTCGCTTCTCCTGAAGTGCAATGTCACGTAGGTATAAGAGCGAGTGAGCCGCCCTCCCTCTCCGCTTCCCTCTTCCTCCCTCAAGCCAACCACTTCATCACACTCGTTTCTGCATCTTCGGATCACTTTCACTCTTTAGTATACTATACTTAATTGTTCTTCACTCACACCAATCTTCCTCCCCCAAGATCAATAATCAATCCTCCCAACCGTCAAAATGAAGGCCTCCATGATCTCTGTCCTCGCCGCTGTGGCTGCCGTTCAGGCTGGATACGTTGCCGCCCCAGTTGAGGGATACCCAGTTGAATCTACCTCCACCTACGAGGCACCCAAGCCAACCTACCCGGCCTCCACCTCGACCTACGAGGCACCAAAGCCCACCTACCCAGCCGAGACTGAGAAGGTCTACCCCTCTGAGAGCACCACCTGCACTGAGAGCGTCAAGCCCACCTACCCAGCCGAGACTGCGAAGGTCTATCCCTCTGAGAGCACCACCTGCACTGAGAGCCCAAAGCCCACCTACCCAGCCTCATCCTCCAAGGTCATCCCATACACCACCTCCATCGTGTATGAGACCAAGGAGTACACCATCACCTCTTGCGCCCCAACTGTGACCAACTGCCCAGGTAAGCTACCAGCATTGCTGAAAACAAGCCAGTTCAGCAGCAGGACTTCCACTAACTCGCAAATCAGTTGGCCACAAGACCTCCACCATCATCACCAAGACCACCGTCTGCCCCGTTGAGGAGACCGCCTACCCAACCAACTCTCCAGTTGTCCCAGGATACCCAACCTACACTCCCGGAGGACCAGTTAAGCCAACTTACACCCCAGAGGTTCCCGTCTACTCCAGCAAGACCAACGAGGGCCCTGTCGCATACCCAACTGGCAAGCCTTCCGTGTCTGTCCCAGTTGCCCCATACCCAACCTACCCAGCCACCACTGTTGGTAAGTTTAACCTCCCACTTCCCCAGAAACTATATTCTCAAGTACTGTAAATTAACACACTGTCACAGTCACCAAGCCATACAGCACCGGCTACCCAACTGGCTCCTACCCAGCCAAGAACACCACTGTCCCATACGTCACCAACGGCGCTGCCTCCATGAAGGCCGGTGGTCTCCTCATGGCCGTCGGTCTCATCGCCGCCCTCTTGTAAATATCTCAAAGCCTATAGCCAAGCATTCCTCGGCGTTTGAATTTACAGGGAAAGGACTATGAACTGTGGTAGGGGATTCGGAAAAGCTTATTCTTGAGCAAGGGGATGGAAAGGGGAAGGTAATGGAGCACATAATGGTATTTTTTGTGATGTAATTTTTGTTGTTGAGGTTGAGTTGAGGTGAAGGAGAAATGAAAAAGAGCAGTTATTTCGCTGTATACATTAGATCATCTGTTGTGGTTGCCACTATGCTTTTTTGTCATCATCACTTTTTTAATGCGACGATTATGATGGATGGAATGATGCAGCGGAAGGGGGGGCTTGATACCAAGGCATTGCGTTTTTGTTTTTGGTAGATAGGCACCTTTTTTTGCGTGCTGAAATTAACATTCAAAATCGATACTTCAATTCTTACTCTTAATTGACTTTTGGCTGTGAATAAATCAAAGAGTATGGTCAATGGAAGAACTTCTCGGGTCTCGAAGGAGAACGGAGGTTCAACTTGGGCCTTTTTTTCCCCCGGAAGCACAGCACAGAATGGACGAAACCTATGTCGGTCCGAGGAAGAGCCAGACGCGAGCGAGTAAGTGATCAAGTTGTTCGGCAGTTGGAAAGACATGAATTAAATTAAAGCTTATTTCAAAAAGATCATCTTATTCATTCAGCCTATTCCAAGCATCCAATCACAAGCAGTCAGTACAGTACCTTCCTTCCTTTCGCTCTGGGTTTTCTTGTGCTATCATGTCATTTCATTTTCATAACCGCGCTGCTACTGTAAATCCCAATGGATCGATTTACTTACCTGTAGACGCTGGCTGATACCCCCGTTCTCATTCATTTAAGTGGAAATTAACCCTTCCTCCCTCCCCAAGAAAGAGCGGCAAAAGGTAATTCCACACCCTCTCTTCCTTCTCTTTTTCTCTTGGTCAGTGCTCAAAAACCGAAACCGAATAATGCACGATGTCGGACTTTTAGGAGGTGGTGGAAATTAGTACGCAGCATGCCAGCTTGCAGCCAGCATGGATTTGGATTCGGATATTGACATGGTCCCTGGTCAGGAAAGGAGGAGGAAGATTCTGTCGCTTTGGTCCGCTCGGTCGGTCGGTCGGTTTGTCGGGTGTGGATGGACTGCTGTGGAGAGGCAGGGCAGGGCAGGGAGGGAGAGATTTTCCGGGGAAAAGGAAATTAGAGCGGAGCGGAGGGGTGTGGGTGGTTGGATGGTGGGCGAGATGTGAGTGGTTTTTGATTCTTGATTGATGAGGAAGAGAGGGAGGGGGAGTTGGGAGAGTGAGGATTGAATGGTGTGGATTGGATTGGATTGGATTATGGACTTTTGATTTGACAACTCGTCTGATGATTTTTTTTTTGGGATGGTTGTGCAGACTTGAATACCCTTGACTTACCCTCAGCTGTGATTGATCGCTATCTCTTGTTATAATTGCTTCCAGTAGTTTAGCTGTTCATGCTGTGAATTGCTAGTGATTGGGGGAAAGCGTTGAAATAGTAGCTTTCTTTGGCTGAGAACTACTGTAATCAGGTTTAATAATGCAAAAACCACGTAGAGGTTGCAGAACCCATTCGCTAAGCAACAAATATAAACCCGTATTTATTCCAACGCCTGCTTTTGAAGTCTTGATTCTTGTAGCATAAAGAGATAGCTAGGACTTGGAGCACATACAGACAACCTAATATGAGTATTGTGCTTGAAATTATTGGCAGCTTACTTTTAACCTACACTGAAAAGGGGATGATTGATTTTCCTTCGTGCCTTTAATATTAGCAACCACATCATGGACATGAAGCACTCGGTCACAATCCAGACGATCTAGTGGTTTTACAGCAGTTTTTACTTGGCAACTATTGTACAGTAATCATTTATCACAATGAGCCTAGGAATAAATTGAATAATCCATGTAATCTATGTTCTATTCCTGACAAGCCCCGAAGGCCATGATCTCATTCCTGACTCTCTCTCAGCACAGTAAGAAATAAGAAATAAAGCATCTGTCTCCCATCCCATCCCATTCTATTCTTATGTTAGCTTCAACAGTCAGTGGTTAGACAAGGCTATACGCAACCCCTTCAAAAGATGTAAAGACTTAGTCTATCAGTAACCTGTATCCAAAAGAGCCGAAAGGGTAAAGGAGGTATGAAGATAGCAAATTCCTCAAGGTGAAAAGTGAAGAATTCCTGTCAAGGGTAGGTAAGTGATCAAGCAGGTGTTCGCCGTCAGTATTCAGCTACTCGGCTAGGAACCCTATGTAGTTCTTGCGAGCGTCGAATTCAAGCCGTTTCAATGATTATAGAATAAGTTGTGGTGGGAGCTTGTTCAGAAAGAAGAGATATATGGAAACTGGTTTTTGTAACTTTGGTTCTCTCAAGCTTTGTTACTAAGTTGGTCTTTTTGATTTAACTTGCCAATGTGTCCTAATCTGGAATGGGGAGTTATGGGATGATGTAAAGCTGCGAGGTGGGAATACATGGTTTGTACTGGATTAATACTAGGCCGTGGAGGATGGCGATGAACTGTTGGTCGGATGTTCCTTAGACAATTGAGAATTTGGACAGGTTCGGAAATGGCAAATATTCTGATGATGAGGACCGAGGACCAGAAGTCTTTGGCTGGTAGTAAGTCGTTTGGGAACATCAAACAATGAAGATCACTGAAAGTGGTAATAAACGGACAGCAAATATGTTGCGGACAAAGAAGACTTCGTTTCGCACAGCTCTGTGGTCGATATTGGTTGGTATTTTAAAACTAACAAATTCGGAATCAATGACGACAAAATCAAAGCAAATCCATTCCTCCATGGGTATCTACCGGCCTTCACAGAACTCCATACCTTTTCCATCTCAAAGACTCAATACATCCCTTCCCTCATCCGCTCTCCAATACCCTCCATCGATCCAGCCAAAACCCTCCTCTCCGTCTCCCCATCTCGTCCATCCTCTCCAATAATAACACACTGCTTGACTTCTCCCTTCTCATCTATAACCACCCGTCCAATCCTCCCATCAGCCCACTCAATCCTCACTTGCTTAGCCTCCGCATCCGCGGCACTGATATCAGTAATGACCTTCTCCCTACTCTTCCCCTTCTTGGATTCCTTCTCATCCAGCTTAAACTCCCTCCTCAAGCCCTTAATAACACTCGTCCTATTATGATACCCCACGACCTCCTTCCTCAAAGCCCTCACGAACCTCCTCAAGTCCTGCTTCTTGCCTCCCGGGTTCTCCTCGCCCATAGCCACGCTCCCCTTCCCACTCGGTAGATATCTCTCTACTAACGCAGTAAGTGGGATACTCGCCGGAACTGTATGCCGATGAACACGCAATAGTTCCGTACCGGGCCATGGTTTATTCAACATGATATAATATGGCTTGATGAACTTGCCCACGCTCGACACGTCGATTCTAATTCCTAACACTTTACCACCGTCCACAGCATTGGGATCTGGGTCCTGCACGCGGAAAGTGGTTATGCCTGCGCAGGCACGGTAGAGATTCTCTTGTTTGTGTGCGCGTTGGGCGGTGGCTGCTGCGAGGAGGGGAGTTGTATCGGTGGGGACGGATTGGGATTCTGAATGAGGGGTTGGTCTCTGTGAGGCGCGGAGACGGGTGAGTGTTGCTTTTGTATGCCGCGATGAGAGGATCGTTGCTACTTGAAGTTTTCGCTGGGATTTGAGTGCTAATACTGAGGGGAGGAGTTAGCAACTGGCCATATGGTGCGAGGGGGGGTGGCAGGGCATATATTTACTTTGTGCTTGGAGGGAGGAGATCTCGCTGTCGAGTTGTGCGCCAACCGCGTCGGAGCGGGTGGGATCGTCTATTGAAGGGAGCATGGTCGCTGGTACAATACGTCCACTCGATGGATTACGCGATATATTAAAATGATAATGCGATCAATGGTACAAGACAGATAGCAGCCGGATGTTGTTGCCGTGATGATGCAGATGATGCTCTGATGACAGCAATGAAGTCAACACAACCTCTCGAGCCTCCTTGGACGCGTCGCTTATCGGCACCAAGTCCCGTGAAAAGCGGGTCTTGAGCCCCCAGATAAGGATAGAAGCCACGGGGAACGCAAGGCACGAACGGACAAGAATAGCAGGAAGAGAAGGGGAAGGGTCTTGTCTCATGCTGCCAATCCTCCTGTGTCTCCATAACCCAAGTCTCATATAGTATATCTCTGTTTCCCTCTTCTTCTTCAGCTTCAACATTTCTCTATTGGTGTATTGTTTATTTCCTCCTAAGACCGCTGTCTTTTGCCTCATTCCCTCCCGTTGTCTTGCCTTGCCCCTCGTGTTGAAGAGGCCACGTTCGCTTGACGGTGTTTCGTGCCTGGCGATCCACTTGTAGCCGGACAGAAATTCCAAAAGTCCAGTCCCCGTCCAGTCCCCGTCAACTCGTCCCGCGGAACTTTAGAGGCCAGCGAGTCTCTAAAGCTCTGCATCAACACCACATGTATGCCTACTCCCTTAGGTGACACCATTCCTTCGATTTCTCTTCACTCGCAGAATCCTCTTCACAACAACAGCCAGCGTCTGCCGTTACACCACGACCCGCAATTCCCCCACGCGCAAGAACTTGACAATCTTTCCCCCAGCAACCAACGACATAATAGACGGAGCTCCATCAGCTTAGAAGACACGCCCGAGGACGCCCACTTGCTTACCGCAGCAGACTCGGAAGACGACGAAGACGATCCTTCTATGGGTACCAAGTCGAGACGCCCGCGATCCCAGGAGCCAAAAGGCTCCTCCTCATCCGCCACAGGAGGAGAAAACGGTCACCTCAACGGCAGCATGAATCACAACGTAGAATACAGGCGCAAGAATGCCTCTCTCGAATCCCCAGTTGTCACGGCCAACCTGATGGCGCGCGAATCCTTTACGTTAGACGACCACGTCCCAAAAACACCCACCATAAACAACCATGGCTTCTTCGAGCTGCCCATGCAAGACAGGAGGAATTTTGGTCTGCTGGTCTTGTTATACTTTCTGCAGGGCGTGCCGATGGGGTTGGCGACTGGCTCAGTACCTTTTCTGCTAAAGCCGTACATGTCATACAGTGCGCTGGGCGTGTTTAGTTTGGCATCCTACCCGTATTCGCTGAAGCTGTTATGGAGTCCCGTAGTGGACGCGGTATGGAGTCCGAAGCTTGGAAGGAGGAAGAGTTGGATTATGCCTATTCAGATGTTGTCTGGAATCGGCATGATATGGCTTGGGGCGAGAGTCAAGGAGATGATGGTTACAGCTGGCGCAGACGGTGGGGCTGGAATCTGGGGATTCACCGGATGGTGGTTCTTCCTGGTCTTCATGTGCGCGACTCAGGATATTGCTGTGGATGGTTGGGCTTTGACGCTGTTGACTCCAGGCAATATCTCATATGCTTCTACGGCGCAAACGGTTGGCTTGACTGCTGGCCAGTTCATGTCTTATACCGTATTTCTCGCCTTCAACTCTCCGGATTTCGCCAACAAATGGTTCCGAAAGACGCCTCTGGAGGAAGGTGTGATGACCCTTGGTGGATACTTGACATTCTGGGGCTGGGCATACATTATTGTCACACTTGGTCTTGCGGGGTTGAAGCGCGAGGAGAAGACCAGAAACGAGGACGGCATCTGGGACGTTTACAAAGTAATGTGGGGCGTTCTCAAGTTGAAGAACATTCAAACGATCATCATCATTCATTTGATTGCCAAAATCGGCTTCCAAGCCAACGATGCAGTCACAAATCTCAAGCTTATCGACAAGGGATTCAGTCAAGAAGATCTGGCTCTTACCGTTCTCATTGATTTCCCCTTTGAGATCGGATTGGGGTATTATGCCGGGAAATGGTCAACGACTTACACACCGATGCGGCTTTGGTGTTGGGGTTTTGTTGGCCGCCTTATTGCTGCTGTTATTGCTCAGATTACTGTTGTCATTTTCCCCGCCAAGGGTGTTGATACTTGGTATCTGCTCGTGGTTATAGCCGAGCATATCTTTTCTACTTTCACCAGTACGGTCATGTTTGTGGCAGTCTCAGCCTTCCATGCTAGAATTGCGGATCCTGTTATTGGAGGCACTTACATGACGTTACTCGCTACGTAAGTCGTTCTTCCCAGATCTATCAAAATTCAAACTAACAAAATCAGCGTCTCCAATCTTGGCGGTACATTCCCTCGTTTCTTCGTCCTGAAGCTCGTCGATGCTTTCACAGTAGCATCTTGTATCCCGCCCTCGGCTTCCTACGTTCTTGACTCCAAACTCCGGGGTCCGCTCGTAACTGAGCCTTTCTCTTGCGCCTTGTCCGCCGAGAAAGACAGGTGTATTCAAGGTGGTGGCCATTGCGATATCACGACAGATGGATACTATGTCATGAATGTCGTGTGTGTTATTATTGGGGTGGTGACTTTCTGGGGGTATATTAAGCCTGCGGCGTTGAGACTGCAGGCGTTACCTTTGAGAGCTTGGAGAGCTTCTGAGTGATTACAGGGAGGATGGGTGAGGGGTAGAATGGGTGGGATGTAGAATATGTGTAGATTATAAGTAGACAGATGGGAGCATGCATTAGTGAGCAATTAAAAGCATACATTTCAACTGCGCTTACATTTAAAGTTGATTTTATGGTATCAAACTAGCCTTGGAGATGTCTTCACAAACTACTACAGTTTTCTTTGTGATGTAGCTAGAGACACGTTTGACCCCATTCACGTATTCTCTTTTCAGCCTCTCGTGCTGTCCATTGATTCATTCCTAGCAAGCTATATGCTCAACCCTTCTCCGCCTGAAAAATGTAGTCAAAAAAGAGTCTCTTTTCTATCTTGCCATATCTAATTCCCACTCTCCAAGAGCCAAGAGCTTGTTTCAAAGTAATCTACACCATCCAACTCGTCAAATTCAATAGAAACTCGCAAGTTAGGTCAGGTCCCAAAGCCGCCCAAAGCAATGAAACAACAGCCTCGTCTGGGCGGGATGTAAAATTTAGTTTCAATCTCCTATCCAATCGGGCTAGCTCGCATCGGGAATGTCCCCTTTTCCAATCTGATCCACTCGGATGCAGTCCAGCCAGGGTTTGCTCAATCCCAGCTCTGCCGCTGAAATCTCCACTCCTATCTTCCTACAGTACTCCTTCACCAAGCTTCACTCTGCACCCCAGATTTCCACTCACTACATCTTGGGCCCGAATTCATTTTGCCCAAACCCAAACCCCAAACCCAAACCGCCCTGACAAAGCCTCAAGCCTCATCTCCAGATATCTTGAGCAAGGACTGGGGCTGGATTGCGCTCTCTGATTGGCAAACGCAAACAGAGGGGAGCAGACCAAACCTGCAGGATATCTCTCACGCTCGCCTCGCCCTACTTTATCTGCACGGTACTGCACTGAAGTGGATTGAGCTGCAGCACCAGTATGCACAGCGCGCAGACCTGAGTCGGTGAAGCAAGCCCGTCCCATTCGCCGAGTAAGTACAGTGCGTACAGCACATCGCATCGCATCGCAGAGCATCGCAGGGAGCACGACCTATCCCACACGAACAGATGTTCGTTCGTCGCTCGATCAATCATTCTCTCAGTATCGGTACCGGTACCGCCCTCCCCAGATTCCAAGCAGCAAGCAGCCATCAGCTATCAGTCAGCAACCCATAGCATACGAGGACCATAGCAGCACACCCAAGGAGTGCAAGGAAGGAGTGCAAGTGGGGGTGGGGTGGATGCCCAACCTGAGGCGGTCGGGCTTCGTTGATGGTCTGGTGCTGAGGTGGTGCTGCAGGTGTAAACGAATTGGATAGGAATAGGGAGGCTTGCTTGGGTTGATACGTACCGTACGCTACGGTACGGTAGATGGCGATGCTGCAGTCTACGGATGGTGTGCGGGATAAGGCCAGGGCCACAGCCGGAAACGGAGAGGAAGAGGGAGATAGAGACAGGGACAGGCACACTGGGAGGGATAGAACCAGAAGGGTGAGGCGGCGTGCAGAACCACGCGGGTCATCAGCATCAGCCTCTTCATTGGACGACGACGATAGCAGCAGCAGCGGAAAGAAACTCTTCCACTCGCGTGGCGAGGAAAAGGTCACAGTCGCACCAGAAGGCGAACTCGACGCCGCTGCGTTACGCAGGATCAGGATAGATAGACTCGAGGGCCGCCGCCATTTGTCCAGCTCCAGTGCGCCGTTGCAGACTGTGGGGAGAGACGTGCTGCTGTCTTCAAGGACGACGACGCTGACGGATACTATGACGACGGAATCGCATGCTACGCTGCGCAGCTCGAGAAAAGACGGTGGGACTGAGGGGCACAGGAGGAGGGGGCATAGAGACGAGGAGAAGAGGCAGAGGAGGAAGAAGAGGGAGGATGAGGGGGAGGCGCAGTATGTCTATGGTGCGCCGGTGGAGAAGACCAAAGCGCCAACTGTGAGGGTCTCTGAGACGAGGAGACTGGGGAGGGATGGAGAGGAGAGTGAGGAGGAGGAAATAGTTCAAGTTACTAGGTCCAGGACGGTCAAGGAGAAGCCAAAGGAGAGGAAGATCAAGGTTGTATACATGACGAGGGACGAGATGAAAGCTTCGAAGCACAAGGAACCACGAGTCAAGACTGTGAAAGAGGATCGACCTAGGGAGTCTGGGGCCTCTGTACATCGGAGTAGAGAGCATCGGTCGAGAAGGAAGTCTGTTGCTGAAGCACCCTCTCTGCCTCCCTCGCCACCTAGAAGGTATGCGCCTCGAAGGTTGTGTGCTGGATGAAACTAACACTCTACAGACATACGTCGACTCGAGTACTACACTCCGAAGCAAGACCTGCGTTGTTGAAGAGAAGCAATACCACGAGTTCGCATGTTCCGTCTACGAGGTCACATATACCATCGACAGCAGGGACAAGTCCAACAGCGAAACGATCGAGTTTTATGGGTTCGTTCTTTGGACCGGGAATACAGCAACACCACGAGCCTGAGAAACTGTAAGGATACAATGTGTATTTTATGAAACTGACATGCTGACTTCACCAGTGTTGAATGTCTGACCTGTCTATCAGACGATATCCCCAGATCCAAATCCGCAAAACTAAAATGTGGACATCGAATGTGCCATTCCTGCTTGAAACGAATCTTCCGCCTCTCAGTCAACGATCCGCAACACATGCCTCCCAAATGCTGCACCGCCGACCACATCCCACTCAAGCACGTGGAGAAACTCTTCGACATCAACTTCAAGAAGAACTGGAACAGGAAGTTCCAAGAGTTCTCCACCAAGAACCGCATCTACTGCCCCGCTCGGAGGTGTGGGGAGTGGATCAAGCCGGGAAATATGCATAAAGAGGACGGCAGGAAATATGGGAAGTGCGGGCGGTGTAAGACGAAGGTGTGTTGTCTGTGTAATGGGAAATGGCATGGTGCGAAGGATTGCCCGAAGGATGAGGAGACGAATAAACTCCTGGAGACTGCGAAACAGGCTGGTTGGCAGAGGTGTTATAATTGTAGGACTATGGTTGAGTTGAAGGAGGGCTGTAATCACATGACTTGGTATATCCCTCCCTTCTTCATCCCCCAACATGGCAAACGCTAACTGGCGCCATCTAGTCGATGTACAGCCGAATTCTGTATGATATGCGGCCTGAAATGGAAATCCTGCAACTGTCCCTGGTTCAATTACGAAGCCGTCGAAGAAGACCGCCTCAACCATATGCAAGTCCCGCGCGACATTGTCGTAGAAGCAGGCCCAGCTCAGAATCCAGAGGATCGACCCCGACGCGTCCGTCGTCCACGGCCAGCAACCTACCACGAAGAGATCACAGACCGACAGCGGCAAGAACGCCGCGACGAAGCTCTAGCAAGACGCACGCAACGCGCCGCTCTCAACGAAATCGACGACGACTACCAAGGCGGCATAGGTGATATTCACGGCGTCGGGAACGGCGCCGCGCATTTCATGAACCAGGATTACGTCCGCGCCGCGCACAATATCCTGACGGGGAATTTCGATCAGGCGAACGCGGCGGCGAATTATGTTATGGGCGTTGCGAATGCGAGAGCTCCTCCTGGCATGGGAAGGAGGATGAATGATCGGTATCCGGCTCCACCTCCTCCTCCTCCTCCTCCTATGTTGAGGAGGCATACGATGCGAGAACAGGAGTATAATGATGCGTTACCGAGACAGAGAGCTGCAGAGCGGATTGTGCCTCGACGAACGAGGACGGATTATGAAGCGGAGGCCGCGGTGCATGCGCCCCTGGGGAGGAATCCCCCGAGGCCTGTGCCGCCTCAGCCGCCGAGAGCTCCTAGAGTTGAGAGGGCGAGAGAGGGGAGAGTGGAGAGGGAACCTCGACCGTCTGTTCTTGCTGGTCTGGGAGGGAGGGGGAATAGAGTTAGTGCGTGGAGGAGTCATGTGGAACCTGGTGTTGAGCCTGAGGAGGGTGTGTTGAGTATGGTCCCATAGGGTTTTCTACTCATCGAAAATGAGCCAGAGGGATATGGGAGGCGGGAGATGGAAGTGAATAGGAGAAGTCTACTTACATATGTGTGGAGTGACGGGAAATCTACGTGATGGGACGACCCTTTTGTGGTTGGATGAGAAATGAGTACGATATGCGGTGGGAGGCTATGTGTATTTTGGGTGGCTGTTGTTGATCTATTCTGCCATGTATCTTGATGACTTGTATTTATTTTATACCCCATCTAGCTGCCCAGCGCCATTTCCAGGTTGGAGCTGGCTGGGTAGCTTTGTAGATAGATACACTTAACGATAATGACAGATTTTACATGCAGCACTGATGTCTCACGAGGAATGGTGACCCACTGACCTCCTCCAAGGTACACTTGAATCTCAGCCTGTAATTTGAATAGCGGATGTAGCACTAGGGCGTTGCGTCAACGTTGGTCGGGCAGAAAGTCAAAGATATTCATGTTCCAGATTTCCATCACAGAATCGTAGAATCGAGTTTGGGTGCTTCCTGCCTCATATAAACTGGTTGCAAATGCTTAGTTCTTTTGATTGTCAGTTATAGCTAAGAGCTGATGAAGTGCGGATTGGAAGATGATTGAAACTTGATTTTACTTGGCAAGATGTATTGCATGTCCAGACTAGACAAACTTCCAGAGGATTCCTTCAGGAGTTTCAAGAAGCGTGTACTGTACAGTAGACGATTTAGTAATGAATTGGCCATTAAAAGAACTCTTGTTATTCACATTGGTCGGCTTCAGGCGGATTTCTTGAGATATGTCGAAAATATCATCCAGCTGACTTGGCCTAATGTCAAGGAAAGATGACCGCCAGAGTGCCTATGGCATGATGTGCGAAAATAGGTTGATAAACGTAATAGTCAAGAAATTAATCCTTTGGACCGAGAACAGACCATGTATGAGCTCGTTCCTCCTCGGACAGCAAGAGCACATCATGTGCAAGCAGGCTTTTCTTTCGAGGTAAAGTCAATTAAATGGATGCAAAAAGGCCTGAACCTCAAATAGAAAAGTAAGTGTAGTACAGCTTGGAACCGAGCCCTGGAAGCTCTAACATCGTGATGCCTTCATAGGTGGTGTGATTGCTGGTCAAAGAAGCTGACTCGATTACCCTATGTCCTAACCCACACTTGGCTATCAAACGAACCACGAGACCAAGACGAGTACGGATTGTTACAGTATGAGTAAGTTTATACTTTACCTGTGACAAGCACAAGCTTCATGTCAAGCCCAGAACAGCTTCGCGAGCACCTTTTGGGATGTTTCAACTTTGGTAATCGCTATTTCTGTTCACGATGTCATCATATGTTTCTACCTGACATCTTGGCATGCCGCAAAGGTCGTATTTGGTCTTCCTATGACAGTGTCAATGCATACTTCTAATATGGGCTTCGGTAAGAGAGTTTGATATTGAAACGGATGGGCTTATTGGCTGATCCTCGGGTGATCGACAGATCCCCTGAATGCATACACTCGGCCTTCAGCCTTATCCCAAAGGAGCACGCCTTTTCATGCTTAATTGTTCCTTATGTGGGGTAGCTAAGTTTCCGAAATGGAAGCCCGACCGAAAATCTTCAGACGAGTCGGCATCGCGATAATACCGCGCCTACTATAGACACAGTACTGTTCATCTTCACGTACGACTTGCCAACATCCGCCGGGTTTGCCAAGGCCAGTTATACGGTACCGTACTAGTGTGATGAATAGACTTCGGAATTTGAGGGGAATGTCATGACTTCCAGACAACAGTCTTAGTCCTTTCGATCTTGGCGACCAAATTGGTCGAAAGCATCATGCTGAAAAGTCATGAGGGATTAGTAGTCGTCCTGGATTTGAGTATAAGTAGATGACCATCCAGCACAAAGAGAAAACTTCCTTCCTCACCAGCACAGTTCTCTACTTGCATTCCAGTCATTAAACTTTCTTCACTTCTTTCTTTCACGAAACCCTCCTTTCAATCTCAACGCTTTCTCTAAGAAACCACCAGCCTCAAGATGTTCTCCAAGACTCTCCTCACTGCTCTCACAGTTGGCCTTGCTGCCTTCAGTACCGCTTCCCCAATCGCCAAGGTAAACACCGTACCAGTCCGAGAACTGAATATCTCTCTGACATTGAGCAGCGAGCTGTCACTGTCTCAACTGATACCGGAACCGCCGAAATCACCCCAGCAATTGTGACTGAGCCAGTCTCGTGAGTGCATCCTGCCATATCAATAGATGCATGACTAACACCTTCTCAGCTTCCCTGATGATGTGGGAGGCAAAGCCGATGCTGCAGGTGCCGTTGCAGATGTGATCAGCAAAGTTGTTACCTTGATCCAAGGACTTGTAGATGGTGATATCAAGGTGAGAGGAACTCTGCCAAGAGCAAGACATTCGCTGACCACACAAAACAGCGCCGTCAACGTTTCACCCAAGAGACCGTATCCTCAGTCTCCGCACAATTCCCAGGAAAGACAGTTGTCATGAGCAATGTCGGCTACAGCCTGTCCTGTACCCCGGATGTTAAGTCTTCCACCAGCTATAACGCTAAGGTTGGCTCCAATGTCAGGTATGAACCACAGAAACATATCATCTCTTTTATGTTTATCCTTCCATCTAACGATATTCAGCTTCGATGTTCTGGTCTTCGGTTCAGGTTGCACTTTCACCCTCAATGGCGACGGTGGATTCGAGAACGTAAGTCGTGAAGCCCTGAATGTTCCAATACATCGACTGACATTTCAATAGTGGGCATACATCCCACAGTCCAGTTGCAGCGCCAACGGTAAAACTATCACCTGCTAAATATGCTCAAATTCTCCAGCGGGGCTCGGGATGCTTGACCTACATCACGCTGGAAGTGCAGGATGATGGATTTCACAGGAGTTTTGGGATGAGGCTGGGATGGACTGGGAAAGGGTTGGGATTTCTTTGTTTGCTCAACACAACTGTCGTTACATAAGAAGAAGAAAAAAACATCTTGAAATGCGCTTGATAGTCCTCTGAAATATCCGAGTGCCAGCGAATCAACCCACTGTTTCCTCCTCCCTCTAAACTCTTCGCCTACTACTTTAACCACCAAGAATGTTTCAAATCAGATTTGGAAGTTACTATGGAGAAATATCTTCCTCTTCCCCGTCCATACCAGTCATTTCAAGAGCTTGTCGAGCTCGCTCAGCTAACCAATCATCTAGATTGTCATCCGAGACCCAAGTTCCATCATCTTTCAGCCGTCTCTGAGTGAACTTCCCGGTGAAAGATACTATAGGGAGGTGCTGGAGCAGTCCTATTTTACAACAGGTTTTGAAGTACTTGAGTAGGCATTTGGCTACCTTGCTCGTGGGTACATAATTCCCCGATACGTGGATCCCATTGATCTTTCTCGATCGGCCTTCAAAGTATCGGAACTTGAGATCTCCACCACTAGTCGCGTCTGTTCCTCGGACATTCACGTAATCTACAGCCACTGTGTTGGGCTGGACTTTCTGCTCCACGAAACTCCAGTTCTCTGACCACACTTTATGCCTTGACTTTTCTACAAAGTTCTGCCATCGCTCTTCTGATTGTTCAGAATGATACATGACTGCCTCCTCAAAGATTAACTGATCAACAAGTCCTGGCTCTTCATCATCCATGGTAATGGTGAGATCTCGAAGCTTCCCACCGAGTTTGATGAACTTGTTGACAATGTAAAAAACATATCTTTGCTTGTCCGTTGGGCACACCCGAGGCGGTAATTTGCTGATCCCTCTTTTCGCGTAATGATCACTATCGAGATCTGAGTCCTCAACCAAGAGTTTCTTTATCAAAAGGGAGCGGCGGACTCGAGTCGGTCGTGAAGCTCCAGGTGTGTCAAAAAGCCGAACTTTGGTTTTCAAGAAGTCCTCAAGCAGGTAGCTATCGAGCTTTGGATTTTTCTTTGATCGTATGCAGAATTCAGCCCAGTCGTTGTTGGCTTGCGCGACCAGGCGTGTGAATCTGAATGTGTTGTATTGGTACAGCATTTTAATTCCCAGCGAGTGGTAAGTTTTGTTGGTTGCTAAGATCGCTGGCCTCAAATATCTCGACCACTTGTACTTGATGACCCCTCGTTCTGTATATTCGTGTGTGTTAGGGTCCTTCTGGCTCCATTTTTGATTCTGTACGTGCGGATTGGTAATCGGCTCGTCTGCCACTAACATGAATCGTATAAGATACTGAATGAGATCCGTTGGTAATGCTTCTATCGGGACTTGAGGTGGTGAATCGCTATGCTTCATTGATTTGACGTCAGATATCGAGCCCTGATGGGTCCTGGTCCAAATCAAGAATCCAACTAGAAGTTGATCAGCAAATATTCTAAAAGAATACCAAATGGCATTGTGTCGATAGTAGATGCTGACCTTCATGTCCTTCCTGCTCGCCGTCATCGTTCCAGTAGTAAAGTTGGTCACAAATTTGGCACTCGTTCTTGGCACACAGGTTTTTGATTTGACACCACCCAGTTTCTTTAATCTCCCGACCTAAGGGGCACAGGATATCCTCCAGATCATCAAATATATCGTATTGGCAGAACATATTGAAGTTGCGTTCCAAGACGATGAGGATTGAAGGCCTGCTCGAGGCAGGAAGCTACAGAGATGGTATTTGAAGGCAGAATACATTTGTGTGCAACTAATGCGGAATCTAGTGAGTTCGATTGATTCGTCATAATTTGATCCAGAAATAGGAAAGGTTGGTCTAGAGTACCTTCCATCTAGCTCCCGTGGTTTCTCTCACGGCGGACTTGACATCACAACCTCGCTTAATTTCTCCACTCACTCCACCACAAGCTGCCCGAATTCGCATCCAGTGAAGCGAATTGCTGTATGATACAATTTACTTTAAAAATTAAATGGAGGCTTACTTACACGTTTGTTCCTTTTTCTTGAAGCAGAAGTTTTTAAATGATTTCAAGACTCCGAACAGACTCCGATCTATCGATGTGTAAAGCGAGGGAGGCTAGGTCTCACTTGGCCGGAGACGAATTTAGCCCGCCTCGCATCACACACGTCACTTCCTCATTACTTGATTACTTTCTAACGGAATGGTCTCAAAGTCAGAAAGATTAAGCCGAAGTAGCAAAATAAGACTTTGAGGGCATATCCATCAATTCAAAATCTGAAGCGACCCGAAATCATAAAAGTGATTGTACATGAAGATTATAGGCACAACATTTCAACCGTTTAGCTTTTAAGCACGCGGAATTGAGGAAACCCGCCCCTGGTCTGCTGTCATATAGTACGGTGGTTGCGGGTACTCGTAGATTGGTAGATTCATTTTGCTTGTAAAGTGGATGAAGATGGATGGTGGTGAATTGGGAGTTGCGCGGAAGAGAGGGGATCTAGTGATAGTGCATCTCTTTGAGAACCGTCATGATAAGTTAATCAGGAACAAGACAAAATGGACCGCTAGAACTCGACAAGTATTATTGAAAATTGTCTGAAAGGCTTGCTTGCCAGGTTACAGCCGAAAACTATCTTACGCGAAGTGTACGCTGCATTCCAGTGCAGATTTGCCGATTCTTTCCTCTTTCCCCTCGATGCGCAGGTCTCAATCTATTTGACGCAAAACTGTCCACTCTTCCCTCCCTTCACTTCATCTAAGCTTTAGACTCTTCAGGATGAACGTGCTCTACGGTAGCCTCTACCCTCTCGGTCATAAGATCCTTGACACCCTTCAGACAGGCAACGGCGACGATAGCAAGAACGGTAAACGGAATGATAGAAGCCCAAGCCAGACGATACGCAGCAGCGTATGCCTTCTGACTTGCATGCATAGCGGATCCGAGGATCTCAGGAGTCAGGCCAACGACAGCAGCGAAAGCTGTGGGGTCTCCGGTAGCCATGGCAGTGAAGAGGTCGCCGAGCGATGATGCTGGGAGACCAGCACCAAGTGCTGCCTTGGTGACCTTGGATGACAATGTCGAGTTCAGCTTGTTGTTGACGATGACATTAACGACAGCTGAGCCAAAGGCACCTCCGATTGCTCTGGCTGAGAATGCCAGTCCGGTTGCGTTGGCGAGGTATTGATGAGGTGCGGTGAACTGGACCAGAGCGACGAGTAAAGTCAATGGTCCGGCTTGACCAATACCGGCTAAAGTAATGTTAGTTGAGAATCTAGAATGCGTAGAGAATACATACAGATGACATTGTAGCCAATTTGGGCATGGTTCATGGATGGGGTGATGGTTGCGTAACAGATGCAGCTTTATTCGTTAGCGGGGGACAATTCAGAACAGGGAAGGGGGAACTTACACCACAAGGAAGAGGGTGAAAGTGACGAGAAGAGGTGATTTCATATCCTTATACCTCGTAGCATACCATCTATTTCAGTCAGCAGTGATCTATAGTTTCCAAGGGTTTGAGCCTTACGTGATTGGGATGCTTGCGAATATGTTGACCAAATTGAAACTGAGTTGGCGAATGGAGATCTTCCAAGCCGAAGTCTCGAAACCCAAGTTAAGAACGATTTGAGTCGTGATGCTGTTGACAGCACTGAAGAAGATCCAGCTAGGAGAATTGGTAAGTAATGTGGCACCAAACAATTGATCGTTTACTTACCCTTCGACAGCGAATGCGAAAACAGAGAGAGCGAAGTTGGGACTGCCTTTGAAAAAGACGTGTGCAACCAGGCCATCAGATCTCCCTTTCCACTCGTAGAGACAGAACATCACTGTCAATCCAGCGCCAAGACCCAAGGGAACTGCGACGTGCAAGTTGCTCCACTTGTAAGTTCCACCAGCCCAGTCCAGCGCTAACAGCATCAATGTGCAACCAGACATGAAAAGCCCCGAGCCAATTGGATCCATGGCCCAGAAAACCTCTCGGAAAGACTTCTTTGGTCGATCGGCTGGTCGTACTGGATGATAGAAGGCGAGCAAACCAAGGGCAGTCGCTCCGTGGAAGGCCGCCTGCAACCAATAAATGTTTCTCCAGCCCTTGATGTTTTCATTTGTAAAACCGCCTCCACCAAGAACACCAATTCTTTCAATTGTCAGCATGATGGCCAATATGAAAGTGGGGAAAAACTTACAGTCCACCGAGCGAGCCGGCAACGAAAGCAAATCCATTTGCCAGTGGTCGAAACTTCATGGGAAGAACTTCTGCTGGAATGGCTTGTACAATTGAGATCGTGCTCAGTGTGACACCGATCAGTATACCACCTCCGATCAAGGTTGCCATTGACTGCGCCTTTGCGGACATCACGGCGCCAGCGAATGCAATCAGTGGCGGAACGGAAGCGAGGTATCTTCGGTCGACGACATCTGAGAGGCGACCGACAATTGGAGACAAGACGGCTTGCATGAGAAGAGGGCCCTAGTAATGTCAGCTCTGGTAGATTGGAATGCATTCTCGGGTACTCACTTGAATAATCCATCCTACAAGCGCAGGATCACCGAGTTCTCGGATGATGAAGGATATGACATTTCCAGGACCGACGACCACAAAAACTTGCCCCATGATACTGAAGACGTCTAATTAGCGGCATCCCAGACACGGAATCGAAGACTTACGCAAAGCAGGTCATGAAAACAACAAGCCAACTTCTCCAGCTCAAATTGATGTGCTCGTCTTCTGCATCATTGTCTTGTCTGCTTGAGACATGTTTCTCGGATTCGGTTGGCGATGAGGGAACAGACTCCTCTCCCATGGTCTTCTCCGAAGGCCGAATGTCCTCAGTTTTCTCCATGATGATTTCAGAAGGGCAAAGCAATTAGTGTAAGTAAGATAGAAAGCTCTTTGCGAGCTGAAGAAGGAGGGGGATGGAAGAGATGCAGTCGAATTGAACAAAGTACCACCGCGTCAACGGAAAGATATATACTGGAGGGGGATTTCCGCTTACCAAACCCTGACAGCACGCTAATTGCCTCGTGTCTCTAGAGCCATGCTGAAGCCATGCGATGGTTGCAGGGTTTACGGTCCCATATGCAATGCATGTTTCGCTCGCCTCGACTCGTTCGGTGAGAAAACTCTCATTTCAATAAAGTACAGGGTCAACCTTGGGTTCGGCAGTTTACGTTTGGTTGGTGGAAACCGGGGGGGAGATTAGGGGGGGGGAGGGGGGTGCCGTCCCGGATGCAACGCTACTGTCGGGCCTTGCCAAAGAAGGAGGGTCTTATCTTTCGGAAAGAGAACTCTTCCACGAGGTTAGCTGGCATTAAATCACGCCACATAGGAATAGTTGACTTTGTTACTGGATGGCATGCTGGAAGCCAGCTTGGCGTTTCCCAGCTGGAAATATTTTCCTTCGAGAAGAGTTTCTATTGCCTTCTTTGATTTAACCGAGAACAACCAGTACCGTGGTGAGGGGAGCACAACATGTCTGCAGTAGCCCATTCCAAGACTCTCAGGCAGAAGGCGTATTAGGCGAAACGGGAGGAGGGATTCATTCTCCAACAAGACGTTGGCTTGAAATGAAGTGCCGAGATAATGAGTTTTTGGTTGGCATGATCCTTCCCTGGCTCAATTGTCTAGCGCTGTCTAAGTGTTTCAATAACCATTGAGCCAATTGAAAAACCTCGATTCTAACTTCCAGGCTTTCAATTGGAAGTATAAATCTGCAGGGCAGGCTTTACAATACAAAAGCAGCATTGTCGCGCTCAGATGCTGGACAATTGAACCAGAGGTGGCCCCATTCTTCCCGAGTTATCTACTCTAACCTCCCCTTTTCATGTACAGAATTGTCGTTGAAATAGATTTACACAATAATACATACAGCATATCGACGTTGGCGTGGAAATAGCCTTGCAGCTTGTTGAACATGTGCCTTTCCCATTATACCCCAGATCCTGATCCGTTCCCGTGCGCCGACCCAACATATGATTCCTCGACCGTGAATTCTCGTTCGTACTCAATCCCTTGAATTTTCGCGTTGATGTGCTCCTCACTGTCTCCCATTCCCTTCGATGTAGCTTTCGCGGTATACCCAGTCTTGTTTTCTCTGTAACCTCCCGAGCGATTTTTGTTGTCCTCTCCACTCAATGGCAACATTTGGTGCCCGTATGAGTTGAAGGCAGTTCGGGTACTCCGGCTGGAAGTCATTCGTTCGCGTACGGCTTTGGTGAAGAGTGGTTTCATGGCTACGGTAGAAGTTAGTTGAAGTGCTAGGAAGCTCTGCCTGCGCTGCGGCCTACCTGGTACGGAAGCACAAACGACTGCGACATTGATTTCAATCATGGACCAGATGTTGATTGGCACGCCATCGAAGAATGGATCATCAGACGTCGCAAAGACTTTGATGGTGTAAAGTCGGATGATGCTAGACTGGTCAGAAAGACTTCCTTGAATTCCTTTGGAACTTACCTGGAGATGCAAGAAAATCCACCAACGCCAAAAATGATGAAGAGTACGATCTTGTCTCTCCTCGAACGTTTTATGTCTTTCAGTGTCTTGATCGGAAGTAGCAGTATCCAAATATCAACCAGGATGTTTACGGCAGCCAGAACTACAATCACATCGTTAGACGGCCGGAGAGAACGGGGAAACTGTAGACCGTACTGTAGAAGTAAACAACTGTGTCAATGCACGTTTTCTTCACTGTTCCCGTGATATCCCAGTTTGATCTGATGGGCGTACATTGGAGAGTCGTTGTAATCTGCGTGGCGGTGTAGAATACAACCAGGAACGCGATGGTGCCCAGTGAACCTTTTCGAAGGAAACTATCTACTGTTGCTACGAAGTGTCAGTAGTTGTCAGACTCTAGTATTTTTGAGCGCTGAAATACGTACCCAGTCTCAGGTAGAAGGAGACAATTGATATCTTGACCAATGTGATGATTGTGTTGTAGGTTAATTGTATGGTATAGATTATCTCAAAAAGGTCAACCAGGAACAGAGCAGGAATGGGGAATATATACCTTGAGAACATTTGGCATCTGATCCAAAGCGATGTCTTTGCCATGAAGCCCCAATCCAAACCGCCTTCCATACAAGATCTCAAACAAATAGCCCCCCGTCAATACCTAAGAATATAAGCAAGTCACCTACTGAACAGTCCTATCTAAACATACCATTCCAGCAACCATCGTTATGTCATCGACGCCGAACTTCCTGAGGACGACCCACCTCCCTACTAGTCGAAGTACAATTGCGATACCTGTTGTGATAGTTAGCATCGGCAGTTGAGGGAGTACAAGTAACATACTTCCAAACACCGTGAAAATGATGGAGATGACCATCATCGTGGTCTGCGCCCCCCGATATGGCGGAGACGTGGGAGCGTCCATCGCTGGAGATCTCAAAAGCAAGAGTATGGCTTCAAATCATAAGGGCTACCGTTCAGACAGTTGATCAAGATCTCCTCATTGATGGGACGAACGCTATCAACTATATCAGACTCCAGCCATCACGTTAAGGGGAATATCTGCTGTCCAGATATCAGGCAGAATTCCCCTCTCGCTTTACCTGAGGACTAACTACCTCTGACACCCCTGACAGCTGCGCCAGTTATGCTTCACCACCTCCGTAGACATGCAAGCCTCTGACACCCGCATGGCGACGAATCGGTGCGGTGTGGGATTGGCAGCTCGGCTGATGTGGCGCAAGTATTTTGAACCTTAAAGGGCCAAAAATCGCGTGCTTTTCCGTACCTGGCACAAGATTGAATCCAATTAATCATAGCCCCCCAGGATGTACCTCCGTACGATATGGCGAGTTGGCGTGTTTAGTTTAGCCAAGCGAGCTTTCCAGAGCAATGTCTCACTCAGACGTCGCGAGGATCGCCCGCCTAACATCCCGGCGCCCGGCTCAAGGATGTTCTGGCAAGCAACTTGGCAGGACGGGACGGGAGGGCTTCCTTCGCCCCGAGACATTTGTGGGGGTGGAGCAGGAGTCCCCCTGAGCTATAGAGCGAATCGCTGTCAATACTTTATCAACAACCGAAAAGTGCGTCGCAGATCAATGCCGAAAGAGTTGATACCCCCGGGAAAGCAGCTGAAGGGGTTCTCCTTACTACTGGAATTAGTGATCACCTTTTGATCTTTCTATCTCACAATAGCGTTCTTCTTTCGAGTCGAAACCAAGCTCGGTTTTCATTCAAGATCGATCGATCTGCTAGGGTTGGGCACAATTGTCAAGTGTCTTTAGCTGGGATTGGGCATGTTGGGTGTTTCTGGATCTGAAGCTTGTCTATTAGCCCACCAATCGTGAGTATGGGATCGGTGTGATAAACAGTGTGTGTTGCTGTTGCGGTTAGTCCAAATCGGACAGATGTGACAGACAACCAGCCCTTCGGAACAAATTTAGAACCCTGGACGTTGCCTGACAGGCCTCTTCGGCTCAACTCGATCGGGATACCAAGAGGTCAGCCAGACTCGCCAAGATCTTGTTTCTCCCCCCTCCTTAAATTACCTTGAGAGTTGTGTTATGCCGTGATGTTCCCCGGGGAGGTTAGAGTCAAATCTGCTCTCCTCACGGTTCAGATACTGCGCTTTCAGCAATACCAATATTCTATGGATGGACTTATCGAAAACTGTTCTGGACAAGGCCATTGTGTTTTGAGAAAAGTCCAAGAATGGCGTCGCCCACCTGCACGTACAGGGTTTGTCAGGGAATTGGTCATAATTCGCAACCAGTACGAGTTGTAACGAAAGTCTCAGCTAGTCGCCTCATTTGCTCGATTCTTGTCTCCCTAGCTACAATCAGCGTAGTACCAATGACTACCGTGGATCGTGGCTGCTGGAATCGCACATTTGTTTTTTTGGTAACGTTAACGGCATTCTTCGACGCAGCTTCTCGATGATCCTGCCTGAATCACATTTGTTGGATTGGGTAATCGAATACGCCTTTTTTGAAGTTTATGGAAGATCTTAGTGAGACCCCCCTTCTTAGACAACCGCATTCATCGTGGGGGAACGGCCGAGGCCCTCACAAAAGTTTATTTGGGACTGAACCCATGCATAGTGGGCTTGCGAGGGACTTTTGGTTGGGCATGACCCTGTGTCCTTACCCCTGCAAGCGCAGGCTTCCCACAGCAAAGCCAGCATCTCATTTGAACGGCTGAATGGTGGCTTGAACTTTATATAAAATGGCGTGGAACAAGCGTCGAACCTTCTTCGCGTGGGTGGTTATCAACCGAGCCCCAGTTTGCTGTTATGTGTCGAGCCCCACACGAGACAAGAAGGATTTCTGCAAGGAAGTGGAGTTTAAGTTTCTTCAACAGCAATCCTACTTGCTTGGCCGACAGGAAAAAGCACGGCCAGCGAGCACGGAGGGGTTCTTCAGGGGGAGGAGAGTTTTGCTTGCCTTCTCAGGCAGGTGAGTATTCGGTTCCACAGGGTGGATGTCGCATTATCATATTATTTTGAACCTAAAGCCCCGCGAAAACTCTGTTCTGATACTTCACTGCACTTTTGACAGGATGGGGTTGATATCGGATGGAGCAAGATGGGGAGTTCGAAGGAACCCCCGGATTATGAACTCGAGCCAACGGATCAAGAAGCCGGAAAAGCGAGGTACACGGGACAATCCGTACTGCTCGGAGTAGATGCTAGATTTGTCAACATATCCGATTTCAACGTCCAGCCACCACTAGGCTGTCCCTCTATCGAGTTTCATGGAGAAGCACAGGATGTGTCGATTAAATGTCTGAATTACCTTGCAGGCAAAGATTTCATGTTCGAATTACCATCTACTGATCTGGCATACCATTACCGGAGTAAAAATCTAGCCAATCGCAAGGACCTCTCTCTGACTCTTTGTGCTAGGGAGAAAACTACTACTTATCCGAAATTCTTTTCAATTGAAGGCAGCAAAATTTTCGTCAAGAAAGAAAAGTTCCGTGACCCTCCTATCCCTAGCCTCGTAGCCGCGCTTTGCCTCGAAATTTTTCCTTCACAGCTTTACTCCATTATTCAGTGGACAGAAAATGGGCTATCCACTTGCAGGGCAAGGAAGTTTACTACTGTACGAGTAGTTCGCAGATAACCTTGTATTGGAGAGGACCCGTTTTGAGTTCACTCTTTCTCTCTCTCGTCAATCTCATTGGCTACCAGAATAAAAGTAGTGAAATTCGCCCCCTTTACGTACAGATATGTCTGTGCGACGGGCTGGACTCCGGAGGGGATTTGTACATAAGCCCCTGTTTGCGAGGTATTTACTTCAAACATTTAATCGGATGTGACAAGGTAGTAAACTAAGTAGCCGAAGAAAGTCCTCATGGAAGGCTGGTGAACATGTTCAATTTTTACAAGGCCCCAGCTACCTTTTACAATTGCCTCGTTAACAATCAACTAAACAGCGAGGAGAAAGGAGTGTCATAGCTTGCTCGAGGCACTCGCATACTTTCTGAGATCCTTCGTCTCTTCCCTAATCGCTAGCTCGCTCATTATCTCCTCGCTTCCACCACCTTTGAAAAATCAGTAAGTGGTGTCGGGCGCACGCTGGGAAAAGGCCGGGATGGATACTTACCGACTGCCATGACCCTGACGTCCCTGGATATGGCCTCGATCCTGCAGGATGTTAATATGTTCCGACGTTTCTAGGAGTTGGTACTTAGTTACCTGCCCCCCTTACCACCCCTGGCATATCCCAGTCCACCCATAATTTGTTGTGCCTCTCTGACGCATTTCTCCAAGCATCGTGTACTAACCACCTTCAACATTGCTGCAGAGAATTGGAGCCTTAGTATGGGTTCAATAGAGGATGATTATTCGGCCTCTCCGTGGCACTGAACTTATTGAGGTACGAACACAACGCAGCATTCAACCAAAAGTTCCTTGCAAACCCACTGTGGATGGATTCAACCCCACGAAGAAAAAAGTGATTGCAGAGTAGCAATATTGGCCAGGGGGTGTTTGAGAAAGACCATCTCCCTCAAGCTTTGAGAATCAAGTCCGAACGAAAGGAAAGTTCCTAGGAGAGCACCTACCAGTCATTCCACCAATCCGAACATCATCCTTTCCACTCTTCCTATTCAGTTCTATCAACCAGGTGAGTTGCTCCAGGAACGCCTGAGCAGGCTCAATCATTCTGCCCATCTTGGAAAATTTGGCCCTGATGATCGGGTTTTCAATCAACTTCATGCCGAAAGTTTCTCTGGTGCATGCGTGTTTCCATGCATCTTCAGCACACACCCGACTAAGTCTGATTGCTTGTGTGGCGAGTGACTTTCTTTCTGCATTGAAGTTGGACATGATGACCTCGAAGCCGCGGTTCTCTTTGTGGATTAGGTTCTCCACAGGAACGACCACATCCTCGAAATTAATGAAGGTACTTCCAGATGCCCCGACGCCCGAATTGTACATCTTTCGTTTTGTCACGCCAGATGCTTTCAGGGGAATTATCAGGACGGAGACCCCACCAGCCCCAGGTCCCCCGGTCCGTACCGCTGCCGTCACGAAGTCCGCCCAGATAGCATTGGTAATCCACTTCTTGGATCCGTTGACGATGTAGTTGTCGCCTTTCCGAATGGCAGTTGTCTTAATACCAGCCACATCAGATCCAGCTACTTGTATCAGCGTTGATCTGAAGTAAAGAGAGTATCTTCTTACCATCTGGTTCGGTGATTCCTAGGCAGAATCGAATGCTTCCATTTGCCACACCAGGGAGGAACCTCTCTTTCTGAGCCTGAGTACCGAAGTTAATGATGGGTGGGACACCGATACTGTTACCTCCTCCAAGGCCCCACAGAACTCCCGTGTATGCCTTCTGATGTTAGTGAGTCTGAGATGAAGAGTCGGGGAGTTCGTACAACGCGCGACAGCTCATCGTTCATAATCAACGAGTGCCATGAATCCCATTGATCCATGGGGATGTCTCCCGGAGTTTTGATGTTGGGAAGACCAGTCACCATTCCAACATATCCCATCTCGACATGCCGTTGCCACGCCTGCATTGCATTAGCAAGATGCCAGAACGCCCATTGAATAGGGGTAACACGTACCGATTCTGGAATCTCCCCAGCTGACTCCCATTCGAAGGCATTTGGAAGGATCTCCTCATCAACATACTTCCGGACAGCCGCTCGAAGCTTCCGATGGGAATCATTGTAATGCGGTGAGACGTTCCTGGAATACCAGAGAGGTTCTGCGTATGGGAAGGGACTCCCGAACGCGGGGTATGCCGCCTTTTTATCTGAGGAAGAATTTGACATGACGAGGACGATTCTGCTTGAATGATCAGTAATATTTTCAGTCTGTGTATTTCGCAAAAACTTTGTTTGTGACATTAATATATCAGAGCGTTGAATCTTGAATGCACCAATGGACTGTCAGACGACGTTGTGTAAGCTTGTGAACCTCGGCATCTCAAGATCTGCAATTCTCATACCCGAACTCTGAGGCTTGCCAACGCGAATCCGAGGTGATGACGCCCGAGACCTTTGGCGGCAATTATATATGCTCACGCTCGGCCAGAGGTTATGGCGATGGCTTGGATTATTTAGAATGTGATCGAATGATGGGTCAAGGGCGACAGAATATAGGGGTTGCCGAGCATTTATGTAGCGTACGCTGTGTCACGCCTACGCGTACAACTCAGCCCGCTACCTATATATAGGAGGTTTCCTCGCCCTGTATGCTAGAATCATCATCCATAATTCTATTCTATCAAAGGGTTCCTGAAATATCATATCTTTCGCTTGGCTTGGTAGAGGGAGCTGAGCCCAACTTTGCCAAGCCTGCGTTGGTAATCCAGCCCCTTTCATCGTCGCTTCCTCTCCCTGCGAGTAAACAAAGATGAGGAAAGCAGAGATGACTCTGGGGGAAGATTCAAGAGACTTAAAGTTGCTCACTAGTGACGTAAAAAGATCTTTATGGTTCTAGAAATGAGACTTTTTTGATAAATTGAGTCAAACGGAGATCACCGACCAATTTTACAAACAGCTTGGACAACATCTACCACGCTCAGCACAACGAACCATTGTCCCTTGAGAAGATGCACCACATCGCAATGCACACCGTGAATGATATGCGCAGCGTTTCCATCTCCCACGAGAAGAATATTTCAGCCATCATACAGCAGGAGCCAGATGCTCTTGTACAGTACACAAGAATCAAGTTCCCACTCCTTCCCCACCCAAGCCAAGATCCTCGAAGAAGGAATCATCTCAACATCTCTACCTGGTCCGTCCGAAGTGAAAGCACTTCTGGAGGGGGAAATGAACCTGCACACCCACCATATCAAAAGATATATATATTCTGAACGCCTTTCGCCAACCATGAGGATCTGGAATCGTGCTGGGGAAAGAACCTTTTCGAGACTGAGTGGTGCTCTATTCTGGAATCCATGCAGGTGACAAACGGCGATGTTTCCTCGCCATAGTATATCCTCAGCTCTTTCTTCGCTTGCGATCATTCAACTGGTTTTGAGATAAGGAACGAAATGGTCGAAATTTTCGGAAGAGTCGTGTATGTAGTGTGTACAGAGTAGGCACATCACTCGTTCAAGGGGTAATTTGTAGGACTCAGCATGTGCAGGACCGCGTCGATATTCAAGGATTCCACATCTGATCTGCCTCGACGAAGGATACAATTATCATACTTTCGGCGGTTTGTTTAGGTATTGAGAAGCGTCCATCTCGAGGTCAGACTTCTAAATCGAGCTCCTGGAAGGATTTCATATCACTGGGCAGTAAGTAAGATACCATTTGCCGTTGGTCTGTCTGCTCACGAGGAAGCTTGAGGGTTCTGGAGTTTTTGTTAATCCTCAATCCCTTTTGTACAGTACAGTATCTCTGAAAAGTGAAATGACTTGTTCCGCCAGGAAAGGAACTCGCCAGCTTCGCTTCCTTATTTTCTTCGTGGTTTCTGCACAGCGTGACTTTGGATGACGAGGTGTCTCCCCCAAGAGGTGAGTAGAAAGATACGATACTATAGTTCCTGATAGAAGTCGTACAAAGGTGTAACGAGATACACTCAGCCCCTTAAAGATCAAGTACATAATCAAAGTCAAGCAACACAAACTAGCTGGCGAAGTCTTCAGTCCAAGACTTCGCACAACTTCAGCGACGTCCTCCCGTACGGCGCATGTTCCGTAGATCATTACTGAATTGACTTGGTCAGTTTCTCCCTCTCCCTCTCCCTCTCCTCTAGGTTTGACTTGCGACTATCGACATCGCCATTGCCGACTTGCCTATATCATGTACATACTCGCGACCATTTTCAGCTGTGTTTCATTGAGATAAATTGAGATAAGAGGAGACAAAATTCCTCCAACAACAACTTGGTCTCCAACACAACGCCTGAGCTGTCATCTCCCGAACTAAGTATGATAATCCAATTTCGCTGCTCGCTGGAATCCAATTTTTTTTTTTTTCTTTTTCTTCCAACACCCATCTCCAGAGAAGAAATAGATCACTTCATAATATTTCTCGCTACCTCCTCATTTTTGCCACGCTACATGCTCCTAGTAACATGAAAGAGTAGTTGCGGACTAATATGGGGATCATCCGTCACGCAGTGAGTGATACCTTTCGGAGTGGACGGTATCATCGGTATGCCCAGTGTATGCGAGACTCATCATTCATATCTAGACTCCGAGAAGGGTCGTTGGGAAGGGTCGTGGAGATTTATTCTAGCGATCAGGGCAGATTGGAGGAATGCGGTTTCACTTGCTGTTGTTATTGTTGGGGTTGGGTAACGGCGAGTGTATGTATGTATGTATGTATGGACACGGCACTGGACGACGACAACGATAAATGAATGTTGATTTTAATCATGTGCAACACCTACACACGATATCTACCAACCAACATCTCTTCCCTCCACAACACCACAGATCTACATACCTGATTCCCGCATACGCATCCGCGGTTCTCTAAGATATGCAGTGCAGCCGTGTGACGGAGTACAGTACAGCACAACATGGTTCCGATATTGCAAAGTCAAGACGAGACGAGACGAGACCCGAAAATAGGGAACGGAAGTACAGAGAGGGACTGCATATATATGCGTGACATTGTACGCAACGATCGACTCTTGATATTTCGCTCTCTGGAACATCGGCGATCTATTTCCCATAGACGAGGGCATTGCGGAGTTGGGTTTGGGGCAGGACTAATGTCGTGCTTGGCCACTCGGGCATTTAAAGTAGACAATAATACCAGTGGTTGTGGACTGAAAGATCGAACGATTGATTGCGAGGTGACACTGACTCGGGAATCAGGAGAGTCGGGGACGACGCGTTCGCTGCTCGCCCTGCTGCCCGGCCAGTGGAATTCCTATATGTAAGCTGATGCCGTCCGTCGCCCACCTCAGAGCTGAGTTCTTGATAGTTGATACCTACCTACGAAAGACCCAGTCATTGTCACATACCTTACCCAAGATCTAACACTCGCCTGCTCACGAAAGCTGAGCCTTCCCCACCAGCAATCATGCATCTCAACCCTCTACTTCTCGCGTCCTTGAGCCTTCTGGCTCCATGCTTCAGCGCTCCTACTAACCACAGCCCCAACATCGAGATCTCCATCAGCACCGAGGCTTCGTTCCCCGGTTCTGCTTCTGAAGTCTCTAGAAGCGAAGACATGTGCCTCCGAGGATTATTTCCGCTGGGTTTTGATTGCACTGGGTTTGGTCCCGAATGGGTGAGTCTTTTACCTCATTGCTATGGGAGATCATGCTAACCGTGATCGATGCTGTAGTACTTCAAGGTAAGTAGCTGTAACCATAAAGGCAGATCGGGTTGAGTGACTTGAGACTCGCAGAGAAATACCTGTTGCAGGAAGATTGCCAACGACTCGCCGTCTTCCGCTGCCGTTGTACCGGCTCCTGAAGTCTCGAGAGACCCGGAGATATGCTTGATAGCATTGCTCCCACCAAATTATGACTGCACTAAGTTTGGTTCTGGATGGGTGAGTCTTCTCTCTTCATGTCGTGGGAGATTGTGCTGACCGTGATGGATAATGCAGTACTACAACAAGGACGTAAGCGGACGTGCTCGCAACCATGAGAGTGATTGGCTAACGAGATATAGAGTCGTACCTGTTGCACACGGGCCGACAACATCCCGCAGGAGGCTTCGACTGTCGCTGTCCCTACACATGAAGAGTCACTCGCGGAAGTTTGCTCTCCAAACCAATTTCCGCAAGGTTTTCGTTGTAGAATCGAGTTTGGTATGCCGACTGGGTTCGAATCCAAGTCATCTGTTCATTCCAATGTGAATGTCCATGGCGGTATGCCAACTGTATTCGAATCCAAGTCTCGGGTTGAATCCTATGAGAATGTTCACACGGAGATGCTGTGAGTGCCTGGTTCTCTCTCACTCAAAGATTCTGACCTGAGCTGACACCCCATGTGCGCAAGTTGATCGTGGTCGCCCCTGGGTGTGAGCTAGATTCGAGGAAAGCAGGGGCTTTGAGTATGGTTGGTGAGAGAATAGGATGCCGAAACGGATGCGCTTCTTTCACTTCTTGACGAAGGGCCTTTCTGCTTGATGTTTATTTTTTGTTCTTCATTGGTATCTTCTAGTCATCTAGGACCCATCAAGCCGCATGCTGCAGGAAAAAGAATCAATTCGTTGACTCTGTCTGTGGAAACCTTTCTCGTGCCTTGTGACCTGTCTGCTGTTTTCGGGAAACCTTCAAATGTTTGTTGCTTCACCCTCTCAAAACTCTGTCTCTTCGAACACTGCCTCCTCGGCCTCCTAGATGCTATGTCCAAAGCCGTCAGCATCTCCCCTCAACAGAAGTAATCAAAGTGGTCAGGGGAGAAAGGTCTTTCGCATCAGATTAACGAGATATGGTTATGATCTCATACGCAGCAAAGCAGCATCGAAAATAATGAAATGGATTTGGTTGCTCATCATGAAAGGTTACGCCATGGAGGTGACGAAGAAATAGAGGATGTGCTCTTGACTCACCGCTGATCTGTAACCCCGACGCGTACGAGGGGGGTTAATGGAGTTGTGTATTCAAAAGACCAGATACGGAAAAGCTGGGAAGGAAGGAAAAGAGGAGGAGGAGGATATCCCCTTGAGTTGAAGGCATTGAGGGGAACAGTGACAATGTGTGATGAGACGTGATGACGATGAAAAGGCTCGGAGGAGAGAAAAGGCCATCGACACGGAAGGTATTAGCGCCAAGACCGGCTCATCCCCCGCAATCATTTCCCCGCCAACCAGATCCACCGAAAATGACCCACTTCCCCAAATGGGTGGACCCAGAGCTCCACCTGTACTCATTCTGGGCAGTCCCGTCACTTCAGTGCCGATCAACACCAAGTCAATTCCATTCCTTCTCATCATCTGATATTGCAAATTACCTAGGAGAGTATATCTTCAAACTAGGTTTCAAGCTGTCCAGGAGTAAACAAACAAATCAAAACATCTCCCTCTCATTTCCCACCAAAACCCAATTCCAAACCCAAATCACTACAGCAATTTGCCATCATCCAACAAACCAGAGTCAAATCCACTCACACCGACCAGCACCACTCAGCTTCCCCCCTGCCCGCCACATTCACGTCCACGTCTCCCCCAAAACCAAAACCAGCCAAGGTGGTCCCCCAGCTTGACTTCAGCCAGCCAATCAACAGCCTCGAGTGTCCACCCCTGATTCTGAATCTGGTGTAGGAGAAGGAAGGGTCTGGGAGAAACTGGGAAGGATAGATAGAGTATTATTTATTAGGCTTCCCCGCGCGCAGCTGGGAGGGAAGCTTGGACTCCACGCTCGGGAAGCTACCTGACTGCCTTGACTACTACCTTGGTTGGTAGGTACTTACTTACTTTGACATTAACATCGCCGATCCCTCCCTTCTATTCTATCTCTTCTCGCCCTCACCTCATTCTCTCTCTCTTCCTCTCCCTCTTCCTTCAACACCACGACGCGACTTCAATTGAACAGCAACTCAACCGTGACAGACAGCGACAATCAATCAATTGAGAGCATCATCAGACCAACTCGAGCCAAGGCAGCTCATTGATCAATCGATCAACCACCACCTCATACCACGACCCAACAACACAAACAAATCCAAGATGAAGACCGCAATCCTCCTCTCCGCAGTCCTCGGACTAGCAGCAGCTCAGAACCTCTCTGGTCAACCAGCATGCGCAGTACGTATCTACCTCTCCCACCTTTCACTCATACCACTCCTTCCTCCCTCCAGAGCTACCCCCTCCCTCCTGTTCCAATTCCAGCCCTAACTCCATCTCCATCTCCAACGCAACACCCACCAACTAACACCTCCCTCCCCAGTCACCCTGCCTCTCCTCCGCCATCACAGCCGTAGGATGCGCCCTCAACGACCAAGGCTGCCAATGCGGCACCGGAAAATCCAGTATCCAAATCGCCGTCGCGACATGCCTGATCGCAGGCTGCAGCCCCAGCGACCTCGCACTCGCCCAAAAAGTCGGCAACGAGCTATGTCTCGCATACTCCTCCACAGCCGCCGTGTTGACTATCCAGACTAGCACTGGTCCGTTGACTACAACTGGTAGTGGGTTGGGTACGACGACTACGGCTACGACGAGTTTGGCGCAGACGACGGGCACGACGACAGGGAGTGGGAGTGCCAGTGGTACGGGAAGTAGTGCTGCTGCCACCACGAGTCCAGCTACGACGAGTCCTCCCTCTTCGAGCGTTTCGGGATCTGGAAGTGCGGCTGCGGGAACGACTAGTTCGTCGACTGCTGGTGCTGCGCAGGGTGTTAAGGGTGCGGGTGTTGGTGGGGTTTTGGGTTTGGTTTTGGGTTTGGTGGCTGCTTTGTGAGGAGACATACACACATCCTACTGGATAAATTTGGAGGACTGGAGAGAGGGCAAGGCGGAATGGGTAGGATAGCATAGGATGGACGGACGGATGGATGGAGGAGTATGTTTGATTAATCATGTAAAGTGAAGGAAGGGAGCTTGAGATTCTGCTAGTGGTATACCGCTTCATTAAACCGTAATTTTCATTATGCTCATTAAGTCTATTCCATCATACTTTGTCCCCAGGCAGGTATGGATCTTGTGCCAATTACCAAGGTAGCTGTAAAGGTGTAGGAAGGTTCTTCCCGATCGTCACTTCAGCCGTTCCAATATCTCCTACAACACATTGTTAGCCCCTCATATCTCTCCTCTACCAGCCCAAGTCTAAATCCCAAAGCCAACCAAAGGAAAGTCATATAAAGAACAGAAGAAGAACTCACTCGGCCCCCTCGGCGCCCAAAACTCCCCACTCCTCTCCATCCCCAACCCCTCCACCCACTCCACCAAACTCCCCGCCGCCTCATCCGGCGTAACCGCACCCCCCTCATCCCAATACTTATCAAAGCCCACCCCCTTCGTCATCTCCGTCCTCATAAACCCCGGGTGCACAATCCCCACCACGACGCCGTGGTCCTTCAGATCCAGACTGAGCAGTTTGCCGACCATGTTCAGGGCTGCTTTGGAGGCGTGGTGGGCGTAGTTCCCGCCGCCTTCTTTGGAGTGTCGGAGGGTGATGGAGCCGGCTTCGGAGGAGATGAGGAGGATCTTTGAGGTGGGTGGGAGGAGGGAGGAGGTGTGGAGGGAGTGGATTATGAAGGGGGGTGAGATGGAGGATGTTGCTGGGAAGAAGAGGTTAGTTGGTTGGTTGTTTGGGTTGGGTTGAGGTTTGGGATTGAAGGAGGAGAGAGAGGGAGGGAGTGAGGGGACGAACTGTATGTTTTAACTTCGACTTCCCAGTTTGGACCGTTGGTGAAGTCTTCTGTTGCGAAATATCCTGCTGTTATGATCTGCGAATAGTATCAGCATATATTTCAATATCTCACCCACTCCGTCCTCTCCTCCCCCTTCCAATTCCAATTCCCTTTCCCCTCTCGTCATATCCCTCCCCCCATCTATATCACCTTCCTTCCCCTTCCTCTCCATCCATCCATCCACACCCCCAAAACAAAAGCAAACCACCCAAGTAAAAACTCACAACAACATCAAAGCCCTTCACACCCCCAGCTATCCCTCCTCCCCCTCCCCCTCCTACTCCAAGCACACCCAACTCCTCCACAAGCCTATTCCCAACCCCACTATCCGCAACATCAATACCCCTCACCCAAACAACCTTCTCATTGAACCCACTCGTAGGCGCGCTGTCCTGTCGTGTAGTCGCGAAGACAGTCGTATCTGCTCGCGAGGCGTAGGCGTTTGTCAGACTGGCGCCGAGGCCGCGCGTTGCGCCTATGATGAGGATGTTGGGCATCTTTTGGATCTTTCTCTTTGGGGGGTATTTTTAGGGAGGGAGGGTTGGTGATGTTGATGAGGAGAGTTGAAGGAATTGGAAGGAGTTTGTAGGTATGGGAAGTGGGGGAAGGAGGTTCAATGACGTGCGGATCTTGTCTGATTATCTCATGGAGGGGCAGATGCAGATGCAGGTGCATTCAGGGGTCTACCTTGGTAGCTGCAGCTATTGGATAGTGAGTGTGCTTTCAGTGGATTCCAGGTGAGGTAGGGATTGTCCTTTAGCATGTGAGAAGCCTGAAGCTCTAGTGCGGGGTAGGTTGCTTCAGGGGAGCGGGGTGGTCAACTCCTACCCCTAATGGAAAAAGGGAATGAAAACATAGAAGGGGGAGAGAGAGAATTTGCCAAAATGAAAGAAAAAAACCCCCTTCTCTGATTTCGGATAGGCAGATAGGTAGACTTTATTCCAGTTTACTATTTATGTGAACGATGTTACACTTGAGAGTAGCGCGAATTCCATCAACGTTGATGATCTTGAGGCATTGTAACTTGAAGCGGACATGAATATATATTCTCTCTGTCTCTCATTTAAAACAATGAAGCTTCCTATCACTCGAATATTACACACCTGACGCTTATGTTGACTTTGACTTGCCGACTTTCATTAACATTCCGCTCAGGCTTTGTGTTCATTCCCAGAGAAGGTATGCTCGTCCTACAGAGACAAACAGAAAGATATCAGATCTCTCCCCTTCGAACATGTCATCGCCAGAGGTAGACTTGATTGATATGACGCTGTCCCCCGGTCCCCCGAATGCATCTGTCCCCTGTGCTCAACACATCTTCTCTTCTCCTTCTAAGTATGTCTCCACCTAGCAACTTCCATTGTGTTCGCAGACTATTCGTACTGGGTGAGGTACGCGTGCAATAACGTAGGGCGTGGGTCAGACCTCCTAGCGGAAAAGCACTCTCGAAGTCGCAAGCTGGAAGCTGTGTTGGCAAGTCGGCCATTGAGGAATCGACAAGCTGGGAATGGAGGGATCTATATTCTGGGTATCAGTAGTCCTATCCCAGGAGCAAATACATACCCATACTGTTCCTGCTGTTCCAGGGTAAGGGACCTGTATTGGTGTTAGCCTAAGGAACCTCACATGCCTTTTTGGAGGTCGCAGAGAAGTAGGCATGAGTTGTTACCTTTCGTGGACGAGATCGATCTTAGGAGTTGCCAGAGATGAAATCAAAAGGCTCAATCGTCCAGGGACGAGAACTCAATCGACATGGTACCCCGAAGCATGCTCTCCTGATACAATCCGGGACCAGGATTGACAGGGGGCACCTCCTATGCGAATGGAAATACGGAAACTAGATACTCCGTTAGCAATGGTCAAGGGGTTCTGCAAATTCTCGGTCCTCACCTTTTCCTTGAACGAAAGGCACTGAGGAGTTTCCTCGGTGTAGCCAACGCAGAACCACTCAAGAAATCTAGAGATCCAGAGATCTTGAGGGCTCAGACGATGCTTTCCCGAAGTTGCCTCACCTGCAGAACAGATTCCGCGGACCAGGAGCAAGTTGCAGATGAGACCTCCTAGTCGAGGTGCCCTGTTATAAGACATTAGCAAATGGAACTTGATTGAGAGAGGAAGAGGATGGCCACGTACAGTTACGACGACGGATGTGCCGCTTGGGAGTTACCAGGGGTATCATTGAGGAACATGGACCGCGTCTCCGAAGAGAGGGGATCTGCCCGAGAGGGGATCTGCCCAAAAGGGGATCTGCCCGACAATGAATTCCGAGGTGTCTACACCCTCTACAAAACATTATCCGCAATGGACAGGTAGATTGGATCTCCCAGTTGAAATGGCACTTGGAAATGGTTCCGCCTATGGAGAAACAGGCAGTCAGCATGTGTTCGCCTTCAAAAGATTTACCTAGGTTCAATCCAAGTGGGCTTCCTCCTCGTTCCATCTAGGCCTGAAAATACAGCCTGTGAGTCCCAGGGATAATTGAAAGACAATGGTGGGTGGCAAGGTCATCGCTCGTAGATGGTGAAGTTGGGAAATGGGAATGCGCATGAAAGTAAACCTTGTCGAAGGGTTATGTCTGGTGGTAGAAGGTAGGTATATATAGGTAGAGCATGGTGGAAGTGGCTGGCGCTAAGCTAGGCAGCTTCCTCTGAAAGGAAAGGTGGGACCTCGCTTATTTTGCCGCATCCGACTTAGACCCACCTACAACAGAAATTGATTCAACCTACCTAGGTACCTTTCGTACATGTGAATCGGCTGCATTCATTGGCATGATTCGCCTTTCACTTCGACGACTTGCTAGGTAGGTAGATAGGTAGGTAGGTAGGTAGGTAGATACCTTACTTGCACGAATTTGCCTACCAAGGTAGAACGAGTCGTTTCACCTTCCACTTTTAGAACTCTATCAATACCCCCCGTTTCCTCCTGATTCAGGCACAGGTCTACGCTTGTTGCAATTTTCTTCTGTCCTAAGGAATGGTCGACTTAGCAGATGTCACTGATTACGAGCAGAGTAGTACATGCAAATCTCAGCGTTGTGATCAGGTGTAAAGTTGAAGTGACGTCTTGCAGTTGATCTATCTTTTCCGCTGCAACCAAAGACTCCAACAGCGCCACATAGTAATTCCTAGCGAAACAGTTCAACCCCTAATACAGACACTTCGGTTCTGTTGCTCTCCAAATCATTCTTTTCCAATCTGTTTATCGAACTCAAAACGAAATCTGTGCTCCGTGTCCATCCTCCAGTCGTCAAAGATGCTTCTGAAAATATTCACCTGTTGCTGGGAATACTTGATAATATCCTGGAATGGAATCATGTAATAGCCCACCCCAGGAGAATTGTGCGTATCTCGATTTCGCAGCCGACGGAACGCTTCAAGGATTCGCGCATTCGGACATTTCCTAGTGACCACAACAGAGTCCATGACAAGTTTGCAGTGGTCAATGTCCTCGAAAGTCTCATAAAGAGCATTGAAGTTTCTCAAGAAACCGTTGCGACGGGCTTCAGTCTCATCATCAGCACATATCTTTGCCAGCTTCTGAGGGGCCGTTAGTTGATGTAAATCAAGAACGTGAGAGAGTACCCACCGGAACAGTATTGAATTCTGCCCCCCACTTGGAATTTCGTCGGAATTTCTCATCAACAATATAACAGAAAACGTCAAAAAGAAGTCGACAATGCCAAAGCGCTGACTCTGTGGGATATCTTGCTCGAATGTTCCGCAAAACGTTTCGAGTAGCCAAAGCACTATCATATTCGACCCTTTTTATTTAGCTCATGTCGTGGCAAAACCAAATGTTGGGTACTTACGAGTGATCAACGCGCCAGCGTTCCCCAGCCCATGAAGTCATCCCCTCACATAACATCCTTTCATTCTCCTGGAAGAAGAATCGAACATTCTCATCTCTCTCAAGTCTTTCCTTTGTAACTGTTGAGTTTACGGGGCATGTGGTGACAGTGAGAGATTGGTTTTCTTGGCCAACATTGGTCTCGACCCTTTGTCTTTTGAGAGGACGTGGTACATCTTCATCCACAACTCTCTTAGCATCACCCATGTCGCTGTTTTGTGCTTTTTCGCTCATTGCCATGCTAGGTTGCTTGGTGATCGAGGTAGAAACACTGCTGGGGATTGAACCGAATGGTTCCAGTTGCAAAACAGCTCCATGCAATGATACTCCGGTGAGTTGGCTCACCGCAATTTTAGCAGATGCCGCATCTTGGAATGCCACCAAGCCGCAACTTCGAACCTTCCCGTTTTTGTCCACAGCAGCGTTCATTGAAGTCCGAGAATATCCTGAGAAGTGCGAGAATATACCCGACAGATCTTCCAAGCTAATGCGCGACGAAAGGTGAGCACATTTTATGACGGACGAAGCCCATCTTGGTTCGGCTTCTTGAATGGCAAAAGCGTCGATATTGGACAGAGGCTGCCTGCTGCCATCGGTGGGTTTAAAATCGCCCAGATTTGCGTTTGTTTGGGAGCTGGCTTCTGAGGAAGAGGGGTCGTGTGCTGGTACTTCTGGTTGATTGGACAATTCAGGGTTGAATTTGGGGGGTGGGACTGGACTGGTAGACTTCGACGGCTGGGAATCTCCACTTCGTGTGATCCGCGTATCAATTTCGCTATTGACCGAACCAGGAATCCGCCTTTTATCTCCTTGAACATCGCGATATTCCGCAGAAGTCGGTGTATAGGTCCGGTCTCCACGACGGTTTTGAGATTCAACGAAGCGTCCTAGGATGCAGTCAATATCCGGCCACATCCTTGCTACGGGTGAGCTCTTACCTCGACCTATGTCTTGGAGACCACCAGAAGGGCGGAACACTGGGCTGTCATCTCTTGATCGAGCACGGTATGGCGACTTTCATCATTAGCGCCGCGGATTCTTGATCAACAACTGGGAGGAATTGAGGTTAAATGGGTGTTTCTGTGCTCACTCTTTCTCTTGATCTTGAACGACTTCGGCCACCCCGATCTCGATTCGGCGCAGTCCCCTGCAAGAGTCAGTTTGGATGATGAACAGAATTGTAGTTTCGTACTCTGCGATTGCCTGGTGGGCTGTAGTGATCTTTCTTTCCTTTTGATTTCGCCATACTACCAGTTGAGCTGGTGCTGAATTCGAAATTGTTGACTGGTACCTAATGTCGTTCTTCTTCGCCAGTTTAGGTTGAATTTATGGTGCTCCACGGACGAAAGACTTTGTTTCTCAAAATGAAGAATTTCTCGATCTAGAGAAAGATAATTGATGATGCCGCAAAACTGTCGTCGAAAAACTGTAGCGAGAGGTTCGAAAGTCCCCGCCTGACGAAAGGAATCACGTAGTCAAGTCGCGTTGCCAAGACCATCGTCCTGCAGGGATGATATGTCGCAGACAGTAGAGGCATTCACTTGCTGAATCCATCAGGTGGCAGAGAGTCCTAAAAGTGAACTGCATGGGCGGCTCATTGAATTTTTGCTGGATCCCAGGAACGCAAACGCGTCATCATGCTGCAATACAGAGCTGTCCTTCAAACACTGGCTCTAACGATTCAGTGTATAGAGTAGCCTTTTTAGTCCTGGAGTATCTATACATAAGATCTAATTTGCTGTTCAAATACCCGCCCATCGCAAATGTTACCTTGCTATGTGTTGCGGGCAGCGGGTTGCGGGTTGTAATCAGCGACAAGTGAACAGCACAACAACACAACGGGCTCTTCTATTCAGAGCCAAAACAAAATCTGCTTCAGAGAATCTGCTTATACAGTCCACAATTTGATCAAATCCACAAGAACAACAAACACCCTTCCAGCAATGATCACGCCATTCAGACATATTCATTCAATCGACAGCCTAAATCAATGAGAGGACAGGAGTCGGCTATGAAGGCTACAGCTGTCGCAATTCTAAATCAATATCTTGAAGGTGATTGAATAAATGCTTACTGCAGCAAAGCTGGTTAGAATCAATTCTGAAGTTGTTGTTTGGTAGGGGTTTTAAGCGACATTTTTAGTGTCCTCAGGCATCATCAAGTATGAGCGAAACGCTAAGCTTCAAATGGAAGTTTGTTGTCAATCCCGACGACATGTCGATGAATTTTCGCCCCACGAAAAGGAATACATTGTACAATATTTGTATAATGATATGGTCACCGAGGTTCCAGGTCTGTCATCGCGAAGAATATATGTTACTGAGGAACTGACAATCTTGCGCGCAGCTTGCTTGACATTTTGCACCTACCAGACCTTGCCAAGGTGACGAAACCTCCACATCATGGTCGCTCCCATCGCAGAGGCCCCTGGCCGCAAGGTAGGTGGACTTCCATTGTACTGATGAAGGCACTTATTTGGAATAGGGTAATAGCCAGAAGGAGCTCTTCCCAGACAAGTCAAATCGCAGAGATGGTCAGGCAGAGAATCCAATGGTGAGTTCGAAAAATTGTCTGCCAGATCTGAAAACTAATAGACAAAAACAAAGGAGGGGTTCAAGAGAGGTAGCAGTGATCGCAGGGATAATCCAAATATCCACGGCCTCCAATACCTTCGTCCTCAATTCCAAAACCAGAGAACCGAAAGCTCAAGCCGCGCCGTCAAGGAAACCATCTCCCACGATTCCAGACAAGACACCCCCAGCCACCTTCACCGAGCCTCATCCCGCCCCGACATCCACCCCACCGACGAAAGAAAGCCATCGTCAAATTCAATCCGCAAAGCCGACGAAGAGATGCCCGCTTACAAGTTCGTGAAGTGCCGCCAGATTCCAAGTCGAGTTTCGGCAAAGGACCTGTTCTCGGCCTTTTCCTTCTTGGATAACCCGACATTGGTCACAATTCTGCGAAAGCCAACTGGATCTAGCCTGGCATTTGTGCAGTTCTCCCACAGCTCACTTGCTAAGAAGACCATGAAAGAATTGGACGGCACAAGCATTGGTGGGAGATCTTTGTCCTTGGTTCTTGCTCCGAAAGTGGACCGTGAACGTGGAAGCTCGGCAGAGAACTGGGGTGCGGAAGATCAGAGAAAGTGGAATGACAAAGAGGTGAAGCGGTTGAACAAGTTGTAAGTCTACCCACGATCCAACACGTATGCTTGAACTAATGGTGCAGATTTGAAAATCGGTGCAACATGTTTACAGACTATTTTGTTGCATTTACAAATGATATCGAAACCCAGTATCCTCAAGAGACGCCTCTTCAACGCAAGAAGAGAGTATTCAAAATATTTGAGGCCAGCAAGGAAAAGGCATATCAGCATTTGAAGTCAAAAGTTTCATTGTATGATACCGACAATGTCCAGGTAAGCTGAAGGAACACCTCTTTGTGAACTTCAATTCGCTGATGCAGGCTCAGCAACTCATGCCACCAACGACAACTCCTCAACTGGTCCACCTAGAGGCTTTGTCCCTCAACACCATGCACTATTCAGAGAGAATTGCAAATATGAGGTTGTTGAGAATTGCCTGGCAAAGGGATATCAGGCTTCCGGCGAGAAGGTATGGCAAGAACGTGGAGAGATTGGTCAACCTCCGAAATATAATTGCGCATATTCTCGAGGGGCCGATGACTACAATTGTTCCTTGGGATGAGATCCTGCCGTATCTGAGAGACGATTTGGATGACGTGCACGCTGCGCAAGCAGAATCGGACCTCGAGTGGGATAGTTGCTTCGACGCTTACATTGCGGAGAGTCAGAACCCGAATGACGATCACAGCGGGGTTGTCGAGGAAGCTTGGTATGATCAAGGACGGTAGTCACTTACAATGTTTTCCATTCTCCGAATAGATGAAAGGAGATTGTCCAATGTTGGCATCTGAAGTGGCGGTTTGTTGTTGTTGTTGGTATTCATGAAGCAAAGGGAAGACGGGAATAGCACTGCTGATGTCACTCACTGTACATTGTACTCGACGCGTAATAGGCAGAAAGGAACGAGCTTTTTTCTCTTTTTTTGTCCTTTTGAAGATCAAGGCTTCTGTGATGTGAATAAAGTTATTTATGAGTGAATGTGATGTTAGTTAAAGTGCCTGCTTCCTGTGGAGGCCTAGACGATTTGTCGTTGCGTCAGAATATCACGTGGGGAGAGTATTTTTTTAGCGCGAACTAGCGGCATTTTCTAGCTTTATCTTCCCAGCCCAACCTGCTCCTCTTGTAAACTTCGAAATTCTTCTTTGCCTTCTTCGTCAACTCTATCAACCTCACCTCACAATTCCTTACCTCTACTGCTGCTGCACATTCCTCTCTTCTCATTTGAATTGTTCACGCTAACATCTCTCAGGAATTCAGCAGTCAAGGCGATTGCCACTTGGTAAGACCGGTTCACCCTCCAATTTTGTCTATGAAAAGCCAGAAAGAGACGGAGGAAGCTGCTGCAGGCACAGCAGTTCCAGAGACAGCAGAGGTCTTAATAATTGGCTTCACTCACATATTCTCGTGTAGGCAAGATTGCGCATAAGGATACAGGAGCGCGGTTGCCATCTGCTCTGGGTTTTACAGGTGCAGCTGGTGATGGTCGCAAGGCTGGCCGCCCATCATATGCGTTGGCTGGCCCCTCTTGGGCCGACACGATTTTGGTGGTACCATCAGCCACTCCTGAGATTTGGCTTAAGGGCTAAGTCAAATCGCCACTTGACCTACACTGGACTTTACAGTTGGAGGTGGGGGCTTAGGGGCCAGGACTTTGCGCTGGGCTAGACATTTGCAAAGGGTCCGCCGGGCAGTTGCACTGCCACCTTTACTGAACTTAACGGTGTCATCTCTGATAGACCGGTTCTCGTGGAAGCACTGGCCAGCTCCAAAGAGTACGACGGTGTTTTGTTCGGTGAGTCTACCATTTTCTTTAAATGCAGCAGCGGTATCAACACTCCCTCATTCCTCTTCTGCACTATACCACCTGAAACGCGCGAGCTGCGGAGTAGTTACAATGATGTCGAGCATCGGGCTGGTTTAAATGTGTGCATCAAGGTTTGTCAAACCAATCCCTCCATTCTGCCACTATGCTTACCTTACTTTCGACAAAACCTCTCTCTACGCTCAACTCTACGCTTAACTCCCTCTCTACGACCGATAATCTACATTAGGCACTCGATTCTGCTTCGATATCACCTTTCACAAGATTTCGCCTTCGATCTGGCCTCAAGAACATCTCGGCTCGGTACTTCAAGCTATACAACTCACGTTAGAGATTGCTATACCACGAAATCGCAGATCAAGATTGCTTTGGGGCTAGAGATATGTGGGGAGTTGGTGGGGTCTAGGCAGACATTTCGGAAGAACACGAGGAGGATTGGAATCAAGACACTTGCTGATAATGAAATTGGAGGCGCGGAGAGTATCGAATACTATTGCAGGCAATGAGAAAGGAGGGGGGATGGCTTGTTTAGCAGGAGAATTTGCAACGCCATGGTAGACAATCCTGCGAAGGTCTACGGCGAAAATTTGAATTTGAAACTGCAGCAAAATCTTTACTCTTCATTTGTACAAATAACAAAAATTACGTGCTCCTCAAGTAAAACAACTCGTCCTGACCTGGGACAACAGCTTCGTGTTTCTCAATAGCTAGAATCTCATGACCTGAACGTTACCCACAGCAGATTCCCTCCGCCTCGATGGTGTCCTTGGCATCCTCAATTCCACTCAAAGTCCCAATAATCTCCAGGACAAAGTCTCCAGGCCTAACATAGTCATTAGGATAAATTTAGATCGAACAACCGCCACCTCTTCTTGTTAACATAGCCATATACCAGATGTCTGTAAAATGCGTCCTGGTGGAAAACTTCAGAGAAATCTGCTCGTAGTACGTGGTAGTGTTGGGAACATCAAAAGGCTCATGAACTTGAATTCTGGTATCTACTTGCCCACCCACTTGTTATCCCCAATCAATCAACTCGGTCCAATGTTATGCGCACTCTCATTGCTTTACATCCTCTCTTCGAATTCATCAACCCTTGTTCTATTGATCTTTGCGGCTGCAGAGACTGCTGGCGAATATTTATCCTCCGCGATGGTAACCCATTTGTCGATAGTCAGCATCTTCGGTTCAAGACTTCCTGGCTCCATGATCCAGTAGATTTCTCCTCCAATCCAGGACAGCCTGATTACTGCCATTTAACACTAGCTTTATGATGTAGAGAGTAGAGTCCGTGAAGAGCCTTCACAATTTGTCTCTCGGACTCAGCGCGCTGGGCTGGAGAAAGTCTCGATAGCCCGTGGTCCTTTGCATGTAGCCAGGGGAAGTAAGTCTTGGTGGATCGCAACCCGTGGTATCTTGGCGACCTTCGTTAACGGAAGGTATCGAAGGAAGCCAATGATGTTGTCGATGGAGCTGTATTTTCCAAAGTATACGACGTCGACTTGCGGTTTGAAATACAGCTTTGGCCTATTCTCTTGCCCCTCCGGAGAATTGAAAGGACTACCATCGAATTCGGTGACTTGTAGTACTTCAAAAACTTCCGCCCGACTTTCTCTGTTTGTATGGAGTATGGCCGTAGGCTTTCGAGACAGAGGGTTGATCAAGGATGTGGTTCGCAGGCTTTTTGCATGGCCAATTTCAACGAGGCGAGGCTGATGAGCAGCGTATCGCCAGACGTTGATTCTGAGTTCGGCAGGTAATTTAGGGAACTGTAAGAAGTAAGAGTTACTTTAAAAGATAGTCAGACGTCTACATGCACTCCAAGTTCGGACCAAGCTTTACCTGTAAAGCTGCAAGGTATCTGCGCCATCTTCTTGTGCCATTGCCAGAGATGTTGGAGCAAGGGGCAGCGGAGGCGTCGTCATAGAGGTCAGTACAAGGCAGCTTGGAATTTCGTGACGCCAAACGGATGTGCGAAACACCAATGAGTCGGCGATGTTGATCACCCGGACATGGAAAGAGGCTGGAGGGGCCGCCTTGCTGTTGTTTTGGTATCCTCGCTTAAATCCACGCTAGTCCCATCTAGCACAAGCCCATTCTGCAACTTCTCAAAACCAAGCAACCTGAGCCTCCTTCCTCTGACTTCCTTCACTTCGCGAATAAGATGCAGCATATCTCACTAATCTGACTATAATCGCTACTGAGCTCTACGTCGAGATTTAAGAACGAAGACGTGTCCCACAGGTAAGTTCCTCGGTCTCCATTCATCAATTGTCTTCTCATCCTTCCATTCTGACCATGCCTATGGTCATCATCGCCTTTGAAATTACCTGACAACTCCAATTCCCAGATTTCAACTTCGATCATATTCCTCCTCTCCCAAACCAAACGCAAATTCCTCCCACATGTCCTCTCCCACGTGCAACCTGTGCAATAAAGCACCTGCTGGTCTCGCTAGCCACAAGAAATGTAGTGGTTGCAAGTCTTCACTATACTGCTCCGTCGACTGTCAAAAGAAAGACTGACCAACACACAAGCTTGTCTGCGATCAATTCAAGTTCTTCGAAGCCAATAATCCCCGACCGTCTGCCGCATACAAGCTCGCAATACTTCTCCCAGTCGACGAGGGCATGCCAAGACTCGTCTGGCTCAAAGCTGAGAAGATAGACCCCTTTTCAAATTATGAGACCCCTCAGATTGGACAGTACTTTGGCATTAAGGACTATATGGCCAAATCTGTGGTTGCAAGTACTCATTTGGCGAAGAGTAAGCCCGGCCTGCAGCCATGCAACATGGCCGACACAACTGTCATATTCATTCGAGAATCAGGAGGCGTGGATGGATCGGCAACAAACCGAAGCGTTGTTCACATGATGAAGGGCAAACAACAACAACATGACTGGAAGGGTCCAATGGTCATTCTAAGCCAGCTAGGAATCAAGATGAACCCCCTTATCTTCCAATTTTCGACTGGTTGTAGACTTCCTCAAGAACTGTGGCCCTGGAACTGATACCCTCCGACCTACTCTCATTACTGGGATGACTGCTATCCAACTTGTCTCTCTAGAAAAGCCATCAAACTTTGTCCAAGGCGTCGGAATTGCAAGCAAGGGAGACGTTATGCTGCATGGACGGATGAAGTTCACTGAAGTTCAAGTTCCCCTTGGCCACCCAATCTTCGCCTCCAAATCCACCGAAATCTCAAACTACATGGGAATCCCACCACTGGTCAAGAAAATCGGAGTCTTCAGCAAAGACGATTTGGACAACGGTTACAAGTTAGGCATCAATGTATTCCAGAATTGTACTGCGTTGTTCTTGAATATGGAGGCCAATCCTAGCGTGAGAGATGGGGCTATGCGGACTTTATCGAATGGGACAAGACAATTGGCACGGTTTTGGTTGTCAGACAAGATAAGGCGGCTATCACTTCTCCACAAGTCGAGGCTATTACGAGCTTTTGCAAGCTGGAGCTCTGTGAGTCTAGGGAGAGCTCTCAGAGGGCTGTTCTGATGAAGATGGCAACCGTAAGGGCAAGCAAGAGATTCGAAAGATGAAGGACCAATTCCTTAAGGTTCACATGGGCAAGAAGGCCTTCGAGAATTACTTATATGAGATGAAGCAGAGAAAAATTGATGCCGGTGATGGTGCATCGGAGAACGCCACGTCTCCGTACCTGGCTAAAGCATGGGGGACAGGTTTTTACTTTCTCGACGGCTCTGATTCTAGTCGCATCACCTTGGTGGAATGCTTTGAGGTGGTTCAAATTCGGGTTGGTATTCAAAAGCCTGGATATGAAAAGTGCAACGAGATGCACCAAATGACCCCTGGAAAAGCGAGTATTTGGGCCTTCTTCTGAGCGGAATCTCAAAGAAATTTTTCTCTATCGATTATCAATGTGAAACAAATGTGAGATAAATTTTGAAACAAAAACACCAGACTGCTCACTTCCTTTGTTAAAGGTTGCTATTCAAGCTACGTAGACTTGGTCTTTGTTGAATGAGGTCATATGCGGACCACGTGCAAGGCGAACTACCTGTGCCATTCATGTATCAATCTTCCCTTAGAAGGAGAAACGAATGCTTCAAAATTTTGTTCACAAGTGTGGTTTCCATTCACTAGTTATCCATACGGCTGGTTTTCACCCCAGCCATTTCGATTCTTCAACCTCGTTAAGTATTGAAATCGAGTCCTAGCGCTCCTCATTCGAATACGTGATTATCCCCATCACCACGACATAGATCTTACTTCAGCATATTCGTCAGCCAATATCTCCGTTACTTGTGCAGTACGTATCTGGAATCATTCCTTCCTTCTTCAACTTTGACAGCTTGAGCTAATTCTGAGGCAGCACAAAACAGAGACAACCCATTTTACGAGCTCCTGATACAACAACCACAACACATCCCGCAAGCTCCTCGACAACACCACATCAAAGCCCTCTGACTCATCAACAGAATGAAGAACTCGCTAGCTTGCGCACTTTGCGACAGCAAGGATGCAGTGCTTTGTATTTGCAAGGAAGCGGCTTTCTGCGAGCCAGGATGCAGAGCGAAGTGCCTACGAGTCCACAACCTTCTCTGCGTCGAAATGAACAGATGGGGATTCGCAACTCCACGGCCGGACGACAAATCTTACATCGGCATCTATTTCCCCGTCGATGGCACTGGCCCAGAACTATACTGGTCAAAAAACAGATTTAAAATCCAAAAGAACGAAGCCACGGGATTGGTGGAGGAGATCGACCTGTTGAGCGTCGATGATGATGAAGTCACTTCGGGAGAAGTACAAATCAACTGCAACGTCGCTACGAAGAACGAGCTTCCAGTCCCTCTGATCCTCAGCGTGCGAGACGCACGAGGTTGCGATGGATCGCAAGTCAACCTCTCCATTCTCGAGATGACGCGGGGTGACCAGCGAGGAGTTTGGGCAGGCCCAGCGATCCTGTCTTGTCAGAATGAACATATCTCTATTGCCGACCTGACATACTTCTCGTCCTTTCTCAAGACCTTCCGCGATAAGGCTGGTTCGCTGAAGCATGCTCTTCGCGTAGGAGAGCTTGCGCATGTGCAGTTGGAACGGCCTGGACTCTTCGCTGAGGTCAAGGAGATGGCCAAGATCAGAAAGGAAGCTCGAGATACTGCCAGTAGTCCTTCAGCCAGCCCTGAGTTTGAGGATTGAGATGTGGTGGAGAAGTCAAGCGAGACTAGAAATACGTTCGCGGAGGAAAGGGAGTTCAATTGTGGCATTACACCTTTGACAGAAAACAAAGCCCATGGGATGTTCTCAATTTAGATACCTCAAGCAATGAATATTTAAGGCTTGGAGGAGCATAGCCAAACATACAAAATCTCTCTGGTGCCTCTTCGTATCTCAAATTGTACACTGGTCTAAGCTTCCATGACAAATGTTGTAAATGGTCACGATGTAGCTTTTCATTCTTGTCTTACAATAATATGTTAATCATCTAAATTGTTTTCTGAAATTAGAACTTATGATGCTGCTTCTGCTCAGGTAACTGATCGGGCTGAAACCCTTGAGCTTCCCATGTAGTTCTCAAACCCCAAAGAAAGCATGAACCGGTTTTGCAAGTGATCCCAAGGACCAAACCAAACCGAGAGGGTTTCAACAGTGAAAATTGGCAGCGAGGGTGGTGGGAAAGGCAAGCTCATGGCCGAATTAGTCTCAAAGGCTAAGTTTGAGAGCTTCTTTCGGGGGTTCAAGGACAAGAAAGTTCGAGGCGGTGATTCTTCTTGGGCGAATGAAATCTCGCTACATGGAGCTAAGTTTAAGGATGCGACGGGAGATAGATTAGCGGAGCGATTCGGTGGATCGTTAGTCAAAAGAGCTCAGCTGCTATCGATACTTTGCGAGTTTGGTGGTGCAAGGCTGGGCTTTTACGGGCTGTGAAGATGTTCGCTAAGATTTATCTTGCAAATGCAGATAATTTCCAATCCCAGACTTTGATTTACTTCAATGTGTCTTTTTGATCTTCGTGCTTCGTTTTCTCAGCGCTGCTTAACGGAATATCGTGGTTGTGGTGAGGATATGATGCCGTGTCGATAACGAACTTGAACAGACTATCCACATTGTGCAAGAAAGATATCTCAGGAGTGATGAAGAACGATTGTGAAGTTTGAAGTTGATGCTTAGAGAGACACTCGGGGGTTAAACAGAGAGCCGTAGAGTCCCCGAACTAGTAGGAATATGCACTAAACCTACGTTATGAACCATTATGCAATAGATATTCGAGTCCGTAGAGTTCCTCCTCCACGGCAACGACACATCCAGCATCATTGGAAGGATCCACCAAAAGTGACACAATTCTGTGTAAACTCAGGGAATAGTCTTCCATATGATCTCTTGTGCCACGTTGAGCACATATTTGAATTTTGATCATGGGACTTCAAATTCTGGAAAGGTTCACCTCCGCTTCGCAGTTCCCTTTCCACATTTGATAGAGCCGAGCCCTTTGCTTCCTTCAGTAAGAAAAGCGAACCCTCCTCCCTCAGCCTCAATAAATCTCTCATCCCAAACAGAACACATCTCACATCTTCGATCACCCTCAACATCAACATCAAAGACCTCACTACTTCTCACGACACAACCCAACCACCCACCATCATCACCTCACACTCACAACCTCAAAATGCCTCCCCAGCTCTGCCCAACATGCAACCGCCCACCTCTCTCCACTACCGACACTGAAGACTCCACCCTCACTCCAACCAAATGCCCTCTATGCAACGCAATAACCTACTGCTCATTCGACTGCTACACCTTCGATAGCAACACCCACACCATCCTCTGCAACGCCTACAGCACCTTCACATCTAAGAATCCCCGGCCCTTAACCTTCCACAAGCTTTCGCTCCTCCTCCCCTCCTCCGCCGCAAACCCCGAGTTCATCTGGTTGAAAACCTGCCTTCACGCTGGGAACTGGGAGAGCGCCATTCTCGAAGACCATCTCGGTCCAGATCACCCCGAGTCGAGGACGTTCTCCATCACTCGCGAGTTGAGCGCTGCTCACCCAGACGAGAAGCGGTATAAGAATCTCAATCGAACGCTGTTTTTGGAATGCAGAGCCGATTTCGAGGATGATGGATCGATGCGAAATTGGTGCGTTGAGAAGCTCATAGATGAGAAATTGGCAAAGCAGTGGAAGGGTCCTATGGTCATCTCTTCAAAAAGTGAGAGCGCGTCCAATCCTGCCCTCTATGAGGATTTCTACATTGGTGATATAGCACTCGTGCGTGAGTTCTTAGGGATGTATCCTTCCGAACCGGGAGACTGTGCAGGGTGTTCGGATCCACTGTCTGGGAGAGAAGAATGTCTCGAAGAAACCCGCTTTCTCGGCTATCGCCATCGAGAAGGACCATGATATCTTCATTATGGATGGTCGAGTGGAGAGGATTATCCCCGTTACGCAGTCGATGGGCATTCCTATCCTTATTTATAATACTGGGAATGTCAATTATGCTGACCAGGATCTTACCGAGTTCCAGAAGAGAGCCGTGGAAGGTGACATTCACTTCACCAAGAACCCGGCCGTCATGTTCCTTACTCTGGACACCGACGTCAAGAGTCAGAATTGGGGTGCGCCGGATAAGATGCAGTGGGGCGATGATACGGGGAATGTCATCGTTGCGAGAGTTGACAGGAAGCCGCTCAGTCCTAGACAGGTGGAGGCTTTGGTATGCTACTGTCGAGATGTCCTACATCCTGCTATGAAGAAAACATCCAAAGACTTCGGGGGCCAGAATGCCTCCAAGAGAATGAAGGCTAAAGAGGAAGTGGTGACGAAGTTGACGCGCCAGGCCAGGTTCAAGATCTACTTCAACTATTTGAAGAGTATGAAGCAGATTGCTGACTCTTCTTGGGCCAAAGAGAAGTCACCTTTTACCTGAGCATCTGGCATGAGGGTCACTCTGCATCTGCGCCGTTTCTCGTTCACGGCTCCAAGAACAGCGGAAATTGGCACAGGGACGCAGCACAACTTTAGCTCATCATGCAAACAGCTAGCCAGATTATACTCCGCGCAGTACAATCATATTGTAAAGAGAGCCAGAGATTGATCATAAAAAATGAAGACCGTGGCGTGACCAAAACGTTGCCCGTTCATTCCAGGGCTGCTACTGCTTATTTTGGACGCTATCATCCACGGGAAGTTGGGAGGCAGAGGCAGAGGAGAGGGAGAGGGAAGGATGAAGTTCGTCAGAATTGAGAAACTTACTTACACTAGCCTCCCTGTTTCTAGTCCTTCCTCATGTCTTCTCCAAGTCCCTGCCCTTGCCTCACCACATATCCAGCTCTCTGCCGTTCAGCACCTCAGTCACTAATCCCTCACTACCTCACAAACTCAGAAGTATTGAAAAACACCACCACGAAACATCCATAGACTTGCTTGAAAACGTATATGATTGATTTCCTCCCTACTCAAATATCGCCCTGCGATATACCCTCCTCATAAATAACCTATACCGGTCCTCAATTCTGGACTCTTCTCTCTATCTCTGCAGCATCTCAGTCATAAATCTCATCTCAGCATCACTCCATCCCTCACTGTCCCCATCTTTCACACCCTACCTCCTCTCATACCCCCCACCCCCTCCTGCACCCACTCTCCCAACCTCTCTAACCTCATCTCCCATCCTTCTAACACAAAGCGCCTCACAGAAAAGTCCCCACTCCCCCCTCGTGCCGTCTCTCACAGCAGCCTGCATATCAACACCATAGCGACCCCTATACTCCCTCTTAACGGCCTCCATATGCGGGCGATCCCAGTGGTAGCGCACGAGGCGGCTGATGAGAAGTTCGGTGCGGATGCTGTCTGATTTGGAGAGTGATAAGGCGTGGTGAACTAGCAGGGCATCGCGGACGGGTTTGTTGATTACGCCGTTGAGGATGTGTGCAAGGAGTTCGCCCTGTGAGGGAAGTCAGTTGGCTGTTTTCTTTTTTTGTGTGGAGATGTGAATGAGCTGGGGGTTATATCTGGACTTTCGATATAGGGAAGTCTGGAATTATGTCCCACAACGAACGACCCAGAGATCCACACTGTAGAGCGTCCCAGGATCCATATCCAGCAAACCTCATGTGGGTATCCAAACCCTAGAGAGTCCCACACCAAAATTCTCAAAAGAGGGAGGAGAACAGCTCGGAAGCACCGGCGTGAGGGAGAAAGACGAAACTTACCACAAGATTCCCACTCTTCTTCAACATCTCCCTCGCGAAATTCGCTCTATAATTCGCCTCGTAACTCCTCAACACCTCTCTAAGATGCGCATCACTCCTCACAACAACAATACCAATCATCGCACTCTCCCCACCCTTCTCGCTCTTAACAGCTTTATAAAGATCCCTAACATCATCCTCGACCAGGCCCCTATCAATGCCATACCCAGGTCTCTCCTCCATCTTCCTCTCCTCCAGGACGAGGAGGACGGCTTTCTTGAATTTATCCTCCTTCAGCTCCGTCTTCATGCACTTGGTGAGCGAGTCCGAGTATTTCTTATCGCTGAACCCGTCTTTGATCTCGCGGATCTCGCGATTCGTCCTACCCATCAGACTCTCGATGAGTAACTCCCGGCGACTCTTCTCGCCCTGGTACCAGAAATTCGCCCAGTACGCTTCACTCTCCCACTTGCCGAGGGCACAGGCATAGCACGCTTTCATGAGGCTGGGGTCTTCTTCTTTGAGACGCAGCTTGATGTGTTTCGCTATATTGACGCCTTTTTTCTCGGAGCCCGTTTTGACGATCTTCTTGTATTCGACGCGGAGGTCGAGGATCTGCTCGTGGGTGAGGCCAGGGAGGATCTCGATCAGGGGGGCGGTGTCGGGGGCGCGCTTCTCGCCTTTGAGCGCTTTGGCGAGGATGGTGGCTTCTTCCTCTGGGTCATGAAAGCGTGCTGTGCGGCGGGATTTCTTGCCACTGCGGCGCTCGTCGTCTGAGGATGAGGGGGAGAGAGGCTCGATTAGATTGATGTCTGAGTGTGGGTGCGAGGCGATCATGAGGGGTGACGGCATGGGTGAGATGGATTGGTATGTTCCGTGGTAGGATTCTAGAAGGGGGCTTCCTGGTGCGGTTGCTAGGCTTAATGCTGCTCCTCCGTGATGGCCTGTTGATACCGAGAGCGAATGCATTCTTGGTCCCAGAGATGCGGGATTTGGAGATGGGTCTCGTCGTCGGGATCCTGGCTCTACAGTCACGATCTTGCTCTGTGATGTCCTAGCTGGATCCGTGATATATTGCTGCTCACTCCCATGTCTAGATCTCGAATCACTGGGGATCGAAATGCTTGAATGCGAACCATGTCTGTAGTCCTGACGAGGTGGACTCGCAGGTCGACCATACCCACCAGAAGCATTGTATGAAGTCTCCGTCCTCTTCGAGTACGTAATCGTCTCTTCCGGCTTTGCATATTCCCATTTCGCAGGCTCGGCGTATTGTCTCCCTGGTCCCTGTGGCTCTGGATATGGCATTTGACTCGGATATCCTCCTGGCGGATTATATCCAGACGGAGGAGGCGGTTGGGCATATTGTCCTCCTGGGGAAGGTTTATAACCCGAAGGAGAAGGAGGTTGGACATATTGTGGACCACCATGAGAGACACCCGCCGCCGCAGCTATGCTATGATGTCCAATCTGCGCATTGAAGCTCGCTCCTCGCTCCCTCCCACCATCCCTCTCCTCGTATCGTCTGGCATCATATTCTCCTCCCGGTGGGATATATTTGCGAGCATCGACTTCGTACTTCGAGGGCGGTGCAACAGGAGCTCCGTAATCCTTCCCTCCGCCACCACCTCCATATCCCTTATCAGGATAATAATCCTTCTCTCTTCCCCTCCCGCCCTCATATCTCTTCGTCTCCCTCTCCTCCTCCACGGTCGTCTTGTACGCGCCAGGCATAGCATAACCACTTCCAGGTCCAGACCTAGGCGGGGAAGAATCCCGATCTCGATACTGGCTCAAGGAGCCGTACGAACTGCGCGGGTCGCGTGGATCTCCTCTTGGTTCGGCCGTCACGACAGCTGGTCGATCCTCGTACCCTCCTGCTCCTCCTCCTCCCCCTCCATACCCTCTGGAATCCTCGTAGCCCCTCGGCGCATCCTCATACCCTCTCGGTGCGTCCTCATAACCCCTTGGTGGAGAAGGCGCCCTCACGGTCTCGACTCGAGGTGCGTACTCGTCGACTCTGGAGCGGGATCTCTCGCGCTCGTCTCTACGACCAGGGGACTTCGAACGACCCCGCCTTCGGTCGTCGCGTGGATCGAGAGACATTGTTTCCCCGTTCTATTTGTTTCTTCAGTTTAGTACGAAGGTACAAGTCACTCAATCGTAGATCGTGTATCCGAGTCGTGCTGCGTGCCGTCTATTTGAAATTGAAGCTATGGCGGACGAGAAAGGAAGCGGAGAAGACGAGAAGTCGAGAAAGGGAGTAAAGAAGAGAAGAAAATTGCGATCGATCGATCATCCAATTTCAGCTGGCTGGCTGGCTGACGGAAAGTGCTTCAGTCTAGTCTAGTGAGGGGTGAGAAATAAGGGCGGCAACTCTCTCCTCTCAGCGGGCACTGGCGGGGCATGACAGCGCCTTTATCGTGCTGTGCAGTAGCTTTGCATACAAAGTGCATCCAGCGCATAACGAAACTTGGCCCCCGGTTCGCGTCAAACAGCTGAGAGCGCCACAGGAATAGTATTGGGGGCCATTCTGTTGAGATGCAGCGTATGAAAGAGCACTGTCGTAAGACAACGTATCATAATAGAAGAAGTAGAGAGTTGCATTTTGGGATGCAGTAACTAGTGAAGTGGCGATGCATCACTTTCTGCTTCTGGCCATCAAGTCCCTCAAACAACTTGAGAATATCAGACCCCAGCATCGATTGGATGGCAGCGGGGTCAAAAGCTAATTGCAGGGGGTTTCAGCCTTGTATCTTGGCGCCAGCGACAATACTCGGGACGATGGCAACACCGAGTAGAAAGATACGATGCTGCACCACCGTCACCATTTCACAGTCTCACATCAAGTCAAACAAACGCTTCCTGAGTTTCATAGGTTCAATTAATAGTCTATCTTTCCTGCCCGCTGCCTTCCAACCTCAATGCAATGTTCAGTCTAAGTAACCATCATCAGTCACCGTCCTAAATAACTTGAACGAACTGGCCAACTCCTGGCACTCCGTCTACCAAAACATAAACCACATATGGTCCAGGTGGAGCCACATTGTGATTTGGTGGGCCATTGACATATAATGTCTGGGCTGGTCCCCCTCGTGCAGACTTGACGATGTCGAGATTCAACATGCGATGACCCATGTGAACGGAATGGGTGACGAATCCTCCGTGGTAGAGAACAACCTTGACGTTGTCTGAAGCATGTGGAGGAATGAATGTGATGATCATTTGGCTTCCATCAGCACGTACGCTCTTGTTCTCGATGACAATGTTCGTTGGTCTCTGGTTGGCCTTGTCTCCCTGGAGATATGGAGGGACATAGTTCTCAACTCGCCACTCGGTAACGTAAGGATTGGCGGCATCTGGCTTCAGGAGGGGCATCTGAACGGGATTTGAGCCAGCAACCATCATTGTGCCATCAAGCAGGAGGAGCGCAACTGAGTGGTATAATCGAGGTATGTCGGATCGAGCGAGGGTGCTAAATCGCTGACCAAGTGGCTTTGCTGGATCGTAAAGGAGAGCTTCCAAAGCAGGAGCTTCCATCAAACTAAATCCTTGGGCTCCTCGGCTTCCACCATTCATCCAGACAACGGTTCCATCAGGAAGAAGAGTTCCTTCAACCATACCACGTCCCTCGGGCATGGCATCCATCTCCCATTTGGCGTTGGCACTGAGAGGCTGAATGCGACCACAGCTGGGGTCCGTTGGGCTGGTAATGTCTTGGTAAGCGCCTCCACCACAGATGACGATATCTGGAGCCCAGTTGTTCTTGCTCGAAAGTGGAAGAAGAACACTGCCACCGGTATTGGGATATGTGCGGTAGTCACCTGGAAGATCTGGCAACTCCTTGACCACAGTGTTGGATCCAACATTGAAGACTTGGGAAGCCTTCGATACAAAGACGAACAGTGTACCATCGCTGAGTAGGTGAACGAATGGATACATGTAGTATGGCTGGTTCTTCTTCAGAATCGCCATGCCAATATTGACTCCTCGAGTAACGGCGTCAGGACTGAGAATCTCATAGGTCGGGTTGTTGTTTGCGAGAACTGTTGGATCGAGACCGTTCAAACTTCCAGATGCAACGAAGATTGTTCCGTCCGGCATGGTTTGTGCAGTTGCGTACCAACGAGCACTTGCAAGTTTGTTACCAGGTTCACTCCAGCCCTTTCCGTTGGGACCTCCATCTGTCGACGACCGGCCAAGGTAGCGAATGGCGTTGAAACCATCACCGATGTTGGGGTCCAACCAGGTCAAAGGAGCATTGCCTCCAACAGAGATAACTCGACCATCAGCAAGAAAAGTTCCGCCTGAGCAGAAAGCATTGGTGGCATATTCAAGCGGTACGGCGGTGTTTGTGTTGGGGTCGTACTCAGAAGACATGGCATAATATCCATTTGCAGTCCTCAACTGAGTGTAGTTCTCCAGCTTGTCCAGGAAGAAAACACGGCCGTTAGGCATGAGACCGGCGTGCATAGCAGGAACCCCAGCTTGACCGACGACACGAAATGTTCCTCCATTGGGAGCAGCTGGTGCAGGGCTGGCGCCCGGAGCTGCAACTGCGGGAGCATTCAAGCAGTTGCCAGACTGGCATCCGGCACCACAGTGTGCACTTGTCTTTCCACTGTCGTCTGTCAGACACCCCACACGAACACATTATTCGAGGGATCATGCACTTACCAGAATCCATACATAGAACAGCAGTTTCCATTAGGCCAATTTCCGCACACAGTATCGCCGTTTGAACCACCACATGTGCCGTCGGTTGTGACACGAGCAGTTGCAGTTGCTTCAGGTGCCATAGAAGTCTTGACCGGACCAATCACAGGCTCTCCGGATGTCGTAGGTGCAGTTGGGGATCCGTCCTTGCAGCCATTTTGGCAGCCATTGGCAATCAGGCAGTGTCCATCGGTAGTTCCGCAGAATCTATCGAACCAGCAGTCAGCACTCGATCTTCACAACCTCTCAGTTGACATGCCCGTATTGAGAGCAACAGCCACTATATGGTCCTTTCGGATCACAGGTAGCTCCTCCGAATTTGGATCCACATTGCCCGTCACTTCGAGGAGCAGTTCCTGTTGTGGCTGTTTTGGATGTGGATGACTTTAGGCTAGCCGTCGCCTTTGTTGATGATTTGTGTGTTGATGTTGGATTTTTGGTAGATGTGGTGGAAGTCTTGGGTACTGATTTTGTTGTGGAGGTTTTGTGAGTGCTGGAATGGGGCTTGGATGCCGGCTTCGACGTTGAGGTTTTGTGAGAGAAGTGGGAATACTGGATGAGGGTTTTGTACAGCCACTTTGGCATTTGTTTGAAATGAGGCAGTGATCAGGGGTAGATCCACAAAATCTTGAGAAATAGATGGTCAGGTAAATGGTAGGTATAAACGGCAAGTAATGAGCGAAACGGAAAGACAATGAGCACCATCACCCACCCGTACTGAGAGCAACAACCTCCATATTGACCCTTGGGATCACAGGTTGCGCCGCCGAATTTCTGGAATGTCAGCACAAGACTTTCTCGGTGGAGTTCAGAACTTACAGCACCACACTGTCCGTCTGAACGAGGAGCCGTGGCAGAACTTGTTGGGGGAGGGCCCGAAGGGCATCCAGAGATACAGCCAGCACCACAATGTCTATTTTGGTCAGCCCCGTGTCGAGTGAGGGATTTTTCAAGACTTACCCTGACGTATTTCCACACCAACCATATTCCTGTTTCAGTCAGCAGTGCGCTTCCCTCGAAGATCTCCACCTACCGAGCAGCATCCACCGGTATAGACCTTGCTATTTGGATCACAGACCGTGTTTCCGTGTGCTGGGCCGCAGCTACCATCAGTCGAGTATGGACCGTCTCTACTTTGAATCTCCTGAACCTCGGGTCGGAAGGTCAAATATTGGGTAAGATCTCGGCGCTGTCGAGGAGCACACCTAGTCATATTATTTCTTGCATTGCCAGAGGTGTTTCATGATCAGGGAACTCACTGTCCCGCAATATTGCAATCCTGACCGCGCAAACAACCATGGTATATACGTGGATCTGTGAGGTTGCAGGTCAAAGGCACATGTGTGAAGATGATATTCGAGGAGACAGAGGCAGCGAGGCCGAGAAGAAGAGTAGTATTCTTCATGTTTCCGAAAGCTACATCAAGTCAATGGGTGTCCAAGAGCTTTATATATTCCTTGGAGCGCTCTTTGTGCTGTGGGTGATGTTTGTGATTCTGCGTTCTGGGTGGTACAACGGCAATTGCCTGATAACGTGGGAGGCTGCATGATGCCGGTCTTGGATTGAGGGGATGTGGAACTGGACGACTTACTGTGAAGGGATAAAGTGTGTACAAACGGATTGAAGGTGAGGATTTGAATGCAAGGAGTGTAGAGAAGAGAATGAAATGAGTGCAGTAGGTAGTGTAAAGAGAGAAAGAATCGCGCAAGACCGAGGCCTCGCGATGAACGAAAGTATGAAAGGTGATGAATACGGAAATGCGGAATGGAGGATGAGGAGGAGAGGAAAAAGAAGAAGGGGAGAGGAGAAGGAGAGGAAGAGACTCGCGAAAGGAGGCCGATATCAAATAGCTGGAAACTACTGTACAAACGGAAGGAACGGAGGCGAGGACGACGTTGGAATGAAGAAATGAGAGGAAGGCACGGCCGTCTCAATTATTTCGAAGTCTACCCCATTCTGTGCATCGATCTGTAATAATGTGATGTCCAGATTTTCTTTTAATTTCCATCAACGTGCAGAGGCGCATTTCGGCTCTGGAGGTGCGCCGGATGCGCAAACGGACATTTTAGTGAGGTTTAAAGCAAATTGCAGCGGGAACTAGAAAAGAGCGAGTGGCTGGGCGCCTGGAAGTAGCATGGACATTGTATCCCCTCATTTACCTAGGTATTCACAACACAGCTTCGATGGCGATCTTGCTTAGGTGCTTATTTTAACGCAGTGGAGAGTTTGGGGTTATTCATCGGTAGTTACTGTTGAGGTTGACGATCTGGCTGCAGAAAGGGGGTCACACCACATCTAATTTTGACATCAGGCTCGGGGCTTTTCTTGATTAAGCTCACACGGGAACTAAAATAGCACTGTGTTTCCCCAGATGATCTCCATCACCTTTGGAACACGAGGCACGGCCTCGGCCTTTACTTTGGAGACTGTATTCCGGACAAGCTTCTTACGCTTCCTCAAGCTTTGGGGCTGGCTGCTCGGCTGGATGTTGAGGGGAGGTCTCGGGTGGTCTCTCCATATGTCAGAGATGGAGGTCTCGGATTGCCGCCCTGGAGAGAGGAGGGAATACTGATGCTGCTCGAGCAGAGTCGCATAACGAATATCAGTCTCTCTCTCCTTCTCGTTGGTCTCCGGACAGGCACCACCGCCACCACTGTCATCCAGAATGCAGAAATCTGTTGATAACCATCCTTTCGACCCTTCACCAACTCAAGTCCTTCTTCGAAATCCCCAGAACTTTCGCCATGCCCGCAGCAACAGGTTCACTCTCCACCTCTCCCCTCCTAACCTCCTTTCCCTGCGCACCCTTCCCACTCACACCCCCATCATCCATCTCCTCCCTCTCTCTCTCTCCCTCCCCATCCAAAATCCCAATATCCAACCCCCACCTCCTAACCTCCCCCTCCACAAGCCCCTCCCACTTCCTCACCAACGGATGCGCAGCCGCCACATCCGGGAAAAGCACCTCTCCAGTCTCCTCCTTCTCACCCTCAACCTCAAACCTCCAAACCCCATCCTCCCCCCAATACTCCCTCGCAAAAACACTCTTCGTACTCAACTCCTCCTTGGCCTCTCCCACCAATTTCTCCACCCTCACCCTCTCACTCCCCATCTCCTCCCCTCTCAACCCCGCAAGAACACCCTCCAGAATCCCCAAAATCTTCCCGATTTTCAACCCCAGCACAGCGCCTAGCCCATACCCCTCGTCGAAACCCGCTTGTACGCTTTCCCCCTTGCCTTTCGTGACGCCGTCTCTGTAGCCTTCTGTTTCGTGTTTTTCGCGCAGGCGTGGGATGTCTGAGGGTTCGAGGTTGCCCATGGTGGGTTGGTGGGGGAGAAGTGAGGGAGAGGATGGCGCGGAGCCAAAGACGTCGTCGAAATCGTCATTTGTATAGGAGAGGGGTGGTTCATCTGTCATTATGACTGTAGGTAAGGGGATACCAATAGAGACAGAGTTGTCGTGTTGTAGCTTACCCGTATCATAAACTTGGTAATGGAATGGGATAATGGTGTTCCTGTCACTGAATTGAGAAAAATAATTACCCCTCCAAAATGCCCCACTTCACCCCGCCAAGCCAAGCATCAACCGCTCCCCATCCATCTCCCTCAGCTCGAACCTGATAGACTCGTGACTGCCATAATGGGTGACTGCATCTCAAAATTTTGCAAACAATAAACCGTGGTATATCTCCAAATAAGAAACATATCAATCAAACATATGACTTGAATGGCTCAAGTGGATAAGTCTGGAATTCAGATGACAAAAAAGCTTGGCTGGAGTAGTGGTTAACTCGTCTGCTTCCCAAATACCCTGCTAGGGTAACACACGCAGCAGGAAACAAGGGTTCGAACCCCTTGCCTAGCACAAATCTGATTTAAGAGGTATCTTATGTTTCTTTTTGGAGCTCTTTCTTTCTAATTCATAGTTAATGTTCAAATGCTTTTTTGAAAGTTTGTTTGTTTCCGTAAAGGTTGGAATGTGGTGAGTAAGTGAAGCGAGTTGTTTGCTCCAGCATCTGATCTTTTGCCTTCAGGATTTCCATGGCTTGAAAATCAAATATGAAGGTACTCCAGGGTCCAATGGAAGCATTCTTTTGTCTCTAATTGCTCTCACCGCCCACCTGTACTCAGCTGCCCATTTGACATGATTAAGCAAACGGAACTTCAACAGCAACTGACTGTAAGCCACGTTTATCCCCAACAAAGGATATGGACTTTCAGACTGGTTAAAGCTTGCATGGTTTCTGTATCTATATTGAGAGTCATAACGTAGAAGACGTGATTTGTTCTCTGCAGCAGAGCATGGTGACATTTCTTGATTAACATGCCTTGAATATAAGTAGGAACAGCGACTTGGAGACAGCTTTCTCCACCCACGACACACTAAATCCATCCTTGCCCTAAAAATTGGCTGAACCTCCAAGATTAATTCACCATGCCAACTTTAACAACAGCCAGTGCATTCCTGTGTCCACCAACCCAGATTTCTTCCCGCTTCCAACTATGATACCCCCACATGCCGGAGACTTCTAGGCAGCGCGTTCCTTCTTTGTGATATCCAGCTCCAAAATGACCATCCCGCAAACCATAAACCCTGCCTCCACCTGTCAATCTTTCTGGCAAGATACTGCCCGTCTTCCATTCTCCTGACATTCGACCTATGCGCCAGGCGATTCCGACCTGCCCTGAAGGTAATGTAATTCCAACGAAGCCCAATCTCATCGTATGCGAGGTTTCTTGTCGTCCCTGGGCGGTATTTCCAATTCGGTGGAGCTGTATTCAGGACCTTAACTCGAAAGACAGTGGTAGGCGACGGAATACCCATTGTAGGAGCCGGGGGATGAGCCTGGGTGCCGTTGGTTGAAGCGTTCTATGTCCCCAATTCACGTTAGCACATGTAACCCCTCATGGTTGGGAGCCTCGGACTTACCTATGATAGTTCACCGAGAAGTTTAGTGTGGATTGGACGACGAAATGCCAATCTCTTGTTGTTGGTGAGTGCTGTTCTTCTGTCGTATCGATGCTTGGAACCTGAGACTGTCTTTTATTTCCTTTGGAGAGCTGCGCAGGTCGGATGAAGAGGTACGGCACCGTTGAATCCAAATGGCAATTCTTCGTCCCCTGACACTACCTGGTGGGCTTCCGTTGCATGGGAAATTCCAGGGAGGTGACGCAGGATACACTGTGGATGTAGACACAAGAGATGGAATTGAGTTGCCGCCAAGCTGCTCTAACAAAATGGAAACATCCAACTTACGTAGTCCTGCCTAGCAGGTGGAATTCCAAGTGCTGGACTGCCTGGAGGATCTGTACCTGGTGTACCTAGATCGTCCGAAATCCAGGGCATCAGTACAAGTTTCCAGTGCACAAGGTCGCAAAGTCACTTTCGTGCTGGGGCAGCTACAAATATGTCGAGGAAAGCCTCTCAGTCGGGTTGCAAGCTACGCTGCTGCTTAAATTCTGAGAACTATAATTACAGTCGTTAACGAAAGCCGTATCAAAGTAATGCAGGCAGCTGAATCAAACTTACATATTTCGTGGCTGCAATGCGCCCAGGAGAGCATCGGCGATACTAAAGCAAAAAAGCACTGCTTTTCGGCTGCTAAAGTGGGCCGATTGCGTAACTTGGTCGGGACTAGGAAGGGATCAATCTCCTTGTCGATTTGCACATCAGCCACGAGATATTGTCATTCTTTTTCTTCAGCCGATTCTCTGACGTCGTAGTATATCAGGCAGGAGTTCGGATACCTCAACTGCAATGTTTGGCCGTTGGCGTTTCGTAGAACCTGAAATACTAGAACAATCAGCAGAACGAGCAGATCAGAGCATTACTGTAAAATACTTGGTCGTGTTGCTTCCCCGGACTAGTTACTTCTTTCCCTGCCACCAGATGTTAGCCAAATATTACGCCCATGAACAGTAATATGGTAGCAGCTTAGCGACTATTTGAGAAATCACGAAGAAGGATCGGCTCATGGCTAGATGTTCAGGCCACCTCGACTTCGAAAGGTTTCTAGAACGACTTTCAGCGTTGGGCTATTGTTCGAAATGGTCTCCATCCGCCCAGTATTTCTACCAAGGGCTCTACCAAGTACCTCAGACGATAGTGGTATCCAAGCTCTTCTTCCTTGTATTATGTACCGAAGCTCTTTCTTGCGGCAGTTGAGATTGCGGGGAGTCTCGTGAACGCGGATAGCTCCCTGGATTCAGCGTGGAGGGTGGCGAGGCCCAAGCCAAATTGTTTCCTGTGAGAAAGTTGGAGGGACATACTGATATCTCATCGAGTATAGGCGGAGTTTCTAGGAATTAAAACCGTTAGCATGCTGTTGACCTGATTAACAGCGCGCGCCTTGAGGCGGAAACCTTACTTGAGCTTGTAAATTTGGGTCAGTGGGGGTTGGGATACCCGAGGAGCTGAGGTATTTCGAGTTTGCGATGACCGAGTTCGAGATGGGCACTGTGGTTGGTGTTCCGATCCAAAATTTCGAGGAAGAAATAAGTTCAAATGATTTAAGTAACCGAGAAAAGCGGATTGTTAGCACTATGTAGGAAATTCTAAGCTAAGCGCTTTGTCCAACCAGGCAGCGTGTTGTTGACTCAATCAGTGCGACAACTAGGCGAATAGTAGAGCTCGCGCCACTACAAGCGACATTGACAATGTTGACGATTACAAGTGAATGGTCGAGGCACAGAGGCGAAGCAGTGGTGGGAGCCTCATAATTATTCGGGTTTCCAATTTTGGTTCTTCTGGTCGAGATCTCCAAGGGGAAGCGGGGTCGGGAGTCTGTCGAAATATTGCGGCACGAATTAACCAGGCAGCATCTTATGAGCCGAATACGGAGTGTGTGTCTTTCGAGTTTCGCAATCCAGCGCGGTCGGCAAAAGCTTCTTTTGCGAAGAAGAATAAATTGGCTGGGGCTTTTTCTGTGGCCGGATGGGCATGAACAAAGGCAATTATTGAGACTGGCACAGCAATGGTTGATGTCAATGGCAAAACTTACTGTGGTAGCCTGTAGACTCAATCCATAACCCCAAAGAGGCTCTCTGTTGGAAGTCTCCATGCGAAGCCAAATTTAGTTTAGAAAATTCCTGATCCTTCTAGTTACCAAAAGTCAAAACGTAGATTAATAATTTAAGCAGCTTGCATTGTTGAATCAAGACTTATAATAGAAATTACCAAAACTTGTACTCCTGAGATTCTGACTGTCTGATAGCCCCAGATCAACTTCAAATGTTCTTTATTCTATTGACTTCAAGTATATCTATTAACACAAGACGAGTCCATGTGGCTTCAACGTCAATTTATGACCGTTAAGCGTCTCCAACTGATTTACCATCTAATACAACAAGTACCAATTACGTGAATTTCCCACAAACTAAACAAGTTTCAAGCTGTCTTAGCTATCCACAACAGCACGAAAACGATGATTAATATGTTGACAGGACACTTAAATATACACACCTCGTGTTAAAGGTATCCTTGACCCGCTGTCTGTGTGCGCTAACAACGTCTTTCTCAATAGCTTCCAGGACTGCGCGTTCCCACATCCCCATTACCACGAAGACCCCCCCCACCTACCAAGGCTCCCATTTTCCTCTGCTTGGAGCTTACAGTCTATGATCATGGCACATGGTTGGAAATTGTTCGCCTGTTTAGGGCTGTGCTGCAATATTGCTAGGAAACATTCATGTAGTGAAGGATGCCCTTCTGGCAACAGAATATCCCTCCTCTTGATTGTACTTCTAGTGAGCCCCCGTATATGCAGTATATTCTTGTGGCGCACATCGTAAGCACAACACTCCTCACCGTTCGGCAGCTTATGATTTTATTTTTCCAGTTTGCCGCCGGACCTTCTCTTCTTTGATTTGTTTGTTGTGTTGATGTTGTGTTTCGCCGTACTAGCGAGGATGTTAAGCGAGTAGAACCCCTTTTTGCGGCCAAACAACGGATAAAACCAGCAGCGAAGTCTAGGTTTGTAACAAAAAAGGAAGACAAAATAGCATTCATAAGCAGCAAATTTGTGCGCCGTTAAAGGCCTTATTAAAAGAAGCTTGGGAAGAGAACCACTACATCGTGATCGAAAAGCAAATCATTAAGCATTATTTCGGTGTCCTTTCCCGCCGCCATCCTTTAGCGTATGGTCACTGTGCGTTCTCCGCCTTTATTCTCCACCCGCTCATCAACACAAACTCCAATGATCTTATACTGCCCCAACGGTCGATTCCTGCATATCAGAAGATTCCCCGATCCACCAGTTTGCACATACCCATAATCCCTCATCGAATCTGTGATGCCATGCGTGAATTCTTCCCTCACCAATGCCCTGCCCGTCGGCCACCATAATTTTGGAACCACGGACTTATGAATCCTCGTACTCCTGCAGCTGCTAGAATATGCTCTGTGGGAGTCGGTATTCCCTCCGTATGCCACCAAGTTGAAAGCCTTGCCAATGTCTCCAACCTGCACCAATCCCAGTCCGTCCCTCAGCACTATCCTGTCCTCCTCCAATGTTGCTGAAGTACCACCCAAGGAGCATCCTTCCACGGCCGTTATGGCTTCGAAAATTAACGAGAACGGGGCAATGATCACACATCCGCAATTGACTCGAACTTCGCACGAAATCTTTTCTGTGCTCTCATTCTCGAGTCGTGATCCGCAGTCTGTGATTGCGCCCATTCGGAAGTTCATCGACCTGTTGTGGACTCTGAAGTCATGGGGATGAGGATTCTCCCACCCGGTGCCGCTCACACACCGGTCTTCCCATCCAGTTGGTTTGGCATTTGGGTCGCTGATATTCCAATGTGGTTGTAGCTTTTGCAGAAGCGTCTTTCTGTACCGAACGACATCGCCCCCTGGGTCCATGATACTCCCCAACATCGTCGCACATTGTACCAAGATTCTACCGGTTTCGTCTCCAGCCACATCCTGAGGCTGATCGTTTACAGGTATCTTCTCGGTGCTGAAGACACCAGTCTTGACTTTCTTGCCGGCATTACAGCCTCTGTAGATAAACTGGAATATTCTGTCACTCTTGTTAAGTGTGATCCTCATGTACTTCTTCGGTGTTCCCAGCAGACCAGTCACTGCAAATGCTTTGGCCAAGCCCTTTGGTTTCAAGCGTCCCAGATTGGCAACAGCAGCGAAGCAGTCGGTTGTCATTGGGTTATTGTGATTTGCCACCACTGGGATCCAGTCGCATTCTCCACGTTCCCCACTGCTGATCGCAAGCTTCGTCCAGGCGAGCCCAGTCTTCATGGAAAGTTGTTTGAAGAATGCGTATGAGATCTTCTCGATGTCATCACCATTCAAATCTTTCTCTACTTCCTCTGCTGTGAACAGCCCGCTGAACACGCCAAGAAGCCCTCTGAAAATATCTCTGCGCTTCTCGCACTCTCGTGGTGCGATTGAAATTGCAGAGAAAATGTTGCAAACCCCTTTGTGGTTTTCATACCACCAGCTAGGACCGCCGTTGATGATATCCGTCCTTGCCGAGCTAATTCCCCTTACTTGTATCTGTAGGGCATTAAGTATCAAGCAGTCCTCGTCCAATATTCGTAAGATCGCGTTGACGGATGCCGTTCTCAGCACTCTTGATGTCATAATCCATGCATGCAGCTTGTATGCTTTGTCCTTCGAGTCGGTGGCGAGGTCCATCCAAGTGTTCAATTCCCCAATACAAGAAATTTGTTTCTCGTTCACTCCGTACATTGTGATGTTCTTCCCCAATAGCATTTCTTGGAACGTCCAGACTCTGGTGAAATATGGATTACTGAACAGTGATCGAACTCGGTTGATGCAAGTCGAGTAACAATTCAAGACCCCCATGTCAATAGCAGCGGATCTGACGGTCGAGTAATCCATCGGAAATTTCCAGTTGGTCGTTGCCCACTGTGAGAGAATATTGGTGAGTTTCTCGGTCAAGAAAGCTTCAGAAGCCAACGAAGCTCCTCCCATGTTTGCCAAAATGTGATCAATAAACTTCAGATTGTCCACGATGTCCTGCGGATCCCACACCTCATCCATATCCATCAGAATGTAACATTTGCGAGCAGTCTTATAGTACTGATACATCTTCGGAATCTCCGCTGACATTTCTCGCTCATCATCCTGGGCTAGGCATATGCAGTCGACCCACAAATACTGAATGTCGTCCTTGATCATCAACCGTTTGATGTCTTCCAACTTCTGCTCTGCTAATTCCACGTTCCACTTCACACCTGGTATTCCGCAATTGTAAGGATCTTGCTTTTTGCCCCATGTGTAAGTGATGATGTCGAAGTGGTCAATTTCGTGGCCAGGACTGCGAGGTTCACGACAATCGATGACTTCAAAATTGTTACCGACACGGCTGAGAAGCCGGAGAGGGAGAGGAATTGCCATCGAGTTGGCGTACTTCTGCGAATGGAGCCTTGTTTTTGTAAGAATGCTGTTCATCGGAAGGAAAGAGAGACAAGAAACGTACCGTTGATACTTTGGAATCCACCGATCAAGCTCTAGAAGGTCAAGATGTCGAAGAAATACAGTTTGGATTGAAATCAGGAGGGAACAAACTTCAAATCGAGGGGTTATTTTGAGCTGAAATACACAACGCGACGAGCTGAAAATGTTGTCGCGCTCCCTCAGGGGTTGGGCTCCTCCCATCGAGTTGCACACTGCATTCATTGGCTGAACCAACCCACTCCAGCGCCTCCAGCGCTACGGGTTCGGGTTGGGCCGTCCCTTGTCGAAATGTTGCTGGGCCATAGGCCAGCCTTGTTGTTTCCCCTGTTTGGCAATATTGTGTGGCGTTGCTTGGCAGGCCTAAACAAGGTGTTTGTGGAGGAATCATGATGGGATGATCATATGTATCTTGTGCAAAATCCTCGTCCTCAGTATCTCACACTCTTGATGGAGATCAGTTTCGACTCTGAAGTTGTGCTGTCAAGAATTCCGTTTCGAATTAGCCAAACTAGTGGAAGAACAATTTCGAGGGTTGACCCTCGCCAACGGCCTGTTAGTATTGACCATTATCTTGGTCCTGCAACCCACAAAAGAATTTCAGACCTTTAAATTATGTGTTAAAGAGACAATTCAGAAGTGGGGGAAAGACTCAAGCTTCGCACAGTATTCAGTTGACTCGGATCGATCTTGACGAGATAGACTAGGTGGCAGCTCAGGAATTAAGGGTAATTGAAAGAAGAAGTGGAAGATTCTGAATGCTGACCAAGAGGATAAAATACGTGTACTTCCCTGAGGGCATCCAAAAACTCCAATCGAGTCCTGAAAGGATAAATGTAAGACTGTACAAAGCATGTAACTGAACTTCCTTCGTGTCTTTGCTACTGGACTTGCTTGGAACAGTAGGAAAGGCTACATATAAAGAAGCTCATATGTAGTTTCTATTTAGATTTATAGAGAATGGGGGGGTTTTCAAAATCTGGTTAGGCATAGTTCCAGCTCCGATGGATCTTCTTTGTTTTAAGTTTGGCAATATAGGGTAACTTTCCGATCCGACTCGCAATGAATTAAACCAGGCTGCAGAAACACTCTAGGGAGGACAAGCAGGGAGTCAAGAGCTAGTCGATTTTCAATTTAAATTCATCGTTCTAGGACGTTACTCTGTTAGTACAATGCAGAATCACTATCAGTAGATGAGCAAGATTCCAGACGCGAGAGAGGGAGACCGCTGATCTGAAAAATTATGCTCTTTACAGACGCATGCTGGAGCGATTGATACGTTACAGAAGTGAAGTTAAGTAGTAATTGGTACTGTATCGTAGATATATGAAATGGTATAGAATCCATCTAAGCTTAAAATCAGTGCTTCATAGAGTTTGCCTGTGGGGATCATGGAGCGGGCGAAGAGGCAGCACACCTAGGCATATCGACAATTTCAAATGAAAGATCCTAATTCTCGTTACCTTCATATTTTCTCAAAACTGGAAGCAGGTGAATAGGTTCTGGCACAAAGATTGGATGTTGGATCTCGGCTACCGGGAGTTCTCTCAAGTGCCGTGGTCCAGCCGGCCGAGGCGCGGCCTACATGTAACGAAATAAGCGAAAAGAAAACAAATCTGTCAAGCTGAGAGCCTTTTACATCGCGCACGCGTAGTCCATTCATGAACTAATTATGTCTTTCAGGTCGAAATTCCTTCCCCCCATTTGTTTCAAACCGAACAACGCCCTTCTTCTCTTACATTCTTATCATCAAGTTTGTTACGTTCTATGAGTGTCTTCTGTCCCGAATCTTTCTCTGCACTAACTCGCAGCGTGTGTTAAAGACCACGACCCCAAGACGGGAAGTGGACATTGGACTTGCGCGCCCTGTCGGTGCGTCAAGCGAGATGCACCTCGAGAACTGGGCTTTGGTCATGGAAACTAGATAAAAGCGCAGCACTCTCGAAAGCCCGATCCGCCAAAAACATATTGTAAGTAATGACCTCCCTCCTCTCAGCTTGATAGTTTTTTTTTTCTTTTTTGTTTCCTTCCTTTTCTCGTTCCATTAAAGTAAGGATCAGTGCTTGGCCGATTGTTTTCAAGGTGTTAAGCTATTCATACTTGTCTGTATTCCCATACTCATCGCGGTTAATCAACCGTAAGACATTTAGATGTGTGTATGTCCTTCGGCATCAAGACTGGACCGATATGTTGATGTTCAAGAGATTGACCCTTGAAATTATAGAAGTCAACTCTCTTGTTTGCATTTTTTAAGTTAAACGCCTTACAAAAGCAAATTTGGAAACCAATGAGTACTCCTCACCGCTGTTCAGTTCTGAGCAGTTCCATCAGATAATTGTCGAGTTTTATACTGAAGGTACAAGTAAATTAGTAGCCCAAAGCTCATATTCTACATATGAGTCTCCTTACCAGCATCTCTAAATTCGAGCTTCCGTAAAGTTACTCGCTACGAAATGAATTTGGGGGAGTCAGATGAGATCTAGCGTCCCTTCAAGCTCCCCTCCCACCCCCTTTCGGGGGCTGAAGAGAACCAAGAAGTACGAAGGTACGAAGGTACGAGGTCAATTGCGTACTCTCTTTAATTCTACACTTGATCAATACGACTGCTCTTTTGCTCTACTTTTATCAGACTTGGCAATGTTCGGGCTTGTCTTATAGCTGAAATAAACATCGGAGGACCAGTTTGTCTTAGTTGGAGACTTTTTAAGGGCGGAAATGGTACGTTTTGATGCTGCCTTTGAAAAGACGCCGAAAACTGACGTTCTTGTAACGATTACCAATGCCATTGAAGTAATGACAGCAGGGAACAATATACCAGTGATGCGAGCATTGAGGCTAAAGCCAACAATGAACGTCACGAGGAAGTAGCCATCACACCACCAACATTCGTCTCCAGGACCCCGAAAGCCTCGGCTTCACCCAGACCACCCTTCGCGGCCTCAGATTCAGCGTCGGCTTCTATTCTTTCCTAAACTTTCCACCACACGGAGGTCTCGCAGACCGATCGAAACCCGACACAAGATTCCGGTTATGTAGTGTAGTTTCACTCCGTTCAATCGCAGGAGCAGCTTCTTCACCTACATGGTCTGGCAGACACCAAAGAGGTTGGATGTGCAAAAAGGCAATCCTAGCAATGCCGTAAGTCCACCGGTCTTGCCAATTTTCAAGTAACTGCTTCAGGACGAGAAATTCAGCCAGGTTTTCATATCAACCCAAAATCTAACAGAGACGAACAAAGGCAAATCATGCGAGTACGCCAAGATACGTCTTTTTTAATATTGGGAATCGTTTCAGAACTTTGACCAGATGTTGTAGCTAGCGACGCAATCATGAATACCTGGGTGTCAAGTGGCTTCTTTTAATGGCAGATACAACAATGGCGGATTTTCGGAGAAGGGACATGATGTTCGGCCCGGGAAGACTGAGCGCTTTCGGAGCCCCAAATCTGAGCTCAGTCAAAGTGAAAACATGTCTGCGTGTGATGAATTATCAACAGCCTTTCAAGGAGTAAGAAGAAATTTATCTTATAAAATCACACCCCAACTTGATTATTTACACTTCCATATTCACAGGCTCGTATCAATTACAAATAATTAAAGAGAGGTACAAAACATAAAAAGTTTGTGGAATGGTTTGCTACCCGTGATTACTCGTCATCTTCCCAGTCGCTACGGCATGGATTTGGACCACGCTCTACCTTGCTTTTCGTATCGTACAACAGTCCCAAGCAATAATTTACACACTCAGCCCAAACTATCCGTCAAGTTCTCCTTCATCGAAATCTGGATCCTCCAAATCTGAGTCACACATTCCTTTGTTCTCCATATTCAAGTCCCCCAAGCTCTTGCTAGCCGTCATATTTTCGTCTTGGAAACTTCGATTTATCCCGCCTCTGTCTTGCTTCTTTGAAAAGGAACCTCGAACCTTTCGGGCGCGAGCTTTCTCGAAGCCTAATGAAGAATCAGTCGGGCCACTGTCCACATCCACTACTGCCCACTCCCGAGGAGCAGAGACTTGGTTTCCGGAATCCTCTTCAAATGTCTCATCTTTCTTCAAGTCATCATACATGACCATGACAGCCTTTTTGAAGAGTTCCATCCGAGCCACAAGCTCGTCAACATGTGAAAAACAAGCTTCGTAGCCATGGTCCCAGTTGACAAATGTTTCTGCAAATGTTTCTGCAAATGTTTCCAAATCATGAACCATCCATCCTCGCGCCTCTCGCAAATCAGTTTCGTAGGACATCTCGACGAATTCTGGTAAGTCTAGGCCTTTGTTCAATGGCTTTCTCAGTAGTCGAATCTTTCGCGCATTCTCTGCAAGGTGAGCAATCCAGCCGAACAAAGCTTTCCTATCCTTAATCATGGATTCACCGTCGTCGGTAGAGGGCTTGAAGATCTAACATTTCATTAGCCTTCTCCAGCATGTCGCGGGAACGGGGACCGGACAGATTTGTCTTTGAATTGTACTCTTTGAGTGGTAACCTTATTCGCACAGTTGCTGAACTTCTCAAACATCGCATAGTAGATGCGGCAGTTGCGGCGGACCTCGGATTCGTGACCATAGGTGTTATCAATGTCCTGCACATATGCATCCAAATTCTGCGGAAAGTAGCCAAGTCCAGCCTCTCCAATCCTGCCACCAAAGTCAGATTATTTTTCACAACATCAACATCCTAACTTACAATTTCGCTAGATTATGAGCACGGCTGTTTTGTCTTTCTGTCGTTTGTCCCTTCATCCTCAGTCTTCTCCTGGCCTGGTCTCTGTCCGAATCACGCTGAAGCGCGTCCAAAACGTCCAATCTCCGGATAGCCTTGGTCTTATGATGCAGTTCCTTGGCAGAAAGAGCAGAGGGATCGGTGCTGTGGGAAAATCTAACCTCCTGCTTGGTCATTGGATGGGTGAGAAGCATGGTCAATTGGCGTCCGCAGACTTTTGTACCACTCATTGTTTCCATGGCCATTTTTGCACTTGCTCCATCATTGAAGGTAATTACTCCATATCCTTTGAGATCGCCATCATTGCGTACAGGAAGATATGAGTGCAGGTAACCGATGCACTGTTTGAAATGTCCGCTGAGCTTTTCGATGGTTACCCGCGATTTCAAATGGTCACATCTGATCGCTCGGAAGGAGGTGTTGGGTAACAAAGTAGTACTCTTGGTCGTAGATGGTTTCCGTTGCGACTCTTGTGCTCTCTTTGACGCGAATTTATCCACGTTGAAAGCCGGAGATGGTGTTGAGGTAGGAGGGGAATTTGGAGGAATGTAGTGGTCCGGCCCCTGTTGCTTGCCCCAAAGTTAGCTTTGCGTCTTTGACGAACCGGGCTTTTAAGACTTACTATCTGGTACATGGTGGATCTGCCAACATCGTACTCTAGGCTTTGCAGTCTCGACTTGGGTGGCAGGCTTTTGAGCGAGGAGCGCGAGTCCTCGTCGGCGCGACCTGACTGTACGTTTGTTTCCAAAGATGTATCCTGCCAGTTGTTAGCAATTGCTTTTCTCTACGGTTGATTGAATCGCTACAGTAGATAGACTTCTTCCATGAGAAGACATTCTGATGGCGTCTGCTAGCCTAATTGTGGAGTTGAGCTGACGGGAAGGCAACGCCTGGTATCAGAAATCGTGAGGAACAGGAGCAGATCCCAGTAGGCAGATCGCAATGGCAAGAGGGGAATTAAAAGTAATTTGTGTTGTAGAGTCCTCGAATCCTGTTGCGCCCCGTTGAAGGAACCAAAGACTTTTTCGACAAGACTGGGTGGGTGGTCGTAGGACGGAGCGCGCGAGCCTGACGAACATGTCGCAAGATCGCTAGCTGGCGGCGCACACGTGCCTGTTAAATCTCGGCAGTGTCATTGACAGGGATACTGGAATGTTCTATAACCTTGGCAGGACGCTCTTCATCTGATCATCGTCGACATATGTCGTTTGTTTGACAGCGACACTGCCAAGTCCACATCAACCACCGGCGCTCCCATCTTGGGTACAATTGCACCCACATGTGAGGAAAATTGTATAGTCTCAGGGCATACTATACTTTATTATTGCCTCTTGGAAAAAGATCAAACAACTAGATCTAGAACACTAGTCTGCGGTCTAAATTCGGTAATCTCGATACTTCTTGAAAGGGTCTATAGTGTAGATACACAACTCTACAACCCAAAGATTTCCTCAACTTCTCTCCACAGTATCCAAGATTCAAAAACAACATTCAATAAAAAAAACTCCTAAATATTAAATACTCTTCTAATCTATCAACAACATGGAGCCTGAGGAAGTGTTAGCCTCTTGGATGTTGTTGTCCACTCGCTTAGGATAAGCGAGCCCCTTTCTGCACCACTCCGCATCACGACGAGATTTCCTAATGCCAAGAAGTTTGCCCACAATTCCACTCCTCCACATCCAGGGCCAACGGACTAGAAAAAAAATTCATTGCCATTCCTGGTTGCTGTTTGAGCTGCTTGTGATATAGCTACAATTCCGAAATTTCTCTTGGCGATAACGGCCACATTTCCGGGACTGTATTCCCGTATTTCGACTGGGAAATGTCGGCGCACAAGTACGCATATCCTGTTTCGCCTCCTCTGCTAATGCATGGCAGAATTAGACGTAGCCATGGGATGGAGATCTCTCTAGATGCTTACTTCGAGACTCATTTTAAGTTGAATAAGATTTGGGGATTGTGTGACACATTACCTTACAAGCCAGAGAGCTTTACTGCACTTTGAAAGAAATCTACTTCACTTTAATTCACCGGTAATTCAAAAGGTATTTGGTAATGAAGAAGTACTTCTCGACTTTTAAATGCGTACGAGGTCAAGAGCGAATGCCCGTTGAAGGATTCACCCCATACGCATCTCTAGCAAGCGATGGGTGACCATTAGTTTTGTTCTCTTCGTACTGATCTTATCAGGCAATCACACCGACATAAATCTGACTAACTCTTACTGATACTCCATTCATTCACCAATAAAAACATTAATTCAACCTGAAAACCCATATCTAACGCAAAATCCTTCTTCTTTTTCCTCCACTCAAATCTCCAACAATCTCACCACCCACAAAACCAGAAAATGAAACCCCAAGACTGCACGATCTGTTGCGCAGCCTCACAAATGAGATGCCCTAACTTCCACTTCCCAAGTTCCTGCTCAATCGCATGCGCCACCACCGACGAATATTTCCACAACCAATTCTGCGCCATCTACAAGACTTTCCTCTCAACCCCGCGTCCCACAACATCACACCGTATCGGCATACTCTTCCCAGCTACCGGACCTCCAAAATTTATCTGGGCTACATGTAAACCAGTTCCGTACTCAAACATGGGAGCGGGAAATCCGGAGCCGCAACTTCAAGACGTGCTACATACTCCTACGAGCAAATTCCAGTCCTGTGTCGCGGCGTTCGATACGTATCGAAACTTCGACCCAGGCCACAATCTGAGAATTTACACTTCTATGCCAAATGACACTACGCCCAATCGGTTCATCGACAAACTCCAAGCGGGCAAGAAATCCCCTGCAAGATTTACTGGTCCCCTTACGGTGCTAGCTTTCGATCGTGCAGGTTCGGTTACTGAGGTTCGAATTCCTCGAGATATCACGCTTGAAGATGTCAGACTCGCAATCGACTATTTCGCGCATGGAGACGAACCTCTTCACGGCCAATGGCTATCCCTCTGGAATCAGTGCGGTCGGACAGGCCAAGTGTTGGGAGTCAAAATCCACTGCGATGCTGAGCTTAACGAGGAAAAGTTCCAGGCCGTCAACGTCCCTAAAAATCATCCAGTTTTTGAGAACTGCTCAACCCCTATCTCCATAGCCATGAATTTGCCGCTCAAGATGTGGATATATCCTCACATCAACGTCGGAGGAGGTTCAGCTTACCTCAACGCTGAAGCAAGCTCCATGAACAGAATCACGAATGTGACGGATAAGAGATGGGGCGAAGTACCAGAGGAATGGAAGTGCGAAGTTGGAAGTGTTCTAGTCGTTCGACAGGACGGAAAAAATCTCAAAGCAGGAGAAGTGAAGGCTTTGGCTACATTCTGTACGGATGCTTGGATGTTCTGATCTCGCAAACTAAGAGGGGAGTTGGGTATTCAAGGGAGTGTTTAGTGCAGGAGTTTATGGATCGGAATACGTTTGAGTTGTGGCTGTCTGCGAGAAATGTTAGCATGAAGAGGGGTGGGGTGGATGAGGGGATGATGAATCCGTATGATGGGCTAGGAGCAGACGAGGGTCGCGTGGAGGATATGGAGATGACGGATGCATTGACGCTTGACACGGCCTCGCGATCTAGTGATTTCTTGAAAGTTATCAGAAGGGGAACGGCGCCGATGTCAAGAAACTTTGCGTTCCAGAAGTTGGTTCTGAGGAGAGGTTTGAGTGGCGCAATTCGGCAAACAGATAATCGGATTTCTTCGTAGAAATACACACAATAAGAAGCATTTGACCTTTGAGCGCCGGTGGTAGCAAACTGGTTTTTCTCTTCTTCTTTTTCTGGATCGGCTTACCTTGGTTAGTTGGCAAAGGTCTAACTTAATCGACTTAGTGAATATCAATCAATACAAACGTTGGTACTTGAAGAAGCAAAAGTTTGTGGAAGAGAATCTGACCAATTTCCAAGAGATGTTGGCTGGGTTACTTCTTTTAGATGAAAGATGCATGCATCAAGTGTTGACATTCTAGATAATAGTACACTTCTTAAAAACTATCTTGACCAATCATCAGTTCGTGATTCCATGACATAGCTACGCCAACGAGTTGAAATCCAGTTACCTAAAGTCTTCTATCTATAGCTAATGGCAATCCGGTCTACAAAAATCTTAGAAAAACAGCTGCTGGTCATTTCTCAGGTGTTTCCTCTACCGGAAGAGCAGAATAAATTTGCATGGCCCTGTTTGGACATTTAATCTAGAAACAGTTTAACAACCTAAAAATCACCCACTTACATTATTCCCTATCCGTAGGATTTAAGTAATGGTTTTTATGAGAAGTAGTACGTGGTAGGATGGAATCTAGGAGAAGGCAGTAGACAATAAGTAGGAATACAGTCCAGCGCATGGAACGGAGCATCAAGGTCTAGCCCTGGGATAACAGTCTTCACCATGAAGACAGCAACCACTTTGCAACACGATAAGTACGATTGAGACTGATGGAAATAGTACATTATTACATTAGATCTACCGGTGTGTCTTCCTAACTAGTAATCATAATGCCTTCTTATGATCGGTCTCGCTGGGTCCCAAGGGCCATGAATTTCATTCTTGTACTTCTGCAGCCCAATCAGCCACCAAGAACATCCACCCATCGCCAGACCCGTAGCGAAGACTCCGATGAAGACCCCCATCAGCCCGCTCTTCCAAGGAAAATCCAATAGACCCTCTCCATCACCTCCACGGCCAAGTATGAGTCCTACACCACCACCAGCACCGACCACAAGAAGAGTTGTGAGGGCCATATGCCCTCTCCAAGAGCGTTGCTTGGCATACCGCCGGAAAACTGGGAAGAGTCCGAAGACTTCGATGGAGAAGAGCGTTAGGGAGAAGACCTCTCCTGTACCTTCCAGCCGCGAAGCCAGCACTGTGGAAGCCATCAAGGCGGCGTTGGTACTCAAACTAGCTGGGATATTTTTGACGCCAGACCCAATGGATGTCTCAGCTGGGGTGCTGTAGTCGAAGAAGAAAATGTTGATTGTGAAGAGCAGGAAGGACATGGCCCAGATCGAATCCTCGGATGTGGACATCGTCAGGGATTTGAGGATGGGGGAGAGGCCAAGAAGTGTGAAGTATATTAGGAGAGCGGATTTGGCTGTTGAGAGACGGAGAGAGGTTCGAGGTGAAAGAGGAGGTGAGGATCCTGGAGAGGGGTAATTGGGTACAAAGCGTGGGGTTGGGATTTGTGGTGCTGAGGCTACGGATTGGATCGAGGATGCCGATGCAGAGTGTGAATGTCGCGCTAGATTCGAAGTGCTATGAAGGTTTGACGTCGACATAGATGCTGGATTCGGATTGAGGTTTGATACCGAGCTGGATGCAGATGCTCCTTGTGTGAAGATTGGCGGCGACGGCTGTTGCGATTCTTCTTGTCCCACCCACCAATCCCACAGCACCCATCCCAGAAATGTGCCAATTGACCCCCATCCTACAATCGATCCTGGGGAGACGCGTTCCGTATAGATTCCAACAAAGCAGACGATAAAAATCACGACGGAGCAAACATGCTGAACAATAACGGTCGAATCTGCCACCAGCGGCCAGAAATCGTACGGTTGGAGTCGCGGATTCCGTTGAAGATGTTCAAGGAAGGTATCTTGATCAGTGTAATTGTCTGGATCTAATTATTGTCAGCTTGATTCTCAATGGAAGACGCGCAACTCACAAGACTGTTTCACCCAGAGGAGCTTCTTCCATGTGCCTTTCTTCCTCCGACTGGCGCTTCTCGGTCTATCCCCATGTCTGCCTCTTCTTGAGGGTCGCAGATCTCCAATGCTTCCATTTGTCATGCGCAAATCTTTGAGTTTATTCACAGCGGCGGATTGCTTGCGCGGTGGTGAGCCCTGATAGATGGCATCTTCGGGGGCTAGTAGAGAGCGGTCGGTCGCAATTGATTGCGCGTTGTAAGCTGGGAGAGTTGTACTTCGTGTCAGAGGTGGGAATGGTTGTTTTGTTGTCGAAGATGGTGGAGGCGCCTGGTTGGGCACCATAATGTGTTGGAAGACCTCTTCATGTGAGATGAGATGGGAGGTTGTCAGCCTTGGGAGATTTGCCAGCTTCTGATGTGGCTCGCTTGGAGGGCTGCAGAGCGAGGCTGAGGCTGCTACTGAGCACGGGAGACTTTTCCAGCTTGTATGGGCAGCATCTGTGGGATTTCATTGGAATGTGTATGAATTGGGAGTCTCAAATAACTACAATAATATTACTACTATTCAAGTAGTCTCTCATGTGCTACCAGGCGTCTGTCAATGTTGAATGGATCACGTGACTACGAAGCTTGCCTTCAATGTTCCCTTGTTCTTCCTGCTGCTCCAGACTCTTCGTCCACCTATCATTTAGCAGTACTGGTTACCTATGATAGAAAGGTTCACTATCGATCCGTAGATCAACTCACCATCCATCTTCGTGTTCAAGAGTCTCGGAGTCCTACCGTCATCGTCATCAAATCCCTAACCCATGAACGGATCATGAACCGTCTCCAGCCCTTCCGAAAGAATGCCGATACTGTATGTCCATCACTGCTTCTGCTTCAACTCTAAGTCTCCTTACCTCGGCAGTGGCCACATCTGCCGCTGAGCAGTGTATACTGTTGGTCCCAGTGTATCCCTTCATCGGTTGCATATGCCAAAAGCTGCAATGTCCAAGACTGCCGTTCCCATAAAAAGACCAACAACCCCAGCCAACACGCCTATGGTTTCCCCCAAGACCTCAGCCAAGCCTATCATTCTTGCGATGCGGCACTCTTCATTGACAACCTCTGACAGATCTTCAGACAAAGAAACATCTTCCCCAGCGAAAAAAGATACAGAGTCCACATGGGGACTGCAGCAAGAGCGAAAACTCCGCTCAGGCCCCTGTGACGATCCCTCTCGCGAGTTTCAAGGTTTGCGCTCATCCCCCTGCCCGCCGACAAAACTTTCCCTTTTGCTGTAGATCCTCGAGACGTCTCGACTCGAAAGCAGAAACAGAAACGGCCAAAATGGACATACGTGTTTTGTGAAGGATGAGGCTTCGAATGGAAACAGGTAGGATGTCGGACATGGAAGGATGGAAACTGCGTAAGCTTCTTCTAGGCTTCCAAATTTCCTCAGCTCGTGTTCTAGCTTTTGCCGTAAATGACTAGATCTGGCAATTCGTGGGTCTTTCCCGTTGGGCCTTCTCGTGTTCCTATCGAGGCTATGCCCTAGAAATTAACCTTCCCAGCTGGCTTCGTACCCCGTATCTGGTAGAGCTTCTTCCCTCTCACCCCACATAGGATAATGCCTCATTTCCAAACCCAGGAGTTGCGATATGAGAACAAAGAAACAAAGATCAAAATGGACCAGTTTCAACACCAATTTGAGATGATTGAAAGATTGGCGGCCGTGTTTGCCCTAAGTTGAGACCTGAGAAGTCGATTGTTTGACTTGGCAGTTTCGAGCGCCGAGGGATCTGAATGGACCGGCGCACTGTTCGCTAGGCCAGGAACTATCCCATCGACAGGGTTGATCGTGTGTCTGATCTGACAGCAACTTGGCATTAGATCTGACTGCGGAGCATGCATTGGTAAATAATAGTAATAACAAAATGCTTTAAGGTGTTGCTTCCAAATTGTAGAACAATGGCATGACCCAGCCTCGGCACCCTGAAGCTCACCGGAATTCTACCTCTCTTTCAACTTTTCTGGGGGATTCAAGGGAACTCAACTTGGAACCAACCATTCCTGGCCCTGCAATTCTATCAAACACCTGAGATGTTAATCATCATCGATAGGTAGGTAATCAAGTCACCGATTTAGCAGGCCTTGGAACAAAGTGGCCGCCCAACCAGCTGTGAAGCCATTAAGTAAACTAGATGTACTCCGTACCTGAACGTTGCATTTGGCACGGGCAAACCCTATTTCTGAGACTGGCCGGCACATCTTTCTTGAGCAAGAAAAATTAAGGATTCCAAGAAAGGGATATCTCCAGATCCCCAAGAGACGGAAATGACGGCCCCGATTCCTCCGAGGACTTCTGCAATTCTCCAGCAGCGATGTTTCTCATCATTGTTCGTTTTACCCATGCATGTGTGGCTACGAAAGAGGCTTACTGGCGTGATCTGAGATGTCTCTGAGCTTTCCCTCGTGTGTTGCCATTTCCAGCCTCTTTTGCTGCTTTGTTCAGGGTCTAGGCCGTTTGCACCTGAGCTGCAGCGGCTAAACATGGGGTTAATGCGTCTCATCCAAACGGCCAAACCCACTTGGAGCATTCATGGGCTTGAATCGTGGGTCCCTGGTGGTCCCTGTCCGCAGCCTAGAGAGCCCACCATCTAGACTCCGCCACCAATCCCCGGGGTCTGCTGGCAGGGGAATGTCACTACAAACCACCACTAACACACGATGTCATACCAGTATCTCGTATGGCACGGAGAAGCTTGCTTCGTGACCTTGTGTCATTGTGTACCAGTGACATTGGGCAGCCAGTGCCAGGACCCATTGCAAATGCAGGGAGTGGATGCCCAGTTGGTTGTTGAAGGTAATAGGGCAAAGTTACACCCGGTAAAGTGTCGTAAAGTGCGGTTGGTTGGTTGGTTGGTATCGTGTTGTGTTGTTTAAAGGTTGCATGCCCCCTCTTTCTGTCTTTGTACTTGAGTATCTCTCACCTCTGGAATCCAGCCACCAAACAGCCTCCGTTCGCATCGACTCTTCATATTTCCTCCCTAACAGAGCACCGGTAAATCATAAGAGGGAAGGACCGTCGTCGGGCGTGGATTGGAAGCAAGGGACTGTTCAATTGTTCCTTCCTCTCGACCTCGAACCTCGGAAGGTCTCTCGAGTTCGGGAAATACCCAGCACCACCCACGTCGTTGTCTGCCTCAATACCTCAAAAATGAAACCATCTTCACCACTGTCGCTCCTCTTCTTCCTCCAGCTTGCATCTGCAACTCCTCTTCCAGAGACCCTCTTCCCCTCCGACTGTCATTATACGTCTTGCGCAGGGTTTCGCTCGGCCCTCCTCTCCTCCAAACCAAACACACCTCCAACGCGCCTCACGAATCCTCACTTCCCTACTCATCAACTCTCCTCTCCCGATACTCTTGATGCAGAGAGCTTCGACAACCACCCCGTCTCGCCCTCGAAAGATACCATTCCCAGCGTCGCACTCACCTCGAACCGCCCTCTCTCCTCCAGCTTTCTCCTCTCCCTCACCAATCCTGCCTCCAGCCCATCTATTCAAAAACCGCCCCACGGAACAGCTTCGGAAGGATCTCTCGCCTCGAAACCAACGAGTGCCCTACCGCATCTGCGAAAGGAGGACGCAAAGCGGTATTGGGCGTCTCTGCGTCCTGCGAGTGGGAGGAAGGGCGAGGCCGTGGAGAGCGACGGACCAGACCGTACAGTCCAGCTGTGCGGAACCTCCGAATTCAGCACTGAGCATTATGTGTCCTTCCATGGCGTGCGTCTGGCGAGGGATTATAGCGATCTGATGGTCGTTGGCATCGTGGTGTTGTTTTTGGTAGCTGTTGTTGCGCTGGAATTGGTGGAGCGAATAGAGAACGTGTAAGGCTTCTCGCTCGCTTGTGATGGATGGTTTTGATGCTAACAATTTTTACAGCAGCAGATTGTTCGGTGCACGACGAACGAGGAGAGGACAAATATACTTAGAGGATGACGAGACGGTTGCATTCATTGTGAAGAAACCTATCTCCTTACAGGCCGATCCGTTGCATTACCAGATTTCGACGGGTGAATATCAGAACGAGAAGGAGGCATTTCAGTATGATATCGATGCGTCTGAAAGGGTTTGACGGGCGGTAAGGCAAAACGAAACGACTTTCTTTTGTAGGAATGGATACCAGGAGTTTGGAGGAATACTGAGGACATACCCGGTGGAAGTTTTACTCGTTTACAAGATAGATGGAGATGGAGATTGGAAGATGGACCAGCACGCTCGACCCTAGCTATCCCTCAGCAAGAAGAATACCAGATTTTTGAAAACAGCCGGCTTCTCTGATTTTTGCCCCTTCATGGTACATCATTTTGTAAGAATTTTTTGCCGTCATGTTAAGTCGCCTAAGTAGGTCAAGGTATCAATTTTCTCCATCTGCACTTTAAGCAACTGCTTCTCACCGTCACGTTCCAACACTATTCCTCTATTTTCAGTTTCGTCAACAAAAATGTTCATACAAGCGAAGCGTGTGATTCCGGGTTAAGTGTCTAGAATAGCTGCTCCTCTGGCCATCCAACCAGAGCGAGCCAGAGTTGTTAATACGATACAGTCACTGCCTGCCGTATTGCCTTGAATTACAAGCCCAAAAAACGAAAAAGGGAGAAACCGAAATCTTGACATCCCATATCAACCTCCCACTTACTCACCCCACCTCTTTTCCATTTCAACTATATCTTAACAGGAAGCCCAGCAAAGCGGGCCCTTCTCTTCAACTCTCCATCGATTCGGAGAGAGTAAGTTCTGCCCACGTATTTGCATCTGCCAGAATCGCACGGCAAGGAAAGGGCAGTTATCTTCGGGATCATCAACTGGCTCGGGGAGAAAACCAATCACTGTTACGTCAAAAGCTCGGTTGAGAAGAGATGACGACTCAAAAGCAGGGCCGGGACTCCCACAAATACCGATGTCCTTTCAACATGATGTGGGTTGAATGGAGACGCTTCCGCTTTGTATCCGCTCGGAATCCGTGGAATGCGGGTGAGTGTGGACGCATCTGCCTCACGGAAATGCACTAGCTGGGCTTAGAATATCCGGCAGCTGTGAGTCTTCAGCTAACTTTGGATACGAAATAATGCTTCAAATAGGGGTAGAGTACAGTTTCATTAACAAGGGGATTGGCTGTGAGAGGTTGCTGCTTCCGCGGAGATGGTGATCAGAGTGGCTTCGAATTTGGGGAGGGTGAGATACACCCTGACTGAGCAGATGGATAAGTTATTGCCCCCACTAGCATTTGTTGGGAGCGTTTGGGCGAGCCGGGAGGGAACACTGCACGACTGTATACAGGATGCTGCCCGGATTCTTGCTATCAAAAGGAACTCGTATAATGGCACGTATTTTCTGTGGAGATGGTTTTCGTGTTAGCTTAGATCAATAGATAGACAATTAATGTTTCGACCGACAGAAACAAAAGTCAGCAGCCTGTAGCCTGACTGGCTTTTTAAGTGAAGCTTCACCTCGTTGATTTCTGTTCCTGGGTCGCGGTGGGCATCATCATGACTTTCTGGAGTCTGGTTCGAGTGATACTGCCCTTTGAAATGGTTGTGCCTCCCACCGTGGAAGTCACACTGAACGAAAACCTCGAGTCCTCGACGTGGATGGACGATTCACATGTACTTCATGTAAACCACCCCAGCACTGTTCGGTCACTGCGAAACAAGAAGTCATTCCTCCGATACCCAAATGCTCTTAAATCGCTTTCATCGTATGCTAAAATCGAAATGATGGGATTTGGCGAATTGGGTTAGTCTGTTAGAGCTTGACGCTGCCAATACAGCTCCAACGGAGAGGATAGCAAGTGATGAAGACTTGCTGCGATATTTAATATTTTCATGAGGAGTTTCCAGCCCTGCTGAACTCAAGTTAGAGTCCGCGAAATGTTGCTGAATGTTGTAAGGACTGTGTTGAAACACGTCAGATATCGTCGCGATTCAAAGAGTCCATGGCTTCGAAATTCCTTAGGATTTCCAATAATGCGTCAAGTGTCAAGTCATACTGTGGACAGTTGCTTAGCCAAGGGGTCATCTACATGAGGATGTAAAGATTATATTTTAATCTACTCGAAGAGTCAATAAATCGAACCGTGATTGCACTTAAACTTGTAAGAAATGCTGGTATGCTGTTCTGAGAAAAGTTATTCATCTGCTCATCATTTATGGTTCGGATGAGTTGATTCTCAAATTAATTATTCCCTAAAATGACCGTCCACCTCTCCAGTTTGACTGGAAAGATCGAAAGGACACACTTTCTGTACTATAAAAGAAAATGCTTTCTCCGCCAGAAGAACTGTCATTCTCCAGCAGCCTCTCGATCACCCAAACAACAACCTACACAAATAACGAACAAGAAACCAACAAAAGATCCCAGAATCCATAAGACACACTACGACAGCTTTCAGCAGGAACCTGCAAGTTCACAAACTTGCGATGGCGCAAAATATGGCACAGTTGCAAGCTATGTTCGAGGAGCAGATGCAACTTAACTTCAATACTCACGGTCGTTTAGCACAACCAGGGTTCAGGCCTCAACATGAGAACGCTCAATATATCTCTACGAACAACATGTAGGCAGGCGTGCCTAGTGGCAGTGGAATACTTGCTTTCAACAGCCTCCCCAGAATGAAGTATCACGTGGCAAGACCCAATATGCCATTTGCCCTCCAGTATCAAACCATAATGCACAACGGCAGGCCTTTTATGAACGGTGTGGTGACACACACCGGCGGCCCTCACAATGGTCAAATATTCAGTTCCGCTGTCACGGGGGCAAACCCGACGCCCTGTGATATCTGTGGCAACATGTATTCTACCTGGGCCAACTTACAACGACATAGGCGTGATGACCACGGCTGCTGATGGGTCCTTCAAGGAAGTGGCTTAGAACGGAATTTGGGATGGTAAGTTTGATAGGATAGAGATAAGACATATTAGCAAGCAATGGAGTACCAGCATAACAGAAAACATGACTCTCAATTGGCGTTCTAAGAAATCTGGGCCCCTCACCCGATTATTAAGTTGTGTATTCGGTTTTTCCAACGCAGGGGTGTTTGATTTTCCAAATGACTCGGATGTTCTGCAGGAGAATGTGGAAGTGAATCCGTATGATAAAGGACACAGAAAGAGTGGTTGCCTCTTCAGAGGGCACCTCTCCTGCGGGAGCATGAACAGGAATTAGAAAAAACATTCAAATCCTTTCTAGTCACCATATCCTCTAAGCTATAAGACGCCATCATCAATAGAATAATACAAAACTCGATATTTTGTATCTAAACATATAAAGTCCCACAGAATTTATTTATGAATAGGACTTCTCAGGGCTTTCTTAAAAGATCAAGAAATCTAGTTGGAATGCCTTTAAAGAACGAAATAACATACACGTAGGCCCTTATTATCAAACGTCTTTCCCCTCCCGCTACCTCCCAGTATAATTTCAATGTTAGGAAATGTGCCCTGTCCATTATTGGCTTATGTAAGCGGGTTATCCAAAGCATCCATCCTTCCATTGGCGCTTCAATTCATCCCTCATTCATCCCTCAACCACAACCATGTCTGAAAGCGACACTGCACTCTTCGACCCAGTTGAGTGTGCGTCTATACATAATCAGTTAGTATAACGCGCTGTGTAAGTAAAACTATCACTCAGGCTATCTCGAGACGTTCTCAGGATACACAGCGAAGATGACCCATTAAGAGGCCCTGAAGTCCAATTATTTTTCTCTGCCATAGACTCCTGGCACGTGGAAACAGAATCCACCGCTCTCATACTATTCTACCAGCCTCCCAACTCTCGGTCCTTCTTCCAGTACAAATCGTGGCCTCAGTTCTCCCCTTTCGAGGACGAGCTCATCCTTCTCTATCAAGATGTCTCACTCACGATGGAAAACGAAGGCGGTCTGTTTTTCGACCAAGAGCGCGAGGTGGCTTGCTAGATTGACCCTTCTCTTGGCTTTCCCCCTGAGGACTCATGGTTCCCCCTTGTGGTGGTTTTACGACGTTGGCTATTGTTGTGGGACGCTGGGAAGATCAAGCTAGATGTGGACCTCTCAATGCAAGCATGGGGCCAGTGGGAGTTGGAGGAACCATTGAAGGCATGGGGCAGACTTGTCGCCGCCATCGAAGAGAGAATGCCTACCACAGAGGCTGGGCCGGAAAGTAGCAGCAACGCTCTGGTTGAAAATAGGGTAGCAGATCGGTGGGCTGATCACCCTTTCGAACTGGAGTTTCTTATTCGAGCGCGTGCGCCAAAGAAGTCTACTCTCAAAGTTGCTCCGGGTGTCAAGGCGTGGACTACCCCTTCATTCGAAGCTGCACATGTTAATGAGCCGAATGACGGCGAGCGAAAACTTGCCATTGGTACAAGGCCTGACGATCATCCGTCTCGCCAGTCCTACCGAGACCGTGATCTTGCTCCTGCGCTTCTATTTTCTAGCGAAGCATCAGTGCCAAAACCTGCAAGCCAGAGTGTAGAAAACTTCTGGGGCCGTAGATCAGTGCTACTTGAGCGGAAAGCAGGACTATATCTCTATCCAGGTGAGAATTGGGGCGACGCGGTGGTGTTCGTCGACGGCACAGGAGGAGACAAGATATTCACGTATGGGTGGTGCCGTGGATGCGGTCAAGATAACTGAGTACTTTGAGAGATGTCCTAGCGTTTTGGACATTCCTTGCGACCGACAATGTGTGGCAGGTCGATGAGAATAGCGTTGTGGGTGATATGGATTACTTCAATGATTTGAATGGCTCAAAGAAATTAGTCAACATGGATGGGGTGCTGACAGAAGTTGATTCCGAGCAGATTGGGGTGCTGCACCAGCATTCTGAAGTGAAGGACTTGGGGAGGAACGGGCGATAAGCGAGTTTGAGCTATCCATAGGTGACAATTTATCTTTAACAATACTACAGACACACAATTCATGTCACCAATTTCATTGTGCGACCTTGACGGATTCAAAAATTTCCTCCCAAACCCCTAGCAGTTGTGTTCAATGTCTGTGGGAGAATTTTCTGCTTCAAAATATAGTGAAATGCATGACTGCTCATCAGATGGCCGAGTGCAGTTCGGTTGGCTGAGGAAGCGGCGTGGTGCTCGCCGTCTATATCCCTACTTATTGGTATAGAGACTTAGGACGTATTTACGTTAAGGAAAAATATATCTGCTTGAGTGGTGGTTGGGTGTCGGTTTTGATGACCTCCCCAGGCTAATTGGTGTACAATAAGCGAGATCAACAAACATTCCCCCCTGCCCTAGTATCAATCGCTCATCACAATATCCAAGTTCCCCCATCGTCAATTAAATGCAACACGAGATCTGAAATTATGCGAGCATGAAAAATGATTGCCAATAGCAAAGTCTCACTAATAAACAACAATATTTATTTTTCAACACTTTCAAATTCAGACAATCTCTCTAATGAAGAGGAAAAAACGTCTATATGAGTATTATTACAAGTTAGTTCTCACTAAACAGACCCCAGAGTTGAGGGGAGGGAAGCCGGTGATTGCGAGAAGGATGCGCTTTGGAACTGGTTATCCGGGAAATACTGTGTGACGAGGTTACTAAGCACCACAGGATCTGTCACTGTCTAAGTTTCTGAAGGGGCCCAGCTTGTAGATTGCTCGTATGTGCTTTCTGTATGTATGGATGTCATGGATGATGGAGGTGATGTCCGAATATGTCAAAGTTCGTCAAAGTTAGGCAGCCCAACAAAGAAGAATTTGTTTGGTACTGACGACGACAACCCATCTTTTCTGACCTTGCTAATCAAACACTAGCAAAAATATACAGCATAATAGAATCGAAAATTTATGATTTGATTATAATCGTTCCCATCTTACAACCTGCAATTTTGTACTAAGACAATAGAAGAAAAATTATGCCACCCCAACCCCCTCTTTTTTTTTTTTTGAACCCCTCGACCCGCTTTTTGAATACCCCGCCGTATTATCTTCGCTCCTTTAACATCCCTTAGTCTTGAGAACAATGCTCTGCTTAACGGCGGCATCCAATGCAGAGACAGTGATGCTTCCGGACCCTCCATCCTCGGAAGTCATAGTGAGGTAATTGTTGATGATCAGGAGGTAATCACCGCCCTTGCTGCAGCCAGACGAAAATTCGATGTCGAGCTCGTTAGTGAAGGTGGTAGTAGCCTTCAGAGGACCTTTGAATTCCCATTGCATGTTGGCAACACCTGGGTTCTTGTCGAACTTGTACTGGTTCTGTTGCTTGGCGTAGACGCCCTTCGTGATATCGATGTTGCCGCGGTAATCACCACTGAGAAAGAAGTCAGCAAGGAAGAAAGAAAGAAAGGGTAAATTTTCATAGGCAGTATTGACGTACGCCAGGACGACAAGCTGAGTGCTGCCGACAGTCCTCAATGGCACCTTGATTTGGCACTTGACGTTGACCTTTGGATCTCCTCCCTCTGGATTCTCCATTAGCTCATTTTCAACAGAAATTGGGGCTGATTGATGGCACTTACTGATAGAAGCAGTGAGCTTCTTGTAGAAGAGCTCAAACTCCCACTTCTCAAAGTCGATCTTCCCGACCTCGATAGATCCTGGAGGACATCCAGGTCCGCTGTATGTGACATCGCCGACTATGATAGGGTCGCGAACCTGGCGTTCAACCAAAGGTCCAGCGACTACGGCTGCGATGAGGCCGAAAGTCGAGACGATAGATGCGAGTTGAACCATGTTTGAGAATAAAAGTTGTTTATGGGGAACGAGAGTATGGGAGTATTAAGTGAAGTGATAGAATGGGATGCTGTTGTAGAAAACGGTGTTGATGAGTTGATGATAAGTTACAAACTGGAGGTCTCAACGGCGGTATTTATATCATCAACGCCCCTTCCTGTTCATCGCCCCTTAGTTTTAACCTTCGATGATTCGTACTTGAAATGAGGCGTCGAAAGCTTACGGTACTGGAATGTAAGAAACTACTGCATGCACCGGAAAAACTCGAGCGTAGGATGATGCAGTAGGCAAGGTTTAAATTCATGCCCAGGCTATATAGAAAGTTCATCTGTCGAATCTTCCACGACGCTTTCCGGATAACTGCCGAGTTAGTAATTTCTTTCGGACCCGGCTGCCGATTTTCTCACTGCTTGAACGGACCTGTCACAAGTCCAAAAAATTTAAAACTCAAACCAGTAAGACCGCGCAAAATTTGCCGAATAGACGCGGTATGTGTTAACTTAAAAAATCCCGAACACGAGAGATTTAAGAAGTTGATAGTTCGGGTATTCTTCTTATCAAGAATACGAGCTAAGCTGGGTGGGCAGAACGAATTCCCAAAATTTATACAGTACACTTGTAAAAAATAAAATAAAAAAAATAGGCTAGTGATAACCAGACATGTTTACACTAGAATTAATGATCAAGTGTTACAAATCGAGGGTCCTGGTTTGGGTGTTTATTGCTCGTGGACGGACATACATACATTTTATTTTAACTTCTCTGTCTTGGAAAGTTGAAAGACAGCGTTTTTTCCCCCCTTTTAAATTTTTGGTTTGATGGGGATCTACATTCAGATGCGTAATATGTCATTTCGCATATGTGGAAACTCTCGTGGTCTGACATAGGCTAGGTGTGATACTTTCTGGGCTGCTGGGACAGCGAAGTATAAATCGACGAAGGGCGGAACCGAGATCTCGGTTTGCGGAGCGGAGCTATTGAGGGGGGTATTATGTATGCTGGGGTGAGATTCAATGACAACTGTTGCTCGTTGCTCCTCGAGTGGTTTCCGTGGGACCAACGCGGTGGGTTGTGGTTGGATGGTAGGTGCTTTGAGTTTTTTTTTCTTTTCCGAATGTTGTTGTTGTTCCTTTCTCTTCTTGGGGACTTATTAGTGGAAAATGGATACGTAAGATTATGTTTGCGCAGTCAAAGGGGATTTGGGACGTGTACGTAGTTTGTAATAGATGGTGAATAAAGCTGTGATGTGCTCTACGAATAGAATATGATATCGGTTAGTAAGGATATTCATACTAACATTGTTTTTTCGGCGCAAGTCACATCCTCACCATTCATAGTCCCAGATTTGACACAGCACTAGTACTATTGTTTATTTATCTAGTCTAGCTTATACACCACCCTTCCCCCTTAGCATTCCCTTTCCTTACCCTACAACCACTCTTCATAACCAACCAATGTTTACTCACCCCTATTCTGCCGGTTAAGCGAGCTGCGAGATTCCACCGCCCAAGCAACAACACTGGAAAGCCCGGTCTACAGATGTTCAGCGTGACAAGCCGTAGCTATGGTTTGATTAGATTTGACCAGACGGAAGAAGTAGTCGGAAAAGGCAAAGGAAAAAAGACTTCCACCCAAGATCACCTGGAGCGTTGCATTGATGGAAAGTGAGTAGGTAGGTAGAGATGGACTGGAGGCGCCGGCGGTCATTTGCTGCGGTTTGAAATACACACAAGTCAAGCACTTCGGTCGACTCATCGGGCCCAAGCCAAAGCTGCCTATACTTGCAAAAAATCCTTTAATTTCCTCATTTCATCTCGTCTCGTCTCATCATCCTTCTTTAGACGTCCCACCCCGTCGAGTCCTACTCTCTACCCACCTAGCTATCCTAGGAACCTAACAACTACCCAATCAACCAACCACCTACCGCGCACTCCTCAAAAACGCAAAAACACCACCACTATACCCCGCCAAACCGCTCACTTTCACTTTCTCCGCCACATCTTTCCAATCTCTAACCGCGTCTCTTAGTTGCTCATCTAGCATGAGATTCTCAACGTGTAGACGAAGGAAGACGGCCATCCAGGCTTGCACGACGTCGAAGTCGCGGTTGGCTTTTAGGCGGGAAGTCAGGGCGCGCACGAAGGAGAGTTGTTCGTTGTTGTCTGGGGAAGGGGAGAGGGAGCGGATCTCGAGATCGGCGGTTGAGGGAGAGAGGGTTTTGAGGTGTGTTATGAAGGGGGTGACTGTTTGATTAGTTAGTTAGGTTGGTTTTGATAGCGTATTTGTGGAATGGGTGGGAACATACAATTACCAGACTCACTACCAGCACGCAGTGTGATCGTAAACGCACCCTCCGTAACCTGTCGTCCCATCTTCATGATCCTCGATCGCTCCGCGGCCGTGCTCGCCGCAGATTCCTCGTCAACTCTGGAAATGGGCATGGCGTTATCGAGGGCCGGGAGGAAGAAAGGTGCTTTTTCGGGGAGTTTGGGCGCTTCTTTGGGTTTGTTGCGTTCTTTGATTTGGTCCAGGTGGAGGAGTGTCATCCAGTTACTTTTCGGTACGAGACTGAGTGACATGATGTCTTCACTTAGTTGGTCTAGCGACGGGACGGGAGCGGAGTCGTCGGTTTCGGAGGATTCGTCTTCGAATGCGCCGGAGAGGAGACCTTGTCCGTTTTCTCCAGACACAGTTGGGCCGGATATGGACGCGATTTCGCTTTCTGAGATGTGGCGTGAGGGGACGTGCTTGAAGAGAGTGATGTTATTCCAGATGTTGACGCCGACTTGGCCTTCACATGTCGTGGCTAGGAATTCACCTGTTGCCGAGAATGAGAGAGCAGTGCATTGAGTCTCCATGCGTATGGCATCGATGAGATGGCCCGTTGGGAGATCCCAGACTCGGACAACGCAGTCTTTGGATGCGGCGATTATCCAGCGGCCGTCGTTGGAAAAGCAGAAATCGTTGATGGAGCCTTGGCAGCCGCGGAGTTCTCTGATTGTCTTCTTCGTAGCTAGGTCGACTACTTTTATGGAGAGGTCGTCGCACGAGAGTGCGATTAAGTCGTTTGGTGCGTGGTATCTGATACCGGTGAGGCCAACCGGAGGGTACCAGTCAATTTCATCAACGAGTTTTCCGGATCCGAATTCCCAGAATTTGACTTTGCCGTCAAGGGAGCAACTGATGACATTCTTATTCAGAGAATCAACAACTAGGCCAGTAACCGATTTCCTGTGTTTACCGAGTCCCATTTGAAATGTGCCTGCTTTTGCTGGAGCTGCAGAGCCCTCTGCTTCGAGTTGTAACTGGTGCTTGACCTTCTTCGCTTGTGCTTTGGTCAACTTGCATGGATAACGCTGTCGATGCTGCCCAGATTGCAGGTTGAACGTATCAATACCACCCGTCTCTGATCCAACCACAGCAAAGGTCCCACAAGGACTCATGGCAACACTGCTGACGTATCCACCATCACCGGTTTCCAATGCCCATCGGCCTGCCTTCTTTCTTCCCCAGAACCAAGTTCGGGCAGCGTTGTCTTGGTGATGGCCAGTCACAACACTTTCCCATCCAGTCGTGCCACTTGCAGTAGCATCTGTGGGTTTCTTGTCCCGGTTGATGCCCTTTTGCCAGATAGCACCACTTCCAGCATTTGCTCCAAATCCACCATCCCGGTTCAACGACATAGCTACACATGTAATCTCAGGTGCCTTGAGATCCTCCAGAGAACTTGATTGGTTTGCCAATGTGCTTGCTAATAGACCCAGCTTCTTCGCCTTCTTACGGATGTTGCCTTGGCTGAGTTCCGTACTCTGTGCATCTTTTCGTAAACTCCATCCCCACAGACTTCGATCCTTTCCAGCGCTAAGGAGCCACTTCCCTCCACTATCTGCGCCGTCGAAATCAGTTGGCAAGAAAAGAAGTTTTGTGACGGGTGCTGCGTGGCCACTTCTCGAATGGAGGATTCGTGGGATGGGCGAGAATGGCGATTCGTCGAATATCCAAGTTTTCAGAGAATTGTCCAGACCACTGGTCACAACAACTTGCTGGCCCCAGAGAAATTCGACCTTGCTGACACCTCCTCCAACGGTAGCTCCAGCATCCGATGGCGGGTTGTGGGCTCCTCGAAGTACTCCCATGACTCTTCCGCCATTGTTCAGATCCCAGAATGTTACATCTCCAGTATCTGGACCAGCGGTAGCCATAACTCCAGCTTTCCTTCCGTCCTCGCCAGCACCCATGTCGTCCGTCCGGAATGAAATTGACGTGATTGGGGAGTTTCCTCCATCGAGCTGTATCACCGTCTTATCGGCTCGGATATCATGGATGATCAGAGGTCCTTCTGAATATGCAATTGCTAGCAAAGAAAGCGCTGGAGTGGGTTGAAGGACGGTGACCGAACCACAGTTCGCAGCAGGTGGCATAATCGTGAAGATCAATTTCCCAGAGCTGACATTCCAAATCTCAACCCCTCCATCCTTCCTCCCGGCGAAAATCTTGTTCAAGTATGTGGGCATATTTGTGATTCCTCCAGTCAACTCATTCCCACCCTTTGGTGCCGCCGTTGGGTACAAAGTCGTGTAGTGTTCATATGTGGCTGATTTCCATACTTCGATCCTCGTTGTACAGCATCCTATGATCCATGTGCCGAATGTCAAAATTTGCTTGATCGGTTCCTCGAGGTCTGTGGGAACCTCTAATTCTGCCACTTTCTTCCCCCGCTTGAAGACCCAGAATCCTGGCGTAGAGTCCACACCTCCAAATGCTGCGAATACAACATCTTTGCATGCCAGTGTCGCAGTGATATCCTCAGGGGTCTGCGGCCGAGTAAGGAAGATGAGGCCGAGTCCGCGTTTGAGGTCGTAGGTTTGGAGACATCTGCCGACGGAGGTTGTGATCTGGAAGGTCTTTTGGCCCAGGGCTACCGATGTGAAGGGCACTGGAGTCGAAGATACTAAACCAATTGTCTAGAATCATCAGCATAGATTTCAATCATGCATAGTCTCCCATAACATACTCTGAAGGGGGAGAAAAGTTTCGATTCCCGTTTTGTGGTCCGCGGCGCATCAGCACCATTGAGCCTCTGTCTTTTCGTAACTGGACCATCTTGCCCGCGCTCAATCAAACTTGATGGCATATTCCTAATAAATGCGCTTCGGCCGTGAAATTCATAGAGTTCTGCTGGTGGTGGCAGTGGTGTAGCAGTCTTCACGAATGCATGGTGTTGATGGAGGACGATTGATATGGAGCTGTCGCAACTTTTTTCGTCGGACAAAATAATTATTTTCGCCGATGGGGACCCCTGCACCTCCAGCTGGGAGAGGAACAGTGAGTGACAGTGAGGCGAGGGTAACAGGCGTGGGGGATGGTCGCAGCGATTGAAAGGTGCAGCCTTGCCTTACTTATTACGAGTACCTGCTCTTATTTCTTTTCATTTCCCTTCTTCTTTCCTTCTTTCCTTCTTCCCTTCTTCTCTGCTTCTCCCTCTCGTGTCCAATCTGTGAATCCCCTCAATCTCTGCCCTCCTTCCTGTCTACGATGGCTGCGCCCATAACCACACCCTCCCACCCAAGCCAGCCAACCTGAGCCAGCATGCTCAGAAGGTGTCCATGCCATGCCCTCTTTATTGTGGTCGCTGCTTCCAGGCCATGCCCATGCCCACGCCCACGGCTGGCCACACCCCTTCCCTTCCTTCCATTGCCTTGTCCCACCCCAAAAACGTCATAGTTCCTATCTGATAAGGAAAGGAAGAGCTTGACAGGGAACAAAAAATGATTCCCCAGCTCAACACGAATTTCGCCTATGTCGCGCGCCCCTCCTCCAGATACTCCCTTTGCCTCATGTCAATTCTGCGACGTCTTTTCGACTGTTGGAAGGCTTAGGAGACCCAAGGCAAGAACCAGAGCCAGAGCCAGAGCCAGAGCCAGAGCCAGAGCCTGAGCCTGACCTGAATCGCCTCCTGCCCGGACTCGGCCATGGATCTTCCTTTGACCAGTCGCAGCAGCAGCATGTCCATGTCCACGACCCAGACCGCATCCACGACTAAGCATCCTAGTCCACTCCCAATACCAGTCCCAGGACCACCAGCTGTGGAGACGTCGTCGACTTCTTTGCAGAATTCTGGCCCAAGCCCAATCCTGAGTCTGGAAAACGAAAATCTACTTCTTACCAATCCTCCCCCGACGACAAATCTCCCCAAATCGAAGCCCCGTACGGCCTCTCATACCCTCTCCTCTGCTGCAGGACTCAATCCACCAACACGCAAAGGCCGATATGCGGAGCCGGGAACGACTGACACCCATTCAGAACGAGCCAGTATTTCTATGCCTCCGCCTCAACGCAGACCGTCCCTAGCACGATCGCGAACTTCCTCTACATACAGTCAAAGGGTGATTGTGGCGGACTTGAAGGCGGTGGCGGGTACAAGCAGGAGGACAAGCAGAGACGATTTTGCCGTGGAGGATATTGATACCCCAAAGCTTTCTCCCGGAATCATGGCGGACGAGACGCAAAAGCTCTCCTTGCCAGACCCGGCATTGAGGCAGAGACCATCAGTCTCCGAGTTTGACTCGAAGAGAATGTCCGTCTCCTCGATATACTCCCTCAGTTCGGCGCGGGCAGGAGGGGCACCAAGCTCGATTGCTTCAGCCAACGGATCGGAACCTGGCACAGGAGCAACAACAGCGACAGCAATTGGATCGAGGACACCATCTGGCGCACTGTCACCGAATACCAAAAGTATGCAGGCGGAACCAGGAACGTCTGCGGTCTCTGTCACTACGTCATCTTCAAGTCAGTTTTCAGGACAAGGACATACAGGTCACCAACTCACCCCTCGAGAGACTCCCCAAGCGGCGACTGAGATTGCCAAACGAAATGCAGTCCAAAGAGGGGAAGGAGCACCTAGGACCCAACCTCCAGGAAGATCTAGGAGTCGAGCCAAGAGAAGATTCAGTGGAAGCACCGGCGCAAGCAGCCATAGTCCAAGCAGTGAGAGAGGAATGCACTCGAAGAGAGACAGGGACGAGGAGAAAGCAACGTCGATTGGCATCATTGGTGTCTGTGCGCTTGACGTGAAAGCTCGAAGCAAGCCCAGTCGGAACATCTTGAACCGCCTGATATCAAAAGGGGAATTTGAAGTGGTTGTCTTCGGCGACAAGGTTATCCTGGACGAAGATGTTGAGAATTGGCCAGTCTGCGATTTCTTGATATCATTCTACTCGGACGGCTTTCCTCTGGACAAAGCAATCGCTTATGTGAAGGCCCGGAAACCATTCTGTGTCAATGATGTGCCCATGCAAAAGATGCTTTGGGATCGACGGATCTGTCTGATGATCTTGGACAAGATCAATGTTCCAACCCCAAAGCGAGTTGAAGTCAACCGTGATGGCGGACCAAGCATTCTCACTCCAGAGATGGCTCAACATTTGAAGGACACGACGGGTGTCGTTCTCGAAGGTCCAGAGGATGGTACTGGTGGGCAATGCAGAGCTCCTCGGAAAGTTGAACTTCTCGATGATGGTGATACCTTGAGTGTGGATGGAACACTATTGGCCAAACCATTCGTCGAAAAGCCCATCAGTGGTGAGGATCACAACATATGCATCTACTTTCCTAAAAGTCAAGGAGGCGGAGCCAGAAAGCTGTTCCGCAAGATTGGGAACAAGAGTTCCGAATGGGTCGAAGATATGAACATCCCAAGAGCCATTCTAGAGCCAGGAAGCAGCTACCTATATGAAAAGTTCATGAAGGTTGATAATTCAGAAGACGTCAAGGCATACACTGTCGGACCTACGTATTGTCATGCTGAAACTCGAAAGTCACCAGTTGTGGACGGTTTGGTCAGACGAAACACCCACGGCAAAGAGGTCCGGTACATCACCAGTCTATCGAAGGAGGAGACTGCAATGGCAAGTCGGATTGCTACCAGTTTTGGCCAACGGGTCTGCGGATTTGATCTGCTACGTGCAGAGGGGAAAAGCTTTGTCATTGACGTAAATGGTTGGAGTTTCGTCAAGGACAATGAGGAATACTACGACCAATGCTCGAGGATCTTGAAGGATATGTTCATCAAGGACAAACAGAGACAGATGGGCCTCACTTCGGGAGGAACATCGAGCGTTGCTTCACCTCAGCCGGACGGAACCGTCAGTCCAGTGACTCGAAAAGAGGCGATTCCCAAAGAGGGTCATAGATCTGCGCTTCAGCAAATTCTCGCAAAATCTCCAAGCATGTCCAAACTACATGCACATGCACATCATCATAGGAAGTCGACACCACATAGTGATTCTCCTGAGGTTTCTGCCGCACCAACGCCCAGAACGTCACCTCCTGGGGCCGATAGGGGGGTTCCATTACCCACAGTTCCATCGCAGCCTCTACTGCCACCTCCTGCTGTCACTCTTCCATCCAGCGCGCCATCCAGCGCACCATCCACAGTGCCATCAACACCCACACCCGCTACTAGTGTCGTGAATGGAGACATGCATCCCCCACCCCCTCCAGCACCAAAGCATACTTGGAAGCTTAAGGGTATGGTATCTGTCATTCGTCACGCTGACCGAACACCCAAACAAAAGTACAAATTTACCTTCCACACCAGGCCATTCATAGAGCTGCTGAAGGGTCATCAAGAGGAGGTGCTTCTCACTGGCGAGGCCGCCCTTGACAGTGTGGCTGTTGCGGTTGATGAGGCTCTGCAAGAAGGCATTGAAGACCGTGAGAAGCTTCGGACCTTGAAGAATGTACTCGCAAAGAAAGGTGGATGGGCTGGTACGAAAGTCCAGATCAAGCCAATGTTCAGAAAGAGGAAGCCGGAAGAGCTGCTTGTAACCACGCTAGGATCTCTTGATGAGGCGGGACTAAACAACGTCTCGGACGCTTTGAGGAATGTCAAGGACCCCGAAATAAATGCAGGCGAAGAAAGTCATGATGATGGTGATGAACCGGCAGGAAGGTCACCCAAGAGACAAGACTCGTTATCTGGGGTCACTCTCTCCAGAATTACAGCTGCAGAGAACAGTCTTATCCTTGATAAGCTTCAACTCATCGTCAAATGGGGTGGAGAGCCTACTCATTCAGCAAGGTATCAGTCTCAAGAATTGGGAGAAAACATGCGCAATGATCTTCAGTTGATGAATAAGGAGGTTCTCGACGAGGTCCACGTATTCAGCAGCTCGGAGCGACGTGTCACTACGAGCGCACAGATCTGGGCGTCCGCCTTTACTGATCAAAAGGAGCTTCCAAGCGATTTCATCACTATTCGCAAGGATCTCCTCGACGATTCCAATGCTGCAAAAGATGAAATGGATAAGGTCAAGAAAAGGCTCAAGAGTTTACTTCGTCAAGGAAATGAGGCGCCACCACAATTCGCATGGCCTGCGAACATGCCAGAACCGTCAATTGTCCAGAGATATGTGGTCCAGCTGATGAAATTCCACCGAAGAGTCATGCGTGCCAATTATAGCAAACTTTATGGGGGTGCTTCATCATCACTCAACGCTATCGCAAACCCCGGTGACAAGGAGAAGGCGGAATCAACCCCAAGTGGCAATGCTCTTTCGCAAGCAACAGCCACAGGCAATATCCAGTCCCGCTGGTGCTGCGGTGAAGACGCAGAGCTGTTCAAGGAGAGATGGGAGAAGTTGTTCAGCGAATTCTGTGATGCCGACAAGGTGGATCCTAGCAAGATTTCCGAGCTCTACGATACTATGAAGTTCGATGCTCTACACAATCGCCAATTCCTGGAATGGGTCTTTACTCCAAGCAAGACAATTCTTGCAGAAGAGGAGGAAGCTATTGCAGCAGAATCCAAGGGCATCGAGAAGCAAAAGGCGCAGCCAAGGGAGCCGGAAGAGTCCGTGATTGACAGCCAGACTGTGTCTTTCGAAAAGTCTGAAACGAATAAGAGTCTTCATAGACGCGTGTTCAGACGTCGATCGGTCATGGTGGGAAGTAAGAGCTCTGAAGAAACCCCCGAGCAATACTTCCGCTTGTTCACAGGTAGTAGCCAAACGAAGGCCAAAACTGACGCCAGGCTCGAAAAGCTACGAGAGCTATACAAGATGGCCAAGGTTCTATTTGATTACATTTGTCCTCAAGAATACGGAATGACCGATGCAGAGAAGCTGGAGATTGGATTACTAACATCGCTTCCTCTCTTGAAGGAGATTGTTCAGGATCTGGAGGAAATGCAAGCTTCCGACGACGCTAAATCCTTCATCTACTTCACCAAAGAGTCACATATCTACACGCTTCTCAATTGTATCCTCGAAGGTGGTATCACGACCAAGATAAAGCGAAGTGCCATTCCAGAACTCGACTACCTCTCGCAGATATGCTTTGAGCTGTATGAATCCGAGAACAAGACTCCCCCTGGCGTGGAAGACGTGGCGAAATATGCGTACTCAATTCGTATCACCATCAGTCCTGGGTGCCATACTTTCGATCCCTTGGATGTGCAATTGGACAGCAAGCATTGCATCAGCTGCGCACCTAGACGAAGCTTGACCTCACATATGGATTGGAAGGAAGTCATTGAGTCACTGAGAGCGAAGTTCCACCAGTACGTCCCTGCTCCTCCTTCTTTCCTCCTTTTCCTCTACAATCAATGCGAACACAGGCTAACAATCCCCCAACAGAGTCAAACTTCCCAAAAGCTTCCTAGCAGTCAACTTGAGTGAATCACATTCTTTCCACAAGAAAGAAGAGCAGGACGACCAACCAACGCATCTCACCACCACAATCAACAAGGACGATTCACATCCTACGATGCAGAGTCCGGCGGAACTACATCAGCAGGCTGCTCCCGCTGAGGATTTCTATCGTAGACCGAGCAGTCTGGATACTCTCCCGGCGCATACAGAGATGCAGGGAAATGGACCGCATATGCAACCTCATCCGACCGAACTGCTTGGAGCGACGGGAGCGACAGAAGCGCCTCCAACAACGCAAACGACTTCATGATCTTCAACATCCGATACCCATCTCTCGAACCCCACTTGATGCTCTGTAGCCGACAGACCCTTACACCGTCCTCTATTACGGGGGCACGGACTCCACAACCGTTTCCTTGGGATTGCAATGTGGCTTCACCGCCTGCTAACTCTGATCATCTTGTCTCGTCTCACCCCATCCGAGCGAAAGAGAAGGGAAGGTGAATATGACATATCGCTTTTTGTCTGATTTCTTATTCCCGTCTGACAACAAGTAAACTCGGGTCATCTCATGCAACTCTTTTTTCGGGTAGCTTTCTTCCGGGGAAGGGGTTTTGTGGTGTTGGGGATTGATTGATTGTCTGGGAGCGTTGGCGCTTACTTTTCTGCTTTGGGATGGGGCTGCATCTATCTGTCTGCATCAACATCCGCATTTGAACCTGCATTTGCATTTTCCTGATTGATTGGGGAATAATGGGGATGGGAGAAACATCAATATTCCGAAAGTAAGGGACGCTTTTGATGCGATGGTCATCCGAAGGTGGGTGGATGAGGTGGATTGTATGTATGTATGTATGGCTGACGCTTTTATGCATCATGGGGGTGGTGGAGTCATCTTTCTAAATTCCTTTTTTTTCTTCTTCTCGGGATAGACGAATAGAGAAATACAGTAGTAGATGAAATAAATATATGACTTTAAAACATACTCCATCCATGGAACGAACGACGGGAGTGAAGCGCTTACGGGCTTCGGTCCGTGATTCTGACTGGCCTTTGATTCTGGTCTGGTTTTGGCCGTCCCGAATTGGCGGGCCGTACAGGAAGTCGGTGAGTTGAGTTGAATGGGCGTATTTGCTTTTTTACATTTTATAGCTGTAGCCAAGTGAGATGTGAGAGATGTTCGTTCCTTTTTCGTAGGTTGAGGTGGGAGGGAGGGGGGGTAGGTAAGATTACTGGTTGTAGGTAGGTGAGTGAGTGAGTTAGTGGAAGGTGGGGGGATTATGTTTTTGTTGCAATTAAGGTTGGTTCCGCATCGTGGAGAGAGGTGAGAGATTGGGAGGTGATTTTCTGTTTTGTTTTTGTCGTTGGGTGTTTGTGGAGGGATGCGAAGGGAAGTGGACTTGTTGGCTGGTTGGCTGGTTAGTGGTTGGAGAAAAGGAGAGGAGGTAGAGAGGAAGGGTAAGTATGTATGGCACGTAATCCTCGATTTGGAAGTGTTGAATGGTTTGGTTTTCTAGGTTATATTTCTTACGCAAACACAGGTACAGGTACAGGTGGTCATTGATCTATTAAATCACCAGACAGTACAATACCGGTACTGATTGGCCTGTCTTGAAGTTGGAGTTTGATGAGATGGGACAGTAGGAAGGAGGGAAGGAGGAGGTTCATGCAAGCAAGGACGGGGATGGGATGGGAATTGATAAGCAAGTCGCAGATCCCGTGAGGGAATAGGACCCGAATTCTTGGTTGTGTGGTGTGTGGGTGTGTGGGTGTGTGTCAGTGGGTGACGAGGGAGGATGAGGATGAGGGTCACGAACGAACGCATGATGATCGAACCGCTGACGATAGCTCCTTTTTCTAATGATTGATTTTCTTGTGTATATGAAATGATGGGATGATGAGACAATCTGTGTCCGAGAATCCGATGGTGGTGTGTTGATTACGGGTATGGAGAGATGTATTGAGGGAGAGGGAGAGCTCCGTCTCGCAATTACGTAGGTATGGAAAGTATACCGGTACAGTACCGCATTTGGAATATGATGCTGACATGACCTGACCTGTCATTCTGACAGCATGGTCATGCATGCATGCGTACTTGCGGCTCCTTTTTTGTTCTCTTTTCGATTCTCGATACGATATCGTCGTATCCAATGCGGACGGTATCTCCGTAGGAGGTATAAACAGGGAGCGGAAATATACCGCGTCCATCTACTGGACGGAAGGGAATTAATTGATATGTTATGTCTGATATAGAATTATGATGTTACTCTACCCTCCTCTACGGCACTGGACTTTCATTGTGAGCAAGTGAGTGAGAAACCGGGTGCTCGTGAAGTTGAAGGAGAAGTAACCAGGCTATGTTAAGAAGTACCTTAGGATATCATAACATATCATACTTGTACACAGCATCAGAACGGATGAGTTTTACGGGAGAAGTCGAAGGGAACATTGGAAATAATTACTAACTAGTGTATTATAAGTACCAGTACGAGTACTTACTAGTGATTTCGATTCCTCCTCGCTCAATGCCTCGCTTTCAGCACATGTGCCGTGTGGGGCCATTGTAAGTTCCGTACATCGCATCACTAACTCCAACAGGAGAAAACAGAGTAGGTACCATACGGAGTAGGTACCGAGCATAGTGTACCGTACCGTGCTGTCCCGTACTCGGCGAGGAAAAGCGAAGGGAAGTGGGAGGGAGCGAGAGAGAGAGAGAGAGAGAGAGAAAAGCACACCCCACCATCCGTTTCACATCTCTAGAAGCATCATCGTGCATATTCTCGTCATACCCCTCCCTCCTCCTCACGTTCCCCTTCCCCTCCTGCATGCACGCACGAACTGATGTATCTTGGCTTGCATACATCCATGCAAGCGCACATGCAGGCTGCAGGCTGCAGCAGAGATCCTGGCCCGCCATGTGGTTCCTGGAAATAAAGAGATTGAGATTGAGAAACTGGGGGTGGTGGTTGAGAGTGGAGATATATTTATTACACCGAGTCCTTAATAGAAAGAGAGGGTATGTGGTACATGTTGATTGAAAGTATGATAGATGGAAGGATGGATGGATGTACGGAAGGAAGGATGGGGTGCTTTTAGGTTTTGGTATTGATAAGGAGCTAGGTATGGGGTTCGCTTATGCGGGGGGTCGGATTGGGAAATGCGAGGTAAGGGTTTGTTATTGAAGGGTCTGAGGAGAAGGGAGGGGGCGGTGAAGATGTATGTTTTCGGAGGGAGGGAGATTTTGAAAAAGCAATTTGTTCATTCGGACAGAATGGAATGGAAAGGAAGAAGAGGAGGAGGAAGGGTGTAAACAGAGGGGCAAGCAAAAGGGCTGCTGCTTCACGGATGTGCTTCTTAAATCTTGCGAGAGGCCGAGGTTTGAAAAAATAAAAATAAATAAAAATAAAAAAGGTGAGTCTAGTCGGTCTGGGAAAGTTACACAAAGCGCTTCATCTCATCCCATCTCACTTTCTCAACACACACACAACTCCGCAATCCGAGGCTAGCGGGCGGAGCGGAGCGGACGAACGGTACGGAGATACTTCGTCGTCACCCCAATATCAGAACGAAATGAATAGCAACTTGTGATTGGTTTTGAATGCTATCCCGTTACCTCGGCACAACTCAATTCCAAGTGTTCAAAGGAGGTACGCGTAGACAGGTTAGGTATAGAAGCCTCCGACTGGGTTCCTTTACGAAGGTGTTAACTGGGTATGATATGTCCAAGGATGTCGATATCGCCAAATCGAAAAAATCTCCTGAAGAAGCGACCTGCAGTAGCTAGCTACCACTCCAAAATATAAGCTAGACATGCGTGCATGCATGCATATCGGGGAATTATTGTTATACCGGTACTTCTTACTGTGGACTAGGCTGGGCTGCAGTTACTTACTTTTCCTTTTACCTGCTCGGTGGCATGTGAGACGTATTGGCTTTGAGGCGGCTCTGGATTGGATCTTTTTGGATCTTGATGGCCCCTTTGGGTGGTTCCTGCAGGTTTGTTGCGAAATAAGGGGAATGAGGGGATTGCCGGTGGGGGACTTGGCCGACCTGACATCTGTTTGAAATGTGAAAGCAGCTCAGCTATCAGATTGGAAAAGCCTCAAAGACAATCAATCTCGATCTCTAAAATCCATAAACCACAAAATCTAGATCTCTTCTTTTCCCCAACCCGGTATCTTCAAAGAAATATGCGGCGTTGCCATATAATGCCAAGGTAAATTAGATAGATTACTTCCCTCTAGAACATTCTCAGAAAAGCCACATAGCGCCGTTACCTTTCAAATCGAGCCAGCTGCACTACGGAAAATAGCCAAATTGCAGGTGATATCCCAGTTCGACCTATGAAATTCCACAACAGCCATATTCTAGAAAAGAGAAAAGAAATAATGCACGGCTTCTGTCTCAGCCCCCCTTTTTGGAAGGGTCTCAAACTGGCTTCCATTGATCCTTCTTTTTCAGCTCTGGCGTGCTCGCCTCGACAACCACCATAACGAAGGAACCCTGGGTTCAGGGGTTGAGTGGTTGGCGATGGGCTGGGCTGATCTGGATACTGATCGCTGGCTTGATATCCGCGAGCCGGTGAACGAACAAGCGGCTTTCTCCCTTCTTCCAATTATATATGTTCTTTCTCGACTCATGATACAGTAATTCTCCGTTTGCTATATTATTCTTTGATTGATGTTTTGGGCCCTGCAGCGGTTTACATTTTGAATTTGTCTTGGTTGCGTATTGTTTGTGTAGTGATTGGCGGGCAGTTGAGGTTGGGAGCGGTAAAGAAGGGAGGGAGGAGACAGTGGAGAAGTGTGGAGTTGCAAAAGAGGTGCGGTACCTGGCCTACCGTAGGTAGGTGGGCTGTCTGCCTAAGCTACGCTATGTGCCGATTGCAATTCGGAACACGGCAGCATGATTAGGGCAAGCAGGGGCTCTGAAAGGTGCTTGGTGAGATTCTATGAGGGGGCAAGCGGTAAGTGAGGCGTGGAGTGGATGAAATGAGATGAGAAGAGGCAAACGGGATGACGAGCGCCGATGATGAGGCTCGACGTTTGACTTGTATCATCTAAAGTACTTAGTTATATGGGAAACCCACTATCGATTAGCTGACAATTCAACGGCTTTATTTTTCTTCGGCCCAAGACCTCTTGATATTTTCCCAGTATTTTTCCTCGTTGTCAGCTGGCTACACTTGATAGGAATTCTTGGATCTCGATATCATTTCTCTTGCTTGGGGGAACGAACAGGGCATCAGGAGATTATTCATCCCACATGCATGCGTTCGAGAAGAGCATGTGCGAGAGCAAGATCTCCCTCTAGAGCAAGCAGCCTGCACTCCACCACTTCAGGGTACAACTCCGTGATTGATTGACATTCCCATCTGCCCTTGCCAGGTTACGGTACCATTACCGGCAACCTGGGTTGCTGGAATGCCATTCGGAACCCTGGAACGTCTTTCGCATCCCTGGATCTTCTAGACGTTAATCGTAGTGTTGTAAGTGAGTAAGTAATGCGGATGGGTCGGATTTTGTGGATCGCCAATGATGCTCAAACAAGGGATGGACCATGATTCGCAGGTTCGGCCGTTTGGAATTCACACTCATCAGTTTTATTATTAGAATGGGGTGTATCAACTCTTGGGAGAGAATTGACTGGAGTGGAGAATTCAAGAAGAATTCATACTTGAGCAAGTCCATGACATGAAAACGTATGTGGGAGATGCGGAACTACTGGTAGTACTTGTCATCTCTCTATCTTGGGAAGAGCTTCACGATGCGCCGGCTTTGGTTTCTAATACATTGCATCGCCTGCTTCTTCGTCGTCATTGTCGCTGTTCGGGGACGGTACTTCAGCATCCCGACTCTCCATGGCGTTCTTCAGTTCCACTGTTCCATATGCTGTACGATCAATGCTGCACGCCAATGCCACCTCCACACCCACCCAACTCAAGCCCTGTGGATGCCTTCCTGGCATCTCATGCGCGCTTCGGTGGGTTTGACAGCGCTTGTATCTATTACAGACCTTGCACCTCCACTCCCACCCCTAATGACCGCCACGAGGCGCCTGCATCTCTCACCGTTACGGCAATTTCGTACGACGTAGACCTGCAAACCATGATGATTGGGGAAGATATAGGTTTCACAGAAAGAGGTGACTCGGTATCTGCTGGACAGAGGCAGACGCAGGCTTGTCTTGTCCCTCTAAGATGTCTGACATCAATATCAGTTCTTACCATTATGTAGCAATACAGACGTAATTTTGAGTTCTATTATGTTCAGCTGTTGTCTTCGCTCAACAGGATATCGACGGTCATAACATTCAGTTCTCTTCTCTTCTTCCAACCTAATCCCAGTTGTTGGTGGGCGGGGAAGTGCATCCGCAAACCCAAACTGAAAAAGATGTCAGTCAGCCTTCTGATCGCAAAAAATATTACGTTGGGTTGAGGTGTAGGGTTGAAGAAAAGGATAGCTGGGTAGGGAATGGACAAAAATAATTAAAATTCAAGGACAAAGGAAAGGACCTACAACCCCGAAAGCCGAGCTGGAGTCCGCGAGACATCGCGAGAAAGCTTCTAATGCTTTGACTCCATGAAGTCATCGATCTCAAGCCCAGCTTCCTCCCACACCCGCACCAACAACCACCCCCGGCCGCAATAGTAATCCAAACCCAAATGATCCAGCGCCAGGCCAGCAGCCACCACCAAGGCCCACGGCGTCAAAGGTTATTTGATAGTGGCATGGTAAATCTCCTAGCTGCTTTAGTTCCAGCAAGCATAACATGCAAGTTGGCAGCAGCAGCAGTGCCAGTCAGTGCGCAAGCCGTCTCCCAGACGGTGCCAGTCGAATTTCGCTCGTTTAAGGCGAACAAACAAGCATAACCTTTTTTATGGTATTTTTAACTAAGTAAATTAGGTAAGGTAGGTATGGTAAGGTACCTACCTACTCTACCCTACTTAGTACTGTACACAGGCAAGGCTTCGAGAGGGCCAGCACGTCCTCCCGGGCTCCGCGCGACATAGACCTCTTTTGCAAGAACCACCCAATAAGCGGCTTAGCGGAGCATAATAGCTGGAATATAGGCTTTTCTTCTCGCAAAGGATGTGCTCTGGCTCGGTATTTTTTGCCACTCTTCACCCTAGCTCTGAGTCTGATGAAGTGAAGTAAAGTACTTGGTCGGGTTCCACTTCTATCGCTACCAACCAAGTGGACGTCGTCGGTTGGGCTTGGGCACTAACCTCCTGGCACACACTTCTCCATCCATACAGTACCTTACCTACCAGATCCACCCCCAGGCACTGGAGCTGGTACCTCCACCCGCTCCTTCTCTCCACCTACCACGATGTATCCTTTGCCGGACCTGCGACTATACTCCGTTTGATACGATACGTACAACTTGCCTCCCTTTCCCCCTAAATTGCTGGCCCTTAATGGTCTTCCATGTCTTGTCATCCTGCCATCTCTCTCCCCTGCTTCTCTTTCCCCCTTCCCCTTCGCTTCCGCACACAACACCCCTCCTCATATATTTATTTCCCATCTGCAGTTGCCCCGACGGTGGAACTCGCCCATGCCATGTCCATGTGTGCCTTTCCCACGGTAACGACCACCACATCCACGAGGCACGCTGGTCCTGTCTATTATCCATGCTCCATGGCCCTGCTAGCCACGGGTGACCCGTTGTAGCAGTGAAGAACAAGCCCCATCCCTCCTCTCAACCGCCCTACTTTGTATCCTCTGCCAAACGGTTCCCTGCATCTTCAAGGACACTTTGTCCCTCTCCTGGCACCAGCTTTAAACTTCCGCTTAGATATACTCTAGGTTAAGATCAGGCAATCCGTGATTCTGGTCCGGCTCCTATCCGCTAGCCCTGAACTCCTTCTCACTCACTTCACTTGACTTTCTCGACCCGAAGACGATACGATATGCTCATGCAGCGTCCCTTACGAACGTATAAACACCCGGTGCTCTCTCCGGTTTCTTGCCGTGCTGGCCCAGCAGTACATACTTCCTAGCCATTCTGTTCCATACACTTCAACGGTATATACTACTTCTACTACCTTCGTACAAACGTCCTCATCCATCGTACATAGCCTGCTCCCAACGAACATACGCACGCGGCCCGGCCTCACCAAGAAGTACCCTAAGGGAAGCCCACAAGAGGGAGGACGCAGGAGGAAAAGCAAAAAGAAGGCGGTTCCTCAAATCTGTTGGTTGTGTTCGATTGTACAAAGGGCGTGTTTGCTTGCCTGCTTGCGTGGTTACGTCCTTCCTTCGATTGCTTCGTCCGGCTTCTCTGCGTCACTTGCCCTGTTTTATCTTGCTCTGCTATGCTTCTGTCCTGTTCTTCTACTGCCTTGCAACTACACACCGCATACTTGGTCCTCGAATCCAGCAAATAACCTTTTTCCAAGGCAACCTTACTTCTGGATTGGCTTCTTTTGGTTAGGACTTTGCCATTTCATCTGGATTGGACTGGAGCATTTAAGACTTGTTGACCCCCACCGGGATTTGGACTTTCGAAAGAGGAAGCGACAAACATTGTTATTCACAGTCACCTTTCAACTTTTGATCTGATACTTTGGCCCGTTCACCTTTCGAACGAAGCGAGCTTTTCGACTTGAAGGAACGAGAACTTAGTCTCGGCAACAACGTCACTACTTTCCTTCCTACTCAACTTGTAACTTCGACTTCGACTTCGACTTTACCTCTACTACAACTTCGACCTCAATACACCTTCACCCCCACTTGCTTTGCTCCGTTCTGGCTTGCAGAAGCGCAAACACCAGGTACATATCCCACCCTGCAATAGATCTATTTCTGAAATGCCATGCTAAACCCCCACAGATCTTGCATAACAACCTCACCTTCTTCGATCTCAACCCCCACGCAAAACCTCCCACTTCCCACAGACGAAGCACAATGGCTGTACCAAATTACTGCCACCACTCGTTCAATCTTTTGAAATCTGAGTCGACGCTCATTCAGTGGGTTTGCTCTATGTGTCATTCCGGTCCACATTGGTACATCTTCGAATGCAAATACTGCAAGCTGAAGACCTGCAGACCTTGTGCCAATAAGGTCTAACTTGTTTGTTCGCTTTTGTTGCCTGCTTGACGGGTTTTGCTTCTGTTTCTTGCTTCCAAGAAACTCTGGCTTGTCAGTCATGGATTCAGGTATGTTGCATCATCTGCGCTTCCTTTGGTCTGTATATTGCATATCAGATTCACCCAGTCCTGCAATTCCGAACTCATCAATCCCAAACCGCATCCTGGCGGTATCCCCATTGCCGGGTCCATTTAGGCTCAGGGTGCCATATTCATATGATAGCAACAAGGGATCTCCGTTCATCAGACGAACTACACCCTGCCAAACGGAAATGGCGGAGTGCAATTGCCTCCATTGAGATGTGACAGAAGCGGCGTGTGGATGGCCAAGTTATGCCATAGCGACTCGGCCCCTGTTCACTTCTCAGATTCTCCCCACCACCCCACTATCAAGATAGAAATAGAATGGCAATGAATTGACATAAGGTGAAATTCCACTGACCGTCGATATGCAGGCTCTCGGCTTTCATCTTTCATACACGGCACCTATCGCAAAAAAGCAAGTAGCCCGTTCATCCCACAGTACACTAGCAAACAAGCAACAACAACAAACGACCGACGCAAACCGACCTCAAAAGAAACCCCTCTGAACAAAGAAAAAAATCACCAAAACTCACCAAAAAAAAAAATACCCACGACCAATTGTACAACTTCCATTATGTCCGACACGCCATCTCCTGTCTCCAGTCTGTCCTCCGTACTATATTTGAATTTCTCGGCTGTCAAAATTGGGGTCCCAAACTCTCCGGATCTCAGCGTCAAAATGTCTCAGCCTCTCACAACCAATTGAACACATCATGCAATGCACTGTGATGCGATGTGGTGTGGTGCGGATGCGAGCGGCTTTGACCTCTTTGGGATGCATGCATACAGATGACAGCACGGGAGGGCAGGGGTTGAGGCGAGCTGACATGTCACTCTATTCTTGTCCTCTGTCTTGTCTTGATGGCGTTTGACCACGACTGCAATATGGATTTCACGACTTCACGAATTTCCTTCCTTTGTTTGTTTGTCGACCGACCGTACGATACATCACGACACGATTTCATATTGCCGACTTTTCAACTAGACATGCAGCCCTTCAGCATCACCGGACCTCACCAGTCATCCTCGATATTTCATTCAGCAAACCATCAATGAGGCAAGAACCCATGGTCGGGTCAGCTTGTCTCGCAAGAATTGTGCTTGATTTGATTTGATTTGATGGTCTGATGGGACGGATGAGTTGGGGGCCGACCGCATCAATGACTTTTTTCGGCGAGGGGAAATGTTTGCTGTTACAGCTTACGACCGGACGCGTGTCATTTGCTTGCTTGCTCGCCTTTGTTTCCTCATAGAAAAGTTGCCGGGCTACAGGACAACAGCACATTGTGAATCACCTCTTGTTTTCTCGGGTTTGGCATCGCATCAATGTCCAGCACAGCACAGCACAGCACAGCGCATCAGGCTCAGCTTTTTCTTCCCTCACATCACATGGCCTCGATTTCGGTTTTTGTCTCTGTACTTCCAAGCAAGCAAGCGGGTGCGGGTGGATTAGACTTTGGCCGTCAAGCGCTCCTCCTTTTCCTTCTCTGGGGTTTTTTCTTTCTATTTTTTGCTGTTGTTTTTACCGGATTCGGTTGTCATTTGACTGGGAAAGGGAGGCTGTCTACGTGGAAAAAGCAAATTTGTCAGAGCGCGAGTGTGCACGAAAGAATTAAGATGGTGTACGCAAGTACGGGCGTGGGTTGTGTGTTTGTTTTCCCCTTTTTGATTTTTCTGATGTGATTTCTCCTTTACACTCGTGTTTTTGAACACTCCTGACTTATGTACTGGTCTAGTCTAGTCTAGCTACCTAGTTAAGAATGAACGAACACTCTGTACCAATGAGCATCTGTCTTCTCTGACTGAAAGTATGGGAATGATGAATAGGATTTATAACTCTATTCTACGCTTACCCATTCTTCGACTTTGTCTGCAGTGATATATATAGAACCTTGACGTGAAAATTGAACCTATCGGCTAAATTCAGCCGATGAACTTTCGGCCGATGAAATTCGGCCGATGAGAGGAATGGATTGTGCAAGCATCAATGACTGTCTTATCACCGATTTTGAAGTCTAGCTCCTCCCACTTCACTTTCTTCCATGTCATCTGTATCACCATCGCCGTTTCATCTTCTCCCCTCCCCTCCAACATAACACAACAAGAACAGCACAACCCAACCCAACATCCACCTCTAAACACACACCCCATCCATCCATCATCTATCCCCGACATTACTAGACCAAAACGAAGTTGGGACAACCTTTTCCCAACACATCCATATGTCGTGTAACTGTGCAACCGCGTTCAATGCCCTGTATAACAAAGAAACGTTTCCTTCCTCCCTCGCAACCTTAATGATCCTGCTCCTTCTCCCACCACTTTCCAGCCTCCGGTATCTCATGGGTTCACATCATATCATGTCATGCCAGGGCCCGACCCGCCCCGTCCGTCTGTGAAGATAGGGCTGTTCCTTCTGTATTGTGCTGTATCACGACATTTGGCTAGACTGTACGATATTGGCGGGTTAGGTTGGGCTGGGTTGAGTTGGGGAAGATCATGTAGAGTTGGTGCTGGTGAGATACTGGTATGGATATGTTGTGTGACATTGATGAATCCGCTGGCTATGTGCGACATAAGGCTGCGTGGCTGCGTAGGGCTATCATATTGAGTCGATTTTTCTATATTTTCCTGTGTTGTACGACAACTGGGTGCCGTCACGATCATGTATGTATATATGCAATGTGCCTATGCATGGCTTCGTAGATAATGCATCGTTCCTACCTACATAATACAATACCTATAATAGGGCCGTGCCGTCAGGTTACACGACGGGATTGGCATAGTTCGGGCCTTTCGCTCCTTTATTCCCCTACTGGTAGTTCTCTTTTTGAAGCTGTACCTGCCCGATCATACATCGTTGTTCACGGTCCACGGAGTATTATCGGCGATTATATCCCGTCACAGTTCATATACAATCGAAAGGGATAGTGCTGAGGAAAGCTGGTGTAGCGTGACAGCTGGCTTTGCTTGATTGATATCTTGAGGTACGTAAGCAGCCTTTATTGATGGATGTCATGCAGCCTTGTGACCTAGATGAGGTGTTTACTGACTGGATTCCGCGTGTCGGCTCTTCTGTTCTACAATATGGGAACGTGCAGGATCGGACGTAGAGGTTGATGTTGTGGGACTTGAGATTAGGAGAGTTGGGGAATGTGAGAGAGGGGGGTTATTGGATAGGGAGATTTTATCCGTTTTGGGAGGTCACTTGCTTCGGATGAGGGGGAAACAAACAACGTTAGAGTTGGGTTCAGGTTCAGATTTACTGTATCTTGCGAGGGAATGAACAGAAGGTTTTAATTGGGTAGCAGATAAATATATCTTGTCTGTTGCGGATCTGAAATATGCCACATTACTGGCCCCAGAGGATGTTGTTTTGTTGCATCATTTGATACTGTGTTTGTTGGCCAAGGACTGGAATGTATATCCTCCTTCTGGCATCTTCGCGAGTGCGAGAAAAAGCCCGATGATGACAATGTAGCTAGCCAAGCGGTATTTGAATGAAACCATAGAGAAATATGGTATTTTTGATGATGGTGCTGGCTCGAAGGTTGAGAGGCGGGGGACTAGGCCATCTGGAATGTGTCAGTAGTCTGTTCTTGTGAAGCTTTGTTTAATTCTTTTGTACCCAAGCAGTGCAAAGGAAGAAATATTGTTGACTTACTCCATACACTCTTCTTCTCTCCCTTCTCCACCACGACCTCATCACCAACACTCACCGTCCCCGGCCTGGTCGGGAATCCATACCTCCCAAAGACAGGCTCCCACTTATTCCCAGTATCCACCCTCCGATCCTTCATCATCTTCTTCAATAACTTCCCACTTTCTCCTTCCCCCATCTTCCCATGCTCAAGATCCACATTGACAGAAGTACATCTCGAGCAATTACTCGTAAGCACCACCCTGCCTCCCGAGCGGGGGAACGTTAAAGTCTTCCAGAAATCCTCATCCCAAGCCTCCGTTCCATCAAGAATGATATTCGGGCGAAACTTCTCATGGATAGCCTTCTCCTCGCCCGCAAGACGGGGGTGCAGATCTGAAAGCGAGGCTTCAGACGTCACGAGCAGGGCTGCGTTGTCTGAGAACTGCACATTGCTAGCCTGAGACGGGATCGCAGTTTTCATTTCTTGTAGCCAGGATGCTGCTACGGCGTCAGATTTCGGTTTGGGGATCCCGAGATTGTCGCCAAAGAAGGCGAGGACGACAGGGTATCCGAAACAGGCGGTGAACCAGGCGTTGGTTTCCTCGTCCATTATCCATGCTGGGTAGGATTTGATGGTGTTGAAATCTATCGAGGTCTTTACCTTGTCGTCTAGGCTGGGTGAGAATGGGATTGAGATCGTGGTTGCTTGGCTTGGGTGGGGGGATGCGATGGCTGGGGTGGGGGTGCGGTATCGAACCGTGAAGCTTTCCGGGGAGGTGGAGGAGGATGGAGACGAGGATGGGGAGGACGGAGGAAGCTCGCAGTGAAACAGGGCCATCTCGGGTTGGTTCCCAACGAACATCTTGGCCCAGCCTCCATCTTCTTTGGGCCGGAGGAGGAGGTAGCGGCGGTCGTGGAGGAGGCCTTGCGGCGTCAGGGTCGCATTCGGGAGGGAGATGCCTCGGATGGACTTGATGGGGTAGACTATGAGCTTGTGGGATTGTCAATTAGACTTTCCCAAGTCTCAAATAGACGCTTTGTTCTGATAAAGAACTGGATGGATTTTACTGGGATTTGTCGTACCTCCTTGATCTTCATCTTGAGTCTTGGCCGTGTCGTGGTTTTCTGTGTCTATTCTTGTCCCTGTAACCCAGTCCTTGATATTATAAACAATGGGGCAATGCGAGAGACCGGTTTATGGATTTGTGGATATTGTAGAGTGTTGATGTAGCGAAAGGAGTCATAAGCAAAGCTCACGGACACGGTGCTTCGAGCTTGCTGCTTATCTTTTACGTACAGTAGTACCTTACGTACCTTCCTCGGTAGTCATCATGTCCAGTAAGATCGGTTGGTTCTCTGCAGCATAACGGCACTAAGTGCGGGGTCATTCTTGCCCCTCCACTTTTGACCTCCATGCATACCAGGATGGTAATTCTCCACCGGACCGGTAATCCGGTATCGAGACTTTTGCGAACGCTCACAGATTCACAACCGCATATGCAGCTTAGGACCTCGGTGAGACTCGGTGAAGATAGACCAAGGCGCGGTGGAAAGTATCGCCGATGAACGGACTTCCGAGATACGAGTTGTGATTGAAATGCCTAGGTACATGTTTCTTTTCTTTTGTTAGACTGTTCTAGACTCACTTTTCGTATGTTTAGCGTCAAGGGCCAAGCATGAACGAGGGGATTGTTCAAGGACGATGTCCCTGCGAGTTGGTTGGTATTTAAGGTTTAAAGCATTTGACGAGGGGCGGGAAGTGCTTAGATGATACTTAGAAAGCAGTATCTTTGTTCCTGACCTAGCGCCGGTATAGTTAGGTTAGAATAATGTCTTGCCTCGGCAGTTAGAAGGTACGGGGAAGGAGAATCAGGGCCGTAGAAGGTTGAAGGTTCGATAGGATTCGAATCCTGGTTTAGAAGGGTTTAGGCTAGAATAGGGAATTTGGTGTGTTGCTTGGGGTGCTTGGGGTTGAAACATGTTCTACGGGACCCCCACGGACATGCGATCCAAATGTAGAAATATTGGTAGCGTTGGTGCCGGACAATGAATCCTGGTACCTGTAAAGGTAATATGTCTCATTCTGGTATTTACTGGGAATCTCGAGCCAAAATACTTTCACCAGTGCTGAAGGGATTACTAAACGATCGCCAAGTTTAGCGACTCTCGTACCAGTATCATACTGGAAGCAAGGTATAATCAGGCCACAACCGGTTCCAACTTCCAATCCACTTGACTTGGAAATATCTACTAAACTGTAATTTTGCATTGACCTCGACTCCTTTCAAATCGAATCGAATTGCTAACACTAGAGACCTTTTGCTGAAAAATGGGTCCAATTTCTGCAGCACCTGCTGTATTGACTCCGTTATACAGATAGAGTAGTGGATCTTTTGTAAAGCCTATCGTCGCTTACAAAGAGGTCCTCGTTGACGAAGTAAAGCCGACGAAAGTGGATATCCTAAACACTGCTTCGACCCCCCCCCCGGAGTTAGACTAGATTAAGTTGAAATCAAGTATCCGTCTAAGAGAATGAGAGTGCCATTCAAACGGCACCTTGTTAAGCTATAGTGGATTCTTTGAGCGATTTTCCGTGGCATCAGAGTTAGTCTCTTGGTAGAGCTCTAGTCACATATCAAAAATCATTTTGCGTGGCCCCTGGCAAAAGGTCTCCATTGACCGGTTTCGCACGCCTGATAGTTGTATCCCGCATTACCCCGCACTTAACTGAAGTGCCCTGGAGCGAATGTTTTGGTCTGTGAGTTTAGCGAGTGATTCAACATCAACAAACAACCCTAGGCAGTGTTCAGAGGCTCAGAAGGTCTAGGGAGTGAATGCACATCTATGGGGCACATAGCAACTGCAGTACCATATCTCCGTTCCAAGCAACAGCTGAATTATAAATTAGGCAAATTAGAGCGAGGTTGAATCCGTCAGATCTCTGAGGCCAGCCAGTTTTGCTGTTCCTTAACCAGTACACGTTATGATCAACAATTGACTGTTCTACTCACGATAGAGAGAAGACACTGGCATATTTAGTTCCTCAGATAGTTCATCTTCTCCCTCAACTCGCTAGGGTGTAACTTCCAACTGAGTCACACACTCGAGAACGCGAGTATATAACCTCTGTTAGGCGATTTAAATTACGCTCCACTCAAGTCTCAATACAGAACAGACTCAGCTTTCACGCACTCCACTTGGATGGTTTGGTACGTGTAGTGATGCAAGAGCCTATGCACCAGCCACTTTTGCTTCTTGCCTCGCGGCCCTTAGCGTAAATCAGCCTAGGTCTAGCCACCTCAGCACTATCAATTTGCTAGCAGTTTTCCGTGTTGGTCGTCAAATGGTAACTCGAAAGTGAAATAGGAGATGACAGCGAGTGTAGAAGCAACAACTTCTCATCTCTAGCAGTACTATTTCCCCTATCAGCGCGCGATATCTACTAGGTTCCAACACGATATCTTGTGCATTCTGCTTGATCCATCATAAGAGTTTCGTGGCCTTGAGCGATTAACACACCACAAGCCCCCAAGCCACCCACCATGTGATATCTCCGGACCACCTTGCGCCTTTTCTGAAAAGTAGCATGCTCAATATCCCAGTCTTTTAATATCAACGCAGCAGGCGAGGATTCCATCATGCCGTGCTTGCTAGCGGTCGTACTCGTTACAATTCACTTCAAGTCTGTTTCTTAATTTTTAGCTCAAAACATCACGTTATCATACTTTGCTGTTTTAGATTTACTTACCAGCGAGGGAAGGGTATTTAATCTCTAGTTTCGTGTTCGAGGTCGACGCAATAGATGACTACAAAGGAACATCTTGTACCGTCTTACTGTATCCCATCATTTGAAAGGAGGAAGAAATATCTTCATCTATAAGTAGACGAGTGCTAGAATCGTAAATGAGTTGATATACTTTTTGGGGTCGGGGTCGGGGCCGAGCGAAAATATCTCGTGCTCATTGTTATCAATCTCTCGGTTGTTGTCATTTCTCAAACTCCTTGGAGCAGCCTACTGGAAATAAAGTGACCACAACTGTGTAGAGAGGGCATAAAAACCCCTTTAAATATATATATATATATTTAGGTTTGAGGGTAGAGACTCACAAACCAGTTGAGTTGAATGTCCGCGGCATTCCATGTCATATCCATTGTTGTATGCCAACAATCTGTCGTTCTCCAGAGTTGAGCCGCGCTGGGTTTTATACACTTGGCTAAGGACTTTTCTGATTACACTGCCACGAAGGGAACTCGCTGAGATCATGCCGTCTGAACGATTGTCATGTTCGGCTTGATTAAGGAAGGTTAATATGTAGTCATTTATCTCGCAAAACCTTACTCAGTTCTTCGCTCTAACACACATCTGCGTCACAGAAGAGCCCAAATTATTTCCTTCTCGCAAGAACAAAGACTACGAGGTAAGATCTTATGTTACAGCTGTAGAGCCATTTTATGATCAGCTGGGATGGTGCACGAAGTTGGTGATGTCAACACAGAATTGTATCCCAACTCAAGTCATACCTATTTTCGGAGGTAGGCTACAAGCCTGTACTGTCGGAGTTCTGTTGCTAATGTCAACTGTACCCACACTGTCATTGTTCAACCTTTTTCTTTTCAAAAATATCAATTTTGAAACCTTAGGTGATTCTGGCTAAGATTATTTTTGGGATATCCGGTCCTAGTACTCAAATCCTACTTGCTTCCCGAGGAGAACATAGCAAATCTTGATGCCGAAATTAGCAGTCTCCGGACCTAGATTGCAAGCTCTTCTGTGAAGTTCGATGTAAAGCCTAGTTTCAGAGCTCAGAGACGGTATCTATATACACCGGTGTGAAGACATAGACACGAATTGATGGATGTGAATACCACTCGGCCCTCAGAAGTCGTTTTCTCCTGTTTATGCCCCACGTTATACCATCGATCACTTCAATCCCAAGCTACTTCATTCCACGCACTTCCTCTCTGTTTGGTTCATCTTTGGTAAAGCCATAATTTTTCAGTTGCCTTCCGGGTATATCAATACAAACTTCACTTCATTTCTCACCTCAAACGACGTCGGCGGTTGAAGCAGCATCTATATGCTTCCTTGCAAGCGTCGGTTTTCCTGACACCTTCTGGTCATGCACGGCGACTTTCAGAGTATTTTTTCGGCATTTAATATCCTCTTGGGAAGTCAAATAAACCTGGCATTTCTCTGCGAGGTATTCCTGTCAGGTGCCGTCGTGAATTATACCGCTGTCATCTCTAAATATCTGCTCTAATGAGGTTAAATTCAAGGTGTTGTGGAGCTTACGAATTATGCATCTTCAAAAACTATCTAATACGATAAATTGAATCGTTGATGTTGAGGTTGAGGTTCTCACCCGCCATTGAGACATCGTCTGTTCAGAACTAAGTCGACGAGACTAGATTCCAAGTCATATCCATTGGCGTGGCTTTTCTACCGTATTCGTATCATTCCCCTAAATAGTCGTCCCCCTCAGCAAAATTTATGGTTTTTTCCCCTCCTCTATCTGAATAATCGCTCCTGTGAGTGAATGTGATGGAATGAGTGATTCCCGCCCGAGTTACTGTTTGTCTTGACCGAGTGGTGGCTACTTGTCGGAAATATTGTAGCATCGTCATCGCTGGGTTTTTGCGTAACAGGGAAGGAAGGAGCTAATTTACCGTATTTCCAAAGTGGTGTCGTGTGTGATGAAGAATACCTCACTTCACTGAATAATTTCGGGGGAGATGACAATGCCGTGGTCTATGACAGTGATGCCCCACTAAATAGGATTTGGGATTCTGAGGAGAAGGTGGACAGAGAAAGTGCGAGAAATGAACGCTGAATCGTTGAGAAATCGCATTGGTGACTCTTTGTAACTTGGGAATGATGTGATATACTTCTTCGAGATCTCCTGGTTTCCCATGATACTCTCATCCTTGCTAGGTTCGATGCTCTGGTTTGTGTTGGCGGGATGTAGTTCACATTTATAGCCGATTTTGAGTACAACGTTTCGACACCAGGAGAGAGTGTTTTCGAGTGCGCTGGGTAAACTAAAAAGAGGTTTACCCTCGCGTTCCAATTTAAATATCTTCATTCATTATTCTGTGTGTAAATTTCCAGCTTTGAAGCGCACATGTAGATATCAATATTCGTGTAGATGGATGTCTGTTATCAAGCGAATTTGGAAGGAAAACCTCAAGTCTTGTTCACGAAAGGAATATCAGAAGCCGTGGGAGAGGAGAATATATTGGAAATCGTTCCCTCTTGGAGTCTTGGGAGCTTCAATCTGTCTCATTTCAGAAAATACAGCTAAACTCCTTCCCCCAAGTCACTACACACCTCTACAACTGCAATATCCTCGCTTAACCTCTCTCCTCAACAAACCCCTCCAAAATTCCCTTTCCCAACCACACCACCGCCTCACCTCACCTCCCACACCCCTTCGTCGAACAAACAGTAAGTTCATGCACATACCTAATCCCTCCCCCCTCCACCCTCAACAAATTACTACTCGGCGTCCCCTCCGGCCTCACCTTATCAATAAACGGGAAATCATTAAAAACATCCACTGCGCCGACCTCCTCATCAACAACATACCTCCTATTCGCAATCTTGAACGGCAGCGGGAACTGCGGCATCTTACACGTATTCGTAGTCGTCGTTTTCGTTCCCGTGTACGCTCCGCCTTCGAGACGCGCGCACGACGCGCCGTAGGGGACTTTGACGCTCGAGTCGCCCCAGCTGTCTAGGTAGGCGTCTGCTGCTGCTTTGATGGTGGTGCGGGTATCGCGTTTACCAGCGGGGATGACGTCCCATCTCTCGAGGGAGGACCAGTAGAGGTGTCCTGTGGCGTTGAATACCCAGTCGCCTTCGTCGGTGATTACGCTTTGGATGGTGTTGATGGTGAGTTTTTCGGCACTTCCGGAGCCTGATGATGCGTCGGCGGTGCTGAATAGCATGCGTGTGTGGATCACGTAGGGGCGTTTGTTGGTTGCGGCTGTTAGTTCGGTGAATGTGCTGCATTCGGTTGTGTCGTGTAGAGAACGGTTTATGTCGATGTGGAGGGAGGTGCTGAGGACGCCTTTGGAGATGGAGAGTGAGACGTCGTTTTCAAAGTAGGTGCTGTTTGGGGCGAGAGGGAGGAGGAGGGGTTTCCCTGAGGTTTGGGCGGATACTTGGAGTTTGTTAGAGGTATTTGAGGAAGCGTGGGAATATGGACGGGGGAGTGGTACCGTATGCGGCTGTTGCTTCTTGGAGGAGAGCCCGTGGACATGCGCCTGAGACTTGGGAGGCAAGTCCTAGCCATGCCAAGGCGAGGGTGTAGATCATGATTTGGCTTCTCTCTACCTCAATTTTGAAATGAGGTAGCCCGAGAGTTCGAATTAAGTGCAGCACCACGGGAATCTTTCATCGCGCATCAAGCTAGCTGGCAGGCTAGCTAGGTATGCCTTTACTCTTGTACTCGATTAAGCGAGGCGGGAAAAGGGATGTGTCTTTGCATTCTGCCCCTCTTTTTCAATCCGGGGAAGACATCAAATTGTTTACTGCTATACTCCACAAATGACAAATAGCAGGAACAGTTCGGTAGTTGATTGTCGCTCGCAGGTATTGTGGGGAAGATGGAAATATGCAGAGGCGTTTGCAAGTGCCGGAGGACGAGTTTATCTGCCTAATTGATTACCGAGCCCTGAGCCGGATAGGCTGGAGTGCTGGAATATAGCAGTGCTAATATTCAGAGATAATATAATGGGGTTTAGGAGCGGGTGAGGCTGTTCGTACAGACAGGGTGGGGTAATTGGAAGTCTGCATAGACTGAGCGGCTGTTCCTGCGTGTTGATCAGCCAACAACGGCACTATTAACTAGTCCTGGAGTTGCAGGGACCGAAGTTTATGGGGCAAAATCTGGAGGCTGGCTTCATCTCTTGGATATTTAAATATGTGCTTATTTGTTCATAATGAGAAGTCCTTCGAGACATCGATCTCATGGTCAAGGGAATCCTCAACTGCCTGAGAATAGCTCGGACTTCTGACTTAGATCACACTTGTGTTTCACTGTATCCGATGGTATACAAGGAAATGAAGACTTGGAGTAAGGGAATTACCATTACTTCCCTTCGACCATGACAAGAGCAGAGATTTTCTCAAATTCCACCTCAGGGAGAGGAAGTGGAGGGGGGATTCAAGGTAGGTAGGTAGGTTCCTTTTACTGTACAGATTAGAATATAAGGAAGTCACGAAACATAAGCAAGTAAGTTGTTGATCTATGACACTTTATAAAGAATCGCAATCTTGCTTGGAATTGGAAATCGTTTGCTTTTTGGGCATAGTGCAGCGCAATCTATTGTCTGATCTCTCTGTCTCTCTGTCTGTCTTGTCTGTCTGTTCGGTATCGATCTATCCCATCCAGTCTAGGTACGCTCCTAACGCAATCTGTTCCATGCCGGTCTATGATCTAGGTCATCTAACTTCCAGTCTTCCTCCCACCCATCCAGTCTCCGGAGGTATCTCCGCATCAACCAAACTTTAATCCAGTGTGAGAATGCTCATATCCAGCTGGGCATTCTCAATCTTCAATCTCAATCTCCAACCACCAAACAGTTCATAATCCAGGATACATACCATATCCAACGCCCACACACCCACGTCATTTCATCTTCAAAAACCCTTCCCAAGGCTCACAAACCTCTTTAATCCTATCCGGCACTCCACTCCCCTCAATAACAACCAAATCGACCCACTTCCTCGCGAAAATATCCTTATTCTCAATCGTATAACACAACAACTCAGCAACCTCATCATCCTTCCCAACCTCATTCAAGAACTCCAGCCGTTCCAGATTCTGGGGTAAAGCTACACTCTGCAACCTCGGGGTCTTCATACCGAAAAGCTGATGATCACGCAGTTTCAACTCGGTTAGGAGTTCAAAGTCGCGGAGTTTGAGCGGGTTCTTGCCTGCCAGGGTGGGGAAATCGATAGTGATTTTCTGGAGGGAATGTTGCGCCGAGCGGCACGAGAGGATGTAATCTTCCATATACTCTGGACTTTCCTCGAGGGCGGGTTCCGGGTCTGGGAGTTGCGTGATGGTGATCTCTTCTAGGGCTTCGGGGAGGACGAGGAGGTCGGCCAGGGCGTCGTCGTGGATGTCGCATTCGAGGAGTTGGAGGGTCTTGAGGCCGGTGTACCATGGCTTCTCAAGCGATTCGAAACCGCGCTCGTCGAGCTTGGCGCGTCGGATGATGAGGTGTTCTAGCGTGGGGTGGCCGAAGATGTGGATGTTTTCTTGGAGGTCCCAGTACCCGCCGTCTTCACGCTGGTAGAAGAGAGAGCCTGTTGAGATGTGTGTGAGAACTCAGAACTTGGATATGATGTGATATGATATGATGTGGTATGAAGAATGTGGTGAGCACGTGAAGATGAATTGGGGAAAACTTACATGTTTTCAGACAAGCCAGGTCGAAAGGACCATTGAAGAGATTCCCAATGCCGTGAGACAAGCTCTCAGGGACCGAGATTACCAAGTCCTCCAGATTCGACATGGTTGAAATGGTATGCGAGAAGCGATCGATGGGATGTGGCGTGTCGGTCAAGCACATGATATCGGCCATCTCAGCACTGGGGAAGTCGACCCTCACATTCTGGATCAGCGAGCCTCGTCTCGGACGCGTGACGAGCGACTCGGAGAAGAGCAGGTGGTGTTTTGGCTGGTCGAAGAGGATGGATTTGTAGAGCACTGGGTCAGCGACGGAGTTCATACGCCGCGATACTAGACACACGGATGCTAGGTCGCGCTGGGCGGGTAGGGCTTCCATGATATTGATCAGGAGTTCGTCGGGCAGGCTGCTGAATTCCCGTACCCGTACCCGTACCTGCGCGGGGATTGTGGGGTCGCATGCCGACATGGTGGATGCGGGGAAGGGGAGGAGGGGAGGAGGGGAGAGTCTGGGGAAGAAGTATATTTACTTTCTGGGGTATGGGGTTGGGGTTTGAAGTGAAATGGAATGAAATGAAATATCTCGTAAGATTTCTCGATTGAAGCGACGACGGCGCGTACCACCAAAAGTTGCCACGGTTCCATTGCCACTGGGCGGCTGCTTCAGCCACGTGCAGGGGACGAGGCGAGATGGGCTGGTTTCGGGTGCGGTGCCTGAGGCACAGATACACGTGATTCACCTCCTCAGACCTGTTGGCTCTTGAATGACCACAGATGCTGGGATATATTGATAAGAACGAAAATAAAGGGCGGATGACTCAATTACTCAGTCCCAGGATTTCCTCCCTCCAAAAACTTAAAGAAAGTAAGCACATTCCCATCGTCATCCTTCACAGCAAACTGTCGATATCCCCACTCCTTATCCTCCAACTTCTCAACAATCGTCACTCTTCCCTCCTCCTTCACCTTCTCATAAAACGTATCCAACTCAGCGGTACCAAGAGCAATCCAAGCGCTTCCAGCGTGGAAATCTCCCGCTTCGCGTAAGCGAAAATAGATGTTGGCTTCGGCTTTGGGGCCGACGAAGAGGGAGCAGAAGGTGGGATTGGAGCTGTTCTCTGGATGAACTCCACCGGTTTGGAAACCGAGTTCAGTGGTGTAGAAATTGAGGGTGCGGGTTATTGAGAGGGATTGAAATTGTGGGATGATCTTCCATGCTGAGGAGGTGGGATGGGCCATCTTGATGCGAAGTTGAGGAGGATGATTGAATGAATCAGCTGGAGGGTCGCAGTGAGGCTATGCAGCTATGCAGATGACGAGAATAGCACCCAGGAAACGATGCTGAAATGGATTCTCGTAAGTAGACGTTCAAGTGGATTCTGTGACAAGAGGTCTGGGATTCTCTTACAACCAAAGTGGAAAAGCATGAGAAATAATAGTTTGATCGAGAGTCTGAGTACTGGAGTGGGGTACGGGTAAGATGGAGACACGATCGACCGGTACTAGGCAGTAATGAAGCTTGCCTCAACTGTAGCCTAGAGGTCTGAGTAGATATGAACGAGAAGACTCTCAACTTGAGATCATCTGCAATGCTGCCACTCATAGAATACGAACATGTTTCTTGCAGACGCTCTTCAAAAGCTGAGGTCCATGAGATAGATGCAAACGGACATCCAGAACCAGCAGAAGAGATTGCTTGTATCAGCGCGGTAGGAGACGAAACACCTCGACACTGCCTCCAACACAATTCCAAATATTAAACAAAGCATATGCACTTCAATCTATCCGCAAGATAATAAACAAGAAATGATACACTTGCCATCTTCTGCGATCATCATCACCCAGACCGCTGAATCAGCTTCAGGTTCCAAGCTTCAAGCGAGAACAACAACTCTAAAGCGACCTCCACTTGGGGGTTCTCGTATCTCATAGGGCGCAGTCGATTCAGCCTGTACCAAGGCCCAGCTTCTAAGCCAACAATGATGTAGGCGATATCAAAATACGAAGACTGCGCAGTCTCTGGGACAATGAATTTTCCTCATAAGGAAATCGATTCTTCCAATCAGATGCCGAGGATCAGCCAATGGAGGTTTTTGGCGGGGTCGTCCCAATACAGCTAGACCTCCCGTCGCTAGACTCGCTGAATAAGATGATTTCTAACGATGCCGTCACCCCCAAAACGCCTCTCCAGCGCAAAAACATTCTCGAAGGTCTCAAAGCATCAGGTCAGCCTCTCCAATCAACACCACCAACCAAGGTAGCTAATTCCCAATCCTCATGTAATTGTACAATTCAACTTCTTCCTTCTCTTCTCCAATCATCTCCAATGTTCTGGTCCTTGTCTACTGTCCTATAAATGAAGCTCCTCTTCATTTCCAGTTCCCTTTTCGTTCTTTCAATCAGCATCTTCTACAGTTCGCAGCAACTCAGAGACTTCTTCTACAGCTTCACAGCCTTCACCCGCAAGACCAACACAATTATACAATCGTCTTTGACTACTACCATACCAATCCAATCCGTCGCAACGACCATATCTACAGAACCCTCTATGAGCTCGATCAAAGCCATCAAGAACACCATGTCCAAAGCTCTCTCCCACGCCAAAATCGTACCTCGTCGATCTGAGGATCGCGGCCATGCAAACCATGGCTGGTTAAACACATACCACACCTTCTCCTTCGCCAACTACTACGACCCGCGATACCAGAACTTCGGCAGTCTGCGAGTCCTCAATGAGGATCGCGTTGATGGCGGAAGCGGTTTCCCCACACATCCTCATCGCGACGCCGAGATCTTCAGCTACATCCTCAGCGGCGAGCTCACACATCGGGATAGCATGATCAAGAAAGGCGCAGAGGGAATGCAGGGTGATGATTTCTACAGGATGAAGAGAGGCGATGTTCAGTTCACAACTGGTGGAAGTGGTATGTTACCCCACTCTACTCCCCTCCTCAATTTTCACAAAACCCAAATACTAACAAATATTTTCTTCCAGGCATCGCACACTCCGAACAAAACGAATCAGACAAACAAGTACACTTCCTCCAAATCTGGGCCCTCCCATGGGCACGCGGTCTCACACCCCGATACCACACAAAGACTTTCTCAGAAGACGCCAAGCGGGTCGCCTTCCTTCCCATCCTCTCGCCCCTCGTAGGCGGAAAGGGCGCTACACCCGCACAAGAGAAAGCAGCCGAGGCCGTCCTCCCAGACACGATACCCATCCACGCGGATCTCGTCATGGCCGCTGGCATCATACCAGTTGATAAACGCTTCAAGTGGACGATCGGTGCGGATGCGGTTAAGAAGACCGAGGGCAGACATGTATATATCCACCTCCCAATGACGAAGAAGGGGAGTTCGAAGGTTAGGATTGATGGAAGAGAGGATGTGGTTTTGAGTGAGGGGGATGGAGCGTTTATCAGCAATGTCAATGCGGGGGATGTATTGAGCGTTGAGAGTGTAGGCGAGGCTGAGGCCGAGGTTGTTGTTTTGGATAGCGATTAGACAGTCTAGGGCTTTACTCTGACTATTTGTGTTTGAAAATACCATTTGATTGAATTCTATCCGTCTCGTTTGTACGTCTTGTTTTTTCCTTCCTTACTTTTATTTCCAAGTTCTCGCTCGGCACAGAAGGAGCCTGAGTTCGTCTTTGCCATTCATTCATGGTCTGTGCCCAAGAAAGCAAGTGTATTCATCTTCATCTTCATCCGTACGTATCGCCTTTCCCTCCCTCCCTCCCTCCCTCCCTTCTTCCTTGCAGCCTGATAAATATCACCAAAGCATCCATCAATCTCTTATTTTCCAGCACACACAAAAGAAATATCAATACCGGGTGCTTATATATAGCAGCTCAGTAAGCCCACCACTCTACTCAATAAATATTAATCAAAGTTCAACACACATCATAACGACATGGTCACGGGTGGGTGGACTTCTTTCGCCATGTCACACAGTACGATCTGATACAGGAAGGAGAGTATAGTACAAAGTCCTCTGCGGCTCTTCGCTTACTCGCCAGTTTCCTGAGTGGTAGTATTGAAAAAGTTGGCGAGCTAGGTCGGGAAAAGAAAACGAAAAATTCAGGGGAAACCGACGAGTAGTTGTGTTCTAGATGATTAGAACTAACTTTCGTGTTGATATCGATTGAATACTCTCGTCTCTCGATTATTCTTTTATTTTGACTTTCTTCTTCTTTCTTCCCCATTATCTCTTGGCTAACTTTTCAAATTTCAATCTTAGTTTTGAGTGAGGAGTGGTGAGAGCAGAGATGTAAATGACAATCAACGTTCTTCCTGGTGAGGTTAGAAATACTATTCTATGTCGTGTATATCAAGTTTTCTTACTCTTCCGGGAGCGAAGGAGAAGGCGATTGTTTTTTCACTCTTGAAGCGAGGTAATGTGTCTCAATGGAAAGTATTTCGGGAAAAATTTTGATGGCAGAGCAGCCGGGTTTCGCTCACTTCAATGGCCAGTTGTTTATCTTAGTGTGCATTGTTTTTAGTGCGTTGATGAGAGAGGAATGGGGTGGCTATATACATGTATCCTACTAGCCCTGGGGAAATGGGGTAGAGCTAGTTTTGCAGTGTGAGAATTGAGGTAGGTATTTATTGGCAACGGAATCGTTGCGGTACGTTGTGGAAGAGCAATGTGTTCATATTCCCGATACTCGCGAAGTGAAAATGGAGGAAGGTGAATTTTTCCCGGGCTCTTGTAGTATTCTATTCTCCTCCTCCAACGTTTGAATAAGAATTAGCATGGGATTTTTGGTTTCAAATTTGAAGATACGTATAAATACGCACAGCTTCAAGAATGCATGGACTTGGAGTAAGAACTTTCCACCTCATTGCAGCCATCTTCATGTTCTCCGTCTATTCGTGTATCACCTTCGTAGGATTTACTTATCTGCGATGCTGGAAGGATGCATATCGAGGAAGTTGAGGTTCACTTTCGTGGTTGTCGTTCTGTTCGTCGCTGTCAGTTGACTCCTAGATTCTATCTCATTTCGTCCGATGTTACCCTTTCGAAAAACTCAATCTGAAATTGTACTACGTGATAGAAATCTGTACAATGGCTCAATGTTATAAGATTCATCTGCAGAAAATTCCCGGGTTTTAGCTTTGCTCCTACGCTGCAAGATCATACCTGTAGGTCTGCATGTTATTTCGTCAACAGACTGTGAGCTCGTCGTATATATATCCCATTCCTGCTGACTTGCTTTTGAGTCTGGATACATGGAAGTTGAATCTCTTCACTTGACTTCGTTCACTCTAAGCTAATTCACCGTCCAGCATCCCGTAACCTTTGAACTTCGTCGAGGCGTGGCCTCTGGACTGGTTGGAAGATTCTTAGAGTATCTAAAGACAAGGAAGTAGGGTCTTTGATTCTGTATGTGCACATCGCGAGAGCCGACTCCAGCTCCATTGCTTGATTGTAGCCGAGTGACATCAATCCTAGTTACAACACTTCAGGACGTCAGGAAAGGAAAAGTGAGTGATCACCTTCGAAGCTCAATTCTCATGAACGTTCGTCCCGAAGTATGTAAGTCCCACAGAACATCAATTCGGGTAAAGTTTGCTGCCATTTTCGTTCTTATTGTCATTCTTATTGTCGTTGACTACATTTCTGCCGTTCTGTGTTCTCGTGCAGTGAACAATTTTCAGAACTCAAAATCCATATCCCTGACCTGACCAAGTCAACCCAGCCATCCTCACGTCTTTCGTCGCAGTAGAAAGTTTTCTAGTCTGGCGTTATTGTGCAATTGTAGCTAGTCCTCGATGCAAGCAGGTATTGACCCTCACATCATTCTTCAGAAGTGGTCCGAACTGGTGGACGTGTATGCTGGCGAAGCAGCAAACACTTGTCCGTGGTCTGGAGAATTGGATATTCGAGACACAGATCTCGAAACTCATACCAAGGCTAGTCGTAAGATTGTTATTGGAGAAAGACTGTTGTCGCTTCATCTCTTGTTGCCGTATTTCACGTAGCTGGAGATCATCATGCGGGGAAAGGAACTTTCATGTTACATACATGGAACATCATGTAGGTATAAGAAGTGGCGCCTAAAAATGGCAAGCAACTTCTAGCTAGGCTTCATAATTAGGTGAGATTTGAACATCGAGGAGGATCTCGCCTCAGCATTTGGAGCTGCTATCTAGCTTGCCATGCATAAACGTTCCTGGTCTTCTATTATATACAATTCGCTAAAAAGCAGAACAAGAAGGCGCACACCTCATAGAAAGAACGATAGTTAATTTGTAAATTTTCTTAGATTACATCAGAGCTCTCCAGTCCGTCGCATGAGGAAGACCTAGTCGATACTGCTGCATATATATGTATATATACCTCTGAAGGCCGTCGGTAGAACGTTAGATCAATTGAGCTATGGAGAGATAAACAAGGCCAAGCCATTTATTGTGATTTGGGAATACTAGGGGTCACAGATTCTACTTCGCCTGGAGTGTGATTGTGTCTTCATCCCTCGCTTCCTGATTGGGAATTACCAATGTGTTTCCGCGAGGAGATTCGGATAGGCTCTCAGCTTCGCCGTTTGGAGATTGTACACTACCACCATCTGAACCGCTGTTAATCAGCACTTGGCATCACATTTCTTTTTGTGAACGTCTCAGTATAGTCTCACCATCCCGCGAAAGTGGTTCTGGATCCAGATCACAAATTATTCTTGAAAAAGCAACACACTTGATTGGATCATCAGTAGTTACCACAACACATTTCCCCCGTCTCACATATCATATATCTTCTTCAAAGACTCGATTGACTCCTGAGAAACAAGTTTATTCATCTCTTTTTGGCCCTGAATTCACGTGAATTACGCTGGGGTTGCAAGACTTTCCACTGCTGATTCCCACTCGCTTTGAATGCAATGCCCCCGACTTGTGAATGAGTGATGATGAATAGATATAAGTACGAATTGAAAATTATCAATCGTCAGGGCTGGCCTGGCTGGTTGAAGGTACTCGTCATGACTCTTTGTCTCGGCACAGGTGAGAAGGCTCAGCTGGAAGAGATACTCCAGATTAGCAAGAGTTCGAATGCCAAGTTTGTAAAAGACGTCCGCTGTCAGCGTCAAGAATTGACAGCTTCGCTTCTGAGACTTTCAATATTAGACAATGAGCCTATCAATGTCGTTAGATTCGTTGCTGCCAAATATGACTGACCATTCTATCCCAAGAAATTGGAAAGCCCCGCTTCAGGTTCTTGCAGCTCTAATTTTGAACTGCTTACCACCATCCACGACCGTGAGACTTTTGCTACGGTTCTGGAAATGAGTCCAGTGTGGTGAAGCAATGCTTTTGTTCCGACCTGGCCGAGCCGGAGTGGTGGTATGCTGAATTGAGGAATGAACATTGCCTTTTGAAAGGTAGGCCCATGGCCCTGGAAGTTATATCTATCGACACGGAGCCGGGAGCATAATCATTTTTGGCTATAACAGCTGTGGAAGAGTATCGCTGAGATCAATTCTTGTTCGCGACGTTTTTTCAAGGATGTCAGCAATCCTGCTGGTTAGAACGAAATGCTTGGATGAATTTGGCTGTCAATTTTGAGGCTTTTGTCATTTGCAAATATTACACCCCTATCTGATCTTTTATATTTCTTGAAAAGAGGAGCAGGTGCTCCAAGTACAAAAATTTAGAAGCCGCTAGTGTCCCAAGAGTTCAAATCTGAGTCGACGAAGTTCTGAACGTAGAAGAATAGATGTAAAAGATTTCCAGTCGCGATATCGACTTTGGTTGATTTTTGCATATCGGCATCAACCTACCGGCAAGCAATTATACATATTTAAGTAATTAGCACAGCGCAAATAATAACTGCACAAGATCGAAGAGGTATTACCGGAGAGTGGAAAGGGAGATACCGCGTGTAGTACTTCGGTGCACAACAATTTGACTTCGCAAGGCGAGACAATCACGTCACGTCAAGTGATCTCAAAACGTGTTGGATCTTTTGAGATGAGCGAAAGTAGTATATGAGTAGGGTAGGGGTTGATTGAAGGGATCGATTGACCATCTGAGCTAGGTCTCAATTTCATACGACATGGTTTGAGGGGTCTGTCTGACCAATGAATCATGGGGAAATTGGCTCAGTATCAAATCGGTCGACTGAAAGCCTCAAGCTGTTCGATCAGTATGAGTGTTCTCTGAGCTTGTCTGACTTGAACCTTGCAAACGAACCATGGTGAAACGTCGCGAGAAATGCTGGCCCTTGAACTGTCGAGTGTCAAAACTTGCGGCTCCAGAAGGTCAGATACTTATTCAATATCCTAGATAGGCAACTGCACCCAGCCCCTCAATTTCAGATTTTCAAAGTTACTCACTGTTCGACCTTCCCGTCCACCACTCATCTTCCACAAACAATCACAGACAGTAATACTATATAATCCTCCGCAAATGATCGTTTCAGGGGTATCGTTGGACCGAGAATGGTACTTGGCCATTTGACCAATCACCGCATCGAAGTAAACAAACTAACCCAACAAGGAGAACAAACGTGTGTTCGCAAAGATCAGCCAGAAACAAAAATTGAATCTGGGAATATAGTAGAGAGGAAGATAAAATGAGCTCGTCTTAATCCTCTCCGACCATGACACAGTTACGCCCAGAAAAACATCCATAAGCAGCGCATCCCGTGACCGTATGCTGACCGAATGCCGGAACAAGCGAGTACCGGCAGCCTCATCCAGAGAAGAGTAACCACAGGGACCAGTCAGCACTCGCCACCATGCACACAGACATCATTTCTGCTAGGGCAAGGACACACATATACCCTGCTCTACCTAAAGTCTGTAATTACCGTTTCCTTACGTATGAAAGTCGGAAGTCCCGTGCTGGATGAAATGATTGTATGAGGCTTTTGTGAATTTTCTTCTCTGGGATTCGTGAAGAATCGGAGGTCAATGATGGGGTCTGTTGCCTTTCACCGTCATAGTCAGAATGGCTAGGGGGCAAATCCACATTTGGAAAGGCCGGTCTGTTTGGTACACTTGACGAGGGTTTGCTTTATGTCTGAATGGTGTCTTATGGCGATGGGGATTCGAGTACCGTAGTCCTCCTATTGTACCCGCTGCATATCGAGGATAGGGCAGAGACTTTGGTGTGTACCACAGGGAATTATCCAGGGGAGGGATTGGGATGTAGGATATGTGGATGCAGAGGCGGGTGTTTTTGGTAGGCAATGCAAACGCGCTGAATACGCGCAGCTGTCAGGAGAAAGCAGCAATAGGAAGCGGCAAATCAGAAGAGGAGAAAATGTGGAATGAACAATCGACCAACAAGATGAGCAAGGGAATAAGGATTTGGTGGGAACTGGCTAGTGTAAATGGAGGCAGTGAAGGTTTGGGGCATGCTTCCCGTTCAAGTAATGATGAGGGTGCAGACACGCTTATTTGAATGAGTACAGTGCTGAATAATCTTCGAAGCAGTGAAAATGATAGGGCAGTTAAGGACATGGGACAGAAGAGAAGCAGAGCGGGACCACGTGGGGATGGGTACCACGAGGCGGTGAAACGAAGGCAAACGGAGACGGGATAGGACACAACAGATGTTGTACACAAGGACTGCATGCATAAAATAGCTTACGGAGTTGTGAATTTCCAGTCACTGTGCATGAAAGTGCTGGGCATGATGCTGAATGAAGAAAGTGAAGAATGATGACTTGTCGAATCGAACTGCTTCCTGACTGTGCGAACTCGGAGCGTATGATGCGGACGGGATGGTTTGCCGTGCTTTCAGTTTGCGATATGTGAGGATTGAAGGCGGATTGAATAGGCTATGGTATATCTGCAAAGTAATGATTCAGCGATGACTGTGAGCGTCGCGTAGCCGAGTCAAGCGAGGGGAAGCGAAGTTAGCTTTAACTTTACCTTAACGTAGAAGCAGCTGCTTCTGTTAGGCTAGCCATTATTGATGTACAGACAGTGATGCGATTTAGAAAGCGACTATATGATACATGTCTCATCTGGACAACGTTCCCTAAGATAGGAGGTGAAAAATCCCGGCAATGCGGAGTTGCATGGAGGAGAGCTCGACGTTTTCGATCCCGTGCATTATTCCACTGCACTGATGGTGAACCCCCAAATGTCTTTCAATAAGAATGAAGGAAAGGGGTTGAATGATCATTCAACGTTGGTTTGAATTTGGATTTAAGCCATATGTTTCTTGAAATGAAGTCACATCATCGCTAGAGATTGGACATAACATTATCCATTAGGATGGCGTTTCGGCAGTTGCAGCAGACTGGAACGACGAAACAACTGCATAAAAATCTGCTACACTAGAATAGAAGGGCTCTAGAGTTCGACGGAATTGGAGTTTTCTGGGGTTATCAATTGAGTGTTGACGCAATGTAGCCGAACTTGAATGGAAGTGCGGCTCTCGAGAACGACACTTGACAAATAACTTCGAGCATGGTAAGAGGGTGTAGTGACACGTGTGTATCTTCTTATCAAAATATGGAAACCGTAAGCAACAATATCAATTCAAAAATAAAGAATCAATACAGCTTAAGCCCCTGTACATTGTTCAAAGAACGTGTTGTGATTGTGCGGGGAGGGCACGCGGATGGGACTGCAGGACGGAAGGTCGTCCGAACATATCTTTAAATTCTTAAAGATACGGCTCTAACTTGTACGAAAACAAGCACCGTCGCATGCACGGTACAACATGATGCATTAGAAACGTGTATAGTGTATTGTGAGATCAAACAATGTCCAAGCAGTACGGTACTCCGATTTCAAACAAGCAACGCAGAGCACAATGAAAGCTGCCGATGAACCGATTACAAACATACTAATATTCTTAGACTTTTCCAACGAGGGTGTGGCACGCTTAGAAAAAGGACCAGATTCTGCAGAACAGGAGAAGGAATGCCTATGGTGTTCAGGAGGAGGGAAAGTGCAAACGAAGTTCAGTTCGGGGAGGCATTCTAAGCGAGCGGAAGCGGAAACAAATCGTCCCAGGCCACCAACGCTTGCTTGCTCAGCATAAATTTTTTTTCCCAGACTTCCTCGGACATTATTGAGCTTAAACCCGCCAACTCCAGAAGTGGGCACATTGACACTTTCTGAACTCGCGACTCCGCGTTTTCAAACAAGGGATGAACTTCAAACTTTTGACGACACATACCGTATTGGAAATCTGTAACTTGGCAATATCTTCAATGCGAGGTTAACGAGGCGGATTCTTGGAGTCCGGGTACGATGGGACGTACTCGCGTATTCCCAAATTGGCACTATGTTCTTGGAATAGCATCATGCCAACATTGCTTTCAAATAAACCTATCGTCTCCGGCCAAAGATGATCCAGAGGATGTTCCTGGCGACAGGTGTTGGCGGCCTTAGAGATCAGCTCCAGTGCGAACAGCCAAGTGTCACAATGCCGGTAGATATGCAGTTGGGGTGCAGATGCCGCAGCAATGGCATGGGCTGTTCTCTGCAGTCGAAACACCAGAGACTTCACATTTTCGAAACGCGGGGGATGAGCTGGTATTTCGATTATTTTCGAGACCTCTGTCACAATGCCAAGATCATATTATTTCTGTTGCGACAATTAGTTTTGTTTATATTTTTGTGCAAAACTTTATGCTTCGCAATCAACTTGACGCTGGTCCGAGCCGAAGCCACAAGACCCAGTGCAGTGTTTTCAACGCCTGTTAGTGGATGAGCCATAATGAGCCGCTGCAGCAGGGGCGCTGGGTTTCGCCCGGTGTGAAAAGCTAAGTGTGTGGGAAACCTTGGCTCGGGCTTCACTCGCTGCCGACCGCCGGGCTTCTCCTGCGGATTTATCAGTGTCAGGAGATTTCTTGCGTTTTGAAAGACCGAATTCGGCTTTTTGTGCTGGATGTGGTCCAGCTGATGCTGCTGAAATGGAAATTGAATGGAGATCTGCGGTATTTGTTGACGAATCGCCGCGGGAGTTCCCGGCTGTCTTTTATACAATTCTTCAAGGGATAAAGAGTCTTGTGCTCAACAGACCGGAGCCAGATTGGCATCTTCAGTCCGTGGGATGGCCGTGGGATACGCGGCGGCCTGGTTTACAAATCTCGGCACCTAGTTTGTAAGAGTATAGATAATCAAGCTGTTCGACAATTGGTAGTTGGCAAAGAAGCTGTACCGTTCTACCTGACTGATACGGCACCCAAGTTTCCCCTATTATGTGACCAAATGAAGTCTCTTGGAGTCTTGGGCTAAGATATCAAAATTTAATAGGGGGTTGCTGCGGTGCGCCGTATTTTCATATACGTCCGTACGATGACGAAGTGTGAGAGAGCGGGAACGGAATCTTTTGTCATCCGAACCCATGAATCTTCAAACCCCTGTGCAAAGCTTTGGACACATCTTATCGCCGAAGATCCCAAAGATAGGCGTTCCAGAACGATCATGGAAGCTTGCCCAAAGCCAACCCAGAAGCCGGTTCATGACTTGGTGCGACTTTTATTACTTCGAGTTCGGGGGCAAAGACTAGAAAAGAGCCTCAAGCTGCATCTCATCATGCATAATGTCGAAGCGCCACCGACTTCATTGGCCCACAAAAACTTTATTTAAAGCGATTAATGGGAGGTGAGATGAATTGATGGGGTGATTCTGCCGAGGTCCAGACCCAAACATAGGATCTGAAACTAGTCTTCAATGCCTCCTCCATCTGATATAATTTTTCTCTCTTACGAAACCCACATCCTCCTGTGCGAGAGGTATCCATCATAGCATGGCTTCCCTACCGCAGGATTATAAGGCGTATGCTTGTATCGTGCATTTTTCTTTCTGATCTGCTCGCTTACTGTAGTGGAATTCCACCAGGATGGTCACGATGCCCGCAAACTCCAAGACGGGCGGAGCGGAAGTGGTCCTCGCTCAATACCCACCTGCCTGGTGCTAATCTCGGGCATCGCATTTCTACGCCCGTAGTATATTTTGTTTGGCCGCCCACGGAACTCTGTCCTAAGGTAGTTGTGCCGTGTGCCGAATCTGATAATGAAGGGAGGGTATCCTTCCTCGGCAAGTCAGCCCTGTCCTCAAAAATATATTTCTTGATTACCGATCAGCAGGGAAATACTAGGGACTGAATCATAACGACTCAGATGATGTGATACACGGTTCGCGAAATAAGATACAGCGTTCCTTTTAATGCTGTGACTGTGATTGATGAGTGAGGAAATACCAGCATCCTATTTAGATGTACCGCGCTTGATTGATGCATGTTACGACCAACAGTAAGCGGTTTACCGTGCTTACGTGTTCAACAACCTCGAGATTGGCTGGCTTGTTGCGATTCCTCTGCGAGGCGCCGAATTAAACTCTTGGTTACCAGAGCATGCTTGACCATATCGAGCTGATAGTGCTTAGTACAGCTTCTGCGGGCACCAAATGATACACTATTCAACAGACAACTTGAAGTTCCAGCACTTGACGATCGCTCGCAATCGAGCATGTAAACTGTCCAATAATGATGGAACTTCTTTGATAGCATGTTCTGGCCATCAATTTTGTCGAACTTCGAGTTAATATAGAGCCTTTTAGGTGAGAAACATGAATGATAGGACCGCTCCGTGGTCCAAACAGACTCGCTGCACGGTCAAACTGCTGAGTAGCGAGCTCGACGAACATGTGCCACATACATCATAGGTTTCGAGAACAACTGTCTACACTACAACTCGCCTCGCTATCCTCCGCGTGAAATAAGCTCAATTAAGCTATAGGCGGTTTGTAGCGTGTGTGAACAATTTTTCGTTACTGGCGGGGATATGGAAGGTCCTCAGGAGGCGGGATACCGTCTGAACTCATGATCTACTCCACATGATAGACAACTTTTTATTAAACGTTATGATAACAACACTGGGGATGACCCTGGTGGTGAGTAATTATTAGTGTTGTTCCTAAAACCTTCACTCCTGAGGGCCCTCTACCGGGAGATCTCGCAAACAGCGTCATAGTGGGTAGTCAACCTTCAAGGATAGCCGCAAGCCCCCCCCTTTTAGCTTGGTGTCAACAACCCTGTCTAGCGGACCACGTCGTCGTTAGGGCTTCGCTCTCTCGGATTATGCTTGTGAGGCTTTTCTCCCTGCTCCTCCCATGCATAATAATCTCGGCGTCTAGCCAATACCGACGGATCTTCATAACTTGTGTGTCCGTCAAGTCTGAACCGTCCGCCGTAGTCGGTGTAAGACCTCTCGCGATCCGAAGAGCTAAGCCCTGACATGTCCACCCAGCCCAAGCAAAAGCTCATAGCCTACTCGAATAATACAAATGCAAGCCCAGCTCCTCTCCTTGTTTCCCTGATGCTATCGAATTTCAAGTCTCAAATTCTTTTTATCTCCGTGGCGCTCCCCTTCCACAGTGTTCTCAATCCTGCATATCATGAGCATCTAGCTTGTCACATCAGACCTCCACACAACCCTCCTTGAAGTGCAGTAACATCAACAACAAGCTCAGAAACAACAAGCTCTTCTGGATTTACTTCCGTTCTAGGAACAATTTCCTGTAGCTCTGATCTTTCAGGGTCCTGTGAAGTCAGCAATCGACATACCGTACCCACCCGTGTTTAAGGATACTTCTCGGACATAACCAGCTACTAAACCAGCCACCCTTGGATGACCCTCTGAATCAGCACAGTCACATAATCAACAGCTTGTATCCAATATCGAGCTTGGATATTAGTTTCAACATTCAAATACTGCAGCCTCCCACCCCACCACACCTCCCTCGACCTTTCTTCAGTATGTCTAATTCTGGTTTACCCTCCCCGCCATTAGACGACAACAAATCACACCTCTCAAGAAAAATGTCGAAACCTTCCAAGTCATTGAACAGAAGTTCAAAGAGGTCAAGTTCATCACATGAACACAGTTCAGTTGTACTAGATGGCAGACACAAGAGAGTTTGGAAAGCATGTGAAAGATGTCGCATGAAGAAGACCAAGGTATGATATATGTTGCTGCACTGCAAAACTTTCTTGCTGACTTACAAAGTGCGATGGAGAATCACCTTGCAAAAGATGTAAAGACGACGGATTAGTATGTACAGCTGGAAGCAGAAAGAAGACCGAGTTCAAGCAATTGCCTCGAGGGTGAGTGTTGATTGTGTAGCGAAACATACCAAAGCTAATCACTTACTGCCAGGTACGCCGAGGTTTTGGAGAACACTCAATACGCCCTGATCGCGACAGTTCAAAAGCTTTACACGATGGTCCGCAATGGCGAGCAATGGGATTTGGGGGAGCCTGAATTGAATGATAGAGGGCAGCCAGTAATTCACGATATCGCTTCTAAGTTGGGGTGCATACGAGCTTCGCCTGACCTCCCATACGCCTTTCCAGAGGGGGAACAAGACTTCGCAGAGTTACAAGCACAATTACAGTCTGCGAGATCAGAGATGGCATCGGAGGACAATGGAAGTCGCAAGCATTCGGAAGACTCATCTTCATACTCTCCTGGACTTCAAAGAACAGACCGAGCAAGCAGCAGTGAAAGCGACCACTCGAATCTGTCCAAGGATTACAACCAAATGATGTGGGCGCAAAGACAAGCAGCTGCGAAGATTGCACCTCGAAAGCCTGCACCGTTGAGCATTGCTCAAAGACCAGTCTCGTTTGAGGAGGAGCCCGTGTATCAACCTCGTCCTTCCTTGGACACCACTTGCTCGATGCCCTCGCCCATCTACACCGACTACCAAACAGAATCACCCATGTTCCGCAATGCTTCGCCTTTCTCTCCGTGGGCGGGAACAGATGAATTTCTTGGACCGGCGCATGCACTCGATCTTACTGCGCATTACATGAGGCAACAAATTCAGGTCCCAAGATCATCACCACTAGCGAGGCAAGGTGGATTCGATGCCGATGCCCTCAAAGCAATGCAGATGAACGATGGACTGAACTTTGCGGATGGAACCATCAGACCGAATATGCTTGATTGCCATGGAGGGTACGATATGGATCAAATGGACAACATCATCTTTACGGGGGATTACGAAAGTCAGATGGGAATGGCCTAATTCCATTGGCCCCTTTTTCTTTGTGCAAAATGGAGGCGGCTGAGCGGCGCATTTGATTTCTGTCACGAGTTTTCTACTGTTTAATGATTCCCATTCTTGTTCAATGCTATCCTTGACGGGTTGTATCTATAGAGGTTATTACAGGTCCTTCATTCACATGTTGACCAAAGGGTTAGGCGTTCAGGTTGAGGGATAGTCAGGGCGCAAGAACCATAATTGATGGAAGTCAATTCAACCGTTACCACTCAAACAAAGCTCCTCCGTACAACATCTCTGCCGTGTGATTCCCAGTCGAGCGCCATTTCGCTTGGAAAGTCTATTCAGCAATCTGAAGCTTTTACTCATTGTCTCGAAGTAGAATAAAGTTAAGTCGGGGTCGGAGGTATTCCCAGCCAACCAACCTCCTGATTATACGGACTTTATGCACACAGTACAGACGCAACCCCACTAATGCCAAGGATGCGTGGCATGATGTAGAGTAGGTAATCAACACGCAGTCCCCAATCGCTGGCTGCTTACCCACATGCCGCTTGGTGGCTTCTCCCCAGAATGATGATTACACAACCGCCACCACACCTCACACCACGCTGCCAGCCAACCAGCCAGTCTGCCAGGCATCGGAGCTCTCTAACGAAGCGCAACACATTGGTCGTCGCCAGGGACTAAATTATTCGGCAAACCATTACCGACTCAACCTAGCCAGAAGGAACAAGTCTGACAGGACACTGGACAGGCAGAATCGAAATACCGCTTGCTCGCCACCATCTGAACCATCGAATGCCGTTTATCCAAAAAGGAGATCGACATACCCCCCGCCCGCTCCATTACAGCCTGGAAGCTTCTCAGAACTAAACTCTGCTTGACCGCAAATGAACATTCGTGCGTGCAGGATTGCAGGATGTAGCTCTCCCCCGAACGAAGTGATATCCGCTTTCGGCCGAAAGCAGCATCTGAGTAAGTTGCCAACTTGCCCAGGATCCCTCTGCTCCTTAATCTCACGGAATTAAGTAAACTTCTCGGCCATGGGAGAAAGAAAGAAGGACGGACAATCTGCTGCCTGGATTAGGCACCTTCAATAACAACTAACGTCCGCTGGTCTGAGAGAGAACGAGCAGATTTGACGTCCAAGCAAGGATGTTTGATTTGCTGATGTGGCTGTGGATGCTTGCTGAGGGGCAGGTACGACGTACGGAGGGGTAAGGAAAGTAAGAAGCCCGCTCGGATAGCCATGTCAAACCGAGTCCGAACACACACACAAGAGCCCGACACGGCGGAGAAGTTGATGGATTCTACGGGCTATGCATGCACGCCAAGCTGAACATAGTCTTGAAATGGCACTTTTTGGAATCGTGCAGTCGGTTAGTCTCTTTGGGCGTTTTTGGAGGCGTGCTGTCCTGGAATTCAAGCTAGAAAGTTAGTTAGTTACACAAAGCAGACAACACATGTTATGGAATCGGTCGTGCGTGCGGCTGGAAAAGGAAGGATTGTGATTTGTGAAATTACGGTATGATCTCCATAGGTAGGGGCAGAAATCTTTGACAACGAATTTACCATCCATCGATCATGCGCCGCCGGAAGGAAGCACACGGGACTTGCATGATGTTTGGCTGCGAGTGCGAGTTCACGGCGTAGATTGGAGCTGGTTGCCGCAAGGCTGCGGCGTCCATAGACAGATAGCCTTTTGGATGGAACCATCCAAAAGTAAGAATGGTTTCGACCTTGATGACTGTGTTTTTGGCGTTGCGGCTTGTTCTAGACCTGCGACATAGCGGGGTATCTGGCCTCTTTCGTCAAGAGTGCTCAACAACCCAACCAGTCTTGCTTTCATCGGCCGTTACCTGATACTCCCCGAAGCAAATGCTTATTCCTCGAATTCTACTGTTACTTTCATTGCCTTTTCATAGAGTAGCCGCCGTTTGGCCCTTGAGACGGCGGGATGTCCACTCCCACACCGCGACCTCGTCGTTGGAGATCCAATCTCGGACATTTTAGTAAGCCGCATACATTGTTTTCCAACAAGGTGGATTTGCTGATAATGTGCTCGGAACTGTGTATCCCTTCCTCTTCTGAAAGTAATCAGGTTCAAGGCCTCAATCTAGGCAGTGCTACTTGATGGAATCAGCATGTTGCAGGTGGACTTTTCGCTGTGATGGGAATGCGCTCGCTTTCCGCACTCTTGATTCTTTGCGCAAGGATGGATTATCGAAGTTTTTGTTTTACATGCAATACTTGTTGGGATATGCAGGTCCACCTAGCATGGTTACTGATCACCTCAATGTTCTGAACATCCTAGGTTGCTCGGAGTTGTGAAGTAGGATATCCGTGACTGAGATAATCGTCGAGACCTGCCACATCGCCTAACTCTGATGGCTCGTTGACTTGCCCAAAGTATCTTTCCTTCCCGTCCACATCCAAATATTGGATAATCCAAAGACTCGACAGAAATAACTCAACTGTCAACAAGACGCAATTGTCTGGAGCTTAGATATCTCTCCCAGAGCTCAACACACACCATCTTACACAATACGCTAATTAGGTGTTTGTGGCGAGGACAGCGGTTCTTTAAGCTTAAATTCAGGGCAATCGCCTCCCCCGCATACGGCAGGTGTTTCGAGGACCAAATCGCCTATCAAACCCGCCATCATGGGGGTCGATCTCTTCCACCACCCTTCACGATCTCGGAATGACTGCCGATATCGAGCAGATGCCCCCGCCAGTTCGCCATCGAAGCTCTCGGGAAGTCTGGAGCTTTCGGTCGTGGAGTGGGGGTGTCCGGAACACTGGGGAGTGGTACGAAGGTTGGGAATTACTTCCGAGCTTTCCGGCCCAGCCTGAGATATATAAAGGACGCTTGAAGAACATGCACTTCAGTGTTTTCCCCTACGAGCTTGGAATGGATGCTAGGATGTACGCGTCATTGCGAATTGGCACGTCGGATTCAGAGACGCTCGGCGTGCTCAGCCTCGCACTCGTCGTACACTACTTCAACCAATACGAAAGTATCGGATACGGCTAAAAGGCTCCTGCCGTTGGCCCACCAAAGAAAGTTACCCAGGCGTTGAATTTGCTGAAGGATGCCCAGCGGCTGGGTGGCATCCCACCAGAATCGTGTTCGGACCCGTTTTCGCATCCGGCTAGGTGTAATTTACGATATACGTAGATACGGTGCTGCGAGAAGAATCCTTGATTGGGGTGCACTACGGTCGACTTTCTGGACATCAACGGACAGATTGGATCGAAATTCCGGGCTTGGACGAATTGTGGACGTCGTATGATTGTCAGATGATGGAAATTCAAAGTTCCGATTGCCCGTTGACACGCCTTGGATGTTGTGGTATCTGAAACTTGGACGCTGGGCCGAGTGACCTTCGGACTCAAGACGAACGCCGAGTCGCTTTTTTCTGGACGCCGAGAGAAATTTATTGCAAGCCCGAGGCGCGGAAGGGCCTTGGGACGAAGGCGAGTTGATAGGCGTGGACGAACAGCGAAATAGAGTTTTTGTCCTGCCAAGGATCAAGAACTCCAAGAAGGACAAACAGTCCTACATAACGGTCTTCGGCGTCTACATCAAGTAATCTCCTGTCAGCATTCCCAAAGTGGATGGCAGCTTTTGTGCTTGGCTAGATGATCGGCATACTGAGCCATGATATTTCCTACATCCATGCAACAAAAGTTTGTTGCATCTGGCTCATGCTAAATGGGGATTGCATACCCCTGATTGAAGTGCTTGCGCGTTCTGGTGGCTATTGCATCTTCAGTATCAAAGGTTTCGGGCTTGTATATTGTCATACCACGGCTCATCCGTCGACCTTTCGTTGTAGTGAGTTAGTTCTTCACGAAGCGAAAAGTTAATATCCAGTCAGCCAATGCTCGGTACTGATCTCCCCCATTAATCCCAGTGACCCCCACTCAAGATCTGGCTGTTATGTTCTGCAAAGTTAGTTCTTTTTTGATTGCATTTTCATCCGGGATGTTCGTTTCAAGATCTTCAAGTCGCTGGCATGAGTTCTAGCTTAACCACCTGTTTCTGCTTCCTTCTTTGCAACTCTTGAGTTACTAGATCTTTGCTGTCGAAGATAATTTCCAAGTTCCGATACTAGTACGTCTTTCACTTCTGTGGAACATCCTATAAATCTCTGCCACGCTAGTTGTCTAGATCTTAAGTCGACATGGAGGTTTTGGCGGTGTATGTTCAGACATGGTATGCATCCGCATGCTGTGCTGTCCACTTGTAGTGGACCCCACTTTGCACTGGAAGCTTCCAAAGCGCAGTCATGTAAGATATTTGCTTTTGAAGTTCTTTTTTCCTTTTCGGGACCAAGACTAACCTAAGCGCCGCAAGGCCTGAAAAGTGCATTTGTCTGGGAAGTTTTCGTCTGGCAAAATCTATCCCATCGCATTTATGATAGGCGACCTACCAGTTGACCGTTGATGTATTCGTGTATCAGAAGATGAAATGCTAGCAGGGCATGTCCAGTATAGTGCATTGATGGCAAACGGCGATGGTTGCGTGGGGCCTGTCCTCCTGGCTTAAACTCGAATTGAACCCTATCAGCAGCACTTATTTGAGATGCCCATGACCAATCCACAATCCCTCTCAGAGTCGAAAATTTTCATCTCACAATGGAGATAACGTGACCTGTGAGATAAAGTCTTTCGTGCTGTTTTGAAAGTCCACAGTTCATCCCCCCCCCTTTAAAAAAAAGCCAATCGATATCAACATCAACAGGAACCAACGCCAAACACCCTGCTGGACCTCGGTGGAGAAGCTTTACCGCTGTATGGCGAAAGCACCATCAAGCTCGCCCTGGCTGGCCGTGTAATATCAGCAAAACAGCGGCGCCAAGGAATTTACCAGTTCATCGTGGACATCACCACAGCTGTAGATGCGGAGGAGGCCGAGCCAGATTTTGAGGATGCTGACGAACTACCTGAGTACTTCAACATGAGCTATCTTTGGGGAAGGCTGGAGTAATCGCAAGCTGGGTTGAATGCAAAGAACGCAGAATATATTCGCGTTACCAACCATTTCCGCTGTACAGCTCGGAATTCAGAACTGTATAGAACTGTATGATGAATTTCTGTTACTCAATATGCTCGCGGAAGCGTTATCTAGCCGAAGGAGTTAGTCGCTGGCAGCTGGTTGTCAAAGAGCTTGCTCGTTTTCCAGCCAACAAACTCCAATCCCCTTTCTTTCAGTCAGTCTCCATTCTGTTCTGCTCGAAACAATGCCACGAGCATATGTTATTCAAAATCAGAACGCTCCGTACAACTGATCCTGGGGCGGTCTTTAGCCCGTCCCAGGCCCAAACGAATGTAGGCCTGCCAATTTATTTTCACTGCTGTATAGTTTTGAAATAAAGCATAGATCGACTTGTTGAATTTACAGTGAGTTTCCTGCATCGTCATGAAATTGCTGTTCTGGGGAATATTTCATTAGCTTAGTAGGAAACCATGCCTGATTTACAAGGACGCTTGTCCGAATAAATGGAATAACAAACTCAAATAAAACGGGAAGATGCATGTAGAGCAAGACTATATGGACACGGAAATATAAAAAACTGACATCTTTCGGAGCACACAATTCTACGCTTTGTTGATGTTTGCTCGTTAAGCGAGGCAACTAAAGGGGGCGGGGTAAGATTCATCCCAAATTTGATAATTTATACCACCTCCTAGTCCTATATGCTCGTGACTCTTGATTACAGTATTGTTCAAGGGTAGTTTTTGAAGCTTCATACTATCTTATTAACTGTATCAGATCTGAACTCCACCCCCTCCTCACCCCCCCTAGACAACCAACAGCCTCATTAAGTCCTTCTCCGAATGAAACAAGATTCGCAATAGTTCAAGCACCTTCTAGGTCGTCGTCAATAACACCTCAGCAGTACTCGGTCGACATAACAGGAGAGGCAAATCCAAAGCTCCTATCGTGGAGCAGGCAGCCCAAACCTACAGGTCATAGAAGAAGACTGAAACCAGTACACCACCTCTGACATGCTTCCCAAACACAGTTAACAACCACACCACAGAGCAACTCTCTATACATCACAAGACTGACATAGTCTGAGTAGTTTCAACAAACCGTCGAACGAGGCAGTACACAAGGTGCAATCTAATATCACAGCTGTAATGGAATGTCGAACGACGTCCCCGGATACCGTCGACGTGGCGCTACACCTCAAGTTTCTGAGCAATAGGAAGCTATTGAAGCTCGCTATAGTTCAGTGAGCATCCTGGTGAAGGTTAGATCTCTATATATGCTTAAAATATGTATAAAATTCCGGTAGATAAACAGACTTTCAGGATTTGCCAGCAGTCCAGCTGTAAAGGACGGTAAATCGGGGTGAAGGAAGCAAGGGACGAGAGGAATAGACAACTCCAACTAAATGGAACAACTCTCCTGTCGTTATAAGTGACGACATATAGTAATACGTATTGTTTCCCTGCCAGAAAATACAGGGTACCCCGACGCGAAATCAGTCGAATATCCTCGTCGAGCCCATCAATCTCTATTTTATCTTGCCTTTCACCTTTCCTGCCTGGAGCCACAAGCTCAAAGAAAATCAAGTTATCCAATAAAATCAATGTAAACTGCTCGTCCGGTTTATTTTCTCTTCATTTGCTGGAAAGTCAAGCAATTTACTCCGTGGAGGAGGAGGGCATTCGCTTAGCCCACCCACCCAGCACAGTAACAAAGCCAAGAAAATTGGCGTTCAGATTAATCGCGCAACTACAGTGAGAATACAAGTATATCTGTATGAGGGATTTCTGCATGCGCTATTAGATTGCTTTGCACTGAAATCCTGTTTGAAGGGCTGCGCCACAGTCTGTAGCTACCTGAGACAAGTTGGGGTGCAGCTTAGAGTCGTTCCTTCTGCCTTGACAGTTTCTGGGGGAACTTGTATTTTACACTGTGTTATGAAACCTCGAGTAGGTAGTCTCCAAATTCCAATGAAAAAGTCTGGTATGTTCCCTTCTCCGCATGTCGTTAAGTGAAGCGGGGAAGGCGCGATCCCATAAGACTTATTACCCCCCAACCATCACATCTCTTACTGTCCCTCAAACATCTTCATCTTCAAAACCACCAATATCCACTGCACTTCAACATTTTATAGCCAACACATATACTCGCTACCCTCAACAGCAATACCCATTTGCTCAACCTGGCAGATCTCTCTACCTTCACTTGCGAGCTGACAGATCAACACAAGAACGAACTCCAGAAAGCACACCACTTCACAAACACATCATCGGCGAGAACAAATAACTCATAGATAAGGAATGGCTAATCGCAACGACCGATACAAGCGACTTAGTTCGTGCGAAGATCTCAATTGGAGAGCACCACAACCCACCCATCCTCAGCACACCCAACGAGAAATCACAGCTCCCATCGATCCACAGCCTCCGCGAGCTCAAGGGAATCCACAAGCTACTCCCTCCAAGAACAATGTCCGTATAAGATCATCGATCGCCGAACGAAACCAACGCATGCAGATAAGATCAGAAATGTTAAGTGACGGCGGCGGGAGCACCACCTCATCTGATGCCAGCCACAACAACAACAACAGGTCACAAACCTCCAAATCCGCGGCAATAATCGAGAACAACGGAGTGACGCCACATTCTCACACTGCCTGCCTCGAATGCGCTACTTTCCTCAGCTATAATATCTGGAATAACTGTCCACCGGACGCAACGCATCCCGAGTACAAAGTTGTCGATGGGCCCTGCAACCATTGTGCCAGGGAAGGCGAAGAAGTTAAGTTGCATTGTGAGCCTTTGAGATGTAGTAAGTGCTTGGAGGGCTTGAGTATAAAGCAGATGATGGATCGACGGGATCGGACGCTTTTGGATCGGGGATACACCAAGGATGATAACTATACGTTCTCAAAGCCGAGGGAGGGACGCCATGGCAGAGTGTACGCGGAGTGGAAGGATGTGAGATTTGGACCTTGTCAACTTACTCCGATGGAGGAGTCAAGACAAGCGCGGCTTATTCAAATAACTGAGCTAGCTGGAAGGCAGGCCGGGCGTTGGTAATGGAAATTGTGCGGGTGAGGTGTATATATGACAGAAGGAGATGGCGTCTGGAGTTGTTGAACCTTGGTGGAGTATTTCTTCACCACAGCAGGGAAACATCCCACACAGCGAGACTTATTCAGCAGAGCAGAAAACAAAGCCAGAAATCATAATAAACTCAGAAAGCCGGATTCAAAAACCATGGTATCATAACACAGAATCATCATCCTTGTGACCACAACCAACCCAGCAGCTCAACACCTCGTTCCTTCTCCAATCCTGCAAAACCCAGAAGCAGTTCAAAGCACCACACTATCCCCATCATCTGACTCTATCCCAGAACCAGAATCGATAATCTCATACTCCTCATTGCTACTCACTACATCCCAATCCTCGCTCTCCGGCTCCTCCGTCTGCGCGCCTTCATCAGTAGCATTCACAGCTTCCTCTTCATACTCATCTTCAAAATCATCACCCTCACTGGACGCAGCGAGGATAACCGAGTCATCAAGCTGAGACTCACGGACGTCCGTCATACTATCCCCGCTCACTTCTTCACTTACCGGGTGCAAGATGACCGAATTGGTGAGTCGTGTATTATGCGTGACTTGACTGTGGTCATCCTCGACTTCCGGTATCGATGGGAGAACAGCTGAGACATACGTCAGTGACTTAAGTAACCCATAACAGTATTTATGGAAAGCTGGGACATGGCGAGATAGATGAGAGGGAAAAGGAAGGGAAGTATGAGGAAGGAAGAGCTTACTCGGTTTATGGAAAGGTGGAATTCCACCATTGATATACATGCACTCCAATCCCTTCTCTTTACATACCATGCACCCAGGTCGCGTCTCATCACAGACTACTTCTGCTATACGACAGCCGCCGCAGGCGCGGGGTATGGGTGGAGTTTCTGAGGAGGAATCTGGGAGGGAGAGGAGGGTCTCTGGTGCTAGGCGGGTGAATATCTCAGCTACCACATTCATTTTATACATCTTGCCGTATTCATTCTGAGATATGGAAGGGGACAGATAGGTGGGGGGATACATACCGTCATCCTCTCCATCCTCGGCAGAACCCTTGATATACAAACATTCCACCCCTCTCTCCTTACATCCCCCACAACTTGGCTTCAATTCATCACACTCCAGATCAGCTAAGCGACAGCTACCGCACGCCTGCGCAACTTTCGCATCTTTTCCGGATGTGTTGTGGTGGGCGCAGGTTGTTTCGCCGTCGAAACAGGCTAGACAAGGGATCGCTGCTGCTGGGTCTTGAGGTTTTGAGGGGGTGGAACGGATGGAGAGGTGTGTGTATGGTTTCATAGATGAGGGAAGATGTGGAGAAGGTTTAGGGTGAAGAGCACATGAGATGAGTTGGTCTAGACATGCGAGGCAGGGTGTTGTGAAACCTGGGAGGGGGATGTTTTCTGATGATATGACTGGGGGGAGTGGGATTAGAGACATCTGCACCGGATCTATTTCCAATCCTGGATTCATTTGGGGTTTTGGCATTGGAATTGCCTGGGTGTGGGGGTCTTGTGAGTAATGTTTTAACCGAATATCCCCGAGTCTGGTATTCAATGACGCTAGGAAACGAGGGAGTTCGGATTTCGATTCCTCGATTTGAGAGCTTGATGAGGTACCGGTACAGTTGGATGCAGATGTAGATGTCTTCTTTGCCGATTTCGCGCGAAGGTCGTCGCATGGTTGACATAGGCCTGAGATTTGGATGCTGGTGTTGGGTTGGGAACAGCGGAAGCATATTCGTGGTACTTCATCGACTGTGGAAGTTAACATAAAAAAGAACCCGGAATTTTAACAGGGAACATGATCCAAGGTGGTACTGGGAATGAAAGGTTTTGGTGACTTACAACGGATGGGCTTGGTGCGTCCAGGGTTGGTCAGGTAACGATAGCTGCACTTTGTATCGGTGTTCTTGCATTGTGTGCAGCATGGAAGAGAATGGTCACAGAGCAAGCTGTTTGTTTGGCAGCTTACGCAGGGCTGAAATGCCCATTTTGTTGGTGTTGAAATTATGGAGGCTGGGTCGGGATAGGGTTCACCGCTCCAGTCGCTGCTGTTCCCATCTGCCATGCAGTCCGCCTGGGATTGGCAATCTTGGAGTTTTCGATGTGAGTTGGGGGTGGTGGAGAGTCTGGATTTTAGGAGTACGGCGTTGGAGCGCTTGTTGGTACTTCTGCTGGTTGTGCTCGAGTCGAATGTGTTGTTGATTTGGGAGGCTTTGGGATCTGGCGAGGTTCGTTAGCAGCAACTTTCAGATTCGGGGCTATTGGACAGTGTCCTACCTTCGACAACAAGCCCTGTTGTCCTCCACGAACTGGATTCTTCTATTCTGGAATTCTTCTCCTTAGCTACACGTCGCAGTAGCATGTCCTTGCAACTATTACAATAAATTTCGGCAGCCTCAGGGTCCAAGTTCAGTTCAAAGCATCCCGCACATGTGTTCAATGTCTTGCCATCTAAAGCCCGTATCAGCACGCAGTCTCGGGAAAGTAGAACCTAAAATATACCTTTGAATGGATTCGTCGCTCTCTTCCATCCTGGAGTTTCTCTCCTGGATTCCTTCGCTCCACGTCTACAGCGTCGACATGTCACCTCCCCCTCAGTCATCAACTCCTCACCACATCCCATAGCGCACGCAGTGAGTGATTGTCTCAAAGGGCCGCCCAGAAGCTGGTCGCTTCCGAGATAATTCACACTTTCCTCACCAGCCTTACCTTCCTGCCCATCATCCAAGCACTCCGGATCTGCACCATGTTCCAAAGACCTCGATACCGCATCCGTGGCACACGGAAGATTTGATTCAGAATCAAGTATCGGTACGCAACTCTTGCAAGACTGCTCCTTACTATAACGTAAATACCCCTCACAAGCCTCTTCCTCTCCATCTCCATTTCCATTACGAACAAACTTCGCCGCCATCGGTCTATTACAATATAGGCACCTTGGCCTATGTGTTTGAATCTCCAAATCGCAATTCATGCCCATTAACAAGCACCGATTGCACTTGGCTTCTCTGTACCCCGGAACACCGCCACAACCTAGACCCAGCGTGCGACAATTGCGGCATTTGGTGCGCGGAACGTGGCCGGTGGCAGAACAGGAGGTATTCTCCGGGGGCGTGACAGAAGATGCTGAAGGGTCGCTTGGTGATGATGATGATCCTACTCCCCTGCTTGAACGGCAATATCTATGATCGCCGTTGCTGTGAGTTGAGATAGGGGGGTTACACTGCTGGCGAGTGGCATTTGAGCTGTTTATTTCGTTGTCACTGGTGATGGTTTCGGCGAGGCTGGATGGGTATTCGCTGGTGCCTGGAGAAGAAGACATTTGAGAACGGGAATTGTCGTGAGCTTCCATATCGATGTTTTCTGTGCCCAGATGTTTCCCCCCCCAGATACACAACGAAGTGAAGTAAAGAGATCGTCAACAACGGGTTCCTAAAAGGAAAATGTACTCGGAGCTTTTAATGTTGTGTTGTGTTGTTCTGTAGAACTTATAGATAAGGTTGTGGAATGTTTCCTCCGTTCGTTCTTTCGAACTTCGGAGGTGGATGACGGTGACGGTGACGGTGGTGCGGGGTCATGAGGGGTGGGAAGCTGACTGACTGTCTGTCGTTGCTGCTGCCTGTGCCAATGCCGTGTAACTATATCCCTGCATTACCTACCTGTAAGTGCTCTTGCTCTCGTCAGCCGCAAAGCTGGTACGGAAGAGACAACCAACTGCGACCTGTGATTTGGGTTGGCTGATGGGTGCTGCGTTTGACAGGTCAGTATGTGGCTGGGCGGTCGGGAGGGCTTTGGGAGGGAGAGGGGATGATTGGGGGGGAGGAAGCTGAGATAAAGTCGTAAGGCTTCATGCCTTACCTGCAGGCTGTTTTAGACTAGTCGAAGGTTTTTCTAGTGGAAGACTGGACTGATAGTCGGTGTGAGCAGATGATTGAAGTACTGATAGAGGGATTAACTACCCGAGAGGCAGTAGTAAGGCTACCTACAGGCAGCTCCTGAATACCTACTTCAGGCGTCCTCCAGTGCAAGCAAGGCTGGCGTGCTGGAGTGTGAGTTGATGCTGAGAGTACTTGACAGAAGAGAAGAAAGAGAGGAAGGAGAATGCATCACTACACAGCCAACCTGAGAGCAAATTCAACAAGAAGCCCAAATCCAAAATCCGATAATCAAGTAGTATAGTAGTACAACCAGCTTCTTATCTAAGGCTCCATCAAAGACTAAATTCAAAGCCGTCATGTACATCTAAAAACTCCACAAAACCATCCATCCTAAGCCCATCCTACTCACCGACCACACTGACCATACTTATCCAAAAAGTCCGAGACATGTTCTCCCGGCCCAATGATGAGTCGCCTGAACGTAGGATCCCAAAATTTGAGACCGTGAGGTCGACTATACGATATCGTTAGGAAAGCTTCCATCAAAACTCAACCCTTACAGCACCAACACAGGCAAGCCGGCTTACTAAAGCTAGCTCACGCGAACTGATTGTCCGTATATCCATAGCTGGTGAAGAATCTGTTTCTCTACGAAACATATCCCAACTTATTCGATGAGCTTGAACTACTGCCCGTACTCATCGAGGAAGTCGGCGGGGTTCTCTCCTGCCCTGACCAATATCCGCATGTGGTTTGGGTCCCGAAAAGCGAGGCCATTTGGACGGCTGTGAAGGATGATCAGACGATGCCCAAACCCAGATAATATCAAAAGAACGATTCAGAAATGCAAAACATCTCAACAACAAGTAAATACCCCCGAAAAAAGACAAGATAAAAACAATAGTAGAAGAAAAAAGAGAGAGAGAGAAAGAACTCACTCCTTCTCAACTTTCAACCTCCCCGCAGTCTTCTTCCTCCCCTCCCAAATCCTCTTCTTCTCAAAGAAAATATACGCAGCAGGATACACCGGACTCTCCGCGCCGCCCATCATCTTCTTCGCCGCCAGGAAGGTATCCAGAGTCTTCGGACTACATCCGATCGCGCGCACGAAACTCGCTTTCGTGAAAGGTTTGAGAGTGCCGTCTTTCTTCTTCTCGGCAGGGTTTCCATTCTCAGCTTTCTTGTTGTCTTTCCCTAGCAGGTCGTTGATCTTGTGCCGCAGAGTCGCGCAGGTGTCGTGCATGGGCACGGTGTTGGTGGGTTCGCCTGGGAGGGTGATTTCAAGGAAGGTTGTTGCGGAACCTTTGGTGGTGGCATCTTCGTTGGTTTGCGGGGTGGGTTTGGATTTGGGTGTTGCTTTTTTGGTGGAGGATTTGGGTTTGGGAGAGAGTTTCTTTGTGGAGGATGTGTCAGTTGGGGAGGTAGGTTCTTTAGAGGGTTCCTCGATGGTTGATGGTTCTGGGGCTGGAGTTGGAGCTGAGGCTGCTTTCTTGGTCTTCGATGCGGATTTTGTCTTTGGAGGGATGTTGCCTGCTGCAGAGGGCTTATTTGCGAGAGCTTTCTTCGTCGCAGATTTAACATTCGCGGTCTTCGTCGTTGTCTTCGCAGTCGAAGCTTCAGATGCGGGCTTCGAGGTGGAGCTTGTGGAGCGTGGTTTATCGCCTGGTCTGATGGCAGGATAAGGAGCTGCGCGAGCGCCAGAAGTTCGTCGTTCTGCTTTGGGCATGATGGGCGATTCGATTATCCAAGGATATCTTTTGTATTTGTTCGAGAAATTGGGGGGCGATTGGTGTGAGACTGGATGTTTGGGTGGAGGGAGGAGATGGGGGAGAGCTGGGGGATTTATGCACAGACCGATCGACGCGTCAAGGCTAGAATATTTACGCGATTGTCAACAGACATCACCACCCCTGATGTCATGCGATCTTCAAGTTCGAGAATTTGAGCCAAGTGTTTGGATATTTGATCTTCTTCTTGTCCTTTAAGATCAGTTGTTTATCAAATTCGAAATACTCATTAACTAACACGTTTCGAGCAAATCGAAGTGGATGGAAAGTCTAGAGACCCATGAGATGCTGGCAACTTGCTACAGTAGGTAAGAAAGTACTTTCCACAGCTCGGCTCTTTTCCATCTTGTATTTGTTGTTTCTATTGCAAATCTACCTGGATTATCTATTCCATGGTGCAGATTCTCAAAGATTGGATAATGTAACCTCTCGCAGACACAGCTTCCTGTACCCAACCCCCCTCCCAGGCATCATCCAAGGCAAAATACCAAGTCTCAAGCAGATTCATTCAGCTTAGCATTTACCACTTCTTCTAAAGCCGCCCATCCCTCTTCAACCGCAGCCATCTCAGGATCCCCAAGATATAATGGTTCATCAAACGCATGATTCGCACCCTTCGCCACGAAAAGTTTCACAGGAGTTGGTCCTGTATGTACCCAGTCAGTTCCTATGCAATGAAAAAAACACACAAAACAACACAAGATCCTTCTCTGTCTTTACAACGAAAAGTTCAAACCAGATCGACTCACCAATAACCTTCGCCAGATTAACAGAAGCCTGCAAAGGCACCGCAGCATCCGCTTCCCCATGCACGAAAATAGTCGGCACATAATCCCTCCAACTCGGGTCCTCCAAATCACGATCCACATCCTCCATGAACGAGGCAAACATCTTTTCCTGCGCAAAATACGCAGCTAGCAACTGCCTCGCACGTGATGGGTGACTTTCATCGCTTGCAGGGACGATGAAGTCCGGGTTCCGACTTAGGTCGGCTAGGAGAGATTCAGGATGGAAAGCTCCATGGGGAGGTGTACTCCCAACAGAAGCCTCCTCGTCGAGGAAATGCGCTATATATGCGCGAGGGATCTTGGGCTGAGCAGGGTTGCGTTCACGCTTGAACATGTCGTCGGATGTGGTCGTTACGCCATAGTAGCTGAGTATAGCAATTGGGCGATGGTCTTTGAAATGACCACATAGTAGAGCTAGATATCCGCCTTCACTCACACATCAAAAAATAACAAAACAAACCGAGCTCAGCTCTGGAATTCAGTTGGGGAACTCACCAGCGCTTTGCCCTACGACGATGATATTCTCGAATGGGGGAAGTTTATCTTCCGTCCCAGCCAGGATTCCAGGAAGGTCTTCCCGCACGAAGGAATACGCATCTTTGACATCCTCTAGCAATTCCTTGCCGCGCACTTGAGGCAGTTTGCGATAATCGGTACTGACCAGAGGCCAGCTGCGCTTGAGTGCAGATTGGATGATACTTGGGCCGAGATGTTCACGGTCGAATGCTACGAAGCCACCGCCGTGGATGAAGAGGATGACGGGGGATTTGGTATTGTATTTGACACTGTTATCGATGTCTGAGGTGCGCGTGTAGATGTCGACTTTTAGATCGATAGAATCGACGGTCTTGAAGGTGTGTGTTGTTTTTGTTGCCATGGCTTCGGTTGGGGTCTTAGGTCAGACAGAATTGGATGTTCGGGATGTCGAGGAGGGTGGGACTGAGGGGAAGTTATTGGCGATATATGCATGCATGAGATGTGGAAGGTTGGATGACAACGAGGATTGACGATGATTATAAATTTGTGCGAAGCCGATTAATCCTATTCTCTTAGAGCTATCGCTCATGACAGCCATTCCCGGAGAAATTCCCGGAGAAAACAGAACATGACGGATAGATACCACGCTCACGTGACATAAATTCCATTTTCGACGAATGAAGTCGGCCAACTCAAAAGCTAACAGATGTTGACGCATCTGACCTACTACTAGCTGGGTCTTCTGTTCCATGCAAAAATTCCAACAACAAACACTCTCTCCCCAGAGACCCCTCTAATCCAACACCCCAAAACACAATATCACGTGATAACACCAACTTTCACAAGCACGCGTCTACCAACCACCCAGACCTTCCAAAAGGGCTCTCCGAGGCCCCCAGGACGATTCAAACATGCGACGCGCAACAAAACGGCAACTCGTGGCATCGCGACGTGCAACAGATCGCCCAGACACTCTGTGCGCTGGCCAATCGTCGAGGAGTGTGGCTGAGTTCCCACCCCACCTTGTATCTATTCTTGGCACTGGGCTTCTCCAGCATGAGCATCTTCAAAATGTGTGAGGTGTTGGGACAGTTGGCGTGGTGGGAATAGCTTCATTTTTGGAATTGATGGTTGACGAGGATATGTACTGTGTGTGTAGGTGGTCTTTGCACGTTAAAGTGCTGAGTACCAGACTTGTCTAGGTTACCGCTTTCCATTCCATTGTTCTGAGGGGTGGGAATGGAGATTCCCGCCCCCACGTCTGGATTTCCTCCTGACTTGAGTACTTACCTACTTCCTACCAACACCACATCCAGCCAATAAGAACTCGCTTCCAACATATTAACAACAACCCCTTTCTCGTTTCGACCCGTCTCATTCAATAACTTTCACTCCGAGAAATGTTCCTCTGTGTAACCTCACCCATCTCAAGTGACCAGTCTTGGCATTTGAATGCCTGCTGGGAAATGGGTTTTGTTGCACATCTGAGAAGGGTCGGGCCAGTGAACTGCGCGGCAAGGCCCGCACCCCGCATGAGATGGAAGGTCAGGGGATTGTGTGGCCAAATTTTGGCATGGTTTGAAGACTTTAGTTAATGATGAGGAATTTTGAATTTTTGAAGTGATATTCAAGGATGGGAGTTGGGGTTGGTGTTGAGTGTTGGGAGGTGTGAATTTGATACTGACAGGGGTGGTTGAGTAGTTCAAGCTCCAATATTGATACGATCTGGCGTATTTAGTGAATTAATACAGGGAACGAATAGTCGATGGATTGACCAAAGGCCCTTTTTTTTATCTATTTAAACGACATCCTCTTTAGTTGCTCTTGTTCCTGAAACCGCGACAGGATATCGATCTCAGGAATATAAGGATCTAATGTCCACTGGAGCGTGCCGAGATATATCGAACTTACGTTTGGCTAACTTACGAATTTTATGTTGCTTTCTATGCCCGATAACATGAAAACGCTGAAATCTCTCCTTAATACACAAGATCCATCCAAGCTCTGAAGCTCTGAAAGTTAGTTACTGGAGTCGGCAACGGAGAGTAACATGACAAAAACAGGTGGAAACGGTAAAATAGCTTTAGCGAAAATAAGAACTCCAGATCAATCCATACGAATATCTCAAGGATAAGCCAGACTGTCACTTCATGGAGTGAGATTCCTTGAAAATACCCCTCATAGAGAAACAAATTTGCATACTTCCGGATCCTAGTTGGAACAATGGATGCTCTTCAGTCCATGGTTTTGTGGCTGAAGATCTGTCGCTCTGACCAAATCTCCAGACATGAGTTATATAGCCATACTCAGAGCGCTTTGATTGACCCTTGTGTTCGGAATTGATTGTGCTTGTAGCTCAACCAAGACGAAGACAAGACGGAACAAGTGAAAATTCCAAAACGGGCCAGCAGGAATCTACTGATGGCAACCGAGAATCGCTTTGAAGGGAGGAAAACATTCCCAAAGAAAGCTGGGCCTGCAAGGTTGCTCATATATCATGGAGAGAGAAATGGGTATATTCCTTACAACACTGTCCACGACATACTGTGCCTGAGTGGAACTTCTGCCACCTATCGTGCCATGATCAGCATCCTGGTATGCCTCCTCCCACACAGGATCCCTATTTTACACATCTTGATATCATACATCAACGGTCACTAAGCCTAGAATAACCGTCTAATCAGCCTTCCCAGTCAACAAATACTCCTTCGTTTCTGGCCAAAGCAATTGGTCATCATGTTCAGCTGCCGCCCTTTCCTCCATGTTATTCAGCCCTACCCTCTTCTCAAGACCTAATGCCATTCCCTTGACCAGAATACTACTCGTACCACCAGTCTCCGCATGATTTGCCTTCCACTCATCCACGAGCGAGTTCGCCTCGTGTTCAGTCATGCAATCATCTTTTGCCACCGACACCCAGCGACCTAGCGGCGTCGTAGACAGGTCCTCGGTTTCGGTTTCGTTCTGAGCACTCTCTCCTTGCAACGGCCTGATCAACTTCAAAATCCTTTCCAGCTCCTCGCCAGAAATATCGAACCGAACGTGCCATTTTGCCCGGACCCGCTCCACGAAGGGCACTATTTTGATATAGAAGGGTGCTTGTGTGGCCGAAAAATTGGCTAGAGCGTCTGCGTACTTCTCGTGGTTGGCGTATGGTAGGTATCTGAATATCCGAGATTGATTCCAAGGACCAACTGGTCTCCCTTTATTGTGGCCCCATTGCCTGCGCGCTATGTCAACGGGATTCTTATCCCCCTCGACGTCAAAGAGAAGAGTTATCCATAAACTTGTTGTGTCTGGTAATATATATTTGGGTTTGCGGGTGCGGAGAGGTGGCACTTTGGTGAACGCTGATGTTTGTCTTAGTATTTGCACATGGGGTTCGTCAAGTAGCTCTCGTGAGTCTTGGATCCTCCGGATCTTGAACGAGAGGTTGAATGGCGCGGCTTTGTATTCCGTTTTTGTGATCCTCACAGGTTCTTCTTTTCTGTACGTAGATTAGCATCTACTCTGTAAACAGTTTCCATATGGAGGTTTAGCTGTAGGCACTGGCCGCTCACTTCTGCCACGGAAGGATCCTTTCCTTAGGCTCACCTGGGTTCCAATACGCCGACTGGTACCCTTTGTGGGAAATAAATTTGTGATTTGCTTGATGCCTGTCCAGCCTCTAGAGATTTTCACATCCTCAACTGGCGCATCTTCCTCAAGGCTCAAGTTTTTGGTCCTGTGCCCTAACTTTTCAGGCGGGCCATGGGAAACGTGCTGGCGGATTAGTCCAGATTGTGATTCCTGGGACTCTTGATTATCTCCCTCGGTGGCTGGGACATCTTCGTTGGGGCTCGATCCTTTCGAATACGCGCAACGAGTGTTTATTATTCTGCCTCTTAAGGTGTAGGCTCGTTTGGCGACATTGAGGTTATGGGAGGAGGGTGGCATTTCCTCGAGTGATGATGGGACGAGGCTGCGATTTAGAATTATGTGCTGATTTCGGCCGAGCGGCGCAATGTTTTTCCGACCAGCCCCTGGTCACGGACTCTCTTCCCCCTGTTAAATTAACTCGCCTAAAGATTTGTTTACTATCTTGAACCAACAGTGCTGCTCTGTTTTTGTGATCGTCGTGCGATGTGATTTAGACAACGAATGCTCTCTGAAGCAACTGATATCCTAAATATGGTCATTGCAACACCGAAGTGGAGTATAGACTCGACAAATCCCAAATGACACCAAGGCAACGAGGTGGGCCAAATTCGCCTCTGGTGAAGAAGAGTACTTAGGTAGGTAAGGCAGTTAGTCTTCGCTCTCGTTACTACTTAGGTATATCCATGAATGAGATATTATTTAAAGTTTCAAAATCATTTCAAAACATTCAATTGAAGGAAGAGCGGAGCTCGGGCTTAAGCAAGCCTTAGTTTTAGACTTTAAAGCGAATCGTATAAGTAATAAAGTAACTCGATTCACCGGAGACGAATTCGCCCAGCCTCGCAATAACGTTCACATATAGTTTAGCATGAAGTATGCAGAGCAGTAGAGAAATCCAATAAAGCTAATCAATTTCCCCTTTCAAACTTACTACTCTTCCTCAGCCAGTTCTTAAAATCATGCAACTCAGGCTCCATCCTCCTACATTCATTAACATCGGCACAACCCCCTGATCCCGAAACCAATCAAACACCACCTCCGCCTCCTTGATCATAGGCTCGATACCTCTACCTCTAGCTCGGAGCTACTCCCAGCCAAGTAGTCGAACAATCTCGAGCAGGCTTGACACAATATGAAATCTGGGCTCACTTTGGCGAAGATTATAGCCGCAGAAGCTTGCCAGTGAAGCGAGAACTTGTCCCCGCTCTCTTTACTCTAACAAAAATTCAGGGATTATAAGGCAACCTTTTGTTTAGTGTCTCGATGTTATTATAGGATGATTGCTATAAGGGAAAGACCCCTCTGGAGTAGATTAAGAAAGTGTTCACTTCAACGGTTGAAGTGAATTATTTGCAATCTCAAGTTGGTTCACCAGTCACGAAATTGGATCGCCTCGGAGACTGATCGCCTTACCAATCTGGCCGGTATTGCAGGCCAGCTTCCGCAATTGCGGGAAAAGATATGCCTTGCTCGTATTTTGCAACAAAGCTTGCTATGAGAACGGAACAAAATTACCACTGACTTCCACTCACTGACAAGGTAGTGGCTCAATGCCAGATTTCGAGTCGACAGCTGAAGCCTGCCGGAGGCTCCAAGACATCGCATTGCCCAATTAGAGCATTACAAGGCTGAAATCCCTCTTTCAACACATCTAGAGAACCTTGAAGTACCCTGAGTTTAAAAGGCTTTAATGTCCGGTACTGTAAAAATATGGCGTGGGACCCCTGTTTCCACGAGGTCCGAGGCTACATCTATATCTGGGAAGGCACGAGAACTCGATCGCAGCTACCACGCAAGGAAAGAGCGCTCCAGTAGCACAATTAGCGTGTTTCTGTTTGTTTACCTGAAAGTCTGCGTCGCGTTCTGCTTTTCTTCTGCATATTCGCGACGCTCCATTGTAGGTGACCCCCAACACCACTCCGAGCATGCTCAAGTTTACTGATATCGCACAGAATATTACGTATTTATTAACCATTGCAGCAGTCCAGAATATTTCTCTTCTCAATCAACACCAGTTAAGATCCCCAGCCCTACTTTACCAAGCTAATATGGCTTCAGCCGGACCATCTGTTTCGTCTTCCAGCTCGACCCAAGCTTCAACGCAGTCCTTGATTGCGATCATTAGGGAGAAACTAGGCTCTGGTGGACTTGCCGACACTATCACGTTGTCGAATTCGGAGGCACGGCTGGTTCTGCAGCTTCTGAAGTCGATACCGTCCACGGCGAATCCACCTCCTACGACTCCGAAGCAGGGGGAGGAGCAGGGGGAGGAGCAGGACAAGAAACTGGGCAGGCTTGGGCTTACTCTTGATGAGTGGAAGGCATATGCGCGATTGGGGGACTACGCAGGTAAGATCTTTAATAACCTGAAGCATGTGGTGATCTCTCTGGGTCTTGCGCAACCAGGTGATAGCGGGACATGGGCCGAAGCTATTCGCTTGGGTGACAATGCTTCGACTCCTTGGTTGAGGTCTCTCAAGATCTCATTCGAGGCGTCAGCAAAGTGTCTAAGTGAGAAGCACGGCTTGTCGATCGAAGCATCCCGTCTTGCGGTAGACGAATACGCAGAGCGGAATCATTTTTTTCATTCGGAGGCAGGACATCTGAAGGCTGCTCGCTGCTGGGCTTCCCTGGGCTCAGTGATAGCGAAGGATCTTCAGGACCTCCCGAGCTTCCTCCCCCCATCAATGATTGGCGACGCAGAAATTTATCGAGAGATCATTATGTACTACAGAGACAGGGTAGACGAGGAAAGAGTGGAGGCCGAGTCGACAGTGGTGGTGGCGGTCGACGACGCAAAGCTCTCTCTCGGTGGCCTTACCCTTGACGGAAACGACGATCCTAATGTATTTGGCACAACTGCCCCGACAGTCGACGACCTCCCCAACTTTAATCCGTTTGCACAGGGTAGTACACCGCCGAAGCATGGTGCCTCAGAGCCCCTGGACGATGAACCCTCGTACAAAAAGGTGAAGAAGTCGACGGAGGATCTGTCGGACCAGATGTCGGAGCAGTTCGATGTATCTTTTGGGTACTTTAAAGCGGCAGCCATGGAATGCAAATCGGTGGACCCTCAAGCATGCCTCAAAACTCTTGCAACCCTCACTGAGCATATGTGCAACACGATTAAGAGTCAGTCCCGCAACAAGGCCAACAAGAAGAGCAAGGCAGCGGCGCCTGGTGTGTGAGAATTAGAATGTAAGTGGCCCCTTCCCACATGTTCGAGAATGCTTACTTTAGAGAGATCTTCTATCTTTATCCCACACTCTCACTTCTATCACTAACCACCCACACTCGTTGTAACAAAAACCCTAGCCTGGTGATACCTCTATGTGGTGCTAGGGACTAGTAAACGCAAGTGCGCGATGCTAAGTAACCGTCCACTCTCTCAGACCCTCCTTGAATTTTGTTCTTTCACATCTAATTGCCTTATCGTTCTTTCGATTCTTGGTGTGTTCAGCCTAACATCAGATTCTGGCCGGTTTATTTTCGATGGGGTTGTTTGAATTGAATGCTGATCGGGATTTCAGTGTGGCTACTTGCTGATGTAAAAGTGGGGAAAGTTCGTCGTCATAGTCATGTATTGTAGTCAGTGTTTGAATGAAAAAGAAAAGAAATTTTTTTTCTCGGAGCCTCTTCGACTCATCATCTTCATGCCTGAACAGATCCAATTTCTCATCAATGTGGAGCGAACACAGAGATCAGCGCATACCAAGTGTCAAAACCATGGCCTGCGAGTTCTCACCTCCATTGGCAACAATTTTCTGTCAAGCTGGTGCCACTACGAACAATGTCAATCCCTTCCAAGTTCCGCTCTCCTGCACCTCAGGCTCCTTTGTCTGCGTAGTGCATAATTTTGCAAGAGGAACAATATCAAGTAGTTGGTTCCTAAGGCAATCTAGAAAATTAATATTCCATGTACAATACATAGCCAAATTTTTCCCTAGGTAAAATTAGACCTCGTCCAGCACCTATCTCTCAGCAAACAAAACCATCCCTTACCTTTAGAGTACTAGATTACTAACACAGTTCAACATAATACGCGTGACGCAAACTTCAAATGTAAAATATTCAAACCTCTCCACGAAGGACTCACAGAACCAAAGAGAGGCTCGATGTGATAAAGATGAGTTGGAAGTTTAGCAATTAGAGGAAGCTCAAATATGTAACATTTTAGGTGAGTGGCGCTCGCTTAATTTCGCGTGTGGGTTAGCCATGTTATAATTCCATGATGTCGGAGGACGGAGATAGATAAGTGATAGTTGGAAAGGCAGCCGACAAATCAATTTCCATGTTATTTTAGGGCAATCCGGGAGCTGGTGTAATGTGTCCGCCAAATACAGAGTTAGCAGGTTTCGACACCACAATTATGATTTAGAAGATTCCTCCGAATACAGTGAAGATGACCGGGGGGCGTAGAACAAAACCCAAAATCAGATTACCTCTACGCTTCCCCCAAAGATGGTGGGTTATTGCAGGGTAGTTTAACAACTCCAAAACAAATTGTGCTACTTCAGGCGCATATTTTGCCAATGCAAAGGTTTCGTTGAAATGATGTGCATCTCTACGCAGACCATATCCTCTCCTAATAATAAGCCTCGACAAAGTATAATCTATCCAGCCTTCCACTTACGCACCAAAGGGATTTCTGTAGTTACGAACATGGTTTCAAAAGTCCGTGCGTTCAGGCTATTTTTTTGGTCGTTAGCGAGCACCTTTTAGGATTCCAAAACCCGGAGTCATTGCTATCACTTCAAAAGATCTAGGTCACTTATAGTATTTAAAGCTTTAAATTCTTAGCACAACGATTTAATTAGTCAAATATTTATTCTTTTAACTACGATTTCGCAATAACGAAAATCTCATTCCCGATTTCCTAGCAAAGTAGTCTGAACGCACAGACTTTTGAAACCATGTTCAAGAGAGATATAAGAGCGGGCTGAGGCCAGTCGCGGAACGAAGAGTAGGAATTAGTTCCCAGGTGGAATCATTGAACAATTCCCTAGAGAAAATTTAGCGTCGCGGTGGCTACCTAATGATTCGATGGTTAGCCTATTCGGAGCTACTAATTGGTTAATTCCAAAATACTAGAGCTAAGGATTGTATCATGTGGTACTTACCTTACTTCCAGGTAGTGCTGACTGCATTTGGACTGGTTAATGAGTCATCGTCGTAGATAGAATAAAAGCTCGCCATGTAACTCATTTAAATATATGCAACCTTTCACACCTCTTCACATAACACATTTCGTAATTTACTCTTTATCTCAGCTTCTTCGTCAACTGCGATAATGACTTCCCACAATCTCGGACTTCTTGTGGCTTTCCCTGCCGAAATTCGAGCGGAGGTTTGGAGGAATTTGCGGCCCAGCACTCCATCAACTTCTGGAAATACACCAAAACGAAAAGATACCCTTGGAATACTCCGAGCCTGCCGCCAATTGAACCATGAAATCATGCCATATCTTTACGACAAAGAGATCCTCAATATTCGTGTGGAGCCGATCTGGTCAAAATGCCTGGCTGTTGAAAACGAACATGGTGCCATATGGAGCATTGCTAACACTCGAGATCTACTGTACAATGCATTTCTTAATCTACCATACCGGAAACTGAAACTTCTGAGAGTCTCGATCAATGCTCCCGAGACTGGAAACCTGATCCAACTTATTAGTCTATCTAATCATGTTCGGGATCTTGTCCATCTACTGGAGCAATCGAATGGACTCCCCAGCTTGGAAATTCATCTCCTGGACTCTCAAAGTCCGTCGGGGACATGGGCCAAGGCCGATGGAACGCCAAAGAACACCGTAACTCGTGGCTTGGCTTGGAATACTGTTTCTTCCGATTACGAGACAGTGCTTTTGCCATTTTGTCGCTTAAGAGGCGTCCCTCAAGTCCATGTCCACGTTCCTGAGGACTTGACGAGCGAAGAGAATATGTTCAAAAACATAGAAAAGGTTTTGGAACGAACAAGTCTCTTCGGATCAGTCTTGGGTGATGAGAATTATTGGGACGACAACAATATCCAGGAGATGCTAGACGACAAATTCATCGACCTGGAGACCGAGCTGGATGAGTTACCTGGAGAAGACGCAAACATGATGCGACTGGAAAGATTCATGTTCTGGTACAACGACGATGGTATATCAGAGTATGTCAAGAAATGGGAGCGGATCAGTCGCGAGCCTCACGCACAGGATTCGTTCTATACCTATGATGTAGGAGCTCGGCACGATTGGCTATTGACGCTCAATCCACTCTCGGCCGGCATGCAGAAGATGCGGCTCCAACTTGAAACCTCACCAAGCCACAGAAGATCGGAGTTCCCCCTCGGACACTCTTGGAGCCTGCCCGATTGTAAATCGTACTTCGACAATTTATCCACAGCCAGACAAGATCCAGCTGTTCCTGAACAGGACCAGGAAGTTGAAATGAATCAGGATGAAGAGGCGGCGAGTAGGCTGAGAACGTGCTGGAGCCGAACGGCTTGGAAGGAATATCACAAGCTTGGAATCCCACCCCTGGTGAGATATGCAAATGATCTGGACTTCATGGTCATTCAAAGGGAAATGGAAGAAGCTTATCGCTTTCACCAAGACCCGATAATAGACTCCAAGACAATCTCGGACGGATATACACTGCCTCTAGGAGTGGAACAGGTCAAGTTACAGGTGAAATACATAGACTTTGAGGCCGGAGAAAGGACACGAGAAGCGCTTAAGAGTCTCATCGACAACATCCATGCGAACTGCTCTGACGGGACACACAGCAGGGGCTTGGGTTTGGGGGTTTGCAACCTGTGGGATAGGCACCAGTTGTAATGTACCTCGCCACCCTGCGTATAACATTGATTTGCATAGAAAGGTACCATGAGCGCTTGATCGAACGTGATGACTCTCGAAGCATACAGAAAAGGATACAAGCATGAAGTGTAAAACTGGCTTTCGTGTCTTCTTGAACCTTAGATCGAGTCATATCTAAGTATACCGTATCATCCTGGTTTGCAGTCTGGGTCACCTGGTGTAGCCAGACCAATAAAAGCATTCACACATACAATGAAATTCTAGGTGAATAACAGTTTGAAGTTTTGCACCTATAACGATTGGGGATTGACACAAAAATGCGATTTTGTCGTTTTGGCTTTGCTTGGATTCTATTCAAGCGGAGACATTAACTGGAGATTGAGCATTGGTTATCGTCCGTCGTAGGATGCTGTCACTTCAGTTACTTTGTCCTTCAGGTTCCAGGAAAACGAAACTTCCAAACCTTACGTACAACGTATTATGAAGCAGAGATATACTTAACAAGCCCTCAGAAAGGCGATGTAGGTACAAGATATGGTTTGCGCGAGGGAGGCTTCTTTCCAGGAAAAGCATACGGTGATTGAGTCACTTGGTACGGAATGTTGAAACTGTGTGATTAATTATTTCCTTACAATCCTTACTGCATACGCTTTGTACTACAATCGAAGTTGTCAAATTTACAGAAAAGGACTTGCACTTGGGTACTTACTATGGGACGTACCTCCTCACGTCTTGTACAGTACATTAAGTGTCCATGAAAAACGCTGCTCTTGTATGTTCCTACTTAACGGCCTACCTACATATTACATTACTTACGTAGTTACCGACCCAAATCCTACAATTCAATGTTTTCGAAATACCAACGCCGTCCTCGTCTACTCCATACTCCATCATCGCGAGTCATTCGTCAAGTCATGTTCGGGGTCCAGACCAGCCGCCAAGTCCCAGAGAGGAAAATTACCCCGCCAGAAAACCCACCAAGAGTCTCGGGCCATCATTACAGCGGACTACGGACAATTTAAGCCCAACACTCATCCACCTTCAGCCTTCTGATGTGTTATGTCATGCACCCAAGAATTCCGCTCGGTCAACGGGTAAAGTAGCGGCATAAAACCATAGCCCCCCATAAGTATTTTATTTTATTCAATTCAACCTTCTATGCTTCCTACATCCAGACATCTATCTCGCAACACTCTCGAAAAGATATTAAATATGGCAGACACAAAGTTTAAGCTCAATACTGGTGCTGAGATCCCGGCTTTGGGTCTGGGTACCTGGCAGTCTGGGCCTGGTGAGGTCAAGAAGGCTGTCTCGTATGCGCTGTCTATTGGGTACAAGCACATTGACTGCGGTATGTATTTTATTCTTCGATTTTACTGTCTTACATAGCGAAAGCTGATCAAATAAATCAGCCTACTGTTATGGCAACGAAGACGAGGTGGGCGAGGGTCTCAAGGAAGCATTCGCCAGTGGAGTGAAGCGTGAAGATATCTTCGTCACTACGAAACTATGGTCTACCTACCACTCCCGCGTCGAGCAGAACCTCGACATGAGTTTGAAGAGTCTGGGACTTGACTACGTCGATTTATACCTGATGCATTGGCCTGTTGCCATGAACCCAAATGGTACGAAATTACCCCGCCATCCCATACCCATCCCACTTTACCCCGCCAAGAATCCTAACATTCTAACATTTCGCATCTAGGTAACCACGAGAAGTTCCCCAAGCACCCAGACGGTTCCCGCGATCTCGTTACCGATTGGAAACACACACAGACATGGAAGGCGATGGAGAAGTTGGTTGCCACTGGCAAGGTCAAGGCTATTGGAGTTGCGAACTACTCCGTCAAATACCTCGAAGAGCTCCTTCCTGAAGCCACCATCGTACCAGCTGTCAACCAGATTGAGAATCACCCTTCTCTGCCACAACAAGAGATTGTCGATTTCTGCAAGGCCAAGGGAATCCACATCACTGCATACAGTCCGTTGGGAAGCTCAGGTAGCCCGATGATGAAGGAGAAGCCTATTCTAGAGGTTGCAGAGAAGAGAGGTGTTACACCTGCGTCTGTTCTTCTCAGCTATCACAGTAAATGCTCCCAATTTTCCTTGTTTTTCTGTTTTTTTTTTTTGCCCTTCCAACCAGTTACTGATGAGATGTAGTCGCGAGAGAAAGCTCCGTCCTAGCAAAGTCAGTCAACCCCGAGAGGATAAAGGCAAACATGGATCTAGTCAAGCTGGACGCAGCCGACATGAAGATCCTCGACGATTACGCCATCGGACTCACCAAGTCTGGCAAGGTCGTCAGATATGTTTACCCTGCATTTGGAGTTGATTTCGGATTCCCCGATAAGTCTTAAATATGACCCATTTCCAAGATGAGTAGCGAATTCGAAGAAGAAAAAAGTACCCATAGACGAAAGACAGTTGCTTTAACAATCTTCACTCCATTTCCATCGGACTGTGAATATATTTCAGGATTTTGGTCTGCCAAATTTCAATCACTGGGAATTGTTTTCAGATCAAGTGATTCTGCGAAACTACCTAATCCCATTACCATCCTCCACATTATATCGAGGTAGTAGCAAGTTACCCTCCCTCTCCTCACTCTCTCTACAGACAAAAATGAAATAAAAAGCCACCCAGCACACACCCAAAAAAGCAACCCTGCTCATCCACCAAGAATACAAATCCCCCTTTCTTTCCTTCATGCTTTCGCGTTGGTTTTTACAACTCAAAGAAATCCCCTCTCCTCCATCCATTTGGACCAAGTCCTCCGCTCCACACATCTCCTTGCGCTCGGGATACGCAACCCCCGAACCAGCAAGTCTACAAACTCGCCATCAACGCAGCAAGTCCGACAAGCGCACCAACAACAACCTCAAGACTCATCCTGCCCGCCCCAGAAACCTGCTTCAGCGGCGTCGGCGTAGCAGTAGCGTTTCCAAGCGAGACACTCAATGTGCTCTTCGTGGGCGTTGGCACGGTGGTATTGGGATATCCCTTCGCGCTAGTAGTAGCTGGAACAGGAGGGAGGACATAAACACTCGTACTTGGTGTAGAAGTTGGTTTGGCCGGAGTTGGCGTACTAAGCGAGACGGATAGGGACGGAGATGTAATTGGGTACGGTGGAGGAGGAGGAGGGAGAGAGGTCGTTCCTGGTAGTGGGGGAGGTGCTGGGGTGGTGGTATGTCCTGGCACGGGGATAGTGAAGGAGTATGTCCATGAGGAGACGGGGAGCGGGATTATCTCTGTGGAGAGAGTGGTCCAGGGAGTCTTTGTGGGTGGGTGAGGATGCCATTTGGGGGTTGTGGTTGTGGTTGTGGTCTCGCGGGGTGTGGAGACGGGGATTGGCATTGGTGTTGGTTCGTCGTCGTCGCAGTTTGATGTGCTGGTCTTCCAGGGGATCCAGGTTGCGTTTACGACGGCGCTGCCGAGGAGGAGGAGAGCGAGGCTTGGAGCGAGCATTTTTGGTAGTTGATGAAGTTGGTGGTAGTTTGTAGATGTTTACTTTGAGCTGATGTGAGAGGAAGCGAGCGAACCCAGATGGATGGAACGAAGGTATACAAAACGAATGTAGTCAACCCCCCCACAAAAACGAATGTGCAAGTCCGGTGTCGAGAGAAGGAAGGAAGATCAACATAACACAGAATCTTGGAACGGGTCCAGATTCCATTCTATATACGTGCGTCGCCCTCCCTGCCCAACTCCCACAAACAACACAACCATTACCATACCAGCTGTTGGTCTGACCATTCATCACCAACCCAATTCATTCGCACAAACTATCTCGTCTCCGGGTAAATATAGCCATTCTCTTCATCTATCCTCCATCGCTCTTCTCATTGGAAAGCCGAATAGCCTCCATGAAGTACCACTCAACATCACGTTTCGTTTTAAGTGGGCTGAACGAACACACATCTATATGCGCCGTGCCTGCATCTATAGCACGTTCCCGCATCGCCTTTATCCATCCAACCACCTTTCCTCCAACCCTGGATACATCCTGGGGGTTGATTTAAGACTCGGACCTGGAATCACTGTGTGTGTTTCTGCACGCATATAGCTCATGCGTAATGGGTGATGGAATGGGGTGATTGCAACGCATATTTTCCAGATTAGGTGCCTTGAGGGAATGGTTTTGCTGTATTTGGCCGTGGTTGATTTCGTCTCGGCCCTGTTTTTAGATCATCTGAAGATTTAAATGCGGTAATCTTGGTTGTTTGGCTAGTGGGATGACTTCCCCAGATTTTCGAGCTGCACGTTGCAGTGCATAGGTGCTTGGCCGCAAACTGGTCCTGGAGGAGACCAAGGAATATTTGGAACATTGCTGAGTACGTAAATGAGTTCTTGGATAAGTTGAGGGTTTTTTTGGGGGGGTGGGGGTGAGGTTTTTGGATCGGAGCGGTGGAGTGAGTTTGGAATTCGTTGGGAGCCATAAGTGTGCTCGCTCTCGGCTTCAGAGCACCCTGGACATGAATGATAAACAGTGACGGTGAGCCAGTGCATGTATTTTGAATCGAGCTTACAGTTTTTCCTAGTTGTATCAAATCTAAATCTCAATATTCTATTTCGACATCTTTGCAAGAATGCAATCAGAGCGAGTTGCAATCAACACAATAATAGTTGCTCTTTCTGCCCTAAGCCGCCGTACACAAACATAAATACCATCCAAGACTTGAAACCATATCACACACTAGTAAGGATCTCTAGCAGCAAATTTCACCACAGACTTCTCCCCGTCCTGAAACCCAATCACCACATTATTCATGTGGTGTTGGTTAGGGCTGAACCGATCCTACTGGAGCATATTGAAAATCTGGCACGCGGTCCATTTTTGCTCTGCCTATCCCGAAGTATGGTCGCACTTGCCCGGGAATATGATTGCTGAAATCTAGGTCTTTGGTACAATCGCAACCTTTGAATTCATAATCGTATTCAGGGTCCTTTTGAGTTAGCTTCTCATGCAGAAGTGCGTGAACAAGATGAGCACTTACACCTTTACACTTTCCTTGGTCGTCCATCCCGCGACATTCACCACAGCGAAATTGTTCTTTCTCAACATCTGGCACTCTAACTCTTTACAGCTACACCCTTCATGTTCCCCTTTTGTACATTTACCATATATGCCAGCACAACCAGTGTCATCAGAAGATTCGGGTTGGTCAATTGTACCTTCAGCTGGACAATCAGATCCAGGTGGTGATACGTATTTGATATCAGGAAGCTTGGCTAGCTTTGCTAAACCCTTCCCAAAATTCGGTCGCTTCAATCCTGGGATTTCGGTGCTCCAGTCTGGATCTCCCAGACATTCGCATCCCTGAAATTCATGTTCCCATTCGAGATCCTGGCAAGTCAGCTTAGGACTTGAAATCACGCAGCCGTGAATACCTACGCCCTTAGACTTTCCCAAGTCATCCGACCCACCACAATCGCTGCATCGGAAGTGTTCCATCTCAAGATCCGGACAATCTAGCCCCCCAAAATCATCCAACCCATTGACATCACCCTCGACGGGGTCGGATTTAATTTGTGTTTTATTCTCGGTTTTTGGACCGGCACCATATTCGAAATCTGGTACGCGATTCATTTTGGCTATGCCTATGCCGAAGTATGGACGGATTTGTGGGAGTTTCCTGACTAAAATCAAGATCCTCGAGGCAAGGACACCCTTTGAATACGAAGTCGTATTCAGAATCCTTTCTATTTAGTATGTTGCATGAGTTTTCACAAACTGGAAGGAAAACATATACCGTTACAGTTACCCTCCTCATCTCTTCCTCCACACTGGCCGCAGCGAAACTGCTCCTTCTCAACATCCGGACATTCTGACTCCGCTTCTTCCTCAAGTTCTTCTTGCTCTTCTTGCTTTTTGGAGTCACTTTTAGCCTGTTCAGCTTCCGCTTCATCATCACATGTTGCGGCGAAGGCGGGTGCATATTCAAGCTGAGATAGTTTTACAAGTATAGCTAAACCCTTCCCATAACCAAGTCGTTTCAATCTGACAGTGTGTTCGCTAAAATCTAGATCTCGACATATAAATTCTCTGAATTCATTGACGTACTTGGAGTCCTGTTGTTGTCCTCAGCATATAAATCCAATGACAGAGAAAGAATAAACCCTGCCCCTTTACACTTCAGTTCGTCATCAGCCCCACCGTATGCCTCGTCGGTATTCCGTCGAGCTGTGATATGTTTGTTGCAAGAAATGACGCTAAAAATTGAAGCTGGTGCTCGATAGTTCTCCGATTTTGAATCGGAAATGAACATCTGCGTCCTTATGGGCTGAAAGTCTAGGATTACCACAAACGCGATCATACCAAGCGCAAGAGATTTGAAGTTGCTGTGAAGGGAAGCATCATGTCAATTGATATATAAGCGATATTTCCCAAGGGCTAAGAGGACGAGCTGTTCTATATGTAAGAGGTACCACATGGCTTGTGTTGGTTAGGAAATCAGGATAGTCGTCTAGATTTGGACTCGAGTCCCTATGTGCAAGCAGCTCTGAGAAAGATCTAGTCACACTAACACACCGCCATTTCTTTGCTTCAGACAACTGGTCAAACTGATGCAGAGCATTGTTGGTAAAGGCGCAGAAAAAAGGGGTGAACAAACCCTTGTATTTTCCTCGTCGGTAACCAATCCCATCATGATGAGTTTCATTGGCCACCAACAGCCACAAAGCCCAACAAGCACAGAATCTTGGGATTTGGATAAGAATTCATGGGCATCATTCCTGGTCTGCCTAAGTTCATATTCGTTTGCATCGAATGGTTTGTTTACTTCTGGTGACGAAAGGGGTTCGGCTCCACAGATCACGAGCAGAATGTGGATCGTGTCACATGACGCAGCTTCAATTTTCATGACATTCGGCGACCGGATTTTTCGGCATGTTGATGCCTAAACCCGACAACTGGGCTTCATCAATCGCTAGATTTCGATCGACTTGTCTTCGATTCAAAATAGCTGATAAAACTCATATTCGAATATGGATTCACAAGAGACTGTTGATGGGTCAGATGAGCCTCGAATCGTTCAGTGGTTAATCGACACTCGTCCACTGTGGCCAGTGAAGAAGGCCAAGGCTCGGGATGAGGTCCAGCAACTAAAAACGGTAGTGAGTGTTCTTTTCCGCATCCGTGAGACGCTTCACTGACACTCCCAGGCTTCAAGAGCACTCTCCCTTCTCACCGAGGCAGAGCAAACATCTGTCCTCAAATATTACCATCTCAAAGATGCAAAGATGAGCCTGGTATCCCACCTGTTGAAACATCTCATTATCACCAAATGCAAAATTCCTTGGCCTCGCAGCACCATCTCTCGAGACGAGAAAGGAAAGCCTTGTTTCAAGCCCGAAGTTGAAGATAATCACGTGATTCTCGATTTCAATGTCAGCCATCAAGCTGGCATCGTGAGCCTTATCGCGGCGGTTGGGTTCAAGGGAGTCACCGTTGGCACAGATGTTGTGTGTGTGAATGAGAGGTTGCAACAGGATTACGCACATATCAATAAGTACGGCTTCGACGACTGGGTTGATGTTCATGCAGATGTGCTGGCAGACTCTGAAGTGGCATTTATGAAGTCAGCACCTGTTGACGACCGATCCCGTGGAGCAGAGACAGCCATCGAGAAGCAATTGAGGAGATTCTACTCAATTTGGTGTCTCAGAGAAGCATATGTGAAGATGACTGGCGATGCACTTCTAGCTCCATGGCTGAAGGAGCTTGAGATTCTCGATGTCCAGTCCCCGACTGCAAAGGAAGGCATCGATACGAAATCTCTGGAAGAGGGGGAAGTTGTCCGTCAATTCGCAAATTATTTCCAGGGAAAAGTGGTCACGAATGTCAGGACGGAACTCACGGCTTTGGGAATGCATTACATGATCGCCGGATCGATCCGGATTCCAAAGGAACTCAAGGATTCGGGTATTAAGTTGGGGAAGTGGCAGCAACTAAATCTGGAGAAGGATATTCTCGACGTTGCTGAAGCAGCATCTTGAAAAGCCGCAAGTCCGTCTATGGCCTGCATCGCTACCTAAATGCCAAACTTGATCCGTAAATCGCACATGTTTTCTTCTAAGATGTAGAAGGAAACAGCCCTGCGATGGACCCAATAAACTCTGACACTAAGTCAAATTGGGTTTTTCTTGGGTTTGCTTTGGTATTTTACTGAATATACTGAAAATGAAGGGGTTTATTCGATGTTCCGACGATTCGTTTCCACTTGTCCTGGGAATCTCCATTTCTTAGTAGCCACAAGCGAGGGAGCTTGAATTCAGGGCGTTTGGAGACGAAGACCCTTCTATTCTCTTCTTCAGCTATGGTTACCAGGTGGAGGCGAGGCTGCTTCCAAGCCTCGTACGATGTGTTCACATTTCAGCCTTCTCTTCAAGTCGCCGCCCAACACTCATTGGCTCAGATTGGGAACTTTTTCAACCCAAATCAACTCATGAAATTGGCCAAGAAGGTCGTGCTAGTTGTCGTCAGTGGCGTCGATCCCCATCCTTCCCCATGGGGTGTCTTAGCGCCAAGGACGAACGTCACCATGCTTTCCCACTTTTACCCCAGATCCGGTCTTCCAAGGGTCTAGACGCAGTCCGGCTATCATCGACCTGTATCTCTGTACCTAGAACCTGACAACTGTGCTGCTCGAGGGATGGACCTTGGAATACACGAAAGTCAATTCAATGATCCTATTTCAACAATTGCATCTTGCTTTTTCTATGTTCTCAGCTGTTGGTCTTACTGATCCAAGTGGTTGACTTTCCATCATTATGCAAGTGTCATCCGATCACAGCGCAATGCCGACCGATGCCATCTCACGCTGATCCCATGAACCCCTCATTCTGAGCTCTCACTTTAGGAGCCGTTCGTACCGCCAAAAGGAGCAGTGCTCCGGCTCACATCCTTCGTCTGCTTCGGCCTAGTGCCCGAAACAGCGCGATCTCTCCCTTTGATGGATTCTAACCTCGATTATTGGAGAGCCTCGCGGTAGTGGCGTAAACTCCTGCTCTGATGCAGTCAAGCGTCAACGCCATCTCTTTTGCCAGAGGCTCGTATTTGGGCAATGACGATGCCTTTGCATGGCGGGGTATGGAGCATTGTGCCGCACTCTCAACCACAGCTTGTCATATATGTTCTTTGCTAGCTCTGTCAAATTCGCAGTCTTCCAATTTGACCCTCTGGCCGCGTTTACTTTGAAGTCTATATACATCTCTCTTGTATTCTAAACTCCTCAATATAGAAACACAATGTCCTCCGACGGGACTGCGTACTCACCATCTAGCAGTCCACGTACCAAGGACTGGGCCGAAACTCACCACCATGAGGGGCAATACGGCAGTGGACCTGGTCTCAAAGACCCCGACAGTAAAATCCAAAATTCCGATAGAGCATATGCGAACCACCTGGAAAAGCAAGCAGAGATAGTCGGGCCATCACCAGCAACTCGACGACCCTCAGACTCGCCTCGATATGGACATTTCGAACACCGCGAGGAAAGTGGGAGTCCAACACTCTCACTACCTCCGCCAAACACTCATCTCGCAAATCACCCCACAGCAAGTACGGCTATGAGCACGAAAAGTAACAGAACACAGGAACAAATTGATCGTTCGCACACTATCTCTACGATACGTACAAAGATTGGCCTCGCACCACATGCTCCAATTGTGGATGACCACCACGTGCATTCACATCTGAGATGGAGTTCAATTCGGATTTTGATGCGAGAGCCATTCGCAGAGTTTCTGGGGACTTTTGTTATGATCCTTTTCGGGAACGGTAGTGTGGCGCAAGTGCTACTGAGTACGGGCCAAACTACAGCACCAGGTGGGAATGGGTTCGGATCATATCAAAGCATCAGCTGGGGGTACGTTCCAGTCCCACTTTCACATCCTTACATATATTCTAACAAAACCTCCAGATGGGGTCTCGGGGTGATGCTCGGAATCTACGTCGCTGGCGACTCAGGAGGTTTCCTCAACCCAGCTGTAACATTTTGTTTCTGCCTCTTCCGCAAGCTTCCGTGGAAAAGATTCCCAATCTACTTACTGGCCCAACTTCTCGGTGCATTCTGCGCCTCTGGAGTCGTCTACGCAAATTACATCAATGCAATCGATCAAATCGAAGGCCACGGCCTCCGGACCGTGCCCCCAAGCACAACTGCTACGGCGGGAATATTCTGCACGTACCCGCAAGCCTTCTTGACGAAAGCCAGCCAGTTCTTCAGCGAGTTCATCGCGAGCACGATCCTCATGTTGGTGATCTTTGCGTTGAAAGATGATTCGAATCCTGGAGCTATGGGGAAGACTGGCGCCGGACAGATGTTCCCGCTTGCGTTGTTCTTTTTGATTTTTGGACTTGGTGCTTGCTTTGGGTAGGTTTCACTTGCCCCCCTACTTACATAACCCCAACACAAAGTTCAATAATGCTAACGAACACGTCAGATGGGAAACTGGCTATGCAATCAACTTAGCGCGAGATTTCGGTCCTCGTCTCATGTCCTTCGCTGTAGGTTACGGGAGCGGGGTATGGAGCGCAGGCGGTTATTACTTCTGGATCCCCATGGTTGTCCCGTTCCTCGGATGTACGTTCGGGGCGTTTCTGTACGATGCGATGGTTTATACGGGACCGGAGAGTCCGCTCAATAGGCCGTCGATGGGACTCCAGGATCTCGCTATTTGGTTGAGACTTAAGAGGGGAGAGAAGAAACGGTATGAGAAATATGATGTATGACTACCGAGATTGACGGATTTGGGGTTTCTTGTGTACAATTAGTAAGGGGTGGAAATGATAACGCGATGGCGTTGTGGAGTATTGGCTGGGGTTGTTCTCGTTCTACGGACGGGGCTTCGAATTGATTCATTGATTGGATATTTGAAATCGTACTGTACATGAAAGTTTCTGTATGTACCGTAATATCTCTTACTTCAGCATCCACTTAGGGCTGATGATACAGTTCGTGGCTGTCGGTGAAAGGGAGCCCTTTTGCCGAACAACGGCATCTCTAACTTCCGCGCCCCGGTACGACGTGCATCAAAAGATATTGCTGAGGATCACTTACCTAATTAACTCCCGTTCTTACTCATACACATGTCCCGATACGTTCTTAGGCACTTAAGTGCCCTGTGCATATTCGTTTCGGATACCTATTTACTCTCGGTTGAGAGAATCGGGTAGAAATGTGTGTGGAGTTGAAGTGGGGCAAGTAAAGCGCCCGATTGAATCTAACAGTTCACAACGAAAAGCAAAAAGAAAATTACAAAAACAAGACCCAGAAAGAAAACTCTTTCCTTGTAAAAAGGATGGTGTTGATGAAGTTACTCTGGGTATCGCGAATATAGCATAAGTTCTGAACTGCCAGCTTCTGCTACAAGAACTGCCAATGTTGGCTAGGTAATCTCAACACCTGCAACTGCAAGTGAGTTATGAATATGAACATCAGACTTGCTCTGATTTTACGGCTAACAATAAATTGTATGTCGCAGCTGCTTGCTGTAGGAGCCTCATTTATTTTGCACAAAAATAAATACTGAGAGGTTCATACTGTCTCGCATCCGTGAGTGCGGGGCTGGGAGGCCCCTCCGCTAGAGCCTCACATACCGACCTCTTGCGAATGCCAACACACTTGCAACAGTTCAAACCGTAAACTCCTTGAAACCTGGGTATCGGCTCTATATTTATTCTCTCGAAGTTGAAATAACGCCCTCGTTTCCAGAGTATGCCACCGCCTCCCTCGCACAGTCCAAACCACTACATAAAGACTATTGAGTTCTCCTGCCCCTCATCTGCCAACGAGAAGGCTCTGTTGAATGACTTTGACCTTCGCGTATTTTCTTGGAACAATCTCTTGCTTTATAAGAAGCCGAGTCCTTAAGATCATTGTTTATTTTGGGTGCATCGTGCTAATAATTTCGAAAGCAGAATTCTCAATTCCCGTCTCTTCAAGTTTATCGTCGGCGAAACGACTGGTGGCACCCCGATAGAGTTCTTGGTTCATGAAGAAGCAATCGCTCAGTTCTCTAAGCCACTTTACAACTTGATAAAGGGCCGCCTATCGGAGGCCCAAGCTGGTTGCACGATATGGAAAGACGTTAGCAAGCAGTCGTTCGAGCGGCTCGCTCAGGTCGCATATACTGGCGACTACTCAATACCAAATACTAGGAGGCGGAATAGGTTCACCGAGCCAGAAAAGGTTGGAATGGATGCTCTTGTTTGTGGGACCTCGTTTGGTACTTCGGACGAGCTCAAGGAGAGCGTCCTACAGAGGAGAAGCCAGCGGAGGAGCAGGACTCATTTGATGAGCTGCTGCAGAGGAGGTTGCAAACAAGCAAAAACAAGAAAAAGGGAAAGGGGACTAGACTAAGTTCGGCCGATTGGGAAGTATCAGAACCTGAGCCGCAGCCAGAGTCAAGTTTACGTTTTCGAACAAAACGAGAGAGATACCCGGAGCCGCCGTCTCCGAGGCTATTCGCAACTGACTTGTCGTCTCTGCAATATCCCTTAGTCGCTCCGCGCAATATTCACCATGCCACCTGCGAGACAGCTGAGCATTTCGAGCCTGATATTAATTACTCCGACGTATTTCTCGTCCACGCCTCCATGTATGTCTTAGGGGATTTCTGGCTTATCGACTCGCTGAAAGCCTTGGCATTATACAAGCTGCACAGGACATTGTGCATATTCCAGCTCAACAATGAGAATATTGAGGATATTGTCTACCTTGCAAGGTATGCGTACAATGAGGAAACTAAAGGTATGGAAGAAGGAATTGGTGGATTAAGGAGTATGATTTGTCAATATTTGGCTCAAAATGCTGCGGTACTCTCTCTTCATGCTGGATTTACGGACCTTCTTAAGGATGGGGGCCAATTTGTTCAAGATCTTTTTGTGTTTGCAGTACAGAGAATGCAGTAGTAGTTAGTGGGTAATAGCGTCTTGGCTCTCTCTTCCCTCTATTCAAATATATAAAATCACAGCCTTATCGAGAGATATTGACTGAACCTCATCAATAGCCTCATTACCAGCGAAGATATGTCGGCCAACTCGTTCTGCATTTAAAGCAGCTTTTGCGTCCTCTGGTGCCTCTGCAAACCCCCTTCCTTGGGCTTTAACTCTGTGGAAATCCATTACCGCTGCTCACCCTCTCCAAACGCTCACCAAGCCACTTTCCGCGCTTTGTGGCCGGCTTCCTATCTTGATCAGATCTATGGGTGCGATCATTGGGCTGCGTGCATGACAACCTGCTACATCATCCGCCGCACTATTCACTTCTAATTCTCCAAAGGCTAAACCAGCGAAGAGGCTGAGCTGCGGGACTGATCTTGGCTACAAGACTGGTCTCAGCATTGAAAGTCATACTGGATAGCATCTCCAGAGCCAGTGACCGGGACGTCTACTGGTTTTACGATTGCGGGGTGAATCTTCCCCGCAACAACGGTGAGGCGCAGGACCTGTGTGCACGGACCTCAACACAGACATCTTGAGCAGGCCCAAGTCAGCCTCAGCCCACCACGCCTCAATCAGCCAGGTTTGGAATGCTACACAATGCCTCAAGCAGAAAGTGTTCTCGATTCCATTGCACGGTGGGTATAGTTTGATGTTTCTGGCCATGGCTGATATAAGACAGATGTTTTGACACTGAGGACTACTCTGATCTAACCGTCAAATGTCGCGACAGATCTTGGAAAGTCCACCGCCTGATCGTTTGCTCTCAGTCGAAGGTCCTGCATGCAGCATGTACTGCAGGCTTTAAGGTTGCTATCTAGAACAAACATTATCTAGCTCGGAATCTCACTCTTTACAGGAGGCATATACAGGCATTATTGACCTGGATGACGATGATCCAGCCCCTGTTGAAGTAATGTTGAAATACTTCTATACGGGCAAATATAACGAGCCTATCAACGAGAGCGGAGATCTGCACCTACGGTTGCAGGTTCAAGTTCTGACATATAACTTGGCCGATAAATACGATGTACCGACTTTGATGGGGCTCGTAGAGAAGAGGTTTAAAGCTACGCTCGGCGTGGGGCCTACAACAGCAGAATTCCTATCCACCGTTGCAGATGTGTACACCATTCCTACGTCATCCAATGCGCTGCGGGCCACAGCTGCCACATATGCCAGAATCGAATTTCGGGACATGATGCAAGGTCCCGATCTTGAAATCTTACGAGCCACGCTACAGGATGTACCCGAGTTCGCTTTCGATGTACTTCAGCTGTTTGCCAACACGCCTCTGATAGGTCGCTGTCACTCCTGTGGTCCAAATCAGGCTGCCGAAGCACTCCAGGCGCGATGTATCAAGTGTGGCAAGGGAGGGATGCAGGTGTGAGACAAGGTTCTGCTACCGGCTCTGATTGCCGCACTCTGTCTTTTTCGAATTTCATCGGGCATGTTTTAATGGGACGCGCAATTCTAGGCTAAGAAAAGATCGATGCTTTTGTAGGTAACGGTACAATGTTGCTGGAAGTTTGTGGAAGTTGTGTCTTCGTGGGGGTACCTCGCAATTCTATATTTAGAACTCTTTGGGAACCTCCCTACGATATCCACAACGGTCAAGAATATTTCAGCCAGAGGTATCGAACTAACGATGTTCTGACCTTTTGGTCAGATCTAACTTATTACGTCCCGAAGCCCCTCAACACTTCAATCAAACACGAACCGGCAACACTTGTCACGAATCTTCTCCGCAGCGGTCATATAGAATATCTAATTTCAGACATCTTATACTCCACGTCGGATAACCGATCTCTGACGCAGGCTGACACGGAAGCCAACGCATCCAAAGCCGAAAACTCCTTGTTGCTGGAAGGAGTTACACATAGTAGACTCCGAGAATCACCTGCTGACAAAATTCTGTATATATACCAAGTGATGTAGCTAATGCGATCTGTTTCATCATCTTCGATGGTAGAATTGCATCTTCTAATGCATTCATGCATTCAACGGCTCCCGTTCCTATTCGATCCTTAAGTGCTCGAAATGGCGACAGTGTCTCAGAGTAGATAAATGGACTCAACGTAGTGAACAAACCTACGAGGTTCGTCTCAGAGTAAGGGGCCACGGTTCGGTTTCGCAGATACGATTCCAGCTCAAGTTGATCAAGTTCTGGAAGTTGCGGCAATTCTAGTCCCTTCACTCTGATCCTGAAATACTCTTTAAATATCCAATTATCCTTGCGGCTTGGCAAAATATCCATCTAATCGTGCCCGCGATTGGTGTATGAATAGGCTTTCAAAAAAGAGTTGGCGAGTCACAGTCAGACCGCCTCAACAAAGAGTCAAGACCACTTTTAGCTCGGAGGATGTCTGCCTCCCAGAAGTTGGAAGGGCTATCCCGAACACCATCTCCAGATGCGAACACAATCGGAGGAATAAGAGGCTGTTCTTTTATGATCATTTCACATACTACCGCAAGAAACTCTGTCGGAGACATACCAGAATCCTTCTCAGTCTGGCCTGTCTGTGACAGATCCCTCGATGAGAAAGTGTGCATCATTCTCAGCCTCCATCTAGGCCACAGCTCGCAGAAGAGTGCAATAAACTTAGCTCTCAGGAGACTGTCTTTCCGAGATTCAACATCGGTGTAGGCACTGAATAAACATCATATGGTAGCTGCTTGCTATGACAGCTTCATTCACGCACAAATCTTTTACCCATATAGCTCAGTAAATACTAATCGGTTCATACTGTCTCTCATCCTGTAGTAGTTTTTCGCTATCCATAAATCCAAGAACAACACATGGCCGACTAGAAAATAGCCACCTCCCGACCTCCTCTAAAGAACAACAGGAACTAAACATCCAAGTAATAATACAACGATACCACCCTCGCTAGTAGCTTTTAGTGCCTATCTAATGTAGCCCTCATACGAAAGAAACAATTGTCTGCCTAGCTGCTTGAGATAAATAAGATAGTCAGCTAGTCGACGGAGTTTATCAGCACTTATGTCGTTCAACTTCATCTTCAGAGACTCTAGCCATACCGATCGACTAGAGTCCTCGCACCACTGTCCTTCTCGATCAATCTGATCCCTTCCTATCTCTCGAGAGGAAAACAGCAAGATCCCTAGCCCCAACAATTCGGCACTAACAACCACGTATCAAAACTCAACTTCGAGCCCCTCATTTTCAACTCCAACCTGCCTTCACCCCACTTCAGCAACGCCTGATAGTCTTTCTCGAAGAGAGGTCAGTCACTATCCTTCTCCAGACCCAAAGGAATAGTGCTTCCTGTTCAGCTCAGATATATTCGTGCATTGCGAGCCTTGCTTTGGATTCTCCTTAGTCACCCAGTCGCCCGCAACCGCAGTCGGTCTGAATCTTGTTAATAAAGGGGCATGGACAGGCAAGCGGTAAGGGAGAGAGGAGGTTCTGACCTGTCTGTAACTGGCATCATTGCAGAATCCAAAGACGAGACCTTCACATGCACCGATCGCGCACCATCCTGGGTCATAGCTATTGTAGTTAATTTAATTGGTCTTTCGTTCGTACACAGAGAACCATGGGTCTTCTGCTTTGCTAAGGGGGGTTCTTGACGGGTGAGTGAGGAAGTGGACATACGCGAGTTGATTTTTGCCAAGGAAATTGGCATGGACTTTTCTGAAGCCGTTGTGACCTGTTTTATGTTAGTGTTATTATTGTGGCTGGGAGAGGATGGAAGTACCAGGTCCCCCACCGGTGGCACAGATCCAATTGCCGGCTGCTGCAGGGCTACTGAGGATCGTCGCCGCGTACGGCAGGATTCAGCGATGTAGGCCAGAATCATTATTTCTAACCTAACTTTAATCGGCTCTATCACCGGGATAACCTTCAAGGCGCTGTTGTCGATATAAAAGAATAAGAATGTCAATGCGGCTGACGCTATCTGAAGGGTAATCACCATCATATTGACGGCAATGACATATCTGATACGGAAAACATCCGAAAAGTTTTTTCGAGCCACCATGACAAAAAAGACATCAATGATGACGTCTTGCACCATCAATATGACTATTCCTGTCAATTGCAAAATGTAAGCAACGCGATAGAAATGCCGATCCTTTGTCAAGGCGAATTTCGTTTGATAAATGCCTAAAACCAACCACAGAATGCCCTGTAGCATAGGCGCGCATAGAACAAGTGGACGCAGGTGATGTATAAGCCGCAGTCGTAACAAGATCATTGTCGGGTAGCTCACGACCATGAGGATTTCGACTATTGTGTTGATAGTGTAAAGTGGCACTATGTCCACCGCCGGAGTGAAATAGGCATACGCAGATATGCCGTTGAAGAAGGCGCTTGACAAGATGGCCAATTGACACACGTAGAAAAACAAAGTTCGCCGTCGTTGGAATAATCTCCATGCAGAATATTCAGACTCAAGAAAGATGACAATCCCAGCACCAACCGATGCAGCGATATAGTTGTTCAAGAACCCCATTGCAGCAGTCAGTTATGTGTGTCAACGGTGCCTTTTCAATTTTCAAAGATCAGCTCAAGTTTTTATACCAAGGGGAGCTTCGATGGCAACTGCCGTTGTTAGCGTTGTAGTCTCTTTTTCTATTATGGTTCGTCAATTCAAAACTGGCTTGTGACATTTCGCTCTTTGAGGCAAGAAGCAATTAATGCCGCCCTCGCCGCCTAAATGGCTCCAGTCACCCACCGGAGCCTCCCTCCAGCTCACTCGCGAGTTTCGGTGATTGCCATAAGCCACAAAGCCACAGCAAGAACGCAGCGAATTAGCTTCGCGGTTGTCGTGGTGTGATCGAGGTGTGGAATAGTCGCTGTCACCCACCCGTTTAAGGGTGTTACGATCAGTAATATTGGAATTTAAATCAGGGGGCGCCACGTTTAGGGAATTTGTCCAACTCGACGATATCTGCGGGTTAATCCGCAGTACTGGGATAAATTGGAGTTGAACCTTGACTCCGCGGAATATATTACCAGACGAGGACACCGTTAAGGAATAACTACTTCCGTAAAGACTGTTGAGAAGAATTCATGGATCATATCCTATAAGCTGCCACCATAAAATGCTTTCAATAAGCCCTGCGCTGTTGAAAGGAAATCCCCACTACTTCGTACAGGGCCTAAATAATGTTCTAGCGTCAACAGAATCGTTCCCCTCACACCACCTCACACTAGTGTTTCAACGATGGTTCCGTCCGGGGAAGACGAGATGCTTCGGCCGGTCAGCCGTCGCACATGGCTGGCACGCTCGGAACACAGCCCCCAAAGAAGCCAAAAAAATTTCGGCCGCAGAACAGATCTCCGATCCCACAATTATCGCACGAGTAACTTTGCTTTTTATGACCTGTGTCGTTTTGTCCCGACCGAGCTGAGGTCTCTAAACGGATCGTGCGAATGAGCTGACGAATCAAGGGTTCATGCACGGCACATGTTTGAATTATGAACGCCTCCCGCTTTCCGACTCTGTCTGTGGCCTTCAAGAGGGGGCGTGAAAAGAAAGAAAATAATTTACACCCTCATTATACAAGATCTTGTATGGCTCGAACCCGAGTCTGGATACCACTATTCTTGCATTTTACGGTGAAGAAACGACTTATTTGTGAGAGTACGTGGTCTTTTGTTGAAGACCTGGAGCGGAAACCGCTTAGATGCATAGGTTCGGAGGAAGGCTGAATGCGAGTGACATGATTTGCAGGAAGTCGGATATCGATATATGTCGAAAAGAAATATTTGGATTGACAGAGAAATTGGGAAATGTAGTGATAAGAAAGTGGTGATATATTGGATGTGCTGTTTGAAGGTTATGTTCGTTCGTGTAGTTGACCTGGCCTTGGCGATGAGGGTGAGAGCGAGATGGCTAATCGCAACATTCCTTGTGCTTACCGCGATTTGTTGGGCGGCAGTTGCCAGTTTGGTTTACAGCTTGCGATGCCTGACTCCCCTGGAGGCAACCTGTACGTGTGAGTGTGGAGGAGTTGTGAAGGTCGGCAAATATTGGAAGTTTTCCCTTGCTGCAACATCACGAAATGAATGACATGGCGGGATAGAAATGCAGTTTCTCTGAAATAGTGAGAGAAGACTAAAAGATTTTCCTTGCATACTTTTCGAAGTATTACATTTTACTTCCACCGAACTTCTCAATACAACTCCCTCGCTTCATCTCGCTAACACCCTTTCCACTCGCTTAAACCCCCCACCAACACTCCAACGAACTTACGCCTTGCCAGCAATCCCCTTCCTATAAACCCAACTCCTAGCCCTCTTCCCCCAAATATACATCGGAATAGTAGTCAAGCTCGCCGCAACCGTTAATCCCCCAATAACGAAAAACACATTCCTAGTCCCCTGCGTAGCGATCCAATCGTTGATATAATTGACCAATCCGAAAGCAAACATGTTCTTCACGAAATTCATGGCTGCGAACGCCTCGCCGGATTTGTCACGGTGGCAGTCTACGACATAGGATACGACGCCCGTGGTGCCGAGCTGGATGCCGAAGTTTATGAGGCCGAGACCGACGACGACGGGGACGGGCCAGGGTGAGAGGGCCTTGGCGGATTGGCCCCAGGCGAAGAAACCGGTCGCCGTGAAGAGGAGGTAGGATATCATTATTGGGAGACGAAATTCGGGTTCTGGGGAATTATTAGTTTTCGGGCTGGTGGTGGAGGGTCTGGGGAGATGGGATGGGAAAGGGGATTTACCGAATGTGCCACCGTTTCTCAAGGACATCTTCCTCACGATACCATCAATCAATGGACCTGCGAGGAGGGTTGCAAGTACAGATGCGACGAAAGATGAGATATTCGTTAGTCCGACTGAAGTGACGGAGAAGTTATATGGCGGTGCGGAAAAGATCTGCGAGAGTGTGACGGAGATACCGACGAGCCATGAAATGCAGGTTGTGAAAAGTAGTGTGGCCCAGAGAACGGCGGGTGAGGCGAGCATGACGAAAGGACGGAAAGTAGTGTTGATGAGAGAGACGTGGTTGACGTATCCGCTCCAAGGCTTCATCTCTTGTGCGAATGTGTATGGCTTGTCGGAGGCGGGGCTGGCTGGGCTGGCTGGGCTGCTGGTTGGACTGTGGGTGGTGGTTCCTGCAGTCTTCTCGTCGTTCTCGACGTGCGCCGCATCCATTTTGTGGGTAAGTGTTAATTCGGTCATGACCTGTTTGTAAAGTCAGCGCATATTTCTGGAGATTTGTCGAGAGGATTAATTATGCTTACATTGTTGGCTCCAGTGTCAAGATTCACTGTTCCTTGACGAACGAAGGCTGTCTCGGGCATCCAGAAGAAGATCATGATAAGAGCAACGCCGAAAGCACCTCCCATAGCGTAGAAGGCTACCCGATAATTGCTCGCTTGTATAATACCGCCGGCTGGATGAGGAGTCAGATTCTCGTCACTCGGGTGTGAGATTCTGGAAACTTACTGATTGGAGCAGCCAAGTTGATTCCTCCCAAAACACCAAGATTGAAAATGGCAGATCGGTATCCACGTTCATGAACGAACCTGTATTCTATCAGCTGAAGTTACGGAAATCACTCAAGACTGACTTACCAGACATCAGCAATCGAAGCAGGAACAAGAGCCTCAAGAGGACCCATACAGAATCCCTGAATAACTCTCGCAGCAACCAAAGAAGCGAAACTTTTCGCGGCAGCAGCCCAGAAACATGTAACCATCAAACCAACAGTGGTGACAAGGTAAACCGGTCTCTTGCCGTACTTGACAGCAAGAGAATTGCAAATGAGACTGCCAAAGGCAATGGCAACAATGACACCACCCTGCACACCTTGAATGAACGATGAGAGACCGATATTGAATTCCGCTGCGAGTTCTACGAATGCTGGGCTGAGAAGTGGTCCGACGGCTGCAAAGCTCCAAATCAGTGTCTATTCATTTCCACATCGAATTTCTGCGTGAACAGCACGGGAGGAGCTTACCGCCAACAGCACCGCAGCTAAAGGCGAATGCGATTGTAAACCTCTCTTTCTTCCATGGAGACCAGTTATAAGGATCATTTGGGGAGTCAGACGGCTGAGGAACGAGGACTACCTGCCCGGTGGGATCGTGCTTTAGGATGCTGGAATCGACACCGCTGGTATTGAAGTTTTCTGGTCCAAGTTCGTTGAGAGGAGCTGTGCCTGGAACATGCTCCAACTCGTGATCTTCGAGGACACCGAGACCCATATTTATTTATTTGTGTTGTTGTTGGTCAGGGAAATAAATAGAGTGAGTGGAGGAGAAGGTTTGAGTTTTGAGACAAAGTTAAAATGGACGAAGGAAGGGTGTGGAGATCTGGGGGATGCGGTGAACCGTGAACCCCAAAATCCGGGGTAGGTGGAGGGTAGATATAGAATCCCACCCGTCCAACAAGTGGATATCTCGAAGTGGAGAGAATTTTAGTTTGAGTCACGAGTAGAGAGGGCTAAGACGTGAGGATTGAGAGGAGGAAGAGGAGAGGAGAAATCGATTGTGAGGTCTGATGGACGCCTTTCTTAGGACCAAAAGACACTAACTAGAATGGCTTGCCTGCCAAGTTCCCATCCATGGATTGGGTCCACTTCCGAGCTGTTCGGGGAGGAGAGCTTGTGCATCCCCAGCGCTTAGCGGGAGGATCATACCCTGTGGCTGTCATGAAAAGGGGGTTAACCGAGCTGTGGGGAAATTTCGAGGTCTGGGGGTTCTGCGGAGACGAGAATGGGGACGGAGTCACTTACTACTGTGCCAGACACAGATTACTGGGCGGCTCGACACGACACGGAATGATATGGCAGTTGAGAACCTAATCTAACTCCGTAGGCTTCGGGGAGGAGATAATGCGGCAATCGCGTATTAATGATTAGAACAACTCGTGGCTTTGATGGCTTTTGGCAACATTCGGCAGATCGGTGTTGCTGGGAACGTGGAAGGAAATCCCCCTTTAAGGCTGACTACCAAAGGAAGGGGAATCACAGTGGATAGAGAAAGTACTTACTATGTACGAGGATACTGTTGAGCACTAATAATAGAAGAAAAGTCCAGACCAACCGTCCATGAAAGTGTACATTCAGCATGAAACGCCCCAATTGAAGATACCGTATCATTCCGCTTGGTCAAATAGGTTGGGAAGCACGCTCGGGAAGATCGATAAGCTGGAATATTTTCACAAGCCAATGCTGAGTGGATTACAAATCCAGGGAATCTTTGAAGATGGGGGATTCCCGAATAGTCACTCACAAGGCGAGACTTCACGTGGCATCGCTCTGTAAGCAGTAGCACGAGGCAATTAGGACGTGGAATCTAGGCTTTGATTTCAGATCAGACAGTTCCACCTGCTCAGGTCAGGAGTGGACTACATCCCGTCAAGTTGCCGATCACCTATTACTCAATCTGCATTCAGCTGTTGGGACATGAATCTTGCCTCCGTTCAGACAGTTCCATTTGCTCGGGTCAGGAGTAGACATCCATCCAGATACATGTCTTCTCAAATCACTTGTAATCTATCACTAAATCCACACATAACATGTGAAAGCCTTTTCTCAAGCTGTATATACAGCACCAGAAGACAATCAATTTCTCTCCTAACTCAACTAACTACCTCAGCTATCAAACTAAGCATATCCCAACGCCCAGAACGCATCAAAATTCTTCTTCGTAATATCATCCACAAACTCAGGCGGATGTCTAATCGTGAATTTCTCACCACTGATCTCGGCCGTGACGCCCGTCAGGGAAGTGTTGGTGGTGAATTCCTGGATGGCGCTGATGAGTGTCGACATGGGGGTGAGGGCCATAGAGGAGAAGAGTTTTTCGTCTGCTAGGCCAGTCACTGTTTTGATTATTAGCAGAATATCTTCAAAAAGGCTAGAAATTGGAATACGGGAGAGAGGAGTGGCATATATTGGCATACCGATACAATTGGGGCAAACACCGTTAATCCTGATCCCATCTGCCTCCAATGGTTTTGCGAAAGATCGCACGGCTCCTACGACACCGTGCTTGGTGATGCCGTACATGGGTGCGATGGAGAATGGATAGAGTCCTGCGTTGGAGGCTGTGCATATGATATGACCTTTTTGGGAGGAACTGTTCTTGCGCATGTAGTAGACTGCGAGTTTGATTGCTATTTTGGCGGTCAGCACTCTTTCCCCAACCAAATACATGCCCTACCAAATCCCCCTTCCTTTCGCAAAACTATTCAAAGGAGCATACAAAAAAGAGAGGAATTTAGACGGTTGGAGAAAAGACAAGACGACTTACAAAACAACGTCCCAGTCAAATTAATATCCAACGTCTTCAACCCCGGTTTCCTCGGCTCCTCCCCCTCCTCTTCCTTCTCCAAAAAATGCCCAATCTCACTCACCCCCGCATTAGCACAGACAACATCCACGCTCCCAAAAGTCTTATACACATCAGCAAAGACGGCTTTCTGCTCATCCCAGCTTGAGATGTCGCATTTCTTGAAAACGAATGTCGAACTTGGGAAGTCGGTTTCTAGGGTTGAGAGGAGTGTTGGAGGAGGGGTTGAGATGTCGAGGATGGCGATGTGGGTGTTGTGCGAGGCGAAGAATTTGACGAGCGCGAGCCCGATTCCTGATGCGCCGCCTGGGAAATAGATGGCGTTAATTTAGGTGAATGCTTAGGTAGGTTCATGTTCGACACTGGACATTGGGAAGGGGGGATGTGAATGAATGGAAGGAAGGGGGTACGTACCAGTCACGATGACGGTCTTGCCTGTGAGTGATGAGTCCGCCATATTGTGGGTACTGCAACTTCAACAACCTTCAAAATGGAGCGAAGACTCGACAAATAGTTCCTCAAAGCCTTAAGATCAATTTGTTATATTCAATATTTAGCTGCAAGAGTTAGTCAACCCTTGAAGTGACGTCTGAGTTCGATAAGAAATACAACAGCCGCGACTCCCCGAACGTCTAGAATCAAACTAGAAGGAAGCCCCTCGGAAATCATCCCATGCTCCAAGTACCGTTCCGACTCACGGTCCGGTGCAACACCCAACCCGGATGTTTGTTTCTGGTTTAGCACAAGGCTGTCTTCTTCAGCTCACTATTACCCAGTCCTCGCATCCACCCCTCCATAAAGCATATCCCCTCCAAGCCTCCTGGATAAAAACACCAATCAACCCCTCGAACCCCCTCAAAAGTATACGCCCCACCAAGGCTATCAGCCCCACATAACCCAACTCTTTCCCCAAAACAGTTCCGGGGGACCAATCAATATCTGGGTATATCCTGTTTCAAGTCAAGGGTGGTTAAGTGATTGGAAGATACCTGGACATGGAAGTAATTCCGTTTCGGTAAACCCCCTTCCTAGGGACAGCTCAAGCTCACTAGCGAGATTTATTTACTCGTTACCCCCGCGATTTGTCTTGGTCTGGCGAGAAGCTACTCCGTATGCGTACTCCACAATTCTTAAGCTCTGCGAGACCGGGAGGAGGGAGGGGTAGAGGGGCCGGGGAGGGGAGGGGGATCGGTAGACAGGTAATTGCCTTCTTATGGTTTAGCAAGGAGGAGAGGGGTTTATGATAATAATTAGGGTGTGGTGTGTGATAAGAGGATCGGAACTTCGGAATAGATCTTGAGTGTACCTTACCTAGGTGCATGGTTGACTTTTGTCTTTGTTTACTTTTATTTATTTCACTTTGCTTACTTCAAGTTACTTATTTCGCTTTACATCCTTGTGAAGATTTCAGGATATCACTCAATCCATATCCTTAAGCACGTCCAAAAAAAAAAAAAAAAAAACAAGCAAAAGGCAAAAAATCAAACCCAAATCCAAAGACATCTTCACAATGGCAGCCATCCCGCTCCGCGACGAAACCCTCAAAGAGGTAAAAGATAAAGTCGTCGTAATCACAGGTATTTCCTCCCATCCCATCTCATCCCATCCCCTCCCAGCCCAAACACCCTCTTTATATCCCTCCTCTCTCTTTCCTCTCATCCACCATTCTCAACCAACCTCAGAAATTAACAACCCCCAGGATCCGCCCACGGCATCGGCCTAGCAACAGTCTCCCTCCTCTACACCCACGGCGCAAAAGTAATCCACGGCGACTGGGACGGGAAAGCCGGGGGTCTAATTGATTCCTCCCTCTCCTCCTCCTCTTCAACCTCAAATCCCCAAAATGCCCAAGCCCAAGCCCAAGTCCTTGTACAAGTACCAGGCGGCGAAACGACATTCGTTCAAACGGACGTAACAGACTACGCCTCAGTCCTGAACCTCTTCGACACAGCGTGGAAGAAATACGGACGCGTCGATGTGGCGATCAGTAATGCGGGGGTGCAGGAGATTGGGAGTTGGTTTGAGAAGGGACTTGATTTGGAGGGGGTTAGGGTTGTATGTTATGTTTTTATTTTCTTTCTTTCGTTCGTTCGTTCGTTTTTTTTCTCTTTTTCCTTCCCTTTCCCCCTTCCCTTCACTACCGTATTCATTAATTTCCCTCCCTACAAACTCCATCATCCCGAAAGAAAGAAAAGCTACCTACTCTCTCTCTCCCCTCCCTTAATATACCCCTAATTTCCAAATTATCTTATGATCAACTTCTTTTTATTTACTTAACTATCTAACTTCGTAACTAACACCTCCCCAACAACAGAAACCACCCACCAAAACCATCGACGTAAACCTCCTAGGAACCCTCTACTTCTCCCGCATCGCAGCAGTCTACCTCTCACAATCTCCTTCCCCCAAAGATAAATCCCTCCTCCTCCTCTCCAGCACAGCCGGCTTCAAAGAAACCCCAGGCCTCTTCACCTACAGCGCCTCCAAACACGGGGTCCTGGGCCTCTTACGCTCCCTCCGTCCCTATTTACCAAAAACCCACGGTGTGCGCACGAACGCCATCTGTCCGTGGATGACGGATACGGTGATGGTGAAAGGGATTAGGGATGCGTGGATGGAGAATAAATTGCCTGTGAATATGCCGGAGGGGGTGGCGAGGGTGGTTGTTGAGGTTGCTGTTGGTGCCGTTCCTGGTGCTGGTACTATAGGAGAGGAGGGGGGGAAGGAAGGGGGAGAGGGAAAAGGAGGGAGGGGGAGGATGAAAGATGAATTTGAGGGCGAGGATGAGGTTGTTAGGTTTAATGGCAGGGCGGTGTTTGTGGAGGGGGGGGAGGGGGTGGGATATTGAAGTGGGCATTGAGGGGACGGAGGAGGTTTGGTTGGGTGCGGAGGTTAGCAGGACGTTGAATCGGGGGCAGGATGTTCTTGGGGATGGGACGGATTGGTGATTATTTTTATGTCTTGTCTTGTTGTTGAGCAGTATTGTCTTGGGACAGAGAGAACGAGTAGTACAAAGATAAGCTAGGCTAGATTCAGAGTCTGGATTATAGTGGAAAATGTACATGGATTTTAATTTTTTTTTTCTTTTTCTTTTTGTCCACTCGTATTACCCGTCCTGTTTTGCAACCCCTCAAGATTCTAACTTCATCCCTGGTCCTGGTCCTGGACCCTGCCCTTCTAACCCCCCAGCACCATCTTTCAATAGACCCTTCAACTGCTTAAGCGTATCCTCACATCCGACTTCCATACCCATTAGGACTTCCGCACTGCCTTTATTATTGATAATCAACTGCGTGACGAGCCAGTAATTATATCCATTGCGGAAAAATCCCAGGCTGGCCCAGGACTTGTTGGGAATGGAGGCTCGGATCGTTATCCAGAGGGAGCGCCAGCGGGAGAGAGCTGCTTTGATGAGTCCTATGTTGGAAGTTGGTGGGATGGTGGTTGAAGAGCTGTTGGGGGTTTGGGGATGGGCGGGAGTGGGAGGTGGTAAAGGCGTCGATGCACCGGATGTATTGGGGGAGCGGGGGAGGAGGGAGAGTGGGAAATGTGTTATTTGCGTATGGGCCGAGACGTAAAGAACTGTTTGGACATATCAGCATCCATTCCATGCTCAAAATCCGTCTCATATCAAACAGCGAGGGGAAAGAAAGACAACGTACGATGAATCAAAATAAACATATCCATTGGATTCAATCCCAATGGATTACCCTTCGTGCCCTGACCAGACGCCTGGCTCGGTTTGAACAGACTCTGGAACGCTTCAACCGTTGTGAGGTTGCGTCTGAGAGTGAACCCACGCTCGCTGAAGGGGTGAAGGGATGAGAAGAAGGATTCTTCGCTTGGAAGGTCGAATTTCATTTCGGATAGGGAGAGACGGCAAGGGAAGTTGGCGAAGAATGAGAAAGCGCAGTCAAGAAGAGTCATGATATTTATTAACCTGGCGGAGTGTTAGTAGGGAGGTATGAGGACGTAGAAGGATGGCTTACCGTATCCGAGATTCTTGTTGAAGCCATAATATTTCGTCTTGGCTCTCCTCGTACTCGTGCCGTGCTTTAGTCAGGCCAAGTCTTCTCGCCACCTGATTGAGATTAGATTTGAATCGTTACCTTTTAGGTGCGAGCTTACCTTCACCACAACACCAAATCTCGTGTCTGATGCTCTCTTCCTGGATACCATACTCCCTGCCCAGAATTGTACGCATATCATCAAATACGCCGCTTGGAGGTTCTGGAATGCCAAGACGCTCAATTCAATAGATTCTGGTGCCGAGATCGATGGTACTCTCAACATATGTCGAATCTCATAATCGTCCGTCAAATCTTCAAGAGAAAAGATATATAGCTCCACTAGATCCAAGACTAGCTTGGCGGCACTGACTTCAGTGTCAACCTGTGAATACATTGTACCCATGAGAACCATAGAAGCAAGCAGAGGAATCGGAGCCGTGCCGATTGTGAAGGTCGCTTGGTAGATGATTGGACAATGCGGATGCCAGAATTCGAAGTAAAGTCCTACGAACTTCTCGATTCTCGATGGCGTGAAGAGGAAGTTCAAGTTCTGCAGAACGTGTGCCTGCTCTGGAGGAGTTATCTGTAACGACAAAGCTTTTTGTAGTATTGCCTCGACTATGGCTGCGGATTGTAGACTTGGTGGTTCCCAGTCTCCAGTATAGGACCAGCCAGTAATTGGTTGCTCGGGTCCATACATGGGAACCTCGCCGAAGGGACTGCTCAGGAATCGGAGCAGGTTCTCCTCCTCGAATAGGGACCAGTCAATTGATTCGTCGTCAAAAGCATCAGATGGGGCACTTCCGTTGTCACTGATGCTTCCGAATATGTCGATGACATCCGCCGGGTTGGAAGCTGATTGTGCATTCCGGAAGTTGAAGAGGTTCCTTCGCTCGTGGGAGGAAGGGAAGCGGAAGCATTCAATGAAGCTTGCGGTTCCTGAATTCAGAAGAAAGTTTATGGAACCTCTGTCTGATTGACTATTCTCTGCCCCAGACTTGGGAGCTTCACATAGTATTAGCCAAGTTTGAGTTGACGAGCTTGAGACTAGCGGGAACCTACTTTCGCTTCGGACTGAGACCCCCTTCGACAACAACCTCGAATACTTGCAGTCAATTCGTTTATGTCGACATGTCTTGCACGGGTTGTTTCCATCGCAGCCAAGTTTCATGGACGTGCACTGGGTGGATGTTAGCTTCCAGCAGGGAACAGACTCTAAGGTAGAGACTTACAGAATCACATGCATGTGACCTTCGTCCACCTCTTGCAGCTTCAGGTATTTGGCGATTCTTACGCTCAACACATGTTGGATAGTGATCTCGCAGGTTATCACTATGTTTCGTGAGTCTCGAATCACGCAGAAATCAAAGGGGTCTTACCTTCTCGTGAAAGCGTCACTGCAGAAGATACAAGAGTAGGGCTTGACTCCGGAATCTAGGTCACGCACGCACGACTCAGCAACAGCTCAACAAACCCCATTGTTTGTACATCAATAGATCAATGGATCAAAGGATCATGTATCAATATCTTACGCCTCAGTTGATGTCTCTTCAAGTGATCTGTTCTGGAGAACCTCTTGCCGCAGACGGAACATTGTACACCCTTGGTGGGGCCGTCTCCCAACTTTTGCATGCTGGAAGCCGAGGAAGGCATGCCGAGACGGAGCTGGGCCAGCGAGGGAACGGAATTGGCGGAGAGTCAGGTCGGACCGTAGGGCCAAAGGGATGGATCGGGGAGTTGATGTTTATCTTCGAGGGGGAGGGAAACGGTGTCGTAATGAAGATATCTTGGTGCGGAGTGGGTGGTGTAGTGTGTGTGTAGTGTGGAGGTCACGGTGCTGCTGGTATTAGGTGCAGGTGCTTGTTCCAAAGGGGGTGGTGGGTGAGTTGGGTTGGTGGGTGTGAAGTGGAAGTGCAGTCGGCGTCGGGGTCATGGATGTCCAGTAATTAGTTCAGTCCAGTAGTTCAGTCCAGCCAGTTTCCCCGCAGATCTGGAATCCCCACTATCTCTCTAGTGGGAACTTACTAGCAGGACGAGCGAGCTGTACTGTAAGGATCTGGGTGCAGCCTTTCACCTTCACCTTTCCTTTCGAAGCTCCTCCCGCCCCTGCCTTCACCGGTCAAGCAGCTGTCTGCGGTCTAGTGGGGCTTCCCCCCCTTGGCACCAAAGGAGCGGCATCCTGGCTGGCCTGCTCGGCTGCTCGCCTGGGAAGGAAAGGCTGGAAGACCGGACTGAAACTCACGTGGAGGAATATCGGCAATGCTGCCACTGGACAGGCAGGTCACAGGAGATGGCTCCATAAGGGGTGGGTGGCTGTTATTGAGTTGAGCATACATATATGTGCCCGTCCGAGGCAGCTGCTCCTGCCTGTACTTGGTAATGCATGAATCAAATCTCACAGGAGGAGTGGGGAAATGTCGCCGAAGTGGGAAGAAACGACAAAACAAATAATACCCAGTCCTTTCATTGTTCCAGCATACCTACGGAGTAGAGTTTGTGTACTTGAGGGCTAGCTAGCTGCCGGTGAGGAGGAACTTGCCGGAAAGCTTGGACAACGTATCAGAATTAACTTTGGGAAAGACATTTAACATGCATGACACTAGTCGTACTTGAGAAAGTGGAAGAGTGTATTCTCTCGAGGTATTAATGCAGAATGAATATACAGAACGCTGGGAGGGAGTGGAGGCACATTCAGCAGTGTCGCTTCAAATAAATACTCGCTGAGATAGATGAGGGAGGCTAAGTAAAGCAAAAGAGAACTTGTGTAGTATGTCTCGAATAAAAAGGAAACCCAGAGAGTATTTCAAATGGACGACAAGCAACAAGATACTTCACAGCGGTACGCTTGCAGATCCGACATTCTGCCTTTCTCGGGGCTTTCTCAGGGGTTTATTTCCCTTCAACAATCCCTCAACGGAGAAACCAAGCACTGAGACACGTTCGAACACTGAAGGATGATGAAACTAATGGGTATAAAAGTGATCCAGGAGCGGTCTACTGTGCAACTCCACAGAGAATTAACCCCGCGTCATACAAGGCCAGCAGTGGAATTCTCTCCAGTCCCAGGTATCAAAAGTCATGCAGGTAGAACCACTTGGCCCTCCAACACCACTAACATCATAGCACGCCCAAATCCGAATCAGAGAATCAAAAACCAGCAACTCGGAAAGAAACAGCTCCACAAAACAATGAATACTAAACATTCAAGCATGGGGAAATGAAATCCAGATGTTCTTGGAACTTTCCAGTCGGGGAGGAGACATACGCAAGTCCATCCAACATATCGATGGGTAACTTAGCAAGAGAGAGCAAGCGTAACCGGTGTCATAGCCTAGTATTTTGCACCTCCCTACCTACCTACCACGAGGCCAACACGGATATCCCCCTCGGATTCAACAACTTCCCCAGATGCGATAACCCAAAAACAGTTAGATCAAGATCTCTACTCCCACACAGCAATTTTTCACATGGCCAAAAAATAATAATGGGAATAAAATACTAGACTCGGAAATCTCCCCAGGCGTCAGTTCAATGGCGTTTTCGATGTCTTGAGGTCTTGTCGGGGAGGAAGAGGCTCGTCATTCTGAGGGCTGACGCTGACAGCACTGTGGGGGACCCCTATCAGGTCAGCGCTAAGCCAGGCCACAACTGTTATCCGCTGAAGAGATGTTATCGCTAAGCAAAAGGTAATCATCACTCATCATTCAATCCCATTCCCATTCCGATTTCCATTCTTATTACCCTCGGTCTTGTTCATGGGCCTGACTTCCAGATTCTCTTCAACTGCAAAGCGGGGTTTGAAGGTTCACGAGAGAGTCATGCGGTGTTGAATCCCGGCAGTCGAGAATCCTGTATCTAGGTAGCTAGAAATGGTAATTTACAAAGGTAAAAGTACAGGTAAATAGCTACCTTTGGTATGGAGTTTGGTACAGCTCTGCTCTGCTGTAGCTGTATCTTTCCCTTTACCTCTTCTCTTTCATATTTCACTCGAACACATCTACAATCATGCCAGTATTCACAGAGTATTCCACATCTTCGCGAGATCTCCGCGTTCTCCCTTCATTTGCACCACCTCTCCCACGTCTAACACCTAGCTTCGACCCCATTGGCAACGAGGAGAAGTATGAAGTCTTAATTGCAGGAGTACGTATACCCTCCCCTCTCTAAGAGACTAAGACCAAGACCAATTACTGATATCACCCAGGCAGGACCAGCAGGTCTCTTCCTCCAAGTCCTCCTCGCCCGCTACGGCCTCACCGACAAATCCCTCCTCTGCATCGACTCGAAGCCCACCGCTCTGAAATCCGGACAGGCAGATGGTCTACAACCACGCACACTCGAAGTCCTCAAGAGTCTAGGACTGGCAGACGAGATCCTCACAGAAGGCTGTCAGATGTGGGAAGTGGCATTCTGGAACCCGACACAAGATAATAATGGAGGGATTGGGCGAACATCAATCGTCCCAGACGTGGCTGTTGCAGCTAGATTCCCCCACGAAGTCACGATCCACCAGGGACGAATCGAGCGGATTCTCGAAGATGATCTCAAACGGTACTCGCCCCGCGGTGTGCAGAGATCTACTCGTCTTACGAAAGTTGTGCTTGACGAAGCTGGAGATGCCGAGTTTCCTGTTCTAGTAGAGATGGAAGGCCCATCGGGGACACGCAGCGTTCGAACAAAACACCTGGTAGGAGCAGATGGAGCACATTCTCTAGTTCGCAGATCCATGGATTTCAAACTCGAGGGAGAGACGTCGGATTTCATCTGGGGAGTGGTGGATTTCGTTGCCGATACCGATTTCCCTGATATCAGACGGCGGTGCGCTATACATTCGGATAATGGGAGTGTGATGGTTATTCCGAGAGAGAGGATCGCGACTGGGGAATACTTGACGAGACTGTATGTGCATGTTCAGGAGGAAGTGAAGCCTGATAATGACATTGCTGGTGACGAGGGTGGGAAAGGAGCAAGTAAGGCAGAGGCAAAGGCAAGACGGGACAAGATCACTATGGAGAGTATATTTGCGCAGGCGCAGGAAGTTTTCAAGCCATATTATATAAAACCGAAACGAGCAGATGCTGTGGATTGGTGGGCTGCATATCAGATTGGACAGAGGGTATCAGAAAATTTCGTTAAACAGGATTCGAAAGGTGTGAACCGGGTGTTTATTGTTGGTGATGGTATTTTACACTCTCTGGAATCTTGATTCTCAAACTAACATCCCCCCAGCTTGCCATACTCACAGCCCGAAAGCTGGCCAAGGCATGAATGTGTCTATGATGGACTCCTACAACCTCTCCTGGAAACTAATGCATTCCCTCAACGGCCTGACCCCGATGACTAACTCTCGAGATACCATCCTCGACACCTTCGAAACGGAACGCCTCACAATCGCAAAAGAGCTCATTGCATTCGATAAAGAATTCTCCTCGATGTTCTCCGGTAAAATCGGGACCGAAGGGGAAGGGTCAGCAGGTCTAACGCACGAGCAATTCCTCGAGGTATTCAGCACAGGCAATGGCTTCACGAGCGGGTGCGGGATCGAGTATCCCGAAACGTCGTTAGTTGAGAAAAATACACCTGAAGGTTTGGTGAAAGGATCGGATTATCTCAGTGGTGTCTTGAAACCCGGACGGAGATTGCTGAATGTCAAGGTTAAGAGACATGCTGATGGATATAGAAGGGATTTGCAGGATGGTACGTCTGAGTCCAATTCCTGGTTTTATTCTTCTGATATATGTATTGATGTTGACATTGAAAATTAGATTTCCCCTCCACAGGCCGATACCGCATCCTAGTCCTAACACCCACCGACCTCCTCACGCCAGCAGCTTCATCAAGCACCTCTCTAACCCACATCTCCTCCCTCATGAAATCCTTCCCGTCCTCCCTCATCGAGCTCGTCGTTCTGCATCCCCTCCCCTCTAATACTTTCGTATGGAAAGATATCCCAGCCGCAGTGAAAGATGACGCGGAGATGAGTTTCTATAATGCTACGGAGTTGGAGGATGTGTATGATGTTTATAGCGTTGATCGAGAGAAGGGCGCTGTGGTTGTTGTTAGGCCTGATGGGTATGTAGGTATGTTGGCTGGGTTGGGGAGTGCAGGGTTGGAGAGGGTGGAGGGTTATTTGAGGGGGTGTTTGAGGGTTGTTGGGAGGGTGGGGAATGGGAGGGTGAATGGGCGTGGCTGATTAGTAGGTGAGTTTCTCATGCTGTGGTGTTTGTGGATTGTATGTTGTAAATGAATGTTGCATCGTCAATGTTGCAAGTTACGCTGAACTGAGATCGTGGCACTGTTGTTAGCGAAGGTCACATGTCCTGATCCAGTAGGTGAGTAAACAAGCGATGAGCACAAGAATAGACAAACCTTTTTCAATGACAGCGACGCCAAAAATTTCAAAATCCCAACACAGTTTCGTATTCAAGGCATCGCTACATGACCGTACAGTGCAGTAGAGTTACTCTTTCACTTAGCACTTACCAGGATCTCTCACAGCATCGTATTCCCATCAAGCTCTCCACCTGTACCGAACCAAATCATCCATCCATCCATCCGTCCTCCTCTCCCAACCCACAAATACAACACCCGAAGAACTCAGCTCAGCTCAGCTCAGTAATCAATCAATCAGTCACTTAATAAATCAACCAACGATCCCCTCAAATCCCTCTATACCAGATATCTCCTCCCCAAACTCCCTACCCTACCCTCTATCCCCATCCCTATCCCCTCAAGCTTCTCCTCCTCTCCCTCCTCTCCCTCCTCTCCCTCCTCTCCCTCCTCTCCCTCCTCTCCCTCCTCTCCCTCCTCTCCCTCCTCTCCCTCCTCTCCCTCCTCTCCCTCCTCTCCCTCCTCTCCCTCCTACACCTCCTACACCTCCTAACCGCAAGCACAAGCAAGAACCCCAACATCGCTATAAGGGGTAGTAAAGCAAGAGAGACGAGGAGTTTGAATCTCGTGCTCATCATTTCGGTTTACACTGCTTGGGAGGAGGGGGCGTTGATAGTAGCTGGGGTGGGTTGGTGTAGGCATGGGTGGGGGAGAGGAGGGGAGAGAGGAGAAGGAGGGGGTGGGGGATATGGTGGTGGTTTGAGGGTTTGATTTTGTTAAAAGGTTCCGGGGGGAGGTGAGGAATGAAGGATTTTGATATGGTGTTGGAACTTTTGGTTTTGAGTGACGAGGAAGAGGGGGGTATTTATGCTAACTATTTTTTTGATCTGAGTCTTTGTGATCATTGTACTTCCCTAGTTATGGATCTTTTCTGTGATCTGGTAATAAATTCCTTGTGGCTTTACATAGGAAATAAAATGGTCGTCCGGCTTTGCGCGATTATTCGAGTCAATCAATCAGGATTTTCAAGCTACAGTATGGACTTGGAGAATGGTTTACGGATTAGGCCTTCACTTCGATTTAGATTGACAAAAAGAAAAAACATCGCGGGTTTTTAAACTGGTTTTTTTTTTTTTTTTTTTTTTTTTTTTTGGTGATACAAGAAGATATAGAGTTAGGTTAATAGAAGAGTATTCTGATTGCAAGAACTATTAAATATCACAGGTAAATAAAAAGAGAATATGTGAATTCAAATCAGTAAATGAATCTTGAAAACCCCCATGTCGTTTATAGAAACTCAACGCAATTTACATTCAAATCACCACTGCCTAAAATCACAACACAAATTCCGCCTCGAAAATCCCCAAGAAATCACCTCCAATCAAGCAAGAAATCTAGGCCAGCCTCAATCCCCCACCTTTCCATTTCCACCTCAGCATTTCTAGCTTCCCAGCCGCAAATACAATTCCAAACCCCCAATCACTCACTCACTCCCACACCCCTCAAACTTCTTCTCATCCCTCCTCTTCCTATACCTCCGCAAAAAAAAAATATTCGCTACAAAAATCGCCAGTCCAACAATAAACAAAGCTCCGAAAGCACACAGCAGGACGAAGCGCCTTTTCTCCGTTAGGTTCTTGAGACCCTGGTGCAGGAGACCGTATTCTGGCTGCGGGGTTTGGGAATCAGATGCTGTGGGGTGGTGAGGGGAGCGGATGAGGAGAAGTGAGTTGTTATGTGGTGAGTTTGTAGAGAGTGCTTCGGGTATGGGAAGGGCGAGGCAGACAGCGGCTGTTACGAGGAAGGCGAGGAGGAGAAGGAGGGCAGTGGCGGGTTTGAGCTTCATGATGACTTGTATGCCCGGAAACGTTGATCGGATCGCCTTCCTTGGAGTATTGAGGAGGACGATATTTCGATAGTTTTAGAGGAAGAATGGTTTTTACAAGTGGAAGTCTTGGAGATGATGTTACATTTTGAATACATGGGATGATTCGCTTTTGAAGATTTTGAATAACTGGTTGGTTTTTCTCTTTCCGCGTCATGGAAGGGTTGAAGTGTTATGGCAATTTACGGGGGGACTTGCAGCTCTGATTTGGAAGTCCTGGGGAGCCTGATGCCCGACTTTTACATTTATTGTGCATCATTCATGACAGAGCCAGTTGTATGGACATTTACAACTAATCGTGAAGGTTCTCAACTCCGTCGCAGGGGAAAACAAAAAACAGTTTCTCTCTGCATAATCTTTCGTCTCGCGACTCTCAAAAACTGTCTTTAATTGCACCGCCGACCTCATCAACAGCAAATTCCAGTTTGACTATGAAATATCAATCTATGTCTATCTAATGAACTTTCAATCTCTGCCGTATCACTCAACATTTTTCAGCCAAGGCTCATCCAGCATCTGCTTTGCCGTTTTTCTATCCTCAGGTCGCCAAGTCAACATGCCCCTCATCATCTGCAAGAACATCTCCCTGTTTTCCCCTTCCAAGCGAGTTTCGGACATTTCCAAACTGGTCGCCTCAGCCGTCGGAATCTCAGCTATCCATTTACCTGCTCCCGAGTCAGTCCAATACACCTCCAGAGATATCAGCGCACATACCGTCGTCATCAAAGAACTCTGAGCTCCTCACTCCTTTCTGAATCAAATCTAGAGGTGGCGTACCCAGTAAACCGATGACCTCCGCTAAGTGTGCACGCGTGGAATAGCCTTTCCCATCTGGATCTTGGCCACGGAACAAAAATCGCCCTTCAAAAAGGTCCCATATCATGATGCCGACAGTCCATATGTCTACGGGATAGCTCCACGCAGTTTTGATCATGATCTCGGGTGCCTGTGTAGTTGTCAATAAAACTCATGACGGATGCGGAAGTGCATCAACACAAAGGGTTAAGACGTACCCGGTAGAACTCAGGGCATGCGTCATGATTTCTTTCCACGTCGCCTCGAACGGCAGAGCCAAAGTCACCAAGCACCGAGTTCCCGAAGTATTTGGGGGCCTTCAACTCGCGTGTTTCATAGATTGTTACGCCGTCTACGGTTTTCCGTGGAGATGGGTGTTCCATTTCCGCTGCTACGAAGGCATCTAAAACGGAGGCATCGGCAATCCGTGTGAGGATGTTGTCGGCTTTGATATCTAGAGCACAAGTGATCAGAAACTTGGTCATGTTGTAACTGGGTAGACTTAAGTAGAGCGTCTCCTACCTGTATGGACAAGGTTGCACTCTGTGTGCAGATAGTCCAGGGCCGAGAACAACTGCCGGAGAGTAACTCTGAGGAGTTGTTCGGAGAAGACACCATCGGGAGTTCGATCTCGCAAACACCGCATGTTTTCCCACATCGGCATTTGGACGAGACACGCGTGTTCGCCTCCAGGACTGGGAATCTTGAACACTTCCAAGGCGGTCCTGATGTATGTGTAGCCAGGATGGGAATGATTGCCTTGGTCAAGACGCTGGTAGATCTCAAATTCCTCTTCTGGGCGGCCATCGCGGATGTAGACTTTCAAGGTAACGTGTTGGTGCGCCCTCGAATATCTGTCAGATCTTGTGTTGTGTGAAGTTTTGGCTTGAGGGGACATACTGGAGGTCGCGAGCAAGCCAGACCGTGGAAGTCACGCCATACCCAAGTTTCCCCACAACCTGGTACTTGGATGCGAAAACTTCTCCGATATGCACGGGATAGTAGAGACCTCTTTCGAAGCCCTCGGACAGTTCTTCCTCGACGACCTGGAAGTCAGGGATGACATCGAATCCTGTGGTGGGAAATCGCAGTGGTGGTGATGGTGCTCTTCTAGTAGCAGCTCCTGCCCACTTCAAAAGGGAAGCCATTAATCAGAGAATGTGTTGGTGAGCTTTGTCAAGTGTGGGAGAGATGTGAAGTGAGGACTGAAGCAGCGGGAGGGAGACATTACCTTGAGCTGGGCAGCCGTGAAAGGACTTCTCGCCTAGCCCCTTGCGCTAGGCCACCATGAGAATACAGTCTGCAGCCATCCGTGGACTCCAAGGAGCTTCAACAAAGGTTTATTTTGACAAATTTGACAACAGCTACATTACTTCATACTAACCGGATTAGAATCCATCCGCGGATCTGTCCCTGAACTCTGATTGAGTGCCTCAATTCCATGGCGTTTCGGGGTTGCCGGGTTTCCTTTCACCCCTTTTATTAGTCAATTCAAAACATTTCGGATGTCAACTGCTCCCTAACATTCCAACACTCACCGCTAGACATTTGGGACTGCCGGTGGTGCGTGTTGCAAGAGATTGCCAGGCGCGACATCTAAACTGAGACTCAACTTGTTCATTTCGCTCCAAAATGGCCATTGGCCGTCCGCCTGAAGGACCCAACAGCACCTCTGGTGTCAGATATTGAGCGTTTGCAGCTGAGATGGGTCACCTAAACATCGGTTTCGGTCGCACTTCAGTGAGCCACGCGGATACGCGTCGCCCTCTACACTGGCCATGTGTTGCTTTCTCGGTGGGCGGTGAGTATGTTCCTTTGTTTCTCACTGACGCCTCTAGATCTGCTCGCTTTTCGTTCGTCTGGGCATGCGTACGAACAAAGAAAAAACGGGTTCCTTCCAATTACACCTGCCGATCATCAGAGTGTGTACGGGACGAATTGGCTTAGATGGTACATGGGGCTCATGTGAGACCAGAAGCCACGATCGTAGCCCCGAAGGGTTCATGAATGTCACCGACTCACTTCAATCTATCGACCAGCAAACTGGGCGACCCTACCCAATCTTTATAATATCATGGCAGGATTCTTTCCTCAACAGCACAAGGAACAGCAAATCATCTCTACATCCATTTACAACGTTCTATCATGTTGCTTCTTGATCAGCATACTATTAGTCATGTCCGACCACGGCTCTTCCACCCCTCCTGCGAGAAGTTGTATTCTTTTCATTAGATTTGACAGGAACAAACTACCCGTAATTTTCCTACATGGTTTTGAGAATCTGATCGCTGTTGGCGGTAAAGGCGAAAGGGTAGGTCAATTCATCCTGGGCCCTCGCTTGCATCTTGCTTCTCCAATCACCATCCATCATCATCCACCAGAGTACCTTTGCTAATCAGAGCCAACAGATAGTGGGAGAGATCGAAGTTGTAGACATCAAGTAAACAACCTGCCATCCCCCGTCCTCTTTCCATGTCTCTTGGAGCTAATCTTCTGATCAGGGCGTGGGGCAACAATCCTGTTCATAGATCTCATTTCAATCGCGCTGATAAAAATGAGATCATCGCTGTACGACTCACGGGTCAGAAGTGCTCCAAAACTTTCCATGTCTTCAAGGATGGCGGCGCTACTCACAGCAAGTTCGACCGCAGATGAAGAATTTCCGTTGTGAAGTGGCTTCTCCGGCCCCTCGCCGGGGATAGAACAGCGAGGAGTTAACAGCACTGTGGTACAATTACTTCTTGGCTCTGTGGATTTTGGCTATGGCATCTCAACATATTTTTCTGTATATAGTCATCTATTGGCTGCTTTTGGAATTCAACTCTCTTAGTCCGCAAAGTCGTGGAGCCCATGTAGTGACTCAAGATGATTTTTGTTTTACGAAAATCAATCAACTGGAGAGGACCATCTTCCTTACAAGTACCCTTGTATGTTATTACTCCACCAAAAATCTAGGGAGAAGACAAGAAAAGGGACTATGTGGCGGGTGTTGGGGTAGCCCACATGCCACGCCAGAACTCCTGTTTTCCATTGTTGATTCCATTCCCATGCACCAGCGCTCTGTTATCTACATGTGCTTCCCGCCCAGAACCGACTCCAAACTATGCCCGATACGCTTGCCCCCAAATCTGGAGTTCCTGATACCATTCATTCCGTTATGGCGATCTCCCAAGAATATTCAGAAGATTGATCGCAGCAACCATATTAGAGACGAAGACGAGTGCCCACACAAGAAATATTGACCCAAAAAGCATTCCGAGCACACTTCCCGCCGTAATTCCTCCTCTCCATCCTTGAGACTTTGTTTTCTCGACCTCCTTGTCGGCCACTTCGTCGTCATCTTCGGAGTGTGAAAGCATGGCAGCAGTTCCGTGGGAAATGAGAAGGCCCAACCAAGCAATGAAAAGCGAGGCGAAAATTGCTCCGATGGTGATGGCCGCGATACAGCCAAGCCTCAAACCACTTGCTCCAATGACGTTGTTCTGATCGTCTCGTCGAAGAGAGTCCGGATCGGGTAGAATGCCTGGGATTGTAAGACCGAAAGCTGGGGCTGCGAGGAAGGAGATGAGGTTGAGGATGGTGCGCTTCATCTTGATGTAGAAGCGTGCGAACCGTATGAGGAAGATTCGTGGGTATTCGTGTTCTCCAAAATTGAGGTTGGGAGCGGTCGGGGATTTGAGTCGAAATGGTATTTTTATGAAGACAAAGAGGGGGAATGTTTGCGGATAGAAATATCCCCCTCGCTTAGCAGGAACCCCCGCTAACCACGAAACCATTCACTCTTTGTCCTCCTGCACACGTTGATATTCAAACGGAACCAATCAATTCAGTGGAGCACATGTGAATCACTCTGGCACAACCATCCACTTCCAGTGCGTTCTCGTTACCGGACTAACGGGAACAGTTACACCAAGTGACTGGTGCACAAGCTAAAGGAGCACACACTCAACAAATCCAAACCTGAACCTGTGAAAAAAGATATCACTATTTGCTTCTTCCCCAGTTCAGAATTCTCAATATCAATTGCACATAATCCTTTTGAGCTTAAAGATACGATTTCTCTAAATTCTAACGGCCACTTCCAACTCAGCATTTTCGAAAATTTGCCCAATGAGCTAGGAAAGCGAGATAAAGAAGTGTGTTTATTCGAGACGCCTGGTTCTGCTCCAAAAATGTAATAATTTCACACAGTCAACTTAACTTTCAAGATAATCAAAAAACAACGATTGTCCACTCGGTAGCTGCACATGACGATGCACTACCCATCTTGCTATCCTTCTTCTAGGTTTCCTTCGAGGTCTTCGATGTAGACCTGTACTTCAAATAAAGTATTTAAATTCCCCCAACTGGCAACAAAATTAACTGCTGGGACAAGAAAAATTACTCCGACTACTTTGCCGATGATTGCGCCCGCTCCCAGTGGCACGCCTCCTCTTCCATCTCTGCTTAGTGCTTTGTGTTCTAAAGTACTTGTGCAGACCGTGGAAGCTCAGTCATTGCGGTGTATGGCGTAATTTGTGGTGCCTCTGAATCTTGGTGTGAAGAAGTTTGTACGTTGAGCGAACGCGCTGCGATTATGAAGAGTGTGAGTAGGCAGATGCTTGTGAGTCTCATATTGACGTCATTTTCACGCTGGTATTTCAGATAGGATGGGATATAAGTGATAGTGTTTTAACGGTTCCAATTTTCTACGAAGGTAGTTGATAAATCGGTGCATATTTATGCCTTGGACAAGCGATCTTGAAGCGTAATTGTGACTCGACAGATGAACCTAAGACCAAGATATCATCACAACGATGCTGTGAATTATTATCTCGTAGTCTTGAATAGTAGCCAATTCATTTTTCAAACGATTCATGGCCAGGCCTTAAAGCTCTTGATTCTTCAACTTTGAACACTGGTCTCACACTCAGTTATCAAGAGAGCTATGCATCTGAGATGTCACTTCAAATAGAATGAAGAGCCTTTTAAAGACGAAGAGATCAAGTGTTACTCGGGTACTTCCAAACAATATGTTCATGCAGTGGTTTAATTCCCAAGTCTCAAAGTACATTTGAGACATTTCCTCCTCTCCAACCTTAATCCTACACCTAACCTGCCGCTTCGTTCCGACATTTGCTTACATTCCACCACCCCTTTTAATCATGATCCAAAGAATAAGAGCAAGGACAACGGGGATAGCAAGCAGTCCTAGGATAATAATTGTTGTTCCAATCTTTTCACTTCCATCATTGCCTTCTTTATCTCTCCTTCCGATGCCTACTAATTATTCCACCGCCTCGGGTAGAAGTCGATTTGGTGGTACTGGTTTGGAGGGTGTTGGTCCCTGGAGGCGAAACACTTTTGGCTGTTAAGCACAAAGTAGCGACAATGAAGAGAGTGAAAATGAAAAGTACTGTGACCTTCATGTTGATTTCAGTTGATGGTAGTGAAGCAGTGCTCGAGCCGATGCTGAGTAGCTGATTCTGGGTAGTAATTGGTTTTTGGAAAGTGAATTGGTTTGAAACTTCGTGGGTTCGACGAGAAGATTTATAGACATGGGCATCGCAGCCGACGGAGTGTCGTGATCAACTGTTCTTCTCTCAGCACGGTGAATGGTAGCTCCGTGACATCCGAGATGATTTCTCGCGCTTCGTTTTTCTTTTTTCTTTTTTTCTCGGAGTTACTGGCAATTTTTGGCTCCTGATGATTGAATTATCGGTGCTTTGAATCATTTTATACCTTTGAAGATGATCGAACACCCAACAAAGCGTTTTCGTCTGTACTGACGATCCCCTGTTGCATTTGGCCCCACATTTGATATCGGGTAGCGAAGTCAACAAATGGAAGTCGCCTCAAATCTGAGAACATATAACCAGACTATGAGTGAAAGTAGTGATTGGTTCAACCGTATCGCAATCAAAGTCTCGTTCTAGAGGACGTAGTTTTCATTCGCTTGAAAAGCTACACATAGGGTGACACTTGCGTCGTCTTTTTTCCCGCCTCCATCTCCTACCCAGCCATCGCTTATGATCGACCATTCTTCAACAATCATCATCATCTAGTCCCACATCTGAGTAATCATGCGGCAAGCAAGAGCGGAGAATACAGAAGAGAAAATGGGAGAATCGAACTTCCCTGGTCTAAGGAACAGTTTTCTGATCATGACTTCAGAATCAAAAGCTAAAGAGCTTGTATCTTTATACCTTCTATCAAGTAATATATTCACTGATACAAAAGTTGTTGCCCAGAGCAGGTAGCAATTTCAGTCAAATCATTACTATAGATTGCGATGAAGCAGTTCACAGATACCAGCACGTCAAAAGGTTTGGAAGCAATGACTTGCTATTCTTACATGTTGGAACCATGCATCCACCTTCGAAGCCCGTGATTGAGATGATAAGATGACCTCCTGTGTCTTCACTTCTTCTTCATCATGAAATATACTATGATGATGAGCCCAATAACCCCGGCCCCACCTATGGTTATGGCAAGGACGGCACAGTTGTCCAAGCTTCCGTTCGGCTCGTGCTGTCTGCTGTGTACCCTGAAGTTGAATTCTGTATGATCGGATTGCAAGAAGTCTGGATCTTTGACGATCTGCTGTGGAAGTGTGCTGGCATGGAGAGGTCTGGCTGTTCGGAGTGCGAGGCCAATAGCAACGACGGCTAGGATGGAAAGGATGAGAAGAGTTGCAGTCTTCATGTTTGATATGAACGAGTTTGACTCGGATATCTTGTATTTTCTTGCTGACTTAAAGAAGTGAAATGGATGGGATGTTGAAAGATGGAAAATTAAAGAAGACAGCGACCATCTTTATAGTCGAGTGTCATAGATTGGAAGATACAGAAAGACAGGTTTAGTATCATTCACGGTCTATGTTGCAATTTAAATCCAGTGATAGTATACTTGGCTTTGTCTGTCATGGGATGAGTGCTCAGTGCTTTTTGGGACTTCAAAAGACACTCGTTCCCCCATGTGCTCGCTCGCCTGGGAACATTCTATTCGTGTAAATCCACCGTTTTCAGGTGACTGAGTGTCAGTACTAAGGAGAGGCAACTACTCAAGAGCAACTAGCAACGATGTAGCTGTGGAGAGACTAGGAAACCGGGGTGTAGAAGAGGCAAGTACTGAATTTAACTTGCTACTATTTATATCTCAGAATTCGAATTCGAGGTTGAATCTGGCCAAGACGAAGAACCGGAAAAGTTACTCTTAGCGGAGAATATGGTTCACAAAATACTCAAAATAAACACCACCTCTGAATTTCCATGCAATATGTGCGATCTGTACATTTTGAAGTAAAGTGTTTGTGTGATTGCGATACCCGAACCTGCAGCCACCCCCCCCCCCCCCCCAAAAAAATACATGATGATTCTAAGCCCTCGATCTCACAAATGATGCGACCAATCCAGCCAGCTGCACCCAAAGGGTTTCATTGTAAACGGTTAATTCGCCACCAATCTATGCTTCGAGCCGTGTGTTCCATCAAGTTAGCTGCTTTCCGGGCAGCCTGTCAGATGTTCGTCAATTCAATATCACCACCGAACTGCCAGGCTTGTCTGTGCTGCATGATTGAATCCACCGACCTCCCAAAGCCTGGTAGAATATCGAAATACCAAGCAAGCAGCGCAAGAAACCCCAGAAATGCATACACGCCCAAGCTCCATCCTAGGATGGTATGTTGATTGCTCGCTTGCTTCTTTTAGTTCATGACTAGTTGGTCTGCCTTTGATGGACCACCTCCTTTCGACTGGCCTTTTCCATTCGAACCCTTAGCTCTGCGGCTATGTGATCCACGGGGAATTTGGTTCGAATAATCATGTTCGGGGAGAGTGGAAGCTCCTGCTGCTGAGACGACGGCTTTGTCTTCGACACCAGTGCATAGCGATACAGCAACAGAAAGCACAAAGAAGGATGTGTAAACGTAAAGAAGAAGTTTGTTCATATTGAAGTTGCACGCAATCGAGGATGTTCGAGCCTATGTCTTGTTTCGTATTGTCAAATCGGCAAAATTTCTGGTCGTGAGTTCTGGAAAAGAAAACACATCACCAGCAAATTTATTCCAAGACACTGTATTTATACAGGCGGGTGGTTGATGTAGTGTGATTCACAGAAACTTAACTTAAGGTTATCAACTCCCTTTCTCGCCAGCGGGCTACCGATTCACAAACGAACCTGATATGCGAAATCTACAAGTCGTCACTAATTTTTGTAAACTTTTACAATCAGTCACATCTGGAGGGCTGGCCAGACAGGAACTCATACGAATCTAGACCTCGAGTAGAAAACCACTCTTAGTGTCTTGCCTCTCACATTTTAGAGACTTTCAAATATTTTCTCACCGCACTGACTTATGGTTCTGAGGAGTTCCCAGAAAGTCTGGAAAATTAATTATTTTTTGCAAAGACGCTGAAGGTGATGAGCGCCTCATCACGAGGCACCATGTCTCACTGTATTTTCCAACTGCCGATACTACTTGCCTTGCCCAAGTAGTTGGACTACGTGAGTTCAGCTCTTGCAACAAATGAAAGTGCAGACCCCTAAGTATATCGAACAGTTTAGTAGTCCAAGATTCGTTCAGAGATCTTACATCCAGGTCCTGAATTCTCGGCTCCACCTCCACTTCGGGCTACCCCACCCCCGCCTTCGCTCCCCCTCGAACCGGGCCTTCCGGTTCTTGACATCCCCCGCAGGGACAAGAATATATTCAGATCGATGCCTCTGAAAATGGGAATAACTTAAGTCTTAGATTTAGCTCACTACATTTTGACAATTTCGCTCATCATTGCCCGTGTCAATATTCAGCCTTCCAGCATGTTGTCCTCAGCCCTTCTCACACTACTCATACCAGCTGTCGTTTGTCTTTGGTTTATCAAGGTAATAGCTTTCTCTCCCTGTACAAAAGTACGTGCACTTACATTGACCAGTTTATACATCATTCTCTCACCGACCCGCTTCGCAGAATTCCTGGCCCTCGACTCAACCGTTACACAAATCTAGCTCTCAAGATACAGACTATGCGCGGAAGAAGGGTTCATTACATCCATGATCTCCACTCTAAATACGGCTCAGCCGTTCGCATAAGCCCTACCGAAATTGCCATATCTGACTTGGCTTCCACGCGTGAAATACATCGTATCGGTTCGGGTTATCTCAAATCTGAATGGTATGCCAAATTCACGGAGGAGAGTGAAGATTCCCTTGGCATATTTTCGATGATCAACCCTAAACAACATGCAGTCCGAAGGCGATTGTTCTCGGCTGCTTTTTCATCAACGGCATTGCTTCAGTGGGAGGAAGTACTCCAGTCTCGAACGACGATCGTGATACAGAAGATCAAAGAGCAGGCCTTGAGTAGAAGCGGTGCAGATATATTCTCATGGTTTACGTTCATGGCAACGGATGTCATTGCTGAGCTAGGTTTTGGAGAAAGTTTCTACAGCCTGGAACACGGACAAGTAGTCCACCCAGTGCCTTCAGCTTAAACATACAAGATGCTGACAAGCACATAGAAATCCAGTTTTTCCGAAGATCTTGAAAAGGTGATGATGTTTTCTGGTCTTCGTGCAGAACTTGGCTTTGTGGCAAAAGTGCTCTCCTGTCTTCCGATACCAGCAATTCAGGTCTGGCTTGGATCTACAAAACGCATCGAGTCTTATGGAGTGGCTGCAATTGCAAGGAATAAAGCACTTACCGACCGTGGAGAGACCAAAGACACTTTGTTTACCAAGATGCTGAGAGAGGGAGATGAGAAAAGCGGAAGCCTTTCCGACATGGATATCTCGCGCGAAGCCAGCAACTTGATCGTTGCCGGAAGTGATACCACAGCGGTGACGCTCACATATCTGATCTGGGCCGTCTTGAAGAATCCTGAGATCAAAAGAAAACTGGTGGCTGAAGTTCGGAGTGTTGAGGATAATCCGACTAGCAAAGTCACGAATGCTCTACCTTACATGAGTGCAGTGATCAAGGAGACTCTAAGGCTGTATGGAGCTGCTCCGGGTAGCTTACCTCGGACTGTCCCGGCTGGAGGACGAACACTTGGGTCTCATTTCATTCCTGAAGGTACCACCGTGAGCACCCAAGCTTATACTCTACATCGAGATCCAAGGATATTCCCCGACCCGTTGGAATTCAAGCCCGAGAGATGGCTCCAGCCAACACAAGAGATGAAAGATGCTTGGATGCCCTTCGGAGGAGGTTCTCGAGGTACACAACCTTTCCTCGTTTCAGGATGTCGCTGACTTGACTAGTTTGCATTGGACTGCATCTCGCCCAGTCAGAATTGAGTCTTGCAGCTTCAAAGTTCTTCAAGGAGTGTTCAACGGCCGTGGTCAGAACTCGTGATGAAGACATGGAACTTGAGAATTACTTCCTTGTCGCACCGCGAGGTCATAAATGTGTAATACTACTTGAAAAGTTGCAATAATATCGATGACTGGTTTTCAAACTGGTTCGCCCATGTCTCTAGCGTATTAAAAAAAAGTATTTCTAGCAGAGGCCTTTTCTTAACTGTCTCTCATCATGTACTGCTCCGAAGAGAACGATGTCATCATGTGAGGGGACTTTCTCCTGAAACCATTGAGGGAGGGCAACTAAAGGCGTCATACCACTGAAAAAAAACGGGATCAAAGTGCAGATGATAAAACTTGTGATGGTTTTTGGGAGCTAACTCTGTGGTTTGAGATTTGAAACACCTTGCCATGGAGCAGTACATCAATGCCGTGACAACCTCGAGACACCAAGTCATGGAAAGCGAAGATATATTTAAGCTTTGGCTTTGAGAACAAGAAACTAGTGTCTTCAGTTTAGTTCTCTCAATGTACCATGGCCTATTCTTGTCCATCCAAATTACTCTTGGTTTCATAGTCAAAGACGGCGGACGGAAATAACTGCAAATCAACGATTCTGGTATTACAAGCTCTAACAAATCTGCGTCTTGAAATGAGAAACCACAAGTCGCGTACAATTCACTCGCTTCTCTCGCTCCACCGAAAAATATTTTCCCATTCCATTCAAGTTCCCCGGCTTAATCCGAATCACAGTGACTTGAATAGCCTCGCTCATCAGCCCTTTTCTCCTTTCATTCACGATATTTTTTCCCAGTATGGTTTGAGCTTCTTGATCTTGAAGTAGAGAATAACGATACCAATCTCGGCGGCAAACAGTCCAGAGAAGACCATAATGACAACGAACAGCGGCCCGTTCTTGAAATCCCAATTCTGCTTTCCATTCCACTCTCTCTTCTCGATGTCTTTGGTTCCGCTCATGACATATCTTTTTGGGAAGCTTGGAGTACGTGCTGTCTTTGTGGTACCATCAAGGTCTCCACGCTCGGATTGAGAAGGTACGGAGGCTACTTGAAGAGGGTGATAGACTTCGATGGAGAGGCAAGCTGCAGTCGCCACCAGGACGCAGAACAGCAGGAGTGGGATTCTCATTGTTGAGCTGCGAGAGTTTGGGACTTCAAAATGATGTTAGGCTTGGCTGTTAGCTCGGGTGTTGTACAGTTGAGAAAATCCATGGACGTAGAACTGTTTGTATATGACAGCCAAGTACCAATAACAAGTCACACGAGGGAGTAATGATTCCCAGTTCTTGATTCTTCGCAGATGCATGCAGGAAAGATTCGGAATAGAGCTCGTAGATTACAGATATGATTCACGCATAGCTCAAGACTGAGATTCAGAAGTACAATGCAGGTTTTAATTCATGGCTATCTCACTGCTGATATCTCTCTCTAGCTGTATACTTGCGATTATTACGTTTAATTCTTCTGTGAGTCCTGTCGCGTCGTCTTTCCATAGCAGCATGCCTTTTCTTCGTATTTCCTCGTACCTGATTTCTTCCTTTCCCTCGCTCTTTTCTCGCTTTTCATTCCTCTTCCCCCTTCGCTTTTCCTTCTTATCCCACGCCCTTTCCCTCTTCTTCTCATCTTTCCTGTATTCCCTTAGGTCTTTTTTTCTGCCTTTTCTTTCTAATCCTTTCTCTATTTGATCAGGCGTCTTTCCATGATTTCCATAAAACACAAACAACAAGGCAACGAACAAAACAGCAAGTGAAATAACGATTCCAATTGCAATTCTTGATGTTTGTTGGGATGGCCCTCTGGCTTGAAGTTTTGAGGCTTGGCGACTTCGCAATGGTGTGTTGAGAAGTGGTAAGGCCGTGATTGTTGTTGACGAAGCAGTTGATCTTTCATCAGAACTGAAAGGCTTCGTGGGGCTTATGTTCCGCTCTGAAACATGGAACAGTGGCACGGAGGAAGTGCATGCAGCGAGCAAAAGCATGAGAGACATAGAGAGTACGAAGGCGATAATGGGTCTCATTTTGCGAATTGTATGCGGATTTTCTGTGACTGCACGTAAATGCCCAATGGGGACGAATTTGAACGCCAAAATCTGCGCTTGGGTTTGTAATAGAAATATGATTACTGACCTACCATTAATTAGGTACCAGGCTTCTTCGAATGGAAGAACAATTTATATAAGTTGTGTGCTCTTCCCTGTTGGAGTCAGCTAGTCAAATGCAGTGGTTATTCACCTATAAAACTCTCGGCCAGGGAACCTCTTCAGGAGAACACGATTAGTCAACAGGGGATTTGCGGAAGTCAGAAGAGGCTGCTTTTCGACGTTATTTATAAGAACCTTTTTACCTCCTTTTAACCTCGCTTAACTTCCTTCTCCTGCTACCATTACCCCGAGAATGTAACTCGCCCTCTCTCCTGCCGCTGCGCGACGCGCGGTTTACCTTACCTCTGTCTTTAGTCTTAGCCTTATATCCTGGGCCTCGCCCGCTCTTCTCTACCTTACTTACTAAACCTGCTGTCACGGTAGCGAAGCCTGGTAAGGCACAATAGGACTCGCATTTCGTTTAGTCGGCAACCCTAATGGTTCTCTGAATCTTAGGTGATTACTCAATGTTATGTTGGGGGACAGGCGATATAATGGGATACATGCGTATGAAGCACTGGTCTGTGATGTTGTGAGTATTGTTGGGATATTGAAAGCGAACAATCGATGTTTAGTCTACGCTGGTAATTGAATGAAATTAAAAGTATGTATTAATGATGTATGCCAACCGAAAGGCCAAATCCGATGCCAAAGAACTGTTTCGAGATACGTTTCTGTCGATCTGATAGCTTTGAGAGCACCATCTCCGCAAATTCCTCATCCCAGCTCTGTTGGAGGATGGCCTGCTCAAATCCAGGAGGATATACTCCCGCTAGGCCCCAGTCAATAATCCATACTTTCCCTTGAGCGTCGAGGATGAGATTTCGTGGCGCAATATCTTGATGTGTGAGCACAAGCCTTCGAAATCTAAACCTTGGGGACCACCGCGGTAGCTGCTTAAATTTAACGCAGACGTCGATCTTATGGTTGCACCAGTCTTCTAGGTCCTGCAACGTCGCGAATGGGCCGGCCCCATAGTCTGTGAACCAAGGACCTTCAAATTTCTGACCTCCCGTCCATCCAATAGGCCCTGGAGGTAGTTTGAGGGTTGTCGATTGCATTATATCGATACTGGCGGCAACTTGACGAGCCACCGACTCTCGCTGGCTTACATCTAGAGAGCCCCAACACTCCTTAACCGTCGGTCCCGGTACGTAGTCCATAACGATAAAGTGGCCTTCCACGAGCGTCTCCTCGTCAATGTCAGGGACATCGGCTTTGAAGGTGCGGTGGACTTTGGGGACTGGCAAATGCAAAGATTCTGCTGCGAAGACCATATTTTGAGATTCGGTCGGAGGAACGCCTAGTCCACCCTTAATGGCAAGTGATTTGGAGAGCCGTGCGATGATGACGCCGCCATATAGGTGAAGTTTTGGTGCGGTGGAGAACAAATCTGCAAGTTCCTGGTCGGACATCGAGGATAGGTCCAGGTTATCTAGCGGAAACGAAAGCCGATCGTCTCTTGCTTTGGGCTACCAAATTTCGTTAATATACCAAGAAATTCCAGGTACTATATGCAATCATACTTACATCTCTGTATGGCTGTCCAAATCCATTCTGAACGAGTTCACGGTTGTCCTCGAGATATGCCCCCGGTTTAGGTTTTTTGGTACTCGAATTCTTAGATAATAACGAACCCATATGAAGACGTGGGCAGAGACAGGGCGATAATCTCGGTCAAGATGCGTTTGGTAGGTGATAAGGTGGCAGTGCGTAGGAGTTGAGGAGTTAATTGGTAGCTTTGAGATAGATTGCAGTGAGGACCGAAGTGCGTACGTTTCATGGCAGCCTTAGGCTAAAGTTACGATCACGTGCTCAAACAGTGCATGATCCAAGCGTTTCTGAGCCCCTTCTCTTTATTTAGAATCAGACAGAGCATACAATACAATACAATTCACTCACACAAGCTACTCTTACGCTAAATTGTTCAATAGAAACAATAGGGTACATCACAGAATCAGCCACATTACCGACGACCGCCCTTGCTCTTCTTAGCCCCGCTCGCACCGCTCGCACCGCTCGCACCGCTGGTCCCAGCCCAACCCCTCCTCGTGTCCCTCATATAAAATCCTCGAGTCACTGGATGCGCCTTGGTTGCTCGCCCTTGGATCCACTCCTGGCCTACCGCCTTCTCTAGATCGTGCCCAGGCGGAATGAGAGCCAGCTGGAGAAACAGGTGATACTGGTCGAGAATCCACCCAGTGCAGCCCCTGCCTTCCGTGGTGAAGTCATACTGATGGTTGCCAGCGTTAATAATCGCATCGATGAAGTGGGCGACCGGGTGTCCTGGATTGGCAGGGACGGTCACGAGACCGACCAGGTTGCGAGTTACAGCGTGTTTCCGATGAATAATGTCCATCCGCCCTCGGTAGCCGTGCCCAGGTGATTTCGCTCCAAGCAGCTCACTAGGGTCCATATTGATGCGGACAGACTCATTAGCGGCTGTCTGGAGGTATATACCCCAGTGATTTCCGCCGTTCTGGAGGATGGTCTGAGCGACAAAGTGAACATGGCTGACGATGCGGCGTGGATCGCGAATCAGCCGTTGGTGGTCAGGTTGGTAACGAACGGGATTGTAATCCTGTAATGCGTGGGCGGCTTGGCTAACAACTCCACTTCCGCCGCTCACTTTCGGGGTACTCATTCCACAACCCATTGTGAAAGGCGTGTCGGTAACTGAAGAAATAGATTAATGCTGATGAAGAGGTTGATCGGTGTTGTTCGGTCCAACAAGTAGATTAATGCTGATGAAGAGGTTGATTAGGAATGTTCGGTCTAACACAGGCAGAACCTGCCCTTTTATAAACATAACACCTCTGGCCTTTGGAAGGAAGGATCACTCACGCAGATGCTTAGTCTGTGCCATCCAAGACGGCCGGAAGGCGGCCAGCAATGTCCAATCACCATCCTTATCGCCCACTACTCCAGGCAACAATTAATCGCGCGCTTTCTGAGACTGGAGCGGCCTTACAGGCGGCTCAAATCTCACCGTAATAACGACCAGGATGCCCCAAAATAGTTATATCACAACCAACGACCAACTACGAACTACCGACGGCCAACAACCAACAACCAACACCAAGTTCCAAATATACCGCCCTGATTCTCACCCATGAATGACATGAACTGCACCGTTAAACAAAATTCCCAAACCCATACGACCCTAGTACGAACTCCTCACCCCGGCCTCTTCCGATACGCCGCCACATCCGCGAGCAGCACCAACTCGACCGTCCTGACTCCCTCCGCGGGAATCATAGTGTCCCTAACACAGTCTAAAAATATCGCAGGGTTGATATCCAAAGAGTATGGAAAATTTATTGAACTTTAAAAACAGTCGATAGTCAAAAAAGGGTTTCTAGCACTACTAAAAAGCAAGTCAAGAATGTTTTAATATGAAGCAAGTTCGAGGAGATAATTAAGGAGACAACAAAGAAAACAATCAAGGGGATAATCAAAGAGACTAGAGAATAGTATACAAAGACCATCTCCTCTTGCTTTGCTTTGTTCAATGAATCAAGGAAAATCCGAAGGAAGGGTGATTGATTGTGCGACCATTCATTCATGGTGACTGTTTGTTGCTCAATTTAAAATACCTCAAACTATACGAAGAAGATGTCAGCGCTAAGTATCCGGCCCGGCCATCTAGTTAAGCGAGAGTTTGTTGAAGCAAGACCCTTGACTTCTAAAGTTGTTGTACGTTTTCACAACATTGATAAATGTAAATATTTTATTTATCTGAAATTTAGATGCTAACGTTTAACCTCTATAAGAGAGAATTCAATTCAATAGTTAATGCTGATGAAAAGGACAAGCAGTCACATAGGACGAGGCGTGTTTCTGGGCGCGGATAGTGTTAATAGAAAGTTAAAAGTAGGACTACCTTGTCTGAATAAAAATGAATGATATACAGCGCCGTAAAACTGTTGATGAGTAGATCTGATCACTACTGGTAGGACTAGATGTATCGATTTTGAGAAAGTAGTGCTTCAATATTCATACCCAATACGAGATCCTATGATAACAAGCTCGACAAGACTTTATCCTTGCTTGACCCAACAGTAGTTGTCAATCTCAGTCTCTTGAAACTCATCGGATCTAATATCAAATAGCCTATTAAGCAATCGGATTGCTCGTCAATCCCGCCAACAGATCTCCTAGCTCCATAACATCCTCCAACTTTTCCAAGTTTAAACAAAGCTTCTCAATCATATCCCTCCTCTCATCAGAGACAACACCTCGCGTAATTCCTCTCCACTTCTCCACGATCTCTTGGTTCGACAGCTCCGGGTTCATACCCCTGGCACTCATCACTTCAGCCCTTAGAACTTTTCCGCCTCTCAATCTAATTTCCGCTGCCGTTTGCATAGTTCCATTGTATTGTTCGTTTAGAACACACTCCGTCTTTTCAACCAAGCCCCAAACTTCCTCCCGCTCGAGCATATCCCGCCTGAAGCCCGAAGGTAGAACTTCGCCATCCACCATTTGTGTCGCAGCAACATATGCCGCACTCATCTGCGCACCTGTACTTGTGATCGGCCTCTGAACCTTGAAACCTCCATGATGAAATCCCGCATCGGCCATTTCGAGCCTCATACTCTCGATGTCTTTCAAGTCCAGCAACTCCCTCATATGTTCTTTTTGCAGCAGCCGAATACAATCGATTCCTGGGTGTGTCGCGGCCATGGCACTGTACGGCTTAATCTTCACATTCTCCATCTTCCAAGTTTTGCCCAGCCCTTCACTAATGGCCTCTATTTTGTACCTTGGCTCTTTTCCATTTCCTTTAGAAAACATCTCTAAGAATCCTCCATACTCTCTGTCATAAACTTTCTTAATCCCTACATATTCTTCCCTTGCCAACAACGCCGCGAAAAGTCCGTTCCGGGCCGCAAAACCATGGTGCATTCTCTTAACCTCGGATTCAAACTGAGCGCTCATAAGGCCGCAAGCTTGAGTACAAGCAATACCGAGCGCATCCTCAATCTGCCCAGCTGGCATGTCCAGTAGTTTACACACGGAGGCAGCGGATGCGGATGGGCCAAATACAGCACCGGAATGCCAGCCCATGGTCAGCATTCGAATGCCTCGGAGGGCATTCCCAACTCGGGGCCCGACTTCCAGCCCTGTAATATAGGCCAGCAGGAATTGCTTTCCAGAGAAGTGTTGTGATTGAGATTTAGACGACAGTGACGAGATAGCGGCGAAGAGAGCAGGGAGTACGACCGAGTTGCTGTGCAAGGGAGCTTCCGAGTGGTAGTCATCAAGCTCAATGCCTTGAATGAACGTGCTGTTCAGAAGTGCAGCTGCGAGTGGGGAAATTTTCTGCCTTTTGTAAATGTCATGTTCATTGTTCCTGAGGTACAGAATGGAGGCAGACCTTTTCCCATCCAAAGACCGGACAGTCACCTTCAGGCTCCATATTGAGAATTGCCCTAGTGGCTTTCTCGGACCATGGAAGATGAGCTCCAATAATCGCACATCCCAAGCCATCGAGTATGAGGTACTTAGCGCGGGTCTGTATCAGGTCGGGAATGTCGCATGAGGCGAGACTATTGATCCAGAGGCAGAGCCTCCCGGTGTGGCTTTCGGGATCCATCGGTTGATTGGAAGAAATTGGCTGATTAGAGGATGAGGACGGCATTCTGTCTTGCCTTCCTAGTGTACAGAAGACGATTTGGAACAGAAGTGTTGATAGATTGTAGATTGATGAACATTGAGCGACGTTCTTTTGACCTTGGACAAAATGGGCTTCCCAAGCATTTATGCAGTGTCAAAAGTACAGTGGAAAGACGTGGAAGTTTCTAATCTTATCTTCACATGCCACCTATGCATAGCATACTTGATGATAGCTGCGCCCTCGGCTCGCTGATATGTAACAAGAGCTGCTGTGTGAGGAGGGGCACGAATACCACGTGTATGGTCCTGACAAAAATTTGATCGGCGGGAACTCACGAATCGGAATTTGTAATTTCACATATGAGCGTTTGAAGGTCTATTGCTTTACAAGCTTTGAGAAGATGGGCGCAAAAAGGACATAATTATTGAGCTATTGTAACTAAAGAAACCACTCAATCGACTTTTGTCAGTTCAATTTGAAGACAAAACTGTACTTTCAACAAGATATCAAATTGTACTCATACGCCGAGTTTACGTTCTCTCAGAGTTTGGAGCTACCTTGCCCTGATTTTGTCGGCCCGGTGTATATCAACTTTGGGCGCAACAATGTTATTTCTCGACCTTCATACACGCGTATGTATTAGTTGCAGAAGGTGTGCCATCGTTGTCAGAATAATAGAGACTTACCCATGGCTTCTCGCCAATGCGCCAACATCCCTGGCAGCCTCCCATGAATCATCACTATAGGGATCATCTCCGGTGGGAATTTCCTGATACGTAACAGTATATTAGATAGCCATTATATGACGGGACAGTGTAAGATCAAGAGGATAGGTATTCTTACAGAGCGATGAAAAGGAATACTCCGTAGAGATCTGCGTTGGCATGCAGCTTCCGTGATGTGAAGTACTCGTCAGTGGAAGCAATCCGCTCTATTTCAGCGGCAACTGCTAGTAGAGGGTTACGATCATCTCCGAGTTCATCCAACAAGCCCTTGATTAATGTGATTCTTGGATCAATGGTCTTATACGCCGGAGAACCAAACCCAAAAAGTCTTTTTTTGCCTGCTTTGACGTCCTCTATAAGCCGAGGCACATTCTCCGGACGGCCTACTTCAGCCATCGCCTTGTATGCTGCTTCGGAAGCCCCAAAATGAAGGGGGCCAGACCCGGCTGCCATAGCACTGATGATACAGGAAATAGGATCGGCAAGGGATGACGCTGTGACGAGGAGCGAAAAGGTAGAATTGGTCAGTCCTTGGTCTGGGCTAATCGCCATGAGGCGATCAAGGCAAGTCATGTTTTTCGGGTGTGGTTCTCTAGTGATCTCATCAACGTAGCCCATCATGATGAGGAAGTTCTCGAGATGAGATTTGTTTAAGTCTGGAGGCACAAATGTTCTCCCGACTCGATGGCTGACAGTTAAGCCTACAACAACTGAATAGGCTGCTAGAGTTCGAATGATTGCCTTGTCCACGAGATCCATATTCCTGTGATATAGGGTTTCACCGGTGGCTGTTGGAATCATTTCCGGATTGGATCCTAGATATGCCGACAGCCCTGCCATTACTATCGTCATTACTGGAGCTGTTGATCTTCATAGTACAGTCAATGATAAGCTCTTAAGGTTGACAAGATTTACTTACGGAAATGACCGCACAGTCTTCACCACAGCCGCAGGAACTTCGTGGGCAGCGATAGCGAGATCGTTCTTCAGTCTTTTCTTCTGTTCTGGCGACGGCACACTACCCCACAACATTAAATGGGCTATATCTTCGTAGTCGCAATCCCAAATTTCCTTAGATGAGAGACCACGGAATAGCACTAATCCTCGATTTCCGTCCCTGTCCACAATTCAAATCAGAATTGACACATGAGTGAGGGAGGTTGTGAGCTTACACCCAGGTCATCCCAGACTTAAGAACTGCAGTGTTCTTCAGCCCCGGATCATACAAGCGGAGCCCATCGCCCACCATGTGGACTGGATTTGAACCATCTTCGGGGGCCTTTATCTGCTTGAAACTGGCTGCCGTCACGGTGTTCTGATGTATGGGTATCTCATATCTGTGAGACGTTCGAGAGTCTTCGATGAAGAGTTTTCCGTCTGCCATGTTGGCTTGGTGAGCAAGGATTTGTTGAACGAGGTGGAATTTGGATTTGGGGGAAGAATCTGGATTTGATATTCAATGACATCCGGATTATTTAGAATGATTAAATTTAGTCTGAAAAAACAATAAATGATAGAACCCTTTGGAAATCCTCGGAAATGTGGGCCTAGCGGTCTACCTTCTCTTGATTAAACCTAGGCAACACAACACCTGGAGTAAGATTTTCCTTGTGATGCAGACAGATCTTTTGAACGCGTTATTCAGGCGTCCAAATACCGTGCTTCATTATGAAGTATCACATGCAAGTCATGAATACCTTGTTCTTGATTGATAGTATAAGCCTTGAGGATTACTACTCTCACACTTTTTCCTTAGGCTGATATTTTGAGAAGTAGAGTTTCGTTTTGAGTTTCCTTTTAGAGAAGTGTGTGGGTTTGGATAGAAAGGGACGAATGTCTGGAGAGGAATTAGGCTCGTGGCATCTTGTGCGAAGATGGATTTTCTCTTCTCGAGACGGCAAGTGAGAATTTGGTAATCTGGGAAAGGTAATGTTAGAGTTCCTATTTAAGTTTTCTTTTACGAGGTGCAGACACGATGATATCAGCTGTTACCTCGGCTTAATTGCTATGTAGTGGCGTGGGATCAACCTCAGTAATTTGCACCATTCCTCTGCTTGACGTTTTTTGAAGAATCTGCTTCAGCCCTACCGTAATTTTGAATAACTCTTTGAAAGATTCGACAAAATGACTTCACCATACGACCAGATCATAGTGGATATCAAGGACTACGTATTCCACTATCAGATTGAGAGCCCAAACGCATGGGTTTCTGCCCAGACCACCATCTTGGATGCTCTTGGTTGTGCTATTGAAGGAATAGCTACTAGCTCTGGATGTAGAAGTCTGTTGGGCCCAGTTATCCCCGAGACTATAACTCCGGATGGATTCAGACTTCCTGGAAGTTCTTACCAACTTGATCCGGTCAAAGGAGCATTTGATATGGCAACAATGATTCGATATCTGGACCGCAATGACGCACTTGGCGGGAAGGATTGGGGGCATCCTTCAGGTATGTGAGAAAGTAATATTATCATAGAAAGACGTTCTAACAAGATATCTGGATGAGCAAAGACAATCTTGGTGCCCTCATTGCTGTCTCGGACTGGCTCTCCCGTTCTAGTGCCAGCGGTAGATTAATCCATAAGGGGCCTCGACTGACTATGCGCACGCTGCTCGAGGCTACAGTCAAAGCGTACGAAATACAAGGCTGCTTTCTTCTGAATAATGCTTTCAATCAATACGGTCTTGATCACACAGTACTCGTCAAGCTCGCTTCAACAGCCGTTGTGTCCTGGCTTCTCGGCCTCAGTGAGGATCAAACAATGGCAGCCATTTCTCACGTTTGGATGGATGGAATCCCCCTTCGAATTTTCCGTACCTATCCAAATAGCACATTGAGAAAAAGCTGGGCGGCTGGCGATGCTTGTATGCGCGCCGTTCAGTTGGCACTTCTTACCCGTTCTGGGCAGTCAGGGGCTCCAACGGTATTGACAGAGCCTCGATGGGGGTTTTATGCCACCACATGGCGTGGTGAATCGTTTGCCCCCCCAAGACAGTATGGGACATGGGTGGTAGAAAATGTCTTTTTTAAGATCACTGCTGCGGAAGGCCATGGAATCTCGGCCATGGAAGCTGCTCTACAGCAGACAATCAGGATCCAGGCGCAAGGTCTTGATCCCGGTCACGCGATCAAGAAGATCAAGATCCGTACCAACGCCTCAGCTAACATGATCATCAACAGGCCAGGAAAACTGCACGGAGCAGCAGACCGTGATCATTGTATGCAGTACATGATAGCCGTCACAATTCTCAAAGGCGCGGTTCCTGACGCCGCAGACTTTCAAGATGACAGTCCCTGGGCTGCCGATACACGAGTGACTGCTCTGATGGCTAAATGTGAGATCATGGTGGACAAGGATCTCACTCGCGATTATCTCGATATCACCAAAAGAAGTGTGGCGAGCGGAGTGACAGTTTTACTGCATGACGAGTCGGAGCTCGGCGAGGTACTGATAGAATTTGGCGTTGGACATCCGAGGAATGAGGAAACTTTGCCTGCTGTGCGAGCAAAATTCAAGAAGAATATGGCATTGCTATTTTCGGAGCAGGAGGTCAAGGAAATATCTGCAGCTATGACACAGGACGGCCCTATTTCGTCATTCATCGACCTTTTGGTGCGGAATAAGCCATATACTAAATTGTAATTCACTCTTTTACTAGAAACGACTTATGTCACCGGTAGCAACATGAAAAATAAGGCGGGTTGAGTTGGTGTGATAATTGATTTGCTTTGATTTATTCAGGGGTATCTTGTGATGGATATATATGATCGTTGCATATTTACGTTAAATGGTCTAAAGAATAGCTAATTATTCTATGTATAATTGTTAGGGATTCGAGACCTCTAAGGGCAAGGATATAAGAAGATCAGACGATTAAAGTATAATCAATTCAAGTACAAAAGAATCAGCTCAAATGAAAGCTACTCTGATTTCAATTAATTAGTTTTAGTTTTTCTACAATCACAATGGTTGATAGTCGACGTCGCTCAACTTTAGGTTAAGGTTACGGCCCGGTTGGTAGAACGATTTAAAATAGGCTTTTACTTTAAACATGCTCAACTTGATTACTTATACTGTACTATCTCCTTACCGGGTGTACTGTTAAATGTGAATTTTTGTGGGCTAGAGACCTAGTTTTTAAGTTCCGAGTGGTCAAAGACCCTCGACAAGGCCTTGTTGATTCTCAAAGCACGAGGCTCGAGCCAAAACCAGATCTATTGTAGAGAACGGTAAAGTTATTGGATAGACATCCCTAGAGACCAGCCGAGGTCTATTTTCTTCGCATTTAACCTTATGTCTGGGGGGATAGTAGTTACGGCTCGGTCCTTTGAAAAACTCAAAAGAAATATACTTCTACGCTTAATTTCTCATTCGTATATGCAACAGCCCCGCAATGATTAAGGTTAGGCCTCGGTGCTTGGAAGGATTCGAGAGGAACAACGTAGCAACTATTCTCGCTAACAGGTTTTGAGGTATCTTTGTCACCAATCAGCAGCGTCAGCACCATTTCATCCAAACCAAAGCCATTTTCAAACGGCGCACCAGATACGTTTAGAAACCATGTTTAAGTGCTAGATTATGGCGGTTGACGAGTCTGGAGCATGTGTACATTCACGGCTTCACCTTTGCTGTCGTCTGAGACTTTGGGCTGTTACACTTCCCACCATCTCGACGAGGGTGTATCACAGACAGATCCATAACACTCGTTCCCCATTTTCCTAATTCTTACCAGAAACTCGAGGAAACAGAAATCATGGCCGCCGAAGTTCCAGCCAAACAGTTCACAGTATTTTCCGCCGCTGGAACTTACATACTCATCTCTCACCTACCCTATCTGCTCCTATCCTCAAAGCTTAGCTATTTTGGCACCTTCGCACTGCTGTGGACCTCACAGTTTGTTTTTTGGGCTATCTGGAGGGTCATTCTCTGGCCGAAGTGTTTCTCGCCACTCAGAAAGATTCCGGGCCCCAGAAGTCGCAGCTGGTGGAATGGGCAATTCTCGACTCTTCATGCCAAGCATTACGAACTTCCAATGGCTGAGTGGTTTGTCTGCCTTCTAGTTTTCAATATCGAAGTTAAGGAACTGAAACTGGTTACAGGACAAATACCATTTCAAATGATGGCCTCATTCGGTATCTCGGCACGTTCAACTCGGAGTGCATTCTCATTACCTCACCAGAAGCCCTCAATGAAGTCCTAACAACTAAGTGCTACGATTTCTTTAAGCCAGAGGTGATCAAGAATCGACTTGCACCAGTTGGAGGAACCGGTATCCTGCTAGTGGAAGGAGATGAACACAAATTCCAGAGAAAGAACCTTACACCGGCGTTTGCGTTCAGAAAGGTAAAAGATCTTTATCCAGTCTTCTGGGACAAGTCTCGAGAGGCTGTGAAGAGAATGAGCGAGCATATAGATGCTGTCGAGAACACCTTTGAGCCAGGTTCCAAAGATTCGAAGCAATGTACAGGAAGAACCAAAGAGGCGGTTATTCTCGAGGTAGACAGTTGGGCGAACAGAGTCAGTCTCGACATAATCTTTCTTGCAGTCATGGGAAAGGACTTAGGCTCGATCAAAGACCCTGATACTCCTCTCAGCCACACCTACCGTACAGCCTTCAAACGCTCAGCAAATCGGACTTATGAAATTCTTCTCTTATTCCTACCAGTATGGCTCGCAAAGATCATTCCACTGGAGGGGAGGGAAGACTCGAATACAGCCGCAAATTCTATCAGGAATGCATGCCGGCAATTGATTCGAGAGAAAGCAGAATGTTTTGAAAAGCATAAATCTGCAAGCCTTGATATCTTGAGCGTCGCACTTGAGACTGAACTTTTCACCGAGGAGAATCTGACAGATCAAGTCATGACTTTTTTCGCCGCAGGCCATGTCACGACATCGGCGGCCTTGATCTGGGCAATCTACATACTCTGCGTACACCCAGAAATGCAGACGAAATTACGCAAAGAGATTCGAGAAAACCTGCCCGGCATTGACGAAGACACAAATATCAGTAGCCAGCAAATCGACCATATGCAGTACCTCAACGCAATATGTAACGAGGTCCTCCGCTGCTACCCACCAGTTCCTTTCACGCCCCGCATCGCAGTACGAAACACTAGTATTTGTGGGCATAAAATCCCTAGTGGCACAAACGTTATGCTCTCTGCCATAGCCGTTCACAAATCTAACAAACTGTGGGCCAACGCTGGAGAATTCAACCCCAACCGTTGGATTCCCTCGGAGAAAAATCCCCATAGTGCCAATGGTGGATCACCAAGCAATTATTCGTACATGCCGTTCTTGCACGGACCTAGGAATTGTATTGGAATGGGCTTCGCAAAGGGGGAATTTGCGTGCCTTTTAGCCGGATGGATTGGACGTTTTGAGTTCTCGCTTGCAGATGAGAGGCATATGGACGAGAACAGAATGAAGCGGAAGGGAACCATGACAGCAAGACCGACGGATGGGCTGCTTGTTAAAGTGAAAATTGTAAACGGATGGTAGGATGATTAGGCAGTAATTTTGGGGGCAAGGCTCAATCAACTTGGGCTTTTAGAAATATGTGTATGAGGGACCGAGGGAGCAGTTGCTGCAGGGTTTCAGCAAGTCTGATTGTTTTGCTTTTTTTCTCCCCACAACATGAACTCTTTCAATCTGTTTACTAGTATCGTCATCAGCTTCGTTAGCTCCTTTCAAAAATTGACAACAGGAAGTTTCATCAACTGCATAACTCCTCTGATCGAGCTTGTAACAAACAATCTACATTTAGATTAAGAGTCCTTTTGGGTTAATTCTTAGAGTTTGGCTACTATGTACGATGTGCACTCCAACTGCTCCACGAGTCCAGAGACGTCCATTATCTGATACTGGTTCAGTAGCCGAAGATGGCGACCGAGAATAACGGCTATGATAACACCAGACGTAAAACTCGGATTCGCTGCTTGTTCTGAATACAAGATTGCGTCCATTCCAGCCAATGGAACAGGAGTTATGAGCTTCCGATATCTAGCTTTCGAAAGCGGAAAATTCTGCGGTAATTAGTCCGAGGCAACACTCTGGTCCTATCAGATGTAAATTTCAGACCATCTCACCGTCCGAGACCTCGGCAAGTGTGAATTCGTGGAAGTATTCAGCACCTGCACAGCTGATCCGTTGGGATATGAGTGGAGGAAACAATGCCGGGATGCAGACAGCTGAACACAGTGAAACGAGAATTTAGGGCTATAATGCGCTCCAATCATGATCCTACACTCCATTCCTAGAGGATTGTGTGCTATCAATGATCTGATTGTTGCTCCGTTGCTGATCTCGACTTGACTATTCTATCGAAATGGAGGACTCCGATCTCTTTCAAACATCATTTTCTTCCAAACACACTCGTCCTTCTCAAGTTAATACTGCTCTGTAGCTTAACCCCCTGATAGCTTTGGCGATAGCCATGACATTCTCTTTGTCCCTCGGAATAGTATGGCCTTTTCCGTGGTATAACAAAGTAGCACAGTCTCCTTCGCAAAGTTCGAACAAGTGCAGAGAATGTTCCAAAATCCCATCTTCTTTACCTACAATATGCAAAGAAGGAATCTTAATTTTCCCTAAACCCTCATCACAAACCGGTTTTCCAGATATGACTCTGAATGGTGGTGGACCGCAAATGAAGACACCACACCTGAACACTGCATTAGGCAGATCATACGGAAAGCGCTTGGCGTGCTGAGAAAGGAATTGGAACGCAAGAGTTGCGCCTTGTGAAAAGCCCAAAATCCCATCAAATGGCCCTTCTTGTTCTATTGTGGCATAGATGAGTTTGTATGCTTCTTCGACTGCTTTTTCGTCCTCGGAGGTGCAGGTACGGGGCCAGGCATAGAAACTGAAATAGGGGCCTTCGAACAGTCCTTCAATTCCAGGACCTGGTCCCGAGTCCTCCTCACCGTCGATGAAATGGAATGTTGCAGAGTTGTCTTTTCTCAGTTCTTCAGATATAGGATCTTTGAATTTGGAATTAGTTGAGTTTGAAACTCCAAATGTTCAAGTTGGATCTACCAAGCTGCAATCTGAATATCTGTATGCGTGTTGAGTCTGTGTCCTTACATCATGTTTCAAGGAAAGAACGCACATCGGAATTTGTGCCTGCTCCATGCAGGCATAGAAATCGCAAGGTTGGCATGTTCTTTCTGTAAATATCTAGGATGCTTGAGAAGTATGCGGGATCCAACACTAAATGCTAAAGTACAATAGCAGAGATGTCTATATATGAAGAGATGAGAAATTTTATACTGAGGAAAAGAGACCCTTGGCCCTTCGATGAGTTTCTCCGTTCTTCTTATTGGCTGCAGGCCCTTCTCGTTCCATAACTAAGTGGTACACGAATTCCAGGACCACGGAAAATTTCTACCTGCAGCTATCACACGGTAAGTTTCCAGCCTCGGTAAAAGTATCTGGGGGCTTCAACCGCCGCTGGGGGAGATATTTTCCTTTTGTTTGTTTGTCTTAAGATTCAATTTACAGCTGTTGTCATTGACGAGACATGCTTGGTTTTCCCAGCTCCAGTGGTCTGCAGACTCCCAACATCCCTTGGCAATCAGTAAATAATGGTTGTACTTGAGTTTTCGCTTCACTGCTGTCTACAAAAATTTAGTCTTACTGATCATGTCACAAGATCGAGTTAAGACCAACAGCTTTCTTGGGCTCTGGCCAAAGTTCGAAGTCAATTCTCTATTTTCCCTTAAAACTAGTTGCACAATGCACCAGCCTCCTTACAGCTTCTCAAAGGTTGGATTTCTATCCTTCATTCCAGATCCCAAAGATTCCAGTATGTCCTTTGACTGCGCAGCTACCGAATTCCAAACGCCAGTATATTTCAAAGCTGTCATATGGTAAGCATGTTCCTGGGGTGACTCTGCCTGTACGTACCATCATTAAAGCTGTGGTCTAGAGAATAGTTCAAAATTTCCTTGGTCCCTTGGGTAGCTATAGGACTCTTACTAGCAATCAACTCCCCCGTAATCAGTCCTTGGGTAAGAGCCTCAGCCTTAGTATCCTCAACCTTACTCACGAATCCCATCTGGAGCGCTTCCTCTGCCCGAAAACCTCTCGCAGTAATACACACCTCCTTAGCCCAGCTAAGATTCCCTGCAATCTTTGGCAGGAGCTGGAGAGAACCAAGATCAGCGACGATACCGAAGTCGACTTCTTTGACGGAGAAGTGAGTGTCCGTGGAACAGATACGTATGTCACATAGGCAGCAGAGATCTAATGCGAGTCCCCAAGCAAAGCCGTGTGCAACACATATAACGGCTTGCCTATAGTTAGCTAGGGTAGTCCTCATCTTCTCAAGACTTACGTTTCTCACACTGCTGCACGGCAATGAAGCAGTCTTGAACCCCATGAATCCACCTCCTCCAAGTAACAGCTTTCCTTGCAGGGTCACTGTCTTGCTGCTGCAACAACTTTCTAGCTGTCGGAGTGGTAAAATCCATTCCCGTCGAGAAAGCTTCGGTACCGGCCCCTGATAGAACAACAGCTCTTACATCGGGGTCGTGAGAGAGACGGTGAAAAATATCTCTGAGTTCGACCCACATAGACTCATTGAAAGCGTTCCTCTTGGATGGGCGATGAATTTCAACGTGAGCGACCAGGTGTCGTGGAAAAGAGATGTTGAAATTGATAAAATCGTATTCATATAACGCCATTTTGACAATGTGAGAGTCTTTACAGAGGATCGAAAGAAAGGATAGTGGAAATATAACTTGACATCGAATAGCTACGACTCTAGCACATGTCAAGTCTTCAAACTTGTCTCTGTCTATTTACCGCCGAGGCACGAGGTTTCACTATGCGATCTTTGCAGTATAGTATTGCAGGGTATAAAGTTACAGAGATTGTCCAGTTTTGGGAGTGTTTCTATAAAATATGCGACATACTCGAGATTAGAACAAACCTTCGAAAATAACGAGACAGATCCGAGGTTTAAGGGTTTATTCACATGTGTGATTCTACAACAAAGGCACAGCGGTTATGTACTCGTAGTTTAAGCCCACTATACCTTTGCCTTTCCAGCTATATGCTGATATACTAGGGTAGGGATCGTAATTCTCCATATTCGTGTACAAACTTAAATAGGTACCAATCAAACGAATCGGGGAGTTCGCTTTGCTGCAATGTGTTGTAAAAGTAGAAACGGCTAGAAGAAAGTTTCCGCTCTTTGATGCAGAGTAGAAGTAAGCTGAAGCGAATTATGCTGATCTTTGGACCACTATAAACTCTAACCTACATGTAAACTATAAAAGAGAACCGATAATTAAGTTTCTTCTCGTATTTATGAGTTTTAATATTCTTTTAGTAATTATCTTCGATTTCACATGTATATACTTATGCTTTATCCGAGGTGTCCTCAACTTAGAGTGTGTGTATGTGGGAGCAAGGGAGCCTCTCTCCGTCTTGTGCATCGCGTGGTAACTCCGTAGACCTGGGCGATCAAATTTTTTAGACAACTTGTAAACTTTAACCTGAAACTGTCCCTTCACACCCGTGAATAATGGGAGCAGGAGGTCGAGACTCCAGAGAATCTATGTGTGCAAGGTGCCTCCGTACGCGCTAGTATTCCACCAGCAAACGAGGGGATACTTAAAGAGGTAAGTAGGTAAGTCTTAGAAACACTTCCCTATGCTCTTGGTATTTTCATTGTTCATAAAATTTGGGATTACTCATTCTAGTACCGTAAGGCAAGCAACGGCTGAGACCTTTACTCAATTTCTCATCCGTCTTAGTGTCGAATCATCCAAGTTTACATCATGGCGAGCACTAACAAGAATTGTGTCACTGGTCAAGGCGGCGATAGTGCTCACATTGATCCTGATCCTCGCGGATCCGCGGAGATGGCACTTGGCTTGGTGGATGCTGTCATGCCTATTGCAGTTGTTGGCATCGGTTTTCGTGGTCCAGGAGATGCTCATACTACCGAAAAGCTCTGGAAGATGATTTTGGAAGGCAGAGAGGCTTGGAGTTCCGTCCCTAAGGAGAAATGGAATAATGAGGCCTTCTATCATCCTGATCCAAACAGAAACGGGACGGTTTGTCTTTTGATGTCTCGGAACGGGTATAATTACTAATCATAATTATCTAGACAAACACGCAGGGTGGACACTACTTTACCCAAGATCTGTCTCGCTTTGATGCCTCATTCTTCAATATGACAAGTGCTGAAGTCGATGTTAGTTGGGTGAAATTATTTTCCAAAGCCAGCTGCTGACTCATTGTAGGCATTGGATCCTCAACAGAGATTGCTTTTGGAATGTTCTTACGAAGCTCTTGAAAATTGTTAGTGTTAGTACATTCCATGTTTGCTGCAGGTCCTGACTCATTCTTTATGTAGCCGGAACACCCATGGACAAGATCATGGGCAGCAATACAGCTGTCTTCGTTGGTACATTCTCCCAAGATTACACGGATGTTCTCCTTCGCGATCTAGAGACGCTTCCCCTCTATCAGGCTACCAGTGCTGGGCAGTCTCGAGCCATCACATCCAACCGTCTATCGTATTTCTATGATCTCAAAGGCCCCAGCGTCACAATTGACACGGCTTGTTCTGGTAGTTTGGTAGCTCTACACCTTGCTTGTCAATCTCTGAGGACTGGCGAAACTGAACAAGCATTCGTTGGTGGAACCAGTGTTATACTAAATCATGATGGTACAATAACTTTGTCCATGATGAGGTATTGTTCATAGCACCTACACAAATCCCAAATGCTAATTCAGCGGCACAGATTTCTTTCTCCAGACGGTCGCTGCTATACTTTCGATTCTCGCGCAAATGGCTATGCACGTGGAGAAGGTGTAGGTGTTGTTTTTATCAAACCTTTGGCCAATGCAATCCGTGATGGGGACACGATCCGCGCCGTTATCCGCAACACGGGCGTAAATCAAGATGGAAAGACTCCAGGCATTACTCTTCCTAGTCAGGCATCTCAACAAGAACTCATGAGATCAGTCTATAGAAATGCAGGTCTCAACCCACTGGAAACGAGCTATGTCGAAGCTCATGGAACAGGCACTCCCGCTGGGGACCCGATCGAAACCGCCGCGATATCAAATATCTTCGGACCCGGCAGATCTACGGATGAGCCTCTATATATTGGTTCCATCAAAACCAACATCGGCCATTTGGAAGGAGCTAGTGGCGTTGCTGGATTGATCAAGACAATTCTCATGATGGAGAATCAATGTATCCTCCCCAATCGCAACTTTGAGAAACCCAACGAGAACATCCATCTGGAGAAGTGGAAGCTCAAGGTATGTTACTGCACAGAGCTAAAGAAAGTAATTCTAAGTCTTAAATGAGGTTCCAACAAGCCCAATTCCCTGGAAATCTGAAGGCTCGCTGCGGGCTTCCATTAATAGCTTTGGTTATGGTGGAACCAATGCTCATGTCATTCTTGATGATTCAAAAAGTTATCTGATGTCGCACAATCTCGAAGGGTTTGTCAGAACAACATCATCCCCTTTTCCGGTCGAATTGCCAACCCGAAATGGGGACCACATTAGGGACGGCGATGCAAAGATCGACCCCCGGCACAGTGACCACAAGAATAGCAACGGCTTTTCGGAGCAGGACGTGGCACAAGCTGAGCCACGAAGACGGCTTTTCATGCTCACGGCAAATGATGAAAGCACGGGAAACCAATATGCCAAGAATCTTGCTGAATACTTGGAGGGACTTCAGACTCCTGTTAGTGAAGATTGGCTAGACGATTTAGCGTTCACTCTCAATGAGCGTCGCTCAATATTTCCGTGGAAAGCAGCGGTTTCAGCAACATCTACCACCGAACTGCAACAAATTCTAAGGAGCGGTCCACGATTCTCCAAGGTTCCAAGACTTCCAGTGGTCGGCTTCGTGTTTACTGGACAAGGGGCTCAGTGGTATGCAATGGGGCGTGAACTGATTGTACGACATCCTGTTTTCCGACAGACTTTGCAAAGAGCAACTGTTTACCTGAGAAGCATAGGTGCGCCGTGGTCTTTGATAGGTATTATTTCCCCAGTAGTGTCTTCTTCAAAGGTCACAGGCTAAGAAGATAGATGAACTGCATAAGGATGAAGCATCAACTCAAGTCAGACTTGCACTGTTCAGTCAACCACTCTGTACAGCAATTCAACTTGCCCTTGTGGAACTTCTGGCCTCCTGGGGTATCAAACCTGTAGCAGTCACTGGGCATTCCAGTGGTGAGATTGCTGCTGCATACACTATTGGCGCCCTGTCCCTTGAATCCGCTATGGCTGTATCATACTATCGTGGCCTTGTAGCGTCAAAGATGACAGACATGGCATCAATCAAGGGAGCAATGCTCGCTGTGGGAATGTCCAAAGAAGACGCCAAGCCCCTCATCTCTGGATTGACTCTGGGGCGGGCTGCGGTAGCCTGCTTGAACAGCCCCTCTAGTATCACAGTATCTGGGGATGCAGATGCTATCGAAGAGCTCAAAACATTGCTCGAAGAGAAAAATGTCTTCGCTCGAAGGTTGGCCGTTGACGTAGCTTATCACTCCCATCATATGGAACGCGTCGCGACCGAATATCTGGCTTTATTAGCAGATCTTGAGACGTCGAAGGGGACGGACATTGAATTCTACTCTTCGGTGACTGGCTATCGAGCTGAAGCATCTGAGCTTTGCAATACCTATTGGGTAGCCAACATGCTGAACGAGGTTAAATTTTCCGATTCGATGCGTCAACTGTGCTTGGAATCCAGGGGTTCGAAAAGTCAGCCTAGGAAAAGTGCCGCTGCTGCAATCAATATCTTGGTCGAGATTGGACCACATGCGGCTCTTGCAGGTCCAATCAAGAACATACTCAAATCAGACAAACAACTAAGAAAGGCTTCCATTTCCTACATCTCTGCATTGACTCGAAATGAGAGCGCGGAGAAAACCATGATAGATTTGGCCTGCAAAATGATGCAGGTCGGAAGCTCAATCTGCAGCCGGTCCATTAACCGTCCGACGGGCACTGAGAGTCATAGAGTTCTGGTCGACCTGCCTCCGTATTCATGGAATCATTCAACTTCTTTCTGGGCGGAATCACGCATAAGCCGACAATTTCGAAACAGGGCCAATCCGCGGACGGATCTCCTAGGAGTTCTTTCTCGAAACTCAAACCCCTTGGAGCCACGCTGGCGCAACCTTATTCGCTCTGAAGAAATACCTTGGATCAGGGATCACAAAGTCCAGTCCAACATAGTATATCCAGCTGCTGGTTTCATTGCGATGGCGATAGAGGCTGCCACTCATCGCTCTTCAGAAAGGGGCATAGATATCTCCAGCTTTAAACTCCGCGAAATGACTATTGGGCAAGCGCTGGTGATCTCGGAGAATTTTGAGGATATTGAGACCATGGTATCTTTCAGGCCTTTCAACGAAAGCTGTCGCAACCCTTCAGATCTGTGGGACGAATTCTGTGTCTTCTCCGTCACGGAAGACGATCGATGGACAGAGCATTGTCGCGGATTGATATCAATTCAACAGCATGGACACCCAAACGAAGTAGACGGGGATCGGCAAGCTCAGGAAGATCACAAGTCCTATATCTTGCAGATTGCAGATGCCAAGGCACGTTGCAAAACGGCTGTGGATACGCAGGTGCTGTACGAGAAGCTCGCGGCCCTTGGATTGGAGTACGGTCCAACATTTGCAAACCTGACAAGGGCCCGAGCATCACCTGGCAATAGCATTGGCTATTTGTCTGTCCCAGACACGGCTACTGTCATGCCAATGACCTTCCAATTCCCCTTTGTTCTCCACCCGGCAACGCTGGACAGTTGTTTCCATACACTGTTTGTCGCCCTCTCTGTTGAGCAAGGCGGCCTTCATGACCCCATGGTCCCTATCTTTATCGAAGAGCTTTTTATATCCAGGCATCTCAGCAATACACCAGGTCATGAACTAGAAGTCTATGCCACTTGTGGGAAAAGAGACCCCCGCAGTGTTGAAGCGTCCATCTTAGTGGTCAATAGTGGTGATGTTGAGCCAATGATTACCATCACTAACCTGAAGTGTAAAGCATTGGCCAAAGACAAAGTGGCAGAAGAAGCTCATGCGGAGAAGAGAACATGTTACCAGATCCAATGGCGACCGGATATCGACCTCTTCTCGCCACAACAATTCACTGAGTTATGTGCTGCCACTGATGTGGGTTCTGATAGGCATGACAGCTTGGTGGAGCAAGCAGCTTTGTATTACATGGAACAAGCATTGAGAGTGGTCTCAGAAGGACAATTTGAACATCTCGCCGAGCATCACAAAATGCTGTACAACTGCATGAAAGCTTATTGTAAAGCAGCACGAGAACAAACTTTGGATTTTCCTTCGTCCCTATGGCTTACACAGAGTGCATCGGAGCAAGCAGAGATGCTTTCCAAAGCTCGCGCTTCTGGAGATGTTGGGAATCTTGTCTGTCACATGGGAGAGAATATCTCCCGTGTTCTGAGACAAGAAGCAGAACCTTTGCCTTTGATGATCGAAGGTGGTCGTCTTGATCGCTACTACATGAATAATGTTAAATTGCAAAGTTGCTACGACAGCACTGCGAAATACATCGACTTGGTTGCGCACAAAAACCCACATCTCAACATCCTCGAGATAGGTGCTGGAACGGGGGGCGCGACGCTTGCAACTCTGCAGGCATTGGGCGGCTATGAAGGCAAACTACCCCGTTTCGCGAATTACGATTTCACAGATATCAGCACCGGCTTTTTTGAGAATGCGAAAGAGAAGTTCAGGGTTTGGGGAAACTTGGTCCAGTTCAAGAAGCTTGACATCGAATCTGACCCGCTCGCACAAGGATACGAAGGTGGCTCCTACGACTTGGTGCTAGCGGCTAATGTTCTGCATGCTACCTTGAGCATGAGTAAGACCCTAAATCATGTGCGTACATTGCTCAAGCCTGGTGGTAAGCTCGTCTTGGTAGAAGCCACCAGAGAAATGATGTCTGCGTCCATTATATTTGGAACTTTACCTGGATGGTGGAAAGGTAGGTTCGAATCTGCTCTATGCCTGAAGGATGCTGACTTAGTGATTCAAAGCTGGGCATTCAAGGGGTCCTCTATTGACTGAGTCTGAGTGGGATGCCGTGCTCCGCGAAACCGGGTTTTCGGGTCTAGAAGCCGCGCGCTGGGATTTCCCAGGCGATCCATATCACCAGAGCTCAATGATGGTTTCACAGACATTGACGAAGAATATTGCCAACTACCCCAGAGTCAATATTGTCACAGAAGAGCCGCATGACGGCCCCGTCAGACATCTACAAGCGCTGATTCAAGATCTCGGTACTGAGGTCATTACTACAACGCTCGACAAAGCAGAGCCAACTGGAGGAATTTGCATCGTTCTAGAGAAACCCTGGCAGCCAGTTTTGTATGAGCCAACGTCAGAAAGATTCCAGTGTGTCAAGAAGATACTGTTGAATAGCGAAGGGGTCCTGTGGGTAGTCGACGGTGCCGCCGTTGAGTCTTCTAACCCAACCTCGGCGCTCATATCAGGCTTGATGAGGACATTGAGATCTGAAAAAGGTGACAACATACTCGTTACATTGGACCTTGGAACAAGAGATCCTTTGTCTCACTTCGCTGGAGCCGACGCCATTCTCAAGGTGTTCAAGTCTAGTTTCAATCTGAGGAGCGAGACCAGCGGCCTGCTTGATGTGGAATACGCGGAGCAAGGTGGTTTCCTTTTGATTCCGAGGGTGATTGAGGATAAAGCAATGAACAAGTTTGTTGCGTCCAAGAAGAAGTCGGTCGTACCGGAAGACCAGCCAATCCACCAAGAGGGTCGTGATTTGTGCATGGAAATTGGCTCTCCTGGGCTCCTAGACACGATTCACTTCGTCGATGACCCCATGATGGAGGGTGATTTGGCCGATGACTCGGTTGAGATTGAGGTCATAGCAGCAGGGATCAACTTTAGAGACGTTATGATGGCTGTGGGACAGATCCAAATTGAACCGTTTGGGGGTGAATGTGCTGGTGTAATCAGCCGAATTGGAAAGTCTGTCGAAGGCTGGGATATAGGCGATCGCGTGGTCACATACAGAGTCGGGTGCTTTTGCACTCATATGCGCCAGCAGGCCAAGGCTGTTCAGAAGCTCCCTGATGACATGCCTTTTGAAGTCGCAGCCTCAATGCCGGTTGTGTACGGTACGGCCTACTATTCTATACTTAAGGCTGCGCGCTTACGCAAAGGCGAAACGGTATTGATTCATTCAGCGTCCGGAGGACTCGGTCAGGCAACAGTTCATATTTGCCAGATGGTGGGCGCAGAGATTTTTGCTACTGTCGGGACCGCGGAAAAGAGGGATTTCCTGATGTCCCACTTCAACATAGCAGAGGACCACATCTTCTCGAATCGGGACGGCACATTCGCAACCGGGTTGATGAGAATGACCAAGGGTAAAGGCGTCGATGTCATTATGAATTCTGTTGCAAGTGACGCCCTTCGTCTCACTTGGAACTGCATTGCTCCGTTCGGTCGCTTTATCGAGTTGGGGAAACGAGATTTTCAAATCAACTCGCGCCTCGAGATGGGACGATTTGCAAGAAATGTAACTTTCGCAGCCGTCGACCTGGTCGGCTTGATTAGGGAGAGACCGGATTGGACCGCTGAGGTTTGGGCTGAAGTCATGGCACTGGTTCGCGAAGGGACTCTCAAGCCGCCGTCACCCATTACAGTGTTCGGATTTTCTGAGATCGAACAGGCCTTGAGAACGATGCAGACAAGGAAACATATTGGAAAACTTGTTGCAATGATCCGGCCGAACGAGATTGTTAAGGTTTGTAAATTCAATATCATACCAGATAGTGAAGCTCCGCTAACGACTCGGCTCAGTGCACGCCTTCCAACAAGAGTGGACATTTACTTCGAGAAGACGCGGCCTATTTGCTTGTCGGCGGACTAGGTGGTATTGGACGAGCCACCGCGCTCTGGTTGCTGGCTTATGGCGCCAGATATTTCATTTTCGCCTCTCGAAGCGGTACGGCCAGTCAGAGTGCGACAGAATTGGTTGCGACTTTGGAGGCTCAAGGAGCCAAAGTCGCTGTCATCATCTGTGACATCGGCGACGCTGAGCAGTTCGACCGGCTGCTGGCCCAAGCTAAAAAAGAGATGCCTCCAATTCGTGGGGTGATTCAAGGTGCTATGGTGCTCCGGGTACGTCTTGCGCTTTACCCTTCTCCATGCAAAACTGATAAGATATTCCAGGACTCTCACTTTGAAAATTTGAGCCTCGAGGATTACAACATCACTATTAGGCCAAAGGTTCGTGGCACCTGGAATCTCCATAATAAGCTTCCTCGCAACATGGACTTTTTCATCATGCTTTCTTCAGTTAGTGGTGTGGTTGGAACGGTGGGTCAAGCTGCGTATGCAGCTGCTGGCAGCTTCATGGACGCATTTGCCCACTACCGAAACAATCTTGGCCTTCCCGCAACTACGCTGGATCTCGGTATGGTTCTTGATATAGGCTACGTAGCAGATAATGAAGACGTCAAAAGGGGTTTGGAAAGGCAGGGGTTTGAGGGGATCTCGGGCGAAGAGGTCACTGCAATGATTGAGTTTGCCATCCTCAATCCGCGAAGAGAAGGTCATCCCGGCCAGACAGTCACCGGACTTGGTACCTGGAGAAGCGAAGGTTCTCATAGTTCTTTGGTCCATCCTCTCTTTTCCCATTTTCGAAGAATGGCATTTAGATCTGAACAATCCGATGACCACGCATCAGGTTCGGAAGGCAAAGCAAGGGATGTGCTTCGGTCGGCAGTCTCGGTTGATGATGCTTCAGCAAAGGCCTGCAACGCTATTATTGGGAAGATGTCGACACTCTTGATGATTCCACCCGAGGATATCAGTCCCTCGCAACCCATGTCCGCGTACGGTATGGACTCCCTAGTGGCCGTTGAAATGCGAAACTGGCTTTTCCGAGAGATGGATAGTACAGTTCCTATATTGGAACTGCTAGCGAACAACTCATTGTTACAACTGTCAAATAAGATCGTGAAGAGGTCAAAGCTTGTTGACCCGGCAATTTTGGAGGCATAAAGGCATAACTTGATTTGGTGAGGAGGAGTGAGGGAGTGGATGTTGGATAGGTGGACGGGATGGTGGTGGATGGGGTGCTGGGTCTGAGGTGACACGAGAAGAAACCTGGAGTCTCGGTTTAGGTCTTATGGTAAGGCTAAAGATACGATCACTTGCTCAAACAGTACATGTCGAAGCGTTTCTGAGCCCCTTCTCTTTATTTAGAACCAGGTAGAGCATATAATACAATCACTTACACATGCTACTCTTACGCTAAATTGTTCAATAGAAACAATAATAACAATAGAGTACATTACAGAATCAACTGTTGAGCGGATTTCTTGATTCATTCTATCTGAGAGCTCCTGAATCAGAGTTTCTGGTGGTTTTACTCTCCTGCACGACGCTAACTTTCAACATCAACCATATTACCAACGACCGCCCTTTCGCACCGTTGATCCCAGCCCAGCCCCTCCTCGTGTCCCTTATATAAAATCCGCGAGTCACTGGATGCAGCGTCGCCCGACTTCTTCCTTTATCAATCCTTCCAGCGATCAATTGCAGCTCCCACGACGATCCTCACACTATCCTCCATCAACAATCTGTCTCTCTCTCTCTCTGACGAGCCAGGAGTCCAAGAGAGTATCTAAAGTTTATTGCCAACCCTCATTATGTGGTGGTCAATCGTCGGGCTAGGCGGTAGCTGTTTCATATCTTCCACCGACAAGAAGATAGCTCTTAAAGGTTACCAGGTGTGGGAAGATGGCGAGTGCCGCGCCTGATGCGAACACAATAGCGAGAAAGAACTCGCTCGAGAGGCCTTTATCTACAAGCACCTGGGCAATCATCCTCATATCTTGTATTGCTACGGCCTAGAGAAGTGCATCCAGGCATTAATTCTCTTCGTCTTGAATACGCACCCCCAGGCGACGTGAGTAAATTCATCTGAGAACACAAAGCAGCGCCGCTTATGAAGGGTATCCGACTACGAATGGCCATTGATACCGCCTTAGGTCTGAGCCATATCCATGCGAGAAAATTGCAACACTGCGATATAAGTTGCCGCAATCTCTTCCTCATTGACAACTACCGTGTGAAGATTGGCGACTTTGGCGGCTCCTTAGTTGAAGGGTATGACAAGCTTAATGCCAGGTGTTTGCGAGGAGCCTGCCTATGAACTGCCGTTTCGAGGGAGAGAGTTTTGGGGTCGACCTGCTCGAGGAAGAGAAATTTTTGCGCTTGGATCTGTTATTTACGAGATAATGGCCTGGGCCTTGCCATATGAAGGACTAGAAGATGATGAGATTGAGAAAAAGGTATGCCATGGAGGAGTTTCCTACCCTAGAAGGGATTCCAGTGAGCAATATTATTCGGATGTGTTGGGAAGAGAAGTATGAGAGTGTGGATAAGGTGGTAGAAGCATTGCAAGCATTTATTGCATCACAAGATGATTTGGACTCGCCCATGTAGGAACGGATGGCGGCAATTTAGTCGACACGCTAATCTGGCTATATACCCACGAGACCTTTTGATATCCACATCTTATCCAGCTTCACTTAATCGATAGTACCAGCCAACAGAGAGAAATAAAAGAATTGAAGCTTCCATCACTTTTCACCAGTGTGACAAATGAGTAGAGTAGAGTAGAGTAGTAGACGCTACTCTACTCTACTCTAGTAAAAATAATCTACTACTCTAACTCTACTCTACTCTACTCTACTACTCTAGAGTAGTACTCAAGTAGTAGTTACGTAACCTTAATCTAGCTGAAATCAGACTAGAAAGCGAGAGCGTTACCTAAAAGTAGCTTAGCTTTAGCTTGTCTTGCGTAAAACCTTCGAGTATGAACACGTACCTAGAGAAAAATATATAAAATAACTTTATAACTAAGTAGTTTATAAGTAAAGTATCTTGCTAATCATATTATAATTTAATATTAGTTTAAATCTAAACGTCTTTATTAAACAGGTTTACTACTCTACTAATCTAGAGTAGTCAAAAATAACTACTCTAATTCTACTCTAGAGTAGTCAAAAAATGGACTACTCTAATTCTACTCTACTCTACTCTACTACTCAAGTAACTACTTGAGTATTAGAGTAGAAATTTGTCACACTGCTTTTCACGAAATCTTAAATCTTGGACCCTAGGTCACTAATCGGTTAGATCTGTGAGTTGACGGCGACGGGCGGAAAATAACGAAATTTGACTTAGGTTATTACTGATTCCACACAATTGTCTCCATTCCTAACGGTGATAAGGAGGAAGATACTTCGAATTGTGATAGGAAATATCTTACAAGTTTGTGGGCATAGTGGACAAACCCCAGGCTTGTTTATTGATCCAAATGTCGTCGAAGCATATTGTTCCAAATTAGGACAGTAGAGTCCCTTGTTAGGGTCATTACAAGACTCGGTGATTTAGCGCTCCGTGTGTGTATGCTACGGGGCCTGGTGGGCGTTTTTGCAACCTCTGTGGACATATGTAACCGGTACGTACTTGCACATTGTCGCGGATCGTGGTGACTATGTGTGGGTCGTCTATAAGAATATACTTGGAGGAAACAATGGACAACCAGGCCGCTGCAACGGAATTATTGCACATTCATGTTGCACTCTCGGTCAGCTTCCTTCACGATGAAGATAGCTTTTTCGATATTTATATAACTATCCAACGGACAGGTAAGCGAACTGTTTTACGACACCACGGTTCCTTCCCCTCTCTTTTTAAAACGTATTTCTAAATTATACGGCTACCACTAAAGAAGGGGGTTTTCTAAGCACAATATATATAATTAAGAATACAATTGAATATCTGATGATCAAAGATCCAAAAATGCACGCAATTATAATCGCAAAGAGTTGCGAAGAAGAGGCAGATGGAGTTCGTGTCGGATTTGTGGATTTTCTGCGAGCTTTGAACACTCTCGTGGGGACGACTCGGCCAACATGAGGTAGCGAAAGTGAAGATGTTGTAGGAGGGAGTGCTGCTAGATCTTCCTCTCGAGATATAAGGGATACTGGCTCGGTCGGCTTAGCTGCGGTGATTACGTATCCGATGCAGGTCGCTCCAAGTACATAAAACATAAAAATTAGATTCGAGATCTTCATCATGTCCTATATCGCTGTTTATAGATTAGTAGTATGACGGGTTGCAACTTGCAAAGTGCCGGTTCGTGCGATCTGATGGAATTCTGGGCGGAGTTCGGACTCGAAGTCCGATTTGGGCTACTACTGATGTCGGGCCTGCAAGGATATTGTGGTGTTTGAGGAATTTGCCTTGAGTCTAAGAATATCGCAGGTTCGATATCCAAAGAGTGTGGAAGATTTGTTGAACTTCAAAAATAGTCGATAGTCAACAAAGGGTTTCTGGGACTACTTGAAAGCAGGTCAAGAATGTTTCAATATGAAGCAAGTTCGAGGAGATAGTTAAGGAGATAACAAAGAAAACAATCAAGGGGACAATCAAAGAGGCCAGAGAATGGTATACAAAGATCATCTCCTCCTGCTTTGTTCAATGAATCAGGGAAACTTCAAAGGAAGGGTGATTGCTTGTGTGACCACATTCATGGTGACTGTTTGTAGCTCAACTTGGAATTTGTGATGGTAATTCTAAGGTCGATAGCATTTTTGATTTCGTATCAATGGATCCTGCTTGCTTAAAAGTCTTTGTTTGTACCACCACTAATATTCCGTATCAGATCAAGGTTTGCCCCTATTCCGAGCTCGCTTATTTCAACAATTTCTCCACGCTAGTAGTGTGTTATATTAAGAAAGTACACATTGACTCTCAAACATGAGAAAAGATGAGCAATCAAGAAATGCGATGCTAAAGATGTTACGACTGTTTAGAATTTTGTTTCTTGTGTATTCATGAGTCATCCCCATCTCAGATATTCTCTCGTCAGTGGAGAGCAGAGAATAACAACTTCTATAACGTCAACAAGGCTCTCATAAGGAACCGAAAGTGTTCCATAGGGGTCAGAAGTGGAGACTCGAGTATACATTTTGCTGAATACACACTTTATATTTCATTTTCTATCTTCTATTCCATGGCGCGAGGAACATCGCCTCTAAACCCCAGCCTGATTCCTCTTTTATCGAGCTACCTCCTCATCCGGATGCGACCTCTCATCGTCCTGAGCTGCCAAATGTGGCTAGTCAGTGTTGAGTGCGCATCGAGGTTTCCATTCATGCGGAATCTGCCATCAATGCAATTGATATTCCGAGAAAGGGAAACACTCAACTGCAGTTGAATCCAGTTTTCTTCTGACGGGGCCACAACAACCAAGCTATAATGACGACGGCACTCAGAAACATGCTCCCACCCGTAAATATAACCACATTCCGGAATCTCGAGATGGCATATGAACCCACAGCAATCTTTTGAGATAGTAAGGCTGAGCTGATCGGACCCACAAGAACATTTCCAATGCCTTGGCAAAAACAGAAAAAGGCGTAAGTTGCCACCATTGCGGATGGATCATCGCTCACGGCTTTCCCCATTCCGACTCTGAGGGGACCAAAGGCCCATGCAAAGAATCCGTAGAGGATACTAAAGAATATTAACAAGCCGAGAGATTTTGCCAGGCCCCAAATAGCCAGCACAGCAATAGCAGCGATTGCCGAGCAGCCGATGACTAGCCAGGGTACCGAACATTTCTTGTCAGTCATAAACCCGATGGCGAATTGGCCGCACGTCTGAGAAATCGACATAATGGCCAAGATAAGAGCGCCCTCAGTTGTGCTCAAACCTAATGCTGTAGCGTATGTGGGAAGGTAAATGGAGGGGAAGAATAATCCCAGACCTTGGACCAGTGTAGCCATGGAGTAAATATAGAATAGAGGCTTCTTGAGGAAGGACCAGTTGACTCTGGCCAATACTGCTTGTTCGGAAGCTGGCAGTCGCCCTTTGAGTAGGGGGATTAGAGGGCCAGTAAGTACGGTCAAGCCGATTGCAATTATCCGCAGTGCTGTCTTGTAGCCGTACTTCTCGAGCAAAGCAGATGTGATGAAAGGCATTACTGCACCGGACGCACCTGACGCGCAAGCGATGATCCCGAAGGCCATCCCTTTCCGCTGAATCCACCACTCATCGATCATACAAAGTATTGGATAGATCAAGGTGACGAAACCGAGCCCGTACATCATCCCCTGCGTGGCGATTAAGCCACCGACCGTGGACGTAAATGATGCAGCGACGAGACCACCTATACAGAGCGGCCATGCGACCCAAATTTGTTGACGATTGTACTTGGGAAATCGCTTAGTGAGGATTGCGACCAGTGGTGCACCGAGGTAACAGAGTCCTTGTGCCATAGTACCAATGAGAGCAATCTGCGAACTTCCTTCGAATTCCGGCTGTTTGGAATAGAAGTCCTGGAAAACACCAAAGGAGATGGGAAAGCCTATCGGTCTGTTAAAAATATAAACGAGAATCTTCTTGGTATTGAGTTACAAACCCCATAACAATGACTCAAATACGAAAGCAGCGATCAACACCTTCCATGCTGCTGCGCCACCATCCACAGGCAATAGTTGCTGAATCACGACATTCTCCTCTTCGGGATCTGAAATTCCCCCAGATCGTCTCGGAATTGTCTCAGTCTGTTGATTGTTACTACCAGTAGACAAGTGCTGATCCCAGTAATTGAGCTCCACAGAGTTTTCTGAGGTTGTGATCGTTGAAGTCGCCATTGAGCAGAGTAGTCGCTGGATTACAACGGGAATGGGTCCTCAAGACGGCGAAAAGGCTGTTGCAAATGATGGGGATATTTTTCTTCGAAAGTCCAAGTAAGGAGGTAGATATTCGTTGAACATGACACAAAGTGACGGTCAGTCTAGGACATCGACCAGGCTGGCCATGATATATATAGGCAATTTTTTGATGAGTTTGGTGCCCAATCGAACTAGCGATCGTATTTTTGTTCGTAATGTCGTCCCCCCACGCCCTTCACTCCGCATGTGCGTCCACCTACAAAGTGGGATACGGGGAAATTTTTCGGCTGACCGTCCACCTTGGTAGAGTCATAGTGTGCTAGCCAATTAAAACATGCTAACCAACAATGAGGTCATCAATATTGTATGAAGTTTCTACGAAGTAAGAGGAAATGCCTACCGAGACAAATTTACCTCTATGGAGAATGGAAGCCGAAGGTTTGGCTTGAGATGAGTTCCAATTGGAGCTGGCGAGGTTTGTTGGAAATGTGGGCCATTTATCTCGTTACTGCCCCCTTTCAGATCGTCATGTGTATAAGGTTGATGTCTCTCGGCTCTGAGTTGAGAGTGGTTTAAAGAGACTTGAAGCCTGGTATCAAGCTCCATGTAGACTACTTAGATTTCGAGTTGATACATCATTGTTCTACATGCCAACATACCTATTCTTGACATCCTGCTCTGTCTCCCTCAGCCACTTCTCATCGATCCGATCAAGCGCCATGTATGGACTTGTGTCTCCGCCGAATGCCCTTGCCAGCGCCGTCCCATTACCTAGGTATGCCCAAGGATTGTTCTTGCACCTGTCAATACGGCAATTCACATGTCACGATTCTGAAGAAGTACTTACGTTCTGGTATCTGAACTCAAAATCTTCGAATCTCGGTTGTTCAATCGTCTCGATGTAGTGAAGCGATTCACCGGGCCACAGGGCGTTGACGCGGTTGGTCTTAGGATCTTTGTACCAAGATCGGCAGTCGTCCATCCAGACGGTCGATTTCATGAATTCTTGGACGTGGACATTGAAAGCGTCGGTTACCTCTTGTCGCGGTATGAACGAGGCGATTTGTTCGTTCTGAGGGGTGTTAGTAATGGGGCTATGGCGAGAAGCCTGATAGGTACGAGGGAGGAATTACCTGCATCTTCTTGATAAACTTCACCACGTAGCAACCGACAGCTTCGAGAGGGCCCATGACTGAACCGTTGCCAATAGGCCATGATGGGCCAATCTGTGAACGTGTCAGCACAAAGTCTACAGTATTCACCTCCTGAGGAAGCCAGTACGAAGGTAAAGAAATTAGGCATATCCGGCACCGCCATGCCCAGATATGCTTCCGGCTGTGTAGCCCACTTCTTGGCCAAATCGACCCCATCCCTGCCCACAATTGGAAATGAAGGTCTAAAGCTCGTATCAAACCCAGTTGCACAGATGATTGTATCAACCTCCTTGCTCACTCCATTCCCCCCTATAATCGAGGTCTCCGTGATCTTCGTCACCTCCGCGAAATGCACCGAGACGTTCGGCTCTTGGATAGATGACATATATGGATCACCAGGTGTGACACGTCGGCAGCCGACGCTCCATTTGGGCGTCATTCCTGCCGCAAGGGCGGGGTTGTTGATTTTGCTGGCGGTGCGCTTGATATAGTGGTCTAATGCCTGTTGTTGCACCGCGGAGCCGCGTCGGAATATATCGAAGCCTAAGTTTACCTTGTCTTCGAGGCTTTTTGCGTGTGACACGAGCTCTTTAGGGCTTCGACGGAAGGTGGCTTTCTGCTCGGATGTGTCTGGTGCGGTTAGATAGGAGATCAACAGGTTATAGGACAGGATAAAAGATACATTCGATGTTTCTGCCGTTGTTACCACCGACCTCGACGAACCAGACAGGAGTGCGAACAAATACATCAATCGATCTGACATATGGCTGAGACACTTGTCAGCGAGCTTGTTGAACCATTCTATACATGCACTACTCACCTGCATACTTGGCACGGTCTGGATAGATGAAGCTCCAGATCCAATGACAGCCACCCTGTCCTTGGCCCACTCTTCCTTTTGATAATTGTCCGGCCAGCGGGCAGTATGAATCATTTTCCCTTTGAACTTCTCAATCCCCTCGATTTCGGGCCACTTGAATTTATTCAACACTCCCGCAGCTTGGAGCAAGACATCGCACTCATCGGTGAAATCGCGTGTTGACCCGTTCGAACCAGTCTCGCGGAGCTTGACAATCCATTTCGAGGATGTTTCGCTCCAGCGGGCTTCGAGTACTTCAGTAGAGAACTTCATATATTGTCGCAGGTTGAACGTCGTGACAACTCGGTCGAGGTAACTCCAGATTTCTTGGGCGGAGGAGAAGAACTGTGACCAGTCGGGCTGGGTATGTGTTAGAATAGGCATTTAAAGGGGATTTCTGCGAGGAAGGTTACATTCAATGCGAATGAGTAAGTGTATGCATGACTGGGAATATCGCACGCGCAGCCAGGGTATTTGTTTAGCAACTGGGAGAAGATGCAAGTTAGTTCAGTTCTTCCACGGGGGTATAAAATGGTACATACCCATGTCCCTCCGATATCATGGTTCATCTCATACATGACAAAATCAACATTTTGCAAATCCTGCTCCATCTTAGTACACCTACTTCCCCTTGGCAGGACTTCTCACCTTCTGGGCATGGTATGCCATCATGATCCCCGACACGCCGGTGCCAATCGTTATGACCTTCAACTTCCTGTTCCCTACGAATTGCACTTGTTAGCATTTGACAAGTTTTGTACTCAATCAGAATTCTCACTCGTATGGAAGAGAACTGTATCTGGCACGTTGTACGGCTGCTCCGCCATAACACCATCTGTAGAACCATTTGTCGACTCGATATCAACATGGCTATGCGGAGCCATTTTCCTTGGTATCTGCCTATCTTTTCGCTTTTTTAAAAAAAAAAATAAAAAAACGACTTCAGATGTGTATAATTAGACGTTGGAATGGCCGAAACAAGAACTGCGAGAGACACAAATCCTTCTGTTACACAAGTCCCTTCGGCGATCATGGAGTGTTGCTTCGTATTATAAGCGTCTGGCACTTATAGTGGCTGTTCGTTTATGAGTCGCGTACTATCGTTCCGTGTCGTAGGCCGTGAAAGACCGTTGTCCGGCCGTCCAAGGCGAAATCCGCACGGGGACCATCACGTTTGGCCCAGGCCGTTTCCTACACTCCACACCCCAGACCCCACACCCCGCACTCCGGAGTTCCTCCCTCTACGAAATACCTCTGGTGCCTCTGTCTGCGCCAAACCGTCCTAAGCCACGATTCCTCTTCCGCTCGCCGGCCCCCGAAGTTCCGGGGTGAGAACAGTGCCGTCCACGGTTGAGTTGAGTTGAGAGGCGCACAATGATTTGCTTGATTGGGAGGCAGACTTAGGTCATCGCTCCAATGTAGTTGAGAGTGTGGCCAAGAGCATCCGCAGCTTGGAATACGAAGACACTTGTAGACGAACAAACAGCCAGAGGGACCGCAACATGAGGTGAAAAGGTGTGGTAGCGGAGCCGACGGCCAAACCCGGCTATGTAGTGATTCCCATCTATCCAGCAAGGGGAGTGAGTGGATGCCTCAGATCGGCTGAGCAACAGCAGCTGCTTCTTGATCATAAACCATCACTGGGACTAGGGAGAAAGTCTCTTCTCTCATAGAAGCAGTCGAAGACTTTCGAGCAGAGATCCATATAATGTATATTAATAAACACCAAAATATAAGGTCGTCTCGTATCAGAGAAACTCCCGGATTGTGTTGTTTTCCTTTTTAAGTGTCTTTAAAATTTGGAGTAGACCTTTCCCTAATTTTAAAGAGACTCTAAATGTTGTGATTAAGCAGGGGGGAATAACTAGAGTGGCGATTAATAGCGTGATTAAAATAATTAATAGTATAACCAATTATAGTTATTTTATTATTATTAAGTGGTCTCTTTAGGGAAAAATAGCTAAAGAAAGTAATATATTAATAATAACTTTATAAACCTCTTGAGAAAAAATTTATGATTCCAAAACTATAAATTCGTCTCGTAATAGGGTGCGTCTCGGGACGGAGGAACAGGCGTTATTCCTTTATCATGGAACCTTTCTTTAACTGCTCCGGATTTCCAAACGACCCTAATGGTCGTAATTAAGCAAGGGGGAACCGCCGAAATGGCGATCAGTAGAATAATAAAACCAATCGATAGTATCACTACCTACACCCTTCTTCTTATTGCTAAGTGACCTACTTAGGGAGAAATAGTTGAAGAAAGAGATATATCAATATCTGCTTCGTCGACTTGCAACAAAAATAATTACAATACCTAAACTCCAAGTCTATCTCGTGACAGGATGCGTCATTGGACGCAGGGAGAGACGTTTCGCTTGAGAGTTGACTCCGGTTTAATTGTTTATCAGTTTGATTTCATTTTCTCCGGCACAGGATTGAAAAGGATCCCCAGTACAGTCTTGTGAGTCCCATCAGACATCCAAGGCTACAGTCAGCACCATGCTAGCTGCGAAAAGTACGCCGAGTGTCTGGATAGTGAGAAAGTAAATCAAAATAGAGGCAATGAGCATAACATAGCCCCATAACCAGAGATCCAAAGGAACAGTGTTTCTGTTCGCAGGAGAGATCTGCTGGCCCTTGCCACCTGTACTTCCTCCTCCTACTGCGGCCCCAGCTCCTGCGCCGCGTCCGCTCGATCCACTTCCTCCTTTGCATCCGCTTCCATGGCCTCCCCCTCCATGTCCCCCTCCTCCTCCATGGCCGCCACCGCTACCTTCGTGCTCCGTGAAGTTATTTGGCTGAGGAGTGTCATCGGGAGGGAGTTCGATGAGAGGTGTGGAATCGTTGATGTGGGGGATGGCTGAGGGTGAAGGTCGACGTGTAGGTGTGAGCCCAGTAGAAACTTCTTCCGATCTAGGTGGTGAAACAACTGAAGCCGAGAGGGTGGCCAGTGCTAGAAAGCAGAGTGATGTGGGAGTGCTGAACTTCATTGTTGTAGAGGATGTCTTCTTTCGATGGGTGTTGGATCCTAGATTTGGTTCTAGACTTGGTTCTAGGAAGGAACAGGAGTTGGGTTATATAGACGAGTAGATCGTCGTCTCTTTTGTTTCGACAGGCCCCTGCTGACTTTGTTCTGACGAAAGGTCTTGTATTCACAAAGGCATTGTTCACTTCGATTGGCCGGCTGCTTGTCGAATGAGAAAGACAGAAAGACTAAAATCTAATGAGAGGTGGTCAATGATCTCTTTGTCTACTTATCTCAATTGTTGTCTATGACGACGCATGTACATTCAGAGTCTTTCTTCTCCAATTTTAAGTGTTGACATCACGCAATTAGGATGAGTGCTTTCGGCAGCCCAATGTTGAGAAGAGGCATCATGCAACAAAGGAGGGGTTCGAGAGAAAAGACAATCTTTCAAAATTGCCACTATCGTAGCCGATTAAATTCTGATCTAAACTTTCCAGTATACGAGAAACACAACGTATATACTTTTTCCTGATGTCTCCTTATCTCACATAACATCTCCTTCAACTTGCCCCTGCTCCTACAATCCAAAAACCCCCTCCAGCATCTCCCACGCAAGCAAAGCTATACTCACAATAGCCACATCGAGACCATATCCTCTTCCGCCAGCTGAACACGGTTCAACCTCCAATGCAGTCGTCATTTCTTTGGCTAACATCATGATATTTCCATCGCTTGGTTCGTTGATTTCATGACCTTTCTCTACTTCTTTTGGTCCGCTTCGCCTTCACCTTCAACTCCACTATCTTTGACTCTTTCTTCACTGAAAATATTGCCCCCATGTTGCGTGGATTCGTTGACGATGGGTACGATATTTTTTGGTTGAATGTGCATGGACTGGCGTGAGGCTGTTGGTTCCATTGACGCTCGGAGGGAGAGTCGATAAATGGTTTCCGAGGACTGGAATCGATAGTGCTGCCCATGTTGCGAGATATGAGAGGTGTAGAGTTAGGAAACGCATATTATACGTTAAGTTTGTTTGAAGTGATCGTTGAGACTCCAACTGCTGCCTGATGCTGTAGTTTTGGATAAACAGGGGAGTAAGAGGTCTTATGGTGGTACAAAGGATGGGAGTATGGTCGAAGGAAAAATTTCAAAGCTTTTATACAGAGAAGATTTGAGTGTTAGTCAAGCTCGGAGATGAATGCTTTATTCTCGACCGAGACTTTGAATCCCATCCAAGTTATAACAGCGTAAGTGAGCAATGCGATTGGGAAGTATACAATTAGACTCGCATCGGTATCTAATACATTCATAAAAAGATCGTGAAATGTTGGCTTTTGTGAACCTTCTCGGCTTAATATCGTTTAGCATGTTGACATAAAAAAATTGAACATTAATACAATATCGCTTTTGCTACCTACTTCTAATCGAGACACATTCATTCCATCTCTAACCCGTCCTCTCTAATATCATCCAGCTAAACCTCCACAGTCCAATCCAACATCAACGCTCCCTTAACCAGCAGGAGCAATAGCCAGAATCCCCACGACGCCCACCAGCGCTGTCCATCCCATCAACACAGCCACACCATCACCATCACCATCCTCATCATTCAGACCATTGGTTTGGATATTCTGCCTTCTCCTCTCTTCCGCCTCCTGAATTTGTTCTCTTTTCCTGCCGTCCTCGCCATCTTCCACCCCATCCCCCCTCTCATTACCATTGCCGTTCGGTATCCATTCCATGCTTACAAACTGTGTATCTTTTGTTGCCGCAACATATCCATCTCCTGCATTTTTGCCCCTATGAGGTTCTTCGTCCAGGAAATCCGACTCATCGTTATCCTTAGCATCATCCGAATTCGAATCCGGCTTCAAATTTGAATCCAAACCGGCATCTCCATCCCCTGAGTCCCCTCCCATCTCCCCACCCCTCTCCCTCACAGCCTCAGCAGCTCTATCCACCATCCTCTGGACAATAACAATATGCGGCTTTAATGTGTAAGGGGGTTTGATCTCTATTCTCTCACTTCTCCTCTCTCTTTCCTTTTCTGGTTTTGAATCTTAGTCTTGAGTCTCTTCTTGTACGTGAGATACGAGTTGAACTACGACCGTGCCGACCGTATCGTTCCTTGGTCCATATCTATGGCTATGGTTGAGTGGGTGGTCGTGTCTGTAGCTGTGGGCTGGTGCTGCTGATACAGTTCTTGTAAGGCTGAGGAGGTAGGTGGAAATAAGAAGGACGGACGTGATATTCTTCATAGTTCGAGCTTTTGAAGGGAGGAAAGGTTAGGATGTTTGCTGTTTGCTGTATGAGGATGAAATGGTGGGGTTCGTAGTAGGCAATGTGCTAGAAGGTTTTAAGTGCATGGTTTGAGAAGTGGGTTGGCCTTGATAACTTTGATCTACGGATTGTATGTACGGGCTGAAGTTGGAATCACAGTGGTATAGTATACTGTTGAAGTGTTTGAATGACAGGTCAGGGACGAGTTCGAGATGATTGCACTTTCGATAAGGACTACGCAATCCAAAAACAATAACATACAATAGCAGAAGAAGCCCATCCAACTCATACCTCTCATCCACACTCATTCACAACCTACCTCCCCCAACGCCCTCAATACTCTCCGCGACCTCCCTAAAGATACCCCTCAGACGCCTCTGATACCACCACCCCCAATACGTACTCAAGCACAGAAACCCCACCGCCACAGCTCCCGTCCGAACCCACCACGTATGCGCAGCCATGATGACAGCCGCAGAATCCGTGCTGAGATTCACATATGCCTCAGAGTCATCTGCATATCTCCCGCTCCAGTACCACACCGGCAAAGCACAGAGACAGTTCCTATACACGCCTACAAGTTGCATGATCGTGCCTCCGAGAGCGGTGAAGATGCTGGCGATCCCGAAGAGGGAGGCGAGAGTCCAGAATGCGATGCAGCGGAAGAGGTTCCAGCGCATGGATAGGGTGTGGCGTGTCGGTGTGTGGATCTTTTCTGAAGAAGGACAGAGGGTACAGGAGGAGAGGACCCAGACCCAGAGGGAGATTTGAAGGGTTTGAGTGAGGAAGTAGAGGAGGAAAGTGAGGGAGCGGCATGAGAGGCCTTTTTGGGGCGTGAAATAAGATGTTAGGAAGGCGAGGAGGAAGGGGATGAATATTGGGAGGATGGTTAAGAGGAGTATTTTGAGCCAGGTTCGGAGGGTAAGTGTTGTATGGGTGCGGAGGGAGAAGAGTTGTGAGGGCGGGGGCGAGGGCGATGGGGATTTGCTATCTTGGGTTCGAGGAGGGGTGGAGACGAGACGTTGGAGCCACAGGGACTTTGAACGTCCGCGAAACCACATCCATTGTGTTTTATAGCGGCTGCGGAAAGAGAGCGCGAAAAGTTTCAAGACGGGTGGGTGAGTTATGGTTGCTGCAGAGACGGCGGACTGAAAGGTTGATGGGTTGTTGCCTGCTAGGAGGAGGGACGAGATAATGGCAACGTGTGGGATTGTCATCCACCTTGCAATGTTAGAGATGTGTTCTGAGTATGATTGAGTGACTTACCACATCCCAAATGCGAGTGCATGAGCAATATCGTTGTTACCAAGATTTGATAGGATGTCGAATAGTGTGTATAGGAAGCCACCTGCGAAGAACACAATGGGCACTCCTACGGCCGACCCGAAGCTATTGACAAGTCAGTATGGAAACCAAAGTGTAGAGGATAGACGATGGCATACGCTGTTTGTGTATCGAGCATGGAAGGGAGTCTCGTAGATGGATGTGGTTCCTGAAGTAATCTCTCCAGATCATTCCAAGGATCCTCTTCTGCCTCCTCGTCGACTTTGCAGACTTATTAGCTAGATAAACCAGCGATACTAAAATTAAACTTACCGCTATTCGATTGAAAATCCAAATTCCCAACGAGAATGATATACAAAAGTCTCGTTGCAAGGTTCTTGTCCAGCGTTCCACGATCAAGTCCTCGATGAACGAAATCCAGAATTCGACTATCCAGAAAAGCTTCAAAGACACCACTCAGGATCATGGGCCCGGCGAAGGCAAAGCAGAGACAAAGCCAGATGATCGTGTCGGTCAGGACGATTGCTGCAGCCACCAGGAACCGCAAGGGCGTCATGAAGAAACTCCAAGTGTTGTCCAGCCTGGGCATGAAAAGTCGGTCGCTCACTTCGAGTTTCCGTCGTCTAGGAATACTGAGACAGAATACGAGACATGGGAAGATGAATGCAACCATGGGACCGATCCATTGTTGGATTTTTTTGGGCTGGGAGATTTGCCAACCGGGACACTGCTCGTTGCACCATTTGAATGAAGATCTGACAACTGGAGCCCCAGAATGATTACCGTTGTAGACTGCAGTACATGGGAATTGATCTGCTTGTAAGATGTCTGAGGCGGTAGTTCCTGGAGAGAAGAAGTTTGGATTCGATATGGCAAGGCTTCCATTGGTGAGAGTGAGGCCGTTATTGAAGGCTGTGAAGCAACAGTAAGATAGTTTCATTCCTCCTAAAAGAGGGTGAGTTGTAGGCTTATGAGTGGAATTCAAGTCGGCCAGTTCAGGGAAGAGGTCACTCAATTCAGTGTAATTGCCATCCAACTGCTTGGTGGCCTCCAAAGCAAGAGCAGGAACGACGAGAAGTACGACTGTAACAACGCGCATTGTGATGATTCGACTACAAGAATAAGACTCGATGGCTTTATCCCAGACATGTTCCCTGATGTTCATTATAGCGTTCATCAATCATGGCCAGGCTTCCCGCACACCTCATCAGGAAGGGGAGAGGCTGTGAGGTTGGCTGCAGATGACAACTCCAACTGTTCATGCGCACCGCCTTTTCGCAGCTCAAGTTTGCAGCCTTGTACAGTTTTGTGGTGATTGGATGATATTGGCCCCCTCAGTGCCAGTTGGCAGGGTTATAGTGAATATTGCCGGGTGACCCCGAGGCTGTGTCGAAAGCCACAACTTAATTTGAAGGAAGTAGAAAGCACGCAATTGAGCAGACGATCCAGACTCTCAATAATGTCATCATTGCGCCCGACTTATTGGGCAAGTAAGAGAGACAGCCGAGAAGCATTTCAAAGCATTTCTTCGACTTGAGTCACCTGCGTTGTACTTGGGCGGATTCAACGGGCTAGTGCAGCATAAGGAGGATGTGCCGACGTAGTACGATTCCGATACCAATCGGATGTTTGGAGTTCGACGGATTCCGTACGACGTACTGAACATGATGTTTGCCTACCATGAAGTGCATTTTGAGAAGAGAAAACGGGATTACATCTGGAGAGATTCCTAGTTCAAGGGTCTTGTGTTCGCTGTGGTTGAGAATGATTCGAAGAGGGGTATGCCAGGTTTTGAGTCCTCTGCGAAGGTATTTACTACCGTTCAGTGTGTGTCTCTCGTCCACTTGGAGGTACCTGGTATTTACTACCACAATGTCTGCTCCTCGTACCTCGTATGTTCGAGAAGAACACAACAATTCTGCAACATATCTGGGGCAAAGGTACTTGGTGTTTGCTATCCTCGGGCCGGAGTGGAAAGATGCGTGATGACATGCTTTGAAAAAAGATTGTATGACCATCAACTAAACGCAAAATAAAAGCAAAAAACCAATTTCCCTTACCGTACCAGCATCAATAATCAAAGCGTGGGTGTGATCATCTGCAATGCAAGTCGATTGTGGTAGCCAATGTGTGCATCCTGTTCGTAAGTGTATATCTGCCAGGAACGCCAAAAGCAGGGGAAAGGCTTTATGCAGGATAAATATCGAAGAGGCTCTAGGAATATACAACGACCGAAATCCACTTCTTGTCTTCAGTTGAAGATGCATCGGGGATTTGTTGTCCATGCCGGTTGCCACTAGACATGATGACGAGACCCTACCAGCAATGGCGGATGCAGACAGCTAGGCAATCAGTACTACACTGATGCGGCATACTACGGTGCTGTACTACTCTCTGCCCGATCAATGTGCGGCAAGATATCATCCCACGTACTAGGACTCTAGCTTGTACGGCGTTGACGTTGAACAAAAAGATGGTGTTGATAGTTGATTGTTATTGAAGGAAGGAGAGTAGAGGAGAGTGATAGATCGACAGGTCCTTATCGCCGCTTGTCCGTATGGCGCTGCGCTGGTGGGCTTTGCTCTTTCTCCCCCAGCCCAGCCAGGCGAGGCCAGCAGGGCAATTGGAAATCGCGTCATGGCCAGCAACCCCACTACGAAGGACATCCCTCCCTCAGGCATCACAAGCCTCCCCTCTGCCCTGGCTATCTTCTCCAAGATTACAAACGCCCCTCCCCCTCCTCTTACTGACCATGGAGCTTCATCTCACCTCTTCATCCATCCTGCTCTTCCAGCACCAGCATGGCGACGTCAACAATCCTCCCAGCACAGAGCACCGAAGCTCTCGCCATAACCTGCGCCGACCCAGCCTGTGCAGACCCCAAAGACGAAGCCCCCGCAGACTTCACATACAAGGACGGGGCTCTGAAATGGGATTCCACTGAGATCCGCGACGAAGATGTGATTACCGTCCTCAATACACTAGGCGGCACGGCCGAATATACAATCTTCAGTCTGGAGCCAGAGAAGGCTGCAGCGCCGGAGGAGAAGAGTGAAGGGAAGGAAGATGGAGAGGGGCAGAAAAAGAGCCCTTTCAAACTACGGACTACGAATGCCACGGTCCTGCCGCAGGGATTCCTCGATAAGTTCCAATTCCAGGGTCTGCCTGCGTATCTGCAAGATGCGAAGGATGTGCATGTCCTAATCTCGACTCTGTCTGGGACTGGTCTGGCAGTAGCTTTCTTCGACGAGATCCTGCATCCCCTACTTCGAGCTATCAGTTTCGAGGATGCGAAATATACTGTTATCAAGACGAAGAGTGCGGAGTCAGTGAAAGAGTTTACGCGGTTCAACTTGACTGATGGTGCGAATGAGGGCAAGGAACAAGTGGTTATAATATTGAGCGGAGATGGAGGGATCGTGGATACGATCAATGAATTACTACAAGGAAAGGAGAGACCAAGGTATGTTTACTGCATGCTTGCAGTTGGACTCTGCCAACATTTCTAGCACATACGTCAAGCCAACATTCGTCCAACTTCCTCTCGGCACAGGCAACGCTCTCTTCCACTCCCTCCACAAACCATCACTCCTCCCCTCCATCTACATCCAAGGTCTCCGAACCCTCCTTCACGGGACACCCAAAGCCCTCCCTATATTCAAAGCTACATTCTCGCCCGGTGCCCGCCTCCTCACCAACGAAGGACAAACGGCAACTCCGATACCAGATAATGTAGTATACGGTGCAGTCGTAGCCAGCCACGGCCTACACTCAACTCTAGTCGCCGATTCCGATACGACGGAATACCGCAAACATGGTGACAAGCGATTCGGACTCGTTGCGAACGATCTCCTGTACCCGAAAGACGGAGCCCCTCACAAATACAAAACAGACGTCACTTTATTCCAAGATGGGAAGGAAATCCTACTGGACCGCAAGGAACACGGTTATGTCCTAGCGACACTCGTCAGCAACCTGGAGAAGGCATTTACTATCTCCCCGGAAAGTAAACCCTTCGAAGCCGCATTGCGAGTCGTGCATTTCGGGACGCTGAATGGTGATGAGGCTATGGATGTTATGAAGGCAGCGTATGATAATGGGAGCCATCTGAAGAATAGTCAAGTGGGCTATGAAAAGGTCGATGGGATTAGGGTTGTGTTTCGGGAGGAGGGTGATGATTGGAAATGGAGGAGGTGCTGTATTGACGGCTCGATTGTTGGTGTTGAAGAGGGTGGCTGGATGGAAGTGAGGGTTTTGAGTGAGGGAGAGGAGGCTATCAATGTTGTGGCTGATTGAATAGTGGTGGGCTCAAACTCTGCATCAAGATCTAGAATCTACTACTCTCTAATGTTCTCGGTAGAATACAGGACAATGAACTCTTAGACTCCAATCCCAACTGCAATACCAGGTTCTTTGCGTTTTGGAAATGCCGACAGGAAATGAACGAGCAGCTCCCAAACTCCCTTACAACCAATTACAAAGTAACTCCTTGAATGCCGCCACTGGAATTGAGGACATTGAACATCACTCTTTCTCATCATCCTCGTCCTCGGTATCTTCACTCTCTTCATCCTCGGGATCATCATCTTCACTCTCTTTATCTTCGTCATCCCCATCCTCACTCCCCTCGTCTTCCTCACCTTCATCCTCATCTTCAGAAGATGAATCAGGAGCACCACCATTCCGTCTCTCCTTATTATGTCTACACAACTCATCCCAAAGATCTCTCGTCTCTCGAATATCTTCTATCTTGGCGCCGTGAACAGGCCACTCCTCGAGTTTATGCTTGGATTCTGAGAAAAGCTTTGAAATTGTTGCGTTGACCTGTGATATCAGAGTTAGTCAAGTCGGTCATTAATTAGTACTATAAATCAGAACCACAGCGAAGAGCTAGGCAGAAAATTGAGATGACGAAAAGATAACTTTGGCTGTAAAGAGGAAATTAGGTCAGGCAAATAAATAACTCACACAAGTATTGCCCCCACCTCCCCCACCCTCTCCCCAAACTCCAACTCCCCCTCCCCCACCACTACCACCAGCAAGCCTAACATCACAATCAACCAAATTCAAATAAACCGAATCAACCAGCTTGATCAACGCCTCTGCAATCTCCTCCTGCAGATCCCTCTTCAACCTCTTGAGTTTCGGATCTGTTTCCTCATGGTCCTGCCAGATCCAGACCGTGTTGATGATGTGCCCGATGGCTTTTGTCGTCCACCAGATGGTTATCCAGGGCTCGGCGGTGAGGAGGGCTTTCCAGTAGGGGTAGCGGTGGTGGGTGTAGGATGTGAAGGGGATGGGTGGAGGAGGAGCGGACTTTGGGATAGTGGTTGGGAGGAAGAGAGAGTTTGGATCATCTTCTTCTGATAGCTCTGGGGTTTCGGCCGGGAAGAAATTGCCTTTGAAGAGGAAGTAACTGAGATATTTAAAGTCAGTAATCCTAAGAATACTCCTAGACTCTCTAGTCTCTCTTATTCTTCTTTCACTATGTATACATTTCTCAAATTGCTTGATTGCAAAAAGGAAAGCAAAACACTCACATCGCAACAACCATCACCCCCTGCGGCACAACCCTCACCCTAACCTGCCCATTCGCCTTCCCCATCTCACTCCTCACAAACGCCCTCTCCGTCAACGTCAACCTCAAAAACCCCCTCGGCTGCAGCTCCTGGAACCCGGAAATGCTAGGCCCCTTGTAGAAGAACGACGGGTAGCAGAATTTGCGGAGCCAGTGCCATTGTTGGCCTGTGAGAGGGAGTTTCATGGGTGCTTTGTGGACGCTTGAGAGAAGTGCTGAATATGGGATGTAGGAGGTATGGGATGTGGAGAGGTGCGAGGGGATCCGGCGGTCTTTTGGGGGGAGGGATGGGCTGGGGAATTGGAGGGCGGGGTGTGTGGAGAGGTGCGTGAGGAGTTTGGTTTTGAGGATGAGGCGGTCTTCGAGCGTTACTAAGAATAGGATTGTTAGTTGTGAATTGAGGGGTGGGTGTGGAGAGAAAGAGCTTACTGCATAGAGGGGTGGTTTTGTTCTTGGGTGGCATCTTGTGTTGTTTTGTGGTTGACTGCCCGTAGATAGGTTTGTTGACAGTTTGAACCCAGAAGATAAGAACGTGCAAGCGCAGCAGTAGCGCAGGAACAAAAAAAAAACACTAATATCAGCAGAGCCAGTATCAGTAGAAGCCAGAGCCAGCTATTTGAATGGAACAGCAGACGATGCTGACACGAGATGTGGAAGCCGAGTCTTGTGTGGTGCGTGACGAGATGAGAAAGAGAAAGAGAATAATTGACAGTCTCGTTTTCTCGTTTTCTCGAATCTCGATTTTGAAACTAGACAACAATCTAGCTGTTACTAGCCGCTTTATCTCTTTTACTCTTTGTTGGATTGCTAATTTTGCGAGTTTATCTGGATGCAAGCTGGGGGCGTGTTGAATTAGTGGGTAGATTCACTTGAGTTGATGTCAATGTGATAGTATAGAAGCTACAATTGAAGATTCCCATTGTATTCCTCCGGCTTTAGATTTGATTCATTTTCTTGGGTTTGTGTATCTCCAATTACATGTCACTTTGGATCCTTCAACCTCGCTGGATGCCCGACCTAAATCCTTCCTCGAAAGGCTTCTACAATTGTAACCCAAATAATGGCTTCTATTCTCCTCGGCTACCCGCATCTCTGCACTTTGAAGTCGAATTCCCCAAGTTCCTTCCACATTGTCTTTTTTTAGCATTCACTTGTTAGCTTGACTTTTCCTTTGGAGGGCTGACTTCTCGCTTATTTGTTGACTTATTTCACAAAGACTAGCTAACTCGTCAATACAAAGGAGGTCTTCTCGGCTTCATCATTTTTCGCAGCAACAACTTTGTTCTGAAACTTTGGGGTCGAGAATTGACGTTACCTTGATCTCGGTCATTGCGTTGCCAGTACCCGGGAGCTTTTTCAACCCTCGTCGCTAATTCAAGCAAGAATCGTTCGTGCTGGGATTTACTTGAGACTTCAGCTTTAGGTCACCTTCTTGTCACCATCAAGACTTTTTGAGTCATTCTTTGAGGCTTTTGGTTGTTTCACACCTCAAACAATCGCCTTGGGTTCTCCTAGGCTTTGGTAAACACAACGTTCGTGCGAATCTAGTACACATCTCTAACCCCCTCCCCCACCCCCTCAGATTTCCCTATCATGGTGTTGGAATCTTTCTAACAATGTATTGCAGCGCCATGGCCGATCTCATACCACCTGTTCATCTTCTAGCCAACAATAGCAGAGGTGACCGCATAGTTCTCGTCCACAAGCTAGCAGCATAGCACGAAACCGTCCCCAAAGATCGGCACATCTCTTTCTACATCAACCCGATCTTCTTGGACCTACCAGCCGCCGAAAGTTTCCCAAACAAATGGTCTGACCAAGGCGCCAAACGAGCTACAGGAGTTTCGGCAGCGGAATTAAAACAATAGCAGATTGGGACCTCGCTCCACGACAGATGAAGAAAGTGATTGAGCCTCAACTGTTCCTCTATGCTGAGATGACCACGGATATCAACAGCATCTCCCATTTCTTCCCTCAATTTTGCAATCAGTCGGCGCACGGTGAGCGAGCTAAAGTCTTCCTTGAGAAAGCTCGCACGAGACCTCGAGATATTTTGTCGCAGATGATCACCAAAGTCAGCACAGCCATACTTATGTACGTTTTCCTACCCATTTCAAACCCTCATGAACTGACCAGTCGCGGGTATATTATGCAAGACAAGCGTTTCTGCTCCCAAGAACACGGTCCCCTTCCAGAATTCAACACGCCCGAACAGCTCAAAGCCTGGTTCTCCCAAATCCTCACCGAGAAGCCACTGCTATGCATGATATTTGTTTTCAGTCTCTACAGATCCTCGATCGACGTTCCATTCATGTATTTGGACTGGAGATATGGCGTCCGGCTGGATGCGATGAAAGATAACCTCCGACTCATCGTACATCTCCGTCTCTGTGCTTTGCTGGAGCTGATCTTCCGTGCGCAGTTCAACCTTTCTCCGATGGCGAGGGGTGTTGATACTGATACGCATCGCAGATAGGTAAGCTCTCTTGATGAACTTTCTTCTGTTCTTTATTCCATCATCTGAATGTTGACTGATGAGTTCTGGCAGATTACCAAGAACGTAGAGACAGAATTCCGTTCAGGAGAGATTCGGGACTTGCAACCTGACCTCAATGATATTCCTATCCTCCAGACATAGCCGAAGACTACACGTAAGGCTCCTTGGTGGAAGCTGCTGGGTGGTGAAGGCGCGGTTGATGAGATGGATAGCGAGGGTGATGATTAATATGCACAAGACGGCCGGAAGCGTGGCAGAGACGTTGAGGCAGCATCCAACTCGGGCGACCGCATGCGCGACGTCGCAAGGATTAAGACTCTGGGCATGGCACTCTATGTTTGTGTGGAATCTTTCTAAATTGGTACGGTTCTTCGGACATGGGCAGCGGAGGGGCACATCAGACTATTAATGAAGTCTCGAAACTCACTACAGTTGGTCAGCCAATCAACAAAGACAACATTTGCATTTCATATTCATCAAAAACGCAGACAGGCATCGGCTTCTCAAGTAGCTGATCACAAATCAAAATAAATAAAGTAAATCATACTCCATGGCCCACTTCGTTATGGAATTCAAGTGATGCCACGTTATGATCCAGCCTGCGAGCAAGTCAGATAGGGGTAAATCACGCATTCTAGGCTCTGCTTGATGTATTGAAAGTAAATAGATACTTCAAGAATGATTATCTTGTTGATATCCTTTGCTGACTCGGAATTTTTCGATTTGCCTTGGAATGAATCATCAGGTAATTTTGGAGATTCTCAAATTGACGGAAAAAAGGAAAGTCGTCAAATATTGCCTCTAACCCAAGGTCATGAATGTCCTCCATCAAGACCGTGACTCAATTAATTACATCTCGCTCTTAATCCAGAACAACAGATTGCCAAATCTTACCCCCAATCATTTAGTTATTCATTCTCCATACTCCAAACAACTACCTAAAACACCATCAATTACCAAGCTCCGACCGCCCAAAATCGCAGCCGAGCGTCCCAATTCCTAAACCCACACCTCCACTGCAAACACCAGCCATGTCACACTCTAAACCAGAAATCCTATCAAGCGCTACATTCACGAACTGAGCTGTTACGTCACTCTACTCAGACGATCACATCGTAAGATACGATCACTAACAGCGATGTAAATACAAACTGAAGACGAGATAGATAAAGTAATTTGTGATATATGCATACAGAGAATCATATACATACATATCGATCCATCTCTCTCCTTCTTTCTTTCTCCCCATTTTTTCTTTAGCATAAGCGGCTTCACCTTACCTATATCCCTCTCTTCCCAGTCCTTCGCTTACCTATCCCGATATGCACGCCCCAAGAAAACATATATAGTCCATGCCAAAACTATCTACTAACATATCACATCCCCACGCATGCCCCGTCTCCAAACCAACTACGAAAGAAGAAGAATATCTCGTTCGAGAAGTTAAATAAAGCGCTCAAATCAACTCTTCGTCCCATATACAAAAAATGAACAGTGTGTGTATGTACCCAAACGAGTCAAGGTCCTTACAACATCATGAAAGCAACCACACCAGCAACACCAGCGACCATGGCCCCAACGGCACTTCTAGAGCTGCTCGCTGCACCAGTAGCGTAGACGGGCACAGGAGTCTTGGTGGTCGTCACGCCCTCGGCGGAGGAAGTGACTTGGGCAACAGCACTCGGTGCCGCGGTGCCAAGAGGGTATCCCTCGCTGGCTGGTCCCGTGGGGTAGGGTGCCAGAGTGGTGGGAGGAAGAGGCATGATTGTGGCGGTCGACTTGACGATCTTGATGGTCTTGTATTGGGTCGTTGTGCTGCTCAGTGTGGTGGTTGAGGAGTCGTAGCCGTAGAAGTGTGGGACGCCTGCTGGGGAGGAGCTGGATGGGATGGCGACGCCAGTGTAAACGGGAGTCTCGATTGGAGTCTCGACGGGGGCGTATGTGCTTGGGATCGCGGTAGCGACTGGGATTGACTTCTCGGTTACAGGGCAGACGGTTGTGTAAAGCTTGATGATTTCCGTGGTGACGTGGCCGAGTTTTGAGGGGCAGTCTGTTACACTTGGGGCGCAGGAGGTAATCGTGTAAATGGAGGTCGTGTACACAGTTGAAGTGGTGTATTTGGTGACTGGTCCTGTTGGCTTGTAGGTCGTTGGTAATAGAGTAGTGGTTGGATTTCCAATTGGAGTCTTAGTCGATTTGACCTCGGTCTCGGTGACTGGGCACACGGTCGTGTAGAGTGGGATTGTCTTTGTGGTGACACTTCCTACTGGGCAGTTTGTGACTGATGGGGCGCAAGACGTGATGGTCTCTACGCGGGTGGTGCAAACTGTCGATGTTGTGTACTTCGTGGTGCTGGCTGAGGTTGGCTTGGAAGAGTAGGTCACTTCACCTCCGGAACTCTTGGACGAGGATGGAGTGTACGTTGGGGTTGAAGTGGTATCAGTGCAGGTTGTTGAGGTAACTCCTCCTGTGGGGTAGGTAGACTTCGTAGTTCCAACACTAGTGCTCGAGTTGGTGTAGTGATGTCCAGTTGGGAAGCTCGAGGAAGACGACACATAGGTGCTCGATGTCACAGGTCCTGACTTGGTGCTTGAAGATGTTTCAGAAGAGGAGCTCGATGTGGTGGTCTCAGTCTCTGAGCTGGAACTTGGGGTTGGGGTGACATATTCTGAGCTGGAAGATGTCTCGCTAGTGCTGCTGGAGCTTGGTGTTGGTGTGATATACTCAGAGCTTGTTGATGAAGAGGACTCGGTCGAACCGTAGCTGAATGTGTTGCTGTATGAGGGTGTAATATACACGGAGCTGCTTGAAGAAGTCACTGTGGCACTGTAACTGAAAGTCTCGCTGATTGATGGAGTGACATATTCGGAACTGCTCGAGGAGCTCACAGTGGCGCTGTAGCTGAAAGTCTCGCTGTATGAGGGTGTGATATACTCAGAACTGCTGGATGAGGTAACCGTGGCGCTATAACTGAAAGTTTGGCTAATAGTTGGCGTGTTGTAGGACTCGGAGCTGCTCGAGGACTCAACCGTAGAAGTAGCCGAGCTGGAAGTTGAGGATTCCGAAACGGAGACCGAGCTTGAAGTAGCCGACGATGTCGTCGAACTGGAGCTTGGCAGAGCTCCACATTCGTAAACGTTCAAACGGTTGGAGCCTCCGCAGGTCTGGGAAGCGTCACCTGTACAAGGAAGATTGCACTCGGCCTCGGGGGCGGAAACACTGCCGGCGTTCAACGCGTTTCCACAGTAACACTCGCCGGTATACTCAAGACCGTAGAGAGTGTATCCTGAGCAGAAGTCGGCGCACTTCTCAATGGTCATACCTTCGAAATCGGCAAGAACATCATTGGATAGAGCGCGGATGCCGTCGGCCTCAGTGAAACATCCCTTGTAGACACATCCTGTGGCTGTTGGGACGGCACTGGAGGTGGTTGAAGAGGAAGTCGTTGTAAACTCGCCAGCGGCCGTCTTGGAGGTCATAATGCTGCTGGAAGATGAGGTCGCTGCGTTTGAGGTTGAGGATGAAGACGAGATCTTGGTAGATGAAGAACTTGGCTTTACGGACGAGCTGGAAGGCTTGATTGTTGAGCTAGATGGCTTGACTGATGAAGAGCTAGAGATCTTGGTGGAGGAGCTTGTTGGCCTCACAGTTGAAGAGGAAACCTTCGATGAGGACGTGCTAGTGATCTTAGACGATGTAGAGCTCGTAGTTGAGGAAACTGGCTTTGATGTGGAAGAGGTCTTGAATGTCGAGGAACTCTTCGAACTTGTCGTGGAGATCTTCGTAGACGAAGATGTCTTTGACGTGCTAGTGGAAGTCTTGCTAGATGAAACTGTGCTGCTGCAAACCGTCGCTGGAGCGGTGGTGGTTGGCGCATAGGTGCTCAAGAGCTGCTTGATGATCTGGTAATAGTTCTTTCCGGGGAAACTGGATGGGAAGTTGTTCTCAGCATATGTAGCCTCCCAAAGCATGACACCTCCGAATTGAGGGGCTCCGTGCCAGGCATCGATGAGGGATTTGGACTCAAGAGCCGTGAGGTAATCGCCAGCCGTACCAGCAGCGCTGGAGCCGAGAAGACCAAGGTAGAGCTTTGCGCCCTTGCTTGCGCCTTGGTTGACGACTGTTACCCATTTGTTGTAGTTGAATCCACCCTTGTTTCCGTCAGTGGTGTAGTTACGTGCAGTACATCCGTTGGCGCCGTTGTTGTAAAACTGAATGAACAAAAGATCGAACTGTGCGCCGGCAATTGTGAGGCCCATGTTGCCATCAGGGAGTGGACATTGGGGGGCACCAGAAATCAAGTAAGTCTTAGAACATGAATTAACGAGCTTGTACGCAGCGAAGTGTTCACGGAGTCGCTTGATGCAGGCAATGTAGCCGGCTTGGTTGTCTTTTGATACATTAGCGAGATGGACTTTTTTCAAAATGATTTACATGCCTGGGGATGTCTGCTCAATATCAAAATCGAAACCATCAATATCAATGGTCTTGGACAGATCGGTGTTGCTGGCTCCACGGTCCAAAGGACGGACACCTCCCTTTGCAACCCATGAGGCGTTATATGGTCCATAAGCGCCCCACAGGAAATCAGCAAGGTATTCTCCATCAGCCGGCCCATTGAGTTGGTAGTTTCCTCCATCACCACCAAGAGACAACAAAATCTTCTTCTTGGTTTTCGTTTGGCAGTAGTAGATATCTTCTTGGAGTTGAGGGCATTGCCTGTAGAGGAAATTGTTCTTAGGGTTGTTAACACCATTGTAACCCGGGCCTGTGTAATTCCCATCCCAACATTGGTTTCCAAAGTTCTCCGCGACCAGTCCGTTCGCAAGGTTGGGGAAGATGTTGATGAATCCAATCGGAATGATATCGACACTGGAAGAATTACAGAAATGAGCCAAACTTTGTTGGCTGGGTCCTTGTCCCTGGTTCACCATCAGCACAATACTAACCTTCCCGCTGAAAATTTCTCTTACATAGTACATAGCCAAGTTAGCTTGAGACGCTGGGTTGTAATCGGCCGTGACTGAGGACATTAGAGAGAGAGAAGCCGCGGCGGCGGCGATGAGTCTGGTGGAAAACATTATGCTAGAAATAACGACGACAAATAACCTGAAAAGATTGTGGTATGGCCTAAGCCTGTAAAGATTGTGATGACTGAATCGTCAATGAGAGGACGCAAACAAAAGTCTGCACGGCACAACGGTCACCGCAGGGAGGTAGGAGGAGGAGGGGAGGAGTGAAGGTGGTGATGTCGGTGGAGAGAGAGAAAGAAGGGAAAGAGAAGGCGGAGAAGCAGGAAGGAAAAGCCATCACTAAATGGATCTGGCCTAGCAGCCGTTCAAATTAGGTATCTTGGATGGCCCCAATCCTCCGGGAGGTTCTAGTTCCTGGCTAGAGCAGGAGTGACGCCCAAAACATCGGACGAAGTGGCTTGGAATCCTTGGAATAGTGTGATGCGCCGGGGATGTTGTTGTGGAGCGGCCTGCGATAGGGCTCGGTAAACAGTTGCAGGAGTCATTGATGCGCCCAAGGGCGGCACAGTCGAGTAAAACCGTGATTAACACCCCGCTGCGACGCACGCCCCTCGAGGTCCAGTTTTGCTCCTCAAAGCAGACCATACAGAGGCTTGTACTCAGGGGAGTCCATGGTGTTTTGTAGCGAATCATGCTATGGGATTCTCTTTATCTTACCCGGAGACCCATCATTTCGGAGTCCAAGTGCCTATTAGGACTTGGCAAGATTAAGTGTTCCTCTTCAGGCGACTTTTCCGGTACAACAAGATGGAAAATTACCAGCCTTCCTTTCGCTTCTGGTCAAAGATCCTTGTTGTCAGATCGGTGAGTCTTCTCTCCATGTATGTGCCCCATCAAAGATCCAACAAAGATGGAGCGGCTGCACTCGAGATGAAGAGTCCACTCTTCTGTACTCGGTGTCAAGAGATCCAACTTCTGAGTCTCCTTTCAACAGCACAAGAAAAGTCCAACAATCCCGCACCCCTTTCTGACATCCAACTTGTTGTCGAAATACCTCATTATTACTTTGTACTTCATACAATCACATTCTTGAGACGCCGCAATGCTGACACTCTCTCGTATTTTCTCTCGTCGCTTCTGTATCGAGTCAGGCTATTATGGCAACGCGTGTTGATCGGAAGCACCCATCCCATCACGAAATTAACCAAAAAGCTTGTCATCGAGAAAAAGGGGCAAGCGCCTAGACCTTGTCTGTGTCTGTGCCGTACCTGACTAGACCACAACCAGAAAGTGGTTACAGCCAACCAATGAAACCATCTCCAGAACGATGCTATCACTGCCTATCAGAAGCCAAGGGAAAGGCCACCTCCGAAAGTGCATCCACCAGTCCACCAAAGCCCCCCCACCATGGAAATCATCCCTTGGGGGCGGCATCAAGGTTGTGGTGCGAACTTTGATTCAGATCTGGCACCGTGCGCTTTTACTTTTTGAACTTTTAAACTACGGTATGGAGACTTGACTTTTTCGATGATGGAAGTTTATCGAGAGATCAGCACGATCAGCGAAAGCTTCAATCAGCCTCACCCGAAACTCTTTTCCTTCGTTGGCTCTTATTTTAACTTTCTTTGACTTTGAGATTAGCAAGGTGGGGGATTTTCATGCCACTTCGCCCGACTTTCCGGTGTTCTCATGCCGAGAGCCGGATCGTCTTGATGACTTAGACGAACCTCAAGCCAGGAGAGCGAACCAGGAGAGAGAACTATATCTCTAGATCATGTATAGGAAGAGGCCACGAACGAAGGCCACGTACGATGGGCCACGGAAAGAATATCCGTTATTTTAGCCAATGGCAATTGGGACGAACTGGCCAACCACTGACTCGAAAAGCTCTTCTGTTAAAGACCCAAAGAAGGGAAATAGCCAACATGTTGGGCACATGTAATGGAAAGAAGAGAGCAATTGTGACAAGTCGAAGTCCTTTTCTAGCTCGCCGTGAAGAGGAGACACTCATTTGTCCAGGGCTTGATTCAAGGCGGACCGATTGATTGACGACTTGGGAAACCTCTCTGGAAACTACAAGATATTTCGACATAATCCTCTAAAACGGGCCAGCTAAAATCCACACCCATGAAGTGCAACTCCCAGTATCAATTTTGCGAACCCACGGACATGCATCCCCATCATTTTAGCCCATGAAATTTAGGACGAACTGGCTACGGACTCGAGAAACATCCTCGAAGGTGGTTTTCAAGAACAAGAAAGCAAAAATGTGCATCGCGCAACCCTCTTCTCACTATCAATCTAGCAGGCCCAAATATGCTCCATCAATACATCCATCATTCACGCATCAATCAACCAATCAAGAAAAATGCCCATCCATAACCCTCCCCATACCCCACCCCATCACCGCACCCCATTCCGCAAGCATCGCCATACAACCAAGGAGAGCAAGCACCAAATTCGGATTAAACGCGCACTTAAAAACTCTCTCCTCCCCCTTCACAACCCCCTTCTTCTTTCCCAAACTCCACTTTCCTATCTAATCCCAATTCCTACTTGAAGTTAACTTGCGGGTGTAATTCTTGGATCCGTTTCTGGGATCTCCTCGATTTCCTCACTTTTTCTCTGCTCTGGAGATCCCGTCCATAACGGCTAAGTCCTCGTCCCATCCGAACCCACACATCGTCTTCTTCTCACGAGTGTTGTAAATCATCATCCTGATTTCATTCCCACGAGTAACTCCTACTACGATCGAGCGCCATGGGATTGCATGTACGATGCGCGCAAACAGTATATTCCATATGGTGTGGAATGGGTGATATGTCAGTTGTAGTAACGAGACCGGTGAGGGTCCTGGTCGAGATGCATGCCTTATACATAGGATAGGTTAACTAAACCTAAAAACCCAGATCAGAGATCTGGGTTTTGGGTTATCAATCTCAAATTACTGTCTAGAGCAGGGTCCTATTCTAGCTTGGAAGGTTTTGTTATGGCGAGGAATGTTTTGCGACCTCCTTCATCTAGATCACCAGCAGCCGCCAGTTCAAGTCTCCAATGGAAATCGATCCTGGTTTGGACGGTCCTATTCGTTACGTCGCTTTGGTTTAACATCTTCGCCCATGTCTCTAATACACATCCTCAATTACATCTTCGCCCTCAAATGCAGTCGCACCGTCTTCGAAAAAGGCTGCTAGGGTTCTCAAGTCGCTAAATTCGAGAACTTCACCAATCTTGAGCTCTACCAGAGTAGAATATTTGCCGTTCGTAGAGGTGAATAACGGTGGCTGAGGTAGATCGAACGAAGAGTCCGCGATACCGTGGACGACGTATGCTATGTGTTGTGATACAGCCGCCGCTTAGCGGCGGAGTATCCTCAATGGTATTTCAAGATTTGCGTTGCGATCTCAGCAAGTACAGCAGTCGTGTTGCTGTGGTATGTATAGAATATTCGAGCTGGGGAGAGCGCAGTCATGATGAAGATTGGATATTAAACTAGCTAAGAAATAGGGATAAAGGGGAAACGCCAGGCAAAGGGGTTAAGAGAAAAAAGAAATGCAACTTACCTGTTCATTGGACATTGCGAACCTTGCGTGTGGTGGCAAACTTTGTATGTACTTGTCATTGTCCACAGACATTTAGATTTGGTGAGCTGAGGCTGACTCTGAGGTTGTGGCTGGAGTGGGAGAAGATCCACATTTGATCATCTGCAGTTACAGGAGAGGACACAACACTTTCCTTGAATTGTGGCTACTATCGAAGGAACAAGTTGTTATTAGCAGCCCAATTAGAAGAGACTGCATTGACAAATAATTCGCGCCTCCATGCGAGTCCTTTGAGAAATATATCCAAGTATATGATACATGGCGGCGTCTCTCGGCTCAGTGGCTGCCCCGACGACCTTCACCCTTCTCCGGCTTATCAACGCTCGGATCACTATAGATAATATCGATGCAGTGTACCACTTCCTTATCTATAAGTATGTTTTCTAGGGACACTGAAATTGTCCATGTCTCTTTGGGACCATCTTTCAATCTCACGGACCGGGCAATGTTTCTGCTGGCAGCTGCTCCTAGTTTCTTCAGATCATGCAAGTGCTGGAATACATCTCCCGAGGATTCCGGGACAACAATCGTTAGCCAGGGCTCCTTACTGCCCTCTGTCTTCCCGAACACGATCATGAACATGTTTCCAGAACGGACTCGCTTGTCTTGTTTATCCAGCATGGAAGGCTTCGGGATGAGTAAGGTGCAGCCTACGAAGGCAGATGCTCCATGCGTTATAAACATACGGCGTTGTGAATCCCATTCGGATTTAGGCTGTATGAAGTTTGCACAAAACAGCGCTGAGGACGTATATGGTTGGTTGAGCACATCAAAGCCGTGCCGGAACATGAAGGCGTGACTGTGACTTCCTTCTAGAGCGGAAGACCGAGCTGTGCTGATGCGTTTGCTGATGAACATGGTGGTGGATTTTCCGATGTCTCCTTGCTGCACAACTCCAAACTCGGTAGCGTCCGTTCTACTATACAGACCTCCACCATTGGGACTGACCCAGATTCCAAGTTGCTCGTGGTCATTGGTAGCCTGAGAACAGTTCAGGCCCAAAAGATAGGTTCCGCCCTTCCCGGAGTGAAGTTCGGTGTCTATGCGGAGTCCTTTGTTGGTCATCATAAACTCATTGTTGAATCCAGGGTCGTTATTGAGCTTGATCAAGCCCGAATCCACAAACTCAGCTGGTGTGCTTGCAAAGATTCCGTGATATCTTTGATTTGGTGACCTTGCTTTCCACGCAAACAGGCTGAGGTCGTTGCTCTCCTTAGCGATCTCTTCCTGTAGCCGGATGAATGCCTTTGAGCCCTCGCCATACATCATTGGCATATTGACATCGAAAATTCCCAAGAGGCAATAAGCCATGTCTTCAATGCGCGTAGTCTGTCGAGTTGCCGCCCAGGACATTCGCTGAGCAATCGGAAGCTGGTACAGCAGGGAAGCATCGCGAAGCACTTCGACACTTATCCCTGTGGCTTGAGAAAGCGCAACGCTTAACTCTCCTTTTGTCCCACGAAGATTCCAATCTTGGTCGTAGAACTCCACCTGCCTTGGGGCAATAAGCTCTTGTAACGTCCAGCCTCTAGTGAGCCAGCGGCCTTTCATAAACTTGGAGTTTGGATCCCACGGCTTTATACCTTCGTCACTCGGGAGATCTGCGAGCCATACATAACAAAGCACGGCATCCATATACCACTGAAACATGGAGTTGATAGCCTCTGTCAGCTCCGCACTGCTCGTCTTGTCGATACAGCATGTATCCACCCAGGCATACTTTTGCCCATCCTTCCGCGCTTGCTGACAGGTCTTCTTGATCTTTCCGTAGCCCTTCTTCTGCGATATCGTGTCCCTATGTACGCTTGTAAAGTCTTGAAAGGTAACCTCTTCGTCCTCCCAGGTGTGCGAGAGGATAGCGTATTTTGGTGCCTGACCCCCGCCTCCCATGAATTCCTCCAGTTGCATTGTGTCAACATTAATGAGCCTCATCTCTGCTTGTTCTTGGGCCGTGCCTTTCCCCCCCGCCGTCTGGTTGATCTTAGAGGGAGATGAGCTACTGGTCAGTTTTGAGACGACTCAAAAATGGTGAGATACGTAGGAGAAAGTCTTGCTGGAAAGGGAACGCGACCAGATGTTGTGGACAATACTTAGGCTATTCATCAATCGTCGGAGGACTAACCATATAGAGCACAATCACCGCTTAAAGCGCTGATCGGTGATGTCGAAGGATTTGACTTTGATGGAAATTAGAAGTGCGTTCTAAAAATAGCTATGCCATCTTCAGCTGATCCAATAAGATGCATACACAATTTTTAGCAAGGGACTTGGTGGCTTCGTATGGATGGAATGGAAAGTCAGGAGGTGTGATGGCTGTATCTGATCCCACTCGTCCATGAGCTGCGGCAGTCAGTAAACAGTATGGAGCAGTGTTGGAGGGCTTTTCAATTTGTGCAGCATTTCGGAGGAAATCACACGACCTCTCCTTTCCAGGTTGACGTTGAAGGAAAAGCTGCTGGGATTCTCCACATAATCCTTCGGGGCAGGTTCAAACTAGCATGGTTGGGTCACGTGATCGGACTGTCCTTCAACCAGGGCAGCCAATTTTGGATTTTTTTTCCCGGGGTGTCTATTGGTCCAGCTGGATTGTTTGAACAAGGGCGCCATTTCTCGCTGGCGGGTTGACCAAATAAATCCACTTCATAGTAATATCGGAGTGTTTATCTGCCCGTTGGCATCGCCGGAGCGGCCCAGGTTAAACATTATATTACTATAAAAGCGACCTTGAGTCTCCGATGGATGTTCATGCTGTTCTGTCCTCAGTACCTCTCTCACACAATATACAATATCCCAGGCGCTATGAAAATGCGATTTTCTATTCTCCTGACGACAGTCCTCCCAGCCGCAGCATTTGCACTGCCAGCTGAGGGGCCACAGCCAGAAATCCTCGAGACACGAACGGAGTATTTTACGCATTGCCAAGTAGTCGCCACTGCCGTGAAATATCGCACATGCCCCAGCACGAGCTGCACGGCTGTTGGACAGTACCCCAACGGTAAAGTTCTCGATGTGGTAAAGACGCCGTTGAATGACATCCCGTATGTGTTGCTATTGCTCTTCCTGTGTTGACCTAGCCTCGGTGGTTTTCGTCTAACATGGTTTGCAGTGCGTGGCTGAAGCTCAAGAACGGATACTACGTCTATTCTTACTATTGTCTCCCAGCGTAAATGGATGCTTGGTATCGATCCTTGCTGGGAGAACTCAAGGTATGTAGCTGTGGCCGATTGATCAGCACAGGCGATAACGCTCTAACAAAGGACAGCTCGATATATTTGTATACATCACCAGTTTTGGAAGGGCTTGAGGTTTTGTTTCCGAAGGGCAGTGCTGTTGATGGGGGAGGGGGTTACCCATCAGCTCCACGGATTATCCAATGGACCTTAGTGTTTGGATTGGCTTGCTCGGTATTGAAGATATATTTTAGGCCTAGCTTCCCAATGATCTACAGAGCTTAGATGATTTGAATCTCAGCCCAATTTTACTTCTCTTTCATTATTCTCGTGTTCTTCTACCCCTTAGATCTATTGATTATGCCTCAACCTTTGGATTCCGGTCACAAAGTCTCCCCTACTCGCGCTATTACGACGTCACCACTAACTGAACTATCGTCCTGGGCTATGGCATTAGGGTCAAGTGGTGGGATGTGAGCGGTATTGCTTACCTCTTCACCCAGGAATCGTTTTAAATTCTTGAGCTTCCGCATTTTCTGTCAAGCTTGCAGTATTCTTCAGCACACTCAATCGTGACGAAATGAGGTGAGAACCGGAAAATCCACGACTGAGATGGGGGGTTTGGCGCTCACGGCTTTTAGAGGTTGGGCGGCTGAAAAATGCCGTTGCGTAGCGATGTCATCTGGTTCTCGCTAGTGACTCTTCAGAGGTGCTGTCCTGACACTAGTTAATTAGTTGGCAGTTCGGTTGGTGCACCAGATAATCCATACCTTGGACTCTCTCTCCTCAAGTGCGAGGGATGTCGAAGAAGGTATCATACAAATCTCAGGGACTTTTTCTCTTGCATTCAGAGCATTCCAAAAGCCTATATAGATTATACACGGCGTCAAGCTTCATAAACCAAGGTTTATACGTTCAACAAAATAGACCGCGTTCCATTTAATACAGAAATCGTTAATAGCCTTTTAAATACTCAGATAGCATCAAGACAATTGCTCGATAATCGAATAAAGCCCTGGACAGTAATTTCACTAAAGCTAATACACTAAGTCGCATAATGTTGAATTACTATGCTGAACACATTATTGATACCTACTAAGACCCTTGAAACTCTCCACTGGTGTACTCATTCCCCCTCTTTTTGATCTGACAACCCAGTCCTCGTTGCCACATGGTCATCACTTAACTCTTTCCTCTTTACGAAAGCTGAACAGAGCACCGCGCACCCGGCCATGACAGCGCAAAGAATCCAAATTAGTCGAATACTCCCAGCAAACGCCTGCTTCACGATCATCTGCTTCACCGGATCTTCGATCGTCCCAACTAGCAGAATATTCGCAGCGGCTTGGCTTCCTGTCAAGACACTGGTAATGTTGGGATCCAGTTTCGCGTTAATCAAATCTTTCGAGCGATCCTCCATGCCGTTCTGAAATATCACGCCTCCCACAACCACCGACAAACACGTTGCGACCTTCTTCATGAACCCCATAGTCGAAGTGGCTGTTGCAGTATCCTCTTGCCGAACATTTACTTGCAGGGCAATTAAGGGAGGAGAGAATAACAAGCCTGCTCCCAAGCCTGCGATGATCTCGAACCCAACAATGGATGCAATAGAGGAAGTGGCCGAGATATTCGTGTAGAGTGAGGTACCGATGACGAGGAGAATTGTACCAACATAGATGAGAGGACGGTACGCGCCTGTTCGGTGGATTGTGAGACCACTCAAAATACTGGTCAATGTCTCCGTCAAGATAACTGGAAGCAGAAGGATACCGGAGCGCAGAGGTGAGGCTGAAAGGACGGATTGGAAGAAGAGGGGAAAGTAGTATTCTGTTGCAAAGTTGACCTTGACAGAGAACGATCAGCATGATTGATCTCGCTTGTGAGAGGGGCGGTTGAAGAGTAAGGGTGCCTTACAAAGTCATGAAAGAAAGCAATAAGTAAACACGCGACGTTTGACCTTGATCGAAAGACTCCTAGTGGCATAAGTGGGTACTTTGCCAGACTTTTCTGACTCCATAGGAAGAAGCCACCCATACAACCACCTGCCACGATGAGGCCAATAACTGTTGGACTTTTCCACTGCAAGGTCTCCGCGTTAGTGTCGCCTGAAAAGGGAAGATTGGGATTTGAGACTACGTTTCGCGAGTTGCTTACTCCCAGACATATGTGGCATGTCTAGAAAGTAAGGCACTTATTCAACACTCGAAGGGAGAAATGACAGTAATTAGAGACACTCACTGGAAAGGCTGCTCCTCCAAAGTCAAGCCCAAGTAAGAGCATTACCATCAACCCGAGAATCGTGACTGTACCAAACCAATCCACCGCTTTAATCCCCACGACAAGCGGCGTCCGAGGATTGTGCACATCAAGAAAGAAGAAAAGGAGCAGGAAAGCCGTTCCTGAAATGGGTAGATTGATCCAGAATATCCAGCGCCAGGAGATGAATTCTGTTAACACACCACCCAAAAGAGGGCCGCTTGCGCCAGCCACTGCCCAGATAAAGCCAACGAGACCCATATATAGGCCCCTCTGTCTATTTTTCACGAATTAGTACAAATAAACACCGCGAAAATACATTTAGAGTGAGCATATACCTCAAACTGAATAAGTCCGAGACAATGATATTCACAAGTTGTGACAAGCCTCCTCCTGCTGTACCTTGACAAGCACGGCCGATGATGAGCATTTTCATGCTTACTGATGTTGCACAGATAATTGAAGTTATGAAATACATCCCCACGGCCACTAGCAAGATCGGTTTACGACCCCAGATATCGGAGAGCTTTGCCCATACTGGCGACGCTGCTGCATTTGCCAACAGATAGGCTCCACCGCTAAGGCACGAAATCAATGGATGGTCATTATTTTGGTCAAGCAGCAGACTTACATCCAGGCATATCCAGACGCAGACTTGAGTTGTGAGGAGATGGTTGGGATGGCAGTTGCAACAATAGTTTGATTGAGGGCTACGATGCAGATTGTGGCCTGGATGGAAACGGGTACTCAATTAGCACTTTAGAACTTGGAAGTGAAGCTTTACATATAGACAACATAGAGATTGACATCCTCAAATCTCTTTCCATTGGAAGCTTGAATTTTTGGACAACAGAATTGTAAAGTGCTATAGTACAACTCACAAAGAGGGCGCACATAACTGCCACTACCCGGATCTTGCTGCGGGGTCTCGTGGCCTCGGTATCAAACTCGATTGCTGACCTGGGTGCTCTTTCCAAAAGTTCAAGTCCTTGCTGGCCATCTGCAACAGTTCCTGCGCTTGCGAGGACACTGTTGGTGGTTTCCAGCTTTTCAACATCAGATGGACCATCACCCTTCACCCTGAGAGTTTTGTCAGTTCCATCTTCGGGACCGGGCCTCTTAATCTCAGAAGATAGCATTATTCGGTGGGGCACTGGAGAAATTGTCAGCAAAACTAGACGAACTTGGAATGGAACACGAAATTTTTTTACCTATCCGGGTCGTTTCTCTAGATTGATTAACTAAAGTTGGCTCAAAAACGGATGAAAGGCAGGGGCTTAGTTTTATCAAGAAGGGGAAACTGGTTGCGAAAGGAAGTGAAGTTTCAAAAGTGGCATGAAAGCGGCGCTAAGAGTGAATGTTGACTCATAATGAATCGACACTAACTTGCTTGGCAATGATTACGTCCGAACAGCAGATCGACAATATCTTCTAAACATACAAGTCTTGTATGAATTCCACGGTAAATAAATTACTAACTTAGCTCTTGTCCGCTATCTCCGAGGAGAGGTGCGCCGTGAAGGAGATGCGCCTTCTGATCTCATAGTCATCCTCGACGACGCCCCCTCCGTGAAAATCACCTCTGATATCGATATCGATACACCCTCATAAAGTCTTGAACAACCTGGGAAACGTCCTCGGCCAGGGAGTTACGCAGGAATGGTGGACGAGGCTCGTGCAGAGCTAAGAAAAGCTCTTCAAGATAACGACGCGATTCTCGTTATTCCTCGCAGGAGATCAACTCGCTTAGACTCTTCGACAACCTCAACTAGAATACCACCGCATCTCAAGGCCTCTCTAGTCCAGAAGGAGTTCTCTTCATCCCCGAGTCTGTTATGCCTGAAGAGCTTTCCACGCAACTGAATAATAGCATGGCTATTGTTAACAGCTACCTGCTAGCTAAGAGCCCAGTGGGACGATGAAGGAGAATCCACAGCATATGTCACTAGCTCCCAACTGATGGAGGAGCTTGCCCTGCCATCTCTGCTGATAAGCTAGCCACTCCAGAACCACCGTCCAGCTCTATATAGATGCCGACTCACCTGAAACGGGTCTGTTCCGTTATCGATGAGTTGCTTTCCGATTTGAATTTTGAGGTCTCGGAGCAATCTGAGCCATCCGGACTTTCACAGGAGCTAGAAAGCCACCATCTCTCTGATCAACCGAGTCACGATGCCGCGTCTTTACCGGAGGAAGCCGACAGTCAATCAAGCTGTGCTGGAGACGTTACTCCAGATACTTCTATGACTCAGAGGATTAAGGGAGGATCATTTAAAAAGCCGCGGAAAAGGGGTCCGCCTGTTGAATTACATTAGTGAATAGCTGCAGCACTTGCTCTGTGTTTTTGTGGGTGACGGGCCACTCCCGTGGAGGGAGAGAGGATTGGGTACAGATTGGCGGCCGACAACACACCTGCCTTACAGCTTATACTAAGGTTGATTTGAGGCAACGTTCTTGGGATGTTCGAATTCGAAGACATGTGCCAATAGATGTCAATAGATGAGCCATAGTTGCTGGCTGCTTGATCGCACCTTGGGATAGGAATTCGAAAACTTGCTACCCGAAAGGCAACCCAACGAACCCCGACTCGGATATCTACTCCCGCACTCGATAGAGTCCAGTTATCTGTTCAGGGATCCAACCGTCCTGGCCTTCCCTCTCCACCGATGGGTCCTCTCCCACAGTATCCCGGTGTAGGGAATAACCCAGGCAAGTGGGGTTCTGTGTTCAAACCCCGTCATCCCCGTCGCTGGATACGTCGTGCCTGAATGGCCTGAAGCTCGACGATTGATGGTCTGGTCTGCATGGGCTACGAACAAATTCAGTCTATGGTCCCCGCTAAACAGATATATACAGTTTGCCGAGTATAACTGCAAGAATGGAACAGCATTTGCACGAACTGTGGCTAATACTGGCCATGATATGTTCTGTCCAGGCGTGAGTTCATTGTAGGGTGGAAGGATCGTCACCACAGGTGGAACTAACGCTGAGGTTGTCTCCATTTACGACCCAGCAGATGGCAGTTTCAGCCGTGCTGCAGATATGAAAATCGGTCGAGGATATCAGACCTCTGTCACGCTTTCCAATTGCAAAGTGTTCACGATCAGTGGAGCATTTGCCGGTACCCGCACTAACAAAGTCGGAGAGATATATGATTCGAAGACGAATACCTGGACACTTCTTTCTGGCGCGAAAGGTGGCCCAATTTTGATATCTAACGACTGGGAAGGAGATTGGTGGACTGATAATCACGCGTGGCTGCTTCCTTGGACCGACGGATTGTCTTCCACGCTGGACCGAGCATGGCTATAAACTGGATCGGTACTAGTGATCAAGGTTCGATACAACCAGATGTTATCCGAAATCCAGAAGCAGACCCTATGCACGGTATCCACGCCATGTACGACGCCGTTGCAGGCAAGATATTTTCAGCAGGAGGAAGTCAGAGCTACACCGCAAGCCCAGCCACATCAAGAGCACGCCTCATCAGCATCACGAAAGCGTTCACGAACGCTACCGTCGAGCGTCTCTCCGACATGCTCGACCCCCGCGGCTTCGCGAACGTCGTTGTCCTCCCAAATGGCCAACTGCTCACCACAGGGGGCCAGCGAGTCTCGCGAGTCTTCTAAGACGACGATTCAGTCCTAGCAGCTGAGCTCTTCGATTCCCCATCCAAGACATCCCGACGTCTCGCAGCTGCGAAAATACCGAGGAACTACCACGCCATCTCTCTACTGCTGGCCGATGGAACGGTCTTCACGGACGGCGGTGGGATGTGCGGGAATCTCGCTCCAGGACAAGATGATACGGGGTGTGACCGCACAGTCGACCATCAAGACGGCGAGATCTTCTAGCCGCCATATCTCTTCAACAGCGATATGACGCCCGCACAACGACCTATTATCTTCTCTGTCGATAGTCCAGTGCTCCAAGATGGGCGCGTAGCGAAAGCGGGGAGTACATAACGGTAGTCAGGCGATACAACAAGATCAGCAAGAACTCCTTTAATCAGTTGTTTGTGGAACGAGACGATTTTGGTGGCCTATCGACAATCAAACATACGGAAATAGCCAATATCATTGGCCGCATTGGAGTGAACGAGTTCGGAAAGGAGATTCTGTACTTGGTACACTTGAGGAACACTTATTCGTGAAGTAACGTTTCAATTTACTAACTGTTGACTTAGTATTCAAGCGGTAGTGAAGACAGCGAGTAGATCTAACGACAGTAACGCTTGTCAGTAACGCTTGGCTATCTCCGTCAGTCACTTCTAACTCTTGGGGAAAGTCGGGGAAAGGGATTTAGATGAGGCGAAGAAGGGAGGAGGGGGGATAGTGCTAAATTGGGACTAGCCTCAAGGCTCAGAATGTATTAATTTTCTGGTGATTGATTTAATACGCTGTTGCGGGTAATTAAATAATTGAGTCCTTTTTTGTGTACAATTCTGCGAGTTGATTTAATTCGCCCAGGTAATTAATTCAATATTTGGCAAGCAAATTAATTTAATTCGCTAGAGTAATTGGATAAATGTATTGATTCAATACACTAAATCCGCCTTAGGGATATCAGCGAGTGCCCAGATCCGGAAACGGAATTCTGGGACAAGGCGTGAAAAAGGGTGGAAACTCGCCATTTCAGCTGTTTATCCTAGTAGAAAGCTATAGCAATTATCTCTAGCTTGGTTGTATGTAAATGCACCGAAGGAGTGGTTTGATTATCAGCTTGGAAAGACGCAAAAGGATATCTATCCGATAAGGGACCGCTGCGACGCCAAAAGTCGCAGCGGACCAAAAATACCAAAATCCCGCCGCGACAGCGTATGCTGAAGGCTGAAAATATAGTGACGAGGGCGCTAAAACTTCGGGGCATCAATCGCTAAACTCCAAAATTGCTCCTTGAAATAAAGGATTTGCGCTAAAACTCGCAAGCGAGCCGCCCACTTACCGAATACTGAGGACCAATATTGACAACTGGAGGAATAGAGATCCTGCCTAGTTTGCTCGAAAGGCCGGGAAGGCAGCGAAACAAGAAGCATTGGGAAAAGCCCCAGGACAGCGAAAAGCCATTAAGTTAGTCAAAAACCAAAAAAGGCTACAACGAGAAAAAAGCCGCCGCGGAGCGTACACGCCGCGTAATAAAACTTGGGAAGACAAATCTCTTTAAGTGACTCAGCAGCAACGCGGTTGTTTATGATCTACGTAGGATTCAGCTCGAGAAAGTATGGGCAACGGCAGAAACCGGCATGTACTTTGCACGATTGAGCATGATCTCAAAATACAGGAGGTATCTAGAGGCCTGTAGCAAACTAAGGAAGATTCAAGACTGAATGGGCTCGGATTACAGCATGGCAAGTCATGAGGCGAAGGAGCGGGAAGTTGAACGTATTCGCCGTGAATATGAAAGCAAAAGGCGAGAAAGAGTTCGGCGGGAAAATAAAGGGTAGGGGAGGGGGGGAGGAGGTGGAGGTGGAGGGGAAGGGAGGGGAGGGGAGGGGAGGGGAGGGGAGGGGAGGGGGGGGGAGGGGAGGGGGAGGGAGGGGAGGGAGAGGGGGGGGAGGGGAGGGGAGGGGGAGGGGAGGGGAGGGGAGGGGGGGGAGGGAGGGGGAGGGGAGGGGGAGTGGAGGGGAGGGGAGGGGGAGGGAGGGGAGGGGAGGGGATGGGAGGGGGAGGGGAGGGGGAGGGGAGGGGAGGGGGAGGGGAGGGGGAGGGGTGGGAGGGGAGGGGGAGGGGAGGGGAGGGGAGGGGGTGGGAGGGGAGGGGAGGGGAGGGGAGGGGGAGTGATGAGGTGAGGGGAGGGGGAGGTGAGGTGGGTGGATGGTTAGGGTGGTAGGGTAGTGGAGTGGGAGGTGATTTGTATGGTATTTTTAGTTGATGGTTATTGGATGGGAGTTGGGTGATTGTAGTTTGAGGTTTTTTGAGGTTATTGGATTGTATTTTATGGTAGATTATTTTATTGTATTTTTATTATTTTTATTTATTTTATTTTATTTTTATTTTTATTTTATTTATTTTTATTTTTATTTTTATTTTTATTTTTATTTTATTTTTATTTTTATGGCTTGCCGCTTGCGGGTCTGATGATTAAATGATTGAATTCCCCCCCTAAGGCTGTCAATGATCGAAATATGACCTTGCCTGATTCATAGACTAATAGGTAAACTGGCAATCCATTATAAATCTAAGTTTTTCGAGGGAGAATAAAGCGGAACGTCACCCGCTGACGTTAATCAAACGTCAAAGAGTCCCAGACAAAATCTTGACCCGGTAAGCTCGAGGCCGGCAGCGGAATCTGTCCAACGTGGTCCAGCCAGAACGCAGTGTCGAAGTAATTAGAGGCCGGCAACACCGAGTTGGTTAAGTCTAGATTTAGAAGATCTGACTCCAGAGGCAAACTAGATGGTGTGTCTATCATGTCTAGTGCTGGGGCGAAGCTATTGCTGCCCGGGATGTTTTCGGAGTCTACAGGCACTGTCGGGATATTTTCCGGCACCAGAGTTGCCGTCGAGTTAGGACCGTTCTCAGTACCTCCATGTGCGCCTTTCAGTTTCCGATAGCATTCCCGCAGAACTTGAAGCCCGGACTTAGCCACTGAGCTAACCTCCTGCATTGCCACTAGACGTTCCGTTGAATGCTCTAGGATCTGCTCAACTCGTTGCTTTAAACCATCGCGGTAGGGCATGTCTGTACACATAACGCAGAGCAAGAGAGCTGCATCGATGGTACAGAAAGAAGATCCAACAAGTTTGTATAAGTGCCTAGGTGTCTGGCTGAAAACTCGATGTTGAGACTCTAAAGTCGTGATCGCTGCTTGAAGCGCAGCCGTTCGACTTTCAGTATGTGTTCCGATGTGAGGACGGTGTAAGGTTGTAATGACCAGGTTCGTCATAGACAGCAAGTTTTCGCGCTGAAAGGGCAGATACGGATACTCTGAATCCCAGGATGTATCTGAATTGTTGGGGCGCAGATACGGCGGGGCCGTATCTAGGAGAGATATGGCGCGATTATGTAGATTCGTAATGACGGAATAGTCCTTCGGATGAGGTGTAGAAGTCTTCTGTGCGCGTGTTTCGTGAACGATACACACTAACTCGCGGAGGAGCAAAGGTGCTGCCGTAGAAGTCGGCGCATTCGGTTTGCAACCATCTTGCACAGTAAACGGCACTCCTGCGGACCGATCTGCCGGTATATCGCAATCCATTGGTTTCTTAACATCACAATCCTCTATATTAATCATCCGTGGACGTCTGAGCATTAGGGTCATGAGTCTGATTTCTCGTCAGGAACAAGCTGGTAAATAAAATCAGAGCAGGACGTCTTACCCATCAAAGATAAAGACGGTCGCCCAAACACGTCTCTTGTATTCCTCATACCAGAATAAACTGAGTGTTTTGCTTGCCCTGTCTGAAGATCGTTGATGAATTTCCCTTCCCTCGTGCAACCCAAGCTCCTGTGCATGTCTATGTAAACAGTTAGATCTGCTGGCACTGAAGTAACCATTCTTACTGACCTGATCGCAACGCCAAGGCAATGCCATGATTCCACTCCTCGACCCAGATTCTTCAACCATGATGACCGAAGCAAATACGCCTGGACTGCTACTAGAGTAAATCTCTGCATATCAAAGGATCTGAGTAAGTGGATCCCAATATCGCTATAAGCCTGTGCCGATTCAAGTTCGTGCTTCGTCATATCCATCAGCACTAGTGCATCAGGTGAAGTAACTTGCACAGCCAGCCCTAAAACTTGAAACAATAAGGCTGGGAACGAGTCTAGTTCTTGAATAAGGTCCTCAGGCTTCAGATACTTCAGTGGAGTAGAACGTTCATGCAACCACAGCGAAAGAAGGTCTCTAAAATAGCATTTCTCAAGGATGTGAAGCTGTGGATTGTACTGGGCAAAAAAAATGTCAACAAGATCGTGGATAGCAGGGGTCGGAGGTAAGTATCCATGAAATGACCGAGGCCCGTTTGAGTAGGGAGCCTCTATTACAGAGTAATCGAGTGTTGAAGCCCCTGGATTGGCCTCATCATCTCGTAGCAGCTATAGGGCGTTAGTTAAAGCGTCTCTAAAATTGGAGACTTTGATCTAATGACGCACGTTGGCCAGACTAGGGAGCCTGTTCCTGTCTGCTTCAAAGGAATACTCGTGGCCACTGAACTGATCCGCGCCATTAAGGGGTAGACCATAGGTTGTGCTTCTATCCCGTGCATTGCTTCCAACAGATCCATCTGCTCTCGGTCTATCCTCAGGTGTTGCTGAAGCACGGGTTGGTCTGTATTCTCAATTAGAGACCGTGGGCTGATGATGTTGGATTGAGTGACAGTGGATGGCATGATGGACGGGTCCTACTGTACGTACCTTAATCTGTTGCCATAGAGACATTTACTAGGAACTTTTCTAGCAATGCAGAAGTTGCAAGGGTTCCGGCGATCACACTGGCGAAGAATCAGACCCATGTTAAAGAGGTTGAATTTGGCAGACGTTACCTTCTGTTTCCTGCGGTGACACTCGGCGCACGCAGTCACGAGCCGTCGGCCATTCGGAGTAACTTGAGAGCTCATCGGGTCTTTAATGGCGAGGTCTCCTTGACTCTCAGCTACCCCATATATTTGAAGCAGCCGCCGACGTCGAGCTTGACGTGATCTCACAGAATCAGGTTCAGGTTCAGGCTAATTAAGTTTCAGACCAATTGAGGGTATAGTACCCTGAGACATAAACACGATGGCGGTAGATTTGTGCGCTAAAGTGTTGTCGCTGAGCATGAAGAAATTTGGAATTGTCGTCAAGCTGGGTGAAGAGACTCGGGAAGGTCCATGACGCAAGTCTGGGAGACACGTGATATGGCATATCATTTTTTCAATTGGTGTCCCATTGGCCGAAAATCTCGCTTGCCGTCGGCCGACGAACGACACTCCCAAAATTTCGCCCGATGCGTCCCGCCCCATCATTGGTCAACGTTATTTTTGAGTTCTCCTGATGTCCACATCGAAGTAGCCTAAGTATCCCATCGTGTGGCAGAACGGCTTTTAGCGCCGTTTTCAAAAGAGACCTCTGATCCCTAGCCGTACAACTCCCCACTATTTCGAAGTCAAACTGTCATTTGATAGGTTTTTTTTAATCCTAATTGTTAATTACGCCTAATGCAGCATTTTATCATTGTCGTGCTATAACACATGTAAGCGAACTGCCACCCGATGGGATAGTTGTCTTAAGCAAACTGATTCGAACTTCAATTTGTAACGACGCAATAACTCAGTGCGGTGTCGAGTATGGTAGTAAGAGGGTGGCAAAGAGTATATTATAGGCCTACTACGAGGAAACAAAGAAGACTCCGAGGAAAGAGAGGGAGGGTACCCCTATACATACAGTTGAAGGGCCTCCGAAACTAGCCCGAACCTAGTCCGACCCCCTAACCCCTGAATCTGTGAAGTCGTCGTTACACAATTCGCATTTCTAGTGACCCTTTTCCTATTAATTTGGTCAATGAATAATTTCCCTACTTCTCGACTTGTTAATATTCAGTCTTTGTGAAGTAATGATTCATAACCATGTCAATGCCCTCTTTTCAAAATTGATTCTACGATCATATAGCTATAAAAATAAAATAAAAACATATTTCTCTTCTTCTTTCCTTCTGCATTACCTAGTCTAAATTGTACAAAAATGAAATCTAACCTATTTATCTCATTGTATTGAACGCGGTGCATGCTCTGTCCGATGCACATATGGAAAACTATACATTTACAGGTACTGTGCAACCATCTTATCACACCAGATGACAAACTTATCTGCTGAGCCCAGCCCCCCTTGACTCTCCGGCATACATCCTGCCTGAACATCCTTCCTGACATCGAGTAACCTACCCCATGGCGCAACATAGGAACCTGTCTTAGCAAGAGGAATCTTGCCCACTGCGGCGAATAGTTCGGTATAGGCTCCCATGACCGGAGGGTTCATGACTAACTCTAGCGCAAGATTCTGCATCTTACTGTTGTGCCTGATCAAATCCGTTCGTAGATTTCCAGGATTCCAGCACAAGTGCAAGATTCGGCCTGGAGCATCTTTGCGCCCATTCACAGCGGCTAGGAAGAGGTTCCCGGTCTTGGATGCCGCGTAGAGGTTTCTCGGTTCAATAGAAGTATCAGGGGTAGTTGGGTCAGCCTTGGAAAATTTCATCCCGCCCGGTTTGTACGACCCTACGTCGATGGCGATGGATCCGGCCCAAGTAACCCGAACGGAACCAGGGGCAGATGTCTTTGTCGATTCGAGGAGGGTAGGGCGAAGGAGGAGGTAGAGGAGATGGGATCCAAGGCAGTTGGTACCGAACTGCATTTCGTGGCCTTGAGCTGTTTGAGAGCCTGCAGGGGTATTCATGACCTACCCAAGAGTCAATACATTGTGAAGATGATGGGATTGACAGACTTACACCAGCATTGAGCGTAAGGACGTCGAGTCTCTGTTCGTTGGATAGAAACTTTATGACCGCCGGCTTCAATGTCAAAAGATCCGAAAGATCGAGATACAGGAACTCGACGCGACCTTTCGACTGCGGGTAGAGCTCATGAAGCTTCTCGATTGACATTTGCCCCTTGGATTCCGACCGCCCTGCCATGTATACGATGGCGTTGTGTTCATAGAGAATTTTGCATAGTTCGAAGCCGACACCACCATAACCACTGTCGGGAATGTCAAAGGATAAATTTTGAAAGGCCTAAACATTACCGACTTACCCAGTAACAAAGTGAACCTATAAAATATCAGTAAGAAAATAGCATGGGACAGGGATCAATAACCTTTCCAGCCAGGTCTGGGCAATTCTTCTCCGTGAGAGTGGGCGCCGGAACAAAGTAAAACTGGGAGAACGTGTTTCCCATCATTGTAGGAAAGATGAGTGAAGCGCTAGAGAGTATTGGCCAAGGTGGTAGACGATATAGAAAAATTATTTCTATTCAGGGTGGGGGATGGGTCTATAAATCCTAAATCGCAGGAAGTTGTCGGCCGATAGCATGGGAACGGCAAGTGGCACCTCGCTTAGAATTATCGGCCGAATTGTTTACAACAAGCACACCATTAACCGACATCCCTGCGTGGCGAGAATTTAGGGTTAGTGTCAGTATTAGTTTTTGGAATATGCGCTTTCAAGAATTCCTTTGAAGAGTCGCAACATACCTCCGTCAGTGTTCGTTTTTGGGTTTCAACCTCGCCATTTCCATATTGCTGACCTGCCGGCTTGTCCGCTCCAAGTGCTGATATGACCCAGGCCGTTCCTGCAAGTATTCACGCAGTGCATCTAGCATAGGATGCGCAATGCTTCGCTTCCGTTCGCCACTGTTTGGAGGAGCTTGGGTGTTCCCATAGATACAGAGCTTCAACCCTATGTTTCGGACAGCGACAACACTGCCGGGCACAGCTTAGCGATCTCAACATTGTCGCGCTTACTAATAATCATATCACGAAATATTTGACTACGGCAGATTTAGTGCCATTCCAGAGAGCTGATTGTATTCGTGCAACGAAGTTCCTTGGAAGCTTTCGTCAACAAGGGACTAATTGTGTTGTGCCTAAAAAACGAAAGCATCCCCACCTGGATTGCTTCCACTGACGTCCTTGAATTCACCGCCTGGGCCATCATCGGGTTTGTCGGGTTGCTCGGCACAGGGTTTAGTGAGTTAGAATACCAAGCCGCGGAGATCAGGATAATCATCAATTAGCGATTTGAATAAAACTATCCGAGCCCCGAAGCGGAAACATTCAACCCTTAACATCATGATCGATACTTTCGCCTCCGCCTATCAACGATCTATTCGCACGATAATGCCCACAATGAAAGCAGCTGTCATCTACGAGGCCGGTGGGCCTGAAGTCCTCAGGGTCGAGCAACGCCCCACTCCCACTCCCAAACCAGGTGAAGTCCTCATCCGCATCAAAGCATTCGGTCTCAACCGCTCCGAACTCTTCACGCGGCAAGGCCACTCTCCCAACGTCTCATTCCCACGCATTCTCGGCATCGAAGCGTCAGGTATTGTCGAATCTTGTCCCGGGAGCGAGTTTCGGGAGGGTGCTATCGTGGTAACAGCAATGGGTGGCCTGGGGCGTGACTTTGATGGTGGTTATGCGGAGTATACTTGTGTGCCGGCGAAGAATGTGCAGGTGATTAAAACAGCGCTTCCTTGGGAGACTCTAGGCGCTATTCCTGAGATGCTACAAACGGCGTGGGGATCGTTATTCAAATCATTGCAATTGAAGAAGGGCGAGCGACTTCTTGTTCGTGGTGGTACGACTTCGGTGGGATTAGCTGCTGCTGCTGCGATTGCACATGATCATGGAGCTTATGTTGCTTCTACGACGAGGAGGAAGGGTAGAGAAGGGATGTTGAAAGCGAGTGGTGCAGATGAAATCATCGTCGACGATGGAGCCATTGCAAAGAAGCTCACTAAGAAGTTTGACAAAGTGCTAGAACTGGTTGGGACGACAAGTCTAGAAGACTCTTTACTCTGTGTGAAAGAAGGTGGGCATGTTTGCATGACAGGAATGGTTGGGAGCAAGTGGAGTTTCGATAATTTCAGTCCTATGGATTCGATCCCTACAGTTGTGAATTTAACTACATATACTGGTGGTCCAGAGGATTTTGTCGCTACTCCGCTTGAAGAGCTGGCAAAGCAGATTAAGGAGGGGAAGTTCAAGGTTCAGATTGGGAAAATATTCAAATTAGATGATATCGTGGAAGCTCATCGCACGATGGAAGAAAACAAGGCAGGCGGGAAGATTGTCGTCTTGGTTTGATTTGTTGAGTTTATTTCGTCTCAATTTATTCAAGGTTCAAAGATGTAGAAGAAAACCAACTACAGCCATTCATAATGAGACAGCCCGAGGAACCGCAAGAGATTGCTTCAGTTCACGCCAGCCCTGGTGAACAGCTAGTGCCGTCCCGCTTCTAGCACGTGATCTCATTCCACAAGGCAAATTGGTTGAAACTCTGGGTCCAACTAATTATAGACTAGTGCCGTAACAGGCAAAGGTTTAAAGTACGCGCAGTAGGACAATATCGAGTAGGGGAAATCAGTTCAATTGATCGCTGTACAGAAGGAATCTACAATTTCTGTGAATACTTAATAAAGTCTGTAGGTGAGACATGGCCCCTCTTACGGTGTTTCGGGTCTCGTGCCTAACAGCTGAGGCCAAAACGCAACAAAATACCACCAGATCCCGTCTCACCTCCCAAAAGCAAAAGCCAACCACAAAGCCACTATCGTGCTCTTTGACGACAAGCCTACTCAAGTATGCACCATACCCAGGCGTCAGTAAAATAGATCTCTCTACGTACGGCTTGGTCTCGGCTTCAGCGCCGGCTCTAGCAGCTTGCTGCCGCGATCGGAATGCTGCGGATGGGGTCCCAGGACATTCTTAAAGAACCGCAACCCAAACGCCGCAAGATTCAACTGGCGTGCAATAAATGTCGGAATCGAAAGACGAGGTGCGATGGCCATCGACCAGCATGCATTGCCTGTCTAGAACGTGGCCTCGCAGCCGATTGTACTTACGAGCCCAACGTCTCTACTTCGCAGAGGTAATTAAAAATCCATCTATAGTCGGGTGAGGTTGACTTCATGTGATAGGTCTATCACTCGTGTGGACGGCCACGCACAGCAACTAGAGCGCAGAGCTTTCGGTGCGGCCCCAGAATCAACAGGTGAATCTCCGCCATTAACATGTCACAAATGCGTGTCATTGGGGCTCAGCTTCCGTCGGGATGGAAACTGCCCTCTTTTAACTTTGCTAATTGATGAAGATAATCCAGATAGGAACAGTTATCCTGGACCAGATGAGAACTCTGATATTACGGGGCGTGGGACAGTATTCCCTAGCCACAGTGGAACATCCAACACAGCAGAGCTTTTGAGCAGTCCTACTCAAACAATGCATAACACGAATGACTTCGATCGTGTTGATGGGTTGGCCACTGTAGCCTTCCCCCGTGAAGATGAAAATCTTTATGGGGAGTCCTCAACTATCACATTTGTACGCCATGTCATGCATGAACAACTGCCATCTGAGCATCAGCAATATAAGTCCCCAGCTCCGGAGCCAATCCGTGACAGAGATGAGAGTCTAGCTGTTTATCCGCGACGCCAAACGGCTGATGATTACGTGTCTTCCTTCTGGGAATTCGTCCATCCAGTGTTTCCAATCCTTCATAAGGCATCATTTATGTCCAGGTACAAAGAGGTCTGGTCTTCGGAGCCTTACAAAGGACCACACAATACCGATCAAGCTGATGAGGTTGCATTTTCCGCAACTTTGAATCTAACGTTTGCATTGGGGTGTCAATTTAGCAGCTTGGTAGCTGCTAATAAACGAGTGGTAGTTGCTGACGAATTCCACCAAAGATCTAGGAGGATTTTCATCTACGATATTTTGGATACATCATCGATGCCGGTATTGCAAATGCTACTTCTCACAGGTGTTTACCTTCAGTCTACGAAATATGCAGAGCGATGCTGGAACACTGTCGGACTTGCTATCAGAGCCGCTCAAACTCTCGGCTTACACTCAGAATCACCAACCAGACGGCCTGAGAGACAACTAACTCGAGAGATAAGACGACGAGTGTGGCATGTTTGTGTTACACTGGATCGGTAGGTGGTTGGTTAGGCGATGTATGAATACACTTCTTTGAGCTTACCAATTTGACCAGACTTTTGGCGATGACCTTTGGTCAGTGTGACAAATGAGTAGAGTAAAGTAGAGTAGTGAGCGCTACTCTACTCTACTCTAGTATAAATATTATACTACTCTAACTCTACTCTACTCTACTCTACTACTCTAGAGTAGTACTCGAGTAGTAATCATAGGACTAAAATCTAACCTAAATAAGACTAATACGCGGGAGCTTTACCTAAAGTAGCTTTATCGCGGCTTATCTCGTTTAAACCTTTAGTATAAACGCTTACTTAAGTTCAGACATTTAATAACTTTACGACTAAGCGATTTATAAGTAAATGTTGGTCCACAGGTCCCTACATAAGCATACTTTGGGCTGGAAAAGGGGGTGCGGGTCAAAGTCAGGGGTCAGCCTAGCCAGAATGGTTTCGGAGCACATTCGGTGGGGTTTCGTAGTATATAGTTTGGCTCTCCTCGCACTCTCTTAGAAAATACACAGATTTTTCAACCATACATTGTTGTTACGACCTACGATGCGCCTCGTATTCTAACCGACACGGGCTCGTAGCATCGCTGGCTATGCGACGGCGCTAAGCCTAATAGGGAAGACTAGGTGGCGAGCCTGCGACATGTTGATGTGAATGGCGTTCGACTACGCTAGGCCCTATTAGGAGGGTCCTTTATGTATTTATACTCGAGCTCCCTCCTATAGAGAGCTCTCCTTTTCTCCTTGTCTTTTCTTCTCGATTCTGAGCGTAGCTTTAGGCCCAAATACAAAGCTAGAGTCAACTCGCCGTATCAACCTCTTGCCAGCCGTAACAATTGTTCACTCTGTCGCCATACTGATATATCGATATATTACGTGGTACGTGGTACATGAACCGGTACTGCACCGACAGTAAATTATTTTTATTAATTATTATTACTAGTAGCTTAGTTTATAATAATAATTTAATATTTATATTAAAATTTAAACGTTCTTTTAAAATAACTCTACTACTCTACTACTCTAGAGTAGTCAAAAATAACTACTCTAGTTCTACTCTAGAGTAGTCGAAAAAGTGACTAGTCTAATTCTACTCTACTCTACTCTACTACTCTAGAGTAGTACTCGAGCAGTAGAGTAGAAATTTGTCACACTGCCTTTGGTCGACCCGCTATGATCACAAGGTCATGGGATATTTCAATTCCTCTTATGATTGTTGGTTTAATAATCGTCACGTTCTAGTCAAATGCTCGCTTATCGAGCATTTAAGGAGAGCTCTCGTACAGAGCTCTCCTTTCCTTGAATACACATTTTACCATACAGGATTTTACCCCTTAATGTGTCAATTCAGAGTCGACTCTACTTTGAATACGTGGTACCACCCGAGTTCAACCGACAATGATCGACGATGAATTCCTCCAAATCGATGGGGATGGGCACCAACCTTCAAATATACCATCCCGGATGGGCTTGTTCGTATACTCGTCGAAACTGTATGACATCCTAGATAAAATTTTGATAACCTTCTATATCGAACCCGAAACATCGAAGCCGATAACGACAGATGACAGTTTACAGAAGCTGTTAAGTAATGTTTTAACGTTCAATCGTCAACTTGATGGTTTTCACAATTCGACTCCCGAGTATCTGCGGCTACCGGCTAAGGTAGCTCATTCCGGCGTTCACATAAATTCTAATATCCAACTTCAAGCTCAAATATTAAGTTGCCGGTCTGACTTGTACTGTCCATCACTTCGAAAAACATACTGACCTGTACCAGGTTTCTCTATACACGGGTCATATTGCTGCGGCCCTTACTCCTTCTGAGCGCTCAAAGTAATCTTCGTCCTGAGGCGACTGCACCAAATCTATGGAACATAGCAGCACTAGACAGGGAGCTTGCTGGCTATGCTTGCAATTTGTGTGTTAAATCCGCACAGGAATTGATCGAAAACCTCCATCACAATATTGAGACTCCTTATCGAATATCACCTTGGCACACAGTTTATCGTAAGTACTCCAGAATTGATGTAATGTGTTCTAGAATCAAGTTTCTAACGTAAAACAGTGTCGTTTGCAGCTGCTGTTGTTCTCATAGCAGCACAAAGATGTCCGATTATCGATCCGCTAGCGAAGAAAGAGGCTTTCGATTTGTCTCTAGGCTATTGCGTTGCTATCTTAGCACATCACGAGCCACAGATTCATTCTGCGTGTGAGGCTATACGGGTCTTGCAGAAACTACGCAACCAAATGAAGAATTTTCAAACCCAGAGTAAGTCACAGTTCTTATCCCAGTCTAGGAGAGGAACCACATACTCTTCTTAGGAAACATAGCTGATGGGAGAAAAAGATGCCATCGATTATGGAACAAATAGGGAGAGCCTAAACAACTCGAGCTCGGCGACAGATGTGCCTCCTGAGACGGGAATCGAACACTTTGCCGAGCCGTCGCAGGATTGGTGGAATGAATTTATTCCCAATGGGACCGAAATTAACTCTGAGACTTGGTATAGCCAACATCTTATCAACCTAGATTGGCTGGATATTTCTTGATTTTTGGAACTTGAGGGTGTTGTTGAAAATTCAAAGGCTCCTATTTACGGGACGCAAATTACAGGCATAGCATAAATCACGACTATTATAGTTTTGTCTTCAGAATCACCACACTAACTCTTGACGTATTCGCTTCTTTCGCCTGATAGGACTTCTCGCTCCACAAGATTAATCCTTCTTTCATTGGCATCTGCATTTTCAGAGACGATGCGACGATGCGATCGCCTGAACCATGGCTCCTTCCAAACTAACCATCCCAGAGGCGAAAGATCTCAATGCGGATAATATCGCGTAAAACACCATCCTGATCAACTCTCAGGGACAAGACATTCGCCTAAAGGACATTTGCATGACCTTAGAGGAGAGATGCAGCTCAGCACCGAGCAATAGATAGCTGGGCTCGACTTTTTGGTTAAGATTGGCCAGATCAGTACGGATGTTCGCCATGTGAGTAGCTTCTATTGATTTCTCAATCTATTCGCTCGAATGAGGCATTCCTTGAACCGGTTAAAGACAATCTCTGCCGTCTGTGAAAGCGGAAAAGAAAATAGTCAGAGCCAATTGCCTGCTTGGAATAGGAATTTATTCTTCTCTCTGACATTAACAAAGATGATAAGGGCTGAAAATGACATCTCCTTTGACCTTAATGACAAATTATGTTTCGTAGTCTGCTATATCACGGATTCCCTAGACAATTCTATCGAGGGAGTGAAAGCAGATATTTGGGAGACCGACTCCACAGGTTATTATGATGTACAATAAATACACGGAGCGGGACGGTCCCGACGGTCGTCGTGTAATGCACAGCGATAGCAAAGACTCCTTGTGGTTCTAAGCTATCCGGCCAGTGAGCTATCCAATCCTGCATGATGGCCTAATAGGGCAGCTGTCACAGAAGCTACACCGAGATTCCTGCACATATGCACTTTATGTTCGAGAAGCCCGGAGGGGATCGCCTGATCACAGCACTATATGTAATGCCTGACGATTACATGACAGGCAGTTATGTTGTATATCTGAACTTCACAAGTCGCTGGGTCTCACAACTCCTACGTTTTACATTTTCCTTGCTACAATTGGCAATACAAGAGCTAGGTAAACCACCTGCGCAAAGTCTCTTCTTGTTTAGAAGGGAAAAGCTGTATGTTTCCAGTAAATCCCATTTTTTCGGCCTCAATTCCCTCTCTGATTCGTAAGCATCACAATGCGCTTCCGTCGTATCAGCGAGAGAAGTCCAAAGCCCTGTCAACGATAAGTTTCAAAGCGTCAACGCGCCAGTCATCATTCTCGATAAAGCTCGTAGTATTGCCATCAAAGACAATGTTCCTAGGAGCATCAAGAGAGTATACCGGCCATGTACTGTTAAAGAAGCTCACTAGAAGGGCGAAAGTCAGCCTGTGTTCTTCCCAAATGTAGAAGCCGAATAGGGCAGCAAAATAGACGAACATTTGTGGTTGTTAGGAGACCCCGTGGTAGCAAAGCTCATCCACATTCGACTCATAAGGTCACCTATCTGCTTGTACCGCGTCTGGCGAGAAGCAGGCTCCACATCGAAGGAGCTCTCGTCCATCCCAGTTCCCAGAACGTTGTCGAAGGCAAACGCAACCTCCATGAAGTGAGTAGCGCCTCGCGCGATGGGGTCTTGTCCGTTAGGGATGGTGTTGAAACGATAACTATAGCACGGGACACCATGCTCGGTCCAGAGCTGGCAGGTATAGCGTCGTCCGGCAATGAACATAGCATCACCCGTCCACCTGGCTGCGCGTGTAAATTGATGACCGTATGGAACTGCAGGGTTGATAGTATCGTCAGACTGGCCGTGAAGGGAGGTCGATCCTGTCTCTGGGTACAACTCAATAATAGCATCCAGAGTCTCGTTATTACTCGTTCGGATATATAAGGCGTTCTGAAGAAGAGTTCTGAACTCTGTAGTGGTATTAACCCCGTAGCCGGCAAAGAGCTTGCCTTCGTCTGTGTTGGTGCCAATGATGAGCGGAACTTTGATAAAATTGCCCTTAGCTAAAGCGACAGAGTTATACTCCGGGATTAGGGTGCCATCAACCACCGGGAGAAACAAGAGTGATGAGAAAGCGGTATTCAGGATCTCGAAAGGAGCAGCACGAAGACAGGCAAGGGAGTCGTGAGCTTTTGTACAATTCGTAGCTTCCAAAACAGTCTGATAGTTCGCCTCGGATGCTTCTGCTGTTGGAAAAGAACCAAAGAACCATGGCCCACCACTTTGGCAAATGGCAGCAGAAAAAAGTCTATCATCTCGGCCTCCGTAAGCGAGCAAGTGGAAACCAATGGATATAGCTCCCACCGATTCCCCAAAGAGAGCCACTCTAGATCGATCGCCACCAAATGCCTCGATGTTCTCCTGAATCCATTCTAGGGCAAGTCTCTGATCACGAAGTGACAAATTCGTTACTCCTTGGCCTCGGACATCATCCCCAGCGATAAGACCCCAACCTTGCAGACGATAATTCATGCTGACCATTATTGCCGGCTCTCCCATCTGGACCGAGTTCTGAAGCATATAAGACATATTATAGCGGCCATCAGAGCTTCCGCCCTCTTGGAATCCTCCTCCATAGATGTAAACCATGACAGGGAGCTTGTCCTTTGTTTTCGTACCTGAAGGTCGGATGACGTTAATAGTGAGACAATCTTCACTCTGAGCGTAGGTAATATCCAAAGGGTCTAGCGGGATGGGAAGCGGGTATTGAATACACATAGGACCATACTCGGTTGCATTTAGAGGACTCTCCCAAGTTTGGTTGATAGACTGTGGCAAGTTGAATCGTAGGTCGCCGATAGGTGGTTGGGCAAAGGGAATGCCCAAGAACTGGTCTTGCTGATAATAATCGACATATTTACCCACAATTGTGCCGTTTCTGACCCTAACGGTGACTTTTTTTTCGCGGGTGGTGCGAGCAAGAACTGCAGTGGAGGCGAGAGCGACGGTAAAGGAGAGTAGAAGCTGCATCGTGGCGAACAGATGGATGGCGTTAAATGAATCTGCTGGAAGCTGTAGAAACCCAGTGTTTCTCAAACACAACTTGGAATACTGTCGAAGAAAAACAGGCAGGTCATACTTTTAGTTATGTAGACATCAAGAGCAAAGAGGGGCCTGGGGTAGTTCTTAGCTTCTCCTGTCACTCAGCGGAAGGCGGGTCAGAGCACAGGCAAAAATGCCGCGGCGGAGAGAAATATAGAACTGCTCAGCTCCCCACTTTCTCAATATGATATGGACCGATCCACCAGAACAGGAGCTGCGCGGGAAGCGGTCTTAGCAGCACATCAACCCGAGCCATATAGCACAGAGCACACCACGGCAGTAGCAGCGGCAGTTGATTGTAGGAGCTACTTCGCAAGTAATGTGAGAGAAAAAAGTTAATTGTACGGCCCGACACTAAGTAAAGTTGTGGCGAGCCACCAATGTATCCCAACATCGTGATCCAATATCCGAATATCTCCACTTTGGTACAGAGGCCTGTTGAAAGCTACACCAGCCGACAAGAACCGATTGATCCATCGGCCGAAATATACCTGCACCCATCCCAGCCCCCCATTCTCTGGCATTGTCAGTGATTCCAGTTGGCGTGTGCATCACCACTTGGTTAAAGGTTCCCGCTATTGGGTTGGTGGGTATTTTTTTCAATCCCAGTCGCCTGGCTTCTCTGGCCGGGATTCGGAGGTATCAGGGGGGCGCTCAACCGCTGGCGAACGAGCTCCTTGGGAATCTGTCTGATGCTGCCGAGATCAAAAACCACTCTTGCGGTTGACGTCGAGGGTCGAGACTTGGAATTAACAAATGGAGGAGGACTTTTCGTCTAAGGAATGCACTATGCTCTTAAGAGAATGGAATCTGAGCTTGGGATTTACAAGCTGGATGTTTGCGAACTTACCCAATAACTCCTCCCGAAAGGCTTGGCTGAAAGGCTTCGGGAGCCCCGGGGAACATCCCGAGCGTCAGCTTGCGTCGGAACGGAATGAGAGGGAGGAAGTGATTTCGGAATGAGCTCCCAAAAAAAAGGCCTTGCGTCCCGAATGTGGGCCCAATCTCTAGATTTATAATTTGCCCCATTTCAAATGTAATGTCACAGTTACTAATTTCTTATATTTCAGGACGACGGCTAGGACCGTCGAATACACCAACAATGGTCACTGTACCATGGGTCACATGACGGGCATCTGGACCATTGGGATCCAGAGGGTCTTGGCATCTCAGGATCCTACCCGCACAAAGGTTCTATATAAGACTGACACGTCTGCCATTAGATAGGAGCCTCGTGCTCAGCTTCAAATGGTATTCTTTACCCAATACTTAACTGTCTGAACCCCCGTACGTGATAAACCTATCTCTTGATCGTCCGAGATCAAACCCAACCGCTTGTGTTTACCGAGTAAATACACGACCGTTACAGTCACTTTGGTATCGATGGCCAGCTTAGTAGTATGTATCTTCTCTTATCGATCTAACGGCGTTCTCTGCTTGTCTTCGGGCAAGTATCATCTCATGCCTTTATACAAAGTCTACTGACTTAATAAAATTACTTATAGTATTCTGAAATTTTCTTAGAGTATCGACAAGTAGAGAAAATGATGTCGTAATTTTATATATACGCCTTTTGTTAAGCAATAGTAAAATCTCCCTAGGGTAAAAAGGGCGAGAATAAGCGTTACACCCATGGTGAAGAAGCACTAGTCGTGTTGCCTGAGGTACTATAAGTAGCAGTTAAGATAGTACCAAGAATATAATAGACTATGTAAGATAACTACGGTACAGGTGGTCCTAGAACTTTTCTATGCTCCCAGGAACCACTCGATTCCCAGAGCCACATAGGCTCCTAGGACATCTCATCCTGGGACCCCGCGGTAGCCCAGGATGTGGCCGTAACACTCGCATCAGCTACAAGGCTCTACAGGCTGTGACTCGCATCTGCTACAGGGCCTTACGGGCCACTTCGGATGCTGTAAAAGCTGGTAGCTCTCACCGGTATACTTAATTAAGCAATACAACGAAGGAGACCTAACCACCCACAACAAATTTTGAGGAACGTCAAGAGACCCAATCTCACCAGTTTATATGGTACGAGCTCTAGTGGTGAAAGCGCTGGATCGGTGTCTGCGGAAAGAGTGGTCGAAATTGGTACACTCACTCAGGGGCTCGATTATCGCCAAACAAAAACTTTCTATCAATCGTGAAGAGGGAAGACGAGAATTTCGAGGTCGAATTTATAGTAGTAATGACTCAGAGTTTTTTTGGTATGACTATCTAGCTGAATGTTATCAAGGGTATTGTCTCTCTAGTAACCATTTTATACCTTCCATTCCGTCATTTTCAAACTTCCTGCTCGACTTCAAGCTAGGAAACGCTGAATTGAACCCATGCGGTACCCCTGGGTATACGTCGATCTTTGTCTCAACACCGCATTCTCGACGCAACAAATCTTCGTATATAAGGCCATCATCCCGTACAGGATCGAGACCACAAACCTGAAAGTACGTTGGTGGTAGATCTTTATGGCCGGTTGGCCACAGCAGAGGCGAGTACAGCGGATCACTTGGTACGGGTTGCAGCTGCCCCGCCAGAAACCTGATGCTTTCTTCGTTCAATATTGGGGCATCCTTATTTTGAGCGAAGCTCTTGTAGTGTGTGAGATATTGAGGAGGAACCGCATCGTGGTGGACGACAAGGGGAATGCCGAGATACACGCCAGTCAGAGCCGGAATTATTTTCGAATCTCTCGCCAAGTGGCTCAGAACAATGCTGATATTGGCTCCAGCGCTGCTGCCACCAACAATAAAACCAGTAGCTGGATTTGCTCCTAGGGGCGCAGCATTTGTAGCAATCTGTAAATCATCAGACTCGCACGTTTACTTGAAGAACCGTTCCTCATACCTAATTGAAAGCATCCCAAGCATCGTTGATCCCGGTGGGAAAGACGTGTTCAGGTGCCAGGCGATATGCAACGCTGACCACCACGCACTTTAGATCCGAACAAACTCGTCGACAGAGTGGCTCGTTCATAGAAATGTCGCCCATACAAAATCCTCCACCATGATACCATACTACAAGCGGCTGTTGACCGGTCGTCTGAGGAGGCCGCCACACTCTGCCATCAATTGAGTGGCCATCACGAACGGGAATGTATATATCTTCGACCTCTCCTGCAAATGCCCCAAGTCCATCAACAAGATTCCCAATGACGCCGTTGGTTCTTTCGCGTCTCTCGTGGATGCTGCTGAGGATGTTGCCTGTGCTTGGTCTGCTAGCCCAAATCTGAAAGCATCAGTATCATTTGCAGGAAGCATTAATGGCGAGAGTTAATGTAGTAACATACCAACTCGAACTCGGGATCAATCGAGCTCAGCTTCTCTTGCTGAGTTAGATATGACATTTAGGATTCTCAAATTGAGATGTCAGTGTCTAAAAAACTGAAATTTAGATGTACGATGTCAGCGGCGAGCTCTCAAGGTGTTTGACGTTTTGCCCGCTTGTTAAATTTCAGTCCAAGTAAATCTTGTCTGGGGCCAAGGGCCAAAGATGATCTAGATTCTTTTAGAGTCGCTAAAGTCCGCCTTACTCCCCCCAATAACCACTCGGAAGGCGAATCCCCACCTCCTTCGCTAAGATGGTTGTCGAGTTTATGCCCCCCGACTCCCGTAAAACTCGCATTATTCTCCTCCGAATCCCAACTCTTTCGCTAAGATAGCAAATTGAGAGGTTGCCGAGTTCATGTCCCCCGACTCCCGTAAAAACCCCGCATTATTCCCCCTTCCGAATTCGTTTGGGGATCTGGGGTGCGGAGTCTAGACCGGACGGCGTTTCTCCACGAACCTTGGGCCAGATGACTGCCCTCGTGATTCGCGGAACGAATCTCTGATGCTACAAGCCTCGACGAGATCAAGATATAAAGGGCACCATCCCGCACCTCAAACTATGATCATTCGGCACCATTATATATCACTCATCAACCATTCTTCAGCCAATAGTTTCATCATGGGTCGAGTTGGATTCAGAAGACATTTCAACAGGCAATTAGCCTTGGCCTGCTTGTTGATAGCAATGTCCACAATGAACTATGGCTTCGACAATTCCGGATTCAACACTTCTATGGCCATGGACAGTTTCCAGAAACAGTTCGGCGACCTTAACCCAAAGACAGGCAAACATCGCTTGCCTCCAGTTTGGTTGTCGCTATTCAACAGCCTCCCATTCATTGGTTTCGGATTTGGTAGACACTTGCCTCATAATTCAGTATCCATCTTTGAAGCTTAGAGCTAACAAGTCCAGGCGTCCTCGTCGGTAGTCTCATAAGCGCAAGATTCGGTCAACGGTAGTGCATGTTCTCCATGAGCACATGAGCACTTTTTTCCGCAGCTGTGTGCGTCAGTTCTAGTACTAGAGAGCAAATAATGGCCGGAAGAATCCTTAACTGTGGGTTGGTCCATTCTTCTGGGCAACACAACGACTGATATTCTAGGACAGATGTATATATCGGGATGGAATTATCCGTCATACCGGTTTTCCAGTCAGAGATCATCCCTGCTCCAGTTCGTGGCATGGCGGTTGGATCATATCAGTTCAGTCTCCTGGTAATTTCATATCTTACTTGCTTGAGTATCCTTCGCTGACCAGAAAGTTTGGTGGTTTGATTGTTAATTCAGTCTGTCGTGGAGCCAGTACCGTGTCGACCAATGCCGCCTGGAGAATCCCCATGGGCCTGTTCTTTGTCATTCCAAGTACAGTTATGGCCGGAATATGGTTCGTTCCAGAGGTATGCCAGCCTCACACTCCTAAATTTCTTCGGGCACTAACAGCAAGCAGAGTCCCCGCTGGCTCCTGACCAACGATCGAACAGAGGAAGCATACGCTGCACTCAAGCTGCTCAGAGCTGGGACCCTAAATGGTTCCGAAATCGAAGCCGAGTTCGAGGTACTTAAAGCCGGGCTTCGTCTCGACCCAGAACAGGGAAAGTTCATCGAGCTATTCCAAGGCATCAATAGGAAAAGAACGGCGATCGTTGTTGGCAAGAATTTTTTTCAACAAGCTACAGGACAGGCATTCGCCTCAACCTATGGAGCCCTTTTCGTCAAGGACTTGGGGACCGTTAATGCATTCAATTTCACTCTTATTCTTGCGGCCTGCAATCTCTCAATGGTCGCTGTTGGTCTGTTCTTAAACGATAGACTTGGTAGAAGGTATGTCTTCTCAGTTCCCCGAGTAGCTTAACTCATCAAATCTAGACCTCTTCTCTTCATCGGTGGTACTCTACAAGGTGGCGCAATTCTTGCTATGGGTGCGCTGGGCACGCAAATTACGACCTATGGGACCAAAACTGGAATCGTCGCACTGCTTGTTATTTTCGCTGCCAGCTTCGTTTTCGCATGGGCTCAAATATGTTACGTGGTGACAACCGAAGTCCCTGCACTTCGATTGCGAGACATGTCTCAGAGGACTGCATCGATAGTCAACGTGGCAACCTCGTAAGTTCCAAAACCATGACAGAAATAACTTGTGGACTCAAGTCCTAACAACCTCAAGATTCTTGGTCAATTTCAGTGTCCCATACCTCCTCTACACTCCATATGCTGCTCTTGGCTCGAAAGTCGGCTTCATATTTGGCGGAATCATTGTCTGTGCCCTCATCTTCACGTTTTTCTGCGTGCCAGAGTGCAAAGGTAAGTCTCTCGAGCAGGTGGATAGAATGTTTCAGGAAGGCATACCTCTGCGCCATTTCGGGCGTCATACAGTTAACTTCGAAACGGAACCTCTTGACGACAAATCGATCCTAGTATTTGCAACGGAAGTTGAGAGGAAGGTCTGAGATAGTAATGGTGATCCTTGAATAGCAAGCCGCAATTATTGTACCTCTCTCGATAACATCTCAAGAGATGTATGATATTGAGATCCTCAGGCATTCTTGAACGCTGTAGCGTAAATGGTAAAATTCTAAAATTCCAAGCCTCATAATGTCCACCTTACACAAGAACTCACAAGGATTGCTATATATGCCACAAGAGGTTCAAGTGCCAATTGACCAATTATGGTGAGTCTTCTTCGAAAAAGGGTTAGAAGAAAGATGGTACATTAAGCCGACGCCGAAAGCCTTCATTCCCCCCCCCCCCCCCACCCAATTGCCTTCCTCGAGTTCCATACCATCTTGCATACCCCAGCAAGCCCGCTTCGGAACGGTGATTCTTTTTTCGTCACATTTCCTTGTGAGGAAACTGCACCAAATTCTTACCTGAGCTCCGACGTTATTACCCAAGATGTCAAACTCAGACATTTAAGTGACACACGTGGCAATTGAGGAATCAGAGAGCATCGAGTGATAGAGTTTCGATGCCAAGGGCAGTGAGTTGCTTCATCTTGGGGAGGGGTTCCCTGTTATGTAACGCTTTCGCCATGTAGACGCTTTCCTAGTTTTGACTTCGAAGAAGAAGATCCAAGACGGTCTCTTCTGTTTTAGACTTCTTTTTAATGACTCGAGGTTGCAAGCTGGGAGCCCATTCTGGCCCCCGCATTGAGCTGGGAAACTTGGCGAGCGGGGCTTTTATAATTATAGACACAACCTAGATATTGTTTAAAGAGTATTTCCAAAGAGCATGTCGTTAAATGGAAGCGAAGATAATGGGATGTTGGCCAGGCGCTATATAATGGCACAAGCTGCTTATAGCGCTCTAGCTAACTAATATTATAAAATACAACTGCTTCACGTCTGCATACATAAGTGTAGCTAGGAGGAATCTAATGGATCATTGTTTAATCCGGATGTGCAAGAAAGAATCCTGCTATCCTTATCCCGCAATGGCACGCGCCATAACCAACATCCCTGCGAAGCGAGAATCCTTGGCTCTCGCTACTAAATCACAAATATCTTAGCACAAAACAGCACAATTTTGTTATAACGCCCTACTCTCATTTTTAACTATGTCCAATTCTCACCTTCGTATTTCCTTCCAAACAACTTTTATGGAAGTTGATAAATTACGTTAATTATTACTTCTTATGCGCATAGTCTCAGCACTGTGGAAAGTACCATGTGATATAGTAGCCATGGTCACGTGGTGGGCCACAAGAGCTGGCGGTCCTCAATGGTCCAACCTGTAAAACAAGAGGCAGGAGCTGGCCACGGGAACGAGAACGCCACACAAACAAGAACACACCACTTCCAAGCAACCTTGAAGACCTGAGCCAAGAGGCAGACAAGAGCCGAATGGGATAAACAGCTGGAGAGCAGAAACAAGGGGATGAACTACGTTCAAGCACACCCCGCGGCCATCACACAAGGTCCTACGACTACACCATGACCTAAAGAAGTGGCCGAGTGCTCTGCTTATCCAGATGCGCACGGAGAAAATCGGGCTGAGAGACCTCTTACGGAAGAGAAGAGTGCCGGAAGTAGACGACCCTGGATGCGACTGTGGCGAAAGATGGCAAACGGTGGACCAACCATATCCTGCTGATGTGTCGAACATACAACGGCGTGCGGAGATGGGTATTTGGGAGGGGAGGACGAATAGACTTGAGGGTAATCTTAAACGAGCTAAACTAGTCACAGAGGCGATTAGATTTATGGAACAGACGCGTCTCCAGGTGCGATGCAGCGCAAAGAGACGAAGTGGGGGAGACTGAAGGTACACAGACACGAGATGACTAGCAGAAGTAGCAACTAAAGAGCCTGATACACTGTCGAAGGACGAAGCAAAGCACTCCTTGAGACGCCTATGTAAATAGTCGTAGATACAGCCAGACCGTCTTGTGGAGGAGGTTACTGGCCACTGTAAAGTGATGAAGTGAAGTGCGAATTACCGAATGCGGAAGGCGCACTTCTGCCGGCATACCGGTCCCTACGGTGAACTGCTAGAACCGAGCATGAATGAATGGTCCAACCTGTACGAAAGTCTATAATAATAAGCTAGAGGCTCGTGCTCAACTTCATATAGTATTCTTTCTGCATATTTAATAACGATCCGAACCTTGTACATGATACACCTGTCTCGCGATCATTGAGCGTATTTGCAACGAGTAAATACCGGCCGTTTCACCCATGAATCCCCCCCCCCCCCCCCCCCCCGCCCTTGGAATAGGAGAGCCTCCTATTCCAATCTTGTAAAAGCGTGGTAACACAAGCCGGAAGCCAACTTACCTGGTCGTACTTCGTACTCCTTCTTTATTCAAAGTACTTATTATGCCACCGTGGAGTACCGGGATGGGTAGCATGGGCCGAGATCCACCTTTTAGGCAGGCCAGAGTACAAAAAGGCAAAGTGGCCAATTCGAGTGGTTTAAATGCCAAGGCCTTAGGGCTCGTTTTATCCCAGAACGTTTTCCTTGGCGCTACTTAGCTTCTAAACACCCTTGTCGAATATTCACCCGGGACCTCTTCGATCGCCACATTTTCCAGTGTTTTCAGTCCCAATTTGAGCTTTATTTATGTTCCTTCAGTTTTACATATTTCTCAATATGTCCCGTCGCAATAGCTAATCGGATGGGTTTTCGATCTTTCCACGCGATTATTGATTGCAAAAACTTGAGCTGTTGATGACTCTTAAGGACGATTCCCCGATTTCTTACCTCTATCACCCATATCCTCAAGAGAGAGATGTTGGAGCTGGTGAAGCCACGCAGAGCCCCCCGACCAGGTGTTCGGAGATACCATGACCAACCAACAATCAAGTCACTATACAATGCAACTTGTTGACAGAGATGCCTACCATATGATCGGACGATGTAACCATTAATTTACCACATCTACTAACTTTAATAATGAGACAACTCTACTTAACAGTACTAGACTACTCAGCAGCCTTCTCTTGAGAAATACATGATGTGATAGAATGAATTTCTCCAAGTCACGCCGTTTTTTAGCGTTACGGCTCGTGCACCAAACGCCGATGGCCTACACTGACCTCTTCTTCAGCAGATTCATTCACTTCTTTTGGAAAGAAACGACAAAACAACACTCAAACAGTAAACATCCAATATTACAAACATGGGGTGAGTACAGGCGCCCAATCTTCCATCAACGATTCATTCGATCGATAGATCATCCTTGTCACTACTATCTACGAACATAGCACTGACTTTATCTCCTTGTAGCAAGGAAAAGATGCACATCAACGTGGTCGTTATCGGCCACGTCGATTCTGGCAAGTCGACCACCACGGGTAAGATTCACGACATCCTTATACCTCTAAGATAGCGTCTCACGATACACAAACAGGTCACTTGATCTACAAGTGTGGTGGAATTGATAAGCGTACTATCGAGAAGTTCGAGAAGGTAAAGAGACTCTTTTTCATCATCCCATCAACTTCTTCGCTGTCAGGTTTATCGTCACAAATGTATTGCGCCCGCATCAAGCGTCAACAATGATGACCCTTCGTATCACAACAACATCTCACAGATGCCTAATATCTTCCTGGAACTACTGCGCGTTCCTTTACAAATTGACTTTCGATCTGTTCAATGCCTGACTTCAATTTTCAGGAAGCCGCCGAGTTAGGCAAGGGTTCTTTCAAGTACGCATGGGTTCTTGACAAGCTAAAAGCTGAGCGTGAGCGTGGTATCACCATCGACATTGCCCTTTGGAAGTTCGAGACTCCCAAGTACTACGTCACCATTATTGGTATGTTTGATTAATCTTTACTAACCTCTCAATTAATTCTAACCTTCTCCTAGATGCCCCCGGGCACCGTGATTTCATCAAGAACATGATTACTGGTACCTCCCAAGCTGACTGCGCTATTCTTATCATTGCTGCCGGCACTGGTGAGTTCGAGGCTGGTATCTCCAAGGACGGCCAAACTCGTGAGCACGCTCTCCTCGCCTACACCCTCGGTGTTAAGCAACTCATCGTCGCTATCAACAAGATGGACACTACTAAGTGGTCCGAAGCTCGTTTTCAAGAAATCATCAAGGAGACCTCTAACTTCATTAAGAAGGTCGGATACAACCCAAAGACTGTTGCCTTTGTTCCTATCTCCGGATTTAACGGTGACAACATGGTCGACAACTCCCCTAACTGCTTATGGTACAAGGGTTGGGAAAAGGAGACTAAGGCTGGCAAGTCCTCCGGCAAGACCCTCCTCGAGGCCATTGATGCCATTGACCCACCTTCCCGCCCAACTGACAAGCCCCTTCGTCTTCCTCTCCAGGATGTTTACAAGATTGGCGGTATTGGCACGGTGCCAGTCGGTCGTGTCGAGACCGGTATTATCAAGGCCGGTATGGTCGTTACCTTTGCCCCCGCTGGTGTCACCACTGAAGTCAAGTCCGTCGAGATGCACCACGAGCAGCTTGTCGAGGGTCTCCCAGGAGACAACGTTGGCTTCAACGTCAAGAACGTCTCTGTCAAGGAAATCCGTCGTGGTAACGTCGCTGGTGACTCTAAGAACGACCCTCCTAAGGCTGCTGAGTCTTTTAATGCTCAGGTTATCGTTCTCAACCACCCTGGTCAAGTCGGTGCCGGTTACGCTCCAGTCTTAGATTGCCACACTGCTCACATTGCTTGCAAGTTCGGTGAGATCTTAGAGAAGATTGATCGTCGTACTGGAAAATCTATTGAGAGCGCTCCCAAGTTCATCAAGTCGGGTGATTCTGCTATCGTCAAGATGATTCCATCCAAGCCCATGTGTGTTGAGGCTTTCACTGAATACCCTCCTCTTGGACGTTTTGCCGTTCGTGATAAGTACCCCCCACCCTTTTGATCATTAACACGACGCTGACAATCTCCGTAAATATGCGGCAAACTGTGGCTGTTGGTGTCATCAAGAGCGTTGTTAAGTCGTAAGTGTTCCCTTTCCCTAAATTTTCACGAAGAATATGTGCTAATACATTCTACCATAGTGACAAGGCTGGTAAGGTTACCAAGGCAGCTGTTAAGGCCACCAAAGTCCTGGTCCCGAGATGATGCCAAGATACACGCGGCTTGGAGATAGTGCGATGGTTAGTGGAATAGTCTATGCGCGGCATAGTTTATCAATGGATTTGTGAACACCTTGATTTCTGAGCATATAATAATTTGTGAATTACCTTGCTGATGTTTCTCTTCCCCGCTTGTGCCTGTGGAATTGGCAGATCAGGAGGAAGTTGTAATACGTGATCGGAAGAGATTCTTGAATTGATTGACTTTTTACTACTACGGAGCTTAAGGCTCCTTATTAGGTCTACTCGAAGGCTCTAAAGCCATTACAAATCGACAGCTTGCAATTGAAGTAGCACAAACTCATCCTTTCTCAATATTTTACAACAGAATCGTCTTCGTCGTTTCAACACTCCATGAAACAGGGATCTTCAGAACCTTCAATAATGAGCCATCATGGTGATGAGACTTCCCGAACGAGGAGTCAGGTTAGCTATCTGGGTGGTCTTATTCTTTGATACCGTGAAGCGAGTCGAGAAGCTAGTTGTCCCCTACGAGTCAGCAAAGACCAAACCATTAGGAAAATGGGGGAGGAAGAGGCGTAGCTTACTATGTAGTAGAGCAATTGTCGCCCGCAATAGCGTGCAAAATCCCCGAAACCCGGAAAATTTTATCGATGCCGTCTCTGCGGCCACGAATGTGGTGTTGGGGAAATGCTACACATTCAAAAAGTAGAGAATGCAAAATCAGTAAAACACTCCTGTGGATTGAAGGAAAAAATACTGTGGTGGGCTGGGATATGTACATTCCACCGAACTGGCCCGTCCACAGGCAACAGAACTGCCTCGAAGCCAAAATCTAGTCCGCTCCTTGAGCTACACTATCTAGCACTATCTAACTACCGTTTGAAGCGAAGAAAGCTGTGAAGTCGGTTATTTAGACTGGATCTTCGTTTGCTGCTAGTAATCTAAACCCAGTATGTAGTTAGCTAAAAAGTCGTGGGACGATGGAGATAGAGACTTATTAACTCACGCTTCGTAAACGGGACTAAAGGCATAATCGACACCGTATTGAGGGTTGTAGAAGGTCATGTTTATCGCTTCCACAAGAGATGTGAAGAGCCCTAGAGCAGAGTGAAAGAAAGACTTCATGATGATGATTGTGACTTTGTTAGCCTCCAGACAGGCCAAGAAGCACTTTGCCCGACGAAGTCTCAGCTGATCGAGATCTCGGCCGTAAAATTTACTACTGTTCTCTCCATAACGTGCTGAAAGCAAATACGAAGGTCAGATATTAATAATCCGCGGCGTTATGAATTTATACTTTCCACCAATATTTTTCTCCGGGTGGCTCATCCCTCACAAGTGACGTGTTTCGTAATGTTCATGTTGTCGGTGGGGACATACTTAATCCGTAAAGTCTTGGAATAAATTGCAAAATTAGCCAAGAAGGAATTGGAACCAAGCAGAGCCGCTAAGAGGTGTTGAGGGGGAGTAAAGAGAGTTTCGGGGATTAAAGTAAATTAAAGGTCTTGTTGACTACGTCCACTTGGAAGCGGATTGAAAATATTGGCAAAGTGGAAGGGATTATTCAGCAGAGGAGTTTAAGTCCGAAATTATGTTGTTAGTGCTATGGAAGTATAAAAACAAGAAATGAACGCGTCACCGGCTACTAAGGGGGGCTGTGAATTAATCCGTATTTAGGGTTCTGAGCTCTTGTATTTAACGGAGAATCCGTAAGAAACTGAAACTTATTTCGGCTTTCAAGATAATGTAGAAGCCTAATGATACATCGGGAAATAATAGAGGGCTGATTTTTGATGTTTGGGTCTTACTATAATGCGAGCTTGATTAGCATGAGACTTAAAATTCGGAAGAGAACACCAATATGAATGTATAAACGTCAAGCTTTCCTTCCTTTACGATTGATATTTTAGAGACGCTTGCTCTGTAGGCTTTAAACACCTGTTTCGGCTAAGAAGCCACGCAATGAAAGCTTGACTTACTTGTGGTGCTAGGCAGATGGTAATGTCTTCATGCAAAGCTATTTGCTAACCCCCGGTATATCTGATATTCTCGGAGATTAAAGACCTGGATTTGAAAGGACTAAAACAAAAATACGAATAAATGACGTGAACAGGATCTTCGATCCTGGTCTGAAAGCTCGGCGGTGGTACATATATGAGAGAAGATTTAAGAACATTAAGCAACACATTGATCACTACAAGTCAAACCCACAACTTGCAGAGCCAGAGACGAGTTTTGGAAGAGGTCTGGGGCTGGAATAGATTACGGTAGCAGCGGTGGTTGCCAGTGTAAGCACCTGCCCTTCTTGACATAAATGCGAAGTTCCCTTCTAACGATCCTGGGTTGGTAGCCGAGTATGTTGTTGTGCCATTTGCGGACCATAGTCTCTGGAGAATTCCTGCTGCTGATGCTGGAAACACTACTAAAGAACTCGACTATTTGATGAACGCCGACATGTTCGCCACGGCATGAGCCGCTCTTGACTTTTCCGGTTTCGAAGCAGGCGACACTGTTGCTGTATTTGGAGCTGGCCCCGTTGGTTTACTTGCTGCCTATTCAGCTATCCTTCGAGTCGAGGGGCATCGAGGGTCTATATCGTCGACCACGTTCCGCATCGCTTACAAATGGCCGAGTCTATTGGAGCGATCCCGATTAGTCTAAATGGAACGGCAGAAGGGCCAGTAGAGCAGATCCTACGCCTCGAGCCTGACGGCGTTACTAAAAGTGTTACTGCGTCGGATACGAAGCTGTGAATTCCAACCTCGAGCCACAGGCGGACCGTGTTATACTCGACATGGTTGCTGTTACTAGTGTGCGCGGCAGGCTCCGGGTAGTTGGGCTTTACAACTCTCCAGACTTCTACTGCAGGCACCCCTCGTGGAGATACAGTTGCAAGAAGCATAACGTTTCCGATAGCCGACTTCTTTCAAAAAGGATTGTCCATGAAATCTGGCCCTGTGGATGCCAAATTGCATGCTTCGTACCTGACTCAACTACTTGAGAGTGGGAAGGCTAGCCCAGGATTCGTTGTGAGCAGCGTGATCGATATTGAAGATGTACCTGAGTACTACTCTAGGTAGAGCAATATCTCGAATCGAAGATTGTGATCCGCTTTCCTTAGAGAATGCCGCTTTGATAGGTGGCCCAAAACACCTGTCATCAATATCTTTTGAGGGCTTTTGCACCGATGAAGGACTGTGGAATTCATCTAGGACTTGCAAATGATCATTAGCAATAGTAAAATTTGTAAATACGAAGTCAAATTTAGAATTATTTTGCAACCTTGTCCTAGGTTAGAAAGGCGGAGTTATTGAGTCTATCTCTACCTCTTCTCATCTGTTTTGGAAGAATATTTGATACTACCTACGAGTAGCTTGCTTTCCCTAATATTCCTTTTAAACCCGAGTGAACGCTAGTCTTTAAAAAGTCACTCGAAATTCTCTTCAATCTCTCGCTAGAAGATCTGATTCCACCAAAGGTTCAACCGACACAGGCCAAGAAGAACAAGATGTAGAGTAATGAAGTAAGCACTTGAACATGTCGGTCTAGCCTTCTTCTATTGAAGAACCGATTTACATCTAGGGTGCTTTGCCTCTACGTTCTGCCTTGCTCCTTGAAGAAAATAATGGTGCAGTCCTGAGTGTTCTACACGGTGCGACAATCTGTCAAATTACCTCCGTCAGATGGATTCGATGGCACTTCCACTACTGACGCAGATGATGGACCGACCTTGGCGGCTTCGGCTTTCGCGGCAGGTGATAAGGTTGCGGTTCAAGTTTGGTTCAGAATTTACAGTTTCAAAAATAGATCCGGACCAATGTTCAGGATTGCTGAAGCGGTGGAAGTTGCAATCAGGTCTTTCTGGATTGCCAAGCCAAAGCAGAGACTCAATCACTCCACGTAGGAGAACGAGATGAATCGAGGAGTCATGTGACACTCATGGTGCAATCTTGCCCAGCTTTTCTGTATTGTGGCTCTTGAAGGTTAGCTGACCACAAAATCGGACGTACTGGTTATGATCCAACATATTCTAGGGCTCTTGGGCCTCTACATGCACCAGGTACAAAAACGCTTTGAGCACGGTTTGGAAGTAGTGATTACGCAGCCCGGCCGCTTCCTAAGAATCCGTATTCTTTAGGCCCTGGAGGGCGATGGGCTGTTAGATATGGTCACCCGGTAACTTTGCGAAGTTGGTGTGCTGCGAGTACCCATATCGTACTTACCCCGGAAGGTTTGGACAGCTTTGTTTTAATTTCTCACAAATCCGCATTTGGTTCAGTATTATACTAAAGACAGTCCAGTAGTACGAGCTGAATTCAGTCATCCTGATGCAACGATCGTTTTTACCTGCCTTTCTTATTACTATGGTGCCCTCTTAGACTAGCGGATATACGCTAGTTTCGAAGCCTTATTGCAGTTCGATTACGTCCCCGAAGAGTACGCATGATGGGTTCAAGACGCCCAGAACTACCTTCTGCCTTCAGGCAAGTAATATGTATTTATCTTATTAACGCAGGATAGTGCTCTCGAGAAGTGTTCCTACTATTGTAGTTCGCTAAAGGGCTTATTAATTTTTATATGTTAATAACCGTTTTTATAAGTTTTCGTTCTCCGATTAGGACATTGCGCGGGAAAAGACGCACCCGACTACGGGCTTTAGTGGGACAAATGATAATAGATACGTCTTACCGTTATCTATCACTTAGAGCGATCTGGCGCCGTAGTTCTTGATAAATGCTGAAGTATTAGATTGTTTGTTAAGACCTAAGAATTCCTTCGAAGGTGTTCGACAATTTTCTCATATCGGAGTTCTTAATGCTAACGTGCTGCTAAAGATGGCTCTGGTATTATATCCACCCATCCGCGTCATTCTCGACGTTGGCGCATAGGTTCTAGAACTAAAGAACGAAAAATAGTGAGCGAGTGGCTTTTCAAGGAGCTAGAAGCAATAGCGTAAGCTGTTATCTTTCTTGGTCGTTGTAATGAGATCTCCCAACCGTCACACTATAAAAGAAGAAGCGATTAGCTTAAAGCCAGAAGGAAGGTAGTTTATTTGTAAAGAAATTCCGTTGATAAATAAATAAAAAATTACTTAAAAAAGTTTAACTTGTTTCAAGTAATACGGCCTTATAAAACAGGTTAGGTTATTTCGAATTACCTATAGGTTTACCTAAGGCCTTTTAGGTAGACATAATACCCGACCTAACTCTTACCTGACGCTTACCCGACTCGTTGTGCGCCCTACTTAAGCTTACCTTGAAGACTCTGAGATTATCTTCTGGTGATGCCCAAACTGGTTTCTCGCTTAAGAGTAGCCTCCTTTCCAAGCAATGAACTAGGAAATTAACAAAAGGAGTGAAAGTATCTAGTGTATTTGGAACGTAAAATTTGATACAACGTGGCACTATCGAACACTCTTTAATATCCTAAAGTCGAGATCTCATCATCCCCTAGAATAATAATCCAACGGCCACCCCAATGCCTCGCACTGTTCTACATCACGAAAGTCGACTTGCTTGCTCGGCCACTGCAGCTGACGCATATCCTGGCCCCCAGTACGCACCGGTTTCCATTCTCCTGCCATCTCCAACTCCTTGAGGGTGTTAGTGTACCCCCGCGCTTTGAGGAGACCTTTGTTTGGATTGGGATTGTAGGATCTTGCGAAACTAGCCCAGGAGTCGAGGATGAACTGTGAGAATGGAAGATCGTTCTCATCTCTGAAGGGTAAGCCCGTTCGGGCTATGGTACCGAAAACATAGTAAAGTTCTCCCGAGTGGCACTTGAAGTATTCCAGGTCTGGGTTACCGTTGGGGTGTGATGCTGACTTGGGTGCGTCGCAGACGGGAGTGTTGGGATCCCATCCGTATGTTTGATATGAGCGGTTGAATTCATAGAAGTATTGGTTTGGAGCGAAGACCTTGTTCCAGACTCCAGCGTAAGCACTTGCTTGGTCGATACAGCGGAATATGGAGTCTGTTGCGACACGTGAGGTGACGTTGAATACATCCAGTGTAGCGTTGGAGCTGACTGGCGGTGGGAAGAGTGGGGAGGAAACGATCTTTGAAGCATTGAATCCGACGTCTGTGATTGATTTGGTGAGATTCGTGGTGTTGATGTACGAGATGATTGCAGCTCCATCATCACGCATCAGTCCCTCCATGAGATGGACGTTAGACAGGCTGTCGGCAGCGCGGTAGTTCAGGACCAGCTCCGATGAGGCAAGGTATGTACCGTCTACCGTTAAATATCGAGCTTGGGTGCCACTGACGAGAGCAGTAGCAGAGATATTGCGAAGACAATCTACCTTAGAGGCTGCAGTCGAGCAATTTGTCTCCTTCAAAATCGAGTTCGAAGCTGTTGACATTTGCGTCTTGATATCCAACCAAGAGGAGTAGGTAGTCCCATACCCACCGCCACCAAGATTGCTTTGGGGAATGGCTCCTTTGAACTTCCCAGCTGCTTTTGGCGACGCCAGAAGTGCTCTGACAGAAGCAGCTCCTGCAGATTGACCGAATATCGTAATGCGCTTAGGATCACCACCAAAATCCTGAATGTTCTTTCGTACCCAATCGAGAGCATTGATTTGGTCGGCAAGTCCATAATTGCCCTTTGTAACCCCGTCATCCAATGCTAGGAATCCCAAGGTAGACAGTCGATAGTTGATAGCAACCATGACGACGTCTCCTCTTGAAGCGATATTACCTCCATCGAAAGTGGGGTCATTGGCAGTTCCACCTGTGAATGCTCCTCCGTGAATCCAAAACATGACGGGCTTAAGATCCTCCTCATCATCTCCACCATGAGCAGGAAGATGTGGTGTCCATATGTTAAGAAACAAACAGTCTTCGGACCCCCCACCCCATTGCTGTATACATTGTGACCCGTAAGATAATGCTGATGCACTGTTACCCGTGCCTTTGTACGGCGTCGAGTATGTGAACCGTTTGGGTTGAGGAGCGTATCGAATGCCCAAGAAGCGAAAGCTCAAGCGGTCTCGAAAGCTGTGAAAGGATGGTCAGATCCATGATGGTACAGCTTCAGCGCAATGGGCATCGGAATGAGGCCAAACATACCCGGTAATGTATTCATTGTTTGAACGAACTGTTGTCTGCCATTTCGAGCCCGTATCTTGAAATGTTTCGCTTGAAAATGGCGCAGACTGAGAGCAAAGAGCTGGCAACTTGAGATGTTCGCTGAAAGTTGTGGTATTTGCTATTCCGCCTCTCCCATTGATAGATCTTGCAACAGATCTTGCAGATGCATCTGGAGCAATCCAGTATTGTTGGTCCCTGGCATACTTCGCTCCAAACGAAAGGTAATCCAGATTTGTCTGAATGTTGGTCACAGATAGCTCTGGAGACCAAAGTTGTTCTCCTAAAGCCGCGCATGCCAAAGTCGCGGATACTTTCGAACGTGGAGTAAGGAGTATCACTCCAGAGTTTGCAGAAGGGCTCTGGGGGCCTGTCAAAGTAACTTATTAGCCCCCACTGGAGCGATCATATGGCGGGCAACATACCGGAAACATCATTATTGATCAGAATAGTGAGGTCTGAGCCAAGGCTATCCGGTGAAGGAATGGCTTGGACCACCCAAGAAGCCGCAAGGAGACCGGTGAAAAGCTTGAAAAGCATGGCGATATACTCGACAAGGGGGTAGAGGGAAGAGAAACAAGCGGACAATGCCTTCAAAACATTGTCATAGAGTCAGACGGAGCACTTTTCTACCTACTAAGAAATCGAGACGGAAAAAACTACCTACCACGGAGTTCAGGTCAATCATCAGCACTATGAGTCCATCTCCGGCTGCCCGGGCTGGCCCAGGTAGAGGATAATTCATCGCTGCTAGCCAGCATGGTCCAGAATCTGCCGGTAGAATTGGAGAAGGAGGGGAAGGTAGACTGAGATTGTGGAGAGGTGGAGGTCCGGGAGAGTTAATGAGGCCCTAGAAAAAGCTAGAATAGTGGTGATCGCGGGGAAAGATCTGCTCATGGACAGCTCCGTGGACGAGCTTTGCGACTTGCGAGCGAACCAAGGTGAGCGATGGGATGCGATGCGAGGACATGCGAGAGAGTGGAGAGGATCCGAACGAAAGTGGAATTTGGATCCCTTGTCCCGCCACTGTACCAGCAACGGCCGGCAATGAAGAAAATCGTGAGGATTGTGTATTAGGCTGAATGCATGGTGTTGAAGGGAGAAGCAGGTCCCAGCGAGCAACGATGGCGGGGCGGGGGGCCTGAGAGATTAGCGAGTCGCTTGCGATAAGCTAAGATAAGGTGAGGGAAGTACGGCACGTGATTTACCCCTCCATGATGTCCCTCAAATTTCGTCTGGCGAGATGAAGGGGGACTGAGGTAGGAGTGGTGTCTGGTTCTGGCGGTTGGTTGAATATTCATTCTGGAAGGCAACCGATCAATCACTTCAACGCAGCCTTACTGGGATGATGATTCCCTTGATCCGAAGATATCCAGCTGCCTGTTTGAGACGCTTCCCCGGACTTGCATTTTGTGTCTGGTACGAGTCATCTACCTGTCTGCACTCTGTCTGGTAATCTACGAAGAGTAAGTGCCAGAAGCTCAAGTACCTAAGTAAGCTTCGCAAAGGGTCATCAAGAGGCGAATACAAGAGCATAGCCCAAATTAGGGATGGGTTCTCGCAATACATTCTGCTTCACGGGAGTATAAGCCGGCTGGGTTGCAACTTCAGAACTTCTTCACAACCCACACACATGCACCCCCCAAGAACAATTTCACAAGCAAAAATCTTGGTAAACGAAATACTTCGCAATTTTTCTCAGGCGGAATATTTCCTATCCTCGGCCTGGAGAATAATTCCACCGCTGTAGTACTATCCACACGGTCTTAGGGTTGCCTCCATTGCCTCCACATTGCCGTACCGCATCCACAGAATCGCTTGCCACTCGCTCTTGCATGAAGACAAGAATACTAGCTTTGATGCTTGAGAGACGTGTTATGATCTCTAAGCATTTGTGGAGTGATCAGTAAGTAGGAAACGGGAGGGAAAAGCAAAGGCAAATGCCAAAGGGTTTAGAGTTGGTTGGTCAGTCCAAGTTGGAGTGCTTCCCCTTTCAGGATGCAGTCGGGCCGCAAGATCGTGTCGCCGAAAGAAATCGGTTGGGAGCACCAGAGCCGAAACGTGATACTTTAATATTCCGAAGTCGTCTGATGGACCCTGGGGCGTTTTGTGAATGATTCATTACAGGTTCGCTGTTCTTGAAAGATGATCGACCTCATCGAATAACCCCATGACCTACACATCTTTGACCATTCCAGGTTATGATGTTCCTTTCCTCCCCGGGTGGTACGTTCATCAGATGCCAAGCGCTTCAATAGACCTTTCTCGGGACCCTGGAGAATGTGGAGATCAACGTTTTCCCCACGGCGAAAAAATACAATTTGATTAAGGGTCCTAAAGAGGAGTAGAGAGCCTTTGTTAGTCCGTTTCCAATTTGAAATAAAGCGCATTTGCCTCAGCTCCTTTTCAAATCCATCTCGCTTGCAGGGCATTTTGATGTCCAAGATGTCAGCACTCTCGCCTGAGGCTGGAAGGCTGCTATGCACGTCGGGTCCATTTGCGGTATGGCGTCGACGTTCAACCAATCAGAGGGTTCCCAGCGAAACATCAAGATCTCCAACTCTCCAAGCTCTAATCTCGAAGTGACCAAAATCATCCCACCAAAACAACAATACTTTTGTATGGCGCTGGGCGGAGTCCAACATCCCGCAATTCCTCCAACTGGAGATGCGAACTGCAGACAGCGTCACAGGCACATCGAAACTGCAAGTGCAGGCAAGGAGAGCGATCAGTTTCATTCATTCATTCATTCATTCGAGCCAACAGCAGAATGCCGAGATGAGGCGGGCAGCGAGTGAGGAAAGAAAGAAAAATGTCGGCGCTGCCTCGGTTGCCTCAAGTGGGTGATGGAGGAGGTGGTGGAAAAACACCCACTCGCTTATTCACGCCGAGCCCCTGAACCCATTGGCCTGAGCTCCATCCAGCTGTTCTGTGGTTCTTCTTCGTATGTGAGGCGATCCACCCACTACTGCCATCCACTACCATCCAGCCATTCATCCCATCCCACTCCTGGCTGTGGCTCCACAACCAAATAATGGAAGTACATTTCTTTGTACCCTGCAGTAGTAGAGATTGTTAGTGAACTAGGTACCTAACTGTGGGGGAAGTACTTCCGCTAGAGCTACTCATGCATCTGCACCCTCCGACTTAGTCTTACTCCAGCTTCCAGCATGAACTGTTTGTTCCTCCCAATCCCACCCCATCACACCCATCAGCTGCTCCTCTTGGTTAATATCGAGCCTCGCTTTCCCACCAGAAGCCCTCCCCCTTTCCTCCCCTTCCCTCCCTTCGGCCGTCCCCTACCGAACCCCAGATTCTCCATCACTCGAACCTGCATGAGCATCACAGGGTTTCGTGGCGGCGGTAGGCTCCTCAAGCTGGAGCACATCGTCTGATCTTCCAATCACCAACCTGGTCGGGTATCTGAGAGAACCCTGCAGACATCGGCCACCCATGTCAGCGCAGTGCACGCGGCACGTAATCAATCTCTCTCGAAAATAGATATGGATCCCGTATCAACATCATTCAACAAAGCCTTGCCTTCATGTTCTTTCGAAACCTCCAAGTCACACATAGAGATATTGAACCTTCTTCTATGATTGATCCTTCACCCGCCCGCCAGCTGCCATTCATTTATCCCGCTGCCCAGGTTCAGGTTCCCTTTCAATGAACCCAACTGTCGGTTCCACCACCAGACGCAATGTCGAGCTCTTCACCAGAAGCCTCCCCGACCTCTGCCACAGGAGGCGGCAGAACATTTTCCATATCTAGAGACAAGTTCAACATCGACATCCCATCTCCTCGTCTCCAACTCCTCACAAATGGCAATGGTGTTAACGGAAACGGAAATCTGCACTCACCAAATCCGCTCAAATCGCCCAACTCCCGCCGCGTGCAGAACTTTTCCCGTGAGGGCATCCTGGGCTCAGCTCAGAAAGCAAGGAATCTTTCGCAGTCCTCTGGAGACCGAGAATCCATGACAAACGGCGTCCAGCACAGACAGAACAGCGATGATGGCATCAACCCATTGAAGAGAAGGAGCACAGATGCAGGCATCGATTATCCCAGACGTAGAGCCACCATAGCTGTAAGCTTGCCCACCCAGTGCATCAAAAACTTCTGGTTACTGACTCTAAGCAACAGTGTGAGATTTGTCGGTCTAGAAAGTCAAGATGTGATGGAACAAAGCCCAAGTGCAAGCTCTGCACTGAACTCGGGGCAGAGTGCATTTATCGGGAGCCCGGCATCAAGCTGGATGCTGGAGACAAGCTTATCCTGGAACACCTCACTCGGATCGAGGGTCTACTACAGAGCAATCTCGTCGGACAAACCTCCAGTATGGCGATCTCGACTGGCTCGCCATCAATCAATGGTGCAACAACAATCAGCAATGAGGACATCATGATGCAGTCCACCAGCAACTTCGTATCCATGATCCCCGCAACGGGGCTTGGCACATGGACCACGCCGACAAATATCTCCACCATGCCGAAAGTCCACACCAACGCCGCTCTTCATCTACTTCAATGGCCATTGATTCGAGATCTTGTATCCAGGCCATATGATCCTCAAATTTTGCTTCAACTCGAAATGGCACGAGAACCACTCGCCCTCTCCAAGACTCCTTGCTTGGACCTGTCAAATACCTCAGCTTACATCGAAGCTTTCTTCTCCAAAGTCAATGTTTGGTATGCATGCGTCAATCCTTATAACTGGACAAATCACTATCGCATTGCTCTATCGAATGGGTTTCGCGAGGGGCCAGAGAGTTGCATTGTGTTGTTGGTCCTGGCTCTTGGCCAAGCCAGTTGCAGTGCGAGTATCTCAAGAGTCCCGCCGAATGAAGACCCTCCAGGACTCCCATACTTTGCAGCAGCATGGGCATTACTACCTGGTCTTATGACCAGAAACTCCGTTCTCTCTGCTCAATGCACTGTTCTCGCCTCTGCATACCTCTTCTACCTTGTCCGACCATTGGAAGCATGGACACTGCTCAGCAGTACTAGCACTAAGCTTCAGCTCCTTCTCAGTGCACCAGGAAGAGTTCCTCTTGGCCAACGAGAGTTGAGCGAGCGAGTTTACTGGAATGCATTGCTATTTGAGAGCGATCTCTTGGCAGAAATGGATCTTCCACATTCAGGAATCGTCCAATTCGAAGAGACTGTCGGACTTCCAGGTGGCTTCGAGCCAGAAGAAGAAGAAAGCGTCGGTCGCGACGATCTTTGGTACTTCCTAGCTGAGATCGCCCTCCGACGACTTCTCAACCGAGTCAGCCAGTTGATCTACTCCAAAGATTCCATGGCATCGACACAAAGTCTCGAGCCAGTGGTAGCAGAGTTAGACTTCCAACTCGCGCAGTGGTACGAAAGCCTGCCTGTTGCACTGCAGTTCCCATACAGCCGAACAATGCTTGCCGACCCCGTCCAAACTGTCCTGCGACTACGATATTTCGCTTGCCGAACTATCATATTCAGACCTTACATCCTTGCGGTGCTAGATAATGAGCAAGCAGCCATGGATCCGTCCGTCCGTGAGAACTGTCGCAAATGCCTCGAAGCCTCAATTCGACAGCTCGAGCATATCACCGCACAGTAAGTTCCACAGATCACGATTTGCATGAAGCCACTAACACGCAATAGTCACGCTGGTCACATGCCTTACCTCTGGCAGGGGGCTCTGTCAATCGTTTCTCAAACTCTCCTCCTCATGGGCGCCACTATGTCGCCGTCTCTTTCCAGCATCATCTCTACGCTCGTCCCGCATATGGACACAGTTGATGCCATCATCAACGACGTAGTCATGGAAATCGAGCGCTACGCTCATCTAGCACCCAGTCTCAGTCTCTCCGCCGAGATCATTCGCGAGGCTGAAATGCGACGCCGCAGCTACCTCGGAGGATAAGGTGCCAATATCAAAAAGGTACAATGATACGAAAAACAACGCTACGATGCGTCATGACACGCAACAACCGGTGTGAAGTCTTGCACTACGAATCGAATTCCCGGAACCCCCATCTAGGTTCGCAAGGAAGCTGAGCTCAATCAGGAGCAGACAAGAGCAGGTGGCAGAAGGCCCGACAGTGCCCATTGCCCACGGTACTGGGACGGACAGCCACGCGATATATTGATCGTTAGCGAGTCGAGTCCGCATAGTCCGATCATGAAGCCATCAGCTCTACATTGCACAGCAAGTAGAGCTGTCGTTGGGTGTGGCTGTCTGTCGTGTACCTGAAGGAGTCGCGGTCCGAGCAGCCGACACACCCCGCAGCGAATTGGGAGCCCAATATAAAAGCACCATGGGCCCTGCCTGCCACTACACGCTCCGCTGCGCGTCATCTGCACCGCCACACTTAAAGTGACAGATGGTGGGGTGTTGTGCATTATCGGGATTTTCTGGGAAGGGGTCATTTTTTTGGTTGAGGGATTTCCGGGTAGTCACGTGGTGTGTGTGATGGTTCGGTTACTTTACTTACTTCCACCCTCACTTCCTATTTGGATATGAGAGGCTTGGGTGTTCGGATGATGACGAAACTTGGAGATTGGGCGCGGCGCTCTTTGTAATCTTATGTTGGGCATGAATGGATGAATTCGAATGAAACGGAATGAAATGAAATGGGGAACAGCAGGAACTGGCCCAAGTTACGGGGTTCATTAGCATAGCATGTTTGTTCTCCTACGACCTTGATGGTCGAATGAAATATCTCATGATGCAAAAACCAAGACTAGAAGCTTAAATATGTCATGACTCGAGATACTTTCTTAAATCATCCAAAGTGTAAAGTATAAAGTATCATTCATTCATGGCAAGACGCTCATACCACCAAGGGCCGGCCCGTAGATCTTGAAAATCAACACACTCATCGCCATGACTACTTCAGTGACATCACACTAAACCCCCAAAATTCTCTCTCCTCCCGTTTCCCAAAAAAAGCCGCGGCACCAGCGCCTCGGAACCACGTTCCTGACAGCAAGCAAGCAGGCAGTCAAACAAACAAGCAAGCTTCACGCATGCACGCCCAAAGTCAAAAGTCAAAAAGAAACCTTTCAGACCCTTCACGTGCGCACCAGGGTTTTGGTTTTGGCTTCCTCGTAAAATACAGCACAATACCCCCTCATTCTCGGAACAACTTACCGGCGGAGCCCAGTGTACATTCGACATGTCACTTTTCCCTTAGCGAGTGGGTGGGTGTGAGAGTGAGGACACAGTACAGTACTTCCACAGGGCTGCCAAACCCCGGAATCCGATACTTGGGTGCAGATATATAGTGGCATGTACTATATATGTGGATGTGCGGGTGCCCCTGCTTGTATGCATGCAAGCATGCGGAAGGCCTTTGGGACTGGAGGGGGGGATGCTAAAGTAGGTGGATCTCATGCACACACACGTTGCTTCCTGGGGTACTTACATTAGGTTGAAAGGAGATGGAGGGGACGGACGGGAGGTGGAAGCAAGCAATCAAGCCTCCTGGAACAACTTTCTCGCTTATCTCGGTTGCTGTATTGGGTAAGGTGGTATTACTCGTAGAAGTCGAGTCGCAGAAGCACCTACTTCCATATCACCATCGGTATATACCCCTACCCCTCATCCACATATTAGAGAGCCGTTCTCCTGCATCTATGATTCGCCTACTGCAGGATTTTACCACCCACCACCCCTTTCTTTCATCCCAAGGAATGTGATTGGTGCCACAATCCCATCTCTGCATCGTTCTCTGTTATTGGCCAATCCGTATATTTTGGCGAGTACTCGGGAAGGAATCTTTCAGGTACTTCCGTACCTACCTAGGTACAGTACAATACAGTAAACAGGATGTATCTCGGCTGGGCGGGAACAACGGGATATCACTCAGTACCAGCGCAGTACGGTACAGAACACATGATACCAATCCTTAATTTCAATAACATCCTTTGTACTACCTAGCAATTCCCCCTCTCCCTCCCGTTCCGCGTTCACCACGTTCTTCTTACCCCAGCCGTGCGTAGGGAAGGGTTCCCCAGACCCAAAATCCAGATGGAGTGCTGTATGGGACTGACATGACTTGACAGCTGTCACTTTGAGCTGGGGAGAGAGATTTGCACTCTACTTGATTCATCTCCCTAGCTTAGACGGATCTGGCTCGGTTGGTGGACCGTCCCGCTGTTACACTCATATATACCTAGAGTACAGGTAAATCTCAGCTCAGTTCACCCACCTCACCTCTGACCGAAGCTCATCTAGGTGAGAAATCACAGCGGTAAGTGGTATGGTAAGTGCGGATGAACCGGATTTGTGCTTACCGTGGATGGGTGTCGATCGGCTACAAGTCTGGCTGAAACTGACGAAGCTCTTTTGCTTGGCAAGCAGATGAGATGGGATGGGATGGGATGCACTCGTGTCGTGCATTTGTTTGTAAGCAGTCATTTTGAGGTTCCATTGCAGTGCTGGTACTGTATTTGGAGATGGTGTTGGGGTTGGCGGAATCGCGGTGCGGTTTTCATCATGTATTGTGCTTGCTGTGTACCCCGCAGCCCAGCAGCTCATCAGCTGTCGGTTGTTGGATCTGGATCTGCAGATGATTTGCGACTTACTGCTGACTCCGGGGAGGAGGGGAGGAGGGGAGGAGAAGATTGCTTGTTGTAGCTATAATAGGACCGGATCTTCCATAAGGCACATTGTTTCGGTAAAGTGCTCCCGTCCCTGACAGCCATCAAGTTCTGGGAACACGCACGTAAACGGAATCCATCCAATCTCATTCCCACCAACCTGCCACCACTATACATCAAATCCTCTTCAACAAGTCGTATCCCATTCTAACCCATTCCATTCGCATCCAACAAGCTTTTCCAACGTCCCCTACCTCTACGTTAGTGCTGGTGCTTAAGTAAATCAATCCTACAGCAAGTCCGTGACAGACCAGAGGAGGCTCGCACAAAAGGTACAACCTGCATTCGCCTCTGCTGTGCCTCTCTTATACACAGGGGAATTTCACTATGTAAACCTCAATCTGCAGTTTCACCACCAACCGTGATCTTCAGGAACATCAGTACCGATGCAGGAGCGTGCGGACTCCGATTGGATGTGGGTGAATGTTCAATGGGGAAGCGAACATGTGATATATTTTTTCCGACTCAGGGGTAAAATTGGTGGTGGGGGAGGCAGGTCGTCTGTTTGACCAATAGGTGATGGTTAAAAGCATGTAGGACTTGTGGGGGTATAAAGAGAGAGGTTTGGGGTAGTTAGGGTGATGTGGTGGTCAAGTGATGTGATGTCGAGGATTGTCGCGTGTTTCTCACTTGGTTAAGTTGGATTGCTGGATCTGCTCGTTGTCCGTGAGCTTTTATGAAGCAGCTTGTAGCAAAGCTATCAATTTTGTTCTAGTGGAGGCCATACCTGAAAAGATTTCATGGATACCCAAAAACTTTGTTTAGCTACTCTCTTGTTCTTTTCTTTCCTGGTTTCGTCTTGACCGAGTCATTTTCTGCTATGGCCTCAGTCATAGTTGGAAAGGTAGACTAAAAGAGTCAAGATCAGGTCAGTAGCACCAGCAATCTCACTAGAATTAGTAGTTGGATAAGTGTTGTTAATGATGAATTTCGAAATTCGTCTCAATTGTGCATTTGGAAAGCTTCGGAACAATGTCCTCAATCGCTTGCATTTTTGAGCCTCGCGCCTTCTCTTTTTCCAACGGAAACATCCATTTTTATGTCATTTTCTCCTTCGAATCCAAATTCGGGTATCTTCAACACCAACATTAATACATTCGCTTGAACCGTTTTCAAACCAGCCTATCTCCCTATCAAGCAAAGAAATTATTCCTTCAACGCCCATGTCTTTCGTCCTCCGGTCTTTTATCACTACATTCGTTATCAGAAGCCCAACAATCGTTCAGCACGTTCAATCGGTTCATCAATCGCATCAGTCAAGCAGTCGGGAATTTGAATTCCATTCTCGCCATGGAAAACAAACAGCACCAGATGGACGACATTTCCGATCCAGTATCTCAACCTTTAGATCCGACCGACTCAAAAGACTATGGAACTATCAGGACAGTCGCAGCCCCAACAAGCAGGGAGGCGGTATCGAGCTCTTCAGGAGCGTCTACACAAGTCTCTACTCCAGCTTCGGGAAGCATACTCTTGACAGACTGCAGGGAAAGTCTTCCATCTTCCTTGCGCAATCAACACCTGGGGGCACGGAACAGAATATTGCATCAACACAATATTGGCGGTCGAGATATAGACAATATTCACTTCCCACGGCCTCCAATTCCGGCAGTCTTAAGACCCCTTTCTCCTCGCCCATCGCCACTTGGCCTCCATCCGCCACAAACAAATCAACATATGTCCCATCCCACCACTGTGGCTCTGAAGCCTCATCAACCAAATGGAATCCTCAGCGCTCGTCTATCTAGTCGGCGAAACCTGACAAATCAATCTCAACCTCAGTCATCATCACCCAGAAATGAAGCCGGACTAAAGAAGATACCTGCTGCAGAGGAGGAAAACTCGAGGTTCGAGAGCTTTCGACCTGCCGCGGGGCAGACCGAAAGTAGAACTGCCATAGATATCTCACGGCATATCTCTCTTAGCGATTCTGAAGAAAGCGACGGTATCCAGATATATAAAGAGAAAGATGATCTCGCGAAGGTGACTGAGCACGAGCTAGTCAAGGAGAGTCCGGATTAGGTGATTGATACAACTTCACACAGAAGATTGGAAGATGCTTGAATGAATTGAGCGTGCGCGAGGATATCGAATCTGGTCCAAATGAGGAAAAGCAGGAAGACGAAAATCCAGAAGCACGCACGTTCAAGATGTCGGAGGATGAGTAGGAGATATTCCGGATTTGTAATGGACTCATCAGCGTGCTAAGTCAGCGTTTAGCGTACTGATTTTGCATTGTTAGCAATACCACAAAAATTTATCTCTCAACTTGTTCTGCTTCTGGTAATGCCACGAAAAGGAAAATGCTCCCGAGAGCATTCACTGGGAGCGTGTTGACTCAGCCGTCGCTTAAAATATTCAGGGCTGATTCACTACGCATTTCCCGCTCCGTCCATTTCTCCATTAATGTTCACAACATTGTAGAGAATACCATCACCGTCTGTAAAACTGAATGACAATCTTCTGTTGCACATCGCATCTCTCAAATCTGGTAAACCAATTTCATTGCCATGAACCCAGAGCTGGTCAAAACATCCGAATGCGCCCGAATAGGCTCGCTAAGCCTCCTCGTTGTCCATGCAAGATAGCAGCTCAGACATTCTCCTCGACATCCGTACTAAAATGCGAATGTCTATCATAAAACTGACGAGAACGAAATATTTTTGTTGCACGTCGGATGCTTCAAGTTTGGTAAGCCAATTTCATGAAGGTTTGCTCGGCGTCGATGAAGATCGGATCTTCAGTGGAGGGACGGCTCGCTAACTTCGGAACGGACTTCGCAATGAGTGCGGACGTTATCTTAGATACCATCAGAACTGGCTTGGGTTTTGGTATCGATAAACGTCGTTTCTGCTTTCCATACGAAGTCTGAAGCCACTCTTTTCTGTGTGAGTAGTGTTGCCATTGACTGTGCCAGACACGACTTTATTCTGACAACCTCGACACAAAAACATGAACGTGGTCCCACGGTTTCATAATCAACAGAAACGTCCATTACCAACCCTCCAAAGCTAATTCTATTTCAATTACAAATCAAAGGCATTTCAACTTTTTGTTGCAGATCGACGCCTTCAACTCTGGTAAAGGTAATTTCATTCTCACAGCCTAGCCACAGCCATACTAGAGCCGCTCAGATATCGTCTCTCGCTAAACCCAGCCATCGTCAATGCACTCCAGCTTCCATCACTAAACAGGGAAACCTTCATTCCCAAGTGTATTATAAATAGCAGATATCAGCACGTTTTGTTGCACATCGAGTCCCTCAACTCTGGTAAACCTAATATCGTTCCTAGCAGCCCAGTTGATCTTCTGGCACCTTTCTTCTTCTTCATCAAGCCTGGCTTACTCGCGATGTGGGGCTTAGCCGAGCGGACGGGAAAGTTTGGTAAATTTGCGATTCATGCGATCGATACCTTCGTTCATGACGTCCTCGCGGATTCGATAGCTCAGATAAATTCCCCATCATCTTATTTCGCTTCTATTATGTAAGCTTTGAACAATGTTTCTGTGTTTGCATTTAATGCTGGGCCACTTCATGAGAAGTGAAGGTTGAGGGATTCTTATCCCCTTAGGTGCCACCAGGAACGCCCTCCTGAGGCCCTGTAAGACTCCCTGTACCAAGCCCCTAAGAAGCGAGAAATAGTGTGTTGTTCAGGCTAGAACACGCTATTCGATCACTGATGGTCCCGCTATACCATTTTGGGCGTAGCGGCACGTGCCCATGGGGAGGGCGCTTATGGCACCCAAGGGGATACCCGAACCGAGGCATCTCTCGCTTGTGCCCCTTTTCCGAGAATCTCGTTTACGAAGTTTGGTAAGCTAAACAAGATACTTTCGTTATGGTGGTGGTGGCTGGAAGCGGATGTTTGAAGTTGTGATTTGGCTTGGGCTAGTGGCTTGGTAGATATACTATGTTCTAGAATTATGTGAGTACTTGGGATTGACTGTCAATTCTAGGGGGGACTCGGGAAAGTGAAGTGCTGCGGCAAATGTTTCGAGTAACTGGAGACGAGGCGCTTGTCAGCAGTCATTAGTTTTGGTTTGAATAACTATCATGCTACACTAAGACATGTGGTTAGATAATGAAAGGGAGTCTGGGAATCAGATTGTCTACCTGAGCTACTTCTTGACGGGTGTTCCAAGATATTTTTTGGTGACGGATGACATGCGAGGAGGTGCATTTTGATATTTGAGCGACCGTTTTGACGCTCCAGCTTTGTGTACTGGCGTCAAACAAAAACACGTCTCCATGATGCTACATCTAGCTAGGGAACGAATGAAGTTGATAAAAAAAAATTCTAGGTGAAACTACCTTTAATTCCCCTTCAGTCCTTCGCCAGTCCGTGGTGATTGCAAACAACTAGCGAGGACAGTCATTGCCACCACAAAGCCCGCAGGTATATCCACCGCAATTCCCAAAGTTGTCATTCAAACAAGATTCGAAGATAGTCTCATATACTCTGCAGCCGTTGTCAGAGTCAATGACGCAGTTCTTGTCGAAATCGGTGTTGATCAAGTGGAAGTCAGCACGCCAGCCATCTATCTAATGTTAAGTATGATTCTACAATCAAAACAAGGGAGGAAACTCCACGTACTCTGCAGGGCAACAAATCCTTCCTTCCCGTTTCGCCAAAGTTCGACATAATGGCCAGCACCGAACCTAGATGATCAAAGAATCAGCGTTTATTCTTCGTGAAGCTGTATTTGGCAACAGAATGCGACGATTAATATATCCGGGCATCTCCTGCAGGATGCAAACCCGACTAAAGCTCGATCGAATACTTACTGGAATCCCCAATGAGTATCCCCACTTGCACCCCTCTTCCCCTGACCTTGAACTTCGTAGAAGTCATCATTGTCCCAGATCTGAACTCTCATCCCATCTCCAAAGAGCGGATGATTGTTCTGAACGACATGAACTCGAATACAGGCCTGAACGCTCGTCGTGAGAAGCAGAACAGCCGCTACAATTGCCTTAGAGAACTTCATTGTGAGAGAAAAAAGTGTGTTTATTAAATGACTTTGTAGAAGAGATGTGAAGAAGCTGACTCGAGAATGGGAATTCTACTTCAACCTAGGGAAGCCTTGGGGTATTTATACAATTCCTCTCTTCTTTGTGAGGTATTTCTCTTGAACTAGATTTGTCGCTTCTCGGCACTCACATCACCTGGCCGCAATGGAAAGGATCTCAAAGTGCAGTCAATTACAGCCATACCCCTCGTTGCCATCATACTTTACGATTCTGAATCTCTCATAGGTTTGCCGGATCACACCCTTGGCATCAGGATTCTAAGCGATGTTTTGCGGCACATGACAATGCCCCTAGCAGAGTACGCGATTATGTACGTCAAATACGAATTGACCAATAGTATAAGCAGAGAGCTGAAATGACTACCTACAGGATACGAGGACAATCTTCATCTGGATATTATATTACTTATTTGGGAAGGTGTCAGTGGCATTCATGGTGGCCTGGCTCGGGTCAGTTAGCTAAGTCGACCATGATAGGACGAATCGTATAAAAAGCTTCCAGTCAAGCTTTGGGCTGGATTCTTGGAGGCGCTGTTCCACCATGGGGATTTTGGCTCAGAATAAATAGCGAACAAGACTTCACACTCGGTGTAGCAAGCTGTAAGAATCGGAATTGTGTTCGGGAAAATCCAAAGTTTTTAAGGAGAGCAAGGGTCTATCCCCTGTGTTTCTCGCTGAATGAGACGTTGGTGGGAGGTCGTGGAGAGATATTGACACACAAGCAAAGTTTGAATTGACAGAGTTCAAATAGTTGAGTGGAATTTAAGTTTCAAGTTAGTACCCCCACAAAGCTTCTTAGACAGGGACAGATAAAAACGGCTTGACCCACAGACATGGTGAATAACACATCCTGATTGTAGTCAAGGATTGGAAACAATATTGCCATTAAAAAGAACAAAATTTTAATCGTTTAGATTTAAATTTGACAATTTTGTCTTTCTTGTAGTGACCTCATGCTATCCCTCAGACGTCGAACAGCCTTTCTTTTCCATCTCCAATACGATGCCTGATATCGCCATGATTCTTTCCGGCAACTTCAGCTCCGTACTTCTTACAAGGCCTTGCAAGCTCCTCGTCCCTATCCGTGGAGTTGGGAAGGTCGGCCATCCTTGCTAGCATTCGTCTCATTTCATGCTTAATTCCTGGCCCAACGACAAAGTAAAGGAAGGCTACATAAGGCAACATGACAGCCAGAACGGCAAAACACGGGAATAGACGGTAGACTAGAGGATCGGTCGGGCGGTGAAAATATGGAGGGTTTGGTCCAAGAAGGCCCTCAAGACCGAAACCAAGAAGACGTGCCTCGTCGAGGAGGAATGACGAGAGTCTGCCCATTGTGACGCGTGCTACCACAATACGTGTTTAGTTTGTGAGTCTGGGATGAGAGTTGTGATCGACTTACAAAAATTGGGCTGTGTTGGGTTGGAAGTTTTGGTAGATGTTAATGACGATGTGGTAGGCGAGGGAAAAAATTGAAAAGGTGCCAGTGATCCAATTTATAAGCTAAATAAGCCTTATTGTGTAAGCCTGTTTGCATCATATCTTCTTATTTGTTACATCATTCTTGTGGGTACTTGGTAGACCTTAGACGGCCGACCCGAGGACTAACACAGACATAGCAGAACACAAATTGGGTAATTCAAAGGATTTTTGCCTTCCCAAGAAAACTTTTCAAGATTAAGCTGTCCTATATTCTCCCCGAAGATAATATCTTGCCATCGAGTTGAACTTTTGGAAAAGTTCGATACGGATTTCAGAAGAAAAGAAACAAATCTAGCGCACAAATTTTCACATAATATTTGTCTGCTTACGTACGCCCGCCGCTTCATGGAATTCCAGAGGTTCCTTATCACATGTCACCCCTGTACTATTTCCCTGGTCAGATAATGTTGTCCAGTCTAACATCCGACGTAGATAGCTGTTCAAAATTAGACAATGACTCCAGCTTCGTAGAGGAGTTACATACCATTTGCATAAAGCGCATAGGAGTCAGCATTAGCAACAGCTCTTGCACTCGTCAATGCAGTGGCCGCAGCATATCCGTAACCGTTATCCTGGGTTCCAGGGCTGTATACACCAGGAGCATGAGTCATTTCGTGCAAGGTGGTCGTGGCCTGGTCCTGTCTGTGGCAGGTTGTCGTCAGAGCAGGAAGTGCACTGTAGTAGATTGGGCAGTTCACGATGACGTTCTGCGATGGAATTGTGTAAGCAAGAACGTTCGATTCGCAATATCCTACGAGAAAGTCATATTAACAATTGCGCTCTTGTTAAGGGATAGCAGTAAACTGCAAAAGTGGGGAACTTGCCGTAAACATCAGTGCAATAGTAGTCTGTTGGCCCTGAGGTGGTTGAGCCACATTCTCGTGCAACGGCCGAGAAACGAGCAGCAACAGTTGAACGAGTAGCTGTCGCAGTCGTCTTGAAGTACTCGCTGAACTTGGATGCAGAACCGGAAGTAGCTGCTGATGCAGCTGCTCGGGCAAGCGCAGCACAGTTGGTGAGTCCGTTTCTGGTGGATGTGGATTGAGCACTGGAACATCCGGACTGGAGGACAGTACGCTTGTCGAGAGTCATGCCGATGGCTCTTGGTACAAGAGCTGCAGCTGCTCCATCTACGGCCATCTTCAAAGTGTTAGATTTGAAAGCAACCGCTTCTCCTGAGAGCTCGGTTGAGTCTCCGACGGCAAATCTCATCGCTCCCTCTGCAGAAAAGGTGTATGTGCCACTGGTTTGGAGATCGTGCACTTCGGCCGTGTTGATGGTTGTTGTGAAGACTTCACCAGCTTTGAGAAATTTGAAATACTCTGGAGCGAGTGAGGATGACTCCATGCGACGGAAGATACCAGTGAAAGGCACAGGAGCATCTGGTGGTGTTAGTTTCCCCGATTTGTAGTTAGAAATAAAGTTTTTTACCAGCTTCGTCAACGACATGTAACTTCTCGACAGGAGCGGTGTCCAGAAAGGTACCCAGCGTCAACAAATTCAGATCTTGAGCGCCGACATTCTTGACGGTGGCGATAACCTCGGCCATATTCTCAGCTGGAGCGAGAGTTACCTCCAATCCAAGCTCCCGCTTGCCGTTCTCAATGACTGCGGCTTCTCCAAGCGCCGAGAGAATTGCAAGAGCAACAGAAACTGAAGTGAAATGCATTTTGAAAGACAGACAAAAGCACAGTATGAATGTGATCTGAAAGCTGATATGGAGGTAAATTCGAGGGACGATGGGATTATTTAAGTTTTGGTGAGCGACAGAGTGTTGCCTTGCTTAGAAATGTCAACTGGGGGGGGGGGGGGGGGGGGGGGGAGTTCACGACGTGAGAATAATTTTCAGGGGTTTGAACGGAGACTGCATTACTCCTAAGTCCGTGCAATCAAAAGAAGAAGGTTACAATTCTCGTTTAGGTGTTAATCGTTGAATATCTTTCGATGAAATGTTAACTTTGACCTCTAGCTTGTCAGGTGAACGGAGATGGGTTGCGGAAACAGGAAGCTGATACTCAATATCGAAGTGTCCAAGGCGGAATCGATGATCCATAAGATCTTGTATCCAGACTTCAAGCCTTGATTACGCCAACAACCAGATGCGATTCGCTGGCCGATAATACGATGCGCATTTGAAGAGTCCATCCGAGCTTCCTCAATCCTCATGGGGAAGTTCGCAGTCCTAGAGGATCGACACGTTTCCTCCAGATTAAATTCAATGTAGGCCAAGAGGTGCCAAGAAGCAATGAGCTTATCATGCGGCATGTACGATTCAGGCCTCGCTGCTCAAGATGCAGTTGTTTCGAGCCACGAAGATAGCCAAAATTATAAATAGTGAAGACGAATGTACCCTTTTGACAAGATCAACTGCTCCGCAACGGTAGCATCGAAGCTAGCATCTATGTATCACTTGGCTGCGAGGATAGAAACAGAAATAATATAAAGCAGTCTCAACGAATGTCACCGAACTCCGTCCGCAACAGAGAAGGGGCTCGAGGATTGTTTACATATTCTGTACCAGTGGATGATGGTTTTCTTCGAGTTATGTTGAACAACCACGAACTTTTCCGAGACCCATGATTACTAGGCCATAGTCTCCATACTCACCTACTTAGGTACCTACCGTTGAATCGAAGCGGTGATATTTTGTGACATCAAGATATGATCTTTAAGCGACGACTCACAAAAGGGGAAGGTGGGAGAGAAGCGAGCCTTGGCATCGCCACCCCCGCTGTACAATCCGGAGAAAGGTCTCGGTTTTGGTTTAAGCTTGAACATAGTTGCGGTCATTATCATATCTTTTATGACATGGATGCATCTTGCGTTCCTCTCGGATTTACTTACCGCCAATGAAATCCGGTTTCGAGTTTGAGATAAACATGCAGCCGCGGGACGAAGCGGATGTGGAGTCTGTTATCCGGCAAATCTCATCTTGATCGGCACTGATGTCCCTGTGTTAGCATGTCTAGACCTCTTGAAATTACGGAGAGGGATCATGCGTTATGCTACTCAGCTTCCTAGTTCGTTAGTGGTTGTTTTGGGAATCTTGGACAACGGTACTTTAAAAGACTGTTAGATGATGTGTTGAGCTTCGGCAATCCTTGCTCTGTCCTTTAGATATGCAATCCTCCGAGACCACGAAGTTGATGGCGACTGGCGAATAGAAATTCAAGTGAGTGTATTGAGTAGTTTGACAACAAATAATATGTCGGAATAAAGATGTACAGGGATCAGTGTACATCGAATGACCTGCCTAACGAAGTAAGAGATCACTTCGAAATTTGTTTGTTTGTAAGCGACCCAAATCTAGCAGCTGATAATTGCACCCCAGCATACGGAGTAGACCGTAAAGACATGGAGATGACCCGATCGAAAAGGAAGCTGCGTATTCAACATAACCTCACGTTCGTCCTACTTGCCTTAGCTTATGTAATGTAGAGTGCTGCATCGACCCATCTCCAGCCTCCCACTTTTCACCTCATTCACTCTCTTTTCTGATTTTTTTTTCTCCAAGGCGAAGGAAACTCAATGGTCAGCAATCGCACCTTCATCACGACAGTTGTTGCCTTTCTAGCCTTTACGGCTATTTGTCTCATTTATGGCGACTTCGTCACGATTCCAAGCAACATGACTTCCAGTTTATCAATTCCGATTGAGGTCACTCTATCTCCAGAGACATCAGAACGGTCAATCTTGGGCTCAGCAAAGCTTTGCATCACACTCACGAATATTTCGCCATACGAGATCTTTCTGCTCCGGTGGTCATCACCACTTGACCTATCGGCACCCTCGATTGGAGTCGTTACCTTCACGTCTACGAAGACAGGAACCAAAGCTCCGTGCTTGGATATGAAAATAAATCACCGAGTACCACCAGACGGACACTTCTCAATCGATGACCAAAGTATTGTCCGGATCCCAGCAAATGACAAAGTGGACGCAGTGGTGGAGTTTAAAGAGCCTAAAGTAGCTTTGGTGAAGGGCGAGGAATATAGCGCGAAGGCCGAGGGAACTTGGATGGGAGTTTGGGTTAATGAAAGTGGTCAGAAAGTTGAAAAACTGTCAATGGATGATGGAATGAGAACGGGGGAGTTTGCGAGTAACAAAGTTGTGTTTAAAGTTCCTGGTGAAGGTAAAGGACCTGAGCTGAGAGAATAAGCTCTTCTGTAGTCTGGATAGGAAATTGAAGTGCAGTTTTTAACTCAAGATATTCAATAGTGGATGTGGTGCAGCTTTGTTTGTATTCTGGGCATATATTGGGCTTCTCAATTGAAAGTGCCGTCTTGAACTTAGGACATTCAATGGTAGATATGGTATCCTTTTATCTACGCCCTAGGCATAAAATGATTCTCAGAAATTAAAAGTACTATCTCAGACTTGGGATATTTTATGGTAGATGTGACACGTCTTCGTCCGTTTCCTGTGCATGGGATGCGTTGGGGAAATTGAAAGTGATATCCCGGACTCAGAACATTTGATGGTAGACTTGGTACGCTGTTATCCGTAACCTGGACATGGGATATTTTTGGAAGTTCAAAGTATCGTGTCAGACATAGGACATTCCATGTTATATTTAGTACTCTTTTGTCAATATCCTTATGGGCAATGACCTGCTCGTAAAGTAAACAGTCGACTCGGCAGGACCCCCTAAATGGCCAGAAGCAAACGCTGAATTGCACGTGCTGATAACGAGATTAGCGGTTGGTTCCTCCCTAAATTTCAAGACAGCTTCACAAAACTTCTTACCCCTCCACACCACCCCCCACCTCACAGCATTCCCTCAAATACTCACCTTCATATACTAATTACCTACGTCTAACCCTGTCCGTCAATACTTCCACCGATACATCATCATGGCAGACCTCAACCTCCAAGAGATCCACGATCTCCTCGTCAGCGTCGCGCAAGAAGCAGGCCGAATGATGCTGGCCGCAACACCCTCCTACCTCTCCTCTGGCACGAAGAAGAACTGTAAGCACCTAATTTCCCTCCTCCTACCTCTTCCTCTCGAATAAAACGTCTGCTAACTCCTCACAGCCGCCGATCTCGTCACAGAAACCGATCGAGCCGTCGAAAAGATGGTCTCAACACGCCTCCTAACATCCTACCCCTCCTTCCAATTCATCGGCGAAGAAACCTACTACCCAGGCCAGAAACTCACCGAAGAACCTACATTTATCGTCGACCCCATCGATGGAACTACGAATTTCGTACATGCCTTCCCAGCCTTCTGCATCTCGCTCGGCTTCACGGTCAACAGGACTCCAACCGTTGGCGTGGTCTACAATGCATACCTCAACGAATTATACACTGCTATCAAGGGACAAGGAGCGTTCTTGGTACGAAATGGTGGAGAGAAGCTGAAGTTACCGCTTAAGCAAGATCCAGAGCCATTGAAGGATCTCAGTACTTGTCTTGTGGGAGCGGAATGGGGCAGTGATAGAACCGGGAACAATTTCGCTCTAAAGTGCAAAGTGTTTTCCAAGCTCGCGGCTTCGAAGGAAGAGGGCGGTGCTATGGTACATTCTCTGCGGTCTCTGGGGTCAGCTGCGTTGAATCTGGTTTCTGTGGCTAGTGGGCAGCTGGATGTTTACTGGGAGGGCGGGTGCTGGGCCTGGGACGTAGCTGCTGGGTGGTGTATATTAGTTGAGGCCGGCGGAATTATGGTTGGTGGAAATCCTGGAGATTGGGAGGTCGAGGTTGAGGGACGGAAATACCTTGGTGTGAGAGGGGCGCCGAGCGGACAGAAGCAGATTGTGGAGGAGGTTTGGGGTGTTGTTGGGGACGGGAAACTTATTTACGAAAACTGAGGGTATGGGTTGGCAAACAAATTACGAGTGCGAAAGATTGTATAGAGTGCATTGCTACGCTATCCACAGAGAGGATAGCTTGCATAGACGCATAGGCTGGACAGCATAGATAGACGCATGGGCTAGACATAGACTACATGGCTTTCAATCGTGACTTTCAAATCCGTTGCTCATTCTACCGTGTGCTATCCTAACGTTTCTTAATTTGTGCAGGATTCTCAGAACCGCTATATACACTCTTCCAACCAACCATCCACATCTCTTCTTCTCTGTGTCTCCTCTTCATTCTCTCGCTCTCTTCTCTATTCCTTCTTTACCTCTACCCAGTAACAGTGAACCAATTCGCCCTAACCGGACTCCCCAACTTTGCTTCACTCACAAAGGCCGTCAAATTAAACCCAATACCCCTTGAGATTGCACTCGTCTGCGTACTCGGGACCTTGAAGCCCACGGGCTGCGGATACAGGATCTCCACATACTTATGTGCGTAGGGAGGGTTCTCGACCGGCGGAGCGGGCCCTACGTAGGCTTTGGGAGAGGTGTCTTTCGTGGTGAGTGTGTAGAGGCTGTTGGTTGCCATGTTGGTTGAAGTGAAGCCTGTCAGGAGGCAGTGGACGTTGGTTATACGTGAACCGGCGGCACCACCGACGAGGGAGCCGGGTCTGTTGGGTGTTAGTGATGCTTTGAGATTGGGAAGGTGTTGAGAAGTTTGGAAGGGAAGGTTGGCGTACACGTCTAGATCTGTGGCGAGGATGTCAATTGTCAATCTTTAACTAAACTGAATAGAAATCTTACCGATCATGAAGAATATGTATGTGCCATTCAAAGCCTCGTCTGATGTGCCAATTGTGGGTATTTTCGCAGTTTCTGTTTATTTTCACTTCGTTAGATTCCCGAAATCGAAATGTGGTTTGAGACGTGTAGAATATCTCACCGGCTTTCGTGAGGGCCAAACCTGGGGTTATAGATTTGCTTCCAAACTTGACTTGCAGTGTTGAAGTAACATTAGGCCTGAAATTTGGAGGCGTTTGAGCAAGTGCTGTGACAGCTAGGAGAATTGGTGCTAGAGTTGAGAACAACATGTTTATGTAGTATTTAAAAAGCCGAGAGAGCAAAATCAACAACGAGAAACCTGTTGCAGGACCAGAATGGTTATATTCCAACGCAAAATACCGTCAAGTTGCCAAGTTAGGTTGTTCTGGCATCACTTGGGGCTGAAATAGGGTTCGGGGAGGGGAAGTCCACCTCCATTGGGCGGTGGGAGGATGCGTGGGCTTGAGTCGTGCCGTTTCATTCCTGATTAAATTGTTATAGAATCAGCCTAGAGATTTTGGATAGTGATCTTGATTATCGGTAGTCGATACATCCGTCCCGGCAATGGGATATGGAGTTTTGTTTACCCCGCAATTTTGAAGCCACAGGCTGTTTGAAATTGCTCAGCAGCCGAGATCTGGACAATAGGGGCAGTAAGCGAGGAATGTGATAACAGTGATTTGATTAGTCTGGCTTTTCGTCATGTACGCCAGCCCAAGAAGTTGTACTTTCAATGATACAGTCTCTGATCATGCATCCATTCCAATCGTCCCCCTATATCTCCACTCGATCATCAACTGCACATCAATCTGTATAAGGATTTCACAACCTCATGCGTGTGCCTCGGGCCTTGGATTTTGGGCTGATAGCGAGAAGATCGGCTAGGGACTCATTCCTTCGACGTTTGATGGGACTCTCTGGTTCTTCATTTGTAGGTGATCTGCAATTTTCTTCCTTGTCCAGTTGTATCTCATCCGGTGAGTCGAGGTCCATCAAGCCCTGTGTGATCTCTTCTATTCCCTCCTGTGGCTTCTCCTCCTTGTCTTCTCGAGCGACTTCCTTTTTGGGTGGCCTGATGCCATCGGCTGTAATCCTTTGTTGCTTCCGCTGCTGTTGTTGCTCCTGCTGAACCTTCTGGTATTGCATTGCCTCCGTCCAAGCTACTAGCTTATTCCATTCATCTTTGTCCACAGCTGCCTCTTCCTCTGCGGGGACAGGAACGCGCCTGAACACTTCGTTGAACGGGATCGAATCTAAACGAATGCCTCTGGTCTCCAACGCCAAATACTTCTCATACACACAATCATCACAGCGATCACGTTCACAAAGTCTGCACCATTTGTCTTCGGCATCATTTGTCGGCCTGTTATCCCATGCAATGGCAACAAGAGTCGCATCTTCCGCTAGAAATTCCCCGTAATTATGACGGAAGCTTCTATTGCAACTGCTCCAGAATGCTACAAACTGATCACTGGATTTACATTTGAGGCATCGAGGGTGGTTGCAGAATTTGCAGAAGCGGCCAAGGTTTCTTCCATGCTCTTCAGTGTCTTTCTGCATGTTTCAAAAGCTATTAGCGACCTGACTTTTGAAAGGGAGTTGTAGGAAAGGAAAGAATACTTCGACACTGCAGACATACCATCCCATGCTGGTCAGATTTCCCGTTGGCCTTGTCATGAGACTCTTTGGGAGACTTGTCGTTTTCGTGACAACAGTACCAGGACCCCGGAGGGTGGACAACGACTGGCCCTTTGAGGGGCCGTATGATTTCGGGCTGCTTTTGGACCTCGTGTCTTTGTGGTGAAGACATTGCTTTGATAGCAATGGCTAGTCGCTGAGTGTGGCAGGTAAGGATGAAATCTGTTCGATATTTTTAGACACTGGGAAGTGTTGAGAATTTGAAGCATTCTGTCTCGTCGTTCGAGGAAACTTGACTTTTATCAATTGTACCTTCCTTATGAGCCCAAATAAGGTTATTTACAAACCTGGGAAAGGTACACGGCACTGCTGCCCAATAAGTCCCCCCCCCCTACTTTCCGGCCACCTCGCTTAATTTCAGTACCTTCTATTCTTTACCTAATAACTCTACGTTACATTGACTTCTATTATTAACTCCGTAGAATCTGAATCTCCTTTTAATTCTAATTCTATAGCTTTAATTTCACGATCTCTAGCTATAATTTGAGCCTCTTAAATAGCACGTGTTATAACAAACTTAAAATTTAGACTTGTCTAAACCTTCCTACGTTTCCTTGGCTTCAACTACTCTAATTTAGCCTCTAGCTCTTAAATCTGCATATTAGCCTGCCCTAAATCAAAATCCTTTTAGTTAAACCCCTTAGTAATCTTCTTAAAGAGTACACGTTAAGTTAGAAGTTGGTTATGTAATGAATTCGCTAAAGTGCGTAATCCTAAGTGAAGATCTCTTCGGCCTTTTGGAGTAGAGAAAGGTAAAGGTGTTTTTAAAGGCTCTAAAAGTAAGGTAGGTATCTCTTAAGAAGTCGGTTCGATTAGTTTATTACTATTCTCTAGTAATAATCGACTTAATAGAGGCTTGGCAGTGTTACGACCTACGATGCGCCTCGTATTCTAACCGACACGGGCTCGTAGCATCGCTGGCTATGCGACGGCGCTAAGCCTAATAGGGAAGACTAGGTGGCGAGCATGCGACATGTGGATGAATAGGCCCCGACTACGCTAGGCCCCATTAGGAGGGTCCTTCATGTATTTATACTCGAGCTCCCTCTTACAGAGAGCTCTCCTTTTCTCCTTGTCTTTTCTTCTCGATTCTAAGCGTAGCCCTAGGTCCAAATACAAAGCTTGAGTCTACTCGCCGTATCAACCTTTGGCCAGCCGTAACAGGCAGTAGAGACTAGCTATAACCTACTAGCTTTCTAACTAGCCTTAATATTACTAAGTTTAATACTAGCTTTGCGTGCCTTTTAATAACATAAGAGAAAGTTACGCTTTCTAATTAGTATTAAATCGATTAAAGAACTTAATGTATATAGCTCTTTTTAGTAAGTAGCCTTTAGTGGAGAGAAAATCGACAAATCTAAAGGTTGTGTGACGGAGGCACTCAAGACAGACAGATTCAAGACAATACTGTTAGTCCACAGGCCCCTGCAGAAGCCTACCTAGATGGTGCAGGCATACTTTCGTTGATACATGGGGGTCAGAGACCTACCGGAGGGGTTTCGGTGGGGATTTAGTGGCGTCTCGTAGTATATAAGCTAGCTCTCCTCGCACTCTCTTTAGAAATACACAGATTTTTGAATTAATTATTTATTACTCTGTTACTATACTCGTATTGGAATATATTTACACATGTGGCGTGGTACATGAACCGGTATTACACCGACACTAATTAGTGGCAAGCTTATATCGTCAACCTTATTATAGATAGAAAAGGTCTTAGGCTGTAGAGTGAAATCGATGACAAACTTTGGAGTACTTTATTGTATCTCTAATAGGGCACTTGTGTGAAGGCTAGATTTAACGGGGATCGATTAAACCTTCCCCCGAGACTCGCCCTAATACTCGAAGCACGTCGAGGAAGCTATTACACCGACAGTTACTCTACGAAGATTGTCAAAGTCAATATACTTGAATCCAGAACTTTGGACCATCGAGAAACCTATCCGGGAACCCACCGGATCACTTACGAATCGCATCCGACACAATGGCGGACACCTCAGCGGAGCCAGAATTGACTCCGGAAACATTTAATGAGACGGCAACACTAAATCTTAGTCTAATTTTCACGGGAGACGTAATAGTATACTCGCGAAAGTTCTGTGAGGCCTACTACGATAGCTATCTTAAGGGAGAATTCCTTTTTTAAGACTTTTGGGAGTATTTTGAGGATTAGACGGTAAACGAGTTCAAAATGATTAAGGCTATAGAACGCATATACCTTAGAGACGACTTACGAGCCTTTGGTGTGTTTGTACGACGAGGAAAGGGGACGAGGACGGCACACGCCTTAGTAGAGGTAGTGTAAGCTAAGGAGAATGTGTGGCCAGGAGACTAAGTAGAAATGTAAATTCGGAACTACCCCGAAACGGTACCGAATCACCTCCGGGAATTAGTCTCTCGACTACCACCGCCAATCTCAATAACACTTTAACAAAATCAATCCCCGATGTCTCTATAACACTAATTAGAGGTAGTTATTTATTCCGTGGAGGAAGACACTCCTTTGGAGGGGTTAAGAGTAAAGCTTACGGAGACGATTTAACTATTAAGATTACTTAGGATCTCCCTTACTAAAGGAGATGAGGTTGAGGATTTATATAGTGCAACCCCCCCACTTATAGTCCTAAAGAAGGAGTTCTTATTTACTCTTAGGAGGGATCCCCTGAGTAATCTTTACTCGTGGAGATTAAATGACTACGCGTTACCGAATCCCACACTAACGCCAGTAATACACCCACGGGACGGGTCATTACCACCATTTGAGGTTCCTAGGACTACCGGACTACATACGGAGCTGATTCGGCCGTTATAATATGTTATAGATTTATTGACCTTAGACTAGGCAAAATCGTTAGTAAACCTTACTAAGATATATATTAAGGAACTCTAATATAGCAGAGACAAAGACTACTTAGATAAGAAGCTCCACATCTTCGCCGACTTGTGTTAGAGAGTATTAATAAAGACTAAGGTCTAGAACTGAGCCTTTCCGTTAATGCTACGAGACGGAACTAGTTCGTATTACTACCGGTACCTCTAGAATAAGGGGTACTCATTTAATAAGCTTATTAAAACGACTTACAAACACTTTAAGACGGAGGAGAGAGCTAATAAGTTCCTTAGCCGGTAGTTTAGTTTGACCTTCTCGATATTTCAAGAGGAGCCTCACTAGACGGGAAAGCCGGTACTAACTTAATTAAAGAACTTCGCTAAGGAATTATAAAGTATTCAGCTTGGCCTAAAAGACAACAATATATAGAACAATAAGACGCTCCGCGATAAGCTCGTGTAAGGAGTATTAGGGAACCCCCTCTTTAAGATAGCCTTATTTTAGGCACCCCTTACCTTCCTTACGTTAATAGATAGTCTTTACTCCGCCGTTAGCGTTGAGGTAACTTATAACTCGGGATCGAGGGTAAGCAAGTACTTTAGATTATATACGAATCGCCACCGATCTTATGTCGTAGATAGGGCGGCTTATTACTTTAACCGCAGGATGAAATTTTCAAGTGGAAATAAACGCGAAGACAAATTCTAGCCTATACTAGGCTACTTAAGCTGTATTATTTACAAGAAGATAAACTACTATAATAGTCGTCACTCCGACGAAGAGTAAGTAGCGTCTAAGGCAAGATACTTCGCGGCGCGCAAGGCTAAAGGAGTGAAAGCCACAGACAAGACCTTCAGGAGCTACTTAACTTATGTTAAGGGAATCGACCCTAATTCTAACTAGAACCGGACTATATCCGGACACTATTCGGGAAACTACTAAGATGCGGATTTAGACACTTTAATAGATATTGACGACTCTTTAGAGAGTTCCGACGACGATAATAGTAATAGCACCGCAAACTTCACGACTATATTTATAATAAGTAAGGCATAATATAATATACGAGAAGTCATAGGGCAACTTAAGGAGAGGAAGGCTACTTATATCTTAGAAAGCAAAATCAAGAGACCCGCTCCTAGTAAGGCCTATATAACACAATGGACAGACAGATTCTTTTAAGGCCTATTAATTGATATAAGGGCATTTAATAAAAACACGGGAGGAATTAACTAGCTGCGGGCATTATAGCGAATTCAAGATGTCAAGTTTGACACTGGCCAGGCGGGCTAGAGCCGGATCACATTCGGTGCCGGTTCGCGACCGTCCTTGGGAGTTACTATAGTTAATACTCTGGCTAAAGAAATAGACTTTTAAATCGTGGACGTAGATATCCCGTTTCTAGTTTGCTTATAGTAGCTAGATGCGCTCAACGCGTAATACAATAACCTGCGTAATGTCTTGATTTAGGGTAATAAGAAGCACTTAATTATACGGAAACATAAGTATCTATAACTACTTTTGGATTAATATCGTTAATTACTGGACACTTTTACCAGAATAATAAATGTATGCCACCTGACCGAACTAGAAATACGTCAGCTTTATAGACGTTTCGGACACCCTTCGGTAAGACGTCTATAACACTTGCTAGACTAGGCTGGCCATGAGTATGATTCGGACGTTATATTAAGGGTCAAGGAAATGTGTGAGCACTGCTAGAAACACGTAGATACTCCGCATAAGTTCCGCTTTAAGTTATAAGACGACGTCGACTTTAATTATATAGTCTACGTCGATATCGCGATGTTTGGAGAACGATATGCCCTCTATATAATAGATAAGGCAACGGGTTTTAGTGCGGCGAAACTACTCTAAAAGGCCCCTAGTTCGGCTACGGCTCAGGCCACCTTTAACGTATTTAAGTCAGTATAGATTGACATATACCTTAGACCTCCGGATTTCGTCGTGTACGACTATAGTATTAATTTTAATTCTGAGGAGTTTCGGAGTGTACTTAGATCTGTGGGTAGTACCCCTAAGTTAGTACTTATTAAGGCACACTATTCAATTAATAAGGTTAAGCGATACTACCGCCTACTACGCCGTGCCTATGAAATCGTCACAGAAGAGCACCTTAAGTTAAGCGACGAAAACTAACTATAAATGGCAGTAAAGGCAGTAAACGACACAGCTAGACCTAATAGGCTTATCCTTACACTACTTATTTTTAGCGCATACCCTAAAATAACGGAGTTAGACCCCCTAAATCCGTCAGTCGAGCAACGTGCGGCTATGATTAAGAAAGCTATAAAAGAAGTACAAAAAATCTATATTACGCGCAAAGTCGATAATGCGTTAGCTATACGAAACGGCCCCGGAACCACTTATATTCACGGTCTCTACCTTAATAATTAAGTTCTAGTGTACTAAGAAGGTAAAGGATAGACAGGACCTTACGATTTCTTAAGTATTAAGGGAAAATCATATAAGATTAATATAAGAAATAAGAGAATACGTACGTTTTAATTAACTATAGTTTATCCCTTTAAAATAGACACTTTTGGCGTTAAACGACAAAAAGAAAACTTACTAGAGGATATTTATAAGTAACATCTAGGATCCCCGATCAGAAACACTACTGAAATAGCACCGAATCCACCCTAAATCGCTATCTAAATTCTATTTATAAAATACTTCCCAGATTTATTAACTATTAATAATAATTATAATACTAAAGTGTTTTTAACTAAGAAAGAGACAAGGGACTAAGAGCTATCTACTAAACTTCGCGTTAAAGGGAAGATTATAGCGCTTAGACTACTATTTTAGTAGTCCTAAAGGACGAAATATAAAGTACTTATTAAAAGGGGTGTTTTTGTGCCCATTTATAAGGACGACCTTAGAGTAAGAGGCCACTACATCTTTAAGTTAAGAATAATAGACGAGGTTAAAGGCAAAGAGACGTTAGCTCTATATAAAAAGTTAAGGCTAATAATTTAATACTTTAACGACAAAGGGAAGAGAGAGATTTTGACTTAGTCTCCGATAATCTAACGATCTAGCTAACAGTTACTTATATTTTTAGCCGCTATTATCAAGCACCTAAATCGCCTCCGAAACTAATCCGAATCTTATTTGGCTATTAGGGACATCACTTAAGCCTACGTTTAAGTAAAGACAAGGCTTCTCCGGGACATTTTTATATGGCTACCGGAAGAGATCGCAGGAGATTTCCCTCCTGGCACGATATTTATAGTAGTGCTACCGTTATACGGCATACTTAAGTCTAGAAATTATTAGTTTAACACGTATTATAAACATTATATAGAGAACCTATAAATGGAGACATTAACGTACGACTTATACTTACTAATTAGTACTAAAGAAAGCTATGACTTTAGTATCGTGGGAATATAAATAAACGACACGTTAATTCTAGGAAATGAGGACTTCTTAGTAAGAGAACAGGATGAGATTACTAAGGCCGGTTTTCTAATAAAGCCGATACGAGTACTACTCCTTAACGAAACTATTACGTTTAATAAGTATCCTATTTCTATAGACAAGGACAGCCTCTACATATTATAAAAGGGTTAAGGAGTAAGGCTAAAGCTAGTCGACACAAGAAAAGAGGACTATAAAAAGGCCTATAGAGAGTAACAAGCTCGTGCGGCTTACCTTGCCACTATTTATTAGCCGGAAATAACATTTGATCTCTTAGTCGTAGCGCAACACTAAGATCCGACGGAAGACGACGTCAAGGCCTTAAACCTACGCCTTAAATAGTAAATAAACAACCTAAAGAGAGGACTCTAATACGTACTAATTAACTTACGGTCTATAAAGGTCTACGTTTTTATAAACAGTTCTTTTACTAATAATAAAGACCTAAGTTTATAGATAGGTTTCGTATTAGTAATTAGTGCCAAAACGGTAAGGGATACGCAATTCACCTTAACTAATAACATCGTACATATTAGCTTAACAAAATATAAGAGAGTAACTCGTGTAGTACTCGTATTAGAGTTATATACTATAGTAGTTAATATCGATATATTAATCTCTCTTAATATAACTATTAATATAATAACTAATAAGCTTAGTATCCCACGTCTTCTTACTATTATTTACACGGATTCTTTGTCCTTTTATAAGTGTATTGTCAAGCTTAGTATAACGAAAGAGAAGCGCCTAATAATTAATATTATGGCCATTCGTCAATTATATAAGCGCAGAGAGCTAACGGAGGTTCGATAAATTAATAGCGCTAATAATCCTGCTAACGCTATAACAAAGAGCGCTCTAAATAAGGCTCTTCGGGATTTTATTAATACTAATATCCTTACTATTAAAATAGAGGGTTAAGTTTAACGGTCAACTAGAGTCGATTTAGACTAATAACAGAGGGGTTTCTTATACTCGTTGATTTTTTTTATATATTTCCTTATAACTCTCATTTTATTAATTTATCACTTGCGATTATTTTTATATTTAATTAATTTACGAAGTCAGAAACACACTCGATTTAGTTCTAAAACACCTTCTAATTTAAAGTACTAACGGGCGGCCTTACAACGACACTCTAATAAGAACAAACTGCCGGTTTTACTATAGGGGGCTACTCCCGTATAATAGTATAAAGAAAGTGCCGTTACGAAGAACTTACCACGAAGCTAATCTGAAATAGGGCCGAATCCCTTACTTATAAATATTTAGAAAAGGTTCCTTGTCCTCCTCCTCCGCGCTATAGCGGCGACTTCGGCGGGGGCGCTTAATAGGAGGATCGTCCTCACCGCCGTCCTCCCTATTACGCTTAGTGGCGGCAGAGGAGACGACGGTGAGGAGTTAATTTAAGACTAATACCGTCTCTTATTATATAAAGTGTTAATACTTAAGAGCCTTAATATTAAAAAGGAATAAAGGGGTTAACTTACTACTTACGAGCTAGCCAAGCCAGCGATTTCCCGGCGTATAGCGCGGGTTTCTTCTAATAACGCCAACAACAACTCCCTAGTAGTTTTTAATACACTAGCGGCGGCGACTAATAATGCCAAATTAATTAATTCAGCGGCAATAACGATAGCTTCTTTATCTTTCGCCTCGAGGGCGGCAACTAGACGGAGGTACTCTTCGGCTACAAACCACGGGATCTGTTATATATTAGTAACTATATATCCGGAGTACTTTCGGTAGTAATTCGGATGTAATTCAGAATGGGAAAAGAAAATAGGAGTACTTACTAGGTTATACTAAGACTTCTTTTATACGCAATATATATACTTCTTACTCTTGGGATTATTAAAGGCACAATCGTGGGATAGGTCCTTTGCGATAAGGCGGACGCATCGAATGTAGTATTTGCGGTAGGCGAGGTCGAGCGCTCCTGTGGGAATTAGTATAGGCACTATTTTTAGTTAATACACCGTTTCCCCACTGAACTACTACTAAAGTGTATACGTACTTTTAACTAGTTTATTTAATTTAATATAGTCTATCTAATTATATTAGTTTTAGACTATGTCAAATAAGTAAGGCAATGTCTAAAGTAGTTATATATATATTATATATATATATATATATATGTGTGTGGCTAAGAAAAGAAAACCTCAATTCTGGGGGAATCCAGCGCATATATATACCTTAACTCGTGGACAATACTAAGCCTAGGGGTTGTTGTTAACAACCTCGCTTAGCCGATTTCGCTACCTTACGTATTATCGTATACCGGAACGCCTCTATTAATACTAACACAGCCATTATAGAGCACCGCCGTACTACTATACTTAATTCGGGTACCTTTCGGAGCACTTTCGGACCGAGGTCAGGTGTTGCTTAACACTTAGTTAATTCTGGTATTTTTGTACTTCTCATTTTTTTGTTAGGTTACCTCTAATTTATTAAGGGCTTTAACTATATTAGAATATGTCTTTCCAAAAGAAGTTTTGCCTGTGTTAGTCTACAGGCCCTTACAAAAGCCTACCTAGATAGTGCAGGCATACTTTCGTTAATACATAGGGGTCAGAGACCTACCAGAGGGGTTTCGGTAGGGATTCGGTAGCGTCTCGTAGTATATAAGCTAGCTCTCCTCGCACTCTCTTTAGAAATACACAGATTTTTGAACTAACCATTTATTACTCTGTCACCATACTCGCATTAGAATATATTCACACATGCGGCGTAGTACATAAACCGGTACTGCACCGACAAATACACTTCGTACTTAGAACAATAGATACAGAAGAAGGACAGCTGTAGCTGTAGCTGACCCCTATATCCTCAAAGCTGAAACACTAGCCCCTAAACACGTGACGTCAGCACCAAGACCGTCACAGGTTGTAAGACGTGTGACGTATGTGTAAGTAAAAACAAAAGGTATATATTGTGCTCACAACACCTCTATAAGAATTTAGTAGTCTTATGACTACTATGGCCATCTAGAATAAGTAATCGAGCTAAATGATTATGTGGTTTAGTTTGCGGAATAAATATCTTCTTAAGCTATTCAAAAGTAATAACATTAGTTGTCTACCCATTCTCTGTCGTAGTGAAGTGCTAAGACTTAAATAAGTCTAATTGAGCCGGAAACTATTATTATTAAATAGTTTTGCCCTTATAAATTACAAGAGATTTAATTGACGCTCTTATAGCTAACACATACTCGATGAACGAGGTCCAGGCACGTGAACTAGGCTGTTTCCTTTAAACTCTTACTCGTTTAATATGCCCTATAATATATCTATTAGCTCTATAACCTTCTATAATACTAGCTTCGTCTATATTCTATCGTTACGTAACTGGAATTGCCTTAATTGCTAGGACCTCTAGTTTTTGAAACCATAGTTAAATAACCTTAGTTATAGCGTAATTTACACGTACTAAATCGACGTTATATTACCTTTTGGTCTTAAGAATAGGGTGGCGTGCCAAAAACCGGTATATCTACTTCTTTCTAAGTAGTAAATAGTCCCCTTAAAGAGCTAGAAGTCGTTCTCCAAAAACCTTAATCTACGTATAAGTAACACTACGACTAAGGGCCTTCTAATTAAGAACCTATTTAGCTAATCGATCTTTAATTACTATAGGAAGCCTTTAAAGATAGCTAGCGCCTTCCTGGTGCGATTCGGAAGTGGATTGTCGGCCTTATAGTGTAGACCTAGGAACTCCCCACTTTAGGGCAGCCTTTTGTAAGGACTTTTTATTCTCTACCTCTCTAAGTGTACAGCTAATATCGTACTCGGTGTATTAAGGCTTTATTATGACAAGAATGTAAATTCTGAATTTTAGAAGAATTGATTAAAGAATAAAGAAGTTATTAATTGTTAAAGTGGGAGGGTGTAAATGGCGGTGAGTTAAGCGAGGTGGCCGGAAAGGGGGGGGGGGACTTACAGGAAGCGACGAGCCAATGGTCAGATTGGCTCATAGTACAGTAATTAAGCTGTGGAACTCTACGTATGAAATAGCGAGTTCGCGACCCAGTTAATAGACTGAGGTATTTCTGGATAAAGCAAAGGGTATTTGAGACCATGAATATGTATACATCTTTTGGCCAACCACCAAATCCAAACCAAGTTGACGTCCTCCCCTGCCAACCCACATTATGATTGGCTCGATTTCACTCGTATCAGAGCCTTCAACTCTTGCTCGTCTCATCTTCATCTTCGTCATCGTCGGTATCATCGTCGGTATCATCATCCGTGTCATCATCGTCATCTTCTGTGCTTTCCTTCTCGACTTCAACTACAACTTGAAATTCCGGACCAATGACATTGAAAGTGTGGTCTCTGTTATGCATCGCCAGGCGTGATTTGTAGCACTTGTAACAGAAATCGAAGTCCAGACAGTCGTTGCACTTGTATCGATTCCCTAGCATTTGCTGTAAGACATGTTAACAAGGGCGATCTTGTCGGAATCGTATGGGGAGGACTTACACAATGACAGCTGTCGCAAGAGCCGACTTGCTCCGAGGCTTTGAGACATGCATGTTCTGCCTCAATGTAGAGCTCTTCCTTCCCAAGCTTTTCTTTTGTATTCTTGACAAGGAGTTCAACTACTTCGTCATCGATACTGTGGTATCTCGCAACTTGTATCGGTGTCCACTCTCGATCAAGGCCTTTGCCTTTGACCAGAGGATCCGCACCCTGGTCTAATAAGAAGGTGATGATCTGCTCCTGGGCATTAGATGCCGATTCCTTGTGCACTGTCGCACAACCCCGAGACGCCCACAGAAGGGGTGTCCATCCGTCGTTGTCCGGTTGGTCCAGAAGGCGTCTCGAGAGACTCAGAACCCGTTCCACAACGTCAAGGGACCCACTAATGACCGCCCAATGCATAGCATTTCTACCCATGGTATCTCTCGCGTTAACATCGACCCCAGAGCTGACAATTTGCTGCAAGTTCTCCAGGCTTTGCATCGCAGCATAATGAATGACAGCCCGTCCCATCTCGTCAACGATATCGGTTTTTGCTCCCTTCTTCAGCAGCAACATCACCATATCCACACTTGCCCATCCGCAGACAGCGTTCAGTGCACACCCTTGCAGACCACCTACCACATTGACATCTGCATTCCCCTCGTCCAAGAGGTATCGAATGATTTTCTCTTGTATCTCTTGGTTGGTGCTTCCGTTCCAGCAACGTGCAGCGGACTGCAATGGATTGCCCGCCGTGGCTTTGCTCACAAGATTGACGTCTGCTCCGGCTTGAACTAGCATCTCAACAATCTCGAAGCTCTTCCATCGACATGCGATATGCAAGGGTCCGCCATGTTTGCCACCAATTGGGTTGAGACTAGCTTTCTTGGAGATAAAATATTTGACGATATCTGGCCTGTTTACGGACAGCGCAGCAGCGCATAGTGCGGTGTGCATCTGTTTGTTAGGAATCTCGAGGGAGGCGCCACCATTGACAAGAATTTGATACATCTCAATAGGTGCCGAGTCGCGAATATATGCCACAGCCGTATCCCCATCGTCGTCTTGTAGATCGAGTTTGGGTCTGTACTCCATCAAAGTTCGGAGCATGTTTGGATCATCAGTTCTGACTGCATACTGCAGACAGAAATTGCTTCGTTCAGACAAGTGGTTGACATCTGCACCTGCTTCGAGAAGGAGTCTGACGATTTCAGTCTGCCCTTGTGTTACCGCAATGCTCAACGGTGTGAACTTGGTCTGGTAGCCATCACTTATGTACTCGATTTCCAAGTTGATTGGGTAGGACAAAAGCACTTTGACAACCTCGGTGAATCCATACATACAAGCGAGATACAGCGGCGTATATGAGTTCGTTGTTCTATCCGCATTGGCACCCGCTTCCATGAGTAGGCGAGTCACGTCTGCGTTGTCGTAGGATAGCCCAATGGGGGTCCCTATTTAACGGGGCAGTCAGCAATTGCTCCATCAGGGGTATGAAAATGGGCCAATAATCATCTTAAGGATTCCTCGGGAAATCAAAATGAAAAGTCACGGGCTCCCTAAATACTTACATCCGTCGTTTGAAGGGATCGAGACATCCGCTCCTCTGTCTAGCAGAACTTTCACTGTTTCAGCGTGACCAGCACTGGCAGCCAGGGCGAGACTGGTATGTCCCTCAGTAATCTGGGAGTTGACAGCAGCCCCATGGTCGAGTAAATAAGTCACAATGTCGGCGAAATTCTTCTCTGCAGCACAATGCAGGGCAGTTGCTCCGTGCGAGTTGAGGGCATCTACTGTGGCTGCATGCTCAACGAGCAACTTGATGACTTCGAAATTTTCCTCACTGGCCTCGGTTGTGATGAAAGGCTCACCGCCACGAGTAGTGTTTGGATTAGCTCCATGATCAAGTAGAAGTTTGGTCAATTCCATGTTGCTCCTGGCGATGGAATATCGGAGAGGGGTCCAGTCGCTTCTGCAGACGACTTCGGTGTTTGTTTTCTGCTCCAAGATGACCCGAGCACATTTATTGAATCCGAGGTCTGCAACAATCGTCATTGGGGTCCGGATAGTCAGATCCCCTATGGTGCCGTCCATGACACATGGTGTTTTGACCATCACTTCAAGGACTTTATAGTTACCCCATTGAACTGCCAGACAGACTGGCGTATCGTTGTCGACGTCCAAGGCGTCAAGATTGGCACCTGCAGCTATGAGCAATTTTGCTACTTCGGGATGACCGAAAACACACGCCGCGTGAAGTGGACTACGACCGTGCTGTGCCTTTGTATCCAGGGCAGCTTTGTGTTCTAGTAATATTTTGACCAGTTCGACCTTGCCTTCCCGTGTGGCGGCAAACAGTGGAGTCATGCCGTGAAGTTCAACGCCTTTCTCTGGTGAGGCTCCGTACTCGAGCAGCTTTTTCAACACTTTGTCGTGACCAAATTGACAAACTCGCACAACAGTTGTTGCGGGCCAGTCAAATTTCGGGAAGTTCTTTCCGATGTATGTGACAAGTTGATCGAGGACTTCTTCGTTGGAAGAAGAAGTAGCAGCAGACAGAGCAGATAACAAGCCTGTTTCAGCATAATTCCCAGATGCGAGAAGTGTGTGGACAACCGTGCTTTGACCAAAGCGTACGGCCTCAATCAGTGCCCAACAAGAATCCTCACTGTGGGCTGTTTCCTCCATGTCATCCATACACCACTTGTTCACCAAGCTCCGCAGTCCAAGACCTGCAAAAACTGGCAAGAGAGACACATACCCACGATCTCTTCGGTGGATCGAATTGGAGAGGTTCCAGTGGGCTTCTGCCCAAGTCCGCATGATCTTCTCGTTACGGAAAAATTCAAGATCTCGCCTACTGATCGACGGGTCTTGTTCCCCAGCCAGAGATTCAGAAATAGCCTTGAAGTGCATGGGCCAGTACTTGACAGCGTAAGTCATGAGTGTGTATCGGTGTGTGAAGATTGGAAGTTCTCCGATGTAGTGTGAAGGCTTGAAGTAGAGATTTCCTAAGGATTCTTGACCTTCTTTCGAAGAGATAATGGCTTGGCATGTATCGAGAATCTCTCGATGAGCTGCTTTCTCTGCATCTGGCCGTGGATCTGATGCCGCGAAGAACTCCCTGGTACTCGGGTGACCGAAACGAACCAGATTGTGTTTGATGATGATAGACCCGCCGAAAATATCGTCTAGGCTACTGGCGAAGCTTTCATAGACTAGATCTGGGGGGACCGAAGCATTGGGTAAGCCACAGAGCTCAGGCGATAGGGCTTCAGCCAATTCCCAGACGCTCAAAGGTTGATACGAGTACAACATCCAATACATAAGCCTGCGGGCCCATGACTGCTTTTCGGGTGGTATCCTCAACAAGATTCTCTCAAGAGTCTTTTGTACACTGGTTACCTCTACACCGTCGAGCTTCTCCTGTAAGTTTGACTTCTCGGATTGCAAGCAGATATTTTGGAGCTCCTTTGCGACCAGTCGTCGCCAGTCCTGGTCATCGCCGCATTTCAGCAGCTTCTCTGAGATGATTGTCTCGAAGTTATATAATGAAGGATGTTGTTGCACCAAGCTGAGTACTTCAAGCTCAATTTCAGATGTCATGCGCTCCAGATCCGATAGTGGTACGTGACTGCTCATATCGATTGCTGGCCATCCAGTAAGAGCAGACTGGATACTGGACTTGGTAGCACTGACAAGTACGATTTTGAACTTGTATTCAGTCGAACTGGCGAGATAGCACAGCTTCTCCAAGAACGGCAAAACTGAGTCATCGCACTCGTCCAAGCCGTTGATGACCATGAAACAGCCAGTATGCGACAGATTCGTGCAGAAATTTCGGAACATGGTCCCGAGTTCATGAGTGGTCCAGCTGTGATAGTAATTCATTTGCTGTTCTGGAACAATAGCGGCATCGTGGTAAACCGGTCGATGGCTGTAGATTTGAGCGTGAATCGAGTTCAGCATCCCCAGGAGAGAGTTCCGTTGGTCATCGTATTTGTCGAATGCGAAATATACCAAGGGCTCGGCTGCAATTTTCCTACTGAGCTGCTGAAAGACATACTCGCCGGCATCAGAGGCGCCAGTAGTGCCGTGGATGTGAAGGAGATTCGATCCGTAGCTTTCGAACCATGAAGTAAAGTTCTCATCATCGCCGAGCCAGCTACACAGTCGCTCAGGGCCGAATTTCGATTCGAGCGGGTAAGCGATTGCTGCTTGTCGTTGAAGATTTCGTAGAGCCTGCTCTGAATCTTTGTTATGTTCCGAAGCTATCATAGGAGTCAGACCGTGCTCATAATTTCAAGAATGGGGTATTCAATACGCTTCGGATAAGCTGCTATGACATTGTTTATGGTATCGGAGATATCATCAGGTATTGTGCTGGATATCTCTTTCAATGGCCCACGTCTCCCAACGCAGCTTCCACCAAGTGAAATTTCAAAGCTGGCAGTGTATCTGTCAAATACCTAGATACAGGTATTAGTTGGAGTGAACCGTAGGAGTTGCTTCATTGCTGTTTATTTCTTGTGCCCATTCATGCTCGTTGTGTTTCAAGGTGCTCACCTGCAAAGCCGCATCCTCCTCTTCCGAATAATAGTTGACAATGGTTCCAACAGTCGGTATCTTGGAAAGGACAAATGAGCCGTTGATCTCAATGACCGATCCGCTAATTTCCTTGATTGTTCTCAATGCCCCAATTGGGCGGGGGTATTGACTGGCATACAACAGACTTCCAATCGCGTCTTCCATATCCTGGGTGCTCGTGGACCTGTGCGGACACCCAAAGAAGATCTGAAAACGTATCAGTAAGGTGGGTGTAATGAGAGCTAGAGGGTCCGTACGAAGAGCCGAGACCATTGTACTATTGTTCTGTACTTTTGATACTCGAACGCAGCAATGCAGAGTGCCTGCCACCAAGTCAGCGAAATCCCCACAACGTCCCTTCCAATTTCTGCTCGCCTCTTTCACGATTATGCCTCCTAGATCTTGTGATACAAAGATCAAAGGGCGGAATAGGTCCTATTGTACCTGATCAGCTCTCAGTTCTTCCCATATGCCAGCCGCGGGGTACGTACGGGCTCAGTTGGGTTTCTCAATTTGACTAGCTCATCGAGCAATTGTACAGCTTTCTGCCTGATACCCGCTCTTGTAGATGTTCCTTTAATTCCATGCGCATCGTATCCGAATGTTAGAATTCTAGAGCTCGGGTATTGAGGAAACAATGAGTCCTCTAGCCAATTGTTATATGGACCACCCCATGAAGTGTGCCTATCCCCATGGTAGCCATGAACTGCTACAACACTGAAGAAGAAACGTTAGCAACCTTCCTTCGGATTTAAATAGGATTGTGGACTAATACTCACTCGAATGGTCGCGCATCACCCCCCTCCGGATCGAAGTCAACTATGTTTCCTGTGAGGATCTGTAGTCCCATGCCAGCTGTGAGATCTTCCTCGCTTGTTGCCGAGCTCTGCTCCTCCTCGACATGGTCACCGTCCTTCACTTCAGATATCGACGACTCGGTCTCAGATTCAGACATTGTTGATGTTGTAAAGATGTGATGAATGATTGAGCTTCATGAGCTCGCAGCTGCAGCTCAAGGACCCAGTCGATAAATTGCCTCCGACGCGCTCCTTAACCCCTGCCAATTCCTTCGGGGCTGAGCTCACTGCAGGGAAAGTATACCCGATGTTACAAGGCATTATCTCAGCCTGATTGCCGACATGGTTACATTTGGGGGCCATTTACCTATTTCGTGACAAACCAAAGCCACTGCGGGAAAGCTCCTCGTGAGACACCTGGACTCTGGTTGGAACTTATGCCACCCCCAACAAAGTATTGGCTTGACTGTCAATGGATCGAACACTCTGCTAAGCGCCATTCCTGCCCTGCAGTCCGCTTGATCGACTGCTGAGATAAGAAGGACGTGAGATCATCAACTGTTTTGTCAAGCCCAGAAGTTGGTAAAGGTAACTGTTCTTGATACCGTGTTCATCCTTTTGAATCTCTCACGATGTCGACTTCCTTGGAGATCAGTACGGCTACGAATGCTTTCGACGACCCCGAAGATGAATATACGAATGAAGAATCTTCAGACGAACTCCCCTCATTCGAGGTTGGACTCTTCCCTGGTGGCGACGATGGGAGCTCCTTTCGAACGCAAAATGACCCTACAGAACCCCTTCAGCGCAACAATTACATCGAACGCCATGGCGCTGTTGATATCCGCTGCTCGTGTCTCGATGTGATACACGGCTTCTTCTCAGCAGATAGCGAGACTTTCGCGACCTTGATAGTACTGCAATTCCGATTTGATTCTCGCAAGAAGGCGAGACGGATCCAAGCTGTCACCACCTCGCTCGAGTTTGGAGGTATGAAGCCGGGCGAGAATGGCCCTGAGGTGTTTTCGATTTCTCCGGTTGGGAGTCTATCTTTGGTACCCACCACTCAACATGAGGAGGTGTCACGCGAGCTCGGGCTGGATATTGGGGGCGGGATTTTGGGAGCAACGGCAACAGGCAGAGTCGGCTGGAAGAAGACTGTGAGTCGGGACGGCAATGATCAGACAACTGTGACCGGATCAATTGATTTGAAGGGTCGGAACTGGGGAAAGGCAAACTGTGCTTCATGGACGTTACAGGAAAACGCCACGACGAAGACTGGAGTTCCTACAAGCATGCGAACTGGGATTCTTTTGAAGAGGAAGGATGAGATTCCTTTCCAGTGTGTTGTCAAGATCAATGCCACAGTCGATGTGAAGAGCAACCTGGAGCTCCTTTTTGGAGGAAAACCAAAGGACGACCCGGTCCTCTTCGACCCCAGTTTGGATCCAACAAACAACTTGCAAAAGTACGATATTGAAGAATTGGGGGCCATAGATTTGGAAAGTCTTTGTGAAGTAACACATACCAGAGCACGATAAGTGCTCAACAATATCAGAGCCAAATTCCTACAACATCCTGTGGATGCTTGTCTAAAGTGATGATGCTTTTTTACTCAAGATACAAACTGGAACTTGTGGATGTCCGTGATCCTTCCAGCCTTGTGTAACAAGGCTTCACGCCGAGTTTTTGAGGCGTCTCGGGCTGTACCGCATTCGGCAAACAATAATCAAAAGCTGCATAACTAACCCATGTACTTGAATCTCACATCAGCGCTAGGGAGGGGAAGGCTTGGAGAGAGGGGGGCGGCTGAAACAGGATGAGGGCCGGCCCATGAGGGGTCTTTCCGCCTGCAGTGACAGGGTTATGTGCGGACTCCGTGAGTTAAAAGGCAGCAATTGTTGCCGAGGGGTGTTCCTCAAGGCTGCGTTGCAAGTGTGGGATTTCTGTAGTCCAAGTTGACTCCAGTCAGAACGTCTTTACTCTCGATCGAGGGAATCTCTCTCCAACCTTCCTTCAATTCGTACATTTCCATGTGCAGCAATCATGAGTGCAGAACTTGAAGAAGAGCTTGTTATGGTAGATCGGCATGCGCCAGATTCGCCAATTCGGGAGCGTGAACCAGAAGCTGATGGACAGGACTCTGAAGCCAGCTCCGACGATGATGATGAGGAGGAAGTGAGCGTTGGAAATAAGTTCAAAGACATCGTACGACGGCTCAAAGAAGGAAAGCTAGATCTTCGAGACCCCGGAAAACTCCAAGCATTTGTATTAGAGAATGCGAGTTATCTAGGTCAGAAGACCTTGGGTAACGGGGACCATAACACCTTGTTGCACCTGCTGGTGGACGATGCGAAGGACAAAGTTTTCGATATCTATCAGCCACTGGTAAAATTGCTCATCGACAGCTACTCGCAGATTCTGTCAGAGAAAGATAGCAATGAGAAAACGGCTCTGTACATCGCCATCTACAAGAAGCGGAGCAAATTGGTCCGATATATCTGCAAAAACTACAAGGACATCGCGTCGATCCTCGCCATTCCATGCTACCGGTCTGAGAACTGTCTACATGTCGCGATCCGGCGAAATGTCGCGCCTGAGCTTGCTTGTGCACTCATCAAATACGCGAACGAAACGACTTTGCAAGCAAAAGAGGACAAAGGCAACACCCCACTACACCTGGCTGTCGCATATGATCGCTGTACAGATAAACAACTGGAGATTGTGGAAGCACTTATAGCACAATGCGACAAGGCGATGGACGAGAGAACAAACTCAGACCCTCCACTCTCGCCATATCAGTATCATGAATACACACGGATCGAGTCCAGAAAGGCCGCTGAGAAGGAAGCCAGGCAAGCTGCAGCAGAGAAGGAAAAGGCAACATTTCAAGAAAAGAACGAGGAAGGTAGCACGGATGGTCAGACGGCTCCAGGCAAGGATAAAAAGTTTGCCCCTCAAACAGTTGATCCCAAGGCCGGGAAGTCTGGTGTTGGATCCAAAGGCGCAGCTGCTTCTATGGACGCTTTCAAGCCTGGACCTCTACGCCGGATTGCCACAGGCATGGAAAGTCCTTTCGTTGCAAAGAACACTGGAGCTACTGGACACGGAGACCAGTTGAGACTTGGGACGGGCCTCCCCATGGGGTTCGCAGGGTCGAATCCAGGAACTCCAATTGCAGCCAAGACCGACAAATTGAAAAAGAAGAAAAGAGAGCCCAAAGAAGAGCCAAAGGTAACTGAAGAAAGTGCAGCTGTAATCAGGAACTACCTGAAACTGTACTGTATGCGAACTAGAAACCATGATGATGTCGTCGACTTTCTGTATGGCCGTAATCAAGGTGAGCGAGCTCAATGGTCTTGTCTCCGAAAGTGGTACTGACAATGATGATGCAGAGAATCAAATCTACTTCGATCTTTATGATTCGCCTTCTAAAACAATCAGCGAGGACCGGATCGAAGAGGGGCTTGATCACTTGAAGTTTGAGGATATCCTCCAATATGTCGCTTTGCCCAGCCTGCATCTTGAGAAAAAGCCCGCAACGACGAAGCTCCGAAAGACATCTCGATCAGACGGCAAGGGGCGGAGCGACATGGTGTTTCTGTTTAATTTCTTACGCCACAAGAAGGTTCAACGAATCATTCGCGTAATTGTTGACGACATGGTTGAGCCTGCACATAGTGATGAAGCCATCGAGGCAGCACTAGCAGGTTTCAAAGTTGAGATTTGGGATTGGAGGAAGCTTGATCTGTGTACTGAAACTATTCTCGCTGCTGCTTTCGATGCCGAAGAAGTGTGTTTGTATTGGAGTGGCAATAATGCCGTCTTGCGTGGATGGAGCGAGGCAGGAGGACTACCCCTCTTGAGAAAGTTGAAAAAAGTCCATCTGCATGTTGAACAGGTAAACTCGCTCTGCTCTTTTAAAGATTGACTTTCATGGTTGATGGCAAAATAGGGCCTTGAGAGCAGTCGACGTACTGAGAACAACATCGAGGATTTCCGAATTCGTCTTGCTAAACTTCGTTCAGATGTGGAGATTGATGTTGTGAAGGAACAGCAGCCAGAGAAGCAGATTCCAACAGGCGGGTTAATCGACACGGCACATGAGCAGTCAGAGCATCGCCATCGCTGGCTCACTTGTATGGATGAGTTTGCTGACTTCATACAAAACGTGGACACACCTCGAGATCTTCCTGTCGAGCCGATCACCATAGCTCTGATTGATGATGGTGTTGACATCAACGAGCAATCGCTGCATGCCAAGATTATCGGAGGTCGCAGTTTTTGTCAGCGAGATACTCATCAGAATTTGAGCAAGCCTTATTACGTGACAAGTGGCGGGCATGGTACTGTCATGGCCAGTCTAATCTGCCGGGTGTTCCCCAAAGCTCAGCTATATGTTGTCAAACTTGATGAGCACATCAGCGAAAACATGAAGAGGCAAATCACGGCCAAGAGTGCGGCTAAGGTATTTTGCTTCCACCTCTCAGCTACGCAGTGACTTACCTCCACATAGGCCGTTCGAGCTGCCGTAGACAAGAAAGTGCACATCATCTCCATGTCCTGGACCATCGAGCGTACAGCAACGAATGCAACTGACATAATTGACCTCGAAGCCGCGATTGAAGCGGCGGCTCGTGCTGGCATCCTGATGTTCTGCGCCGCTAATGACCAAGGCGTTGCAGCAGATCGAAGTTTCCCAGCGGCCTGCGGCGGAACAAAGCATCTCTTCAAAATCGGGGCTGCGGAGGCATCTGGTACCGTGTGGAAATGGGTCGGAGATCCTGCCGATGTCGACTTCATCTTCCCAGGACACAATGTTATCAAAGACCGCCCCAACAACGCACCCTTGGAGAAATGCAAGACTCTCACCGGCTCATCCGTGGCGACAGCCTTCGCTGCGGGCCTCGCGGCTCTTGTACTATATTGCGTTCAGCTCGGTGCTTTGAATACCCAGGAATTGAAAGACCGGCAAGGTAACGCAGTCACAATGGAGGACTTCAAGGCGATCAAAGGACATGAAAGGATGAAGGAAGCCTTTACGGCAATCGGAACGAGTCAAGCTAGCGGCAACAAGTATATCGAAGTTTGGGATGTCTTTGGGCCGGCGGCAAAAAAGGCGGACAAGGTGGGACGGGGTGGAAGGCTCGAGGTTGTTGCTGAGGTTGCGCGTAGATTGAAGACGAGGAAGACGTTGGAATAAGCAGCCCGTGGCATGGTGGGAATGTTTAGACCAAACTTTCCTCCGACCAGATCTGGTTCTATTTGGTAAGCGAAAGCATAAGGGGTTAACAGAAGGCGGGCCGAGTGCTTCCTCTCTTATGGAATTGTCAAGCTTTCATTTATTGCATAACAAATCAGAAACATTAGCACCGAACTTTCTTGAAATCCTTCAACATACGTTAGAGCAAACATAGAAATGAAAGTGCTTAGGTAGTCGTCGGTCGAAACAACACCAAGAGAGACAAATTTCCAACCCACCCTAGCGATGAACTTCCAAAATCTGCTCCTCAACCCGAATTAACAGGAATCTCAGGGCCTGCTCGATCGACTTGAGTGTTCCTTCCAACAAGTTTGGAGTGCATATGGGATGCCCTCGATAGTCTCTGCCCAGCTTCCATCTCACGGAAATGTTCGAGTGGCACGCTTCTTCCATTGCCATCCATGATTTCACAGTCGCAAATTTGTGTCAGTAGTGGGAACGGGCCCATGTGCCTGAAGGTTTTGCCAACAGCTGTGATAGACGCCGTGGCGTTTGCGACCAAGCAGAGTGACAGTGTAACGCAAGCAAGTGCAATGTAAGCGATCAGACTTCCATGTCCAACTTGCAAAGTATATCTCATGAAGGCGGGGTAGATATCAGTATCAGGCTCGACTATTGGAAATAAGTTGATGATATCTCGCCCGAGTGTCTCGAAGATGGCCGAATTATTGACTTGTGCTAGAAGAAGTTGCCGGAGTTCAATGAAGTCTTTCGCCTGGCAGTGATAGATTGGAATTGCGAGAAGAGACTGAAGCCCAATCATGGCGCGTCTATCAACCCGCGTGTCCGTTTCCGAAAGTTCGACGAGGCCTTCGAAGTATTGCCAGACTGTCAAAGGTTCGACGGGCTTATTCGCAACAATCTCCAGACGGTCCAGAAAACTACCGTACGTGCTGTTTGGATCCGCGGGGCTGAAGAGCACTTTGAAGACTTGAAGGAGCTCTGAAGCAGCGATATCAACTGGCGTGAGCGTGGAATTCGGGAACTTGTGGGCCATAATAGTCCCGTTCAGGCCGTTGTAGGTGACGTCGGCTTGGCGAGAATATGTTGAGAGAGTAGTTCCCCATCCTTTGTCAAGTGGCCAGGTTGTATTGCTCATGCAAGCCATACTAGCGGCGAAAGACTTTGGACATGGAGTCATGTCTGTGAGCTCGTAAGCCACGACCTACAATAGAATACCTACTTAACTTACGTGTTGCCATCTGATGAGCTCCCACGTCCTTGAGACACAATTGATAGGCTCCTAGTTTGTAACCTTGTCGGATACAATCCTTTTGCTGATCGAACACCACCGATCCACTTTCTTGGAATTCCAGATGATACCCACGGAGATTTTTTGCTAGCACTGGCTGCACGTCATCCGATCCTGAGAATCTTTCGTCAACCAAAAGCTGAGGCGCAAATTGCTCAATGCCACCTGGAATGAAGAACCTTGACCGACATGGTAATTTGGTGTCGTTACGGTGGGCATTAGAGCACCCTTTTCTGTCAGCAGCGGTGCTGACATCGATGACTAGATCTGTATCAGAGAGAAAATCCTTGAAACGGGTGCCAAAGACTCCATCAGATAATGGTTGAAGAAGAGTTGCAAGCGTGGCGTTGAAAGGTCCGATACTATATCCTCGCGCGACAGATTCATTTGTCTTTTGATAAAACAAGGGCACTGCTTCGACATCTCCTGTTCATCTGTCAGCATGCAGTTTCGGAGCGTCTCGCGCATTTTCTTAGAGGGGCGGGGAAGCGGGGGACAAGGCGCGTGGTCAGCTTACTCAAAATCACAATTCCAAGGATGGGAATTATGGTCATGCTGATGATCTTGAAAGTGCTCCAGGCACGTGGTTGAAATCCACCATGGTGCCATTTGCAAATGATTTCAACATGTCCGTCGAGACTTGTCCCGGGCTGGAGGGCAAGACCACTCAATAGACACAGACCAACACTACGAGCTAGGAGCATTCCCCAAGTGAGGTCGAAGGATTGCGAAATTGTCGCTGCCAAGAGCCCTGAGGAATGTGGGAGTCAGCAGTTGCTCATTGCTCGTTCCTGTCTCAGCAACAACCACGATGTGTTCCGAAATGCCACTACCTACAGTTGGCGATCATAGACAAGATGGCAAGAACTTGTAGTGCCCTTGAAGGAGAGCCACCGAGGAGTGTATTGTGGGAGACGAGTTCCGGATGCCATGCGTAGATAACAGTGAGAATGTAGGATATGATGGCTAGAATGAGAGTTGTCCATGAGAGAATACGGTGGGCAAGGATTCGCTTAGTTAATGGCTGTCTGACAGGATGGGGGTGTTCATTGCGGGCATTGGACCGGAGTTCAAACTGCTCGTGGGCTTCTTTTGACGGCATGACTCAGACAATTATCGCAGGTTTGAGAAATAGGGAGCTGAATATCTAAAAGATTTGATTTGAACGGAGGGAGAATCCGATGCTATATATGCCAGATACTGGTCCTCTAGCCGTGAAATTGGAACCTCTTTCATGATAGTAAATTCCACTGTCCTGTATCTCATTAGCTTCGAAGTAATAGGATGTGGCACACATGTAACTTGGCATTCGAGGCAGCAGTGAGGCAAGACAAGATAGTCCCTATGACAAAGTATAATGTGGCAGAAAGATGTAATCAAACAAGGGTGTCTATTGAGTCACCGCGACTAATCAGGGCGTTCTTGGACAACAAGATGCCCGACCTCATTAATATCACCAAGCCATCGTCGAGAAACAACTTCGGATGATGATTCGGAAATCTGACAGGATGGTGATACGAGGTTTTGCAATGCCCTTAAGTGGATGATGTTTGAAAATTGCACTTCCGTGCGATGAGCATGAGAACCTCGCTAAGCCCCGGGGGAGGCACCTAGGTCCAAACAACCAATGGGCATAGGCAAGAGATCATTGACGCAGGGGGATGCAGGGGGATGCAACCCTGTACCTTGCTGGATACCACCTCTCCAGTACAACACTATCTTGAATCCTTCGTCGGTGAACGAGGCCGCAGCGAAAGAAGGCTCACAAAGGGCGTAGTTTCTCCGCCCTATAATTCAGGGCGGTCATACGAGACTTTCCCCCACAGGAAATGTCCGATCTGAGAAGAGCTGAAATCTTTCATGATTAGACGTGTCTGGACCAACCCAAGCGAGCTTTCGGAGAAGCAGACGCCAACAAAAAATACGACGCAGCCACGCGCAGCCTTGCCCGCAATGTTGGTATCTCCTCATTATGCAAGGCTGCTATGTTATATTTTTAGATGCACACTATGACTGGTAAAGCGTCCTTATCGGTTTCCAAGACTGACTCGTGTGTGTGATACTCTCACCGAATTCGTATTACGCAACGGCGATGTCCTCACCGAGGAATCTTTCGAATGGCGATCTCAAACGAGAAATAATTGTTGGAAAGTCTAGGCAGCAACGGCTTCCGTAACGGGTTCCTCAAAAGATAATTGCCTCGTTTTATTATTACAGCTATCTGGTCTGGCGTCCATATGGATAGGTTTGAATGAATATCTGGGTATTTCCCGCAGTGATTCACTCCCCAGACGTTTCCTCGTTTGCCGCAAACATACGCACACGCCCAAAAAAGTTCTTTTGGACGCGGACAGTCTTAATTACTGTAGAAATCGAGCAGTTTGGAATTTAATACAAGGGTTGAGAAGGCTCAAGGACATGAGGAAAATTAATATATACCAGCGACGAGTCGAAGATGGATTACCGGGTGTTGATCCGCTTCCTCGCTTAATCTCGTTTCGATTCAACCCAACAAACACTCGCGTCCTGCCTGATAAAGTGAGCAATATGTTGCCTCATTTAAACACGACTCAATTAAATACTTAGGCTATGTAATGCTTGAAAAAGAAAAAGCTTCCGTAAGCTTTATTCTCAGTGAGCCATCTTCAAATTATGATCCATCTGTCTGAAGATGAATAATTGGGCAGTTTGAATGAATGCGCAATCAGGTAGGTTATTCATACCAGATATCGAGTGAATGAGAAGATGAATGCGTGCTTACTAAATTTTTTCAACCTTCCATGCCTGATATTCAACATAATTTTAAGAAAGAGAGTAACTGCGACAGATCCTCCATCTCCCCAAATCCCTTAAAAGAAACCTCCTTGCAAACTCCCACCACCTCGAAAACATATTGAAAACAAATCAACTTCCTACCGCATGTTGACCGCTAAGACCATAATGAAGCCTCAAACCCCAAGTCTAGTCTTCATGTTCACACTTCTCTCCTCGTTGCTTACGGCGGCAGCACAGGCGAACTGCACTGCCAACCAAACCGTCTTCAAACAAGTCTCAGCAATCGACAGCGCTCACCCTCCAACTTTCACAGACTACAAGTCATGTCGCGTCACTGTTACTGAGGCTGCTATTGGTCTTTCGATGCCGGCACTGTTCCTGGGGGCTGCTGCTATCATGTGTGTTTTGCATGTTTTCCTTGCTTTTGATGGGCTGTGAGACGGGAGGGGACGTCATGGATGAAGAGAGTTGTCAACACTGGCTGGTGGGTTGCAGTCAGATTTGGGGTCTTTGGTCGGCCATCATGAAGTCTCTTCAGCACAAAGTCCGAACATTCGAGATTCTGGGGAAGGTGAAAGCCACTTTACAATCTCTAGAAGTTTATCAACGTATGACCGATCACAATCATGGAAACTTAAATTATGGGGAGAATTCCTGCGTTCAGTATCAGATTTCGTTGTAAGTTATTGTCTTTGACCTCATTTTGATCTGCTGCAGCTTTAAACGCGGGTTGGTGCCACGCCTACAAAGCCAAGCACCAACGACTGAAGCTCAAGTCGGAATCTCACAGATCAGTTCATATTAGCAGACCACACCCATCGCAACCACCTGCATAATTCCAATGGATGATATCTGCATCCCCGCAAGCTACTCAATATTTTGCAGTAGCAATTTTACAAACCAGTCGTACTATTTCAGTAAATGCAGAGCCGACCCTAAGCATATTCAGCTAAATCGCGATTGGGATGAATGCAACCAAGCCGAAGCCAATGACTGCGCGGATGCACCGCCGGCTAAGGGTAAAGGTGGGAAAATGCTTGTGATGGGGTCATCGAAAAGGCCGAGCGATTGCCCTCAATGTCCGCTCGAGCTTCCACAGGTATAATCTTGGCGATTAAAACATTTTGAATGTTTGCTAAAAACACAAGACATAGACTGTTTAACGACGGTTTCTTGCCCAGAACAGGATAGGGAGCAGGGACATGAGAGTAAGGGCTATTGGGAATGCTGTGGTGTGACGGAGTGCAGGGAGTTGGAATCGCGCGACAGGTTTGGACTTGGTAGTAACTAGGAACTATCAGTGTTGAACATCTCAATAATTGAAAATTCATACGTTCGGCCTTTACAACCTCTAACAATTCATCAACACTTGTATAGCCTTGAGTCCGGCACTTCTGAATGGTATCATTGAACGCAGCTAAAGAGACCAGACTTGGATACTTCCCTTCTTTATATGCGCGGACTATCTCCGTATCGAACAACTCTTTATTTGGTTTGGATCCTGTCATTATCTCATAGAAGGTAGAACCAAGAGCAAAAAGCTCGCTTCCTGTCGAAATGCCCATAATCTCAGGATGTTCGTGACTTGTCTCATAACATATGAAATGGTCTTAACCATCTATCAAAGACCCAGCAAAGTCTCCAAGCTTCACGTTAAGGTCTTCATCGAGCATGACGTTGTTACAGGAGATATCCCCGTGCAGCACATTTCTGGAATGGATAAAAGCGACCGAAGCCGTGATCTGTTCAACCCAGCGAAGTTGTAGTGAGAGCGATATCGACTTGGCTTGGCTAGCGTAGTATTGTCTTATAGAGTCATGGCAGGCATATTGTAAGATAAGAGCGTCCCCTAAGTTTCCATAATATCGGAAAACCCCATCGTGATCGTGTCCGAGGCGCTCGTAGATGCCCTTTTCTCTCTCGAGCAATGGTAGCTCAGTACGCCGGGCGAACTTGATAATAGCATCAAGGCGGGCGACCAATACTGCGATGCCTAATCCCACCACATCTTGACGATTGATGCCCCGCGGATATTGGATGGTGTTGTCCATTGGAGGTTTCTGGAACGTGGGTTGTTCCTAGACTCAACATGTTAGAAAGCAATAAATAATTGGGTGTGACTCGTCTCACTAGCTATTAGTACATGGGATGCATATGCTAGAGAGTATCGAATTTGTTGCTTTGTCGGTTTTGTCAATATTGAGGTGTTGTTGATGAAACATCTGACATGCCGGAAGCAAGAAGAATGTTACCTCAGGCACTCAGGCTTGATCTAAGAAGACAGGACTTCAGGGACTCCAAAGCAAGCAAAAAAGTGCGACTGAAGAGAGGACTTAACGCTGCCGCGAGGCAGCACACCAAAATTAATAAATGTTTTCCATATCTTCTTTTAGGGGTGCCTTAACTTGGTATTTCATTAGCTCAAAAACACATTCTTACCTAGGTAGTATGGACTTATGGAGAGTCTTCAGCGCGACCTCCAAATGTTTGCGACTCACGGACAGATGAGGATTGACTCACATCTTCAGCTATTCAAATCATCGTGCACCTAATGTTCAGAAGCATCACCGAAGCTCATATATTTCTGGAAATCCTTGCATTTAGTTTCTAATTTTATTGTAAATTGTCATCTTGTGATCTCAACTTAATGTCGCAGATCACCTTGATCTACTGCAGCCACACCCCAGTACTTTTCTCCAATCGCAGCACAGTCTTTCGAATGTAAGAAACCCCTCCAAACTGTGGAATGTATTAGCAAGAGGCAGACATATGTTCAATGTTTCCCCCACAATTGCTGATGCATGAGAAGATATCCCAATGTGGCAATACTGCGAGCCGCCAAAACCTGTCTTTAACCCTTGCAGAAAATGACTGGAAGACAAGAGCCTCGTCCTGATCCAGCACAGTCATATCATAGGTTCCGGTAATAAAATTGTCGTATGCCTGCTCTACCGACAAAATACTTGAGGAGCAGAATCGTTGTGCTGTTTCCCGACCAATTTGACTCAATTCTGGCGTTGTTGGAAGATCTGCAAGGCGCTCCATATATTTTGTGGCGCTGTATATCACGTCCCCAACGCGGTTCCAGTCATTCGTGCCAGCTATGTCCATAGCAAGTTTCCAGACAGCCAATCTCATCAAATCTCTTGAGCTGCAATTTGGCCTGAAGACACGCTGTGCCGCCTTTCGTCGGTTCCGGAGGCCAGGGTACGGCATGATTGAACTCTGAAATCCTTTCAGGCTCGCCTTTTTGTTGGAGAAGCCAATCTTGAAAATCGTAAGACTGAAATCTAGAAGGCTGAAATGTGTATCGACGAGATTGGGGTAAATTGTTGACCAGAACTTGACTTCTGTATTTATCTGCTTGCATGTGAGTTGCAGATTTCGGAGAGGGCCATGGGCAGGGACTCTTGGGGCAATCAGGATTGTATGTTTAGCTTCGGAGAGTTCTCTGAAGATTTTATGACGGATTTCCAGTGGTAGGGCGAGGAGGGTCGGTTGCATAGCTGCAGGAGTGCGGAATTTTGTAATCGACAGACGGGAAATGGGCTTCCCCGACCCGGACCTTTAGCCTCTGGACGGCTCTGGAGTATTTGCATCGCTCTAGCTTTGGAATTCTTGCTTCGACGAGATCGTCGGAGATGATTCTATCTCTCTGATCATCGGCCATGGCTCATGGCGAGGATGGTATGCTGTGTGACTTAATAGCTTGAGTGAAGTATTTCTCCAGGGAGGATCGATCTTCGAAGTTCGGCAAAAGTGAGGTCTCTTCCCTCCTTCGAGGAACCTATATATAAGGTCGGAGGAAGATTTAGTGTTAAGCAACGACAAATCTATAGCAAGACACGTGCAGCAGGTTAAATTGGTGAATCTGCATCATGTTCTCCAAGTCCTAAAAATACAATGCGACATATTCCATCTTGCGTCTCGCGGTCAATATTCGACTGCCCCCATCATACCCACATCTCCACCTCTTCATTTGCTCAGCCGAAACATATTTTCGAAAGTCATCTACCTTCACGATATCCCTCCCTACCCTCGACTTTTCTAGCATCCAGCGACTTTTTGTATTCTGCTGTACCACACATCGGTGTCTCTTCGTTCTCTCAGCTCCCTCGCATGTATTTTCTAGACGTCCTCAACTTAGCTCAGTGATAGTACAACCCACTCTATTCCGCGAGAATTATTTTCCTGGCGTCTGACTTCCTTAAATTTATTATAGATCAATGAAAGTTAGTTGTGGTCTCATGGAGGAGGGTTGGAGACGATCAATGAAGCTGGAGTACCTAGGAGGTACGTGTCTTAGATTGAGAAAATTGATGTCGTTTTCATAGCCACGAAATTAAAGTATTCAAAAGTTCATTCCCATATTATGTCTGATTAATTCAAAGTTGAGATTTACGGACTTTTCCGGAAGGACGCGAGGGGAGGGATCACGACTTGAAAGTCTGGATTTATAGTGGTATCGAAATACTCCTTGAGGAACAGCATTCGTTCCTATCACTTGACTCATTTCTTGTCAAGTCGACGATTTGTATTTGAATGAAGTACGCTTAATTCACAAAATCACACTGCCTGCGCTATTTCGGTTTCTATCTTTGTGAACAAAAGCCATGTTTGTAAAAACTGAGGATTGTACTATTCCCACCAGCGTCTGCAGTTTTACCCGCTGTTAGTGCTTGGATGTGTGTTTCCATGTCCTGTATTATTAGATTATATGTTATTTTTCATATTGAAGTATTAAAGCAAGAAAATCACATTATCAAATCAATATTAAAATATCTTTTTTTCTTGTTTTATTATCGCTCAACTAACAGTCTCAACCAGTGACTTATCAAGGCTCTAACTGTCAGCTAATTGGTTGCGATTTTAAGTCCAACTAATGAGCATCAATAACTAAAACGACTTAGTAGCCGCCCTGCACAACGCCATGCCTGTACTATGTCCCCTCTCCCCCCTCCCTGATAGGTCGCAGTAAAGCGCCATTTAAAAGGGACCACCAGGAGCGCACCCATCAACTCCACAACCGTCAATCTTGACGGTTTCGGTTGTTGGTGCAGGATGGCTTGGGCTGCCAACGTTGACGCACTGCACATGTTGGATTGAGACAATGATGCCACAAACGGAGCAGACGGTTTGAAGAAAGACGCACATGTTGTCTTTTGGGTTTGGTTCGTTGTTGTTTAGTTGATAGTGATGGAGATGGTGATGATGATTATTTTCTTTCGTTCGGCAAAGGCTGGTTTAAATAGTAATTTTTGATACGTGTTCTGGGGTGCGAAGTTTGTTCTTGGAGTTTCTGTTTCTGGGGTTTCTGTTTTTGGAGTTGTTCTTGATGTAAAGACAATTTTTTAGGATAAAGAATGGAAGTTCAAATCTGGACCAAAAACTGCCAGGTTTTATAGTAATTCTTAGAAGGGCGATGAGTGTGTCTGTGTTTCCAGGGAAGTTGTGATTTACGAACAAAGGGTGAGGTGGGAAGAGACAGTAATTTGAATCACTGCACAGTTTCTATTCACCACTCACCATTTTGCTGCATAGTAGGAGTAGCATTTAGGTATTCCAAATTTTTTTTATCTGATACCATATCAAATTTAACAAGTCGCAGAAACCAAATCGTCATAATTGAATACGAACTTCCGGTTGAGTGAGCACTTATGGCAGATGTGACAGGCGAAGATCGATAGCGCCTGACTGTGTTAAAGGTTCATGGTTCATTGTGAATGCAATACTAAGCTATGCTAAATACTAGCAACGCGATAACTAATTGTGGACTGATTCGAAGCCAACTTGAATCTCAAGTCATCAAGTCGTGAGAATATCGAATGATCTCAAGCTCCCTAATGAAAATATGCTGCGACATCTGGGCATGTCTAGCGGCAGAGGTCGAGGAACCGTGAGATTGATACGGTATAGTGTTCTGGCTCGTAAAACGGAGACCAAGAGTACGTCATACGACCATTCTCCATTACAGCACTAATGAGACTTCCTCGGTCAGGCAATGATCCCGACAATCGAGTATAATATGTCTTCGATGCATGCCGGGCAAATCTCTCATCAGCCTTCCGGCGGTCCTCCATAACCCAACAGCCATGAACCCGCTCCATGCCTCTCACGCTATCCCTGACATCCAAACCCAAGCTCCGATAGTAACGACCCAACTCATCACTACTCTGATAAACCTTCCGGTAGACCATACGTGGCTTGACATCCGGCATCGGCTTGTCCCCATCAAGTGGCTCCTCGTAATCTAGAGGGGCATCCATAATCGGGAAAAAGGCATGGCTCTCATCGAACAACAAGAATTCCAGCTGCTCCTGCATCAATCGAAACTCTGGTGTGTGTTTCTTCCATCCCATCTCAGGCTTCCACTTCCACAGTTTTTCGGCCATGTAGGAGATCACCTGGTTGACCACGAACTGCTTGTTGGTTTCCGCCATATCCATAGCCCGCTTCCACAACTCAAGAGTTAGGATCTTTTTCTGCGCTTCTGCCGGTTCGTAGACTCGGGTAACTTTTCGCGGTTTGGATCGGAAGGTGATCTTGAATGTGGTGAGCGCCGGGTTAAACTCGCCAAAGACAAGGTGGATCGCGGGACGAGTGTAGCATTTGCGCCACTCTGCGATCTCGTTCTCGAGTTGCAGGTGGCTGTGGATGAGACCAGTCAGGGGACTGTAGATGTGACGTCCGGGCGCAATAGTGATGGTATGTGTACCGTGGGCGATGGCAGAGAAGATTTTGAAGCGGATTTCGAGGGGAATGGTGAGTAAATTGAGGGGTTTGGGCTGGTCTTGACGAGCGATAATTGGTGTTAAGGCGAGATGAACTTCGAGTGACTTCTTCTCTCGCCGCTTTCGCTGGGCTCGGAGCTGTTTCTTGCGTTGCGATCTCTTGCCCATGTTCGCGGTTGCTTGATAGTTGTGTGGGATAATGGATGCTGGGGTAGTCTGGAAGTCAAAGACTCGAGGTTTGAGTTGCTGCAAAGAATGGAGACGAGAGAATATACCTTTGCAGGTTGGCTTTTGAATCGCTTACGATTCACTTGCGGCTGTAGTTGGAAATCGAATTGTTTTTTCCTTCGTTTTAACAACCCATTTGGGTCCTCGGTTCAATCCAGGGGGAGAGGAAAATCACCTTAGCGCAAAACACGGTGACACTTCCAGCAAACTGGGGAGAGTTCAGATTAATGGGAGCAAGGTACCTTTGAGTTGTGTGACACTCAATTAAGACTCTTTTATGATGCAAAAGCACCAACTCTATGCTTGTGCCTTCCATTTTCAGCAGATAGGTCCGCGATTCAATCAATGGCAGGAGCGATTCCCCCCGTCACCTCCCGAGGCGCACCTACTGAAATTTAAAAGAATTCAAAAGGAGATATAATTCAAGAGGCATATAAACCTCACTTTCAATACTTTCTACACCTCCTTTATTACTTGAATAAATAGCCCGAGGAACGAGGATAATAAAATAAATCCAAGAACAGCGCTAATTTAAGCGAGCTCCAGTAAATAGATGTAGCTCTTCAGACTATGTAAGGAAATTCAGTATGTGGGTTGACGTCAAGGGCTCAGGTAATACATATTACGTTAATCGGCCCGCACAACTCTACTGTCAACTTTGTTAGTTGAGAAATTGAAAATGAATAATTACGCCAAGGTGAGCAAATGTAGAACGAGGATAAACTGGACCAAACTGTGAAGGTGAACGAGTGTCATTTATTCATTTGTAAGGAAACAAGTTGGTGCTGTAATGAAACAGCAATTCCTTATAGCGTGGAAAGACTCTATGGTGGTTCAGATCATGGATATAATTCTTTTGGAATAGGTATTTTATTTCGCGACAGGTAGGTTCGTTTATACAATCGCTGTAGCACAATATAATACAAAATATCCTCCCTCAGGCACAAAAGCCTACACTATCCAAACAATCCATAATACCACAACAAGACATACAAATCCACCACCGAATCCAAATCCAAAAATCCAGACTCCACCCCCTCCTAATTCCTAAATGTAAAACTCCCCTCCCACCCAAAATACGGTTTCGGTTCCAACAACCCACACGCAACCTCATTCCCCATCTCCATCCTCCCATCACTACAAGGATGACTCATTACAACCTCCTGACTAAACGGATACCTCTCCAAATCCCTCGTCCAAATCCTCGCCGGGAGATTAATCAAAACATCCATCTCCCTAACCCTCTCATCCCACTCCCCATCATGCTTCGCACACCTCACATCTAAGACGGGGAAATCATAAACTCCCGACCTTGGACTATCTGTCTCATGCTGAGCCGGGCGGATCCGATGTGGCGAATGAGGCGACACGATGAGGTTGATGAGCGAGTGGTGTATAGATGCCGTGGTATCCATCCCATCTTGCCAGAGTTCGAGAGAGCGGAGATGACGCCTCGCCATGTCGGGACTGTAGATGCGCTGGAACATCTGATCGAGCTTTTCGTCGGAATTGCGGCCTGAGATGGTGCCTATCCAGCATATATTGAAGACTGTGAGGCGTGGGATGAAGAGTCCGAATCGAGGGTGGAGGATGAATTCCGGATGGGATTGTTTGCGTTTCCAGGTTGAGAAGATGTGGTAGAGGGCCCGACTGCTGTGGGACAGGGAGGTTAGGGGGTGTGTGTGTTGGGTTCCGGGGAGGAGGGTGATGGTGTGTTGGGTTTGTTGGAGTTGGTCCATTATTAGGAGGTGGATCTCGATGGGGAGGGTGGTGAGGAAGGTCGATTTTTCTTGGGAGGTGGGTGGTGAGCTGTGGAGAGGGATTGGGATGATGGTTGAGCCGTCTTCTTCTTCGACTTCAGCCATGTCGATAGACATTGAGTCGAATGGGTTGTTGTCGGCCTCCAATGGTGTGGAGGCTCTGGTAACGAATAGACTCTCTTCCTCGGCCTCAGGTGTAGATTCTCTACTGACGAAGAGATATTCTTCTGGTGTGCTTTGTCGCGGAACAAACAGACTCTCCTCCTCCTCAGGAGTATCCTCCATATTAACAAATAGACCTCCATCTTCAGGAGCTACTTCTCTCTTAACAATAACATCGTCCCCTCCTGGTTCGGTTATATCAACCACGTTGCTTGTCGAGTATCCAGGGAATAGAATTTCGACGTCGAGATCAATTGGATCAGATCTCGTGCCTCGGCGTGAGATTTGCTTGGCGAGATTTAATATTCCGAGTTGTGTCTTACTGATCGTGGTGGTCTTGGTCTTGTTGACTCTGTGCAGAGAGTTGGTTCTGCTTGAGCTTGATTGGTCTCTCGATTGTGACCTTGAGCTTGATGCGGCTGTAAGAATTGAGGGTGCCATTTTGTTTGTTGGATGAGTTTGTTCCGTTATTTGGATGCTTGAAGCTTGCTGTTGGTGTTGAGTGATGTGAGGAGGATTGAGTCGGATGTATAATAAATACTTGGCTGAATGTAGACAGGTAGAAGCCGAAGATATAAATTTTGTGTTGTGTGCTGGGTGTTGAAGCAGAAGGAAAAAAAGAAAATCCATCTCAGAAATCCCAGTGCACTTTATTATACCACGCACGATTGGTATTTGGACTGAAAACCTCACCAATTTTCTAGCTTGGTGTGCAACCGTTATATTGGCGTTGATGGTCGGGAGCTCAAAGCCTAACACATGACATTTTAGCGGTGAACTATTGCCTATCTCCGTAGGCTTCGTTTAAGTTTTAAATTTATATTCTAGTTCTAGTGAGGAGGTGATAAGGGATTACGCTGATGTAATTGGGTAGACTATAATATAAGAATACTAGATGAGAATAATTGATTGTGGGCGCTAATTTCTGTGAGGTCACTGGGGTGCCGAAGTTATCCCCTCAAGCGGCAGAGCCACTTTTAGCGTCTTGGCGGGTTCCCCACCAAAGTGAGAGTAAACAAACCACGTAAACAAACTAAATAATTATCATTATTCCTTATACAAATCCCCACTAAACACAATACAAAACGTTGTCGCTGATTCTACGGACCCTGCCACTACACGGCCTAACTTGCCCCCAGTTCCAGAGACTAATGCGACCTTCATACCTATGGATTTACCCCCCTTTTTAACGCAAATAACCCTACCACCTCATATATTACCTATTGACGCCTAGGGGCTATTTCTCTTATTTTTCCCGAAGGATTAGATCCGGGTAATATGTAATCATACGAATACACAGAAAGATAGGCAAATACAGGCTCGTACAGATGCAAATGATATATTTAAGCATGCCCGGATCTGGGCTTAGAAGCCCGTAACTATACCCGAGGTCTATAGCTACCTAGGGATTCGTATTTATATGGGAATACACGCTGAAAACGACATCCGGTCCTTCTGGAAAACAGGGATACCTTTATAGCCAAGGCATCCGGTTTCTGAGGTTATAAGCCTACGGAGGTATGAAGCTATACATACAGCTTTTCGGCTATGTACAAATGATCCGAAACATGAGTTTCAAGCTGTTTTTAACCAAGTAAGCCTTGTTTTTAATAATCCGGACTTATTTCTAATAAATCTTTAGTTGGAGCCCTTAAATACTCATATTTTAGAAACCTCCCAAGCTCTATAGTCCCCTGGAAAGAACGTTGTTGTGGATAAAGCCATGGTACGTTTTTAGGGCCAGTCTTATAATACTTTAAAGATTCCGGGGAAACCTATTAATCGGGGATATAAAGTCTGGGTCCTAGCTAATCAAGGCTACTTTTTTGATTAGGTTTACCACCGGAAAGGGACTAGAAAAAGTGATCTAGTAAGAGGTAGGCTTAGTCCATAGAAAATCGATCAACCTAAGGCTCTGGGAACCAACACCTCTTCGGCCGTGGTAGCGCACCTTATAGACCGGCTTCCTAGCCATAGCAAAGGCCACTGCGTCTACCTTAACAACTTATTTACGAATATTAAGCTCTTGACGTACGGTAGAGAGCGAGGTTAGGGGGCCACAGGCACGTGCACAGCTAAGAGTGGAATACTCAAACGTTTTGCTGACCTAAAGGCTTAGGATACTAAGAAAGACCAAGTCCCCTGGGGAACCCTTAAGACTACATTTACCGAAGACGGAAAAGTCAATATGATAGCGTGGAAAGACAATGCTCTAGTACTCTCGCTGTCTACCGAGAATAACGCTCAGAGGGAGGTAGAGTGCCTCCGTAAGCGACCTTCAGAGACATCCTCTTCGGCCAAAACCTCACACGTACCTTTTAGACCAAACGCAACTACGTGGCTTGCGATTCCTAAGTACTAGTACTTATATAACCACCAAATGGGGGCTATAGACAGAGGGAATCAACTCAAAAAGCTAAATTCGCTAGAAACGCTATGTCGACGAAGAAGTCATCAATCTTTAGCTACGTGGTTAAAAGATACAGCTATTACAAACGCCTACTTACTTAGTTTCCATTCAGACGTGCCTAGGGCAGAGAAATGGACTAATCAAGTAGCTTTCAAGACGGAGATTATTACTAACTGTTTTAGAATTAGTACGGAGGGCCGCTAAAAGCGTAAATCAATTGCAATCTCTTTAGTTAAAGATAGTATAGAGTCAGAGCATTCTTTAGTCCGTATGAAGACGCAAAGGGGGTGTGTAATATACAAAGAGGAGGGTATTTCCCGGGTAGTCCGGAGGAAGGTTTTAGGGGAGCTTTCAGCGAATATCCCACTAAATATCAAGGGATCCGGGTGTAGGAAAAGGTCTATTTTTGGCTGTAAAGTCTATATAGTCTCCCTATGTAAGGATAGCGATTGCTTTGCCCGGTATTATAACCTAGAATAGAGATATTATAGTAGAAGTCTAAATCCCCTCGTTTTTTGGTAGGGGAAATGGCCGCCAAGGCGCTAAAAGTGGCAACCGAAATGCCGCTTGAGGGGATAATGAAGCTATCGTGAGAAATAATATGAGGAGAGTGGCCTTTGTTAAGCGAGATTCTTAGCCGACCAGACTTTGAGTGCTGGCGCTATAAATTAATTTTTTTTTGGCGGTTGGGGGTATTGTTAAATGGAATAGCGTGGTGGCGTCATGTTAACTTTATCATGGAAAATTCTTAACCGGAATGTTGGGATGTGTGGTTCATGTTGATGTAGGTAGGATATGGTATCAATGTTGTGATGCGAGTGGGGGCGTGGAGCTGATGTGTTGATGGGATGGGCAGAGAGAAATTCGTAGATGTAGTCTTGCACAGAAACGACAGAAGAATATTCTGCGATTATTCCAATATCCCCTCTAAAGAATGAAAATTGAAATCCAGAAACCTAGATAAATCACGGACATCTCTTCATATTTCGAAATACCAGCGTCAAGATAGCGAGAGACAAAGGCAGTCATTAACTCTAATGATCATCATATCAACAAAAGCTTCGTACAAGCATATACAGCTCAACTGACCACTACCCGATCCCATACCATTCCGCCCTGTTCCATTCCGGCTCATCTAAAGTCTATCTTGGCCTCAAAACCAAAACCCAGATCCACATCTAGCCTATCCACATGCACCGAACTCCAAACGCACACAATCCCAAAATCAAATCGACAAAGAAATTTAAGTGACGATAGTGTGTGCGTACTTCTGTACTGAGGAAATCTGCCTATAGGCATTCTGTACTGTTGAAGAAAAAAGCAGTAGAAAAGAAATTCATGCAACGCGTTTGTCGCAATGTATGTGCCAGAAGGAGAGGTATTAGATGTTAGTGATTTCTTCGTCAACCAGAATATCAGGGTCAAGATTAACGCGTGGGGGTTGTGTGTTGATTGTTATTGGGTCTTCAAGGTAGACTGGTGAGGTGTTAATATATGGCGAGACAGAGGTAGGAAGGGTGAAAGACGTACCATTAGGTCGGATGAACCAAGTACACACAGAGGCAGCCACAAAACAACCTGTCAGCACCACGAAAACAGCCTGCGGGAACGTCCCAACAGTAGTCGCGTAGATCAAATTGAAGATCAATGGGCATACTACTCTGGCCAGGGCGTGAAGCAAGCCTGTCGCGCCGAGTAGTTGTCCAACTCGGTCATGCGGTACGTGTTTCGTAAGAGCAGATTGCAAAGTCGGACTACCGACTCCTCCAAGTGAAGCAATGATACCAGATAATACAAACAGTGCCGGTGTTCGAGCAGCTGCATATCCTGCAAAGCCAATAATTTCACACACAACAGCAACACGGATGATAGCTAGATCGAGAGAGTCGGAGCCACTGTTTGGCTGGGGTACAGCGAATCCTGATTCTCGCCGTTCGCGATTCGCCCGACGGGTACGGACGAGGTAGTTGAGGAGTGGGAGAGCAATGACGAGGGCTGAAACGCGGAAAATGTTGACCACGGATGTGAACACGCTGATTTCGGGTGTTTCCCAGCCAAATTGGAAACCTAGGTAGTAGACGACGACTGTAACGGCTCCCATTGCAACACCGAAGACAATGGTGTCGACCGTAGACAGGAGTATAAGGTTGCCCCGTAGCTTGTTGGAGGTACCTGGACCGGTTGGCCAAAGGATCTTGAGTGGCTCCAGAATGTTGGCTTTCCTGCCAAAAGCCAATAGGCCCACCTGACCGGTTTCATTGTCAAAATTACCGACCTCGCCGTCTGCATTGACAAAGCGACCTGATTCTACAAAATGTCTTGCTTGAGCCCGCTCCTGACGTTTCTTAGTTAACGATTCGGGTACGACCAAGAGGATGAATGTGATGAAGAATGCGTGGATTGAGAGAGCGAAGTAAAATGGTGTGATGATCGAATCGGTAAGTTTGACGAGGACCGCAGCAATCAGAGGTCCGATTGCTATGCCTGCGAATAGACAGGCATGGAAATATCCAAAGGCAACTGCTCGTTTTGGAGGCGGAGTGCAGTCTGATGCATAGGCATGCGTAAGAGCCATTCCGGTTGTGAAAGAGCCGCACAATCCATCGAATACAGAGCCAAAGAGAATCCAGTTGTAGTGAAACCGATCCGGATAAGTCGCAACGATAATGGTGATGACTTCGCCAATCAAAGCACCTGCGCTTGTAATAGTGAGGAGCTTCAAACGTCCGTAACGATCAGACCAAGCCCCAATCCTTGGAGACATAATAGCACTCAAGATTCCAGTTGTCATTGTGATATACAGCGTAAACTTTGAAGCCAATGCTTGGACTTCCGGGATTCGACATTGGGGATTACTGGAGCCCAGAACGACGGGCATGAAGATGAGATTCGGATTCGAGGAAGACTTCTCGAGAAAATACTCGCGGCATACGAGAGAGAGGAGTAAGTTGAGCTTCGGGACCATAATTCCACCAACCGCTGTGGCAAAGAAGAAGAATGGGGGCAATAGCCAGAACATCTGCCAGTATTATCAGCACCACTCCCCCCAAAGCCCAAACAAAAACCGGTCCAACTCACAGATGGTTTATGCCTCCAATTCAATCCCTCGAAATCAGCATGGCCCTCCCACTGCGGCGCATCTCCGTTTCCATCTCCATCTCCTTGTCCATTGCTCCCAGAAGCACTGCTCCCACTTGCCAGCAGTGGGGTAACCTCGCTGTCTCCTTGTATCTTGTCCAGACCAGCATGCCTCCTCAGCGAGTTCCTTGCGCCCCAGATATCCGTTCCTGTATCTCCATTCTGACCACCTCGCGCCGTGTCCTCGGGCCCACTGTCGCCGTTCATGGTTGGACCCGTCTCTTGTAAGCTTATCGCGTGCGTGGTTCGTGTGGTACCTGGCCTGGATGGTGAGTGGCAAGAGCGGATCTCGGAATGCGATGCGCCGAGCTGGATTGTCCGAAGCACAGCTTTCTAGACTTCAATCTTTCGTGTGTATTCGAAGCGTGGGAGGAGGGTCAAGACAAGTATAAGAGAAGGAGGGGGTTGTATTAAGACAGATGCGCTCGAGATATCGTCCTCATCAGCTTCCCAGTTTGGATGGTGGTGGGTACTTGTACATTGATTGAGCCGTGGCCGTGGGCAGGGCAGTAGCGTGTCCGAGCTTGGCTATCAGTCAGGTTAATCCAAAGTACGAGTACGTCAACATCTCCCATTTGCTGGGAACGGAAACTTGAAACATTCTGGGAATGTTGCTTTTGCCAGTGCGTTGTGCTGTCCTAGGTGGGTGCTTGATAATCGAGCGGGAAGATGTTACTTCTTTGAATGCCGATTGGAAGGCTGGATGCAAGTGCTTTTTAGCCCAACAAGTGCCATGCTGGCAATGCTACAGTGGTATTATGCCTAGGAGTTGTGTTTATTTTGATGGCTAATACAACAGTTGCCTAATTGAATTCGTGGCATTTACCTGATATCCAGATATAGCTATGCTATCTTCTGATTTGGTCTTGTATCTTGTCTATGTCCTGAAGGGAAGTTACAAAATAGACTTCCAGGCACGGAGTCTTGACCTCGAACTCCGAGGCTTGCGTCTCCCAGACATCGAGTGGTGACATAATGCAGCATCCCTAGCTGCATATCATCCACACCACCCCGGCAGTAGTGTCTTATCTCCGTATCACCATTCTGGCAGAGTTGAATAACTTCAATTGTTTCGTAGCCATAGCCATATATACAGTGTGCTTTTGCCCTAACGTACACTTCCTGGTATCCTTCACCTCTCCCCCTCCCAATTTCATGCCTCCACAGTTTGCTCAGTTCCTGTTCCTGTTCCTGCAAAGAACTCCTTGCTAGCTCCGCACTTGGCATTCGTACATGCTGGACATCTAAGTCCCATCTGCTTGCTACAGATTTCTCCACTGTCTAGATGCTTCTTTGCAATATCTGCCAAGGCTTGAATGAAGACTGGAGATCCGTTCAGACTCTCGGATCTCTTGATGGTGTCCTTGTGACCAGATTCCCCAATAACTTCTTCGTCCAGCTCATACAGCGTCTCGATGTGATCTGACGTGAATGCCACAGGGATTAGAATGAGATTCTTTTGACCCTTCTTGATGTAATTCTCCACAGTGTCACTGGTCTGGGCTCCAAGCCATGCCTTGGGTCCAACTTGTGATTGCCATACTAGACGGTATGGGTTTGAGTGGTTCAGTCTCTGCATCACCGCATTGACTGTTGCAGCAACCTCGGCAGGATATGGATCGCCTATTGATGTCAACAACCTGCAAAGAAAGGGGATAATTGAGCTTTACCTCTGTTGACAACATCCATTGGCAAGCTGTGGGCTGAGAAGAGAAGGACAACGCTGTCTCGTTGATCTTCTGGGTATGATGCGAGCTGTTCCTCGATATTGAGTGCAATAGCATCAACAAGTCCTGGATGAACCGGCCATCTATCAATCACACTCCAATTGATGGACCCATCATTCGCAAAATTGGGCGATTTCCCTTCTAGCTTCTGCCTCCACTTCCATAGCTCATTCAAACTGCTTCCTGTCGTGGAACAACTGTATTGCGGGTATTGGGTAAAAGCAACAGCTCTCCCTCCCTTTCCACCACCAAACCCATCTTCCAACAACTTATTGTACATCTCCTCGGTCAACGGGTTGGCATATCGAAATGCAACGTATGGCTTGTGCGGTGCAGTTTCAGGTGAGATCTTGTCTAGTATCTTGCACATCTCCGCCGCTTGGTACTCCGACCATTTGCGAATTGGAGACCCGCCACCAATTGCTGCATATTGTTTCTGAATCTTCGGAGTTCGACGCTTGGATATCAGAGGGCCAAGGTAGTTCTGGAATCGTCCGAGAGGGATCAAGTCTGCATCTGCCTGTATTTACATTAGAGAATGCAAGTAACATACGGGGCGGGGACGTACAAAGAGTCGGCTGAGGAAGTCTCCCACTTCATCAGTTGTGGAAGGTCCTCCCATATTCATGAATACCATCGCTGTTGGTCCCTTGGAACTTGTCGCATCCTGGGTGACTGGTGGCACTGGTGTCGCAAAGGATCGCAATTGTTCCGCACCACCTCGTTGCCATGATGAAGTTGTTGGCTTACTCGTAAGCTTCGAGATGGTTGACTGCGATGCCCTTTTTGTGAGCTGGCTTATGGGGGCTCTGAAAGCCATGCTGAGGGATGTAACGGGCACAATTGAAGAGATGTGTTATGATATAAACATCCCGAGGCTGAGTTGTTTGTCCGAGTAGGCTGTAAGAGTAGCTGCAAGGCCAAGTTCAACACCACTCAGAACTTAGAATGTACAGGGTTCAGCTGATGACGGAGCTTCGAGAAGCCGATCTGTGGTTGGCCAATGAAGGCCCGTCGATTTGAAGAGAGGGTTCACGTGCTTTCGTGGTCGCGGTTCCAATCTACGCGTCTGCCTGTTTTGTTCCATCCTCAACTGACAACATCGACTCCGCATCCGTCGCATATAAACACAGACCTCAATCTTCCACGACTACTATCCGCAGAATCACCACCACTACAGATCAATCCAACAGCTACAAAGTTGGCGGCATCATGGCAGAATCAGAGCCATCATGGAAAGCTGAGGAGGAGGAAGACGAGGAGGATTATGATGAGAATGTAAGCTCGCAACTCCGATTGCATTACCCCTCTAACGACCATAGAACTACCTTTCCCAAAAAGATGCCGTTCTCTTCGCTATCGATGTCAGCTCTTCGATGCTTGCGCCTCCTCCCCCATCCGACGACAAGAAGGCCGGAAAGGACAGTCCTACATTGGCAGCCATCAAATGCGCATACGAGATCATGACGCAGCGCATCATATCCAGTCCCAAGGACATGATGGGAGTTTTGCTCTTTGGTACGGAGAAATCTAAATTCCAGAATGAGGATACGAGCAGTCGCGGATCGATCGCATACCCGCACTGCTACTTGCTGTGTGACCTCGGCATTCCATCTGCGGCAGATGTGAAGGAATTGTTGAAGATTGGTGAAAATAAGACAGATGCAGAGGAGTTACTTGTACCTTCTGAAGAGCCAGCATCCATGTCGAATATGCTGTTCTGCGCGAATCAGATCTTCACGACCAGAGCACCCAACTTTGGATCTCGACGTTTGTTCATCATTACCGATAGAGACGATCCACATTCTTTAGACAAGGCGGCGAGATCACAAGCTACGGTCAGAGCGAAGGATTTGTACGATTTGGGTGTCATCATTGACCTGTTTCCCATTTCACATCCGAACCATGAATTTGACCGATCAAAGTTCTATGATGTAAGTTGTCATAATCCCAACAAGCCGAACCCTGCTAACTCTGTAGGATATCATTTATCGAGATCCTGCTGAAGGAGAAGATCTTGCTGTGGTGTCATCGAACCTCAAATCCTCGGGAGATGGAATTTCTCTTCTCAACAGCCTCATATCAGACATCAATTCGAAACAGGTCGCAAAGAGAACTTTGTTTTCGAACCTGCCATTCGAACTCGGACCTAATATAACAATCTCAGTTAAAGGCTACAATCTACTTCAAAAGCAGGAACCTGCCAGATCTTGCTTTATTTACGAGCAAGGCGAAAAACTCCAAATGGCCGAAGGTGTCACTCACAAGTTCAGAGAAGGAGATAACTCCTTGGTCGACAAGACAGAGATCAAGAGGGCCTATAAGTTTGGTGGTAGCCAGGTTGTCTTTACAGCTGATCAACAGAAGAAGCTTAAGTCATGGGAGTCGCCTGTTTTGAGAATCATTGGATTCAAGCCCCAGTCTATGCTTCCAACGTGGGCGTCTGTCAAGAAAGCCACATTCATCTACCCAAGCGAAGATGGATATATTGGGTCCACTCGAACATTTGCGGCATTGTGGCAGAAGCTGTTGAAGGACAAAATCATGGGTGTGGCATGGTTTATTGCTCGGTCCAATGCTGCTCCTCTCATAGTTGCCATCCTACCTTCTGCAGAGAGATTCGACGATGTTTTGGGAGCACAGGTCATTCCACCTGGCCTGTGGCTGTATCCTATTCCTTTCGCCGATGATATTCGCGAACCTCCTCAAGTTCCCAAACCTCTTGTTGCACCCGAGGAACTGATTGACCAGATGCGAATGGTCGTTCGGCAACTGCAACTTCCCAAGGCTATCTACGATCCGACCAAGTACTCAAACCCTGCACTTCAATGGCACTACAAAGTTTTGCAAGCCCTAGCACTGGATGAGGAGGTTCCAGAACAAAGCGAAGACAAAACCATTCCAAAGTACCGCCAGATTAACAAGCGAGCTGGCGAATACATTAAGAATTGGGGTGAGATCTTGGAAGAGCAAAGTCGGGCATACGCAAAGGCACATTACGGTGATAGTGATGGCGCGAAGTTGAAGCGTGGCAGCGATGGAGATGAGGCCCCTCAGAAACGGATCAAGACAGAGAAGAAGGGCTTGGAGGGTATGAGCCACAATGACCTGAAAAAGGTTGTGACTGCTGGGAATATCTCGAAATACACCATTCCAGAGTTACGGGATTGGTTGGTCTCGAAAGGGTTGACCAGTGCAGGGAAGAAGGGAGATTTGGTTGAGAGAGTTGAGCAATGGGTAGAGGATAATTGAGGTCATTTGTTGCTCTCTGGGGGTGTAGGATTATGGGATTGTAAAATTCGGGGCGTATCATGGCTCGTATGCCGCATCTTTGGGCTTTGTCGCAATGGAAGCAGGCGTTTTTGCTGCTGTATCAATACAGATCTGAGAGAACCCTCCCGAGGTCCCTGTGTCTATCTCTCACGTGCCAGTATATCAAAGGCATAATAATGTCCAGGAGCAAGGTTTCAGGATGATACCTGGGACACATCACACAACACATCACACCACATTACAGCCACGCAAACGTGCGCCTAAAGCACCAAGGCAATCCCAGGTATTCTTCAACTAACAGATGGAAAATTATTTCGCGGTCTGCCTGCTAACAGTGATGGTGTCAAATGAGGATCTGCGGTATGACGAAGGATTGAGGGAAGGATTGAGGGCTGAATTTGCCAGCACAGCTAGGTCAGCTGCCGGTTTATGTTAGGTAGGTATATCGTTCCTTTTATCCAAGATGAGTTGGCAGTCAAGTCAGACTTGAGATTTGAAGCGGAGGATAGTTGAAAGAATAAGGAGCAGGTCTTGTATTAGAGACCTAAAAAAGGAGAAAAGGTCTCTCCATGCCATGGTATGGATCACGGAGCTGACTAACACGGTTTCATGCGATCTGGAGGTTGTCGTGTCGTTTAAAGAGAGCCTGCTTGTTACTGTGTAGTAAGATGGGACCGAGAAAGGTAGGTATTCGAATACCTCGTGTGAAGGAAGATCCACCATAACGTAATTTCCTTACTGGGATAACTGTTCGTTCTTGCTGCACAGTACAGTAGCTGTGGATTTCTATTGACGGACGTGCTGTTCGTACTTCGTATGCGCCGCTTGGCTGCTTCTGAAGTAAACACTTGGTAGTTAACTTTCCTGTACCAGTTGATTGATTCAAACGAAAAGAAAGTGAAGGGAAGCTGAGAAGCTGAGCAAAAAGCCAATCGTAAGAAAAATAATAAATATATCTCGACACAGCAAATCAGAAACATCTTGACTCTACCTCGAGCTTCGCCCCTTTGACAGTCTCCTGCCAAGCGTTGCTTGACAGGTGCTTGGAAATCTTGAGTGGGTTTGGCGGCTGGCGACACCAGCGGAGGACGGCCGAGCCTGCAGCTAAATCCGTACGCCTGCGACGCCAGCGGGCTAAGCCACACTTGAAGTTGTATGGGAGGGTGGGGAAGGAGTTTGATCAACTAACTGCAGCTTCTTCCTTTCACCATCCATCCAACACCAACATTCGAAGAACGTACGCTCGTTTTGGTTTTTGACTGACCATTGATTGCATTGATCTCACGATTTGGATTTGCGCAAGAGAAGAAGAAAGAAGGCCGGAGACAACGGACGATACCACGATACGATACGGACGATTTCTTACAGAGAAAGATTATTTACATACGAACGAGGGTGGAGCGACCGACCACGGACTTGACTATTTCCCGACGGACTGGAATTCAGGTTCGGCGCATCTTTGGATCATTGTTGAAGCATTCACGAAATTGAAGACGAAGAGGGAAGGCATACAGCGAGACGGGTGCTTTGGGAGTCAACAAGACCAAGGGATCGTGAATTACACAAGCGCTGGAATACCTCCGGAATCTGCGGACGGCACACGACCAGCAAACAATCGGAGGGGACTGGGGACATAAGTACGGCCCGCGAGATCGAGGGACGAGAACTACCTACAACACACTTGCGCCGTGGTACTCCTACTCGACCTGCTCTGGATGAGCAACTACCGCAACGATGGGTCTCCTTACACTGAACGGCACATGCAATTCCACGCTGGATGAAATGCGAAGTAGGCTTCTGACCCAAAATACCTAAGAGGGAGACATGCTAACAAACGCAGTCGGAAGCTCGGAAATACCGATGGTTGGAACGATGACCTTCCATACCATCGGCTTGATTGTCGCGGCTGCTTGCGCTTTCATAGCTATCCTCCTCTCTTTCTACCTGATCTGGATGCATGCGCTGCATTACACGAAGCCTTACGAGCAGAGACAGTACGTTCCCCCCAAATATCTTATACCTAGCTAACAGAACCAGTATCATTCGAATCCTCTTCATGATCCCCACCTACGCCGCGGCGTCCTTCCTTCAATTCTACTACTACTGGCACGCCGTCTACTTCCAAGTAATATGCGACTGCTACGAAGCCTTTGCAATCGCCTCCTTCTTCGCGCTACTCTGCCACTACATCGCTCCCGATCTCCATGAACAGAAGATGTATTTCCGGAGCATCGAGCCGAAACCTTGGGTCTGGCCTATAACTTGGTTTAAGAGCTGCTGCTGTGGACAGAGAGGACCGTGGAGAACACCTAGGAGCGGCTTGACGTGGTTCAATATCATCTGGACGGGTGTGTACCATTACTGCTTTATTCGGGTGTCGATGACAGTCACGGCAGTGGTTACGCAGTATTTTGGGAAATACTGCGAGTCTTCCAACTCGCCTGTGTTTGCGCATATCTGGGTATGTTCCACACCGCGTTCAATTGAACATAGCTAACACTGTCAGATCCTGGTTATCGAGAGTGTGGCAGTCACTATTGCCATGTACTGCTTGATCCAGTTTTACGTTCAACTCCGCCATGATCTTGCACCCCATAGTCCATTTCTCAAGGTTCTCGCGATTAAGCTGGTCATTTTCTTGTCGTTCTGGCAGTCATTCATGATCAGCATTCTTACTTCGTCAACTTTCAATCTGGTCTCCCCTACAGCGAAAATCGCATATCCGGATCTCAAAGTTGGAATCCCTTCTCTACTTCTCTGTATCGAGATGGCTCTATTCGCCGTTTTGCATCTCTTTGCATTCTCATGGAAACCATACGCCTCTTCGGCTTCTGGATCAGACTATCCTATGTCACCCATAAAGAATTCGCTTGGACCCAAACAAGGCGGCTTCCTCGGTATCAAGGCATTCGTTGACGCCATGAACCCATGGGACTTGGTAAAGGCGTTCGCCAGAGGAATGCGCTGGCTCTTCATCGGAGTCAAACACCGCGAAAACGACACCTCTTACAAATCCTCCTCCTTCGACATCAACAACCCCCAAAACGGCGACATGTCCCTCCAATCCACCACGCCCGCCAGCTACAAACGCACACAAAACCTGCCCATCGCAGAGGAATTTCGCAGAAGCAAGTTTGGCATGCCGGGTTTCGCATCAGGGAAGAAGGCGGATGATGAAGGTGCTGGTTTGATAGCACATGCGCAGCCACATCCGCTGAATACAGGCTCTTCGGGTTATGTTCCAGCGAGGCAGAGATATGATATCAATGGCCAGGATATCAGTAGTGGCGGGACGGTCTATAATACTTATAATCCTGATCGGTCACAGACGCCAGCGGGAGATATCGGTATGGCTATTACAAAACCACCGGAACCGTATCAAAGCCACGTTGTGCAACCATATACACCACAACAGCCGTCGGAAGCATATCTAGATGAGATGAGACAGGATAGGAGGAAGCAGCAGACACCGTCGGAACAATGGGCTAATTCAACTCAACCTTTAGACGCAGAAGATGCGAGGAGGCCGGTGGTGCATAATGCGCTTTGGGGTGGACAGAATCAGCAGTCATCACAACAATCCCCGAACCCATATCAGCAACATCACCAAAACCAGTTCTGATGATACCTTCTGCGGAGTGGAGATGTATATTATAGTGCGAACGATACCATGATACCAGCTTGGGACGTGGAGACGACGGTTGAGGCTGGCACTTAATATTGACTGTTGCTGTGCCTGCGGGTGTCGCTGGCGCTTCCCTTGTATACTGTATGTAATATCGCCTGGAATTTGGCTTGGGCGTTGCATTGCATGGCATGGCTGGCGTATTTGGTATGTGCTAGCTGCTTGCATTGTTCGTATGCATGCATGCAGATCTGGCTTTGGATGGGATGGTGTTCTGGGCGTTTGTCTTTTTGCAGGGCTTGCAACGTGCAACGTCGAGGTGAGCATTGTCCTTGTTGAGGCCGTAGAGGGAGCTACACGAAGAAAGTCGATTCGCGTTGAGCTTATGAGAGAATGGACAAGCGTGAGTGCAGATGGATGGGATGGGTCGTGTACTCGTAGAGAGCGTTACGTTAGTTCACTTGAGGTTGGAGGTATAGCTTGGTAGTGAGAGAGAAAGCAATGCATGGTATTGAAGTACGAAACTTCTTACCTTGGGCATTTGATTGTGACTGTGACTTAAGCCCGTCCTTTTCTTCGGAAAAGTGTAACTATCAATGGAGAACCCACCAAAATCACGTTCTGGCAACTCGCAGAACCATACACGGAGTACCAGAAGATCTTCCTGAGCAAGGCTTCGGTAGATGTACACGCTTTCTCTGCGGACTTCATGTTTGTTTGCTAATCTGGGGGTCTGGATACTTTCGCTTCATGATTTCGCGAACCATCACCCGTGATTTCCTAACCCTGATGCTTCATTAGATTTTTTCCGCGTTAAGTGGAGATCGGCGTCGAGAGATGAGAGGAAGATGTATCATCATGACTTAGTTGATCCACTTGATGCTCCCTTTAATTATAGACCGTTCAAATCAGCCAGATCTTTGAGAGAGGTGATGTTGCAAGACAAAGACACGATATGCCGTATTATCGGTGGTATTCAACTTGCTCCCGGACAGATCAGATCTGTTAAAAATCCTCAAACAGATCATATCTTTGTCCATACATTTTCGAGGAAGGAGATTACGTAGTTGAAGAATAGCCATTTTGTTTGTTTAACTCGTTCGTTCAAGGGTGAAGAAATTGACGTCTCGTTGAGAGGTCTGAATAATGCGCGGTCATCATGACTACAGATCACAAGGGGTTTACGCCCCTAGAATTGAGACTTCCAAAGGTTAGTTTTCAGATAGCTTTATAAATTCATGCAAGAGCGAGGTTTGAGGATGGATGGTCGATCGAGTCGCACGTTTTTTTCTGCAGTGGCTTCTAGACTAGAGTATGTACCTAAAGTAAAATTCGCTTTTCTGTTTGAGGGCTTCTGCAGCGTGATTCACGTCATCAAAGAAGAACAAGTTTAATTGGAGCTGAGTTGATAACGGTCGAATAACGTTTGAAGAAAACAGCGGCACTGTAATTTCAGGTAGCTTCATTGTTGACATGTCGACATAAGCGAGCCCACCATGTGACAAGTGGAATCAATCATCCAGACTAACAGACAAAAAAACTGTTAGAATGACCAAGAACTGGCCTCTGATTTTCTAAGACGAAAAGGGGGGGGGGGGGGGGGGTTTCTTTTTTTCTAAGACAACGAGTTTGTTTCAAAGCTTAGATATTTGTAGGAACTTGGAGGTGCTTGGAGGAATCGCTGGATCTATTCTTTGTTTTTCGATCCATCGCCTTGTACCCAATCCCTATAATATCTAGAGCAAAATCCGAGAGGGTGCCATCAGAATCATCAAGAGACCGTCAAAATGTCTTTTCAGATGACCGTCTTCCGGACAACCAACGAGACCATCGCAATCACCTCACCGAGCTTCGACATCTCAGGGACCCACATTACAACACTGGCACAGAGCTCATGAAATGCAAGCAGACAAAGTGGTACCTGGCAACCCGAGGAGAAAGACTTCGCACTCTTTCCCATCAGGAGATTTTATGGCGTTCGGAAGATCGCGATAGATCTCAGAGAGTTCGTATCCTAGAGGTTGCTTTGCAACGTGCTGTTGGAAGAGAGTATTTGTGTGCGAAGATAGCGCTATGCAAAGCTAGAGTGGACATGGTGTTGTATCGCGCGATTCTGGATACAATCGAGCAAGTGAGAGAATGCTGGGTGAAGAGGAGGAAGAGGGCTGGGGCTAGAAAGTGGGCTTGAGAGCGCAGTTAGATGCGAGGGACAGCTTCTGGCGTACTGCTCAGGGCTTGATGATTTATTGAGGGAGGTTTGATTTGGGGGAGGGTGTTTGAGGAGTTGAGTAGCATGTGCATGTAATGACAAATTTCCAGAGAACCTCTACCACTACAGCGTCTTATGGGCTAGCCCGTCCCAGACCTGATAATGAATGCTAAATGTTTCGTCACATTTATGAATGAAGTCACTTGGTATGGTTTAGAGCAGGAAACAGATAATTAGATGAGAAGTTTGGTGATTTGAGATATAAAGTCGATGGATGTATGGAATAATTAAGCCATAATTGATTTTATACACCAACTAAAGGGAATAGTAGAAGATGGGAGGACTCTAGTCTCCATAATTCTAAAGGGTTGAGACTGAGAATGTGAACACTGGTCAAGTTTACTTACTGCCAGAAATCTCTACCTCTCCATTGTTGGCGACGATTGATAAATCTGCGACTAGGCTTTGGGAAGATGTAAACTTGGTACTTGGCATCGCGGGATAGAGAGGCTCATCTTCAGTAATTCCTGAACCACCATCCTGCACATAACCAAAACTAGCACTGGCTACAGCTGTGGGGAGTGGGGTTGCCATACTTGTCCTCGAGAATCGCGCCGAAAATGAACTTGCACGCGTAGCAGTCACATCGTGCACTATACCACCTTATACGATGGGCACTCGTCAGACAGGGGCCCATCAAATACGATGATTAGATGATCATCCTCGCTGTGATCGTACTGCTCCTCGGGCTCGTCTGACCAAAGGTCAAAAAAGTCGCTGAGATACCACTCTCTACACTGGTCGAACCGGCAGACTAAGTCCCGAATTGGACCGTTGTACGTGGGGAACCTTGGGCTCTGGAACCTTGAGTTTTCTGTTTCAACGTATGACAAAAAGCCGGACCAGTTTGAGTCAGGATCCTCAGTGGATGAAACCTGCCCATAGCATGGAGAGATTGAAGCTGGCTCGATGATGGTCGGGGATGCCGTGGTCGTCTGTGACATTTGAAAAGACATGATTGTTGATGCGGAAATAAATGGGAAAGAGGGTGGTCACTTGCCGCAACATATAACTAGCACTCGCCTGCGTCTTGTTTCTTGTTGTCTCGCGTGCCGTGCTCAATGAAACAATGAAAATAAATCGGCAAGATCCTTTCAATCAGCACAGTTAGTAAATTTGAATAATGAATCTATTGAGGAAAAAATTGCTCTTGATGTCTTTCTTCAAGACTCCGAGGCGTTGAAAGGAATGCCTTTGTTCTGACCCTAGTCTATTTGTTGAACGCTTCGTCGCTTTGGAGGGCGGTATGTCTGCGCTCTTTATGGGGTGGGATGAGGGGACTTGGGCGAGGTTAGAATGATTTTGACTTGAAAATTTAGTAAGTGCTTTGAGATCGTATGCCAAAGAATATACACAAAAGACGATTAGATTAGTCAATGCTTAAGAATATACAACTGAGATTACAGGAAGGTCGTTTGTCTTCATAATGACTTCAAAGAGACTCGAATCACACTCCATCCGTCACCCAGAACCTCTCCCCGCCACCTAGAACTTCGTCCAAGATTTTATCCACGTGTTTACCATTCCAGGGGTTAGTATCCGGTCTGGTTTCGGTCTGAGGCTGGCCAAAATCGAAGTAATCTAGGTAACTGTTCTTGATTGGTTCCAGCATTGCGGTTTCATCTTCAGTAGTGACATCTTTCACCAGATCTCCAACGGCGACAGGGGGCATGAGGGACTGTGGAATCGAATGGCTAGGGACGAGCTGGCCGTGACAGTAAAGACGACGAGGAAGGTCCTCGGTGGTGGGGTACCGTCCAACTGCCAGTGACATATCGACGCTGAACGAGATGCGTAGAAACGCGGCAGGGCTCCTAACAAAGACTTCTAACCAGTCTTCAAGATTGGGAGAAGGCCGAGTCAAGGAACTTGAGACACTCGCTTTGTCTTTGATGACTTTCTGTTCTGAGCGGGCGACCTCTATTGATTTCTTGATGATGTTTCTCGCCGACATAACGCCAGTGTATCGATCGTTACATAGATCCATTGCTTCGTTCAGGAGCCGTAGTTGACGTCGTTTTCCTTCCGCCCTTGCATTAGTAGCCGAGATGTTTTGCAGATCCATGGAGTGTAGGACTATTGGCAGAGCCAGGTATGCGGCACTATGACTGTCAGCAGAGAATAAATAGAACGGCAATGGGTGAAACATACACGCTCACTGGAAGATACTTTGCAACGTCCAACTGAACAAAGGCTCGGACCGTTTCTGAAATGCTGGCTACAGACATGTGAAGTTCACTTCCGAGCTGCTTCATGCGAAGGTCGTGCAGTTTCGAGTCATCCGCTTGCAATATGAAGGATTCCAATTGGCAAAGTGCTGCTCTCGCAGACCTGAGATTCCATCAACCACCGATAATTTTGCTCCATGGAAGGAAACTAGAACTTACTGGAAATACATGGATGTCAAACCACTGTAGAGCATGACAGACTTGTGCTTCTTCGACCATGCCCCCGGTACCACACACTCATTGAAGCGAGAATGCCAGGAATCTAAATTTTCTTTACACGACTCGATCTTCTTGGGCATGGACATAAGATCATTATAATCGAGTTTGTCGAAAGACAGAAATCCGTTTGCGGGGTAGACATATGAGAGGGCATCTGTCAACTCAACAGCAAGGTCTAACTGTGCCAAGAATATTCGGGCAAGATCTCGTTTGGTCTCTGCATCATAAACGCACGAGCTTTCGAATTCCCGCTCTAGATCTTTCTCGGACAGTCTGGGGGTAGTAAAATCGAAGTTCTCTCTTGTGATCTGGATCGAACGCCGCACTCCAAGTGGAAGGATCCTATCCCGTAGGATGATGCACCTAAACCATGTTAGCTCGAATGAACTCTTGCAAGATTTTTGAAGTGGCCAAGTACCACCAAAGCCTCTTTCTATTCAAGCGTTCTTCAGTTGAAATCGTGGAATCTTGGTCATACATGGCAACATTTGCTGCATTCGCGAACTGAATAGCGAGTCTTAGCCACGAAGAGTTGGCCATCTTGGTTGATGGTCAGCTAAGTTATGGAACGATCCAGCAATCTGGAGGTGAACTTACAGGTTCTCGCTCTGAGGAGTAGTATGCTAACAATAGTGCTCCTTGGGAAAGCCCTATAGGGTCTGACGTTGTATCGAAATCGTGCAGTAGCTTCGCCCGGCGATAGAAACAAGTTCGTGCTTCAACCACAGTCTGAAATCCCATTTGGTGGGCGGTATTCGCTGAGATATACTGAACAACATCAGCAGAAATCTTTATGAACAATGTGTCTGAACTTACTCCGCAGCTCACAAACAACATGGCTCTGAAAACAAACAATGGTATTTTTTGGCCGCCGCTTCGTCTCCGGTTGTTTTCACGTGGAAAATACATCTCCCAAAACGAACGCTCATCAATGACCGGAAGGACCGGATGTACATGAAGAAAGTATTCTCTGACAAGATCATCAAGTACAGGTCTCGCAGGGAGATGAAAACATCCTTTGAACTCGAGGAACTTGAAGTCCTCTGGGGCAATATGCGAAAACGTTTCGGCCTCTATGAAATCAAAATAAGAATAAATCATATCCGGATGGAGGCTGGAAGGGTTTGGAGAGAAACTAGAACAGGGATTTAGTCCAGAAGCGAAAGGATTGTTGATGATAGGTCTGGTCTGGTCCCCAAAGGATGGGAATGGAGTGAGAGTTGCTGATGCATCTGCAAGGACTGGATTTGCCCCCAGGGTCTCAGCTGGATCACAATCCTGGACATCGTCCACCCGCTCTATTGGCTTGATACGCACTCTTTTTCTGTTCCGGGATACTGATTAGTCCTCTTCGACAGCGAGACCTGTTGAGAAACTGACCCAGCGCGAATCACGCATCCAATACCATCAAGACGACAATTGGTACAGGTGTTCCCCCGGCTCAACACGTCGCAACGAACCTTTCTTTACACAATAATCAGTCCAATCCCAGATCATATCATGTTCAAAATACCTCTTATGACATGCAACGCAAGCCTTTCGAGCACGTCTCCGGATTACGCGACCACTGGGAGTCACATCGTGAGTACTGGTAGCATCACATACTTTCTCGGGTCCCGGCTCTTGGGCCTCGTCGTCGTCGCCTGATTCCGGTGTCGATTGGTCGAAGACAAAGTCCGCCAACTGGTTGAAATCGTCGATATCCATGATTTGATGAGAAAGTGCCAGGGGGGAGTGTTGTGTAACTTCTGCTACCCCGCTATACAGCAATGCGAAGTGTATAGAGCCCCCGCTGTCTGTATTTGAGAATCTGAACTTGATAGCGTCACTGCTCACGAGACAAGGGATTTCAAGTGGGAGTGCACGATCCGTAGCACCTCACGTTATGATTGAGAAGCTTCGATGATCAGCTCCGCATTTTTCTCCAGGTCGTTCTCCAGCTTCACGCCAAGAATGCGGGGTGCGGGGGATTCTCGAAAGCTACCTCCAGCTTTGCCGATGTTCCATGGCAAGTTCGGCTAGGACTCAAGTGTGAGCCGTGATTGGCTGGCAGTACCTCTGTTTGACTTTGCGGTCAATAATATCTTCTACTGTACAGAGTTAGTTTAGCGGAGGATACCTTGTCGAAGTTGCTCTAATAGACGATCAAAAATCCGACCATCTGGTAGAGATGAGCCAGTAGAGAGAGAATGCGGGGAAAGTAAGGCTTAAGTAGGTTTTCGGGAAATTAATACTTACCTTGGTATTCGGGAAAGCAGAGCTTGCTCTCGAAGTCCAAGCGGCTGGGAAGAGATAGGTAAATAGATAGTTGAAATAGAGGCCATGTTCCTTTACCACGTCATCTCTTTTTTTCTCCAACTTCTCCTTCTAGTCCTTCCCAGTAGCTGTTCCTCTCTCTCGCAGCGACCTTCAAAAGACTCTTCAACTTTAACATTATACCAGTGAAAATTCTTGCATCAGATCACAATGGTGTCTTCAGAGGACGAGAAAGAGTTCAACCAAAACGATCCTTCGAAAGCTCACATCGAGTCCTATTCCCAGAATGAAAACACCACCGCAAGATGGAGTACCCGTCAGATAATCGCTACAGTTTCTCTATCCATTCTGTGGGTTGGTAGGTTTAGCAAAGCGACGACTTTATATGCATCCACGCTCACGGTTTTCAGGTTCCCAAGTGCCACTTTACTTCACAGGTGGTATGCTATCGTACATGGCTGCTGACCTTGGGGGAGTGGCTTTGACCTCTTCGAGCTGGATTCCAGTCTGCAATACACTTGCCGTTGCCTCGGTCGCACCGTTCTCAGGATACTTGACTGATATCTTCGGTCGACGAAACATCACACTCATTGGATCAATTTTGATTATGGTTGGAATCGTTGTGGTCGGCACTGCACATCATTTTGGACAAGCGGTGGCTGGAATGTCAATTGCGGGAGCTGGAGCCGGGATTGGAGAGCTCACAGCTCTTGGTGGGTACGTACATCTTCAGTCTTCAAGATCTTATCGCTAACATCTCAAGTGTTGCCGAACTTGTTCCCGTCAAGCATCGTGGTCTCTACCTTGGAGGAATCGTCTCCTTCTTGATCCCGTTCACCCCTTACGTTCTATATTCTCAGCTCCTCTCAACGAGAACTGCCCAAGGCTGGCGATGGTGTTATTGGATATCTCTGTAAGATCTCCCACCCAGCTGGCCCTCACTACGGTTGCTAAGCAGACAGGATATATAATTTCGTCGCTTTCGTGGGAATGGTGTTCACTTACTTCCCGGAAAGGCATATTGTGATCGAGAAGGAGAGCAAGATGGAGACACTGAAGAAGATAGATTGGCTGGGTGCCGTTCTCTCCATCACTGGAATCGCATTATTGTAAGTCTTCCCACCCCTGAGAAGACGCATGGATTTCGGCTGATTTGACATGCAGCCTTGTCGCACTTCAAGCGGGGGGATACACACATCCTTGGAAGTCTGCATACGTGTTGGCACAACTCATCATTGGGATTCTGCTTATCATCGCTTTCATAATCTGGGAATGGAAAGGAGCGAAAGTCCCGATGGTTCCACGCGAGCTTTTCCAGGGGCAGCAAACCATTGGAGTTACATTTCTGCTCCTCTTCGTTGCCGGGATGAACTTCTATTCCCTCATCAACTGTACGTGACACTGATTTGGAGAACATTTGATTCGGGTCACTCACATTCTCTAGTTTTCCCTCTGACATTCTCCGCTGTCTATGCCCCGGATCCAGTACAAGTTGGCCTCAAAGGTCTCGGATATGGTATCAGTGTAACAGCGGGAGCGGCGATCATCAACTGGGCTTTGTCCATCTTCAAGAATCATAATCGAGAGCTCATGATAGCTTGTTGTATCGTAATGAGTGAGTCCCGACATCCCATAAAGTACAAGGGTAACTGGCTAAGAAAAGAGTAGCGGCATTCGGTGGTGCACTTGCTGTGGTAAATCCAACAAATCCCAAAACGGCTGTCGCCCTGGGAACCATTGCAGGATTTGGAGTTGGCGGTGTTCTAGTTCCACCATCTACGATCGCTATCACGGTTTGCTCGGACAGGCTTATAGCCACGACAGTTGCTCTCTCGCTGTCCATCCGTGTCATCGGAGGCTCGATCGGATACACAATCTACTTCAATATCTTCGGCGAAAAGCTCAAGAAGGTTCTTCCTACGTACGTCGCGGGCGCTGTTGTTAAAGCTGGTCTTCCTGAGTCGGATGTCATGGGGTTCGTTGGAACGTTCTTGACGGATCCGATGAGCATCATGAGTGCGCCTGGAGCTACTCCTGCGATTATTGCTGCCGCAACAAGAGGGTCGCAAGATGCTTACTCGTATGCTTTGAAATATGTCTGGTATACCTCGGTTGCTTTTGGAGTTGTAGCTATCGTGGCTGCTTGCTTTTTGGGGAACAATCGGAAGTATTTGACGGATCGGGTTGCTGCAAAGATCAGAAATTGAAGTTGTTAAATCGACTGATTGGGATGTAGACTTATCATTGGAGGTCGGTCTGGCTAAAGATTAAATGGGTGTAGAAGCGGTTGGAATATACTTCACTTGAGATATTGAATATTCCTATTCTGATCTCCTATATGCTGTCTGGAGTACTGACCGACTTCGTGTGAACAAGTTTGACTCGTGAGAGTCTCTGCTGAGGGGGCTCCCATCCAAAACCAAAGTTAAATTTTTCAGAGTTAGCAACAAGAAAAGTCTGTACTGTGAAGCTCAGCAACTATGTTTCAAGTTACCTTTGAACGCCACGTCTCCCATGAAAGTATCGCTACGTTATACAGTCAAAAAGATGCAGTTTAAGTTCACATACCGATTATTTAGGAGCCACGTTTAATGGAGGAATTGTTTATATTTTGTTTGAAACCACTGGGATTTTCCAATTTGTGAAACAAATGCCTGAGAAAATTCAGCGCAATATAATACAGAAGTTGTATACCGGAAGATTACAAGGAACACAAAGGTGCTTTCAAAAATATGAATTTGTTTCTTCTTCCTTGCGATATCTTTTCTTATCGCAGTCTTCTCCCGCCAACTCATTTGTCACATGTCAATTGTCATTGAACGATCAACTACATCGATCAAGACTAAAAAATTCAAGGACACAAGAAGGGCATGTGTTGGGTGGGAAAGGTGTCGGGAGAGGCTGGCCAAGGCTGATGGCGATCCTCCTCGGGATCCGGTCCTGGAGGAATCTCTAATCGCGCATCAATATCTTCTATCCAACAAGGACTCAGGAACAAAAAAGTCTAGGTCTGGTCTTGAGAGTTGCGATTTGGGCTGCATCTCGTGGTACTCAGCCCATTTGCAGGAGCAGAGTGATTTCTCGCAAGCGTCGCAGTTGTCTATCTTGGGGATGGAGACAGTGCTGGATGATGCGGTGCGTGGTGCCATGAAGGCGAATGCTGTCGAGTTTTTGATTTGTATGATTGTTGACGATGGAAGGAAAAGAACGAAAAGGGAATTGAAAAGTTGGTAGGAATTATATATATATATTAACGGTTCTCTGTTTCTTGAACTGTTTGGGGGTGGTTGCTGCCAGGTATGGCAAAGGTGTGGATGATGAGAAGAAGAAACAGTGGATTTGTGGGATTGAATTGGACAAACTTTGTGTGAACAATTTTCGAGTTCTGGAGTTTGACATTGACGTCCTTATTGCTTTTGTTGATGTCTTTTAACAAAGGAGCGAGAACTGTCTAGAGAATGATAGGGGAACCTAGCAATTGGGAATACACAAAGAACTAAGCATCAAATTGACAGATGAGGATACTGACTTCATTGAACCAGAATCAAAACGAAAACCACTATGGGAATGCGCTGTACGCAAACTAGGCCGACGAGGCATTCTGGGCTGGATGAAATTTGCATGTGGAATACATTGATTGTCCAAAGACAAATAGCTGCCGAGCGCAAAGTAGAAGGGTGGGGGGTTTCTTAGGAAATGCTACAAGCCAACTCACGTCACTCATAATTCCTGTTCATGATCTTATATCCAGGTCAAATAATCTGGCATTGAGCGGCATCTTGCCGACTCCGGGTGAGCTCGTCATATTATCCAGGGGTTCTGCACTTTCCAGGCGGTGCAAAGGGTGGAGGCGAAAACCATGGGGTTCTTGATGCGGCATTGCTCGTGGATTAGTTGAAGCAGGTCAGTTCTAGAGAAGTGTCGTTCTTTGGATTGAGGAGGATATTCAAGAGAAACAGAAGAGGAGGCAGTGGTGAAGAGTCGGCAGGTTGCATCGGATGCACATATCGCAGAGGTGATCCATGATGCGTCTCCTTTAATAGGGGAACGAGTGCCGCTTACCACTGCTTATTCGGGAAGCGTTTGATAACTGTAAGATTTTGACAGCTGCCGTAATGCTGTTATCCGTGATGCCTGACACTTTGTATTAGCCCCGCTGAATTTCAAGGGGTCTCTGGGCGAACTTGATCAGAATCTCCAAATCAAAGCCTCCTAGGCGAAGGTAGAAATTAAATTTCGATTCCCTCATCCCCTCTTCCGGTCGTCGTACGAGTACTGCAGCCGCCGTCACCCGTCCCGTTTGGTTTCAATTCGCGGGTACTGGCATGAAACGCAACCGTTGAGATGAACTTGTCAAGTAAAACGGCTTCAACTATGCCTTCACCACAGGGCTTTGAAAATTGGCTGCATGGCTCCGCTTTGCCTTGAAGCTGTTTGTCCTAAGAATGTAAGTTATTTTCTCCTTTAGAATGATACCGCACTTGAAGTTTCAAAGGGGTTCTGGGGAGGTGCCAAATGAGCTGGTCGGGAGAATGAATGTGCGACAAACGAATGGATTTGACGGATGTAACGAGACTTCGTACATCTAGATTCTCTTGACTTATATATAGCTCCTCGGTCGATACTTGAGTTCGGAAAGAAGGTGATTCCCTTGCATCAACGGTGCGGTCAATTTATAAAGGGGCAATCACTGAGCCTTCCTTCTCAACGAGGCAAGACAAACCGCAAGTCCTCAAGGACAGTTTTTCTCTCCCACAATACTGAACTCAAGTCCCAGAGCTCAAGATGTCGGCAGCCCCAACCGCAACCATTGTCATTTACGAAACGACATCCACTTCTCCTCGGCCTAGCTCGCCATATACAAATTCGAACCCTGCTAGCGATTGGTCAGCCCTCACGATCGCCTCGATTCTTGTGACAGTGATGGGTTTCGCTGCCGTCCTGGCTGTCGTGTTCTGGATCTTTAGAAAGGAGAAGTTGGCTCGGGAGGAGGAGCGAAGAGAGGCAAATGCTAGTTTCTGGCCAGGCTGTAAGTATGCAGGTTGCCGGATCTGGACTAATGGTGTGACAGAATCGGAACTTCATGATAGAAAGTTGACTTCTTTACAGATCCTAGCCAGAGGATGGAGCAGCGGCAATCGGCAAGGGACTCGCAAAGATATTGCTAGAGCTGACGGGAAGGAAAGGGGCATACTGGGATTCAGGATGAGGCTTGGGAGACGGGTCGGGGTTGAAACGCGGGGTCTTTTTGTGTTGGACTGAGCTCTAAATGCTAGCTTTCAAACCTTGTAAGACTAGGAAGTAAACAAAGAGTTTCGAGTGTACGATATCTGAAGGTAATAATCAAACGAAAGTGCTTAGCAGTGGTTATTCTTGCACCTGATTCATTGAATCCAAACGGATGCAAACTCACTTTCCTTTTGATAAAACCTCGACCCTTCGAAAAACGAAAAAGCAAATATAAACTGGATCAGGCGTTCCCGTTTCCACTCTACGCGACTAGGGGGTCCAAGCGTACCATCGCGTCTCCTTGATTCATTCAACGCGTCGACCGGGAAACCCAAAGTTCTCCCCCGCCCAGCTCAAACCATTCATTCAACTTTATCGCCATCGGCGTCTCTTAGTAAAAATGCATCTCATGCAGTTATTCTTCTTATTGGTGCCCGCTCTCTTAATTCCAGCTCTATGCAGTTTGGTTCTTGGTTGCGCAGTAGATAGTGGCATGCAATTGGTGTGTTAGACCCAGGCGGTGAGCACGGATGTGTGTGGGTACAAAGAAATGAAGCGATTGCAGGGGGTCTTCCCACAACGCGAACCCTTGATCTGGGGCCGATCATTATTATAGAGGAAACCCCAGGGGCTTTTTCTCTTTCCTTTCCTGTTTTTCTCGCAGGAGTTCCTTTTCTCCAAAGACAAAAGTACAACCTCAAGATACTTCATTTTTCTGTTGAATGGTGCCCTTCCGTCAATTCTACTGTGCCAATTAAACAACAAGCTCCGAAACATTCTGCTCGATACCACAAAAAAGTCTCTACTAATCTTTGTTGGCTGAATTGGGCGAAGGAAGGTTGCCGGGCCACGGATAGCTCAGCGGCGTTTCATTTCCTTCCCCTCAAAACGATCAATTGTGATTGTCCTACCGTCAATAATATCCATCACTTTTTGTCCAAAAGTATCATCCCACCCTCGATTCAGCAATCGATCCCAACAATGGCTGCTCCCTTGTCTGCTCACGCTGCTCGCGCATTAGAGCAAGTGAAAATGGTAGGAAGGCCTTGGATCATGGTTTCCTGCATTCCGCATGCTAACAGCTGTCTCAGAGCCTATTTATGCTCTATGGAGCTGCCTATTTCACTGAAGACGAATGGATCAAAATTGATGGCTTGATCCATAAGGGACAATACGTTTTTACCAGCGGACCTTCAAACCCCCTCGAAGGGAATTTCGAATTGATGTCATTCGACGACGTCAACGATAAACCTGACCTTGCCCTCAAGGCAAACCCAAATCAGTCCACTGATGCAGTGAAAGCGGATGCTTTTGCGGTCACTGAGGTCCAGGTCGATTCTCCAACTGAGTCTGACCGTGCTGATTCCACAGCTGAGCCAGCAGAGACCCCGAACGATACTTCAATTGAAGCCTCCTCCGATGACGAACTTCCCGCCAAAGTGGTAGAAGCAGACCCCGCAATGTTCGACTTTTCTCAATGGGATCCTCCTGTTGAGCCCACTGAACCCTCGAAGCCCACCAAATCCTCACCAGAACCTGCGAGCATCGAACAGCCCATGAGCGTTGAGGAAGCACAGCCTGTCGAATCTGCCGAAATCCCAAAACGCGAACCGATTGAGATACCCACTGCTGGTGGACTCACATATTACACACAAGAACAATTGGATGAGGTGAAGGCTTTCAATCAGAATCTCACCAAAGCTGGCAAGAAGGGTAAGCGTGCCAGAGGAACTTCGCCATCTGAAAGTGCCTCCCGGTCAGAGACAACGACATACGGCCCGACTCCCAGTGAGCACGAAACTCGCATTCAGTCATGGGCATCTGAAGTCGACGCCCAGGAGCCGCTACCCCGAGGTCCATCACCAAGTCTAACAATCCCCATGATTGCCGAGGATTTCATCAAAGCCCATGGACGACCACCGAAAAGCATCAATGATCTCGTGCAGCCCAATAATCCAGAGTTCCGCACAGTAGACCGCCGTCCGCTCTCTCGAAACATCGCTCCCGTCAAAAAGGCCAAATCCTCGTCAGGTCCTCAAGTCAAGGTCGCAGCCGGTACAGTTCTCATCGCACAGAGCAACCAGGTGAAAAGGAGCTCCATTGAACTTGAAATTCTGTCTGGGGATCGCATCCGGATGTTGAAGCACGTCTCCGGTATTGTTCACCAAGCAGAGAATATGCGTACCGGGATCAGAGGCCAAATTTCCGAAAATGTGTTCAAAAAGACTCCCCAGGCGATGAAAGTCGACCCCGTGGTAGAGCAACAACGCATGATACTCCAGAGGAACTCAAGCATCAGCAGTACAGTCGGCGGACTCGATGCAATGGAGCGAAGAAATGCTGCCGAATGGGACGAAGTGCCAACTACGAACCGGCCAAAACCAGTCGCTCCTGCAAAGTCCAAGCCACTTGGTGGCTTGGGTGCCTCCAGATTTGCTGTCTTGGATGAGACAAAGAGTGTTGTCAGTTCTGCAAGCGAAGACATGGTGTCAAGAGAAGAAGTTGCCAAAATGGTTGATGAAAAGGTATGTCTCTGCTCTTTGTTTACTCGATATTTTCACTTCTAACATATATAGTTTGCACAACTTCTTGCCTCCCGCAATGTCACGGCTCCTACTGGACCTCGTAAGAAGCCCAGTATGAATGAACCACTCCAGCCTGTAATTCCAAAATCCGTTACTTGCTGGTTTTGGGCAACACCCAACAAAAGCTGTAGGTTCACTGCTGATGAGTGCCGAGATATCCACGCGTTCCTTCCCCCATCTGCCTCGTCCCCCGCCAATCTTCGAATGGGAAAACCATCCTGGGGTGCCTTGGCCGATTCCATCCCCCCTCCTACCACTGCCCAGATTCAAGCCCAGATTGCTCCAGCATCTCCTTTGGCTTTGGGTCAAGGTGATGGAGAGTCCATGCGAGATACTCCCGCGCCCAAAACTTTCAAGACATGTTGGTACTGGGCGAATGAGAACTGTCAAAACACGGCACAGACTTGCAGGTACCTCCACGAGAAATGTGCTGCGGGAATTGCTCCCAAGCCGAACACATGGAAGTACAATTGGTCACGATGGGGTAAGTCTGAACCAACTGATGAGTTTGGAAAGAGTTGGCGTGGTGAGAAGGCGGATGAGGAAGAAGATGGGGAGTTGGTATTGGAGACTGTTGATGATGGGGCCGATTGGAAGGAGGACGATGAAGTTGGTTGGGGAGAGAGTGCACAACCCCAGGGTAGTTCGACACCTTGGGACCAGGATCATCTGAACAACGGGTGGGGTGAACCAGCCGATAAGTATAAGCCACCGCACGTCAAGGCTCTCGAGGAGAAGTCGTTGAAGGAGCAGGTTGGGTGGTAGTTGCAGAGCTATTTTCTTGATTGTAGGAGCGAGTCTGCGTTGTTTCCTTGTTTTGTCGCGATGTCCTTTGCTTTTGCTTTGTTGTTTTGTTAGTATTTCCCTTATGGAAGGTTGAGCGGAGAATGCCGAAAGAAGAAAGAATATCTTAGGAAGAGAAAGACCAGGAGTCTAACATAGGAGGAATGTATCGCTGGAGAGAATTACTGCAAATTATGGAGAGAGCATATTACTGTGTCCGGAGATGGATAATTATTACTGGGAGATATTGTCAATTGAATGGGATTTAGCAAAGTTGAAGGAACTGTTATGGGAATTAGGATAATTACAAGTACACAGATATGAGAATGAAACATAAAAAATTAAAAGGGTGTTGAATGTCTTCGCTGCCCTCGCTGGCATCGCTATCTTGGTTGTCGTGGCTGTGCAATGAGTACTCACTGTTGCAGGTGCTGCGACAGAACTCAGCATCTTGTGATGTCGACATTAGTCTGTCTGCAATAGAAGAGATGCCCACCAACTCAAATAACATCAACGGAAGCCCAAAATTGTTGAACCCATCTTTAAGTCGTGGATGCATTCCTTATCGCATTTAACCTCGGCTCCGATAAGGGTCGCTACGGTAGCCGAATTGTTTATCCTTCCTCGCTTAAATGTCTTGGTGGGGAAAAAACACGAGGGAAAACCCACAACAGGGGGGCCAACGAATTGAGAAATGGTTGCAACGAATTGAGGGTATACTCGGAGGGCAAAAAGGAATTGTACGACCACAGGATTAAGGCGACGGAGCTCTGGTTTAGGGTAAAAAATGTGTGCGAAGTGGGGAGCTTCGATCTGTTTCCCAGAGTTGAGGAATGGATTCCGAGTTTTAAATTACAAGACATACGTTTCTTGAGCAGATTTTTTGCCCTGCTGCTTGCTAGAAGGATGTTGTAGGATGTAAGACTTTGGTTTGGGGCGGGTAAGCGCCTGCTCATTGGACAAAACGGCAATTCACCTCGTCCCACCAAACCAACCTCCCGGTAACCACAACTTCAAAAGTTATTTAAAAAAGCAAAAGATAAGGGCCTTGACCCGGGATTGAACCGGGGACCTCTCGCAAATTGTACTCAGAGTAAATCCCTAAGCGACTGTGAATATTGTTAGTTTTGAAGATATACTCGAGTGGGATCAATCTCTAGATGAGATATTGACCAGGGAGAGACTGACGAATCATACCGCTAGACCATCAAGGCTGATGATTGGATGGAAGAGAGTGCTGCTATTTTGTAATATATTTAAATTAGCGAAATAGCTCGTTGGTGGGATGGAGGGGACCGGGTTTTCCGAGCCGAAAATTTAGCCTCTCCCGTGCTTCTCGTGTACTCCAACCGACACTTAATGGAACCTGTTCCCAGAAGAGGTATCGCTACATAGTATTAAGGGGATAGTAGCCTTGAAACTTGTATGCTGATGTTGAGACGTATGGGGGACGTTCGTCTCACCTGTGTTGCTGACGCCAAGCAAAATGATTGTGCATCTACCTTCTCGTGTACGTTCTAATCACAAAAGCTGTTGTCATTCAATGGAGGAATGAGATGCTAAGACACATTCCAAAGCACTTATCTGGCTTCCTGTTTTCAGAGGCAGATATGTTTGGCTGGCACCAGACCTAACCCAGGAAAAAGAGTTTCGACGGGCGAGGACCCAGAGAAACGAGCGATTAGATTCTACCCTCCAATTGCACTTATTCTGTGATCCCCCTTCCATTTTGGGTTCTGCTGCAGTCTTCTTGAAGCAAAGGGGTTAATGCGAGTAAAAGGAAGCACAATCTGCAGAGTGGCGGGGGTTCGAAAAAATCCACCGCACCCCCCGCATCCAGAACAAAGGTGGACGGCGAACATTATCTAAAGGGCCCAGCTAAATCAACACATGGAAATAGCTATATTAACACATGCCAAGGACATTCGGTACACCCCCGTGTACATTTATTACCCTCGTCCCACCATACTAATTTGTACTGCGCGGCAAGGGCCACCTATGTATTCTACAAAATGAAGTCAACGTAATACTTGAGTCTTGCTCTCGTAGCGTTGATAAGATCTGAGCGTTTGAAAGGCCAGTCTTTGCGAAGGTATCAATTAAGGCACGAGTTTCTGCGGAAGTAGCGGCAACTCTGTTACTGGATGGGCAGAAAAGTCTGCAAAGCGCGCGTGGTTGTGTGTAGCCTTAAGAATAGCTAATTCCCAATTGCTTGAAGTCTTATCTTGATTAAGTACAACTCTCGTGTGATAATCGCACTTCTTGGAACCAGTATTTGGGCGCCGTTTAGTGATATATGCATCCGTTTGCTTCCCTCTTGGTGTGTATTTACCGCTACGATCGCAGACAAATAACACACGATGAGGCCGAGTATCTCACTTTATAAAAGCATAGCCATTGACCTTTGTATGCGCCTGAATAGCAGAAAAACAAGAAGGAATATTAGTGTAAACTACTGTAGGTGGCGCAGGGCCGTAAGGTTCACTAGTGAAGGTTGACATATTGCGTGAAGTTGAAGGTAAGATGCAAAAGTGTGAATAGCTTCAAAGATTTATTTAAGGGAACAACAAGATACATAGGTGGCCCTTGCCGCGCAGTACAAATTAGTATGGTGGGGCGAGGGTAATAAATGTACACGGGGGTGTACCGAATGTCCTTGGCATATGTTAATATAGCTATTTCCATGTGTTGATTTAGTTGGCCCCTATCTAAAAGCTCCCTATTACAGTTGGTTGGATTGTGTGTACAACACAAGATTCCGAATCAATTCCAGGCAGGGACCCATATCGACGTTTTGCTTTCCATGTAACTTTTTCTGGGGAATGGTGAAGAAGGAACACATCTCCGAAATGGCGGCAGAGCAACCTGGATACGTTTCTCACATCGAAATACTTTTTGCTGCCATGTATCAAATAAGTTCCTCTTTTTGTCCAAAGTCGGGGTTTTGACTTTGATGTCAGGACAAAGTGACCTTCAGCCTTTCCAGGTTTGTTCTCAATCGTCAACTCCCCCCCTTCTTCTCTCCTAGAGAGTCAGCTTTCTTAGAATGTCCGATTGCCTGACGGTCTGAAATCAAAACGTTGATTGATTAAATTCCTGGCACGTTACAATTAATCCACATTGAGCACGTGGCTCAAGTTCTCGTTTAAGCCACGAAAACTACTTGAAGTAGTAAAGACTGCCTCCGTAGGGCATTCAGGCAATCGGACATTCTAAAAAAGCCGACTCTCTAGGAGAGAGGAAGAGAACTGATGATTAGTTCATATGTTTTCCTTAGCCCGCACCGAAAAGCATCCTTGAATTTCGGAGTTAGTGAAAGGCGGGGTCATTCTGAACCACCAATCCTTAGGTTTGCCGGGTCACCACTGACTGGTAAGCCACTTTGTGCTTTCAAAAAGACCTTCGCAAAAAAAAAAGTAAACACCCCGGAGGACTTGCGCTGGCCAACATGTGACTTTGCAATAAATATTCAGACTTTTTCCTGCAGCAGCACGACTTTCACTCATCCCGCAAATGATGCCCAGGGGGTTCTGATGTTCCACAAGGCCGTTGAGACTTTGTTGAATGCATCATATCGTTCAAGTGTGGCGGAGCGGACCCCAAGCACCCACACCACACTCACACCAGCAAACTAGTGTGGCAACAACAACAGCTTATCTCCACCAGTCACATCACACAGATTAGCTGTCAGCCAGCTTACGTTGCTTCTCCGAGCGAAGACGGCACGTCACTATGTCCCGTATCTACTCAAATAAGCGGATCCCGGGCACATTCGTGCAAAAAATCATGGTCTTGTAAGCTCAACTTTTCCAGCGCTTCAAGGCCTGCCAACTAACAGGTGCTCTAGATGGTCTAGTGGTATGATTCTCGCTTAGGGATTACTCTGAGTATGATTGCGAGAGGCCCCGCGTTCGAATCGCGGTAAGACCCATGTCTACGTACATTATTTTTGCCTTTTTCGACGCTTGCACTGTGTTCTAATGGTGTCCGAACATTATTTTTTGCCTCTCTGACGCTCTATTGTGTTCTACTGATCTCGAGGAGAGTGGCATGTTAGTTTCAGAAAATTCTGTAAGAGGGTTGTGGTGTTGTGTGTTGGGTTGAATATTCCGAGTTTCTGGTGGGTTTGGAACTTCGGATTTTTGCCGACGGTGTGTTCTCCCATTTTCTGTAAGCGAGCCCCTCCCCCTTCACTTTACACGATACCAGCTACAATTGAAGATAAAGAAAGGTAAGCTGATATACAAGGAGGAGCTAGCTGCTGTAAAATTCACGAAGTGTTTGGAGTGTGAAATTTATAATGATGTGAACGAAATGGACTGAGGCTGCATCAGCCGCTTCGCTCAGACTCTGTGCCTGCTCGGTCGAATAGATTCCTTGAATCAATACCTTCCTTCTATGATCAACACTGAGCAATATAAATTAATCAACTTGCTGGTCTTTTCCTCAACCGCTCGCAAAAATACAGGTGGAACTGCTTTTCGTCACGTGCATGCCGTTGATGATTTCCTCCCAAGCTCGCACCAGTCGCTGGTGGTGAGCGGCCCCTGTATTGTTTTTACGGATGTTATAGTAGTTTGTTCTTGGATTTCGATACTTCGCCGCATCGTTTCAAATCTTCCGCGTCTGGAGAAGTCCTGTGCCATAAACTGTCATCCAACACGGACCCTGGCACTTACTACCAGCGCATTTTTGTTCTGTAAAATTATAGACTTCTTCATGCCACCCGCTAAGACGTATAAATGCTACAGCTCGATTCATCTCCCCCTTCCGCAAATGAACACTTCCCCTTGAATCTCGCCTAGCCTCGAGCTGCACATAACAAACCCAAACGAGAGCTGGCCAACATCACTAATCGTGTCCTGTGGTATGATTGTCTGAGATAATTTTGGACATTGGAATGCAACGGAAGTGTCTAATGTCACCTTGCGGTGCGGAATTGCAATCCAGGACTTTCTCAGATCTCGGACAATGATTTGACAGAGGGGGAGGACACAGGGTGCGGCATCGTGAGAAACCTCGCCCACAGAAATGGAGACGAGGATGTGACAGGATTCAAAAGCTAAAGTTGGCGCTTTTGAATATATAAATTAGAACCCAGCGACGTATCTGATACAATCAATTTCTATATTTACGATCGTAAATTCTCGGCCAGCACGACGTGGTCAGCAGCCCAACCCTATTTCCTCTTCTTTCCATCCACGACGACGATACTCCACAGTCCCAACCCCAGACGAAATTCATCAGTATCCGCATCCCAAGTCCAGAGATCGTACCAATCTATCTACCCAGCGGTCGATATTGTTTCCAAATGGATTGACTTCAACATAGGCTGTTAAGTAGCTTGGATCGGCACCGGGAGCATCAGAACCCCATGTCCGGAATTGACTTGGGCACAGGTCTGTTTTTGACTACATGGTGGTTTCGAGATCTGGTATTATGGTTTTTCCATTGCGACAACCGATGCGTTTCGCATAGGCGGAGAGAATGAGGAGAAATCTAGCGAGTGGCTGTCTCGGCACGGTCTCCATCGGCTAGTTGTTCCGGCGATCGAATCACTAATGTCAACCTCCGCATTCCCATGTCGTAGATAAGTCGATCCACGGACCTAGCGAGGATCGATCGAAAATTCGAATCCAATGTCGTCGAATGGTGTTGTGACATACCGAGCCAGGACTCACTTCGGCACATGCCGTATGAGGCACCTCAGCACTCAAGCATCTAGTCATCTGTTCGAAATCCTTGCGGTTGTTGCCTGTGAATTCGCTTGATAGGACGTTATTCATTGAGTGAAGATGTTCGCTGTCGGCGGTTCTTTGCAGTGCTTGGTGACTAATTTGCTGGTGCCCACATCGCTCGTGCAACAAGAGCACTCCCAAATGGATTTCAATTCAGTACGACCATAGTCCGGCATTCCCATTCCCCCCAAACCCAAAGTCCTGTGGCTGTGCATCGACATTCCCCGCCGCACCATACGCAGCAGGAGATGTATCATCGTGATGCTGCCCCGAATAAAACGGCGTATCAAACGAAAACTGACTTGGCGAGTGAAAGTCTCCAGCGGATGGCAAATGCGCATTCGTGAAACTATAATGATCCGTGCTCTCTGAAGCAATACTTCCGCTCTCGATGCTGTGATGTTCCAGACTGGTTGCTGGAGTTGGAGGCGGTCGTGTTGAGTTAGTGCTGGCTTCCTCTAGGAGGCCCATATTGGCATCCAGGAGAGCCATTGCAGGCTTCATGTATCGAGCGCCGTTCTCGCTGTTGATTTTTAATGTCCAGCGATATTCTTTCAATTTCGAACGGTAGAATTCTCCCTCCTCGTTGCTTGATACTGTGGACAGAAGTAAGGTTCCGAAGACTCCGATCAGGGCGAAGTTCTGAGGTGATGCAAAGTACCAGAAGCTTGATAGATGTTGTGGCTTTAGAGATTGGACGAAGTCGATGGCGAACATGAAGCGCTCGTGAGCTACCGATCGACAGATCCTGTATAATTGCGGATCGGTGGATGGAGAGAGTGCGAGAAGGATTCGTCGGTGAAGTGAGATTTCGGTGGCGATGTAAGCGAGGCGGAGGTAGCCTACTGAATTCAACTTCATGACATGTGTGTTTTCCATAGAGAGGCATTCAGGGAGGTTCGTGAACCATTCCTTGAGCCTCAACTGGACTGGTTTGACTTTTTCTAGCACGATGTTGAGACCATTGATGCCCGCGTTTGCGATATCTGAAGATCGTTAGTTCTCAGTATCAGACCTTACGCAGCTTAGAATTAGCTACCCACCCCTCGTCGTCTTGACTGTAAAAACCGTCTCAAGAAGATCTGCCAAGATCTCAGACAGCGAAATCATGTGACTGAACAGAATTCGACCCTTCTGAACCTCAGAGCTCCCTTCTTGCTCGTCTTCAACTCTTTCGGGGAAATCAGCATCAGTGACTGCATTAAGGGCCCAGTTGGAAGAGTTTATCAAAGCTGGTCGTCCACTACCAAGACTGCTCCACTTATCCTGCATGTAAAGTCCCCAACCGAGTCGTTTGCGAAGCCCCTTTTCCCAGTCTGGGATGTTCCAGTTTGAGGCATCTAGATGCAAACCGAGTCCGTAAGCTACGCTAATTAGTTGTGCTGTAAGTTCGGCTGAGTCTGTGTCTGTATGTTGAAGCAGCAGGAGTCCGGCTTGAACAGTGGAGAGTTTTGGTCGATGGATAGTGTCGCCGAGAGCTTTCCTGGCGAGTTTCTCGAGTTCCTGGACATCGGGTTTTGCAAATTTGTTAAGTTGATCATTATATGACCAATATTGAAGTGCTAGAAGGTAGACAGCAGCCAAAAGCCTGGGCAGTTAGCTTTAAACTGGAAGTAGCCGAGGAGAAACTTACGGTGGCGAGAATTCCCTGTAAGATCTGTTGTATTTCTCCAAGTACACCTCTTTGTGGACGATTGGGAAGCTTGGAAAAACAATCCGGAAGTACATCGCAACCAATGCCTTCCCATGCGGTCTCACAATGGTCTCAATTTTATCCAAATCGTCCAGTTCTTCCTCGTAACCTTGAGTTCCCGGATCCGGAAGAAGCAAAAACGCTTCGCTGGAGCTCACTCTTCTCAGCATACCTCCTGTAAGTTGAACTTCGCTCTTTCCCGAGTGCGAAAGTTGCCCTAGGAGAGAAGGTTCCAATCCGCGGGTAGCGCCGAGGAATTGGCTGTGGTGCTTGTTCTGCAAGCCCAAAGTCTTCTTCAGCAAACTTGGGCCCTCCAAATCATCGTACTCCTCCACCCCTGTCCCATTTGTCGTACGAATAACACGCATTTGAGCCCCTGGGGATTTCTTCGACACAGAAGACGAAATGGACTGCCTGGGAGCTTATCAGTGATTTGCACGTGACCGGCATCCTGCTTCATTTCCTAGAAAGAGCATACCTGCGCTTTGCAGCTTCGGCGTCGTCTCCATCCTGAGGGGCTTTTCGTTTCCGAGACTGTGGATTCTGGACGAAGGTACATTCTTGATTGTGGAATTTGCACAGCACGCAGATAGGAGAGTCATCTTCGAGGACGCAGCGACTCTTTCGCTTCCTCTATCAGACTGTTATCAGCATTGAATGGGGCGGATATCTTAACTTGATATTAGATTTATACATACGCATGCATCACACGGTCTATCCTTACGCTTCGGCTGTTGGGGGGAAGTCATGTTGTCACATTGCAAGACCTGGCTGTGAGGTGTTTGTGTTGAGGATATCGAACTGTAAAAGCACTTTTGATACGGCTGACTCAGCTGGACTTTATGAACGTGGGGATAAGACAAGGATAATTGTGCACATTATGCAGAATTCCCCCACTCTGAGTTCCTTATTGGAGAAGTGAGCGCCACTCCCAGCCACTTGGGATTTGGGATTTGTTGAAGGAGAAATCAGCGAATGAGAGGAGGGAAGGGGTTGATAGGCGAGACTTGGTGATGGAACTGACACATCGGAATTGGAAAAGTATCAGAGCAAAGGCGCAATATCTGAGGTGACAATGGAGGAGTAACTTAGCAGCGAGCGTCAAGAAGTTGCATGGTATTAGCTCACTACAAGAGAATTCATATGGTACGGTAAGTAGATGCTTAGAAGCAGCGGTAGGTAAGCAAAAACAAACACCTAAACACCACATCACCTCCCAATGAATACGGTAGGTCCATAGAAATACTAACCTCTAACTGAAGAATTTCAGCCCGCCAAACCCCATACCCTTCATCTCCTCCTGCACATACTCTACCATACGCCTAAAAGTTACCTTCCCTCCACCACAAGCACCACTCTCAAGATGCTGTGCCAGCCCACTCACAGTCGAGAATTGCTTAACAGCCTTCTTACTACTCCCTTCTGCTATCAAGGCACGGGGGCAATGGAATGAGATCTCCTCGGGTACTAATGAAGGCAAGGGCCCTGATGGCTGAGTGTGGACGCTTGACGACAGATGCTGCTGAAGTGCACTGGGGTTGAATGTGCGAGTACGCGACGGCGGGAAAAGGGGGCATGTTTGATCGCCACTCCGAGTGCGAGGTTGGAGGGTAAGTATAGGGTGGAAGCTCGTGCTAGTTGAGAGAGTGGAAGTGGGTGTGAGGATCGCAGAGGATGGATAGGAGTCGAGGAATTCGGTCGAGGTCGGGGTGAGTATCGGACTCCGAATCTGCGATGTCGAAGTCGCAGACGGATTATCCTCTAGCAACCACTGTGCCGTGACTCCTCCCGATGTTATAATCCGTCCTGTATCATTCGCTACAATAGCGGTATTCAGTTTCGTCTTTGTCATCCCTGATATACATTTCCCAGCCTCCAAATGGTGCAACTGCGCCGAGGGGCAATTGAAATGCTTTTTGCACTTCTCGTCGGCTACACACTTGATATTGTTCAGCGGATTATGTCGCACCGACGTCAGATGCTGTTCCAGCGCACCCCGATTCTTGAAACCCCTTTTGCATTTCTTACACTCCGTTCCCTGATTGCCCTCCTCTTGTTGTTTTTGTTTCTTTTTCTTGCTGCCTTCCTTCCCCGGTCTGTGTACTTTGCTACAACGAAGATGACTTGCGAGTGCCCTTTCATTTTTGAAATCGCGCTCGCAGTCGCAGCATCGGAATTGTGTCGCGGAAGATGGCGTCATTGCTAGGACAGGGGGGGTGCGATTGCATGTGTAGTGCGTGCAGCGGCCCCGAAGGAGAGAGGATGCCGCAGCCGTTACAGTAGGAATGCAGGCTCTCTCGCTGGTGGGCTTCGAGGGATAGTTTCTGTCCGAAGCGCCGCTTGCATCCAGCACAGGAGTATTTGTCGATAGGGGGTAGGCGGGCTTCGAGGAGCGCTTCATGGCCATCAGAGGAATTGCAGCGGGGGCAAGGGCAGTGCTTGGTGGATTTTTGGTGTTGGACTAGAGAGGGCATGGTGGTAAGTGGGATGATGGATGGATATCAGCGTAATAAGTTAGTCGCAATGACGTTCAGAAAAGGTGCTACATTCAATACCTAGCTAGGTAGGGGAGGAAGTGGATGAAGGAGGGAAGAGGTTTGAGTACTGTAATACACTGGACAGCGCATAGCAGGATTGCGGGGTAAGCGGTGTTTGTGTCTGTCATACTGATTGATGGTGACAGGCTCCATTTTAATATAGATCGTAATTAATGAACAAATAAATCTTTTCTAAGCAAGATTATTATATCTACAGATGTCGAAAACCCAAGACATCTTTGACATAGCCCATCTTGGGATATTTGTTAGGATCCCTCTCCTGCCCTTCAATAGGAAACTCGAACAAGGAAACTGTTAATTGCATTTCATAAGTGAATCCCTGTGGCACCACCTTCACCATCATCGCATCCACATAAAAACGCACTTCATTTGTATCCCATTCCGCCGCGTAAGTATGCCACTCACAGGCATCAAAGCCGTCTATTACAATTTCCTCCATCTCATCTTTAAGGTTGGGGTCGCTGTGCTTTTTCACCCCAATACTCAACTCTGCGCCAACCCTACTCCCACCACTCCCCGTCCGATCGCCAAATAACTCCACAACGCAGATTTCCCCTGATTCCTCAGCAGACGTTTCTTCAAACCCATACAGCCAGAAAGCGAGCATGCAGGTTGGATCGGCAGTAGCTCGCAATGTAGCCTCTACCCGAGCTGGTGAATTCGGCGCGTAAAGGCGGACTGTGGGCTGGGGAGTTTGCACCACGAGGTCGGATCGGTGGCGAGACTGCCCTCTGTTGCTTCCTAGAGGCCCGGAGAAAGACCCTGTTTGGAGATTCGAAACCCGAAGCATACTATCGCTCGGAAGCCATGCGGGTTGCTCAGCGAGAATTTGAAGATTGAGCTCGCCGGCGTTGAGGGCATAACGAGCAACTGATCGCTCGGGAGTCGTCCAGTGAGGGAGATAATGCGGGATCCATCGAGAAGTAGAGAGTGTTCTCTCTGTGAATCTCTCGCAAAACTCAAGGGTTAAGGAGGGATGATCTGGAGGGGGGATTTCCAACGTTGGATCTTGATGTGGTGCCATATTAGGCAGTTTTAGATTTGAGCTGGAGAGCAGGGCAGAAGGCCAGAGGCCTTGAACTTAAATCAAGTGATTTGATATATGACTCATATCTCTAATAATCTTACCGCTCAAACAATAAAGTTTCGCTGGAATTTTCGGCGATTTGATATGACCCATATCTCAAGCAAACCTTAATTAATACTCAAATAATAAGGTTTCCCATAATTGCTGACGTAATCTCAATTCATGCTCGCTTCTTAAGTAACCGCAGGCCCAAAATGATTCCCTTGATAGGTCGCCTACCCTCCGACAAGCTCTGGGCTTATGTCCTTCCGCTTCTCCCACGTATTGCCCTCGTCCGGAAATCCTTTTCAATTCACATCAAAGCTGACAGGAAGTTCAAGGAGCCTACGGAAAATCACATCTGTGGAGAGCGCAGAGCAGGGGACGGTGAAGTGGAACAGGACTGTTACTGATGTATAAGCTCGACGCGGGATTGACCGTCAGGGTTGTATGTAGCAAAACTAGGATTGTTCGATACCTCTTTTGATCGTGGCGACGTAGGTGTTGCGTGAAAAAGCTCCATGACGACACAGCGTCTCACCCCATGTGAACTCGTTTGGTTTGCGCAGCAGAATATCACCCACGAAGACGGCACTTGGAACTTCTCGAACATCATGAATTGGGAAGATGTGTCGCAAACCAAGAGGGACCTGCTTGCTGCCAAGCTGCTGTGGGTTGATGAAATTTGCCATATGCGATGCCTATACTGTTACAAAAAAAAAATCAGGCCGGCCGTACAGAAAACCATAGAACCCTCAGTTGACGCCACCGACATCGCCGCACTGTTGGCACAAATACCCTTCGACAGAGGCTCACCGATACGGCAGACCCAGTATCCAAGTTCCTCCAGATCATCGACTGTCGAACCTCCTGAGAACGCCATGCAAGAGTATGAGACTAAATGTTACCAAGCTCTGCTCGATGATGGGTGCAGGACGCTATTCCCCATCAATCTTCTCCTACAAGTCTCGACAAATACAGACGCATGCCGCGACTTGCTCCGGCCGTGGACGAGATACCCGGGTGCGTCGAATCTAGAGGACTGGCAGATGTTCTCCAGGCAGCTGCACCGCTGGAAAGAATTTCGCAAATGGCAGTTGGGCAACAGGCGGCAGATGGTTGGGTTCTCTGAATATCTCAATAAACAACAGCACGAGTTTGGAAGGATGGGGGTGGCCGCCAAGTGGACAGCCCGACCTAATCCCCAGCAGGCAATACGCAGTCAGTGGGAGGATGAATATGGCCATGGTCAACAGCAGTCCCGCAACGGTGACGCCGCGGAAGATATTTTGTCCAGGTATGCTGAAGGTACAAAGACATTGCTTCTGAACTCTGGGTTCGTTCAGCCCTTTGAGCTACACGCGGACCTAAAGCAGCTAGACTAATGGACTACATATGTTGAATATCTCGCCTTCGAGTGCTTCTGGCTTAGCCGGTTTGCCGAGTCAGCCAGGATCGACGACAAGACTACAAAGGAGCATCACATGGACACTGGCCAGGAGTTCAACAAGCTCATCTACGCTAGAATATGGGCGTCGCCGTCATTCTCATGAAAAAATTCGACAAGCATCACCCACACTCATGATCTAGAGCGGCAAATCAGAATGATTCACTTTCGGTGCAGGTTTTCATCGTACCTTTAGCTCTTGCTACCGTATTTTTAGTTGCCTGAATTTGACATCCAGAATGGAAGCCTCGCAGAAATGCTGGGGATGGCTGTCGTGGCTTGCAAATTCATGCAAAGTCGCCACACGGGTTAGTATGTACCTCTACAGTGTAATCAAAGCGACTAATAGTTTTTGGTTAGAGTACAGACCTCACACCTTCCATCATATCTCCTCGACAACACCTTCACACTACTCCTCTTTGTTAACACTTTAAAATCAATACTCTGACACTACATGGCAACTCAAACTATATAATCTGCAATGCCTCCAACGCCAAAGTCAAATCCTCGCGCGGATTCAATCCCAGCTATCGGTTGAAGTCATTGGTCGGGAAACCGCTCTCATTGATAGCTCTACGCCAAATGTCTGTGTTTTACATACCACAAAAGGGTAAACGACACACGTTTAGAGAGGACTAATATTAGTTATGCGTCGAGGATATAAGGACTAGTTCATTTTCGAGTTGCGATTCCTTATAAAAGAGGTTTATAATCCGACTTGGAGGTATATCTGGGCCACACAACGCGATGCTGGGATCAAAGGCTCCAAAATTAATATGCCTTGCAATTCAATGTATTAAACATTCCTCATGACTTTTGATTGCCCCAAAACCAATTTTTATGCTCAAGTCCACCCTATTAAGCGAGTGGACCTAAGATCTCCAAGCGAACTTCCAAAACAACACTCATCGCTTACTTCGCTAATCCTAAAAAAACATTCAGGACATCAATTCCCTTTGCTTTTTATGTAGAAGAATTGACTTTCGTCGTTCCTTCCACGGGATATAATTTCCCTTCACATCAACCTAAGAGAGAATGCTATCGGTCACTTACTCTTAAGGTCTTTTAAGTATTAACTAAGTATTATCTGTTCCCCCACTGGAATGTTTGCTCTTCTCAACCCTATGTCTCATGTAAGCAGCGCTGCCCCTGCTCAGGCTCAGTTCAGGTCCGACTCAGCCTGCTCAGCCTATTGATATATCTTATCAGAGCTTGTTAACTTTTAACGAGGGACCAGAAAAGGCCCCCCTTTCGCCTAGCCAGGGGTCCGCAACGGGTAAATATATAACTTCGTTTATGCCATACTTCAGGAAGTTGTATTCATCCTCCTATGTATTTTATTAGGGTTATATTACGGCCTCATAGACTTATCGGGAGAACACCTGGTAGAATTCATGTGACTAGATACTCATGGACCTTTAAACACGCTTATTACTCAGCCCATGACCAATTCGTACGAGTACGAGGCGTTCATTAAGTTTATTTAATATTAAATATTTTGATCTTCGTTTGGCCGGCGTCAAGATATGCCATAACCTCTCCACCCATCAAACCCAAAACAAAACATGGGCCAACAAAGATATAGCTGCTGTCGCATTTTGGTAGGAGGGCGACCATTTCATAGCCGCTGAGAATACACACCAGATCTCCTTCTGCAGCTTTCTCTGGCGCTAGACCTAGATAGCCACTATCGGTTTCGAAAAGCCGGCGCTGTTCATTCACTCTCAAGTCCCTAGACAGCTGCATTCGCGCATTTGAAATTTCCTCTTGGTATAGTTCCATTGAATCAGGAATCCCAATCTTAGCGGATGTGGATTCAATTTCGTCTGGCCCAATATCAATATGCGAGAAAAACGTATTCGAAATGTCAAAATGAGCATCTGGGCCTGAAAGTGGAAGCCCAAACCCTACAAGTTTCCTCCGAATATTTTCCACATCGTCGTGCTTCACAAACACATTGTTCATGAGGAAATGTACAAACGTTTGAGCACGGAGAAGGTTTGATACGTTGAACCCATAAGTGGTTGAAGTAGTGACTGCACGATAGATGGCCTGTAGTGTTGGTATTCCGGTCGCGTATTTCGGATGTCTGGCACTGAAATCTCTGATAAAAGAAAGGAACCGTTTATCAGAACAGCCCTCGACTGTTGGAGATGCCCCTAGGTGCGATAAGGTTTGCACCTGGATGCCAGCGACTGATAATATCTGTCCAGATATTCTTGCTATTGGAACATCTGATCCAAAAATCCCAAAAGAGGCATTGCCAGAATACGCCATTGATGAAGTGCCCTGCGAGATTTCTGGAAAATTTGGCACCCAGGACGGTAGTTTGAGATTATTTTCAAATAACCCAATACCAGCCATAGATAAGAAAAAGAGACCTGATTCCTTATCTCCTTCCATAATAGCAGTTACAAATTCGACATATACGTCCCCCACCGATTTGTCGCTGCTATAGTCGGGTACGATGCGTAGAGAACTGATCCCAAGGGTGCCATAAACATGATCTTTTGGATGGGAAGCGCCACATATATAACCGGTTCTAGCAAGCATTGTGTTCATGATTTGACGTCCTTTCGCGCTGGCGGTTCTTCTCCAAATATGCACGTTTCTGCACAAGGTAACCCGCGCGATCGGAGAATATTTGCTTTCAAAACCATTGGCTAGTGAAAGAACCTGCCATGTTGACCGAGAGACAAAATGTGGGCGGGACAAACAATCTTTATTGAGCTCCGTGGCGATAAGTGACAAGGCGGCACACACAACTCCAACCGTTTCCCGGCTGGCAGATGTAGATGGGCTAATGAAGAGAACCCTTTCTGCGAGGGTGATCTCTTGGACTATCCACACTCGTTTCCAGTAAGGAAGGCAGCAAAGTAACGCCAGAGCTGACCACACCTTGTTTTCAGCCAGAGCTGACCACGTCTTATCCTCGGTCAGGGAGTGGATTAAAGGCGGATCATCTTCATTCAGACCAGGATATTTATTAATCTAAGCAAAGTTACATAGCTTCTGGACATTCCAAGCGGGATCTTTAAAATCGCCGAATTCCGGCTCAAGCATCTTCAGCGTCTCCAGAGCTAAGGGAACCTGTTCATCTTCCGGTCCAAGCCATCCGAGGACCAATTCCGCAGAAGTATATATCAAGCGCATAAGCAATATTTGCTCTTTTCGCTCCAGGATGTCGAGCTGATTAATACAGAGAGCGTCAACCCAGAGCTGGAACGAACTAGACTTGCGCCCTCGGAATGTTTTTTGCCAGTGCTTGCCGACATGCTTGAGCGCTGATGAGAGGTTGACCGTTACCGGCATTGTGATACCATTGACCATAATGTCTTCTGTGATAGCTGCATCGCCCCAGACATAGGATAATGCTATGAACTGGGGGGAATCATCAAGAGACACAGTGCTAAGCCTCTATGCCGCCTCCTTGCTAGTATTCGGTAAAATTTCGAGGAGCCGAATTTCAGATTTCATGACATTGAGATGTTAATAAATTGGCAAAGCCATTGCGTTATGGCTAAAAGGCATTGAGTAAGCGCTTGGACAAATGGCGGGTTAGGTTTGCGAAACCTCTGACACCTCTGCCGATATAAGGCTACAGTGGTGGTACTTGTGCCTTGCAGGAAAGCAACTATCATACCGCGCTTTCCAAGATCAAGTTGGTTGAGACAAATTGCATGAGTGCAAATAATTCGAATTGCAGCGCGATATCGAAGAAGGTAAGAGCTGCTTCTATATTCATTGTTGCTTCTCGCGAAGAGTGGCGGAAACTGTCTCACTTTCTCCTCTCGTTCCGGGAAGCGGTGAGGAAAGGATTACTGGCCCGTGTGGAATGAGCTAGTCACGTGCGTTATTAGTGATTTAAGATTTTCTTAGCACTTTCACAAAAAACCCCATATTCTACTGTTCTGTTTGCGTGGGTGGTTGGCTCGTGATCCCGTCTAGCGCTTGAGGACTTAATCTGATATTCGGACGAGTTAAAATGTGACCCACTTTTAGAGACAAGACGAGAGTGTAAGGAGGCCTCAGGGGAGCCAAACGAGCTCATGCGAATACTAAAATGCCCTGAAGGCTTCAATTGGTGGACGTAGGACTTCAAGCGTGATATAACTCTTAGAAATAGAACTATAGTTGTTAGCGGGAATAAGATTACGATGATAAGAATAACCCAATATCTTTAAGATTCCGGATTCTTAAAGTTCGAAATAACTCTAAGTAAAGGAGGTAAGGCGCTAATAATTCTATTTCTCTCGGTTTTAAGTATAAAACCTATCGGCGCTAACGAGCCGGGGAGAATACTAAACATAACAAACTCGTAGGCACGGCAGAGTGTTTTAGTATTAAATTATGATCTGCTGGTATTAGAAGGCAGGAGTGAAAGATGCCGGATTGATCTTGCGGATTTGACCTTTAGTTATAAGAAAAACTTCTCGAATGAAGTCAGAAGCCACCATCCGCCCACCAAAACGCCTCTGCCCGAGAAACGCAGTGCTTGGGCAGCCATTGACAATGCGTGGTCAATCCGGGGAAGGCACCCAGCCGATCAGAGATTAGAACGGAAGGGCGGCTTGGGTCCCCTATTTGATCGCTACGACCAAAACAAAATCCCAACTTAAGCAAGATGCCGAGAAGAATCACACAGTATTTGACGAATAGACGGGACACCAGTGAGCTTTTGCTTTTGAGTTCCGGATTATTTGTGTTGCCGCCCGAGCCGATCTCACTTGCCTCAGGACGACGCTATTGCTATTGCCGGAAGCTTCCCCGCCAGCCTCGTTGAGCACCTCTCCGCAAATGGAAGCGAAGGCTTTTTCCTTCCTCGTCTTTATCGAAAATTAGGACAGAATCGATGATCACGGAAAGCGGAAATCTCGACTGAACACGCACATTTCGCCTAATCCCGCATCGAGGGATTCGAGGGGCTGATGGTCTCGCTTCACAGACAGGATCCCAAAGGACGGGAGGCCTTGCAGAGAGAAGGCACAACACCGATTGGCCAAATCAGGAGGAGGACCATCTCATGCATTGACTCGCTGTCTTGCTTCTAGTCCAGACAGGAGTGATGTATTTCAGCCACGTTTTTGCCAAAATATCTCATACGAAATGCACGGCAAACGCCAGATGGATGATTCCAAAATTCCTGTCAGTTTCTCGGATCGCTTTTCTACACAGGTTTCTGCCAGTGTATTAGAGATTTCATCTTTCGAGCCATTTTAACCACGTATTTTGAAATTCGTTCTCATACTGTACTTGTTGTACTTATCACTATCCGGACCGGTTGTGGGATTGTCGTAAAGACTATCCGTAGTGAAGAAATGCTCAGCTATTGAGAAAGGATTAGTCTGATATTGCACTGCAGGGTCTTCTGCATGGGCTCCCCATTTTGTGGATGGATGATTGCGGTGTACTGATGCGGGGCCCAGGCAGGTACAAGTACAAGTAGATGGAGTGTCCGGGGCCTCAATTTCTTTTGTGTTGCATCTTCTCTGGCTCGTATCAACCAATTAGCGAATCTATTAGCCAATCATGAACCACTTTTTGCTCTCCCTTTTAGTTCCCCTTACGGTCGTTGTTACGGCGGTCGTTGGCACTGTTGACAATAACAACAATCACGTCGGCCAACGGGTCGGGACGACAAGCGGTTTCGTGGCTGGTCATCCGGCTCCGAACGCCTCACAGGTGTCGGAGTATCTCGGCATCCCGTACGCAAAGCCGCCGGTAGGAGAGCTGAGGTTTGCGCCCCCAGTGGCATATGTGAACCCTTCAGGAAGCGTGGACGGGTCAAATTTCGTGAGTTAGAAAACACAAAATACTAACCCACCCCCCCCCCCCCCCCCCCAAAAAACTCTTAGAATTAGTATTGAGTTGCTGAAACTCCGATTTTCTGTATTCTAGTCACCGTAAGCAAGCAAACCAGCTGCCTGATACTCTTTCTCTGCCAACCCTGCCCCCTAATGTCTCCGGCTAACGGGTAATGCGTGTGCAGCGACTGTCCGGCAAATACTCTCCCCATTTCAAGCGTAAACCTCACTGGCTTCCCTGAAAATGCACGCAACATTTTCTTAATGCTCGATCAAGTTGGCCACAGCCAAAGTGAGGACTGCCTGTCCCTCAATGTCTGGACGAAATCCAAACCCGGACAGAAAAAGCCCGTTCTCTTATGGCTTTACGGTGGTTGTGAGTTTTCCTCTCTTGGCTTGGCTACGGTAAGGAAAAGAAGAAGGTTAACTGGCCTATAGCCTACCAAGTAGGCACATCGCACGCCTCCGTATCCTCCGGCCAACACCTCGCCGATAAGGAAGACGTTGTCGTAGTTTCTATAAAGTAAGTGAGCTACTCACCCTTCAACCAGTCAAGAAGTCACCGCCGATGCTGACCCGAATTCCTCATTTCACAGCTACCGTCTCAACATCTTTGGCTTCCCCGGCCTTCCTGGCTACCCTCAAAACGTTGGATTACAGGACCAACGCCTAGCGGTTGAATGGGTTCGCGATAATATTGCTGCTTTCGGCGGCGATCCTGGCCGCATAACCCTCGTCGGCCAGAGCGCAGGTGCGTCGAGCGTAGATTTCTACTCGTACGCCTACACCGAAGACCCGATCGTCGGGGGCTTCATACTACAGAGCGGGACAGCAACGGCGTTCGGCATTACGCAGCACGACAACCTCGCTGCGTGGTGGACCACATCTACGAACCTGGGATGTGGAGCCCAAGGGGCTGTGACGCTGGCAGCAAGCCTGAGTTGCCTGAGGGGAAGGCCGTTCACCGACGTCCTAGCAGCTGCTGGGCTGGCGCCTGCAAATGCGAATTTCCTAGGAGCCTTTGCCCCGACCATCGATGAGACGCTGGTGTTCAGCGACTACGAAGCCAGGAGTCTGGCTGGCAATTTTATCCAGGCGGTATGGAGAACTCCTATTTCCCTCCCTTAGCCCACCACCTCGCCTTGTACTTTATATTTCCCGTGCCGTGCCCATATGACATTAGTATATTCTGTTAACCACCTCCCCTCACCTAGCCCGTCCTTGTTGGCAACGCCGACTACGAAGCTGGATTCCTCGGCCTCGTGGCCCCCGCCTATTACGCTTCCCTCTCCCCCGCTGACCGCACCGCCTACAATCTTGTTTACTTCGAGTGCCCAACCGCCAAAGCTGCTTTCCTCCGCGCCCTCCATGGCGTCCCGACCTGGCGCTACCGCTGGTTTGGCCAGTACCCCAACACTTTCCTCTTCCCAGGCTCGGGTGCCTGGCATGAGAGTGAAATCGGGTTCGTTTTTGGCACCATGGAGGAAATGACGAAGATGGCAAATGTGCCGGTAGAGGACGAAGTGCAGCAGTATATGATGAGCGCCTGGGCCGGGTTTGCACACAAGCCGAAGACTGCATTGGCGGAGCTGGGATGGCCGAAGTATAATGCTACTAGTAGGAGCTCCCATTTTTATTCCTCCCCAATCTTAGAGCGTTGTCTTGGAGGGAGGACTAATTTCTCCTGCGTGGCCAATATTTACTAAATTTGATCTGTTAGAGCAAACGCTTGTTCGGCTTGGGAATGAAAATGAGACTACTGCTTCATTTGCATTTCCGTCTACTTTCGATAATGCTTGTATCTCCGCAGGGCAAAGCACGGGTCTTTAAGGGATATGAGGACGAGTTTCTCTAATAATAGTGCGCGGATGTAGAGAACTAAATACATGGAAGATGGAATCAAAGAATAATGTACCTTTTTCGTCTAAGTCACAGTCATGCACTGACCGGAGCTCTCCTAGTGAGCGCTGCTCTGGCGTCAATAAAAGGCAATTGAAGCCTAACCAATAGCATAGATCTAGTATACAGGCGTACGAACAGGATAGGGATCCCTTGTTCGTCACTCATCTTCACAGCGAACAGCAGCATCGGGGTGAGGGCATCACATCTTTCGAAATCAGTATATCTTGCCTTTGGCACACTAATCAGCACAAATGGCGGAAATGATGGCGCGGTGCGAGGATCTAGTCCTAATGAGTTTTATTTTCCTGAACGATAAAACTATTAAGGTGCATCTTTGATGTGTGAAAAGACTTTCTAACTCTTATTTTCATCCGAAAACGTCCTCGAGGGCTCCTCCGTCCCCTAATTTCCTGTGGGCAGATTTGGTAGTGTTGTCTAGAACATATATTGTCCCATCGTTCCGGCACCGGATCCTCTCAACATCAACACGAAACAACTTCATATAACTACCAACTCCGATTAAGCTTTCCCGTTCTTTCACTTAAGCAGGAGCGTCACAACTTCGGCAATTCCTCCTTCACCACTTCGCTCAGCTACTACTTTCTCCATCAACCCAGCAAAATACCGCAGACTTCCAGCATCTACTCCTTCTTCATCACACGCCTTGAGAATATTCTGCATTCCAATACTCTGCATCTGAATCGGATTCCCTAATGACTCGAAAATACCCCTGTCAATCGACTCCGCCATTTTCGCATGATATGGCAGAAGTGCCTGAAGCCATGGGTTCAACATGCCCGTAACCTGGGATTCGACTCCACTATGTTCTCTAGAACCGCTTTTTTGCTTCTTCAGCAGTGCCATGTCTGTTATTGCGCCGGCAAACATGCCATACATGCCAGCCAAAAGAGCAAGGTCGTTTAGCGCTGCGGCGCCCGGGTCTTGGCCGACATACTGAGCTCGGCCCCAGACCTCGATGATGTTCGTCACAGATGAAAAACGCTGCTCGTTTTCTCCGCTGATGAAAATGGAAGAGGCAGGTGTGGCGACCATGTCTGGAGTGGCGATGGTGCCGCCGTCGAAATATTGCGTGACGCCTAGTGTGTACATCCACTCCTTCATCTCCCTGGCCTCGCGAGGGGTGCCATTAGTAAGGTTGATGATAGTCTTAGATTTCAGAGCGTGAGAGTTAACAATGGGGTATAGGATCTGACAGATGGTTGGATAGTCTAAGACATAGATGATCGTGACTGGCGAGTTTGAAATCGTCCAAGATAGATCTGGTTCGAAAACAGCACCGGCATCTACTAGGGATGTTACGGATGGTCGAGAAGCGGTGCGGTTCCAGATCGTAAGCTGTTTCTGGTCCTTGAGGAGTGCGTGACCGAGCGCTGTACCCATGTTGCCGAGGCCGACGAGGGAGATCTTGGAGTTGGATGCCATGGTTGGTTTAGAATGAGATGAAGTGTGGCCTACATTCAGGAAGACGGTTGCTATTCATATAGTACATGGCATATGCTCTACTGGCCTTGTCAACAGATTCGATACGACCGTTTGAATCTGACTCATTCATGGAGATATGTCGAAAATGCTCATTTCTAAGCACGAAGCTCGCGTGATGGTATCCAACAGCCATAAGGAGTAAGTTATGTGGAGTTCTTGCTTGCCAACCATAATGTCCCTTAGCACAGTCACTTGTTTAAAGAATTCGACATTGACAGGACCTTCCATACTGTCCCCTTTCTCTTTTCGTTCTTCCGTCTTACTTTGATGCTTATAAATATTCTTACCGCCAAGTAAAACATGATAGATTCATGTAATTCAAAAACTACAGTGACAAGTATGACCTCCTCTTGCCAAGGATCTCATTACCAATAAATATTGATTTGAAAGCAAAAGGCTCATCAATCCCGGAGAGAATAGGATTATGGGTTCTAGGCCGCTGCAATACCGAGTAGAAAACGTTTCTACTAAGTATCGGGATGCATATCTTGACTTTCATGTCACTTCCTGACGGGCAGAGTAAACTTCTATACGGTATAAGTAGTCTGCTACTTTACCCGTGTGGTCGTCAAATCCGATTGCATCAAAGCAAATCTTTAGTCCACCCTCTTCCTCTCAATCCACTACATTCCTCAGGCATTCTACCTCATAGAAGACTCGTTCTACAATGTCTGACTCAAACAAGCACGCCGTCATAATCGGGGGCACGCACGGTATCGGCCTTGCTACAGCTGAACTTTTAATTCAAAGCGGCGTGACAGTCATCTTGACCGGCCGTAGGACAGCACCCATCCAATCCGTGAAGCAGAAGCTTGGAGACTCCGCAATAGTCCTACAGGCAGATATCCAGACCACAGCGTCGATCTCTCAGCTCAACAGAGAAATCGAACAGCACTTAGGCGGCGAAAAGATCGACCTGCTTTTCATAAACGCCGGCTATGCCGCCTTGGAACCCATCGCTTCCGTCACGGAAGAATCATTCGATCGGATCTTCAACACGAATGTGAAAGGCGCCTTCTTCATAGCACAAAGCCTCGCTCCTCGTGTTCGTGATGGAGGCGCCATCGTCTTCACCACCTCAGTGGCAAATAAAGCCGGGATCCCAGGCATGGCAGCGTACTCTGCGTCAAAGGCTGCTTTACAGTCTCTTGTACAGACTTTCGCTGCTGAGTTTGCTACGCGGCGGATCCGCGTGACTGCTGTCAGCCCGGGTTTCGTCAAGACGCCGACGATGGGCGTTGTGGACGCGTCCAAGGACTCGCTAGAAAGTTTTGAGAAGGGAGGGGTAGACTCGACACCGTTGAACAGAATCGCTCGACCAGAAGAGGTAGCGAGGGCGGTACTGTTCCTGGGGTTTGAGGCTACTTTCACGACGGGGACGGAGCTGGTGGTGGATGGTGGTCTGGCTTCTCTTAAGGGGGAGTTCTCATTATGAGGAATAGCTATCCGATAAGGTAATGGGAATTGTATCCTCGCTAAGGTTGTAGGAGGTGATCGAAGGAATATTGCTGTTAATAATAATCCGTAATTATGCGAAGGTCGTTTGCGTCTCGTGTTTTACTATTTAATACTACTCGCGAAGATAATAAGCTTTAAATGATGTGGGAAAGCAGCTTAGATTAAGTAAGGAATTAATCTCTTTGTTATTATATTCTTATATTTCACTTACGGCGCCTTATAATAGCTAAAGAAGCTACCGGAGGTTAGTTCTGTTAATACGATTACCATTTATATAATATATATCTTTTCGTCCGCTGAGACATTTACGAGCGTTAGCAAGGGCATGAACGAGAAGTTGTTATCCGCTAGAGGATAAAGCTCAACTGGGACCCCTTCTTAAACTAATTAGAACCCTTACTTTGCTCCCCTGCTTAGCGTTGGCAAATGTCTTAGCGGACGAAGGGATAATCTTTCTTTTAAGCTTTAATATAACCTTTTAATATAATAATCTCATAGATATATGAATCTTACGATAGTTAACCCGAACTCGTTATTCTAATTATCCGCCGAGATAGAATTGATACACGCCTTTTCCTGAAGTAATATTATGTATATATAAGTAGTACAGGAATTAAACTCGCTGTTAGAGCGCCTTAGCCTTTTACCTTTTATTAATAAAATAAAAACTAAGCGAAAAAAAAATACACGAGAAATATATAATATTAAAATGTGTGGAAGTAAAAAGAGGTAAATTAAATATTACTAAAATTCATATTATATAAAATCACTTTTATAAATATTAATAAGATAATATAAAATAATAAAACCAATTTATTTATTACGTATATATAAGCGAATATGAATTTAAAAGTAGCTCCAAGAGAACTTTAATCAAAAGTGTGACGACAGGGGTTCGAATGCCTGCACACCAAGTAGTTGAAAAAAAAAAACTGGGCCAGCGGACCCAAAAGGGTACATGAATTGGTTGGAGGCCAATTCAGCTATTCGACTATATCAGGGGTACGATCCTAGGTCGTAACAAAAAGAAAACTAAAATATGATTTATATTTAAAGATAGAATAAGAAAAGTATAGCTAAGTATCAAAGAAGTTAAGTCTAGTTTATTTAGTAATAAGGAGCAAAGTCTGTGCTACTTGCTGATCATCCTCCCTATCTTCCACTATAATTGTATCTCCTTGTTTCTCAATAGTCGTCTCATAAGATAGCGGTGGTGCAGGAATTTCCCATTCGTCAATCTGGTCATTGATTTCTAAAGAGAGCATCCGAAAGGCCTGCAAGACCTCAGGGGTAGCTTCTGGATTGGCCGTCTGCAGGGTTATACCGCTTGGTGATGTCGAAAACTACGTCTCTTTGTTGAAATCACTGTACTTGACTTAAGGCCCCAGATTCTGAAGATATCAAACTGAACCCAGTGCCACAATTCAGTGGCTGCGAAGATTGTGCGCCGGCTTTTGCAGGTGATAATTGCGGCCATATATATAGACGTCACAAGGCCCTCGTTATCTCCTCGCTATTGGCCAACTGTCTTTGGTTCTTCAATTTCTCTGCTTCCTCTCTCATGCTCGCTTGCACCCATTCCCTCGACTTTGCTGCATGTTCTTGAAGTAATTTTGGATTCTTCAACCTTTCCTTAACTGTATGCGGCTCTGGGATATGTCTTCCCTTCTCGACACCCGGCCGGACCAACATACGCTTCTCCCACTCTCTTAAGTTCGGGAACTCATCTAAAGCCGACCAAAGCCGTCAGCATCCTCTGCCAAGTAAACTTCAATTCAGAAAAGCATGATTAGAAACAGTACCAATATCAATTCCGGACCAGCCCGCATACGCAACCCATCCCCAATGAGCGATATCTGCAATGGTACACTTGTTTCCGACAAGATATCCCGAGGTTGAGGCAGCTAGCTGCTTGTCGAGTACTCCGTAAAGACGTCGCGTTTCATTGATATACCTGTAAAATGGCCCCAAATTAGAAACAAGCCATCAGTAACCAGACAATACTTTATATAATTAGTTGTTATAGCTCACCGGTCAATAGCATATTGGATTTGCTCTGGTGCCAATCTACCAAAGTGGTTTGCTTGTCCCTGCATCGGTCCGACACCGGCATTCATGAAGAAAAGCTTCTCCCACTCGAGTCAGCTTCTAGTGCTTCTCGCCAGACTCGAAACCTGGAATCTGGAGGGCGTGAATACATACCCAACTATTGACCTCATAGTGCTCCCAAGTCCCAGCGGGATATGAGACTTTGTGATGGCTATCATACCTCTCGACCAGGTATTGCATGATACTACCACTCTCAAACAAGCGGAGAGTCTTACCATCGTTAAGGGTATCGGTCATGGCAGGGATTCGGCCATTCGGGTTGATATCGAGGAACCATTGCTCCTTTTGGGTGTTGCAAGAAATATCGATATTATGGACTTTGTATGGGAGCCTAATTTAAGTAATAAGCAAATGGGCATGATAAGGTAAGTGGGAGGAGCGTGGGAAAGTAAGACACCGAGAACGAACCCAAGTTCTTCAAGCAAGATAGAAACTTTGATTCCATTGGGGGTCTGAGCAGTGTATAGGTTGATATTCGGAATTGACATTGTGAAAGAATGAGCTTGATGGACAAGCTCGAGGGTTCAGTCCACGCTTTCAAAGTCGGCAGGCAAAAGGCATTCGGAATGCAGAAGTGTTCGTTAACACCCAGGTTGATGATTTAGCGTGAAGAAATTCCAATATCACTTTGCTTTCACTCCAGTCACGATACCCGGAAGACATTAGCCAAAAGAGTGGCAAGGGCCTCCTTTTGTGCGGGGTGAGTAGCGACATTGTGATGGAAGCTAATCCGAGGAGACGATACATAAAAATGCAATCAGGAAAGGAATTTCCCGACGTGTGTCAAACTAAAAGTAACGTCGTGTTATGATTGGCAAACTTTGCGTTAAACTTTACCCCTGGTTTGTGTGGAAAACGTCAAGCGGATTGACACAGCACACGGCCGCTCGAAAATTCCTTATGTCCGCGTCGAGAACCAACTACCTAGTATGAGCTCCCAGAATGTTCACGACATAAAGTTACACCGAATTGCAGTTTGGCTTGCCTAGTTTTCATCTACAATCTGACTGAAATATTTTCGGATAGCCAAACGCTAAAAATCCACCAATCAGTATCGTCATCGTGATGTCTCTGGGACCCGACAAAATTCAAGTCCCTAAGCTCCTGCGTAAGCTTCTCTTGAGATACCTGACCCTCGCTGGTAGAATATTGTTAATTGTACAGAATATCCAGTTGTGACGGGTACATGGGCACCACCCTTCGTCGCCTACCTTATACTCCTCCATTACCGTATTGCATACATACGGATCACCAATCCTGGCAACAGCTTCGGCGATCACCTAAAATCGACGCGGCGCGCTGGCAAAGACCCGGCCGACTTGCAGAATCCAGACCCGTTATATGTGGCGATCAGAAGTCAGCAGAATTTCATGGAGAGTGTTCCGTTTGTGGTAAGACCTTCTCCCCAGGAATCGGAAGTTTGATTATTTTTGGTGACTCTGGAGCTGAGGCTTATGTTTTGGGGCACAGCTTTTCCTTGCTGGCGTCGCAGAGGTAAACGGGGGCAACAAGAAAGCATTGAATATTTGTCTTGCTGTATTATTTGTCTTGCGTGTCCTCCATGTGTAAGTTTTCCGTGCTTCTCTGTTATCTATGTTCGTCCTCCCAAGATTCGTACACTAATCTTTTGGGGCTTTCAGAGAGGCAGGATTAAAGATCAAGGGAACCCGCGGCCTAGGTCGCCCACTTGCGTATTACACCACCCAGAGCATGACCTTGGGTTTAGCCACATATAGCGGTTGGCTTGCGAAGGGGTATTGGGGTTTTTGAGTTTTGCCACAGAAAATAAAGTGAAATGGAAAATAGGTGGCCCCGAAATGTCTCAAAATTGCAAACGGTGGTGCTAACAGTGGGAGACCTTCTACAAAGCAGAGAGGAGTTCCATTGGCCCCAACCAGGGACATGGAGGAGTAGAATGATGAGTTAGAATAAGAAATTGGAACAGAATATCAATTGTGTAGGGTTATATCTATTATTGACAAATGGATCTTTGAGAACAAAGTATCAACGGCGTACTAGTACTTTTTCTCTTTTATGCTTCGCATACAGCTTGAAAGCTTGCCGCTCTTGCTCAAGTGCTGGTCAATTGTTCCATACGCGGTTTACATCGGAATTCATTTATGCAATTATGTCTGATCATGTCCCAAAAATTACCAAGGATACGGTTGCATCCAGCCCACCAAGCACGCCAAAAACAGACCTCCCTGGGGCCTTTCAATTCTTAAGGGAGCACCCTCATACCGTGATTTCCCACGTTTCACGGGAGTCGAGTAGGAGAAGTTTCTATAAGAGAGGATCCGTACTTTAGTTACTAGAATGGCTGTTATCAATAACCTCATTCTTGAGTTTGAAGGCGGGAATGAATTTCATAGAGAATACTTTAATTTGGGTGAGATTTACTATGGTAGGGTAAGTTCCTCTGGTGTTTCAGTAAAAATGGATGGATTTCAATGCCGGCTGCCTTCGTATGGCAGTGTTGCACGTGGTTTGGCCTAATCACGCTTTCACGAACCATTGGAAACTAGTGGAAGGAACGAACGGGGTAAACCACGTTTTTTTAACCCCGCCTTTTCTCCTCGTCCTTAATGGATTCCTTTTCCGCCATTTTCTCCGCGCTCGGATAAGATTTTACGTAGGCGCACGATCGATACTATTCTCTTTTAGTGGATGTAGATTTCGGCAGTCGTTTTCCTTTGCCAGATTTCTATTGTTATCAATTTCGGGCATATTAGAGGGCGGTTAACTCCAAGTTTGAAAATCCTCCAGCCATTCAATTTCACTTTTCGAGACTAGAAATTCTACATTAGATCCCCACAATATGGGTTTCTCGGGTTCAAACTCAAAGGAAAATGCTGGGGCAAAGAGAGCAATTGGTGGTGACCTTGCAAAGGTCCTTCCATACCAACCTCGCTCGTGGATCTTTACTCCTCATCTTCTGAAGCTCAACCTCGTCATCCTAGTTCCGTTGCTGTCTCAGTCATCTTGCGGTTATGATGGTTAGTTCCTGCTTCCGAGACTATCTAAGAGTTTACTAAAGCTAAATGACACATTAAGGTACCATGATGAATGGCCTTCAAACTCTGCCACAATGGCACGATTACTTTAACAATCCTTCTGCTGCTCTTCTGGGTCTCCTCAATGCCTGTGTTCCTATTGCCTGCATTCTATCGTTCGCTCCTGTGGCCTGGCTCTCTGATAAATACGGTCGGAAATTTAGCATCACTGCAGGATTACTTTCCATCTTTGTTGGATCGGCGCTACAGGCCGGTGCAGTTAATGTTGGGATGTTCATCGGGGCACGATTCATTCTCGGAATCTCTGCCGCTTTGATTTCGCAGCCATCTCCATTGTTAGTCACGGAGCTGGCCTACCCCCCACACAGGGCAAAAGTAACAACGTTGTATAACACATTCTACTACCTTGGATCCGTTATCGCCGCATGGGCCACATATGCGACATTCACGAGAGATAGTACCTGGGCCTGGCGAATTCCGTCCCTCCTGCAAATCGCTATCCCGTCTTTCCAGCTATGCTTCTTGTGGTGGGTGCCAGAATCTCCACGGTAATTAAGCTTCCATTTCCTGTTTCAAGATTACCAGACCCTAAATGATCACAAACAGATGGCTAGTCGCGAATGGCAGAGTAGAGGATGCCCGGGCGGTGCTCACTAAATACCATGGTAACGGCGATGAGAATTCTGAACTTGTGGCATTCGAAATGTTGGAGATCCAGGAGACACTTCGCCTCGAGAAAGAGGCGGCTCATCAAAACGTTTGGCGGGATATGATCGCTACAAAGGCAAATCGGAAACGGACATACATCTCTATCTGGATTGGAGTTACCGGCCAGTGGCTTGGCGTGGGGGTTGTCTTCTACTATCTCTATCTTGTCCTCAACAGCGCCGGAATCACATCAGTCAAAGACCAAACCCTCATCAACGGTGGCCTCACACTATGGAATTGGCTGTGGTCTATTGCTGGCGCGCTCATGGTTGACCGCATTGGCAGGAGAACCCTGTACCTCACATCGCTTAGTGGCATGCTGGTCTCCTATATCATATGGACTGTCCTGACCTCGCGCTTTGCAGCTACCTCAAGTACACCACTTGGATATGTTGTCGTGGCTATGATCTTTATCTTTTACGTATTTTACGATGTTGGCGCCTTGGTACTTTTTCAGGCTTACACTGTTGAGATCTGGCCGTATCGTTATCGTAGCAATGGCCTCGCCCTTGTTTACATTACTGCTTACGCGTCATTGATTGTAAACCTTTTCGTCAATCCTATTGCTCTTGAGAGGATTGGTTGGAAGTATTATATCATTTACTGCTGCTTGATTGGCATTGCACTTGTTGGTGTCTATTACATGTTCCCTGAAACTCGCGGATACTCGTTGGAGGAGATCGCTAGGGTATTTGAAGGCGAGGGTGCGCATGTTCCGGATGGGTCTATGGTTCTGGATGAAGTACATCATATTGTCGCGAGTGATGAGAAAGCCGGGAAAGTTGATATTACTGTTGTCAATGTTGAAGACATCTCTTCTTAGGGGCGCATGACTTATCAAAGCGCTCCTACATTTACTGTTCCCATATGGAAGAATATCCCTTGTATGTATGTTAAATGGCAGCGAATGCAATCCATATGACTACCTATGTGAACTCAATAATAAAGGATGCTCTGCGGCAAATGAAGACGACCTCTGTGACGACAACCTAGAGCCTGAAGCCTGGCTTGCATCTCATAGTCACTCTAATTGTGATGTATCTTAGCATTAAAACTATCTTCAAACACCAAGAAACAAGAGTATTTACAAGGCCACTATGGAGGAACACTAGCCTGAAGATTTTGGGAGACTTGGATGTTGAGTGAGGCGTCGGCTCTCTGGTGAAACGTGCTGCAAAATTCTATGTATTGTGGATGATAGTACCGCGGTCTCAGGTTCCTATGTACTGCTGAGTATGAAGCCTATTTTGTGGAAGGAGAAGGGCCATTTCTAGTGGTTGTCGCAGTGTTGTTTTTGGTGCTTGATTGGTGGAAGTGATAGTTGTCCCTTCAGATCGATCAGAACCGGCGCTCGCTGGGCTAGGTATGCCAAAAAAAAAAATAAAAAAATAAAAAAATAAGGGAAATGCCTAGCCCAAGAGGCTAGTTTATAACCCTTCTGAGGGACTGCTATTACAGTAAAAAGTAGATTCTGTTGAAATGGATCTAGCACCTGATCATGTAAGCTATGTGTAATGAGGCAGATCTGTCCATAGTGGATCAATAGATTAACTCTTCAACAATGGTTGCCGGTGCATCATTTCTGATGTCGCGCGGAAGGTATTCATATGCGAGTCGCTGCCCATCAGGGTATGCCTATGTCAGGTGCTCGCTAGGCTTGGATCGTGTATTCGTCTCAATTTCGTCCTTCCTCCGTCCTGTGTCTTCATGTGCAGATCTGCGATGTCAATGCATTTCGATCACATCACTTGGAAGCGTACGTAGTACGTGAAGCTCCGCACACTGTTGCTACGAGTTCTACACGTTATTCACCAGCAAGGTCAAGCGCCAGCCAGGGAAGTCCAGCCAAGGCTACTAGAGTATGTGGTTCAGTCGACCATCAATGAAGTAACCATGTGTACGAAGGCCACAGCAAAAAGCTACCAGAATCACTGGGGTAGTTAGTGCCAAGTTTTCTGGTAGAGCAACAGGTTGCAGCCCAAGCCTTGTCATTTCTCCCCACCGTGCATATCGTGGTTTTTGTGTCCTCGTAGCGGGCAATCCGCTTGTAGGGATATCAAGTAGCTTCCTGATAGACTCGAGATAGACAGCGAGGATGCTTTCTGATAGAGGGTTAGCACCTATGCCAAACAGGGCGTGATGGGAATCGGAGTTCTTGGACTTACTAATAATATCCAGAGGCATTGGTGGCAAAATAGGCTGGTCGGATACCGTCAATGGCCCATATCGCTCATTACTATCTCCTTAACCATCCTCCTAGCCAAGCCCTCAAAAGCTTCCTCTCTGCCACATAAGTCAGACATAAGTACTCATTAATTACACAGTTATAGACTTTATTATCAGGTTGTGATACAGCCGTTAGGTGAGGGCTGAGAAATAGATAATGTACAGCCTCCATAGTAGCTAGGAGATGGGGGAGACCACAGAAAAAACGGATTAGGAAAAGGGTTATTACTCAAAGTAAGAAGAGCAAGTGTTTTAATCCATAGTATAGACAAGAAGGTCATAATAAGAGACGTTGTCCTACAGTACAAAAGGAGCTTGTTCATCATGTTATATCCTCTGATTCATCGGACACTGATAAGTTAGAGCCGTTGAATGAGTATAAGCAAGATTTTATTAATGAAGCAAGAGAGGCAGATAAAAAAGGAGTTTTAAGTAAGACACAAATGTTAGTAGAAGCAAGGGCACAAATTGCACGAGATGTTATTGCTTCAGAATTAAGAGAAGCTGCTGAAGAAGAAGCTTCTAATAGATTCTGGTGTTTACAAGGACAATTAGAAGTCCACAAAGTAAGAGCAAAGCAAAAGATCAGATAGGTGGTCAAATGGGTGGTCAGTCAAGTGGTGACATCGAGGTGTCGGAGACAGTGGGAAAGAGGCGACAGCGTGGTATTAGTGTTAGCAATACTACAGCACGTGAGAAGCGTGTAAGGAAAAGGCCTAGTCGTTATCAATAGCCGTAATAGAGACTCGTAGTACATTGGTAATTATGAAACTTGGTCGTAGTAGATTGGTAATTTTGAAACTTATCTGTAGTATCCTGGTAATTGGCTGTCAATATTATCAACAATTCCATCCGCCATCTACACTATAGGTAGCCCCTGTGATATAGGTTGCCTCGTCACTGAGCAGAAAAGCTATTAAGCTCGCGCACTCTCCCGATACGCCCTGCCTTCCGAGTGGCACTGATACAGCTTCGCCCTTGGTCTTCAAATCGGTAGCTGCGGCTGCCATGGTCATTGGGGTCACTATGCTTCCGCTAATTCAAGAATTCGCCATTAGCAAAATGCGCTTTCAGTTGAGCTTTTAGTAGATCACTTACGGAGCAATCGAGTTTACTCTAACTCCTTTGCCTCCAATCTCCTTTGCTGCACTCCTCGTGAGTCCCACAACACCATGTTTGCTAGCAGCATATGCCCCGTTATTCGGCCTCCCTGTCACACCTGCAATGCTGGCCGCATTGACAATACTGCCACCGTTTGAAATAACTTTCATCTGGGCTCGCATGCAATGCATAACGCCCGTCAAATTGACTCCAATAACAAAATCCCACTCGTCCTCGTCCATTTCGGCAATACCACCTAAGCCTAAGCCAATGCTTTTAGGTATCACCCCAGCTAGGTTGACCCCTCCATCAAGCTTTCCGAATTTCGAAATCGTGGCAGAGATCCAGGCGTCGACTTCTGAAGATTTACGTACGTCTAGAGGGAAGGTCAACACTTCCACGTTGTGCTCGGATATTATATCTGTTGAGGCAGCTTTGAGGGCACCGTCGTTGAGATCGGCAAGAGATAATGAAGCGCCACGACTTGCAAGAAGATGGGCTGTTGCAAGACCAATTCCTGAAGCACCACCTGTGATAGCAATGACTTTGCCTTGTAGAGAGGCTGTAGGAGAGTATGGCATTGCGAATAGGAATTGTGCTGAAATAATAAATCAGATTCGAGGTAGCAATCCTCACCCAAATCGTCTGCCATTGTTTTAATAATCACCTTCAGATTGGTTTATAGCTTGGCGAGCAGAAGCTGTGTGACGTTGCTAGGGTTCTCCAAATCGGAAAAGGATTTCCTACTGGGGGCACATTGTGTAGAATTAGGATACGCGCCGACTTGAGATTTGTAATGATCGAGAACAGCTCCCCAACGATAAATGGCACGGATCAGCACGAGGCTTGGCGGAGGGTACAGTAACTACTATTACTGTAACGCTGACTGACCCCGCATCTTCGGGTTCTTGTCCTCGCGCACCAGCTTGGTTATTCCTCTCGTCCCTCGTCTCAGGGCATTTGTGGGCTTGAAAACGCAAACATTTTGTCACCCGCCTGGAAAAAGATAAGCGCATCTACCCCGCATATTCGTATCGGGTGGCACCTTTGTCGTAGAAATGGACACGCATGAATCTCAAGTATTATAGCTGTCGCTATGTAAACAAACCTCAAACATTGTGTGCTAGTTTATATCTTACTTCTCCCTGTTTTTTGAGGCCTCTATCTCTAATTATCAAGTGGATTATTGGCGCTGTAAATAAGTTAAGCCCCTTGTAGTCTCTTCCGCACATCTATCTCAAGAATATGTTCTTTGAGAACCTAATATACGTTCATCTCATCGAAGGATATAAAGCACATTCACTTTATCATCAGGTTCTAAATTTAATTATTTACTGGTGAAATTCACCGCTTCGTGCTTACGTGATTCTTGCCATCTCGTGCAGGAGTGTGAATTAAACACACCTCTCACTCAGCCAAGATCGCCGCCTTCCACAAGATTGACACCAACAACCTGGAATACAATAACACGGTCCACCTCTGGATCAATAAACCCTAAACCCATTCTATCGACTTTGAGCCGAGAAGAAGCGGTATCCTTTCCCTGACGACGACGACCAGATAGTTCCGCGGTCCTACCTTCCCAACTCCCAATCGGCCACCCCCACCGAGTTCGAGCGACGCCGCTAGCGAGGATGGATACAAATCAACTGGATCAGAGTACGAGGAACCGCCTCCATACGAAAGTGATTACGAAGACGACGTCGACGCTGACTTCGAAGATGTCGAGCCCCACGAGATCAGAAATACAAAGGATGAACTGGACAACACGCGCGAGGATGACGAAACCTTAGGCTCGTGAATACCAGCGAAGGTTCTAGGTGAGTAATCAAGTCGAGTTTCTGTCTCTCGGATACTAACCTACTTATTAAACTTCTTATTGTTTCTGATCAGTTGAGACTCGAGATGTGACGCCAAACCGAGTCTTCCACCCCTCTCGCCTAGTGCTTTTCTTATGCTTCCCAATACCAGCGAATACGAAATCGGCGACGTCGGCTTTGCTCCTTATTCTGCACTCTATCTTCTAATTCTCTTTTGTCTACACAAAAACTCAATCGTTGGTAACGCTGAGCTCATTTTTCGCCTTTCTTTGCATCCAAATACTCACACGACTGGATGACGGCGAGTTGACTGGCTAATTCGACCACGGGGGGTTCGACGGATTGCCACTTTCTAATGAGAATTGCTATAGTAAGAGATGAGTTGTTTAACTTTTTTTCTCCCTTCTAAAAGCGAACGAGTGTATTTAAAGAGTCAGATCTGCGGCGGCAGATGCTCTGAGAGTGGCTGGTAGCGAGCGAGAGTTAGGACGTTCTTGCGAAGACGTTTTCCGAGAATGAATAACGTCCATAATTCTTTGAGCCTCTTACAAACATTACGGTCTCGCAAGCAGTTTATCAGATAGCAAATCAAAAGTTATTGAACTCTTCTATTTGCCGTGTATCATGCATAAATATGTTGTCGTACTCGCCGAAGGAGTTGGAAACAGATGCTCTTGACTCCCTCTAACAACACATATTACAACAGCGACAGGCAGTGCCACCAGGAAGGGAAGAACTAGGTGCTGCTGCTTCAGAAAATAGACGCCGCCCAAATCCTCCGTTGCCTCCTGTCCTCGAATTTCTCCCATGGGGGTATCGCAAGAGATGCATAGCATTATTTAATGTACATGAGAAAGAAGAAACCGGAGTGCGATGTTGTTTAGTAGGGTGTGATGTTGCTCCTGTTCGTGATGCGTGCATATACTAATACTGCATTTCTTTAAGATTGAAAATACCTTTGTCGCCACGGTTGAGAAGGAATCAAAGCGGAAGACAAAATCCAAAGCCAGTAGCAATGAGATTACTCTGATAGACTCTAGCGACGAGGATGACAGTTACGAAATGAAGGTTGGCGGCTCAAGCCTTAACCTACATAAGTCATCTAACCTCTGACAAGTCATGAGATATTTTACTGGCTAATAAGAGGTGCTAACCCCCTCGCCCACTCGAGCGAGCCAAGATAGGGGTGGTAAATTTTCACTATTAGCAAGGAAAACAAAGCTATAATACATCTCCAATGTTTGATTATCATACCTAAACTTATTAAATGCAGTACTTACGACCGAAGAGATTAGACAGAAGAATATCGGGCCCCTTTTCTGCGATTTTGTGACACTGTGAGGGATGGAAACCTAATAATCATAGAACAAAAGAGGTAGCGTAAGTAATATACGAACAAAACCCCCAGAATTCGAGAAATTACAAATTGATCAATACTGATGATATCTTCGTTTTAAGAAGTTCAAATTTTTAACGAGAGGACAAAAATATGTTTTATCAAACAGAATACAATAATGGACGGGGACTCTCGCAGAAACTACAAGTTGTTGCCTCCTTACATAGCGGGATGGTTTGCGCGGCCAGGTGACAAAGAAGTATTCCAGAGTCCCTCAGTGGATGTTTCCATCTTAGTTAAGGGAAAAAACTTCAAAGCGATCGCAGCCATCGATCACAAGACAAACGTAGTCTACAAGCCGAGTTTAAAGGGACACAAGAAATGAGGGGCCACTGTGCTTTTTTTAAGTGACTTCAGCAATGCCGTGCCATTACTTATTGTTTGAAATCGAAGATCGGCCAAGCGCAAGAGCAAGAGTAAAGAGTTCCGATAAAGATATATGTCAAATTATTAACGAAAGTATAGAGGTATCATCCAGCTCGCACTTCTCCAGTTAAACAAACGGCAGGTATTGTACTCCTCCTCCCCTGGTATTGACAATCCAACACCTCACTCCAAACTCTCGAAATTCAAACAAGCAATCATCAAAGGAAATCCACCCAAGGAAATAAAACCATCGCTCACACTCGCGCTTCTTGCAGAACCAAAGAAACATCCCAAGAAAAGCACTTGCAGCAATTTCTCGCTTAGCTAAGCGAGAGTGCATCGCTGGCTGCCCGAGTGAGCAGAGTGTCTAAATCGGATACTCCTGGCTGGTAACAGCCTTCTTCTCACTCACCATGCCTCCACTCCCTTTCTCACTACCCGTCTCCTCAGCCGCATCGACAATATCACCATCAGCATCATACAACGCCTCATCACCATGGATCGTCTCAGGGATAAGCGTATTCGCATCCGGCCAGAAATGGCTCAAGAGACTGTAACTCGTGAACGCACTCGTAAAGCCCCAGATGTAGAACATGTAGTAGATATATTTGGCGCCACCAGCATCGACTTTAGGGTTGACAGACGATGCCATACCGGGGATGTTCGGCACAACTGAGATGAGGAAGGCGACAACGGCGCGCCAGTTAGTGCCGTATTTGTTGTATCTGTACCGGCCTTGGGATTTGTAGAGCGCAGGGACGTCGATGTGGGTTTTCTTCGTGATCCAGAAGTCGGCTGCGCAGATGGCTGCGATGGGGGCGAGGAAAATGCCTAGACCGGCCATGAATGAGAGGAGGGAGGCGGCGCTGTGGATGATCTTCCAAGGCACCATGATCCAGCCCGCGGTGATGGTGGTGATGATCACGCCACGGCGGATGTTGATGTATTTTGGGAAGAGGGAGGTCATGTCGTTGGCGCAGGAGATAACATTGGCTGAGAGGTTCGTTCCGATTTGAGCTATGACCCAGGCGAATCCTACGAAGAATGCTCCAGCTCGACCTGAAGGGCCATCCCATTGAGCGGCGAGCGTTAGGGGGTCCCAGATGTATTCACCGTAGACGACCATAGCGCAACTGGTGGAGATGATACCGAAGAGACCGAGGACGAGTTGAATGAGTGGGAGGAATAGGACTTGCCAGTAGACTCCTTTTTCTTTCTTCAGGTAGCGAGTGAAATCTGGGATGTTGGTTGCCATAGTTGCCCAGCCACCTGTGATGGATGAGAGGGATGAGAGGATGAGCCAAGAACGCTTTGCGCCGTAGACGCCATACTCTTGCTTCCAGATGTCTCCTGATCCGCCTGCTTTCTTGGTCATAGTGATGACTGTTGCGACGCAGGTGATTGTTACAACAACTGTTGAGAGTTAGATATGGCCTTGATGCTGTGGGATATGCTTACCAAACTTGAAGATGAAGAACCATTGTAATTTGTGTGGAGGAGTGAGGAGGATCGGGAACTGAACAGACCAAAAGATGACATGGCTGACCATCTGCTGGGTTGTGATGCCGACCGTTTCCGGGATGTGATTGGGAATGTCGAGATATGAAGGCCAGATGGCACGGATACATTGAGTCATTGCAGTAGATCCAGTATATGTTTGGATAGCATGCCAGAAGAGAGCAGTAGCCATACGGACAATGATGGCGAAGCGTGCAAAGTACCAACCGAATGATGATTTCATGGCGACGGGGAAGGGCACGTGAAGACGAGCTCCAAGGACACCATTCAAGACCAGAGGGACGGTGCAGCAAAGACTTCCGAAGATGATACAAACAATAGCTTCACGCCAAGTCAATCCCACAGCGAGAATGGAAGATGGAGCCATCCAAGATTGAGCGTTCAACGCATCTGAAAACCAGAAGCCGGCCATAGTTACCGCTGTCCATGTTCTACGGTCAAGAGGTGTGACATCCATGTCTATGTTTGTCCTGGATTTTGTCAGTACCGTGACTTGAAATGTGCCTGTAGATGACTTACCATGTCCCCTCGTCTCCGAAAGAGCCCTTTTGCTGGGGAAGAATCCATCCTGAAGGCTTTCTCTTCTCCTTCGCACCCTCCTTGATCTTGGTAATCCGTTGACGGAAAGCCATTTTGATGACTGCTGGTTCGATGACTGATATTCAGTCCGGTACTCTGAAATTTTCGTCGGTACTCTGAGATCTTCAGGTCCGGTCAGGATACCAGAAGATGCTGTCGCTGATGTCGCTGCTGATGTCGAAGTTCAAAAATCGGGGAAATCTCGCGATGTTATATGCATTTCCGAGCATCTCTACCACCATCATGATTCTTTCGAGAAACCCTAGATTGAGATGTGTATCTTGCGATAGAAGCTCTCGTGGTGTATCGATATCGATACCAAGACCCGTGTTCGATAACACGATATGACGGTCTGGGGTAAATCAGCAGCGATAAGGGGTGCCAAGGGAGGTGTGGCCGTCGCTCGCCGGAGGGCAGAAGGGGCGCGCCTTGACTGTGTTGGGCTGGGACTTTCCCCGAAGAAGACTGTAGTGTGAAACATTTCCTACCAAAAGATATGTGGAGGATACGAGGAGGTGATTGGTGTGAGGGCCCTGGGTCGACGTGCTCGCTAGGCGTCCAGTGAGAGTGGGATGTGGCTTCATATATCTCTCTCAGGTTCCTTGACTTTGCTCTTTCTTCCATTCTCAGTCAATCAATTCAGCCATCTCATTCATAACTGTCAACCTGGCTTAATGTCGGCCTTCACTTCTTTCTCTGGCAAGACTCGTGCCGTAGCCGATGATACCGCTTTACGACAAGCCACTTTTTCTGAAATCCCAATTATATCTCTCACATCACCTCTACCCGAACTGATCGAACAATTGAGAAATGCTTGCACAAAAGTAGGATTTTTCTACATCAAAGACCATGGAGTTCCTCAAAAAGTCATCGATGATACTTTCAAGTGTGCAGAGAATTTCTTCTCGCTGGAGAGAGAAGTGAAGGATGAGGTACATTACAAAAAGAGCAGTATCTTGAGAGGATTCGAACCTCCAGCAGAAGTTAGGACAGATGAGACGAAGAAAGCAGATATGAATGAGGCATTCAATTGGGGGTATTCCCCAGAACTCGATCCAACAGTCTTGCTTTCAGACCAATCAATTCCAAGTAGGGAGCTTGCCAAGACCGAACTCTCACCATGGAAGAAACACTAAAACGTCCAGAAATCCAAGCACCAAATCCAATGACCGGCCCCAATGCCTGGCCTACGGTCCCCGGATTCAAGCCTACGCTGACGGCCTACTACGGTGAGATATTGACGTTGGCCCGACGGCTCATTCGCCTATTTGCACAAGTTCTCAATCTCACACCAACATACTTCGACCACAAGTTCACACACCCAGGAGCCATGTGTCGAATACTGCACTGCCCACCTCAACCAACTACATCATCCGCTTTCGGCATCGGCGCACACACTGATATTGAATGCTTCACGATCTTGTGCCAGGGTACACAACCTGCTCTCCAGATCCTCAACACAGACGGCGAGTGGATCTCAGCGCCTCCAATCCCTGGAACGTTCGTGGTTAATATCGGGGATATGTTGAGTTATTGGAGTAACGATTTGTTTGTCAGTACGGTGCATAGAGTGCTGAATGTTACTGGGGAGGAGAGGTATTCGATTCCGTTCTTTATGGGACCAAGTTATGAGACGGTGGTTGAGCCTTTGGAGGGGTGTGTGAAGGAGGGGAGGAGGAATTACGAGAGTGTTCTTGCTGGGGATTATGTTTGGAGAAGGTTGTCTAAGAGTAGATTTAGTGATGAAGAGTATCAGAAGATGTTTAGTAAGGAAGTTATTGCCTGAGATTGAGGGGTTGGGGGTGGAGAGGGAGGTAGGTCCCTGGTGGCCAAGGGCTGGAAACGGGTAACCTTAGCGAGAAGCTTTGCAACACTTTTTTCCAAGTTTCGAGCTTAAACTTTTCCATTCTTTCAAAATCTTCGAATATCGATATCATAACTAACAACTAACTCATGCCACCAACACTTCTCTTCACCTCAATTTCAAAAGCCAATCATTAGCTACCTAGCTACCTTCTGAGCGCTACAGATAGCTAGCCGACATGATACATCTGCCCCGCAGCGCCACTCAACGCCCACCACTCGCTCCCTTATCGCCGGTGGCCATCACGCCCTCGTTTGCCTTCGGCGTGCCTACGGCGCGCAGCCATCGGGGCGACGATAGTCTCACTGGGAATCCAGCGACGGCCAGAAAGTCATAATGTTGACCGGCGGCCGATATTCTCGAATGAGATGTCCTTGTTTCTATTCAACAATCCTGGAGGTGGCTTGAGATAGAAGTCCGTTTGTCTTCGTAAGCCGACAGATCGCTTCTCTTCTGGGGTGTTTGTGTCTTCTATCCATACTTGGTGGAGAGTCTTTTGGAGGGTTGACAATCCAACAACTCGCGTGAAGCTTGAGATTGAGGATTGCCCACTTTCCATGGATCTTTTAGCTTCGGATCTCCCTTCTTCTATATAGACACGACGTCGAGCCAGATTTGAGCCTTCTCCAGAGATCAATTGTTCACAGAACCTCCATTCCTCCATCTGTTCTTCCCCGATCAGACGCTTTCAATATGGCTCCCTCTACCAAGATGTCTCTCCCTAATGCTCGACCATACACATTTACATTCCCTCCAGCAACAACGGCACTCATCATCATCGACATGCAACGGGATTTCGTAGATCCAAGTGGCTTCGGATCGATCCAATGCGGAAACCCAGAGATATTCTCAGCCGTCCGAAACATCGTCCCAACATTACAGAAAGTCCTTCAGGTGTCCCGAGATATGGGTCTTCACATCATTCACACCAGAGAAGGTCATAAACCTGATCTGTCTGACTTGCCTCCTTCGAAGAAGTTGAGGCAGATTAGTGCGCCGAATGGACATCATACGATGGGTATTGGTGATCAGGGACCGATGGGGAGATTGCTGGTGAGAGGTGAGTGGGGACATGATATTATTGATGAATTGAGACAATTACCTGGAGAACCGGTTATTGATAAACCGGGAAAGGGGAGTTATTGGGGGACGGGTCTGCATCGGGTTTTGTTGGCGAGAGGGATCACACATATCCTATTCTCTGGAGTGACGACAGAGTATGCTGTGAGAATGGACTTTTTCCTTTTTCTTTTGCTGACGAAAGACAGATGTTGCGTCACAACCACTCTCCGAGAATGTAACGATCGGGGTTTTGAGTGCTGCATACTCTCAGATTGTACTGGAGGCTTCGATGCACAAATGGTTACTACATCCATGGATATTGTATGTGGACAGGACGGCCTCTTTGGCTACGTTGGAAACAGCACAGATTTCTTTGCATCAGCATCGAAGTCTCGCGAATTGACCCCGCCATCCACCCCGCCAGCATCAGAAGATGTACTACTTCCTATCACGCAACTCCAGCAACGGTACAAGAGCGGACTCGAGACACCAGAAAATGTCATCAACTCTGTATTTGACCGAATTAAAAAATACGAGAAAGTCGACCCAGCTGTGTGGATCTCGAAACAGAATCGGCAGGATGCTGTCGCTGCAGCTAAGGCTCTCGTGGAGAAATTTTCTGGCAAGCCAATGCCTCCTCTATTCGGTATCCCGTTCGCATTGAAAGACAATATCGATGTAGAAGGTGTTGTGACCACTGCGACTTGCGAGACTTTCGCCTATACAGCCAAGTCAACAGCTCCTGCAGTACAATTACTACTTGACGCTGGAGCGCTGTACATTGGCAAACTCAATATGGACCAACTCGCAACCGGCCTCTCGGGATGTCGATCTCCTTACGGCACTCCTCACTCTGTGTACAGCAGCGAGTATATTTCTGGCGGCTCGTCTTCTGGATCTGCTGTAGCTGTCGCAGCTGGACTTGTATCGTTTGCGCTTGGAACCGATACAGCTGGAAGTGGTCGTGTCCCTGCGGCATTCAACGGTATAGTTGGATTTAAACCCACCAAAGGCACAATCTCAGCTCGAGGTGTTGTGCCGGCATGCAAGAGCCTTGATACACTTTCTGTCATGGCACCAACTTTGACAGACGCCAGGAAAGTCTGGTACATCATCGACCAGCACGACTCCCTCGATCCCTACGCAAAAACACCCCTCAGTCTCTCACTATGGAAACAAGATTTCCGAGGCCCTCGAGACGGGGGATTCGCATTCGGCGTCCCTCCCTCCTCAGCATTAGAAGCCTGCTCAAAAGAGTACCAAGAACTCTTCCAGACTTCGATCCAGAAATTGCGATCCTGTGGCGGTCGTTTAGTGGAGGTAGACTACACACCTTTCGAGAAAGCCTCAGATCTACTCTACGACGCCTCACTGGTACACGAGCGCATCTCCTCAATCGGCCACGAATTCCTCGAAGCGAACCTCTCTACCCTCCACCCAACCACCAACGCTCTCTTCACAGCCGCTCTCTCCTCCCCTTTGAAACCATGGAATGTCTTCCATGATCAATCCCTTCAAGCGCAGTATACAATGCAAGCGCAGCGAACGTTTGATACGCTCGAAGGCGGGGTGGACGTCCTCCTCGTCCCGTCGACGCCGTGTCATCCGACTATTCAAGAGATGGAGGCGGATCCGCTGGGCTTGAATGCGAAGGTGGGGATGTTTACGCACGCGGGGAATGTGGTGGATTTGTGTGGTGTGAGTGTGAATGCTGGATGGGTTGAGAGGGAGGGAGGGGTGAGGTTGCCGTTTGGTGTTACGTTTTTGGGGGGGAGTGGGTATGATGGGAAGGTGTTGGATATTGCGAGTGTTTTTGAGGGGGTTGTTGCTGGTGGGAGTAAGATGTGATGTGCGTAAGGTATCTAATGATATACTGTACTGTCTGGCGGCAGTAGAGATAGCATGAAGGAGGAAGCGGGATGGACTCACGACTGCATTGGATGGGTGGATTGGGGCATTTCGGCGTCGTGTTGGTGTAGTTTATGTATTGGATTTACTTGGATATCTCTCTCCTACTTTTTACTATACATCAATTTAACGAACCACTCAAATCAGCCGAAAGAAGTAAGATACCACACAATACAACCTCGAATCTCCTACCTGCATATCAGAAGGGGGCAGGCAATGACAAAGCATCAATCCCCACCCTCAAGCGATGCGGTCTCCGGCGGCCGACGCGGCCGTGTGCGGTCTAAATTCTGACATTGTGTTCCCACACGAAATGCGACATTAATCAGCCGTCCGCTATGGCGCATTGCACTCCCTGATTCCAGGACGGATTACTAATTAATTATTGATCTTTTTACTGGTGTGGAGTGTCGAGTGTTAGGCAAGATGCCCATGGAGACTCGCCGTGCCAGTTCTCATTGGCTGGATCGGTCAAGCGATGGTGTTGTTGTTTGAGGAGTTGGGGTTTTTGAGGCTGGGATGAGAGGTTACTGCGGCTTCATTGGTTAGGATTCTGTCTTACTGAGTACCTCGCACATTTTGATTGGGTGCCTTTGCATGTGGATGATTTAGAACCACCCATGAGGTGGAAGTATACATTTCACATGTAAAAAAGGATGTCATCTTTACAGGCGAGCAGGGTGGAATATGTATATATAGAGTAGGATCTCCCCTCCCCATTGCTTCGATTCATCACATCACTTCATACTTCCAAATCAATCAACATCAACATCTTCAACAATATCGTCTTCAAACTATCCCAAAAACCAACTTTAACATGGCAAACACCACAGTCTTGATCACTGGCGCCAACAGAGGTTAGAAAACCCCTCCCATCTTTATAGATCATAGACATACTGATACATGCTAGGTATCGGCAAAGGTCTTCTCGAAATCTACCTGGCTCGTCCATCTCACACCGTCATCGCGGCCGTTCGAGACCCTGCCACAGCAAGTTCTCTCTCCTCCCTCCCAAAAGGCAAAGACAGCACCCTCATCATCGTCAAAATCGACAGCGCATCCGAAACCGACGCAGCAGCCGCCGTCGAAGTCCTGAAGACCAAACACGGAATTACCACCCTCGACATCGTCATCGCCAACGCAGGAATCAGCAACTCAGCCCCCTGCCCAGTCGCTACCGTCCCTCTTGCGGAGATCCATTCTCACCTACAAGTCAACGGTCTCGGCCCAATCGTCCTCTTCCAAGCCGTCTTCCCACTTCTTGGGAAGGATGCGAAGTTCGTTTATACCAGCTCGGCTATAGCGACTATTGGCGGGATGGAGATGAGACCGTTCTCTTTGCTTCCGTATGGAGCGTCGAAGGCTTTTGGGAACTATTTCGTGAGGAAGATTCATTTTGAGAATGAGGGTCTTGTTGCGTTTGCTATGGATCCTGGGTGAGTTCTCTCCTTTCTTCTTTTGCTTCAATCAACTTTCCAAGATTTTGCTTCCGCTTTGGCCAATGGCCGTGAATAAATGATACTTGGGGATTTGATCTTTGCGAAGGCGATGCTGATTTGATCATGATAGGTTCGTGCAAACTGACATGGGAAATGCTGGGGCGAAAGGTGTGGGTTTGGAGAAGGCTTACACGCCTACTGATGAGTGCGCCACGGGGATCGTGAAGCAAATCGATGAGGCGACTAGGGAGAAGATTGGAGGTCACTTCGCTGGTTGGAATGGAGAGGATTTCCCATGGTAGATGACTCCGAGGGATTGAAGACCTACAGCATTGTTGAATGGTTTCTATATGGCTCAGTTCTCGGTTTTAAAATCTGTTTTTGTTGATGTTGCTGCTTTATTGGCTGTTTTGTTTTGAAAGTCGGAGAAACTTATGTAGTATCTCCGTGTTGACTCTTAATTTCAGAGCGTGATTCACGCGCTTCACTGAACTCTGTGATCGGAAATCTCTCGAATGGTGAGTTCGTGATTTTCTATTCGCGATTCCAGATCTGAAGACATAGGCAGAAACTTTTCCTCGAGGCTTGTTCGTCGCTTCTCGTCTTCCTCAACCTCCACATCACCAGGAGTATCGGTCTCTGTCAACCTTCACGACAAAGCTCAACAATCAAGCATCCTTCTAAAGACCACCTTCATATTGGCTACGACCTTGAGCATCATTCGAAATGCTATTCTTTCAACTCATCCTAGCCGTTCTGAGCGTCTCGCTGTTCAACCTCACCCTTGCGCATGGCGATCAGAACGTTCCTTCCTCGTCAGATTCTCCAACGCTGGGCCTATCACCACTCGAGAATGTCTCGCAGATTCCAAATTCTCTTGAATCTTTGTTAAAGCCTGTGTTTACGTTCACTCCTCCTTTCGCCAGCCAGACCTTTGTCTCCATCTCGCTCCCATTATGTCTTCCTCATGATCCTACCTTGTCACCATTGGGCTGTCGGGAGCCAAGTACGAGTCTTTCACCAGCAAATACCCTGGCGCCCTCACCAACTCCTACCACTCTTGTCCCTCAGGCTACAAATGTCGTCTGGAAGACTGTGTTGGTTACTGTTACCCGTACCAGCACTGTTTGGCGATCAAGCGGTAATACATTCCCGACCTACGCTTACAAGAACAAGGGCAGACGATTCATGGACTGGAGAGAGTCTGCCACCCAAATCAGATCAGAGGACCAAGTCACCACCGAAGCCATCACCACAATCATATCAATTCTGGACACAAATCACGTACCTGAGAAACAAGGAACAACTTCTCCTCCCACACCAACGGACAAAGAGAATCTCGAGTCAACGACAACCCCACCAATAGGATATGGACAATCAAATGTACCACACCACTTCCTACCTGGAACAGCTCCAATTCCATTTTCTGCCAACTCCGCTCAGTCCTGTTTCGATCTCGAAGAAAAGACAGATATCGCAGGAGTCGGTGATGTCCTTCCCACGGAGAGTGTTCTGCACAGTACAAATATGATCATAGATCCCGGTACGACAATCAAGTGTTCTTTAACCACGATGACATCAAAAGAAAGTCCAATTTTGAGCCCAAATTCCGATACCAGTTCAGCTTCAAGCTCAACTGCAAGTTCAATAACAGCTTCTAATTCGAACGACCCATCCACCCAAACAACAACCGCCACAAGCACGGGGCTGAGAAAGATGGAACATCCTTACCTTTTGTTGGCTGCTTGTGCTGCTGGGGCAATGTTGTATGAGATGGGTGTTTGGTCTGAGAACGGCGCCGAGGAAGGAAAAGATGCCAAGGACGACAAGAACAAGAAGGGTGACAAGACTAAGAAGGCTGGTAAAGAAGGTGCAGCTCAAGATGCCAACAACGCTGAAGGCAGCAAGAGTGACAACAAAGCCAAAGAGAATGATGCGCTGGACAAGAAGAAGTCTGAGGAGTCTTTGAGCGAATGGAATCTTGTCTAAATGGAAAAGGATGGAGCGAGGCGTTTTGTTTGTTAGCATTTGGAAGTTTGGCAGTGACGGTAGCGTGGTGACGATGATCAAGACGGAAATGTCAGATGTTACGTTAAAAGCAATTGTATGATAAATTGGATGGAGAATATTCATCTTTTGAGAAACACCCTCAAACACTCACCCACTCGTAGACCATTGCTTTGCGATATTCACCGAATCCAGGCGGATCTGCAGGCTTTCAACTCTGAAATTCAGTCATGCCACGGAGATTTTCTGAATTGGCAATCAGTGGGGTAACTTTTACCCCACGCCTTCCACCCTCCAGTGCAAAAAAGTAATTGATGTTCATGTATAGAGGATTACCAAAATGCGAACTCCTTAATTGTTCAATAAACTTATATTGGAAAGGTTGTCAAACGTGTGTGAGTTTGGATATTTAGTTGTGCTTAGGTCAAGAATGTCCAGGTCGTCGTGTGGCACGAAGCCAGGACCACAGGCGACGATCGCCAAGATTGCATGGTACAAAACGAAAACGTATCTCCGATAGTTCGGACGTCACTTCAACAGGACAGATGCAGAGGGGATTACGATGCTGGTAAAGTGGTACATAAGTAACAGAATATAAGTTTATTCATTTCAATTAATCTTAAGCCACGTGGGCAACTCAGTTTCTGTTATTCCTGTGATGTTGGAGTGCTTGAGTTGAATCCGTTCTTTCTTCAGGTTTGAGTTTCGGTGCAACGAGTACAGTACAACACCGAGGGGGAAAACGGTTCCTCGATTCGGTAAAAACTACATTGAAAAAGGTTACACATGTGACGTTTCAGCGGAATCCCATGACTCCGATGTGCCGCGTCGTACCTTCTGTTCGTACGAGGCCACATACCAACATAGAGCTGAGCTTTCCCCGCAACTCCCCAATCTACTTCCAACACATCATCAAGACATTCACGAGCCCCAATTAATTTCGACATCATATCTACAATGGACGACCTCCGCAAAGCTCTCGGTTCTCACGCCACAGCTCAGATCCTTCTCCACGCCGCACTGTTGACACCCCCCTCAGCCCTGTCACACGCGAGACTTGCAGCTACGTTCCTCCCACTGATATGGAGCTGCAACATCTATGCCTGGAGCTTTGGCATCGGATACATAGCTTCTATTCATGCTTTGTGGGCTACCGAGCTTCTCCTCTTCCGGGATCCGCGAAAGGACTTTGCTCTGTTGCATTTTGGAACTCCTCCACCATCACCAGTGCCATCACCACCTCCTGCTCTTGAGATTGTCGAAGAGAAGAAAGACGATAGTGAGGAGGAGATCGTAACTGTAGCGGCCGTGGAAGATACATCTGCCGTGGAGGACAAAGAAGTCACCAAAGAGAAAGAGCCGGTCACCACCAATGGCTCGCACAGGATTGCATGGACAGAAGGCTACCCCGAATCATGGTGGAAGCGATTAGTCTGGGTGTCGAAACTCAACATCTCACTCCGGTACATCGGATGGGCGACATCCGACACGCAAATGGTACTCTACTCATCCCAACCTCCTCCTCCATCCAGCAAATCTCGGGCAACTTTTCTCTTCCAGAGACTCATCCTTCTCGGTGTCTGTATCGGCATCATGGACGTCACGAACCTCTACCAGTATTTCGATCCTTACATGCAAATCGAAACGCCTATTGATGAGCCATTCCCGCGTCGCCTGGGAAGTTTCTTCGCTAAGTACCACTTAGACTTCCTCTCTCCTCGGTTTATTCGGATCACTGTCCTCGGTCTGCAGCAATATTCTGTTTTCACTTTGATTGGTGTTATTCCGTCTTTGTTATTCGTGACGCTGGGTGGAGTTGGGTTAGTTGATGATTTCTGGGGAAGAATCGAGAACTGGCCGAGTATAATGGGGAATCCGGTTGCGATTGTTCAGAAGGGATTGAGGGGGTTTTGGGGCGTATTTTGGCATCAGTTGTTCCGTAATGTGAGTTCTAATTTGCCAGGTATAGAGTCACCGAGACGGGGTACTAACGACATCAGATCCTCACCGGTCCAGGCAGCGCACTCTCACGAGTTGATAGCCTCCCCCCACAATCAACACTGTCCTATACCATCCGGATCATCATAGCATTCGGTCTGTCCGGGGCTCTTGAGTCAACTAGGCTCCCTCGAGATATGCCGAGCATCAGCCCATTGCGATATGCATCTTTCTTCTGGATACATGGAGCTTGTGTACTTTACGAGATCATTTTGGTTCGTGGTGCTGCGAGGCTGGGTTTTAATGGCCCGAGACCGCTATGGGCTTCAGCTGCTTTGGCTTGTGCTAGAGTAGTCTGGACGGGAATTGTGCTGTATCATACTGTGCCGGTGGTTCAAGATGATCTGACGAGGATTTCGAGGTTGTTTGGGTTGAGGAATGTGTATCTGCTTTCGCTGCCTGAGTAGGCTTTTTCTCTGAGGAGACTTCCTTTTCTTTCACGTTGTTGTTTTCTGAGAGTAATTGAACTGGCACTTTGATTTGATTCACTCAACGGAATTGAAGTCGAAAATTATATGCGTGGTCTCAATTTTGTTGCATTTCGACGATTTGTGTTGTGTTGGCTGTGCGCGAGAGCTTCACGAAGCAATATTGGACTTTGGGTTTGACTTGAAGGCGGTCAATGCATTGAGTTGAATTTGCTTATGATAGCTGGAGGCAATTTGGCTTAGAGGATAGCCAAGGAGATTTTAGGTGTTTGATACCCCTGTATTTCTGCAAATACAGGCTAGATTCAAGCAAGCTTTGGGGATATTGCGATACCTACCTAAGTACCTAGGGACCGATGGTGATAAATTGTTCTCTTATTGAAATTTTTAATGTTACACACGATATATAAAAATAAATAAGAATCTCTTAAAATCTACAACTAAGTAAAAAAAAAAGGTAAGGAGAGAGGAGCTTTATATACAAAGGGGAAGCGCCATTGGCTCGTTTAATCTCGTTAATACTCGGCTAGGCCGGAATCCCGGAAATATGGCTCTGGGCGCTCCCAACTGTCACACCCATCACGGGGACGTACGATTGTTTACTTCCATTTAACGAGGTCCAATTAAATTACTCTCTTCTTGTACCTTAGTATCTTCGTACCTTCGTACTGTACCTCTTGGCTCTCTTCAACTCCCGAGGGAACAGAGGGGGGTGGGAGGGGAGTTTGAGGGGTGGGGCCAGGGCACCCTCAGCAAGTTCTCAACGTACCTAATACTAAATTAAGAAGAATAAATATGGGTGATGCTAAAGAGAAGAGAGGAGCTTTCAGGGTCGTGCTAGCTAGGCTAGCACACAGGTCATGTGATAGTTGGTGATTCACCCAACGGCTTGTCTTTTTTCAGTCACTCAACTTCTTCCCTGCGCAATTGTGTTTATGGCAGGGCTATCGCGCTCTCTATATCTCTCTTACTCTTCCATCGATTTATAACTACCACTGCATCCCCGCTCAGAAGATAGCTTGCCTCCCTCGCCGTATCGATCAGTGAGAATGGAGAAGGATGGACAGTCAGCAAGGCTCTGACCTGCGGCAGCCCCCTCAAGAGCCACATCCTTCAGTTCAGACGTCGCACACATCTCCGCAAGAGCTCGCGGAAATTGACAATGATGAGCGGCAGGTAGTCGAACATGCTGCAAGAATCCTGGGCTTGTCGTTTGATATTCTTTGCTCGTTTGGGTCCCTGGTCCAAAATAAGCAGCCGGCATTTCGACTCTCCAGTTCACACACTGGGACATCGCCGTGTGAGCTTTCCAAGACCCAGAAAGCAAACATCCAACTTGCTGCAGATATTCTGAAAACACCTTTCGATACCTTGATTACACTATCGTCGCTCGTGCAACCACGATTTTCAGCATCCGATAGCAATGTTGCCACGTCCGCAGAACCTGACCCAACACCTTCGGTCAGCGAGAACCCTCAAGCAACTGTACAAGATCCTCATCCTCCAGCTATCCATGATGATGTGGATCAAGCCCCTCTGACTATCAATCCCGCTCTCCTTAGTAAGGCCCTGACTTCATAATCACTCTTCTGTCGACGAGGTCTAACTTCATACAGCTGAGAGGACAATATCAAGCCAGGCTACTAGTTCTGACATGTTAACTACCCCACGATCGACCGAAAATCAAAGCTTGGATTTGGGGTCACCTCCGCAGCACGATCAATTCGCTGAAAACTCAGTAGAGCCTTTCCTTCACATACCAGGCGTGTATCCAACACTAGATGGCAATGCTCAGATTCCTCCCAGCGGCGACGAGAATATATTAGCTAATTGGAGCTGGCTAGCTTTGGAGGATATTCTGCAGAATGGTTCATTACAAGCAGAGCCTTGGAACGGAGCTGGATTTTCGGACCTGCCTCAAGCAATGCAATCAGAGGATTACGCCAATATCCTCGATGACGATCTGCAGTTAGATTTTCTGGACACGACGCTCCAAGGGGATTTTCCTATTGAAATATATATGACTTCCGGAATTGGCCAAGCTACAACAGACAATGCTTTTGCGCCACACCAACTTATTCCATCGAGTAGCTATAGTGTGAGCACCAAGCCCACACAGGTTATGCAGACTTCCTTCCAACCACCGAACTGGAACGCACATTCAGATCGCATCCAGCTTGGATATCAACAGGATATTCCACCAGCTGCGCCTTTGCAACTCAACAACACCATAGTCGAAAGTGATCTCATACCTTCAAGTACCGGGCTGGGCCTTCCCAAAGCAAAGAAACTTGCCCGCCGTACAAAAGTGCAGGCCAGCCCGGGTTCTCGAGCTGTCACTCCAGCCAGGGTAGAAAAGCCGACTCACCGAGGCAAGAAGCCACGTCGATCTTATGACCCAGACGAGAGAGCTGCGACTGCTTGTACCCGAGAACTTGGGGTATGTGCACGATGCAAATTTCAGAAGAGCAGAGTAAGCCCCACAAAAGGACTGCGTAAGCACATGACCTAATACTTCCCCAGTGCGTTCGAAATCCACTTGATCCGGATGGGCCTTGCACGAGATGTCTTTCGGATTCTTCGATTGTCAAAATTCCATGTTTGCGGAAGAAAATTGCAGATGCGAGGTTTACGCCTGCAAAAGACCGACCTGAACCGTACTGGACGACCCGGTGGTCAAGCATGGATGTCAAAGAAATTGATGTCTGGGCGTCATCAGAAGTCCGAACCATCATTCTAACGCAAGACGTCGGTTCAGCGAAAGATTTCCTAACGGTTCGGATGATTATCCCCATTCCGGGAGATTCATTGACCAGAACTTGGTTGTCGAAGGCAACCGGCGAACGACTATATCATCAAACAGCCCCATGGGGGATCCTGAACATGGCTCAGACAGCACATGAGCTCAGCCTCAACATAGAAACCACATCGAGGATTTCATCGACCATTTTGTCGATCCAAATGAGAAACTCTTGATCGACACGTACCGGATGGCATTCCGCCTATCCACTTCAAGCAAGGTATGGATCATGGTTTGGCAAGACGAAGAAATCTCTAACATACCTCAGGTTGAAGAGGAGAGGGTTCTCCTTCGTCAGCTTCTCCGTCTATGGGTTGCAACTCGCCGGGGCAACAGGCCACAGAGGGTCATCGGCGAAGAGAAGCTAGGTATGCTTCCACAAACACTTGACCGAAGTAAGTATGACTATGGAGAGGTTCCAGTTCCACCAATTATCGGCTTCGTCCTCATTCTTCACCACGGTGAATCACTGCACCCTATCACTTCAACCAGTAACTTGAAGAAGCGATAGAATGTTCCAGACTACAACATAACTGGCTGCCCATTGCTTGGTCGGAGCTACTATCAGTTAACAAGTGGGCCATCCATGAGCTGGACAGAGATGCAAGACTGCGACGGAGCATACACGGAACTCCGACATGTCTATAGAAAACCTATCGACGCAACACTCCTCAGGGTCAACAAGACTTTCCATCAAACTGCGAGTTGTATGCTCTACGGAGGCAACTTGCTCTCATTCAAGATGCGCAAGAAGGACTGGAAGCACAGCCCAGGAACCTGCTACTTTAATGGCAAACACTATTATCTACATAAATCATCCCCTGAGAAACCCAGCATTCACTTGTCCAACATTGATAGCTTGGCAGCTATCCATCAAATATGGCACTTGTAGGCTCTCCCTGGCTGGATGTTCCACGACTAGTTCCTGCGCTTCTTGTACATAATCGGTGCTTGGAATGCTGCTCTAATCCGAACCCTCCACTTCAAAGGAACCGTCCTCCTCCACGATTGCAGCACTGAACACTTTCACGAGGACTGTAGTGATGACCTGGTGCATAGTCTCTGGCTCTATATGCCGTTTATTAAGGAGTTCTGCACTGGTTTGAAAACCCTCCTCATCGATTTCAACGATGACTGCTTTGGCGGTCCTCCTGCCCAGGCTCGGGATCCTGATGAGCCCACTCCAACCGAGGAATCGCTTAAGTCACTCCTCGAACAAGGGATTATGCGGATCCGCAGTCTCAGAAGACTTGAGGTCAAGTATATCCAAAATGAGACCCCCGAATTCGCCAAGCCAACAATTGGTCTAGTTGCACAGAGAGCCAAGGCCAGAGCTGCGGCGGCCACGAAGTGGGATGCCCATATGCTGAAGTTAAAGAGCGCTCGTGGGGAGGGTACTACGCCAGGCCGTGACTTATGCAGTAAAGATCGCGTTTCAGCAGAATGCTGGAACCTCTGTAATTTCTGTGGTGAATTTGGGCATTTCCGGAAAGGCTGCTGGAGAGCTGAGGAAGAGTGAGCTGGGGGTTTTTCTACTGCGGCATCGCGCTTCTCTTACTACTTGCATTTTCTCACTCATGCGTTTGTTTTGCTTTTCATTCTGCATTTCGGTTTTCCTTTTGCATGGTCCAGCCCGCATCAATGTATGGTATATCACATCCTTCGTATTGGCCGGCACGCTGGAGGGGGAAACTGGCAATGAAGGACGTCTGAACAAGTCTTGAAGAGGACCAGAGATATTCCACGAACCCTACATCACCATAGAAAATCAAGTGCAAAACTCCTCATCAAGCGCTTATTGTGCAAAACTTGATATGTGAAATCTACCTCCGAAACCTGGTGTGAATCTTTTTTTGGTTTGTCTTCACAACGAAGCTAAGCGAGCCCCTGAAAACAATCAACAAGCGCCGAGCGGCTGACCGCGGAGAAGGTTTTGGCAATTTAGGAAATCTTAACATAACAGCCCACCCGTTCATCCATGAAACAGCTTTGAACATTCCGATGCGAACTAAACCACTTCTCATCCTCGTTGAGCTCTCTGTCTAATTTCCAAGCAGCGAAATGTGAGCATCGTTCAATAATTGGAACTCTGGGACATGGAAAAGTAAACCTTGATAATTTCCTGTGAGTTGCGATGCTTTTGGATCCATGGTTAGGCGCCACCGTGATCATAGAGTTTTCCGAGCTCTTCAATAAGAATGAACCAGTGCTCGGTACGCTGATCTGAAAGGATGAGGATCTACATCCGCATCTGAGTTTGGCATCTATGTTTATAATTATAGGAAAAGGTTCTGAAATAAAAAGACAAGTACAAATCATGGGAACGATTGAAAAGCACCAGTCATGTCACGATAAGTCAAGTCAAGTTAAGGGTTGAGGTAATAAACAACATCACATCTAATATCATTCTTCCTAAACCTAGACCCAAACTCAAATCCAAATCCAAATCCAAACACCAAATCAGAACCCAAATCCAGAACTCAAGACGCACAAGAAGCGAGAGTAATCTATCTACCGCAATCCCCAACCCACGCTATACTTTTCAACCTCATCTTCCTTCTCTTCGTCTCCCTTTTCTTCCCCACCAAAAAAACGAAGGTAATGTCGTAATTCTTACAAATCCAAAATCCGAAAGCTAAAACCAAATGCGCCTTCCTGCTGTCCTCCGTCCCATCCTTATCCCCTCCACCCCCTTTCATACCTTCGTTCCCCCACAAGAAAAGTAAAACCCCCAAACCACCGAATCCAAACCGCTAAACGCATCCATCACTAAAATTCAAAGCTCCAAACCCGATCAGAGTAGATAAGAGCAGAAGAAGAGAATCACCGCTCCGGACTCCCCCTCCTCTCAATACTCTCCACCAAATCCAGCACTTTACTCTTCGCTTTCCTGGTCGGACTATCCTCCCTCGCAACCTCCCTTTCCATCTCCCTCTCCATCTCCTTCTCCATCTCTCGAACCCTCTCCCTCTCACTCATCCTCCCCTTCTGAACCTGCACCTCGACATCATGATCAAAGACAACTTCTTTCCCCTCGCCCTTATCACCCATGCCTGTCTCTTGCACCTCCTTAAGATCCCTAAGACCATCACCATCAACATCAACCAACAAAGCTTCCCCTTCCCCCCCTCCATCCCTCCCCATCTCCTCATCAGCACCACCACCACTCGGAAGCGGCATAACCAACCCCCTCAAACTCCTCCTCCCACTTCCCTTCTGGCTCCTCAAACTCCCACCCGCAACACTACTAGCTCCCTCACTCCTCATCTCATCCTCATCCACATTAACAACCCTCAGCCTCTCCTTCGGAACCGTAAACATGACCTGCACGACCCGATTCTGCACCGCCTGCTCAATATCCCAATCCTCATCATCACCATCATCACCACGCATGTCCTTACCAGTCACTGGATCATCCGTATAATGGCGCTGGAATTGTGGCGTGTGATCATTAGTGAAGGTATTAGAGCGTGTATTAGCGCTGAGGTCCGCGCTATCTTCCCAGTCGCTTTTGCCTTGTTTGCGCCGCCAGAGTGTAGCGCCTGCGCTGACTGTGCGGCGAGGAGGATGCTGTCCCACAGATTGGTCTCGCGTAGGGCTTACGTCTCTGTAGATTGGGGAGTGGGGGTTGAATGTCTCGCCACTTTCGGCGTTATTGACGAAGACTCGGCGGAGACTTCCTAGCCAGCCTGCGCGGCCTTTACCTAGTGCGAAGGGTTTGCTTTTTGAGGGGCTGCCTTGGATGAATTCCGGTTGGGAGCGGGTGGGAGAGTATTCGCCTGCTGACATCTCGTCGATGGGTCGAGGGAGGAGTGTCTCGCCTTCTGCTTGTAGGATGGGGAAACTGGTACGTGCGGTGTTGAAGGAGCTTGAAGAGCCACTTCCTGCACTTCTTGGGAGCGGCAGACCGGTATTGGTGTCGAATATAGGGGTCAGGTTTGAGCTTCCAGTAACGGTGGATGCGAATGGGTTCATGCCTGTGATGAATCCTCTGAGGGAGTTTGATCTCGACCGTCCCTGAGAGCTAGATCCCGATCGAGAGACACTCACTGTGGAGATGTTGATACTCCGGTCAGTGCGTTCGCTGAGGTTGCTTGCTGTGCGGCCACTTTCTTCTTCGCCATTCACAGAGCTGACGGTTGTGGCAGCAATCAACTGTGCACGTCTCGTAGGAGAGATCCTTCCTACATTGGAATGGGATCTAGCTTGGGAATTGAGAAGTGCATCCGCAGCAGCCCAATCAGAGACCCATTCTTGAATCTCCCTCTCACGGGATCGTGCTGGACTTTCTGCTTCAGAGCTGCTGACACTGCGATTCCGGCGTATCGGTGCAGAGAAGTTGGCTGGAGGAGGATCTTTAAATGGATCAGAGTACCGATTGCTATCAGCTGGACCGGGTGTGAAGTTCGGGTCTCCAATCGCAACGCCGACACCATCAACCGGGTGATGCGTTTGATCGTCTTCATCTGCCTCATAGATAGGATGGATTGGTCCAGCTGTCCCAAGACTATTCGCTCGGCCATTGCCATTTCCATTGCTGAAATCGAAAGTTGGAGTAGGCTGATATGCTCCACGAGCGTTTCGAGAATGCAAAGGCTTCCGAGGGATCTGTTTTGGAGGCAGTGGAATCTGTCCTCTGTCTCCAAGTCCATGGACACCAGAATTCAGATTCTCATATCCAGCCACAGCGCTATTGGACTCATAAATAGGATCACCTCTCTCTCCATTGTCATTCCTTCCATTCCAGCGGCCATTCGACCATGGAAACCCGCCACTCTGGCTCATCTCACGGCTAGGAGACTCGTAGAAATTCGCAGCTCCGAGACTTAGATTCCGAAGATCCTTTTCTCGTGCTTCCTTTCTCCTGCGATTGAGTCGGCGGTTGTAACAGAAGTACACCAGGAGCGCACCAAGGATAGCTCCTAATCCCAGACCGAGACCTGCACCGAGTCCGACTTTCGTTGAGGTTGATTTGGACTTGGAAGCAGATGAGGCGCTGGCGGAGCTACTGGCCATAGCAGCCACGTATGCTGGATTAGTATAATCCGTCGTCCATGTCATGCTAGTAGCATTGAAGAACTGTGCTTGAACCCCCGAAGCAGTATCTCTCTTCGAGTTCCCGGAGGTTGAGATATTGTAACCACCAAGCACCATCATGACATTCCCAGGCAACATGACAGCACCATGGCCATACATCCCATTTCCAGACGGTTGTTCATCTGGAACAGTCCACTTCCAATCCCCCGACCCTCCAAACCCCTGACCCAGATGCAAGACCGCAAGTTGTGGATCCGCCGCTTGAGAAACGTCACCCACCCATCCCCCAAGAATAACAATACTCGATCCATCCTCAGTCAAGACAGCCGTGTGTCCAGACCTACTATCGACCTGCGTAACTGCACTCTTAACAGCCAATTCCGTATTCTCATTCGATGTCCCAGGAGAATCCACAGTGACGAAACTCCAACTCTCCTCTGGCAGACTCCAGATCGCAACCTGGCTCATATTTATAAAAGCAGTTTGTGTGTGTCCCCCCACTAAGACGAAGCTCTGCTGCTGTGTCTCGATACCCGACCCATTCGAATACGTTGGCGTCAGTCCTGTAATGGAGAATCCAGCTTCCGCAATTGGAGGACCTCTGGTTATAGGGAGTTCGAGTGTGTACGTCATCTGCTCGGAGGATGTCGAGGGTGTAAGTCGTAGCATGTGATTCGAGTATGAAGCTGCAGATTGCCAAGTCGAAGTCGTGGCTACTCCGGTCGGACACATACCTCCGAAAACGTAGATCTTTGTTTGCGATGCATTGGCATTGACAAGTGTCGAGAAGCTGAAGGCTGTGGATAGGAAGTCTGCGCCGGGCAGAGAAGCAGCTGTTACTCCGCTGCCAGTGCTTGTTATTTCTTCCGCCCATATTCCGTCCCCGATTGTGCTTGTATTGGAGGGAGTGAAGCGCCATAATGCTGTGCTGCTAGATGTTGCGCAAGATCCGGTGTACACTGATATTTCCCTTAGAGAGGATATAGATGGGATGAACGCATTGCTTTTGTTTCTGAGGAATGGCAGATCCGAGGAGATGATATCGAGGGTTAGAGTTGAGGGCGAGACAATCGAGGATATATTAAGTGACACAAACTGGGTGGTATCGGTACCGATTGGGAGGAATGCATATGCAAGATCCCTATTTTTCGAAGTAGTGGGTGGAAGCAGGATAGTCGTTGGGTTGTAGGGTAATGATTGGGAAGCGACGGTGTGGACAAAGACACATGTCCAGAGGGCGACGAGGTTCTTCATGGTGCAATGCGATACCTTGCGATGCACTGTTCGTCGAGAGAGGGGCGATTAAAACCGGGGATATAGGATATGTCGAATGGATTCGTATTTCGATCACATTATCGATAATTCGTTTTCCCTTGCCTTCCCGTATTGACAGTTGACAATTGACAGTGAGTTACCTCGTCGTACCCTCTGCTCATGCGCCGTCCCGTTTGTGTATTTTGGCTCAACCGAAATAAACAAACAAATAAACAAAACAATCTTCGCTCCTTCGCTCCTTTCTCAAGGCAAAAAAGAAAGATGAAGCAATTCCGAGATCAAAAATCCGTATCGACGTCTCCAATCGTCAAAATGACCATCACAAGAGTCGTGGAGTGGGTAGTAAGTAGACAGGACAAGTAGATCAGATCAGATCAAATCTCGGACCTCAAAAGCGACCTGGCTCATCCTCCTGTCCAGCCCATGTAAACACACGCCACCACGCCCCACACTACACTCTATCGCGGACTTCCGGACCAATCATGGAGATATGTTCCCCTCACGTTTGAGGGTCCAGGCTTGCGCCATTGATGATTGCAGGGATTGGGTTGCTGTGGTGATGGGGTAAACATTTCTTGTGAAATTTCTGAGATGTTGTGAACTTGGGTAAGGATCCCTTCGACTTGGTGAGATTAAGTAAGGTGCCGAGATCCGTTGATTGCTGGATTGGGATGGATGGATTGGACTGTGAAGTTGAAGGTTGAATTGAACAATGGATTTGTCGCGTTCAGTAATGTAATACGTGCTTTTCAAGCTTCGAAGGATGGGTCTTTGCCTCGGCCGTGCTCACGATTACGCATCATGCCCTGTCAGAGTGGGCACAGTTCAGCGGGGTAGCTTCCCCAGATTTTGCCCCTCGTTCCCCTCACTCTGGAATCCCAACAACTCCTGCTCTTAAAATCATTGATTAGATACTATATACTCCAACATAATTCCCAATTCCCCACAACCACAATTCAAACATTCCCGAAGTCTCAAAAGAAAAAAAAAATGCCACTCTGCACAATCCACCTCCTCTCCCTCCTCGACCCCCTCCCAACATTCCTCCAAACCCTCTCATCCACGCCCTTAAAACCACTCACCATCTCGCGCGTCATCAGATGGATAATCCTACCTACAAGCCTCTCGACAGTGCCTCTCCTCGCGCAGAACATCCACTGGGATATCCTACTTATCCTTCCATCGCCTTCTAATACCTCCCTCCCCGCAAGCTTGCAAAAGCAGATCAAGCATCAATGGAGTATCGAAGCCGGCGTCCCAAGCCGTTTGTTAAAAGACTATGAGGCGAGGAATAGGAGGTTATTGTGCCCCGAGAAGGGGGATGTTCCTTCTTTGACGGGGAGTTTACACGGTTTGGCGGAAGGCCATGGAAGTGGAGCTGGAGGAAAGAATAAGATCCTAAAAGAGAGTTCGCAGGATCTGGAATTAAGTCCTGAGTTACTCTCCTGGATCGAAGAGTTTAGCAGTGGTGGCGGTGGTGATGGTGAGGGAGGCACGAAAGAAGGGAATGGTGCGGTATCGATGTTGAATCTACTTGCTTTTAACGACGGCATGAAGGAGGAGTATTTGAAATATGGGAGGGCTTTTGCGGAGAGTGCGGGAAGGAGGAGGGGTGGGCTGGCGAAGATTGTGGGGAGTGTTGTTAAGGGGGATAGGGATGTGGATGGGACGGGGGTTGATAATGGGAAAGGGAAAAGAAAGGAGAAAGGAGAAGGATGGGATGAGATTGCTCTCGCGCATTATCCGAGTTTGTGGCATTTCGCGGATATGCTTGCTAGTGAGGACTATCAGGATGTTAATCGGAGGCATAGGGTTGGTAGTCTGAGGGATACTTGTATTCTCTTTACGAGTGAGGTTGGGATTGAGGAGTTGATGGGTGGGAAGGTTAAGTTGTGAGGCGTGAGGTTTGGAGGAGAACGTGGAGAGGAAGGAAGACGTTAATGCGTGTATATGAGTACACGGAGGTTTTGACTCTAGTGGGTAGATACACAAAGATTTTGATGTAAAGATTGTGTTTTTATGATCATAAGGTTTTGCCTTACCTATCTCCATCAAGATCCAATGTTATAAATCCAAGGCCGTTCAGGCAAGCCCATCCAGCGCCTTTAAAAGGTATACAGTAGACCTCGAAACTCCCAGTTACTCATTTCTCCATTCTCAAGGACATACAAAGCAAGTAGTCTTACTATTACAGGAATACAAATTTCATCCCTTCAGAGTCCTGAAAACTCCTCCAATTCTCTAATTTACGTCTAGATTCAGATACAGCAATCCATTTATCTCATCCATGTGGCAGGCAGCCCCGATAGGTGGTTCGTCTGCCATTTCCACGTGCAGGTGGTTGGAGTAAGAAGGTGTGTAGACTAGAGGAAATAAAGGGAGGCGAGGAAGTACAGTAAGGTTAACTAAAGAAAAAGAAGAGGGAACTTAATAGGTAGAGAAACGCCGAATGCTCTAAATGAAGAGAGGAAGATGGAGGGAGAGAGAGAGAAGCGGTACGCATGAACTTGGTGCGGTAGGGAATTAAAGTCTCACTTTGAGCAGCAAACAGTTATAAAGTGAGAAGAAGGAAACAAAGAGGAGCGCCGGCCCACCAACCAGGAAACGGATATGAAAAGGATAGAAAAACGACCGCCATCATTTCCCTAAGCTGCCTTTAGTAATGCCACGCTTACCTTACCTCACAACCAGACAGTCTAATAATCCAACGTTTCCATTCCTCTCCTCTGGACGCAACCAAACCCCATTCTCGAACAAAAAGGAGCAAAAACCAAGTGGGTGGAAGGGATGCTCTAGACCTCCACTTAGCCAAACAAACTGTCACCCAGGAAGAGTCTTCTAACTTCCTCGCCCTAAACATATCGTACCGTCCTCCGTATCCGTACCCGTACAGTACGACCTCCTCATCCAGAGCCTCAAAAAAGCAAGCCCGAAATCGCAAATCAAAACAGCACACCACGTCGCCACCCACCCACCTTCACCTCACCACACCCGAGGACTTCATTTCATCACCTACTGATTGGCCAAGACAAGACGTAAATAGCACGCACTGCCTTGCCATTATCCGGATTCCGAGCCCGCCTCACGTGAGAACTACTGCAGGTACAATTCGTATCGTATTGGATTAGAAAGAAGGGTCCGGTCGCGTAGATACGAGGCTCTTGTGCTGGTGGTGTGGTGTGGTGGTGGTGTGGGTGTTGGTTGGCGTGGTGTGTAAACTCAATTGAGACGGATGTTGTGGAGAATAATAGAATGCAGCTCTGAGGCTCCGAGGTGTGTGGTGTGTTGTGTTGTGAACAGATGGGATGGGATGGGATGGGATGTGAAGATGAGGTTGTATGTATATGTACGGACTACGGTAGGTGAAGTATACAGCAGAGAAAGAAAGAGGGGAAGTGAGGAAGATATCTCGGTGGCGGGATGGTGCTTGATACGATACGAAGAAGACCCCGCATGTTATGCCCTGTCAGTACTGTACAGACTGCATGAAGCCACAACGCGGGTGAGCTGCTTGATACAAACATGTGTAAACCAGCAATTGATAAGAAATCTCATTCCCTGTTAAATACAAACAGATAAACAACGCGATAAAAACACCCAAAAGCTAGAAATAAACACACAATCTCTATCTCACCCATCATCATCACCATCCGAGCTTTCCAGAAAGAATCAATAGTTTGTCTGTTCTAGTGTTGTCTCTCCCAGATCAAAATCACACAAAGCTGACAAGACAAGAGAGCGAAGGGAAGAGGGGGAGAGCAATGCCGCTTTTTCACAATTGCAGGCTGCAAGCAGGAAAGCGGAGTTCTACCGGGATTGCAGTGCAGTGCGGTCGTGCATTGTCTGTTCGCCCATGCATTGGACTGGGCAACTAACTGTGCTGTGCTGGGGTACTTCCAAGGTTTTGAGTAGATTGGCTTTATTTAGTCTTTTCTTTGTTTATTTTATCAAAGATAAGGCCGGGAAGGGAAATAAGGCGTGGTTGAGGTCGTGCGTGCTCTTCTTATATCCGTAAGAAGGGAACAGCAGATTTCCTTCAAAAATATGAGCGAAGATGGGGCGGGATGGATGTTAACGTTAATAATTGTAAGATAAACCAAAGCCTTCACCAACTTGCAGAAAAGGGATAAGCGGAAATTAATCTTTTTCAACGGTAGAGAGATCGTGATCGTGATCTGCGCCTGCGCCAAACTGTAAGCAAGCCACGCAGTTTCAAAGTCCAGTTCAGTCCAGCTGTGTTGGGTTCGGTTCGGTTAAGAAAAAGAGAGAGAGACGTTACCTTTTCGGGAATGAGTACTGGTTCTCTTCATCTCGGCGCCATGGGAAAAGGGAGACGCCGATGCCTGCCGTGTGTAGGAGTGGTTGTGGAAGTGGGTTTGAGGTGGGCCAATAATGACGATGGCGATGCGCGATCGACTGGACCGGATTCGCCTAGGTGGTGATGGTGAGAAAACAGTTGATCGTATCGCTTCACGATTGATTTGGAAGAATATCGTATGAGGTCTACATATCACCAGCTTCAATCCTCCCTCATGCTTCAACGTTCACATGTTGCTTGCTTCCTGTCAAGACTGCACCGGGCTTAGTTGGCTGTGAGCAATACGAAGTCTGCGTGTGGATGCTTCATGGGAGGGTGTGGTGGGATGACTGGATGACTGGGTGGTGGTACTGTACGAGTTGCCGCTGATAAGCTAACACGAAGACAAGCTTTCCAGACACCCCACATCATACGATAGCGTGGCGCTCAGTCCTTTTTTAGCACTCCTGTCTGTCGTCATTTACACAAAAACTCGGATGCGAGATGCGAGATTACTTTGATTCAGCCAGTCAGATCACGGCAAGACGAGACAAGACAGGACGTCAATATTGGCTCGATTAGGATGTGATGGTTTTGAATGGTGGATAGTACATCCAATCAGAATGAGATCTTGATTTGATTTGAATTTCGAAAATGGATAAACCGGGAAGTGAAAGAAAGACCACCCCTGACAATATCGCTCAGACCGGCCAAATGTCGCTTCACCCCGGCCTCTTGGACGGCTGCATGGCAAAGGTACAAAGTAAACCGCAAAGGGAGAATTGCATAACTTAGAGTGGTATTATGCAGGGATAAGGGATGTATAATTCTTGTCGGTTTCTCCATACAGAAAACAGGATGGATTGATTGCAGTTGAGGTTGAGTTGAAGCCGCTGTTTTCCTCGCTGCTTTATTATTCAGACCTGCCTGCCTGCCTGCCTGCCTGCTCGTGAATCAACATGACATGCACCAGTTCTCTGGTTTTGATAAAGTTGGTACCAGTGGTGGTCGGCACAAGGCGGCAGAGAAGAGGCATGACTAGGATTAATCCTGTCCTACGATACATACGATAGACACGCCGATGCTTGTTGACTTGCCCGTCGAATCGCCTTGCACAATTCCTCGCTCGTTTAACAGAAGAGGAGGAGGCTGCATAACATAACAATTATCCCCTCCTATCCTCTCCTCTCCTCTCCTCCTCCGCACGCCAATCCCCTTCAGTCCGTTCTCCTCGGCTTGCTGGCTGGCTGGCTGGCTGCCTTGGTTTTTTGTTTCCTTTGAACATCCACATCCTGCATCCTCCCCTTCCCCTTCTCTCCCTCTAAACTCAATCCACTTCTTACTCCGACGACTAAGAAATCAATCATTCTCACCTACACTCGCTCTTGTTCCTTCTGTCCCTCGCTGGCTACGAGTCGTTTCCGAATTCTCCAGATCTTTTTCTAGTCCATCCGCCGTCCTCCAGCGCACGCGCGCGAGACCGAAAGCCGCTGTCTCAACTAGGACCCAAGCCAAAAGCCTCCCTTCCAGCGCTAAATCCTTCACCCAGGTCGATTCTGCACCGCACTGCACTGACTGCACTTCGCCGGCAACGTCAAACCCAAGCAACCAAAAGAGACCACCAGAGACCATCTCACACCAGAACTTGCCGGACAGCAGGCTAGAAAGGTGCTGATCTCCACGGCGGCCCTTCTTTGTCTTGTCTTGCCCTGCCCCCTCTGCGCACTCAACACCTTTTACACTCGTTCAATTCTCTCGTACCGTCCTTCCTCACCTTCGTTTCTCTCCCGTCACCTCATCACCTCACCTTTCTCCAAACTTCGCCCCCACTGTGTCGAGTCAACACAAACAGCGAGTGACCACGACGGATTGATATGGCGGTGATTGCCTTGTGACATTCACATTTCTCGCCTTTTCCAATGGGATACCTTGATTGATATTCCTGCCGACCTGTTTGCATTCCACGGCCGATATCCCTCCCGCACATCGTCATCTGCACCGTCCGAGACACCTTCTGCCAACAACTTCGAAAATCCGCAGAGTCTTCCTCCCTCCTTTCAACCACGACACGATGGCCTCCTCAACAACCTGGTCTGCACGACTGACCCTCGCCGCTGTATTCCTCCTCGCCATCTGCCATCAAATCGCTGCATATGATGTGGTCTACTGCGCGAACTTCAATACGGCAGAAACTCCAAGAAGTAAGCCGCCCGCAAGATACTTTTGGGAGACGACGATACTAATAAGCATCTGCAGATTTCAGTCTCTACCAGACAAATAGTCTCTGCTACGAATACTGTAACGGCGATACCGACCTCCAGTCCAAACAATATGCTCTCGCGGTTGTACAATTCCAAGGATGCTGGTGCACCGACTATGCCCCTACGACCACGACAACTGGCTGTACCCAGACTTGTCCAGGCTGGCCCGGGGAGCTGTGTGGCAATACATCCCCTGTTCTGTATGGATATGTCGAGTTGCCTGCCTCTATTTCAGGTAGTCGAGGACCATCGTCATCTACATCTTCAAGTGCCAATCAAGTTAGTATCCCAGGACATATCCCCTTGTTTTCCTTTTTATATCGCCTGCTGGTCTGCGCCTTTTCCAGGCAGTTTTTTGACTAGAATCTGGCAGGCAACGGTAACTTCCTCTGTGACTACGTCCTCGACGACGGCTAGCTCTATGTCCTCTTCAACCGTATGAATCTTCTGCTTATTTCGAGATCGTCTGCGAGCTGCAGATGCTGAGATTGATTTCACGCTCCGGTACTGACTATTCATAGAATACAGAATCGACTATGACAACGCAGCAATCTTCGTCTACCGCCTCCACATCCTCCACATGGACTCCGACCCCAGTCACATCTTTAGAAACCATTACAGGCCAGGTCCGTACAGTGACAGTAACGCCTACCGTACCTCCGAATGCACAAGCAACCAATGGACTCGCACCAGCGAAGAAAGGTAGTGGCAATGGACTTAGCACTGGAGGGGCTGTTGGACTCACGATCGGACTTGTAGCATTGGTTGCTATCATTGCTGCAGCCATATTCTTCTTCCTACGAAAGCGTCGTCGGGATCAGGAGGCTGCGGAGACCCTGAGTAGGAGGGGCAGTTCAGCAGGGTTTGGGGCAGCTGCAGTACCATCAAGAACGATGAGCGAGAACTCAAGATACGTCCTGGGAACAGATGGCCGACGAGTGGTAGAAACATGGGAGCCAGGAGAGACCGCAGAGGTTAGAAAAAAGCCGACTGATCCCCGTAGATCAACGATTAGATCCATTCTCGCCCGTCTACCAAAGAGGTGACAACAAGAGTCGAGAGAGCGTCAACACAATCCGAGACGACCACGACTACTCTAGGCGGATGGTAACGGGTGGTACTGGCATCCTTCGAGCCACCAATCCCGACTAATGCATTTTTCTTTTCCTTACGAACACGAATGTCACGACACTTTCCTTTTTTACAATACACCTACATACAGGATTTGGACGTCATCCCACCCTCTTTTTGCGGTTTGCGTCGGCGTTACAGTGGTACGGGCTTGGGTCATCACATCACAATGTCCTGGGATTCTCTCTAAAGTCGAAAGGGTAATTAAGCGAGGATCTGGAGGGAGGGGGCGGAGGAAGCTTTTGCATGCAGCCATCCCATGCCACATTTTCATGGCTTGGGCCTGCCGGTCGGTGTTCACTAGTCACTCAACATGGTCTTCCCCTTTTTTTTTCGATTCATAATTGTAGTTATAGACGCATATTCCGGGAGGTGGGTTTAGGTGGTGGATAGGTGGCGGCAGGTGTTGGATTTCAGGAGATCTCTTCGATGGTTGATGGATCGATGCGATTATGGGAGATGGAGATGCAGATGGTCCCCTGGTTCAGCTGCACATGCACGGGGTAGAGTGCTTGTGAGTGTGGCGTATTTGAGGGAGAGAGGGAGTACATGCGAGAGAGAGAAAGATAGCTTGTACATAAAAGACCAAAAGGGGAGCAGCGGAAAGGACCAGACAGAGCACAAACTTGCTGGCTGGGGAATGCGTATACGAAAGAGGTTCCCCGCGTCTCTTGATATCTTTATTTTGTTGTGAAATTTTGTGCGAGAGGTGGTGAATGAGGTGGTGATTCTGCTCGTTGGAACTTGTTCTTGTTCGTCGCCCATGGATGGATGGTATTGGTATGCAAGATAAAACAACAAGGTGTGAACACGCCACTTTCCATACCGTACGTACTTTATTTTGTTCTGTTCTGTTTACTTTCCTTCCCCCCCCCCCCTCCCTTCCCCAACAGTACCAAGGAAAGTATAGTATGTAAACACTCTGCAACTCAACTCCCCTCTTCGTCAACATCTCATCTCATAAAAATCAAATCATATCATATCATATCATATCATATCATCACCTAAACTAGCTAGGTAGCTGATGTGTTTACAAAAGTCTAAGTCTTCATTGGGTAATGGGTCGTGGAGGGGAACGAGACAAATGAGGACATTATCTATATTATTTTCATCTCAAAAAGGTGCAGTGGATCGATCGGGTTGTGTGAGAGAATGAGGAATGGAGGAAGGGGGAAGGGGGGGGAGTGGCAAAAAAAAAAAAGAAAACTTAAAGCATCTGCATCAAGGTGCGTCTTCCCTGGTCGGTGGATAACCTTCATCTTGTGGACATATTTCTCTAGAAACAGAGACCAATTATCAAGTCTAGTAGACTCTTCTTTTTTTTCGAGGTCTGTCTTTAAAACAAGACAAGATAAGATGGCTGGGTTGATCGGTAAAGACGGTAAAGTCAGCGTCATCTAAGCAAGTATTATAGTAATTTCTCCCAACGCCCCAAAAACCAAACCACTCGTCTCCGTCTCTAACTCCGTAGGCTAGGCTAGTAGATTCTGTTCTGCTGAAGATAATAATCTGGATAGGAATAAAATTGAGGGGTTTCCCCCCCCCCCCCCTCCCCCCCCCTCCCTTTCCGTCGGTTAGATCTAGTTAGTTAGTGTAGTGCTACTTCATAACCAAACTCCCTGACTCCTTAGAACCATCGACATGCAAGATAAAGGGTCAGTCAAAGTCAGGGAACATCATCAAGGTAGGGGCGGTGGTTAAGTTGTCTTTCAACATCTCGACAGCGATGTCGCATCTTTCGTAGTGATTCTCCCATTTCCTTGGTAGATCTTTGTTCCATAGTCTTAAGGTTGCTTAGTGCGTTGGGCCGGCCTTAGTAAGGTTGTAAGTCACCACCTTAATGGGTGACATCTGATGTCCTCAACGTGGTGTGGTGTGGTATAATAATAGTAAGCTATTTGAAGGGGGGGGGTTGGGGAGAAGAGGTTGGCGTTGGCCTGGGTACCTAGTTGGTTTTGCTTGCTGAGAGCCCTTGTTCTATTTTGGGGGGAGGAGGAGTGGAGTGTAGTGTAATGGATAGAATGGTACGGATGGGATTAGTTTTGAATGGTTTGGAGGAGGTTTTGGAGATGAAGAAGTGTGGGAAATGACAATAGAATAAGAAATGAACACTTTGGTTACAACTGGCAGCAGCAGGCAGCAGTTTCAAAGTTCAACACCTAACACATCTCATCTCAATCCCCCCCTCGCCCGCCATTCTTCCTCCGCGCAGCTCTGCTTTTACAGGGGTTTTTTTTCCGTCCATAAATGAATAAATACATTCTCTTTAACTGGGGGCTTTCGGATGTTATGAGAAACTTTCCCCACTTACTGTCGTCTCTGGAGAGTTTTGTAGTGTGTGTGGTGTGATTTACTGGCACCACGGTAGGAAGGGGTTATTTACATGATTCAAGCAAGAGGTATGATTTGTAACTTCTGTCGTGATCGCAAAGATGGAGAATTGAGAGGAGAGGAGAGAGTGTGGATTGCTTTTGTCGGTTTGAATATGAAAATTTGGATGTATGCATGTATGGATGTGAAGGTGAAAGTGAAAGTGAATGTATCGGGGGGGATTCAAAGATCATAAATAGATCGGTGGCCAGGGTTGACTCTTCTAGGCTGTGTAGGTTTTTCTGGACTGGTGACCGTCACCGCCCTAGGAAAGACCAAGAACGAGAGGTAAGAAGGCCGAAGATATCACTCCTTTCTTCTGATTTGGGGTCGGCTTGCACTTGGAGAGTTTCTGGTAGGCTTGGGGAAAGAAAGTATGTGCAGGGCTTGAAATAATTTAGATTGTAGTAGTGTTTAACTACATGGACGTTGGGATTATTTGATAAGGAGTGAGTGAGAGCAGGACTATTGCCATCTTGACTCTCTTTCGTGTCATCTGACTTTCAGAGCTCCAAATAGGACAATAATATATAAATATACAAATAACCCTACCAGCAATCGGATCAAATGCCTAACCACTTCTAAACTCCGAATACCATAAAGACTCTCTCTGGTCCACACCATGTATTCATCAACACCACACCCATCGAGCCTCTTTTCTTCCGCCCTTACCTAACAGGGCTAGGGATTTGGCTTTTGCTGCACAAGTTGATGGGATTGTTGTCTCTTTCTGAGAGGGGATTTCGGGGTCTTTATACTTGGTGCGTCTTCTCATATTCTTCAAGGGGGGAAGGTGATTGGGGTTTTAGATGCTAGAAGATGAATTCAATGACTTCGAAGTAGTGAATGGAGTTTTTTTTCTCACTCCCAAAGTACTTGTACAATATTTTTTCAGTCATGGCAATCATCAAGCTCCTTGAATCTGGTTTTTCATTCACCGGTCTTATCTCAGAACCGGGTCAAAATTTGCATAAATGCACTCGTTGAAATACATTGAGATTATTCCTCAAGTCCTAAGCAGTACAATGGTGCGGGTCCGGTTCAAGAAGACTATAGGGCCATGACACACAGAAACTCTTACTGTTTGAAGTTCGGAAGTTCCGATTGTACATGGATATGTGCTAAGCGAGAGAGGAGTTTGATGCTGTAAGACGACATTTCAAGTCTCAAGATACTAGATTTTTCTTATTACTGCTTTATTCCCACTATCGAGTTTTCTAGTGTTGCTAAATAATACTCTTAAAGCAATGATTACCAAAAATAAACTCAAATATCTAAGTGAAAAACTGCCTGAGCGTAGATTATCTCTAGTTTTCTACCGTCGCTTCGACCATTCATAAACTTAAGGAATTCTTATGCTAAGGTAGGCTTTCTTAGTTACGGAGCATAAAATATCACCTGAAAAGTAGCTCCGAATTGTTCGTCTTCTCTATCGATGTTATTTCAGGTTTGCTTGTTCTTTTATAGATTAAGAAACGGCCTATGCGAGAAAAGAGTTCTTATCCTATTTGTGCCTTAATAATTCGCCTTGTCCTGCACTGGCTACTCAATGATTCCCGGAACGTACAATACACGGGTATAGTGAGTACGCGCAAAGCGCAAGTCCTCTCCTCTTTTCAGTAGAGGCAAGGACCAGATAGAGCACAAACTTGCTAGCCGGGGAATGAATATACGAAAGAAGTTTTCCCACGTCTCTTTTTATCTTTACCTTATTGTGAAATTGTGCTAGAGAGGCGATGAGGCGAAGGTATGATTTGCTTACTGCAATGTGGTTCTAGCCCAAGTCCTGATCCGTTGGAAGGAACGAGCTGGGGTAATGTCTTGAGCGGCATGCAACCCGCAATAGCATGCTCATGCAACCCTACACCTGTGAACCACACCTACCCATTCCACATCTGCCATACAACTTCGATTCTTACGAACCCTCGAGATGGAAGTTCATCCAGAAAGTTGGTTTGCCGAGATGGATAGAGAGCATCAGGATTATGACGACAAGAAACTGGCCCACACCCAAGCACGAGCGAACTACAAAGACATGGTACTATACATCAAGGAGCAAGTAATTTTCAAACCCAGATGCTGGCCTTGCATCGCCCAAGATCTGCATTGCAATTCCGATTTGCCTTGTGACTAGTATGTCTTGGACGAGAACGAGCATGTGTGTGAATACCCGCCCGAAAGGGTTATTATCGACTTCGAGAAAGCGCCGCTCCCATCCTACATACTTGCAAAAGAAGATCATCAAGATCTTTTAGGTTTGGCAAACGATTTGTTGGAAGCTGCGAATAAGCACTTGGCAGCTCGGATAAGCTTCCAGATGAAGTGGGCGGGAGCATGGATTGTCAAGAATGGTCCAGAAGATCCACGGACTGATCAAGAAGGTCATTTGACCAAGTTGAATGGACTGAAGCAGGAGATTTTGCGCGGTTTCAAGTAGAGTCATTGAACATCTGGCGTGGAGAGACAAGGAGTTGTACGCTGAGAGGTCAGGAAGTGTGGAGAATTCGTTGTGGACGGATATCAAAGTCAAATTTAACTAAAGTAAAGATGTTTCGATTCTTGAATACGAAGGCCAGCACCGATTCCCCAACATGACAATTTCGATCCTCCGAAGGAAAGAAAACGTGTCCGATCCAAAATCCACCAAACATCTCGAGAGCAATCCATGGAACTAAGTACGAAAGAAAATACGCACTGGCTGGCATCCCTATCTGCCTCTCCCAGGAAACCGAACAAAATAGGGGACCTGGGGGACACCAACGACGGGCTCGCACTTCTGCGTAGTGTTGGTGACTAGTACCCAATTATCATGAAGTGGAAGCTAGGACGAGCTCACACTGTACAACTGAGGGCTTCGGTCAAACATTGCTGACGCATGTTCACGACAATTGGTGTGGCAGAAATGTTCAAATTGATGACTCCGAAGCAAGAATTTCTCAAGAACCTGACTACACTAAGGCTGTCTAAAGGTAGTCGATCCTCAACGCAAGGTCTGAAGCAATCGTTGCTCAAAAGGCGGCCGAACCTATACCGACAGAAACAGCTTCTTCCTATCGCTACCGCCGCAATCGTCCTCATGCTGGCTCCACTTGAACGGCTTCCTCTCATACATCCCACGTGGCGCATCCCACTCCTCGTCAAAATCGCCTGCTTCGAGTCGGAATGTCCCAAAAGTTTTGTCAAACTCCAGCCAGTCGTAAATTTTATCCCTCCTCCAAAACACCCACCCTATTAATCGGAGGAATTTTCTGACTTCTGCGGCATCTCTATTGACGAGTTTGCATTCGATTGGAAGCCGCTTCAGGTCAGTGAAGTACTCCAGCTCAACCCCAGGGTATGAACTAGGAGGCCATTTTCGATTTGGTCCTTTTCCCTTGTAGAGAATGCCGCGGGAATGGTCCATCTTGTCAGGGATGGTTCGGTAAGTCCCCGAAGGCTCCACCCCCGCTGAAAGATAATATCGCCTGTATGTAGGTCGTCGCAGGGAGAAATAGCCGTAATCTTCAGGATCATTCTGCTTGAATCCATGAAATGGTTTGGAGAGGAATTGGTGAAGATAGAAGTTTCCGAAAACTGTAGGCCGAGCAACAGAGTCGTCAACAAAATGGCGCAGCTGCGTTAATCCCCGTTCATCATGATTTCCATGTTCAGGAGCGACATCAAAAGATTCGGTAGACGACACGTCGGAGTTTTCAAAGGAAAACAGCAGTACCTGATACAAACACTTAACTTCCTCCACCTCCCACCACTCGTAGCGGAGCCAAAACGCTTCCTGCGCTGGCAGATCATCCTCCCAGCCAAGAGTGATTTCCGTTTCGCTACTGTGTGGACAATGGAAGAGCTCACAGTATAATTGAAAGCGTAGCAGCGCAATGCGAATTCTTTTCTTGTCCTCCCACATGGTCCTTGGAAGCGCTGTAGACAGGAGTCTCGATTGCTCTTCGGCTTTTCTGCCAAACAATGCTGATTTGATTTCTGGCTGTCGGCTAGGAGCGACTCCGTAGGCCTTAGCGAATATGAGGATGCAAAATTCGAGAAAGAATTCGACTGCTTCGCTAGTCCTGGTCATATAATGTGTGTCGCCTCTGCTGAGAGTGTCAGAGGATACGCCTGTGTGGTTTGCGTCAGGCTGTTGGAAGAATTTATCTATGAACCGCTCTAGATGAGTCTTATTGAGAGGGGGGTTGTTCCGAGCTGTGACTACGGCATAGAGATACTGCTGCATTTCCATCTCGGCCACTCCGGGGTCTGTTGTAGACATCATTTCGAGTAATCCTGACTTGCCTTGGGCTTGGGATTCTGTGAAGGAGGTCTTAGAATGACAGGATGCTGGAGATAACCGAATACGGGGTTTGAAAAAGATGTATGTTGGATGATCGACAGCGTTGTACGCAGTCTCGGCAGTTTAATAAATGTTGCCAAATGAGGCTTGTCAGTCAGTCCACTTACGTAGGTAGTGGCCGGAAGCAATCAAGCGATTCGTTCACGTGACCATCGCTGTGTTATATTCACCTAGGTACTTATACTAAGTCAGAAGAGCGAACAAGACGACAGACAGACAGACAGACAGACAGACAGACAGACACCACACTTCCCACTATCAAAAGCCAGAGGAATGATGTTGAATTAGCTGAAATTGGGCGCGGGAATCGTCGTGAGGCGGGGGGGGGGGGATTAGATAGAATGATGGTACCTAAATCGGAAAGAAGATAGATAGATAGATGGTGAATTCCAAGTAGCGAGCGACATCTGGCGTTTTGGACGTTTGTAAAAGTAAAGTAACGCGGTATTGGTTAGGGTACAGGACGCTGTTGAACTGGTGTTTATATATATTTCTGGAATCTAGATCGACTTAGATCTTACTATATCAATAACAGTCTTCCCTCCACACGAACAAATCATGAGAAACCTCCCAGAATCAAGGTTGAACCCCAGGAGACGAGGGGAGAGAGGAGATTTGATTGATTGGCCTGGTTGGATGGTTGTTGCGGTTGTTTGGTTTGTTGGGGAGGCAATTTTGTGGGGTGATATGGATGGGATTGCTTTGAATGTTTGAAGGGGTTGGAGAGTGAGGTGGGATGACAACAGAATAAGAAAACAATACCTTCATGTACAAGTACAACTGGTAACAATGTATCCAACTCCTCGCCGCTGACCATTCTTCCTCTTTGCGGGAGTGTCTTTCTTTGGTTGGTTAGTTACCTAAGCATAAATGAATTGAATTCTCTTAACTGAGACAGAAACTTAGAACATTTGGTGCATGGCTTCTTGCACTCGTCACTGGCTCTGCCACAGCGGCCAGACGGCATTTTGTTCGAGGGTGCTGTGAGAATGTGAGAATTTGATGGCAGGACTCTGAACAACGTGGATGAGGCTTACAGGTATGTGCCACTAATCTGGTCCCTGCTTGTGTAACGGGGCAGCCTGTTCTCTAATAATTTGCCCCCTCATTTTGCATACTTCAGTCGGTTCGCAAAGCCGCTACTTGAGACCATGCCACTTCCTTCAAGGTCTCAGGAGAAATACAGTGATGTCAGGCTCTGACTGTCGGCCGAATCTTGCATGACTACCTTGAAAATATCTTCAGCTTCTTATCCACGCTTCCAGTAGCGACCACGCAGCGAATCTGCACCTCTGGTGGACCTCCTCCAGCCTCGCCGTTGGTTGAAGGTCTATCCTTATCCTTCACAATTACCGGAGCCCATTTCAGGCAAGACACAAAATGATCGTGCAGCTTTGGTAGCTCCTTGACACACTTGCCGTCTTGGCTTAGATCCCAGCAGCGCAATGCCTTGTCGTCTGCCACAGAAAGGAGGTACTTCCCACCGGGGTGGAAAACAAGAGCCCGCACCCAGTTGTCATGACCGACCAATGTTTTGAAACATATGCCACGCTTATCCCACAATTTAATGGTCTTGTCTCGAGACCCGGTGGCCATGAATTCCGATGTGCTACTTGTCGGTGGCGGTTTCTGCAATCCAGCCAAGGATGCTAGGTACTGGTAAGAGGATGGCGGCGCAAAAATACAGCAATCGATAAAGTTCTCGTGACCGAACATTGTCAACTTGTTTTCTGATTGTGATCCAGAGATATTCCATAATCGGACGGTCTGGTCATCCCCAGTCGAGAGAACGAGGGATCCGTCGGGCGAGGGACAAACATCACGAACCCACCCTGAATGTCCGCGTATCGTCTTCACGCAGTATCCGGTGGTAACATCCCATATTCTCAAAGTCGCATCCCGACTGGCGCTAACAAGCATGTTCCCAGATGGCATGAAGCTGACAGCACTGATGGTATGGTCGTGGCCTGACAGAGTCCGAGTATTCTTATATCCATCCGCCGGATCCCACAACTTGATAGTCATGTCTGAGCTGCAAGAGGCTAGAAGGATATGGCCTTTAGGACCACCAAAGTCGACACCAGTGATTGCTTCGGTATGGCCCTTGATTGTCTTCTCGAGTTCGCCAAGTTCCCAGTCCCATATCTTAATAGTGGAGCCTTGGTCACCAGACGCAATGGTGGAATAGACAGGATGGAATGCGACACAGGAAATCTCGTATTGGTGTGATTCCAGAGTATATCGGGAGGGCTTACTGGGAAGCCAGGAGGTTGGATCTTGGTTGCGCCTGGACAGGGAGGAAGGTGTGGCGTTGTCAAGCTCGGATTGTAATCTAGTAATTCGTGATTCAAGGTCCATTATCTAACACATGATACCAGCTAAGGACGTGACTGGAACAGAATAATGAACAAGTTGGGCAGGGGGATGCTTGCCTTCTTCTGGAGACGGATGACGCTGGTCCATTTCTTCTCCAACAACGTTTCGTATTTTGTTGCTGTAGTTGCATCAAAAACATCTTCCCCGAGGCCCAACTCTGTCCTAAGTACGGCGGCAGTGTTCGGGAGGCTGTTCGCTGACAGGTATGCTATGATGGACTTGTGACTAGAAGTGTAGGGTTAGCCTGGAGCTGACCCTCACCACATATTTCCAACCACAGGTATGTACACACAGCTCTTCAGCTTGCCGGCTTGACAATATTCGACTCATGCTGTCCGGTGGGTTGTGGTGGAGGGAGGGTAGGCTCCGGGAGGCGCTGGGAGCGGAGGGGAGTGGTGGGGCCTTCGCAAGGCTCCAGGTATCTCGACTCGGTATCTTCCTCTGCCTCCCGCAGTCGTGAAGGGCTGGGGTGAGGATTAGTCTAGGCAGCGCAGCGCAGTTGAGAAGGCTTGAAGTTTATTGTAGAGCAGAGTAGAGTTCCTGTCGCGACCGGTCGCGTGAGGTTGAGGTTGAAGTTGAAGTTGAAGTGCTGCGAAGGCTGAGGCGAGGCTTATCTGGAGTGCTTGAGTGCCTGAGGCCTAACGAGCCTACCGCCCAAAGTCCGTGTTTTTAGCGACCTTTTCAGGCTTTGCCACAAACAAGTCATCGAATTCATGATAATACTATTCAACATCCACAAACTAATTAGTCTTTAAACTCGTACTAATAGCGAGAATCTAGCTTAGGTCTAGTATGCCATAATTGATTTCTTAATTTATAAATAATTAAATCCCGATTCAATTTGCTTGAGGCTTGATTTGTTAGCGAGATGCCCCAAAAACACGGACTTTGGGCGGTAGGCTCGTAAGGTATAGGAAGTCACCCATATCTTCCAACAATCAATCGCTCCTACAAGCGAAAATTAGAATAAAAAGTGGTTCTTAACTAAGTTAGCACAGTTATTAAAAAAGATTATAACTAAAGAAGACTAAAAATCCGAGCGAATTAAGTATGTGTTGTGCAGGCGGGCCTTTCTTCTTCCGAGCCTCCTTTTATAGAATTAGATAACTTAATTACTGCTTTAGGAGCAAGTACACTCTACTTTTGTACGCGGATCCGGTTCAAGAAGACTCTGGCTGGGACCCGCCAGGAACTCTTACTGTGGGGAGCGTAAGGTTCCGAGTGTACTGTACATGGAAACTTGCTGAAAGAGAGGAGTTTGATGTTATAAGACGACATTTCAAGTCTCGCGAGACCAGATTTTTCTCATCACTATCTTACTCTCACTATCGAGTTTTCAAGCATTGTCAAATGATATTCTTATAGTAATAGTAGCGGGGGAAAAAACAGTCATCTGCCTGATTTTAGAAATAGCTCGGCTATCCTCCCGTCGCTTCGACCATCCATCATCGACTTAATTCTCATGCTAGGCTTTCTCAGTTACGGAACATGGCATCTCACCTAAATGTAGCTCCGAATTGTTTGTCTTCTCCGCCTATGTTATTTCAGGTTCACCCGTTCTTTTATAGAGTGAGAAAGGGCCTGTGCGAGGAGAGCGTTCCTGTTCTGTACCTCAGATATTCACTCGCCCTGCACTGGCGACTGAATGCTTCCCATAACGTGCTGTACACGGATACAGTGGGTACGCGCAAAGCGCAAGTTCTCTCCTCTTTCCAGTACTTAACGTAGCATACAAAGTGACGTTTATTACACCTCAGCTTTCTCGTCCAGAATTCAACATACCAAAGGACCATGGAGTGAAGATTGGAAGCTGGCGTGTGCAGAATCCCGAATCAATGGAGTGAGAGTGAGAGAGGAAATTGAAAAGCTGGATCCTTTGTTGGGCTCTACTGAGATAGATTAATACCCGACTGGGAGCCTGGGGTGGAAGCTAATAATAACTGAGAAGCGTTCACTGCTGCCATCTGGGTCTGGGAGAACTGCCACTTTGGTTTTGGTGCTCAGGAATCGCGCCTTGGGATGGCATGATTATTTTCAAGCTCGCAACCAGCGTTTCGAAAGCAGTCGTGCAAGATTGGAAAGCAGTGAGTGCCAGACTTTTTGAGCGAAGATTATCTCCCTGACCAGATCTCGGCATGGCCAATTGACTGATACGCCGATATGGGGTGAAACAGGACCAAGGGGGTGTTTTTGTATACCCCTTTTTCTTCGGATTATTGCGTGAATACGTCGCATGCATGTGAAGTAAAGCTGGCCTGATGTTCAGAACGTTACTTGTGGCTTGTGTTCACGACTTCAATGATAGTGTATTCGTATCGTTTTGTGAATTTGGTGGAGCTCAACGCGTATAAATAGACTGCTTTGTTCATTGTTTGCAGATCTGACAATAACGTCTATCCCTGCGTGCCGAAAAAAACGGTGTGCCGAAAAAAATGATAGGTACTTTAACTTAAAGCATCTTTAAATTTGTGCATATATTAATATCTCCTATAATTTTTCATAAGTTATATTTTATAACTACTTCTAGATACCTTAAACCTTTCTTACCTAAAAAAGTATATTCTCGTCGTCGCCCTTACGCCTGATTTGTAAAGAGTCTCCTTTATAGCGCAATAAAGTTCCTGTACCACAACTCCACTACTAAGCTTATACTATCTTAATACTTTATAAAGGGACCTTATCCAATGTGACGCTTGCCCTAGAAAGACGGCAATCACGTGTAACTGACGCCTCACATATCAATACAGGATATATGACGATACTAAGTATCAACTTAGAATCTACAACTATAGAGGAAAAAAGGTATAGAAAAAAGAAGTCTATATACAAGAGGTCGGTATGCCTAGTACTATAGTAATCTCGGTACGTCCCGATCGGGCAATACTAAGTGGAGCCGGTGGAAATGAGGCTCTAGGCAGCGATAGTCGTTACACTACCCCCCCCTTCGGAAAAAGCTCGTCTTCGAGCGTTAGTCTATCTTCTTGTCACTATCGAGGTCGTCGTAGTCGTCAACACTATCTTCTTATGCTTTGATTCATTTAGGTAGCTTAGTAGGGGGTCTTGCTTACTCGGGGTGACTGAGGTGGAAATCCCTGACTTTGTGCGGAGCGTACTTGAGGTCAGAAGCGTCGTACTAGTTTAAATTAACGTCTTAATTAAGCCAAGTAATATAGTAAGATAGAGTCTTACCTTTCTTGCGATAGGTAAGTACTTCTTCTAGTTCCCACTCGTCGTTACTTGTAATATTAATCGGCGGGGGGGCATCTTGTACTTGGCTTAGTAAGGGATCGTTGGGGTCCTGGCGAAGCTTATTGGCCGGAAAGACGTTGTAGACTTTTATACTCGCTGGCAACTTTAGGCGGTATGAGTGTCTTACCTTCTCGAGTACTCTAAATAGTCTATTAGTTAGTATATCTAACTTCTTAGATAAACGGAGTGTTTTAAAGTAGCGTATATTGAGCTAGACTAGGCTATCTTTATTAAAGTCAATATCGCGGCGAGAGGCGTTATAAGACCTGGCCATCTTAACTTAGGCTATAGTGAGGTTTGATCGAGCTATATTTTATGCTTTCTTATAGCGTTAAGTATAGTTAATAGCTTATTGAGTGTTTAACTTATTAGTAGGGGTAACTGAGTTTGGCAAGTTAATTTTCTAGTCTTAATTTGTGCGTGGTACGTATTTATAGATTATCTTAAATAGAGAGAGTCCTCCTAGAGAATCGTGTGGGAAGGATATCTAAGCGTAGTTTATGATAAGGAGGTACTCTGACTAGTCGTCTTAGTAGTACGTAACGAAAGGTCGGAGTCGTTTTTGTAGGTATTAGTTATATACTTTAGTTTAGTTATCTGTTTATAGGTAATTAGCCGCAGACAACTGTTTCTTAGTTCCGAGGATCTTACTAAGGGCGGTCCAAAACTTAGAGATAAACTAGGGGCCTTTATTAGAAGTAATAGTTAAAGGAGCGCTAAAGTAATAATATATATAATATATATATATAATGGCTAGCTTCCGAGCATTTGTCGTTTTTTAACAAGGGATATTAATAGCTTGTTTACTGAATTTATTAATAAAAACGAGGACGTTATTAAATCTATACTTGTCTTTAGTAAAAGAGTAGTAGTTTATAGTAATATATTCCTATAGTTTAAATAAAATAAGGAGAGGATAGAGGAATCCGGGCTTTTTATCTTAGGGAACTTGAATTCGTCGGTATATATAATAGTTACGGTAGTATTATTAAACTATAGACGTGATTTTATGCCACTAGTACTAAGAAGAGAGCATTTAGATCGTCTTCTTAATACTGGGGTACGCTGTAGTGACTCGATTATAGACCTCTCGTATAAAGAGAGTTTAGAGGTGATTGATATTAGGGACTAAGAGGCGGCCGTCGTAGAATAGGAGGTTACTTATTAAGCTAAGTTTACTTAGAGAGTTTAATATAACTTGTTTACGTAGAGCTTATAGGGAGGGGGGTAGTGCGGTTAGCCTTTAGGATTTACTATACGATAAAGAATATTAGTGTGAAGGTAGCGAGCTTAACGTCGGCTACTAACGCGTCAGCGTCGTCAGGCGGCCGTAACTCTATAAATAGTAAGTTAAGGTTAACTTAGTTTTAGCGTAAGAGTTATTAAAGGCGTTAAGTCTTTTTCGTAAAGTTCTATTAATTTAACTCGTTTAGCTTGCGAGAAAGTACGTTCGTTAAGGGGTTATAAATTTTAGGGCAGTACGTGATTATAAAATTATAATCTACTAGAAGCTTTGCCTATCGTGCTTGTTTAGTATTTAATTACTTAGAGGTTATAAAGTATTCTAAGGCCTTATAGTTTATTACGATACAAACTTAGTAGGGGGCTTCTACTAACTTAGCACGCTAGTGCCTAAAGGATTTAATAATAGTTAGTATCTTTTTGTCGTGTACTACGTAATTAAGCTTAGTAAGTAATATAATCTTTAAAAAGAAAGTAACGAGGAACTAGTTGTCGCCGTGTTATTAAGAAAGGACTCTAGTTATAATACTATTACTAATATCCGTTTCTAAAAGGCAGGGTAAATCCTGTCAATAGTGTCTTAAGAGAGGTATAGACGTAAGAGTGTGTTTTAAGAAGTCGAAGGCGTCTTCGCACTTTATAATAAAGCGGAAGGGAACGTTGTTCTTAATTAGTTAAATAAGAGGTTTCGTTATAATACTATAGTCGCGGATAAATCTCTAGTAGAAGTTATAAAAACTAAAGAAGGATTATATACTTTTAATAGAGTTAAAGTAAATCTACTCACGAATAATAAAGACCTTCTCGGGATTAACTTTTAGACTAGAAGTTAATATAATAAATCTTAAGTACTTAGTTTACGTTACTTTAAACTCATACTTCTTTAGGTTAGCTTATAGCCTAGCGTCGTTAAGACGTTAAAGCACCTTTTTAACGTAGAGCTAGTGTTATAAGGGGTCTTTAGAGTATATGAAAATGTCGTTTAAGTATATTATATAGAAATTATTAAGGTAATTAAAGAGAATATCGTTTATGTAGCGCTAGTAGGTAGCAGGGCTATTAGTTAAGCTAAATAAAAGAACTTTACACTTATATACGCCGTATCTCGTGCGGAAGGTAATATACTTCTTTAATACTAGGTTTATTCGGATTTAATAAAAGGCTTAATAAATGTCTAATTTAGTAAAGATACGGGCATTAGTTATGCGGGCTAAGGTCTTATTAATTAGAGGTAGGGGGTATTAGTTCTTCCGAGTGAAGGAATTTAGTACTCGAAAGTCGATATATAACCGCAGGGAGCTATTTGGCTTCTTAATAAAGAAAATAAGGGCAGTGAATAGTACTTAAGACGGCTTAATAAATCCTTTATTTAAGTTATTCGTAATATATTTCTTAATAGTCTTAAGTTCTTTAGTCGATATCTTATATAATAGCGAATACTTGAGTACTTTCTTACCCTCTTCTTCTAACTTAATTTTATAATCGTACGAGTAATAAAGGGGGAGAATATTACTTTTTACCTTAAAGAATACGTGAGTCTAATTAGCGTATTCTAGGGGAATTATTAGCTTAGCGTTTAGCTCTTGAATAGAGAGTGTAAACTACATAGTTAATTAGCGATAGTAAGTGAGTTTAATAGTTAGGGCTAATATAATAGCGGCTTTCTCTTACTCTTAGTTTCTTTAATTAATTAGGGTATTAATCTCTTAAAGAGTTACTATAAATATCTTATTTTTAGACTTCTGTTTTATTAATATATAAAACGCTACAGTATTAATCGAGAAGATCTTAATAATTAGACGTCGATAAGCTTTCTCACGTCGCTTTATAATTAGTAACTTATCTCGTAATTAAGGAGAAGAAGTTAGGGAAGGAGAAGCTTTTATAATCGAGTCGTATATAAAAGAGAGTTACGTTTTTATCTTTTAAAGTGAATTAGCGTAGTCCTTAGTATATGTTCTATACGTGAAAGAAGCGAATTAGGGAGAATCAGTTTAGTCTCGAGGGTATAAAAGCTCGGCGGTTCCACTCTTTAGTTTAGTAACTTTCATTCAAGCTAGTTTAATTAAGATATATATATTATTTAGTCGTGGGGATCATTATATACGTTAACTAAGTTAGTTATTTAATATACTTCTTAGCTATAGTAAAGAACCGTTAGTAGTAGAGTGCGCGCGCTTTTTAGGCTTTGTTATATATCGCGCTTATTAATACGAGAGCTCTATAGTATATAAAGTATTAATAACAGAGGTAAGTTTAATAGTAGTATTAATATCGGGGATTAACTAGAGGTAATATTATATACTTAAAAGGCGCGAATCTAAGTATTTTTGACTTTCGGAGATTAATATAGAATTCATTATTAGCGCAACTTCTTTAATTAATATAATAGCGCGGCCACTTCTAAAGGCTATTATATGTTTCGAAACGAAGTATCTATTAAAAGGTGTAATAAGAGAAGAAAGTAAAGAATACGTAAGGGGTTTTATACTTAAAATAAGAAGGAAAGAAAAAGTGGACGAAGTGTTAAGTGTTAAAGAGATAAAGGGGTGAAGTTCTTCCATTAACGTCGTAGGCTCGATTCCGGGGGGGTATAAATTCTCGACTTTACACTTTTAGTACAACTACGGCGGATTTCCCTGATCTTTCTTTCTACGACTTATAATAGTTCCGTAGTTAAAGATTAATTATAAGTGTAAGCTTAATAATTATATATCTATAAAATTAGCATCTTTAGTATCTGACATAATTCGACTATACTGCGCGGGATACCGAGTTTGATTTTCTATTAATATAATCGCTAGTTTTTTAGACTTAGTAATAGTCGAGGGATTAATAGTAATAAGTTCTGAGGTTATTAAGAAAGTAGGGGAGTAATTAACGTGTATATCGAAATTTGACTTAGCGCGCCGGTTAGAATTAGCTATAGAATCGTCTTGTAGCAGGCTATTATAGTTATTATAATATAAAGTCGTAAACTTCGAGTAAATAGTAAGTTTAAATATTCTATAAGTCCTTACTTTAGTAATTACTAATTCTAATAGAGTTTCTAAGGTATTTATACTTAACGCAGGAGGTAAGGGTAAGTTAACTATCAAAGTCGATTCCGCAAATTAAGTATTATAGTAGCTCCAAAATTCACGCAACTTAACGTCTTTACGCTTGGTGTCGCGCTAGTGGCGTTAGTGAATCTTATATACACGTAAGTCTCGGACCTTAATCAGTTTATTATAGCTTATTATTAGGGGGTAGTTTAATAACTAAATAAGCCGTCGTTTAGTGATATTTAAGAGTACTTCGTAATACTCTAGTTATAACCTTCTAATAATTACTTTATAGTTTCTTAAGTAAGTGATTAAGAAAGGAGTGAATAATTATAAACGCTTATTAATTGTTAAATTTAACGTGATATAGTGGCTAATAGTTTAGCTAGTTCGACTATTAAATCCTTTAATAGGGATAAGTAAAGGTAATAAGTGAATTAAAGGTTTTAAGAAGAAAGAAAGAGATTTTAAAAGAGAGTAATTAATAAAATAATAATTATTAACTCCGGAATTAAGAAGTGCGGGCAGCTTATACGTGAGTTTATTCTTAGAGAGAGTGATGTAAGTAGTAAGTGTTAGTCCGCTAAGAAGCTTCGTAAAGTTAAGATGTCGTATATCTCGTATTATACTTAAGAAAGAGCCTTTTCTTAGATTAAGTCTTTTACTTGTGAGGTAAGTTTCTTTACTAGTAAGTTGTCGTCGTTTATAGTTTAGTTGTTAGATATAAGACCGCCGTCGTCGGCGCCTACTTTCATCTCGTTAACATAGGAGGTATAACTATAATTAAGGGGCCGTTAGGCGAAATGCCGTAGGGCATTCGTTAGTATTTAAGCACGAGGTATATCGGCTCGTATAAAGATTTATTGACTTAAAGGCTAACTAGTCTCTTGTCTTTAGGACGAAGAAGCGGTGGAAGCTTGGAGTGACTTTCTCGTAGTCCCTGAGGAGATATTAACTTAGGACCGGGGGTAAGAATTTATACTTATTACTAAGGGGCTAAAGCGATTAGCGTAGATAGTGTTTTCTACGATTTATTCTTAGTTCTTAGCTTAGATTACTTTTATATACTCTTTTAAAGTTTTAGCTCTTTAATACTTATAGAATAGTTACTTACGTAGGCGGGATAAGAGCTTGTCTTATAAGTCTATTTTAAGGATTGACTTATTAGTTACGCTACCTTAATTAGTAAGAATTTTAAACTATTAGTAAAAGTCCTAAAAGGTTTGTCCTGTAGGTTTTATCTTTAACATAGAGTAGAGGTTACGCGTGGTTTATTACTTATAGGGGTTAGTTAAGAATTTAATTACTTAGTTAATTAAGTCGAGCACATTTGTGATGTTTTTGTCGTCGTTAAACGTCAGGGACAAGAAGGAGGGCTCTAAGAATGTGCGAGCTATTCCTTTTGTTTATGTAAGTAACTAGTCCTTCTAATAATCGTCGTCGACGAAGTATTCGTTATACCGGCGTAAGGCATTCTAAACCTAAACTTCTTATAGACGTAAACTATAATTAATACCGTCTGAAAGCTTATCGTTTAGGTTAGGGATCTTCTTGATTTATAAGGCCGTAGATATCTAAGACCTCTTAGAGAAAGATAGGGAATAATAACGTGAGATGCGAGGAGGTCGGTAGTCGTCCTTACTGTCATTGTTTAGTAGTCCACTAAGGTCAAGAGCACTCTATACCTTACCTTTGCCTTTGTCTAGCTCAGGGGCAGGAGTTTTCTTAATTAAGGGATAAAGGAGTGTGTCCTCTTCTTAAAAAGTTACAGATCTTAGGGCGGGTCTACGTAATAGAGGCTCGTCGGTCGTAAATCGCTATTATTAAAGAGACAGCTTTAACCGCTAGTTCTTTATACGACTCTTTGCGAGTTACTCTTCCAAGATGCGAAGTCGGCTTTCCTATAGTGTCTCTCTTATATATGTCCTTGTAGGCTCTACACTGCTCCCTGGCGTATTAGTAGAAGTATTAACTATAAGATTATTAGTATTAAGAAAGTCAAGTAAGGGGACAGAAGAAAAAGTAGACGACATATCGGCGTCGTTTATAGCGGGTCGCTTTATTAGAGGAAGGACGGCTTTCGGCTTGACTTAGCGAGTTAAAGGGAGAGGTCCGGCGAAGAGAGGGTTTCGGCTTCGTCGTGTAGAGGCAGAAGTCGAGGAGGAGAATAAGGGTAATAGTAGCGAAGTGGATGTTAACTTCGCTATTAGTAGGGGTTTTAATACTACTATTCGTTAAGCTACAAAGCTTAGTATAGGCCTTTCCTGTATTTAAGCTTCTAGGTCGTAACTACTTACAGGAGAATTAGGGGGCGAGGGATATTTACTGTCTTCCTAGATATAAAAAAAAGAGTTATAAATAATATAACGCTTGCCTTAGAAAGATAGTAATCACGTGTAACTGACGCCTCACATATCAATATAGGACATATGACGATACTAAGTATCAACTTAGAATCTACAACTATAAAGGAAAGAAGGTATAGAAAGAAGAAGTCTATATATAAGAGGTCAGTATGCTTAGTACTATATAGTAATCTCGGTACGTCCCGATCGGGCAATACTAAGTGGAGCCGGTGGAAATGAGGCTCTGGGCAGCGACAGTCGTCACATCCAAGCTCTAAGGCCTTTTCCCTTTATAGGAAATCATCATTAGCTTCGTGGCTGCTTTGGCGGGCAGATTTAGGTAAGGTTCGCACGCGGATCAGGACCTCGGCTGACAATTTTGGTTAGTGCGAAACAGCCCCGCACGTCTTGTAATATTTATACTGTAATTTCATTTATGAGGCCTTAGGCAAAGTTTTCACAGTGGCTGGAAGTATTGTAGTGCCTGGTGCGCCACATCCAGCTTAGTAATGACTTCAATGCCTGGACTGTTCCAGGCACGAAAATTGCAAACAAAATTATCTACCTATCTGCCAATAGTGTATTAGGTGCAGCGCAGTATGCTTCCTCCCCCTTAATCCCCTGCTGTAACTTACCTTACACAGATAAGACTCCATAGCCTTGACGCAAGAAGTGAGCACTCTTGCTACTAAATCTGGCCTCCCGATCCCCTCCCCCGAACTCGAAGACTAGTCAGCCCTTCTCCCGGGCTTGAATCACTGCGCGAAAGAAATCCTCACTCTCGAAGACTACACCACGACCGTCGATCTCTCCCTCTTCCCACGAGCCAACATTCATCGCCCTAAAGGTGCCGCAGATGCAGATCACGGCGGCTGGGCTTGGAAGTGCGATGTGCGATGTGCGGAGTACGAAGCCGAAGAGCGATGAGCTTGCTAAGAGGAGAATTGCAATAAAGGACAACATTGCGGTTGCGGGCGTGAAATGTACAAACGGGACAGGAGGCAAAGTGGGGGATTAGGTACCGAAGATCGATGCTACACTTGTTGCGCGGTTGTTAGATACTAGTGGGATTATCGAGGGAAAGGCAGCTTGTGAGAACAACTATTTTGGTACTGTGAGGTGTGTCTTGATTCCAACAAGGCCTTCTCTAGGCATTGGCTAACTACTTCTTCACAGTGACACCTCAATTACAGGCCAAGTTCACAACCCCTACGCCTACGCTTACTCAACAGGCGGTCCCTTGTCCGGCTCAGCCCGTTTTCTTCGCCTCCAGGGCCGTAGACCTCGCAATTGGCGCAGACTAAGGCGGCTCGATCCGTCTCCTGTCCGCGAACCGCGGGATCGTAGGCCTGAAGCCAACATGGGGACTCGTACCGTACACCGGTTGCATATCCCTCGAAGCAACAATCGACCATGCAGGTCCAATAGCAAGAACAGTTTAAGACTGCGCTATACTGCTCGAGGTGATAGCAGGCAGTGACGGGATCGACGACCGACAACCTTTAAGTTGGCTATACGGCAAAGTCAAGTTCGGACAAGAAGTGTGGAAACACCTCGAGACTTTCGGAGACTTACTATTGAAAGGCACCAGAATCGGTGTTCTGAAAGAAGGGTTCGAAGACCCAATGACAGACCCCAACGTTGCAGCCGCCTCGCACGCTGCAATCGCCAAGCTTACAGCACTTGGTGTAGAAGTAAAGGAGATCTCTATCCCGCTGCATCGAGATAGTGGTATGATCTGGATGGTCGCGCTACCTATAGCAGGTACAACACAAGGCCTACTCTCTAACCCGGCAGGGAGGAAACAACTCTTATTCCCGACCGTTGCGAGCTAATCGGGTCGCAGCTATCGCAAGAGGCATTTGATGCCCTTGGTCCCGGCGGACAGAATATCTATCTACGGGGCTTGTTCTTACAAGAGAAGTTTGGAAGTCCATTGCATGCGCGGTATACCAATCTTTTAGGAAAGCTGAATGATGAGTATGAGATGGCGTTTAGGGATGTGGATGTGCTAGTTATGCCAACGATTGTTTTCCCGCCGGTGAAGATTGAGGAGAAAGGGGGCAAGAGTTTGGGTCCGCTTAAGATGCTGAGTAGGACGATTAGCGCGACGTATAATACTGCTACGTTTAATAGTACGGGACATCCGGGCTTAAGTCTTCCGGTGGGGTTTGTGCCGGCGAGAGATGATACGGACGTGTGGTTACCGACAGGACTGCAGATTATGGGCAGGAAGTGGGAGGATTTGACGTGTTGAAAGGTTGCTGCTAGTTGGGAAGAAAAGAATGATTCGAAAGCATTGAGATACGGACCAAATCCTGAGATTGAGACCTAATCGATAATATTTGGACCTTTGGTCTAGAGCGCGAGCCATGACTCTGCGTATAGTACTCCACATCTCTGAGGCAGATTCCAATGCTGGCTACTCGATCTAAGATGGTTGTAAGTTGATACGCTTCGAGGATATGCTTTGTGTTTTCATTGTACCTTCATGATCAACGCGGAGCCTTCTGCGAGCAAATGCGATTCCTTAATACCCCACTTAAACGTGGGCGGTTTGAAAGTCAACCAGCTGCTTAATAACATTAGCCATTTTCTTCATTGCCACCTCCAAACTATTAATACGGTCCGACTGCTCTAATTTGAACCTAGATGCTTGGTCACTTTCTCAAGAATTAGCCCGGTCTTATAAAACCACTATTCACAAATAAAAATACGCAGACCTGATGTCCATGATCACATGGAAATATATCGCTTCTCGTAGCATTGAAAGGCCTTGCTCTAGTGCCAAAATATCCTTTTGGCTCTGCACACCCAGCAGTGTAGCCTTAAGACTCAGGAGCTTCGAAAGACGACGAGCCTTAGTCTTCTCCAATGCCTGGAGCAACATCCTTGCCGTTTCGTCGTACGACTCGAGAATATCTCGAAGCGTGCCGCCGCAGCTATCTGGGTTGGATATTGCCGCAGCGTGAAGCTTCCTGATTAGCAGGATTTGATGGGTTGTTACGACTTCCTTTTCGCGGTGCTCTTGCAGTGCGCCATCAGCGGATCGGTACACTTTGAGGCTGCTGCTTGTGAATGCTCCCGCGAGGTACAGCCAGGCGAGTAGCCCGGCGAGGACGGCGTATGCGAAGGTGAGGATTCCTGTTACGTTGGCTGCAACTGATAGTGGGCTGTCTTGGCAAGATGGGAAGGTTGAAGCCATTTTTGGGGAAATTATGCTTTGAGCTAGTATTGGGGGTGTGGTAATGCTAGGAGAGGGCACGAGGGTATTGTCAAGCTGCTGCTTGCGACTAGCAAGGTCGATGTCGACGCGAAGGATTATAGTGATCGGACGCCGCTATCGCAGGGTACTAGGAGAGGGCACGAGGGTATCGTCAAGCTGCTGCTCGCGACCGGTAAGGTCGATGTCGACTCGAAGAACAAATATGATCAGACGCCGCTATCGCAGGGTACTAGGAGAGGGCACGAGGGTATCGTTAAGCTGCTCCTCGCGACAGAGAAGGTCGATATCGACTCGAAGAACAAATACGGTCAGACGCCGCTGCCGTGACTTGGATCATTATATATTATAATTGGTTTACGTAACTTTAAAACGTTCTGTGAATCTAGAATTTTCTAGCAGATTCGCTTTTAATCTTTTAGCCACGTAATCTTAATACTGCCAACACAGTTACTACAACTTAGCGTGCGCAGTCCGCCAGAGCTCCACCATCAAGCTCTTACTATCCCTAATATATATAAATAAGTAACTTTCGAGCTCTAATGTGTCACTACTGTGCAGGAGATCCTTATCAGCCTTGTGGCTGTTGTGGCGTGCAAATTCATATAAGATCGCCATACGAGTCAGTACGTACCTCGGATCAACAATTCTGGTTAGCAATAAATAACCCCGCACGCACGTCCTATAATATTTACCTTATAATTTCGGTCGTAAAGCCTTAAGCATAAATATCGTGGCGAGGTGCTGTGGCGTCTAGTGCGCCACACTCGGCTTAGTAATAGCTTTAATATCTAGCACCAATGAAATCAGTGGCACGTGTGTGATAGCCTGAGGCTCACACAAAGCCTTCAAAATCGAGCAGAATAAATAGCCCAAAAACATTAGATACAGCTGATAAGTATAAAGTTAGTGAAATTGATAAAAGGGTAACCGGATACACACATTAAAACTCAACTTCAAGTACTGGACGGATTATATTTATAGCGAACTGTAAGAAATAATACGGACTAACCTTATATCTCTACCGATTTCTAAGAGACCATGCGAACTATGTTCGGAAAAGCGAAGAACCTTCTCTATAAGCTTTCAGCTTATTTCGAAAGCATTTCGAAGGCACCACTCAGTCGTTCCAATCCGCCACGCTCCAATTTGCCACTTAATCGTTCTAATCGCTATCCTCATCTCTATGTAAGGTACGGAGGTAATGCTTTATGAGCGACCGCGCTAGTAAAGCCCTTCCAGAGGCCTCCCTACCGGGAGAGTTATCCTGTAGAGGTTCCTAGAAGATGCTAGAGTCATGGTAGCAAACTAAGCTGTGTTCTATATATTTGTTTATAACCCCTGACCTCTCTATATAGTAGAGAAAGAAAAAGTTTATATATTAATTATTGTAGCACAACTATTATGACAAATATATAACGTCCCACCCCACCATTCCGGCCACCCCTAGATTCCGGCCACCTTTTACACCAAAACTCATAGTTTTAAACTACTAATATTTTTAGTATTCTCTAATAGAATTAGTTAAAATTAACAATGTAGAGTATTTTTATATTATTCATTTGAAGACTCGAATCTTATTAATTTTGTATTACGTAATATTATGAAATAAGTATATAAAGTTTAGAAATATTTCCTTATACAAATTTGGTGTAAAAGTAATTTTCATTATTTTTTACATAATTTTAGTACGTATTATTATAAATAGTTAAAATTAAAAATATGAGTACTATATATATAAAGTATTATTAAAATCGAAATTGAAGAAATTTTTATTAATAGTTATTGTGTGTTTAAGTGTCGAAATTTCCTTATACAAAAATTTGTATAGGGAAATTTTAACACTTAATTATATAAGAACTATTAATAGAAATTTCTTTAAATTCGATGTTAATAATACTCTATATATATCGTATTTATATTTTTAGTTTTAGTCATTTATAATAATACGTACTAAAATTATTAAGAAAATACTAGAAATTACTTTTACACTAAATTTGTATGAGAAAATATTTTTGAACTTTACATACTTATTTCATAATATTACGTAATACAAAATACTTAAAATTATTATGATTTAAAAGATCTAATTAAATATATCCTTATCCTTGAATTTTACCTTATTTCATTAATAATTGATAAAGTTATTAATAGTTAAAAGTAGCGAGTTTTGGTGTAAAAGGTGGCCGGAATCTAGGGGTGGCCGGAATGGTGGGGTGGGACGTTAGTGGAGAAAAAAAATTATATATTAATTATTATAGCACAACTATCATAACAAATTGGATTTTCCATTCTGTATAACTCTAAGGACTAACTAAACAGTATAAAAACTACTAGACCAGATGAGCATCCTAACGCAAGGACATTATTCTGAAAGGCAGAACATATCGGTCTATACTCAGGTGGTAGCCAAACCAAATTCTCTGAACCCCGAACAAGCCAATGCCCCCGATTAATTACTTCCATTATCGTGTCTGTCCGTGGTAAAGAAGCCAGAGGCGTGTAGAACTCCACCTGTAACACGCCTATGTTAGTTTCTAAGAATGGTCCATCAGTAGAAAAGGACACTATTGTAACTGTGCTGTCAACTTCGAGCCTCTGTAGTTCCTTCCCAGTTGCTGGATTCCATAGCCTGACCGTCCTGTCACTTGATGCTGACGCTAGCAGCTTACCGTCTGGTGAGAATGCGATGGCCCGGACCGAATCATTATGGCCTTTGAGCTTCTGGACTTTCTTCCCAGTTATTGGATTCCATAGCTTGACCGTCCAGTCGTCTGATGCTGACGCTAGCAGCTTACTGTCTGGTGAGAATGCGACAGCTCTAACCCAATCACTATGGCCTTCGAGCTTCTGGACCTCCTTCTCAGTTGCTGGATTCCATAGCTTGACCGTCCAGTCATCTGATGCTGACGCTAGCAGCTTACCGTCTGGTGAGAATACGACGGCCCCGACTGAATCATTATGGCCTTTGAGCTTCTGGGCCTTCTTCCCAATTACTGGATTCCATAGCCTGACCGTCCTGTCATCTGATGCTGACGCTAGCAGCTTACCGTCTGGTGAGAATGCGACGGCCCGGACCCAATTATCATGGCCTTCGAGCTTCTGGACCTCCTTCTCAGTTGCTGGATTCCATAGCCTGACCGTCCAGTCATTTGATGCTGACGCTAGCAGCTTACCGTCTGGTGAGAATACGACGGCCCCGACCGAATCATCATGGCCTTCGAGCTTCTGGACCTCTTTCCCAGTTACTGGATTCCATAGCCTAACTGTGCTGTCACTTAATACTGACGCTAGCAATTTACCGTCTGGTGAGAATGCGACAGCCCTAACCGAATAACCATGGCCTTCGAGCTTCTGGACCTCCTTCCCAGTTGCTAAATTCCATAGCCTGACCGTCCTGTCCGCTGATGCCGACGCTAGCAGCTTACCGCCTGGTGAGAATGCGACGGTCCCGACCGAATAATCATGGCCTTCGAGCTTCTGGACCTCCTTCCCAGTTGCTGGATTCCATAGCCTGACCGTCATGTCACTTGATGCCGACGCTAGCAGCTTACCGTCTGGTGAGAATGCGACGGCCCTGACCGAACGATCATGGCCTTCGAGTCTCCATAGCTCCGGGCTCCAAGTGGATGGCATTTTTGGCACTCTACAAATCCACTTCGGAATTTGGTCCTTGAACATATTTCTAGTGATGCTCGTTTCTGGCGCAAAAAGAATCGCCGAAGAGTATAGCTGAAACGGTGCAGTGTCAACTATCCCCCGATTTCGAAGGATAAACCACTTTGCATCGTAGAGGAACTCTGATAGGTCGGTACTTCTAGTCGACTAAATATGTCAAGTTAGTATAAGTATGGGGATAAGTACACTTTATAAGATAACTTACTACGATAAGTGATTGTAAAGTACTGATTAGGGCATCACTTTCAGACATCGCTCCTATTAAACTCAAAGCTTCAAGCCAGTGAAGAAAGTGCTCTCGGAAGAAATCATAGATATCTTCATCAGAAATGTGATGTTCGATCTTGTTTTCATTCGTGATATCTTGTCTGCAGTGTTGCAGGTGGTACACCCAGTTGAGGGTAGCGTACTTGAGATCGGGGGGGATGACTTCGCGGATGGTGGTCTCGTCGATTTTGTCCCTCGGCTTTCCATAGTCTTGGAGATTGCACATGTCTTTTCGAAGTCCACCGTTCGTTCTCTTCATCCGGTTGATACACTTCGATGTGAGCATCGCGTGTGTTTCTGCAGCGTCCACTCGAAAGCTGTCAGAACCCGTCCCGGCCTGGCCGAGCAGGAAGTCTCTGAATGACTTGTGCACGACCTCCAATGGAACCTCGCTTTTACTAGGAACTTTGGGAACGTTGAGGACGGCGCGGAGCTTTTGGAGCCAACGATTGATGTCGACCAGATCCATGTCGAGAAGATTTGCCAAGGTGGGAGCTGAAAGCGGAGTGGCGAGAAGAACAATGGTGCCCAAAATCCGCCGTAATTTCTCTTTAGCCTTGTTGCTAATAGGCTTAGGAGTTTCACCTGCGTTGCGGACGAAAAGCAGCCGGGTAAGAATTGGTGTATAGGTCCGAACAAGCTGTGATCCATCGGGGTCCTGTTCGAACCAAATGGTGTCCTGCTCGAGCCAAAGCTTCAATTGGTCCTTTGGATTTTCTGATTCATCAGCCACGAACCGACCTAGAGTTGTCACGTAAATAAACAGGGGCTTGGGGTCAGTGGCGAAGGTGAGGAGGCTGCCTAGGTCCTTAGGGTCTGGCCATGGCTCTTCTGGGATCTCCCAATCTTTCTTAATGGTGTTAAACGTCTCTCTTAACACAATGCCAATATCTTTCTTTGTTTCATCGGAGAAGCGATCGTCGAGCAGTGACAAGTTGCGGTACTCGGGGTTTTCGAAGACGTTACGAATGGGAAGATCGTCTCTACAGGTCAGAAACACGCGCAAGCGCACTTGCCTGAGTTCCCGAAGCTGCGTCAATCGAGTGCAAATCGTGCGAATGTCCTCGTCATCTTCGCATTCATCAAGACCATCAATAACGATGACTCTCGTCCACCTGTCTGAGCATTGCTCGGAGAGCATCCGTTCGTTCATCATCTTAAGGGGCTTTTGGATAAGTGTCTCGAACTGCTTTCCAAGAGCCTTTCCGTCGATTTTTTTTGCCTCTGTTTTGACGTCTCCCATCTCTTTCAGAGATTTGATGAGGAAATTCTTGAACTCGGGGCACGATGCCATCAATCGACTTGCAATTGTCGGGAAAAAAACGGGCGGAGCCGGAGCGGCCAGGTCTTTTGAAGAAATAGCTGGCTCCCAGCTGTGACGAGTTCGCGGGGCCACGTGGCTTCGCGAGGTCACACGCTACAGTCCAAGCCATGGTTGATTTCCCCAGACCAGCAGGACCATGGAGCCAAAATATACTTTCGCTCTCGACTGCGTTTGCCCACTCATTGATCTCCTTCAGTATACTCTTCCTGGTATCTTTCTCGCATGATCGAAGGTGCTTGCTCACATCGGCACTGTCGTAAAGTGCATCTGGATCTGTTGGAAGAGGAATCTCGCCGTGGAGTTCGCTACTGAGGTGTTAGTCGGAACAGATGAGAATGGGAGAGTGTGGCGTACTTCGTGAGTGTGACCTGTTGTAGTATATTGGATGAAATGTCACGTTGCTGTTCGGTCACTAAGAGAAGCTTTTTCATGATACCGAGAGACTCCTCTGCTCTCTTGTCGAGATTCTCCAACCTTTGTGTTGAAGCACCAATATTTATTTCCTCGAAGTGGTCTTTGAGCGTCTGTTCGGCTGCTTGGACCTTGGACAGCATCTCATCCCAGACCTTCTGGTTTCTCACATCTCGTGCAAATCTTTTCAGCGAATTTTTGTAGAATCGCAAAACACTTCTGAACTGAAACTCGAGAATGTGCTGATATAGATCCACAACATCCTTCTGGAATGCTTTCTTCAACTCTTCAGAGATACTCGCTGGCAACAACTGGGGCTCGAGCGCAACATAGAAATCCATACGAGTGGTGATATAGTTGAATCCACTCTCATTAGCCTGTGCTGCCAGATGAGGATATGTAAGGAGGGGGAGAATGAGGCCCACGCCAGCCCAGATCAAGGAGGCTTCTGCAGATGGCTTGACGGCTTGATCAACGAAAGCCTTCCCCCATAACACGAAGTCCGCAGCTTCCGTGAGCTGTTTCTTTAGGTCAAAATCGTGGCCGGCAATGGTATATTTGGATCTCGAGTTTTCCATACGTTTTTTGCCGCGTTCCATTATTTCGTCCAATTGTGTTCGACGCACTATGGGATCCGTGGAGATTTGATTAACAGTCTCGTCTAAGCTGTCGTAGTCCTGGTCTTGCGCAGTGCTTGTCGATGTACTTGAACCTATATCCGAATTAGCTGCAGAAACATATCACTTGTATTTTATACGCACTCGTCAACTCCCTCGAAAGTAATTTGTTATACTTCTCCACCAAATCCTTTTCCAGGTTATCATATGCCTGATTCCAGAGGGACCGGGGTTCACCATTCCTCGACATATTTAAATCAGCAGTAGAGGCTCGCGAACCATCTTCACAGTGTGCTGGCTGCTCTAGGCTCTCAGCGACAAAAACGGTTGCCGACCCAGATCCTTCCTGGGCTGTAACCTCCGAGCTGGAGGACCCGTCCCGCTCGACCTCAGTATATTCAAGGTTTTGATGTCGCTTTGGCAGGTTTGAGGAGGTGTGCGATGATCTGTTGGGGACGGCTAGCTTGCTGGCAGACGCTGCTGGAGTGGGTGAATTCGGAGGAGGAACCGCAGGGAGCTCTGGTTCCGTAGTCGGTGGAGGGGCTCGCTCGGAACGTTGTGGTTCAACATCCGCTGGATTTTGTGAGCTTTGACAAGACTGGAACTTCTCCGCCGTCAAAGGAAGCCTTGACATACCTGGAGGCGGGGTGCTGCCATCTTGTCCCCTCCTCGGCTCTCTAGGAACTGTAGAATTCGATTTAACCACTCTAGTCAATATAGTTGACGGGGTTGATAGAGGATCGACGGCTATCTTAGCAGCTGACGTAGCGGCGTCGTCTGATAGCTCCTTGGTGTCGGATGGGGAGGCAGATGCTAGTGGGGATGGAGCTCTTGGCGGCGAGCGGGAGAGCCGCTTCCGCAGAGACTGCCTGAATCTGCGCATCTTTGTAGCTTTCGTTTTGCAATAACTAGGCAAGAAGAAGAAGATTAGGAAGACGAGAGAAAAATTCCAATGCCGAGCTTTCAGCTTTCTTCAATACTCAATACTCGAATGCATAGACAACACACCACGCTTCAAAATGCCCTGGGCACAAAATTTGATAGGCGGCCAAGAAGGGGGCGATTGATTGATTGATTGATTGTCTCATACTCCACAGCTCCACAGCTCCACCAGTGGGTGCAGGAATTCATAATGCCGTTACTAAGCGAACCTCACCAAAAACGGTGTCACGAGTTTGTACCCACTGGTGCTCGGTTCTAGCAGCTTAGTCAGCCATACCTAAATAAGTTAGCCACACGGTTTGCAAATGATTATATAAGTAAAATTACAGCGTCACCAGCGCCTGTACTAATTGAGGACGGATTCTTAGCGAATTTCGGTGGGGTTTTGCTGACAAATCCGTCCTCAATTAGTACAGGCACTAGTGGCGTAAATGCCTTCGTACTCTTAGCTTGCTAAGAGAAGAAGGGGCTAAAAAACGCTTACCGAACACTCCTCCAGGGCAAAAATTTGGCGCTAGAGCAAATGGGGTTACTTAAATTTTATAGAACGTGAGTATATCTCATACTTGAGTCTCGTGATCTTACTAAATTTTCCGCTAGAGCGAATGGGGCTACCGTAAATTTTACAGAACAGGGGTATATTTCAATACTTTATGCGCGTGACTCTTCTTCTTAAGTTCGAAGGCTTCGTGCGAGACGCAGGCTAGCACTCTCGTATGGAACGTGCGGGGTCGTTTCGGACTAACCAAAATTGTCACTCGCTTTGATCCAAGGTAACGATCGTTGTGGCGACCTTGTATAAATCTGCGCGCTACAGCAGCCACAAGGCTCATGACGATTGCTAGCCTAGTAGCGACGTCCTAAAGCTCAGATATGACCTTTTTATAAGTATTAGAGGTAATAAGAGCCCAATAGTGGAGCTATGTTAAAGGCATCCTCTTTTGCTATAAACGAAGACATTCTACAGATCGGGCGCGAGGACGACAATGTGAAGGTAATTTTCTGGTAGGAGGGGTTTAAAATATTCAAGGGTAGCTATGGAACACGACTTACACAAAAGTTTGGGAGACGTCGATATGTGTAAGGAGTTTGACATGTTTAAAGTCAAAGTACTCATCATTTTTTTCGGCACGGTGGGTTTTTCGGCACGCAGGGATGGACGTTAAGTGCAACTTAGTGGATTTCTCGGAGTTAAGAAGCCTTGAAGATGGTTTGATAGGCTAGAGGAATACATTGAGAGGTTTTTAATTCCAATACTCGTAAGCTTTCTGGCCAGTGTACTGCAGGACTAGTTGTCGGACGACAAGACAGGGGATAGGAGTGAAGTGTAGTGGGGTTCTGAAATCCTCGAAAAGTGCTAGGGTTTGTTGTCAATATTCAAGATTAAAATATTACTGCCTTATTGAAGTCACTTTCAATTTGGGGACTAGTTACTGCGCCGAATCACTGTGTTAGAGCAGCAAATTTATAATGGCTCATTAGGTGGCGGAACAAAAGGCATTAACGAGTTACATTCGTATGTTAGCTTAGTGTGGCCAATGATCGATCCACCTTGACGAGGAGATATTCTCATTATGTTACCCAAAGTTTTGGAGGACGCAAGCACGACTTAATAGACACAGTGAAGAGATCGGAACGATACAATTCATCTAATGATGTCTTGTCTACTAGGTAGGACTTCAGGCATTAGATTCAAATCCGGGGACAGTCTAGAACGATCTCTAGGAGACCGGAGCCTGTAATTTAGCGACACCCACCTAAAATTGACGACATGATTGCACCCCTCGCTTAATCAGGGGCACGTTGTTGCCAAAACAACACCGGCTAAACCTCTAGCCGCTCCAAACTCAAGCCGTAAAACACATGAAGCCATTCCGAACATTACCCAAAGCTATCATCCGATTTCGCAGTGATTTCTGATCACTTATCGTTCATATCGTACGTCTGGATGGCGTCTTATGTCGTGTGCGGGGAGTAGCCCCACCAAACTTGAATTCCTGTGTGGTTGGAATTTGTAAGGCGTCATTTTGGACATGTTGGCGCAATACAGAACATTACAAACCAACACAAATATCATCTGTATAAGGAGTCTGATATCTCACCAATCTAAGAGAATCTAATTTATCTAGCCAGTTCCTTCTTCTTGCTAGATATCTTCACACTATCTACCAAGGTAGCAGTTCAAACATCCAACCGCCAAGATGCCAACCGAATTCATCAGCTTGACATTTCCCAATGCCTCAACAGAGATCGCTCCCATTCCAGGAGCTACAATCGACCCAGATTATCTCATTCGCTATGCCAGAACACTGGACGATTTAGCTTACAACTACACCCTCGTTCCTTACGGATCATCACACTACGACCCTTTCACAATCGGTGCCACAATCGCAGCCGCAACCAAGAACCTCAAGATCATCATCGCTCTCAGACCAAATACTCTCTACCCCACTGTTGCAGCCAAGGCTCTTGCAACTCTCGATCAGCTGAGTTCCGGCCGTGCTGTGGTGCATTTCATTGCTGGTGGCAGTGATGCCGAGCAAGCCAAGGAGGGAGATTTCCTCACTAAAGATGAACGATATGAGAGGACCGAGGAGTATATCAAGATCCTTCGTCGTGCATGGCAATCTACTGCGCCTTTTGACTGGGAAGGTAAATACTACCAATTCAAGCAGTAAGTTCTATTTCGCCTCGAGGTTCTTTTCAAAAAACAATCTCTTGCATTATACCTGTTTGTTCCGAATTCGCCGCCCTGAGCGAATTTTCAAAAATTTACCGACTAACATCATCACCAGATTCAACAGCGACGTTCCACCAGTCAACGGCACCATCCCCGTCTCAGTAGGTGGCTCATCTGATGAAGCCTACCGCATCGGCGGCTCCCTCGCCGACATCTTCGGTCTCTGGGGCGAACCACTCAAAGAAACCAAAGAGCAAATCGATCGCATCTATGCCGAAGCCGAGAAGGCAGGCCGTACAGACCGCCCCCGTATCTGGGTGACATTCCGTCCCATCCTCGCCGAGACGGACGATCTTGCCTGGGCGAAAGCTCACCGGATCCTCGATGCTCTGAACGCAAATCGTGCCATCGGACAGGGAAAAGCTCCTGTCAATGCACCAGCTCCACAGAATGTCGGATCGCAGCGTCTGCTCGATATTGCTGCTCGTGGTGAGATCCAAGATAGAGCGCTTTGGTACCCCACTGTTACTGCTACGAATGCTAGGGGTGCTTCGACGGCGCTGGTTGGGTCGCCGCAGACTATTGTGGATTCGTTGCTTGATTATGTTGATTTGGGTGCTGAGTTGATCTCGATTAGGGGGTATGATAATTTGAATGATGCGATCGATTATGGTCGGTATGTGATTCCACAGGTGCGAGAAGTTTTGAAACAGCGGGCGAATGGAACTGCGAAGGCTTGAGTAGAGGAAAATTGGACGGGATGGAAGGATTTAGCTATAATTCACGGATCATGGCTTCACTGAAATGTGACTGCTCTGAAAATACAGTTGACCTTTATTTGCAAGTTTTGGGGGCACTGAGATGCTCCACTGTGGTTGACGTTCTCTAAGAAAATGATGAAGACGAGCTCTGAGAAAATAAAGTCAGGGAAGAACATGATGATAACCAGGGTGAAGGGTCCGCCCCCTAAACTACCCTTGTCACCTTTATAAATCATTAACCCATGCAGATCTCTGAGAATTTGTTGTCCAGAATCGTTTCAAGTTCTCGTCACGCGTGGTCGTATTGCAATGTGTTGTTCCTGTCAGGTTCCATCATCTTGACCTTCAGCCTCATCCTCCCGCTTCTCGAGCCATGCGATGATAGGCTTGGCCCAAATTGTATCCCTAGGATTTCTTCCCTCACGAACCACCAACTCTTTCAGCTTCTTCATCTTCCCAATTTCGCTGCCAATAAAATCCTTCAATTTCGAACTTCTTTCCCGCGGCGACTCCGGGGCAATTTGTACTCCCAATGTCTCCACCGAAGGACAGAACTTGAGAATGAAAGGTAGATAAAGAGACAACTTCTGCGCGATGTTGTCGTTCAAATCCGAGCTGTTCTCGTACTAGGATTGATATGGATCTGTAATATAAGCACCTGAAAATGACAGATTCTTCAATAGTGCTGCGTTTGTAGGACCGATCCGACGGAGAAAATACAGGAACTCGTCACAGACAACAAAATCCGGTGTCGTTTCAATTGGCAGTCGCTGTTCGATGGCGCTTATTGCGGCTGCAATCCTTTCTTTTCCTACTTCGTTGTCCGTGGAAGGCATGCCATCAAGTGGTCGCCCGGCGAAATCTTTCCACCTTGGCCCCGAATGTCGAGTTGGCTTCCAAATCTTGAAGTCGGGTTTGAGAGAGGCATAGAGCGTGGTGTTACCGTGACCGTACATGGCTTTGCAAGAGCGTAACACCGAGGCATTGATGGCTGGGCGGATGGCCTCGCGAATCTCCGTGTATTTTCCTTCGGAATCCATTCGATCGACCATAATTCGCGATCTCACATATCCGCACATCACTTTCTCGGTCCTCAGGATGTATGTTTGGCAGGGTATCAAAGAATTCTCGTAGTCATTGTCCTCAACGAGATCGATGGTTGTGGTGGGAACGATGAGGACGTGGCAAAGTATCAGGTGTATGATTTCTGCCCGATTCATTAGCATCATACTCACTTTTGATGGAAGTTGTGGTGTTACCTTGGGGAAACTTTAGAAGGTGTCTCTCATGAGTTTGAGGCAGGTTCCATCCGCTCTCACTTGGGTGAGCGAGATCCTTCCATACCTCACTCAGCTCTATGGCGTCGTACTGTTCTGGTACACTCTTTATCTTCCGAAGCCAATAGCTTTGATCCAAAAGTGTGTACCGTGATGGCGTTTTTGTTTCGAAGTAGTCGGATAAGTTGATGGCTATCCAGAATCAGCATGGTCTCAAGGAGCAGGGTTTAATCAACCAACCAGGGCGAAGGATGTACCGCTGCTCATCCTCAATAAAGAACAATCCAAGCAGCTTGCGTTCGCGAATGAAACGATGAAATGCTGTGATGGGATCGAGGTTTGGAAACTCTTTACTGGCTAAGAATAACCATTTGACAAGCTGGTGGGGATCAGTACTGCTAGATGTCGCCATTTTGGTGAAGGAGAAGGTTGATTTCAGGGGGAATGGAGGATCAGGCCTGAAATATGCAGTAATTTGGTTCCTGCCAAATGTTCTCCGAAGACGAGAATGAAGTTACCTTGGTTGAGTTTGAAAAGACTTGGAGATCGAGCAGCAAGGCCTTGTACAACGCGAGGGCTAGCGGCCTACTAGTGCCTCTGTGAGCAGACGCGCCCAAGGCCTACCTCATAGGCGAAAGGTGGAATGAATTCAGAATGAATTCACTGTCAAGAGCAAAACCAATGCCGAGAGGACGATTGAGCCGACTTTAAAAGACTAATAATTTCGTTTTAGTCATCAGGAAGGAGCGATAAAGCATCGTGATAGTCGCTTAGCAATAGGCTCAACACAGCTCCTTCCTTTAAGGTACCGCTTAACAGACCAAGATTCCAGTGAATGCGCGCTTGAATTAAACTCGCCTCATGGCCCAGTGGCTTGTTTCAAGTATTCGCGTAGTGGTAATGGGCTTGGTTATGTTCGGCGAGGATGGGACCACGGCGTGTTTGCCCGCCTTGCACCTGGCGCCAGATCGTTACGAATTGGTTCTCTATTTGCTCTGAATTTGCTGCAAGGCCATTGATATCAAAGTACTATGAATTAATGGGTAAAGTTAGCACCGAATTGACTAAGATGATAGAGGATTGGCGGCAGAAGCTTGGGATGAGGCTTTCCATTTGTTTGTTGACATTGGTTTCGCTTAAAGCTCTGTTCTCGTATTCAAGTTTGACTAGTCATTATCCTCAGAATTCAGTATAATAATATGGTTTAGTATCCTGGTACATGACCCTGAAAATTTGGGAGTTTGCCCAAAGAATGGATCAAAAATGGAAATTTTTAATCAGTACAGGTCATGGCAGCCAAGGCTCGGTACGACGGTATCAGGTCTGGACTAGTTTAGCGTTGCCCGTGGTGATTCAGGGATGATTCACGGATTTGAATGGCGTCTATTTTGTCCATGTGGATTGAGCTAGCGATATTTCTACGCTTCCAATCTGTATAAATAGCGGGTTCTTTAACACAGCTTCGAACTTTCTCGCTCTTTTAGCGAAAGGAATTGTCTTCGAAGGAACTCAACACCATCAGCCATCAGACTCGTCTCAACGAAAAATCCAAAATGGATGAGAACACAAGAAACGATACTCTAATAGAGGTGGTACAAGATCCCTTCATTGTCGACCTCTTGAAGGAACTACCATTCTTCCCTCTTACCCCCAGAGTCCCACTCAAGCAGACCATGAAAGACAAATATTACCTCAATCGCATTATTTGTTAGGCCAAGGAAGAGTATCCATCTTTACCTGAAGCCGACTTCGCACTCGAGATCTACGCGCAAAAGTACAAGGAGGAGGGAATCCTCTTCCTTGGCGATGATGGAGAGCGAAAGATGTGGGGTCCGGGTAAGCCTTGCCTCTCTACCACTGCTCTTTTATCAATGACTAACTTCCTACCTCACAGATTGCAACTACTATCACAAGAAAGACTATAAAGGTTCGTACTACAAAGTTTACTCTCCCAGAGGTGCCAAGAACCGAACTTTTTACCTTTATCAACACAAGCAATCACTCTCCCAAATCGATCAACCCAAGCCAGCCGTGGACCGGCGCGCAATGGCACATTGCAGTGAGAAGGGATGGAGACTTGCAAGGAGTAATGATAGACACATCTTGAAATTTCCTCAAGGTAAGCTACCGTACTTCCTGTGAATGGGGGTTCTCTGCTAACAGGTAGGTGCTAGAAATCTTGGACTTGATTATCAGGTTTTCTGTGTGCGTCGAACGCTCTGTATCTTTATGCCCAATGACAGTTACTTGCAACTGGAGACGTCTTTGGAGTCAGCATCACTATAAACTTGTGCATAGTAAGATGTCGGGAGGCTGGAGTCGCAGCTTAAGAACCAAACGCTATGAACAACTTGAAGTTCAATCGATTATCCAAGTCCAACACCGCGATCGCGAGGGCTCATACACCGAAATCCGTAATGCCACTCGAATTGCTATCGATGCCTCCTGTCTTCGAACATGCAAGGCCTTCGAAGAAGTCGGTAGTAAATTGCTCTATGGGGATAACGAGTTCTACTTCAGTATGACTTGCACCGACTGGGAAGGCTGTCCACCATCCGTTCTTCACCCAAAGGATTCCGAGCAATGGCGACCAAACCCCCACCAGCCCCAAGTTGACGGCGCGTGGTTAAGCAAAGTCAACTCCGCAATTGGACAAGTCAAACACCAGGTAGTCCTAAAATTACTCCCGGGCTGGGTTGCATATGATGATTTCTTGCGATTCCTATGGACTATCGGACCCGAGAAGGCTGCGCTCCTCAAGTCCTTGAAATTTCGGGGCCTGGTCAAGATCCACAGCTGCGGAGGCGCCTACTGCGCTAACTGCCGAGAGACTGGACTTCTCGATAGTCTTCGTCTGTACATACATTTCCTCTTGAAGCTCTGTCCCCGTGTCGAAACATTGACTATTTACCCAAGCGAAGACACGCGGTTTGAAAGGAATCCGCAGATGTTGCCAGCAGGCCATCCAACGACGCGCGACGAGGCTCTCATCCAACTACTCGAGAATGAGATACGCCAAATCCCTGGTCTTAAGGAATTGAATGTGCTTAAGGAAATTTACAATTCGGATGATGGGCAGTACTCGGAGGAACCTCTCGAATGTGCAGAGGCTACCAGAGCGTGGTTGAAGGAGCGACATATCCGGAATGTGCGTCAATATTGCGAGGAGGCAATGGCGAAGCACATCTCCGAGATTGAGTCTCGCACGGGACCATATACTGCTCGAGCTGCTGACAGACTGACAAGCGTTGGCGAGGAGAGTATGGGCCTGGAGCATGGCTATTAGGGAAGGATATGAAATAAAGCAATTTGGAGTGTATTAATGGTAAGTTTCGCACCCATGTCAGACATTCGAGGCTAGCGAAATTCGTGATCGGTGAAGCGACTTTTCCAAGAGACACAAAACTAACTTCAATACAACAACGCCTTAAAGGCAATAACATAAACTACAGGAGATAAGTTGTTGCTATTAATTATTTTATTTACGCCGCTGTCCTCGAGATTCTTCGTCTTAATTGTGTTACAAAAACAGCAACAAGAGAAAAGCTGCGGAAACTCGCTTCATCATTATAAAATTCCCCGGTCTCGATTGACTGGTCGGTTTGTATGGTGGACTGGTGGGCACACATTTCTGGGCGTTAACCCTTTCTTCCACTTGTACTCTGCCTTCATTCAAGTATGCAAAGCAAGTTTCATGTTCTCAAAACTTAACACAAGACTTTGAGACAATCCAACCCGAACTTGTGACTCTAAAATTTACAGCACTCAATTGAATACTTTCTTGGTCTCAAATTTGAATCATTGATAAGCCGTGAGCTCACACCGTTGTTGTACTAAAAAGGGGGTCGAGAAGTTAAGCGAGGATAGCGGAGTACTGTAACTGAGGGGTAATTTTCCTGGTCTTTGTTTACCCTCTCTCTGCCTTTAGCTCTGCGCCTAAAGCAAAATCTTGACTAACGATGCAGTAGTCGCCAATAAACACAAGCTTTGAATATATAAGAGTGTAGACAGGCTATAAACTCCGAAATTACGAAGTACAGCTCCTCATCTCATCAGCGTGACAGAAGCCGTCGCTGAAGTAGAAAAGAATTGAGGTTTCTTCCGTTCCTACTACACTAGTTACCAGGCTTTCAGGTCATGTTATGCGGCACAATTTCCCCATTACCAGGCCAATAAACTAACCAAACTCAAGAGATCTAGCTCAAAGTTTCGCAGTTTAATTATTGTCACCGCTCATTTTATTGCCAATTCTCGCTTCGCTGCCAAAAACAAACACGACCAACTCCCTCCGCAATCCCAAGTATCATATCTCTCAAATCAACAGCTCATGGCCCCTTCGTGGTCTCGTACGTCATCCTACCTGCAGGAAATAGAAGATTTATTACTAATGAACCCGAAGGCAACTGGCAGGCCGTCCCATTCCATTCTCCGATTTCTTTATGCAGGGGTGAGTTTTTGTGATGGGGAACGGGGGACGAAGCGGGTTTATATAGTTATACTGTACTGTTTTATGGGAAAGATTCTATATTAATGATGCTCCTGTTGCAGCACAGCAAGTAGATCATCTCAGTAAACAACGCAAAGGCAAAGGCCAGCAAAATTAAACAATTATATCAAGAGATTCCCATCTAGTTCTAGCTATGGTACTTACAATACATACAAAAGTAACAACAAGCCCTATTACGCTGTCTTCATTTCAGAAGTTTTCCAACGTCATGCAACATAATACTCTCAACCCTCCCATCTCTCCGTTCAGGCGTCCCGTCTCCCCTCTGTACACCCCACCCGGCACCCCAACCCGGCGGCGCTCCCCCACTACCTCCTCCCCCACCAGTACCAAACCCATCATCCTGCCCCGGAATCCTCCCATAACTATCCACGCTAACACTATACCCATTCGCGCTCCCACTCGTATCACTCTTCGTCCTCCCATGACCATTCTTATTCCCTTTCTCCCCCTTCCCCCTCTTCCTCTTCGTAGTCTTCGGCAGTAATTCCGGACTCGTCATAATACCCACACGCTGCCTCTTCCCCAAAATGCCCGGACTCCTCGGTCCAAGATTAGGACTCTTCGTATACGTGAACCCCGCCGGTTTGCCCCCTCGGAAAGGGTTATGCCTCGCCCACCAGCGGCCGAAGCGGTTATTATGCGTCAGACTCCCACTGTGGGAATCAAGAGGCATTCCGCCCTCGCCAGCGAGTTCTTCGAGTGTCCGACCTTTGGTTTCAGGGACGAGGAATGAGACAAGCGTACCGCAGAGCATGAAGAGCGCGAAGATTTGCATGAGGTGGTTAAGCCAGGGCGCGCATTCTTTGCCGATGCAGTTCTTGGCAGCGCCTTTGGAAAGGACAGGCTGTGCTATCACTTGAGCGATGATAGCGCCGATTTTCCCACACGCGGCTGAAAGACCGTGGCCAGTTGAGCGGTAGCGCGTTGGGAAGCATTCGCCTGGGATGATGAATGTTGTTGTGTTTGGTCCGAAGTTAAAGAAGAGTTGTGCGAGGATGTAGAGTGCGAGGAGACCGCCTTCGGAGAGGGAATCGTATGCGAATCCAATGATGATGAAGATTATGGTGAGGAAGAAGAAGCCCATGATTTGGATTGTTTTACGGCCGATTGTGTCGATGGTTATTACGGATAGCCAATATCCTGGTAGTGAGCCTGCACAGACGAGGATGAGGTTGCCGATGGCGGTGTTGCGAAGTGTGTGGTAGATTGTGCTACCGTGTGTGTAGCCGATGACGTTGAGAACGATGCTGTTATTTAAACTGAGACCATAAAAGGCCAGATCGAGAAAAAACCATGCTGAGGTTGTTCCGAAGATGACTTTGAAGTTCTTCCACTGTGAGAAGTAGCCCCACACATCCCCCCAGGATGCCCTCGGCGCAGCCAACTTATGGCCGATTCTCTGCTTCGTCTGTTCTTGGGAAATGGGATCGACGTCTCCTTCTTTCTGGTTGTTTACGTAGGCTTTGATATCGGCTTGGGCTTTCTCAATGTCGTGCTTGATATCGAAAGTGTAGCGTGGAGTTTCGGGAATTGTTATCCGATAGTACAAAGCGAATAGTGCTGGTAAACCACCGAATCCTATGATGATGCGCCACGACCGATCTCCAGCTAGTTGACATGCTGCATCGCAAGATGAAAATGCTGTTTTGGTGTTGATGAACGAGCCCTTGAAGCATATCGTGGTGACGAGGGCCACCAGCGCCGCCGCGAATTGTCCAGCACCTTGCATCGAGAAGACTGCTGCCATCATTGCGCCTCGCCAACGAGTTGGGGCAAACCTGTAGGCGTTAGCTGAGTTTGGAAGTAAGAAATAAGACAGTTAAATTCAAGTGAGGGGTGCTCAGTAAGAAACACCTCGTCAACCCCCACCCCCGCTTCGTGGATTTACTCCTTCTCCAAAACACAAAACAAGCACTTACTCAGATGTAATAACAGCGGACAGTGGATAATCTCCTCCAATCCCAATGCCCATGATAACTCTCCAAAATATCAGCAGTCCAGTCATAGTCACCGCTTGACTGGGGGCTGACAACGACTGGGCTAAAGTTGCTGTGATGATAATCGCAAGCTCCACTCCATACATCTTCCGTCTCCCAACCACATCTGCAAGCCAACCAAATCCCAGTTGTCCTATTACAGCACCTCCTGAAGTTGCTGCTTTGATTGCGGTATTGACCTGCATTGGCAAGACGCCGTAATTTCCACCAGAATTTGACCCGGGGATTGGCTCGCCTTGCCAGAAGACCATTCCAAGGGTTGAAGTGACGAGATTGATGGCGAAGATGTCGTAGGAGTCGGTAAAGAAACCAATACCTGCCACGGTGACTGCCCTTACATGGTACCTAATATGAGGTTAGGTTTGTGATTATTTGGACAGGGCTGAGACCACAGGAAGTGTGTTGGGGATGGTCGATCATAATACCAATCAGTCAAATGAATATATGCTTACCATCCAAAGGGGACTTTATCAATCTAGATTCAAAAACTGATCAGCTTGTGTGACAGATAGCGGGCTGAAGTAGAAAGCAATGTAAACTTCTCAACGTCAAAGTAAATGCCGTCTACTTACTTCCGAGAGAGCCAAGCGCCTTCTCAGATTCGGATCTTGAACATGAGAATAATCATTGTGAAAGTTATGGAAGGCAGCATTGCCACCAATAGTTCGTGGAAGGTTCATTGGAATGGCGGGGTCAGGTAAGTAGTCCATGGTATTTGCTGCAGCCTCGCGAGCAAGGACCCCGCTTCGATCGCACTTCACTCCACACTTCTACAGCAAACAGCGACGGCGTCGGAAGATAAGTGAAGGATAGTTCAGAAGACTAGGGTGGTGGTATTTCTGACAGGTATGACGGTCTAGGGAAGTTAATCGCTATCAAGCCGCCTAACAAAGTTGACACAAGGTGGAAGTAGGACCAAGTTTGCTGACGGGCTGACAGATGCATGCGACAGCGCATATGCACACGGGCCCAACGTCTAGGCATCCATGAGAGCGTATCTACGCTCGATGGCGGTAAGATATCCACGATAGTCCTCGATGCTGTTCGATGTCACTGTCGTGAGCTGGATTGACGTTGGATGTCGATCCAGGTCGGAAGGTCGGACGTTGAAGTAAGTGTCGGCTCCCAAAAGCTGAACCAGCTACACCCCACTTGTATCCCGCTTTCTACGCCCCTTGGTGGCGCCCGGGTTGTTTATCAGGGGCTAGTCTTGTCTGTCAGGCCACTGATGAATTGGGGATGGGGCAAGATTCACATGTCCTTTTTTAGCGGCTTGAAAGTGTACCTGTCCGTCGGGTCATCAAGGTGGTGCTCATTTCCACTCTTCTGACTGGTTGTATATATAAGCAGGGTCTTCCAGAAGAAGAAGAGAGCATGTTGCTTGAGGTCAGTTGGAGTCTGGAGGTGTGAACAGTGCATATTCTCAAACTCGGGGAACGGAGAAATAGTCGAAAGTACCTATGGGGCAGATTCAAAGGCGTCCTTTCCCTTACTTCTGCTGCTTCGTCCACCTCCTTGGCGAGCCCAGTCGTTGTTCCATTCGCTCTAGATTGCTCTATCAAGTATGAGTCTACTGAGTCCATCAGCAACCCAGCGTCCCGGGCGAACCTGTAGATTTGCGCAATGCAGACACGAGGTAGGTACCAAGGCTGTGTGTCCTGTCTCTTCTCCGACTACTCTTAGGTAAAGCACATTCCAGATATATTTGCTTCCACTACTTAAGAGACCAAAGGAACCTTTCTCGTCCGCTTGTTCGTCCGCTTGTTGAAGAATCAATCCACTCAATTAGCTTGGCTGGCACGTTTCCTGCGGGCCAATCCATTCCATCACCTAATAATTGGAAGACGCCTTCTTCGCAATACCACAAATCCGCATCCAGAGCATGTCTCCCAAGAGATGCCGAGTCTGCCATGCATGAAAAAAACACTTTTGTTCTCGTTCTGGGCGAGCTTCGTCTGGCTTCATTCTGCTTCGTCTGCTTTGTTGCGCTGAGATGATGTTGGGCAGGCACAGGGGTCGCAAGCGAGTTGATCTCCCACGTGCAGCAAGCGGCGCTGCTGATGGGCTGGAATGGCTGAGATGGATGGCTTGCTTGCTGTTGATCCCTGCGTGTTCCACCTCCCGTCGTCTCCTTCATGCAGAATAATGCTGTACGGAGTAATGCCTACCTTGTAATTTACAATAGGAAAGGCGTGGGCATCCACTTCATCCAAAAACGCCCTGGGCGAGGGACGAGATGGAGAGGATTTAAGTAACTAACTCCGCAATTGCATGATCGCCAAACATGATGTGAGTGGAGACATCTACGAGCGAATAAGAAGATGGTATTGTTGGTACAAGTGGTCTAGAGGCTTGAGCACGACCCGAGACCTTACAAAGGGATGGTGCAGAATTTGTTTTGATGTCGACTTCCGCCGCATGACGAATCTACATTTGGCTAGGTGAGCTCTAGTGGGTGATTTGCGTGGGGGTTGTGTCTGTATTAATCTTCTGCTGGAAGCCTTGGTCGTGCTTGTTCTCTTTCCAAGATCATGACACTGTGGAAAGAAGCCTCGCGGAGAAATCTCAAGACTTGCTTGACATCTTGGATCTAGAAGTCCAATAGAGAGCGAAACGCGTTGAATGACTCTCTGCTTGGCACCCCTTTGATTATGAAGGCACAGCGCCTATGATTTATTTGTATTGCGATTTTGAGTCTCGATTGCTTTTGATATCTTCGCCTTCTGGCTGGGTTCTCATTCCAGCCTTAGATCATTCGATGCTTCCTAGAATGAAGTAAAAATTCTTTGCGAGGCTGCCAGTCCCATGGAATACTTGGCTTAATTGATACTGGAAATCGTGAATCGGTCGTCTCTTTCAAATGCTTGATCGGATCCGTGACTGGTTACAAACTTGCAAGCAAAGCGATATTGGCATTGTTGACTATCCCAGACTCGGTTCTCCAAGTAAGGGCGACCATCAAGAGGGCTCCTTCCCACTCCATGCTTACCCATACTCAAGATCGGTTATACCCTGCTCCACGCTGATCCAAGTAAGATACTCATCATTTGAACAGAATAAGCACCAGTGGGCTGTGCCGAATCTGGGATCTGCCCTCTTCGTCTCCCGTTACAAAGGACCTCATACTCAATACCCATCCTCTTTTTTGAGTTGCCGCCTATCGCTTGGTCCTGGGTATGACTGTCATTACGGAGTTGTTCATCTACAGCAGTAATAAACCGCTTTGGCAACATCGCTCTCTCTTTTTCTCTCTCAATCCAAGTTGGCTCCTCGTGTTTTAAATAACCTTCCACAACATATCAAATACTGGGCAGAGAGGACATTCTCTAACAATCCTTTACGCAATGGAACTGGACAGCTTATACTTCCTCGCACAGAGTTTGCAAGACGCGGAACTGGTATCTTTTCAAATTAGACCCCCAAGTTTAATTCTCAGATAATGCCTGCCAGCCGAGCGAAGACGCATCCCTGGTCTTGATAGGTATTCCATTTTCTCGTCCGTCGGATACTGCCCATTTAAAGGTATGGCATCACCTCTTGAGAGCCAACTAGCTACACAGGGTAACTGCACATAATTCTCTCATTCGCAGTCTACCGATTCATCCAGCCCGTTCATCCATTCCATTCATTCCATAATTTGCCCTTACCCTTAGGGCCCATATCAAAAAAACACATCCAACCGATCACTCCTAGTCATCCGCGAGACCGCTTGCGAATACCATTCAACAGAAGTCTTCCAAGTAACAGTATGCCCCGGCCCAACCTCCCCAAAAGCCGCAATAACACTATCACCACCGAGCATCCCACCCGACAATCTAGCCGACTCAGGCAGCGGATCCGTGTCGGGAACATCCCCACGGCCCTGCTCCTCCATATCGGTCTTCCATTTACACCAGTGCAACACGTCGTCCCTGCGCCACATACCTTCCCGATACGGAGCCAACTCAAGCAAAGCGGTCGCTTTCCGACGAAGAGTCAAGTCGCGACATTTGAGAACGAGGAAGAAGAGGGGCGGGATGATACACATATCGAACGAAAGCATCGGTGCGCCTGATTTAGCACTATCCAGTAAACTTTTGGATATATCATAGACTCGCTGGAAGTCCGACAGGTACTTGTCGTATTCCATCTCCGAGGTCTTGGTGATGGTTTTGAATATGACACTGACGGCTGTGTAGTAGAGTTGGAGGTAGAGCACGCCGCTGGAGTAGAGATGGCCTTCCACGGGAACGGATTCGATGGTCATTCTCTGCGTGGCTTCGGACCATGCGTCGAGTCGCTCTAGATGCCGTAGTCTAGCGGCTTCGATCGCGACGTAGTCTGTCTCGACACCGTGGGTCAATGTCTGAAGCCTGTGGAGGAATTTGAAGCTCTCGATGAGCTCGCTGTCCAGCCATTCCCGGGCGTCGAAAATGTTGGTGAAGGAAGTTGGCACGGGTGCTGAGTGTTTTGCGGTCGTCCTGGACAGTTTTGGGAAATCGACTGGGAAGCCACCGTGTATCTCTGCTTGTATTTGAAGGCGGGCAAAGGATCGGTCGAGTGATGCGTTGATGTCTTTTACTTCTTGGGAGTGAGGCTCTGATTGGGATAGGTTGTGGCCTGAGATGATTCTCAAGCCGGATTTTAGATGCCGAATTCCAGTTTCTAGATCGCCTTGTAGGAACTCGATCCACTAGACACATACATAATCAGCACTGGATATTGGTATGGGGTAGTGGGTACAGCCACGAGTTACAAGCAGCTTGTGAGTAGGGGGAACATAGGATTATATTCATCATCACTTACCACGAATATCAAACATGAAATGAGAGCAACAGTTGTGTCTTGTTCACCCGCTTTCAGAAAACTGGCCCTGTAGATTAACGTAATCAACAAATGCACACCTGTAAATGACTCAAGGTTTAGGGGAAACCTGGCAACGTCGGCTCTCTCAAGACTTACAATTCTCTGACGGCTTTGCTGTATTGTTGTATTGCCACCGCACTGTAGCGAGCAACACTAGACTGTTTCTGGTCTAAATTCCGCTCATGGTCTTCGTATATAGCACTCAATGCAAGCAGGGATTGCTTCACGGGAGGGAACTTATGGCTCAACTGCAAGACGATCCTCTCCCAAAAATACGGTTCGAAGTTGCCAGGCGACTCAGCCATATTCCTAGCCCGGAAATAATGGAAGCTCCTCCGCTCGCTGTAACTTCCTTGGAGGTCAACAAACGGGTTAGGAGGTACAACGGGAGCCAAGTCTCTGCGGCGTTCAGAGGGTTGGAGCAAGACCGGTACCATTACCACATCATGCTGTCGAGTTTTCGACGTCGCTGCTTTTACGGGGGCAGGTGCGTACCCATCGCATTTTCGGCCTGTGGATGTACATCTAGTGCAGGAGGGCTTTGTTTCATCGCATTTGACGCGCCGGATTCTTGTGGTGTGGAATTGTTAGAAATGGTTTCCGTGTCTCTGGGTCCTTCCCCCGCTTCCTAATCCGGATGGGCGGATACTGTACTCACTTGCACACGATACAGGCGTTCCTAGACCTGGGGCCGCTTTTACGATATCTTTTTACTTTTTCTTTCGGAGCTATATCGTGCTGATTTACCAAGGATGGAGTGCGGCTCGTAACTAGATAAGCTAGTCAGTCAAGTTGGCGAAACTGCTGGACAAATCAATGGGAGTACCATCTGGCATGGACCTAGATGTCATCGCCATGTGATAGCTAAGATCTCGGTCTAGGGGAAGGGCAGGTAGGATTTGCGGGCCTGTTCTGTGGCTGGGACGGTTTGTCGTTTCACTGGGTGGAATCGAGATTGATTCATGAGAATCTGCGAATGATATCTGTCCTTGATATTCTGCGCCGCTCTTAACGGCATACAGAAACGTACCGCGGCTAAAATAGACGAACCTGCGTTGCAGAATCCTTGTCATACGAGTCGGCCAACCAGGAACCTGTTATTCGACAGGGATTATCGAATCTCCATCAAGGAGGACAAATTTCAATAAAAACCACCGCAAAGTTAGCAAAAGTTGTCCTAATAATCTAGCAATACTTTCAGTATGTCTAGGTGAGGCTGGCTTTTCTGCATCTTGTTTACGGCAGACTTCGCTTATTTTCCCAACCCTCCCCAAGTGCGAAATAAATACAGTACTTAGTGATCATGAAGGTTCAGGATGTACTTGGCAGGAATTTCTCGTTGAATTTGGGAGATCATGACCTGGAAGTGCCTCAGATTCGTCCATGTCGAGCCCGAGAAGTCTGTCTTCAGGTTCAACAAACTGACGATCTTGCCAACTGGCGGAACTACTTTCCATTCTATCCTCATGCCATGGTCTTACTCTCGTGGCTCTAGGGACGGCACTGTAGGGCTGTTGATCAACGACGAAAAACGCAAAGCAGCAGCAGCTAGACATCTCTGCTCAAAACTCAGGCGGGGTAGCATGTCTTATTCTACAAACAATGGACTATCCTCCATAGCAAATAATCTAATCCTAGAGGAAGGGGGAAATGAATTTTACTAATTTCCCACCTCATCACTTCGCCAGAGCCTCCTTCAACGCTTTGATGGTAACACGATTATACTCCTTCCCACCTTCCAATATACCATCCATTTGCATAACAAGATGAGGAGCACCCTTAATCTGTACCTCCTCAACCTCCACCCCCGCATCTCTCATCTTCTTCGCATAAGCAACGCCCTCATCCTTCAAGACATCCATCTCAGCCGTGATAACCAACGCCTTCGCCAATCCCTTGAAACTACTCGCGCGCATCGGGCTAACTTTCCAATCGTCATCCAGCTCCTTCGGTCGAGGGTTACCTAGGAATTGGCGGTGGAAATAGGTCATGCGTTCTAAGGGTAGTGGCTGGGTGTTGGCGAGATCTCGGTAAGAGGCGTAGGGTTGCGTTGGGAGAAGTGTTCCGTCAGGAGCGAAGATGTGAAGGTCACAGACTGGGACGGAGAGGAGCTGGAAGGTGAGAGGGATAGAGGCGTCACGACACATATGCGCTACTATAGCGCTGAGATGGCCACCTGCTGAGATACCCCCGATAGCTAGTCGAGAGAGATCAAGATTAAACTCTGACTTCTTGTAGTTTCTGATCTATTTGTTGGTCAGTCACTCAATTCTCCTCTGACTAGATATGACCTTAAATGAAGGGGCAACATACCCAATTGATCGCCTCCCAGCAATCATTCACCGGGATAGGAAATTTGAACTCAGGAGATAGTCGATAATCAACATCGAAGACCACAGCTCCAACCTCATGAGTCACTCTCTTACAGAACTCGAAATCCGTTTGAAGGCCTCCGAAAACCCACCCACCGCCATGGAAATTCACGTAAACGGGTTTCTCTCCATCTCCGAATTTCTCGATTTCGGGTTCGAAGATCCTGATTATGATCTCGCCTCCTTCGACGGGGCATTTCTGGTCTGTGATTTTGAGAGCACCTTGTTCGACGAGAGCTCGGCCATAAGTGGTCAAATATGCGTCTGGGTCGGCGCGGAAGCTCTCAATGGGAACTTGATGGGTTGCTAGACGGCCTGCTGAGTACTTGTTGTAGTATTCGATATAGGTTGGCTCGAAATGAGGAATGAGAGATGGGGGGATGCTGTTGAGGAGAGGGTGAGATATGGTCTCGGCAACTTTGGTTGAGACTGCCATCGTGGACTGAGAATGTGGACAAGTACTCAGAGTTTTAGGGGATGTATAAATCAAAGTAGACAAGAGGGATGTGGGCTTGTAAAGTAGCAGAGATAGCAGAGATGGGAGAGTGTGAACATGATATACGTGGGAAAGGGAGCCGACTGGAATTGTCCTAAAGTCGGGAGTGGGGGTCGGGCGTTTGCCCCGCACTAAAGGTCGGGCACAAGGACTTGTACTTACTCGCAAGTGAACGAGGAGAGTGGGCGTAGAGACATATCTGAGCGACAAGTGACGCCCGTGGCGCCCAAGCCACAGGTTTACCTCAAGACACCACCCATAAATCGATAGGAAGGGCCGCCTCTTGCTAAAAGGAATGGCATTTTCGTAGCGGGGACCTCCAATCTGGACACCCGACTAGGAAGCAAAGTAAACGGGCTAAATAATTGTCAAACATATGATGCAAAGGCTGAATCAAGCTCAGATATCATTTGCCAAAAAGAAGTTGTGCCCAGAGGTCCAAAAATTGCCATCAAATTTGCTACTTTTGGAACTAACAGATGTCAGAAGTAGCAGTTGGAATCGGAGGTAAAGGTTTCCCAAAATCGACCTGGCTCCCCGTCGAAGGCCCGCCATGAAAATCCTCACGAGCTTCAGGGTCTGATGAAGAACCCTTTCCGTTGAACCCAGCGTCCTCGCTGTCTTCATAGTTTAGAAGCCCCACATCCTCCGCACCCGTCCCGTGTAGATCAAGCTCCTCCCGTCTAGTGTACAGTGTCTTTATGTGGCGCTTAGTTCGAATCGCAGCTCTATGCAGTCGGTAGAATAATGGTGTCAGGAGTAGTACCTTGCCCACAACCAGCATCATTACCATTTGCCAGAACCCAAACGGCTCACGCATCTGCCTCCATACCTGCAACAGCATATGCCTGAATGAACCAATCTTCCCATGTTCGTCAAATGCCTGCCTGTAAACATAGCGATACCACGGATATTCGTCAATGTCTGGACACCGCCATGACCACAATGTACACTTCTTCAAGTTCTTTGGAGCGGGGAAAGGAGTATTGTATGGGAACCGGTCTCTCAGTAGGGTATCTGAAAGCGTGAGGTCAACCTCGGATATTGGTTTGGGGTGTAGGTAATTTTGAACTGGGCCAAGTTCATCGATGGAGAGGAGGATTAGACGTTGCGTCCTGTCTGGGAGGAGGGTGTTTTGTCCTGCGATTCCCGCACCGAGAACGTCGAACTCCAACTGTGTCTTAAAAACGTTGTATTGTGCCGATGGATGTTCCGATACTGGGACTGTTCGATGGTAGTCAATCGCATATAGAGGGGCTTCGTCGAGGTTCGGTATCAGGCCATGTTCGAATCTTATCAAGTTGATGGCGGATTGGTGGGCGTACAGTCGAGGTGGCACATAGGCGTTCTGCAGAGGGAATATGGGGACGCCATTGAGCAGGAGTATGCGTTTGTCTTGGAGAGTGAAGTTGAATATCAGCGAGCTGGCTTCGTCCTCGTCGAATTGCTTATTGGCGTTCCAGAGAGGGAGATCGGGGGTATCAAGTCGAACGAGGACACTGCGACCATGTTCCAGCCATCTTACACCTCGACGAGTGTCTTCTGAGGGTTTCCAATATGCCTCGGCGGCGGCTTTAATAGCGATGGGGTCCAGCGATAAGTGAGTGGCAGTCATACTGGTGATGATTGAGTGTTGTCGTGAAGCTTGTGCCCAGACCAGACTGGTGCGTGTTGGAACGCCAAGATCCATGCCATGTCCTGAGCTTAATTTAGCACTTCCAGATCAGAACTTTCGTACAGCCGCACAACTAACTAGTCGGAATCCTGATTTTGGCTTTTTGGCCCCGCCACACCTTTAGAGCGATTTACCCCTCGGATTTCCTAAAACCAACTTTACGAATACAACGTTTAATTAAATAAAAAGCTGATCGCTATAAAATCGGCACTTAGCGCATCATTTTCATGCTTACAAAATTTAATCTAGATGCGTGGTTATAAAGTTATTTAAGAAATGAAAACGTCGCAAAATTAAGAGGCGGGCAAGACGCGAGCCACCAAAAATACCCGTTACAAGGGATTTATTTATTACTCCACGAATATCGCGCTGCACAAAAATCTGCTTTAATCAAAGTACTTACTTTACGGAAAATTTCATCGCGATCAACTTTTTTTTTTAATAGTAAGTGCTGCTGTGTAGTTGTCGGTGGCCCTCAAATTGATTTCGGAGGGGTAAATCGCTCCAAAGGTGCGGCTCGCTTGAAATCCGGATTCCGACTAGTTAGTTGTGCAGCTGTAAAGCGAATATTTAAAACGATGCATTTGTGAATTTGGAAAGAAAGTTTTGTTCTACCAGGCCCCTGAAATATTTTAATGAGATCCCAGTCTGTCCTGGACCTGAGTCGCACTGAAAGCCACGATACTCTCCAGCCGTACTTGAAGACAAACCCAGAGTTGCCCACAAACAATTCAAAAACAACTCTTATTTACACCAGCCCAGGCTCGTACCGCCTTTTTTGCACTTAAATTATCGCTATAAAAGTCTTTGTTTCCGTACATCGACCATGAACTTTTCAAGAAGTGCGGCCATTAACTGTGGCATGAAGGAAATTGCCAATGATTGCCTCTTTAATAGTATTCCGAGTCAACAGGACCCGGTCAAATAGAAGAAGGCTACCATTGGACATTCCAATATCTAAAATATCTAGTTGGTTATGACGAGGACAAGCTTGATACTCTTGGTAGCGAACTCCCATCAACCCAAAACTCCAGCGACTAGTAATGGGCACACTAAAATCTCAATTTTGAAAACACGTCATTGATGAAGATCGCTTCAAACACTGGAAGTACAGTCCAGAAAGGCGGGGCATACAAGAAATAATTCTCGTATCACTGCTCCCTGTCGGTGTTTTCCCCTGAACGAATCGGGAACAAAAGACGCACAGCCGTAGGTAAATTCCCTGACGGAAGGAAGTCCTGGAACATATTTCGTGTATCCCAAAGATACAAAACATTCCACATGTGCAAGTACTGATTGATATGCTGGTTCAAGGGGTAAAGCTTGCTTGCACTAAGCCTAAAGCTTACCATCCCATGGAAAAGATTGACAGGAGGACTCCTTTCCAGTTCCAAATCCTACCAGACTTGGCGTCCCAACTGATCGTCCCTATGTTGAAGCTCTTACCACCACAAACAGATCCCGATCTAGTGTCGCATTAACACTGACGGTCCATCAGCTAGCAGTGCTGACCCACCATCAGGGCAATACGAGGCTGACAAAGTGATCTAACCACTCACACGCCATCTTCTTCAAAGGGTTTCTCCCAGAATGGATTCTAGGAGTGCTAATTTAAAGCCCGCGCCGCCCACAGCCCGTTTTGTCTAGCTGCATGTTGCCGTCTCCCGAATTACTCTCCCCCAACATCCGACTCCGTCAAAGGCTGCGACCCTAGGAAAAGGAGACACGAAGCCTCTCTTTTCTGCTCACGACGCCTGATACAGAGTGTTCCATCAAGCCTTGATGTTCAAGATGCCCCTACGCCCGCCTAGTCGCTCCGTAGGCGTCCGCTTCATCGTTGGGGCTGTGGTTTTGTTTGCGCTCATTCACCTGCATCTCTCGTACGAGGGAGAGGGGAGAGTGTATCAATCCACGTGGAGATGGAGAACCGGAAGCGACAGAGAACAAAACCAGAGTCCCTACAATGGGACTTTCGAAGAAGGTTGCGAGGGCTTGACCGGGTTTGACCGAGTCGTCATAACTGTGAAGACTGGCGCAACAGAAGCATCAAAGAAGATTCCAACCCAGCTGCGGACTACCTTGAGATGTGCTCCCCATGTCTACATCTTCTCCGATATGGCACAATCAATTGGGCAAACCCAGGTCTATGACTCTCTGGATACGATCGCCCCATCGATCAAGGACGTGAACGCGGATTTCGACATTTATCGCAAACAGCAGGAGCTGCGAGACCCGGAGAAGATCATGACCGAACTGTCAGATATGAGAGATTCTAGGATGAAAGACGACCTAGCTGCCTGGACACTGGACAAGTACAAGAACATGCACATCATAGAGAAAGTATGGGCATTGAAACCCGAGATGGAGTGGTATATGCACATCGATGCCGACACATATGTGATGTGGTCCAGCCTTATCACGTGGATCCAACGACTGGACCCATCGAAGAAATCCTACATGGGATCTCTAGCCTTGATCAATGATCTACCTTTCGGTCATGGAGGAAGCGGGTATCTGATGTCGAGGGAAGCAATGCGCACTTTTGCCGTCACTAACAACGGAACTGCCGCAAAGTGGGACTCGAAAATGCACGATGAATGCTGTGGAGATTGGGTGCTTGCCCAAGTCCTGAAGGAGTACAAGATGGATCTGAAGAACTCCTGGCCTACTATCAATGGGGAAACGCAATCCACGATCCCGTTTGCTGAAGATCACTGGTGCCAACCACTTGTGACACTTCATCACATAACCTCCCCCGAGGCCGAGCAACTGGGCAGCTTTGAAGCAAAGAGGAAAGACAAAAGCGTGAGTAAAGCAAAAAAAAAAAAAAAAAAAAAACACCATCAGTTCCAAAGTAAAAGACTAACATAACAACAGAGCCCGGTCACGTATGAAGAACTCTTCAACAACCTTGTCTCGGATCTCATTCCCGACCAACTTGCGGACTGGGACAACCTCTCCAAAGACGGGATTGTTCCCAACATTGCCTCAGCCGATGCATGTGCTCATGCTTGCCAGGCCAACCCCAAGTGTCTGCAGTCGCGGTACGACGGCGCCGAATGCACTATTGGAACCAAGCATATCGCGCTCGGCAAGAAGCATAAGCCAAAAGATGGAGTGAGATGGGAGAGCAGCTGGAACAAGACGCGCATCGCGGAGTGGGTACAGAGACAGAAGCCATGTGGGAAGCCACAGTTCCCTCATCAAGAGAGGCCTTCGAAATGGTTGGATGGAAGCCGGTGATAATCATATTCTTGTTTGTATTCTTTTGGAAAATTGAGCTGGAGTTCGGGTTTGGATATTGGTGGCGCAACGGAAAATAATCAGCATAGCATCATCATTTGGGGGGGATGTATAGATTTCATAGTCGTCGTACGTACTGAGATGTACCACAGGATAAAAGATAAAAATATAAAGATGACATTGTATAACCAGGGTTGTAGATTAGATCTGACGAGATTTTCGTTCTTGGGAGGTGGTACAGGCTGTTTTGTCTGTCAACCCCACATTCTTGGATTCGCTTTCGTACAGGTGTTCAGTCGGCTTCTGAAGGTGCTTTTCGGAAAACGAGGAAGCATATTCTCCTTATGTCAAATATATTCAGGATTGAGGCGCGTCGGCTCTCGGTACACACCGAGATTGTGTTTACCCCGGTCAAGGGAGGCCGCCTCATCCACAGAACAGGCTCTGATTAGTGGGATTCGGTGATGTCGGCATATTTCCACGCGTCTTCCACGTCAATTCCCGAGATATCGCTCAATGGTCATGATTGAAAACATTTCTCCTAGCAGCAGATTTTATGATTATTACTCTATTACATTGCAGCTAGAAGAGTTTCATATCCGTTGTCACACTATCCACCCAACCTGTAGCCTCCATCTGGAGGATTCATCGGATACATTTCACTACTCTGCTACAGTTCATTCATAATCTCTCGATCTTGAGCCGCCTCAATTTCGACCATATGCTGCGTCTTGGCTTCCCTCCATATCGATTTTCTACTTTTTCGAAGTGCCCATCTAGCACTGGGCATTCTAGGACAAGGGATGGTGGCCAATACCCATTCTGGCAGGATTCTATCATAATTCAAGGAGCAATGCAGCTTTGGGATTAATCCTGGGGCAAATAACCGTCGTGAGCCACAAGGGATACCATGTCTGTTTCTCAGAAAGAACTGAAGACTTGACAGAGATAACCGAGGAAGCTGTTCGGGGCAGCCACGGAGTGGCGATTAGTTCAGAAATATTGCAGAACAGAAAGTTCGACATGAGTAGAAATAACAAGGCATCCGCCTTGCTGGCTGTCGCTCACATGGGACTTGATCTACGTTTTAACTTTTGCAACCGACAAGAAAACAATGAAGGACAGAGAGGAGTGAAAGAAGTCAGCACTAAGGCCTCTACTCGTGAAGTAACAGAAAAACATGGGGGAACGGGATTCTGCTCAAGGGGAGCTTCTGACCACTATTACGCATCAATTCATCTAGCCTGTACTTGGTGCTTCTGTCAGTTGGCATTCTCGCTTTCATCAAGAAAGCTGAGCTGTCACTGCCAAGGCCGAAGCATATCTTGACCCATGTGGATCAAATGACAATTTGTATTTTGTTAAAACCCCTCAAGACGTACAAATGCAAACAGCAAATAGCACACAGATATCTTGTCATCAAATTATTCTCCGCCGTCCACAAAATTGAGTAAGCTCTTCATCTTCGCCGACCTCATTCAAGTAATAGACACGGCGGGGTCCAGGGATGTAAGCCATGGATTTATTCTCGGAAGTTAATTGTTGCCTCTATTCCATCAGGAAGCACATGTTTTTACCATTTCCATAACTTACTTTTGTTGAGACTTGGACACTCGGATTCAAAGCTGTTTGCGATGCGAAATGCACAACATGACCTCGCCGTTCTGATATGCATGATATCAGGAAGTCAGTCACTGCACCACCTCAGTATTGGTGGCAAAGCTTTCGCAAGAGAGTCACTGGGGGTCAGTAATTGGCCTGGGCCAGGATATTTGGCAGAGGGGCCGGGAGGTGGGCAGGAGATGGTCAGCCGCAAAGGCAGAAGAGGTTCTCGGCTCACTTGGGCTGAAGTGGCTTGGCCAAGAAGGGTTACTCAAGCGAGCGTTCTGGCTTGCGCAAGCTTTTCCGACTGTCACGTCCCTGCAGCCACAACAGCACCACCTCGAGCCTTTCCCGTCCCATAGACCCTCTCCAAGATCGTGTCTCCAATGACAATTTCCTCGTCCAATGCGGCGTCATTACCGAAGAATAAGCCTTCCGTGTTGTGGCTCTGTGGGGTTATCAAATGTCTCTGATTTTCGTGGATCGAGACTCTCGGGAGTTTTGATCCGCAGTCACAGTAATCAAGACGGTAGGTGTGAGTGCCACAGACACTTGGTGTATATAACGCTGCCTACCCAGATTGTAAATATGTTTTTTGGTCACTCACCGTTGCGTCGCCTTGTGCTTTGAGCGAAACGAAAGATGTTCGGCCAACTTAACACCATGCTGTCCTCGTTCCTCTTGATCAGCTTAGTCATCTACCCAGTATTTTCTCAGGCTCCCCCATATGATCCGAGCCCATTCGATATCACCGGTACAATCGATAGGTACGCATCAATTCTGCGTTCCAGGATATAATTAACCCATCCCCAGCTTGAAACTCGATTCCACAAGTACCAATCCACTCAGGGGAGGAAGTATCACCGTAGATGGAAATGTTATAACGGTTCCAACAAACCTTCTTGCAACTCTTCCTGCCATTACTGTTGCGTGTAAGTGTTTACAATCCCACCGTCTTCGTGTCGCCAAGGAACTCCATTCCTTGCTCCTGGAATATGCTCGACATCCTTCCCGTTTGCTACTTCCAGCTAATTCTTTCCCGGTGATACAGGGCCAGAACTTTTCGACAACGGTGTTGCAAACCTACCGGGTGGTGTAACATGGGAAGCCCATGTTATTGGAAACCGAGTTGGAGGTTCGAATATTGCCGGTCTGGTTTACATATCCCAGAAGTTTGCCCAAAGTCTGCAGGGTTTTATCACCTCCATCAACATAGGTACCGGCCATTTCACAATCGGCGCCAGCAACATAGATTGCGTTTTGAATGACCCCGCAGGAAGATTTGGTCTTCAACAATCTGGGAATGAACTTTGGACTGCAGATCCTGATAACCCATCCATTCATGCGGTCAATGGATTCCCTGTGTGCATTCCCCGGTCAACCACGGACTCGTTGTGCCCTGCCAAAAATAGACCCAACGACCCTGCTACTGGAAGACCTGTGACTACACTGTAAGTCTGCCGTAGCCTTCTCGTAAGGAGTGAGACAGCTAACATTCTCAAGTACCTTCAAAGATCCAGCAACTCTCACGCCAACCGATCCAGATCCTCGTCAAATGCTCCCACTCGCTGTCGGCGACTACGTCACCGTATCTGGGACAGAAATCAGCGGTACTTTATGTAAGTTGCTCAAGAATATTCTACTTTAATCTTATCGAGTCGCTTAACAGCAAATTATTCCTAAATGCGCTCCCGAAACAAGTGTAGATGAGAACTCGCTAACTTTCCACTCATCACAGGGGTCAACAACCTAGTCGCAAATCTTGCAATCTTTACTGCAGCAGGAACAAAGCCAGCCTATGTCACCTGCGAAGAAGCTATATTCGGCATAGTCACGACCCAGCCTGGGGAAATCGGCCAAAGCCGCGCAGTTGCGTGGACAACTGATGTCGGCGGGGGTCTTATGGACTGGTTCGCCCTCGACGTGGATCCATGTACTGGACAGACAACTGAGCGGACTTTGAACGTTGCAATGCAACCCAACAGTGCTACACAGCCTCTCGGTCGTGCTGTCTATCGTACGCCAGTCAAGACAGATCTCACTCCTGCGACCAGATATGTTGGATTCAGGTAAGCCTTCCTTCGTCTTGAAACTGTTCTTGATCCATCGATATATAACACATTTTTCAATCCCCGATCGCAAGACCTGCACAGTACTTAAGCGGTTACTAACTTTCCGATTTAGGATGGCAAGTGGCACCACTCTTGGCGCTGGAAACCTCACAGCCGGTGAATTCATCCAGCCCGTTTTCGATTACATCTTCCCAGAACCATTGGATTTCGGGGCCCCTCTATTCCCCAACGCATTTGAAGTGATTCCATATCTCGCACTTGGAGGTGGTCCATACACACCAGGAAGACCTGGCTTCCCTGCTCCAGCTTCACCAGCCATTGTCGGCCAACTGAACCCATGGCCAGGAGTTCCAGCTCCGGCAGCGACGTCATGTGCACCGGCACCTACCACCACGATCGCATCTAGCACGACTCTCACTTCCGTTACTTCTCCTACGGCTACCGTTAAACCACCTGTTGACACAATTGTCATCACAAGTGCAACCGGGCGAAACCAGAGGGGAGCTACAACCTTGACTGTCACGGCTACCACCACCAGCAAAGATCCTGCGATAATCTTGAGTATCACGGCAGCAGGACAGAATCCTGTCGGACTTTCTCCCATGACGCTTGTCAGTCCTGGTAGTTGGAGTTTTGTTGCGACTGTGAAGAGCAAGCCACTTACTGTCACGGTAACGAGTAGTTTTGGGGGTGGGCCAGTCACTGCAAATGTGGCATGATTGATCGGAAACTTTATCGGATGTTGCCAAAACTTTGTTTAACTTGATGAATTATGAGGAGATTGGAATTTGGCGTTTTCTATCGAGTAGCTTGATAAAATTAATGAAAGCTCATTTGCAGTTTTTTGATACCTCGTCTATTTACTGTCGAAGCATGATTTTGAGCCATCGATCACTTAAAAGTGACATAACTCTTATTTACTCTACATCTCATCCGGAGAAGATAAGTGGTTGATGTAAAACACAGATGACAGGCAATTTCTCAACGAAGCCAAAGCCGAATCCACGTTGCTGGAAAACATCGACTACATGACCAGCTTCTTCTGACCGACAGCCAAAGAGCAAGAAACCCAATTTTTGTGTCAGTGACAAACTAGTATTCGCCGTTCTTCGTATTCTGCAGCGGCTTAACTGCGAAGAATAACCCAGTCCATGTCACGTCAACTTTTCCTCGTGGAGACACAACAGCCACCGTATGTCACCGATGCAGAAGTTCTGCACTGGCTAGACCCACGGGCCAGAATGTCGGTTCCCAGCTTCCCCACATGCCCACGACAAACATCCGATGGCTGAAAACATGATATCAGGTACAAAAAGTTCAGCCCCATGTCAACGCTATGGCGCAATCCCACGTTCCTGCACTCGTGTTGTGGTGCTCGGGAAACTGTTGGTGGTGTGATGCTTTGCTTGGAAAAGATTATGAGTGGTCAAGCTTTGCTTTGTTTATTTATTATTTATAGTTTTCTACATTTGACGCCACCAGAACTTTGATTCCATATCCAACACCTGTATCCAATTGCCAATTACTCTTCCATTCCCCAAGAAATTGCCTGCAGGCTTAACGGACACGATCATTAATGGGAGAAGAGCGAATATCTCTCTTGCCAGTTCCTCGCGGTACCGAATTGGTACAATCAATCATTTTTTGATTACTTCCCACACCAAGCAGAGACATTTTAGTCATGCTGCGCAAATTAGCTGCCGTTCAGAAAAAGTTAAGGCTGAATGAGGTGGAAGACTTACGCAGCTCCAAACGCACTAGTCCATTTCCCTTGCGATCCGACGAATCCCTTGAACTCCTTCCCAACAGTTGGATGGACAGCAAGCTTCGCATCTGAAGGAAAGACAAAGATATTCGCTGGGGGAGATAAGGTTTCAGCGTAGTACTGTACGTCCCATTTCCCTGGTGTGCTGTCCTGGGACGCATTGACTGGTGCCCCTGGGATGTGGAATTGTTTGCTGGTGGAATGAGCACCGAGGAGAGCAGCAAGCTCAGAAGCTGTGAAGCCTTTGCGCTGGAATAGTGCGTACAGGTCATCTGCAGCACCAAACACATCTGGGAGCAGAGAGCCCTTGGCAGGCGACGTCGAATCCTTGCGGCCAACGAAGGTCTTGATTTGAGGTCCACCTGGGCAGGTGACGATTGCAACCGCAGCAGCGAATCTGAGGGGGCAAGGGAATTAGTAACTGCCAATTGGGGGACTTTGGGAAGAAGACAGGAATTGTCTCTAGAAGCAGTTGAGATGGAGGGAAGAGAATAATATGAGCTTCTCCAATACGTACTGGATGACTGTGAGAAATTCGGAGTCAGCGTTGCTCTTTCAATCGCTTTTAGGTGCAGGGACAGTCTGAAGACGCGGAATCTTGAAGGCTACCCAGAAGGGCTTGACCTTCAAAGTATACGTGTCGAAGATTACCAGGAGAACACTTACTATCTGCTACTGTGACCGAGGGGTCGACTGCTACCCATTTCTTCTGCAGAGTCCAGAGCTTGGCAGAGATATCTTGGAGCCCGTTATTTTCTCCCCGAAGTAACTCATCGTTACCAGTCGAGAGAATGAGAGAGCCATCGCACCCTCCTGTAGCACCCAAAGAGGTCTCCCAAGCTCCACAATCGTGGAAAGCTTCTCTGATGGCCGCGCGAGCATCGTCGTTACATTGCGAAGGATTGGTGGATGTGTCAAGGAACATGGTAGTTAGGTCTGCAGCGATTCGAGACCATACGGCTGGGCAGTTGCCGCCGCCATCTCTTTCTTCGACAGAGGAGCGAAAGCTGAGAGAAGGGAGAGAGCGTTTGAGAAGGGCAACGCTGTCATGAGCATATTCTGTGATGCTGAAGGCTGCTGTGGATGTGGCTGCCAGAGCAAAGGTAAGACGTGAGAACAACATTTGAGTTTGAGGAATGAGTAGCCGAAGAGATAGAGAAGTAGACTTGTTGCTTTCTTGGTCTTGGATCTGTAGAAATCCTCTGGTACTTATTATCTGAGCAGTCGAATACCTTCATTGCGCCACGCTGGCATCCAGAACGAGCAAATACGAACAGTTCGCAAACATAGCCAAGCCCTCATCCAGATATGGCATAATGGCCATGAGCTTATCCTCACCTAGACTACATAAGAACTCAGAATAAGCATCTTGATATCAGGAACAGACTGCACAGTTGACTGGTCCCGTATGCAAAAAGCACGGGAATTGTATCTCGCCTGAATCTCAAAGTAAGAACAAAGGTCAAACATAACCACGCAGGTCATTGTAAACTGCCTTGGGAGTGACTGACGGCATGATTCTATCACTGAGGCGACTAATCGGTCATGAAAGGGTGGTATGCCAGCTGAGCGAAACGAAGCCATTCAACTGTCTGGAACAATGCACCACTTCAGCTACAGCTCATGGCCTTGGCTTTGCTGCGTGGCTCCCTTGAACAAGCTTCCCTAAGGCTGATGGACGCATGTTCGGCCCAGGATCCGATGCTTGTTCCAACATTGAGTGACACGTTGGTCGAGCGCCACCATGCAGGGAATGCTTGAAAGGGATCAAGCATTTTCATGGACAACCGATGGGGAAGTCTGTACGCCAAGTCCAGATCAATCAAAGCGCACAAGTGGATCTTTTGGGGACTTAGCTCCATGTGTCAGACGCAGTGTCTGGTCTGTTGCGTTCAAACTTCCGGGGCCTCTAGTTGTCAGCCAGGATCACCCGTGGTAAAATCAATTTCCTGACCGGAATCTCGACACCCCCAAACACTCTGGCCAACGTGACCCCGCGCCGCCATTACTCAGGCGGCTCAGGTCTGCTTACTTATCTCGCCAGATGTCGGCAACTTTCAACAAGGAATTCGAAAAGGCCCCCTTTCCCAGCCAGGGTCCCACATCCGTTCCCACTGTACGCTCATTCACAAGTAAGAATTTTACTCTTTAATATAAATATAAGAAAATATGAAATGTAATATAAAGACTGTGACGGTAGGACTAAGTGTTGGGCATTATAACGAATCAGGGGCTTCAGGGGATTCACTTGCGTTGTGGGTCAGGCTGGGTCGGGCCTGTACCGGAGGGTTCCGGGGGTTATTCCATAAATAAGGGACTACCCCCCCTCGCTCTTTCCTCCTTATCTTCTTTTTTTCTTCGAATTATTAGACCATGAGTACTCGATAGCCAACGCCAAAGCACTACCATATACCTCTTGCAACGCTCTCTTGTGCTGGCGTCGTTACAATCACCTCACTAGACTCGAAGGAAATTAGGTGAGCATTCTAGCTCAATTTGGATCTCCTTCTTTTCCGTTCATTTTTGCGTATCGTTATTTCCAAGTTTTTGTTGATTAGTACTTCTGTATAAATCAAGCTGATTTACTGTGGGTCGATACTGGTTTTGCGAACTCCCTAATGCTTTCATAGATTCAACTCTTCTTGCACCTATCTAGTAACACAGGCTCAATGTCGTTCAAAATGCAGTTGATGAACTTCCTGCCCCAAGACTCCCAAATTCGGATCCAACTGTAACCCGCTGGCTTCCCTGTCTGATTTCAGGGACTTGGTTCCTACTATTTCCCACAGAAGAACCCCGGAGATACATCCTCGTAAAGCCCCTGCTGATTACTGGTATGGTGGTAATGATAACGCCAGTTGCGATCTCAATATGACTCAGTACTACAATCAAAAAATTGCCAGTCCCTTCGTTGGCATCGATTAAAATGGCACGAATGATAGCTACAACAATAACAATTCCCGCGAGACCGAAAACGATTGAGACTGCAATTCGCGTGCGTTTCTCAGTGAGGAGGGATAGGACCAAGAACGGGGTGCCGATGAGTATAATATCCGTTCCGACATTGAGTGCTACACTCGTCCAGAAAACGGAGGTAAATCTGGCAGCTCTTGCCTGGCCCGGCAACGTGGAGATCGGGATATAACCCGCTGCTAGTAAAATGACCAGGACGACGAAAGTTGCACATATGGTATACAAACCGAATCGCGCAATCTGGTGGGCCCGGTCGAGTTGCTGTGTCAATTGTAGGAGGAAGAAACTGATGGAAAGTTTGATCGACCAGAGCGTACATAGGTACAGAAGTGAACCGGCATTGTAGAGCTAGCGGGGATGTTAGGTTTAGCAAAACAGAAGCACGCCTGGAAAGGAGTCGAACATACCAGTACCAGACTTTTCGGGTCGGGCGAAAGTAAAAGTGTTAATAATGAGAGCAAAGACAACGAGAACTGAAAAATCTATACCGTGTGTTTGTCAAATTCTACTTTTGGACAGTGGATTCCTTGTGGTACATACCAAGGACACGATGATAGTAATATCAGGACGAGTCCAGTGGAACTTGTTCCTCGAGTGCAGGCGCAAATAAAATCGAAGGGATATTATCGCCCAGGAAATGGCGAGTGTGAGCACGACTAAAACCTAGGCGAAGTAGTGTTCAGTATACTTTTGACATCTCGAGTGGAATGCCAGATATTGGGATGGGGAGTTTTTCAAGACAACCTTACAGAAAGGTCTGGGAAATGATGGGGTAGGCGGTACTAACAACGGAGGCAGTCTTGCTTAACATACTACCATATGTAAGTCGAGAGGAGCCGCCAGAGGGCGTTTTGGTTGATGAATCGTACACTTTGGGGATGGAGAAACTCAAAATTCTTGGACGAGGGGATGGCCGTCGCTTTGTATGAAGGCGCATTGTAGGGCTGTTGGCAAGGACCCCTCCCCTTACCCCCTTATTAATCCTATTGCGCCACATTTGCGCCACATTTGCGCCACCATCTGTCCTCGCTCTCAGAAAGATCGATTTGATTGCTCATGTTTATAACTTTCCAGCATAATCGTTTCACTTATTCTCGGACGTATTTGTAAATTCTAGGCGTATGGCACAGAATATGCACAATGGACAATTATAATTGCCGAACAGTACCACTGGGGAGCATTTGGTTGACAAAGCGGGGGCACGGCTTCTGTGGGAGCACCCCTCAGCACCCCTTATCCCTTCTGTTCGGGACGCGGAACTGGAGCCGCGGATTTGAAAATGAGCCGTGTCTCAGGACATTGTTGTTCGTTGATTCGCACAAAATAGTGCTGGGGCATTCCAGATACTTTCATTATTTCCACATTCGATATGGTTCTCTTCCTTTCCAATTCGACCAATGACGATGGTGGAGACTGCCGGTAGCGATATAGGAACCGAAATGCATCCTGAACGCACTGTCGTTTCTTGGAGAGAAGAGTGCTTTTGATAAGCGATTGCGTATTTTACCGTCTGCATGCTACCGTTGCTATCGCTTCAATAATCGTCCCCTTCCAATGCGCGAACGTCAGATTCGACATCTTGACTCCATTCCCCGGATCCAGTTTCCGCTGACTCCAAGCCTCGTTGATGTCCAGCGCATACGCATTACTCCAGGCGATGAAATTCGTGAGCGCGCAGTTCCGAACGTATCCATCGCCGCCGTTTCTCTTTGTCATCATCATTTGGTTGCTCTGCCACGTGTAAATATTGTTATACTCGATTTTCTCGATGGCTGTCCCGGTGCCTAGGGATCCGAATGCACAGCCTCCGCTCCAGTTGCAGTAGATGTTCTCGACGAGGACGTTCTTGCTGGGGCTTTTGATGGTCACGCACTCGTCTTTGTTACTTACTTCGATATCGTGGTACCAGATGTTTGACCCGGATGTGTCGATCCCGTCTAGACCACCGCGGTTTCCGCCTTTTATAGCGAGGTTATAGATTTCGCCGTTGGAGCAATTGTCAATGATTAAGTGGAAAGCTGGGGAGTCTACGAGCTTTAGGTCGTGGATGCTGAAATCTGATACTTTGATGAGCCTGATGAGACGCGGTCCGCATGTGTTCGTGAGGTGGAAAGTGTATCCGAAGCCTTGAATTGCACCCTGAGACGTCCTTGAGAAGAATTCGAAGTCGTTGGTATTTTGCACGACAATCATGTGTCCGCCTGTTGTAGATGCGCGATACAGGGTACCATCGAGTCTAAATACCAGACATTAGCGGGATTTGATTCTCGCAGCGGAATACTGAGAGTAGCCCATCTTTGGAGGAAGTAAACATACTGTAGAGCCCACCCGGATCCTCCAGACAACATCACCCAAGTCGCCATTGCATAATCACCACTCGGTATCCATACTACCACAAATCAGCAAGTTTTTTCACCCACAGTTAACTATAATGCAAATCATTAAATCAGAAGTACGTACCAATTCCACCTCCTTTACATGCAGCAAACGCAGACGTAATCGCAGGCCCAACATCCGTCCTGTTATCGGCGTTCGCTCCATAATTCAGCACATTGCATATCTTTTTCGTAGCTTTCGACGCCGTGGACGTCAAAGGGCCTACGGGGCCACTAAGCTGTGCTTTTATGGCCGTCGCAAGAAGGGTGAGCAGGATGAGGTGGAGGTATTCTTTGAGCTTCATGCTGACGATTTCACAAGAACTTTAAACAAGAATCTCGAGAAGTGGACTCTTGGGAAACTAGGATAGAGAAATAAACAGAATATGAGAAAGAGCGGATCCAGGAAGATAGATGAAAACATCACGAAGTGTTTCGGCAGAATGAACTTCCATGTCAGAACTCTTTTAGGAGCATGGACGCATCCGATTGGAAAAATTGAGAGATGAACCCGACGATTGATTGATGACCGTTGTATTCTGTATCTACGGGTACATTTTGGGCTCTGGAGGTCACTTGATAACTCTAATTGAGACGGAGGCAGGAGGATAGGCGGCCCCCATTGAAATCCGTCCATTTGGTTAAGCGAGGGTTTGCCGCAACAAGACCCTCAACTTCAAAAGTTATTATACGTCTTTATAGAGTCAATAAATCTAGATATTTTACATATTTGAAATTTAGATGTTAAAATTTAACCTCTATTAGAGAGAATTTAATTCAATGGTGGAATTCCTCGGATGCATGCATTTAAAAAAAAAAAAAGTGGGTTTTGGTGTTCCTCGCCAAGCTTTCAGATGGACGGATTTCAGTTCGGGCCGCCTTCGTAGAGGTTAATTACTGCAGTGGATTGAAGGGCGGGGAGTGGAACAAGGAAGTTCTGGGTGGGCCCGGTCCAAAAAGGCGAACAGAGACTCATTGATTTTGAAGAGAGTGGTTGGTGTTTGGAGGGAAAATGTTGAGGATATTTCACAAGACTAGAATCCGAGTTCACAGCCTTGCGTAAAGTGCAAATCGAGGGCAGTGGGGGTGGGCAGAGGGGCATGCGTTGGTGGCCTGAGCTCCCGAAGTGCTGGGGGTGTGGGCGGCAGTCCGGTGGCAGAACACGCTGGAACGAATCTGACAAGACAGTGAAGAATGGTGGGAAATAGAGTAGAATTGGATTGAAAGGGTATCGTAACCCTCATTCATAAAGTATTGGATATCATCTATAAACGACACGGAAATCAAATGCGCGCTTATCCGCTTTTCCTGGACGACAAAAAGACAGTAAAACAACAATGCCGATGTCCAAATCCCAAAAGCAACAATGCAAACTCCCATCCAGTTCTGTATGTCCTTTTCAGCTGTCTGTATGTATGCCCCAAACTCCATGCAATGCCGCGTTAAATACAGGTCATTATCGTAACAATCGGTGTGGAGTGGCTACTGATGCTCGGTGGTGTATGGCACACTGTATGCCTCGGTGGTGTAGGGTGGTTGTTGGAACTTGAGTGCCACCGATTCATGTCGTTGGTAGTCGCATTGCCAGTGCTGGAGAAGAGTCTCTTGATAGAGGGACTGCTCGAACTCGTTTGGAACGTAGTCGGCCTGCGAGCGGATCTCGAAGTTGTCAAGAACCTCGTTGATGTTCGAGAAGTCCAAGTGCTCAGTGTTGCCGTAGGAAAAGTCGTCTAGGATTATGTTCTCCTCCTCTTCCGCTGTGATAGTGGCAGCTGCTGCAAGAGGCACCGCCGGGCTGTCGACGCATGCATCGGCATCTTCGAAGAAGTCGCTGTCGATGATGGGGAAGGCTTCGGTGGAGTTGTTGAAGAGCTCCCAGTCCTTATCGCCAGCTCGATAAGGAGAGTACGAGTAAGTCTCGTCGCTCTCCTCGGCCAAGCACTCTGCGATTTCTGCGACTATGGCATTGCTGGCTGGGAGGTCAAGATTGGCTACAGGCAGAAGAGTTAGTCTCCATTGTAATTTGATCATGAATCGTGGAGAATAAGCTCACCACCGATGTCCATGGCACGACTTGGGTAGAAAGGTGACCCAGAGGTGTTGTCATAGTAGGAGACATTTGCTGCAGATGTTCTGCCAGTCACTGGAAGGTATTAGCTAGACTGTAGGAGTTGAGATGGGACGAGAGTCAAAACGCACCATCCGACAAAGGGACGAAGTTGGCGAGGAGGGTTTGCTCCCCGAAGGAAGTGTGGGATAAATATAGAGATGAAGTGGAAGACATCTTGATGGCGATGGTTGGTGGTATAGTATATAATAGCAAAGCGCTGTATGGTCGATGGCGATTTGTGAGTAATAGTTGCGTGGACTGATGATGGATGAGGATGAGAAAGAGGGGAGAAGGAGTCTTTTGAATACGATCGACGGCTTTTTTGGACTATCTTGCTTGCGCAGCAGCTACCGTATAGCTGCGCCCCCTTCGCTCCCGCCTCTTGGACATTGACACGTCAGCGCAACATCTTCCAATGGGAAGGAGGCGGAAGTCCTGCTGATGACAGTATTTTTGCTCGCGCATGACACTATTATGCTTGCGCCTCGCTCGTGGTTGGCTGCGACGGGAGACCAAAAGTAATCCCTCATACTGGGCGGGAAAACCTGTTTCTATTCCCTTCCTGACCCCATTCGTACATCCAGTCGACATTGTGGATTCCGAATTTCTGCCCATGGTTATTGGGATTGAGTGTTAGGAGGAGCTGCGTGAATTCGCGCCAACCTACCTCAGTCTTATTCTTACCTTCGTCTATTCGCTACTTGTTGGCCAAGCACCGAGCTTCAGCCGACCATCCCTCCATTCAATCAAACCTCCAGCCTTCTTGCAACCAATATCAACCACAACCACAACCACCCTACTGAGGTACCACTGCAAGATGCGCAAACCTCATGTGCTACCGTCGATCTCCTACATCTAATGGCTCCACAGGCCGCGGACTCTTTCTCGCCAACAGCAGCGCAGCAAGAAAGCGAACTCCAGGTGTTCATTGACTCCATCGACCCGAGTAAGGTGTGCAGTTTAGCATCCCGACATAACGGCTTCAAGCCTTGCCGAATATTCCAAGAAATCGTTAATGGCAGCTATAACGTCCGCTTTTTCGTTGAGTTTGATGACAGTGTGAAATGGGTTGTGAGAATTCCCTCGGAGTCTTCCGTCCACAACGCCTGGGACAAAGTCCAGAGCGATGTTGCTACCATACGGCAAGCTACCTCTGGTTTTTAACCTTGAATATTCGTCGATTCTAACTGGGAGCTAGCTACCTCGAAGCCAATACCACTATCCCCGTGCCCCGTATTCATGCCTTCGGCCGAGGTGGTTGTGTCGACGAGAACAACCCTGCTGGACATACCTTCATCATTCAGGGCTATATCTCGGGTCGGTCGCTAGATATATCAGCTTTCAGAAAAGAGCCTCGAGAGCGGAGGAAATACTTCTACGGGCAGCTTGTCGACATCTTAGCTCAATTACGCCAGCAGGAATTCGACCATGCTGGCTCGTTAATGCCGGGCTCTGATGGCGGGGATACTCCTGTTGTAGGCCCGTTGCTCTCAATTCAACTCAATGATTTACAGCTCGAGACACGCAACTTCTCTACTCTGCCGGCCAAGTTCGCTTCCGCTATCGACTTTGCCTTTCATCAGTACCACCTCCTAGATCAAAAGTACAGACTCCCAGCCTACAAGATGTCTCAAGAGACCGCAAAACTCGAAGTGTTTGGGCTCGAGGATCTGAAGGGGAGACTTTTTGGCTTTATCGATCATCGCTGGAATCATGGTCCCTTTGTTTTAACACATACAGACCTGCGCTGGTCAAATTTCATTGTAGACGAGGATTATCTGATTTGAGGCGTTATCGATTGGGAATGGTCGGGCACAGTGCCTCGACAATTCTTCCTACCCCCTACCTTGTTGGCAGGGCTTCCTCCTGACTGAGTATCAGAAGTGCAATATAGGATCGAGTACCGCTTGTTCTTCGACGCTCTCAAAGCCGCTACGTCTCGACCTTGCCTTCAACTTGCTAACGAGTGGGGTCGAACCCTCCCGACACGGGTCGACCTGCCCTTAGCCGTCACGCTCCGACATCACAGCTGTTTTGTTAATATGTACTATAGAGGAATCTTTCCCCGGTTTCATAATGGCTCTCGACACGACGTAGTCAAACAATTCTTCGAGCGCGATGGCAAGAATGGCCAGTTCGCGCTTGACATACAACGGAGACTAGGGGATTCGGAGCGGTACACTCAATACTTGGAAGAAAATGGCTTCATATCGTGTCAATCGTCTGAATTGACCCTGAAGTCTCTTAGAGAACGGCAAAGACCCGACAAGACATCAAACCCGGTGAGTGATACGTCGATAGCAGACTCATTTTAGAGGAGGGTTCTACATACCGTTCACATAATTTTCCAAATTCCTTTTCTTCTCCTTCAGATCCATGATACCTACATGGTCAGATTTCGTGTCTGTGTTTATCATCGTTTAGCATGTGAAAGTTCAATAAAAAATGCAGTAGCCGCAATTCAAATAGCAATAAAAGGACTTGTAGTACACTCTAGGAAGATGCAATACCTAGGTAGGAACGTTTGTTTAGGATAGCCTTATTTTGGTAGGTGATGAAAGAAGGAATTTCTTGCATTCGTTCCTATCTCACCACTGCTTACTAGTGCTTACTACTGCTGCTTGGTTGGCTGAGAGCACTCGACCGGGTGTAACGAGGCGCATTTGTGCCTTTTGGGACAGGTGCATCGATGTTCAGCTGGTGTGGTTCACTCAGGAAGAGCGGATGGGGGAGATGCATGAACGCAAATGTGAGACGGGGCGCAATTATCTGGGCTGATTGGGCGGAGCGGTTTTGAGTTTTCCCCCACCCAATTTGATTGCGCAGTGCTCTATTTGATATCCTCGTATTGCGTATTGAGCCCAAATGGTGTCGCAGAAATGCGTCGGGGAGTGGCAGTGACCATTGGATCTAATTGAGGAACTCCCACAGAATTGCCAATAGCAGCCCCGAGACTTGTTACAATCACTTGCTGCCATGGTTAGGAAGCCAGAGGGGTATTCCCTTGCCATGTACAATGCTGCTTTTCTGGTCGTAGGCCCCTTGACACTGATCAAAATGGACTTCTGGGTATTGCTCAAGGCATACTTTGTAAAAGCTTTGGATAGCTCTCAGGGACGAAGACACTACCCTCACAGCGTACAGAAACAAGGAATAGATCAACCTGGAAAGAGGACAAACGACTTCTAATAATAGCTCCCACTGAAACGTTCTGTAAATCTCCCAAAAAAAAATGTTGAAGCTGCCACTGGTGCTGCTGCTCCACTTGTTGTGAAGGCATACGGAAACTTCCGCATCTCTATCGATTTGCTTGCGCCCACTCAACGTCACACTGCATTGTCACATCCAAATGAAGACCAAATTTGCTTTTCATTTCGGCCTCTCCGATCAGTCTTTTGCTGACGCTTGCCTGCGCCCGGATTTATTTGGTGTTCGTTCTCGTGTTACACTGCCACGTATGCAATCCAATATTATGCTCCACCGCTTGCTAATCCACTCGGACATTGGCGCAATTTGCCGGCGACCCATCCTGGCGCACGATCGTCGATGACCGCGGACCCAACGAGTCTAATGTTCCTTCCTGGAAGGCCTGCGACGCTGGCTCGACTCTCGTCGTCGATTTCCTACAACGCGTCCAGAGCGTGATATGGAACCGCAAATTCCTCGTCTCGGAAGGCGGATTGATTGGTCTGGCGCCCATGGCTGCTCAGGAGAGGGACGTGATTTGTATCCTTTATAAATACAGTGTACCGGTTGTTCTGAGAGAAATGACGGTGAAAGGAGAAACGTTCTAGCAATTGATAGGGGAGTGCTATGTGCATGGAAAGATGGATGAGGAGGCTATGGAAGGCAGAGACCTAGATGATCCGATGGCGACGAAGGAATTTGAGATCAGGTAAAGGGAGGCATAGTCCAATCTTCAGGGTGTTCTTCATACCCTTTTGCTTGTTCCCGCAGCAGGCCTCGCTTCAATACTGGCTGCATTGACTACGGAACATCTTCTAGGAGGGAAACATCTTCATCGCCTTCTGATGATCCTGCCAAACGAATCTCAAGGTTCCAACCTTTCTTCCCAAACTGCAACACGGAACCATCAACATGTACAGCACATTAAATGATATTCACATAATCTGTCATCCGACGCTACCAACCGGTACAAAACACAGCTGCCTAAACCACCCCTCCTGAACCATCAAAACATCACTATAACTCTGATTCGTTCATCGGCCAGGTCAGCCTGTCAAAAGTCCCACAGCCAATGAAAACTACATACTAGTACGCAACCGGTTGAATACAGCGCTGGCATGGTAGCTAAAAGCTTGTCGCTACCGGACGCTGTGGCACAGCACGAGGTGGCTATGGCGGGGTGTTGATATCAACCTCGACGACTTGTCTAAGTTGTCTTTGATTTCACTTCATTCTTTAATATTTCGCATATTCTGTTTACTGTCTTGTACTATTTTCAACCTCGATAAGATCGCCTCGAAATTGCTTGTGCAATTCTAGGAGGCTGAGAAATTCACGATCAGTGTTGTGGGAAAGGTTGGACGCATTTTGCCCTGAAATCAGAAGTCTGCGAAATGCCTAGCCAACGCTATGAGAGAGTAAGTCTTCGGTTTCGTTTTTTGTTGGGGCTTCAAAGTTTAAGTTCTGGTCCCCCACTCTCTCATTGTCTCGCTTCATCGTCACATCCTCGACTCAAGATATTCGAGTAAGCCAAAGCTTGACTAACTGTTCCCGACAGATCCCACTGAACTCTCCCTCGCTCGAACATCTCGGCAGAGATTCCACCTACAGCGGCGGTATACCAAACACAGCCCCTCCATCCTTCCACTCCATCTCCTCTCAATCCCCATACGACTTTCCCCACCGCAACGACAAAAACGCAGCAACGATCCTACCACACGATGAGCAACCTACTCGAGGAACTCGGGAGAGATCAGACTCAGAGGGCGACGATGGGATAAGTCTCTGGGGAGGGACAAGTACGAGCGCAACCACAAGTCGAGACTTCAATGCCGCTCGAGACGATGCGATCGCGCAACTCATGAAAAGAGTCGAGGATCTAGAGGCTAGGTTAGATATACAGGAAAGCGTAAGTCATGTCGCAACAACAATCCTTCATCATCCGAGTCGCACTGGCTTTTAGAGAAGGAAGAGAGCTGACGATGAACCCATAGAGTAAAACAGAACGCGGTGAAATCGATATCGAAGCATTGGAGGCCAGACCGAGGAGCGAGTGGACTGCGGGTGAACGATGGAATGCTGTTGCTCTCTCGATAGGGGCTGTCCTGTTATTTATGATCTCCTTTTTTACTTTTCTGGTTTTGGTTGTGAGGGCTAGACATTCGGGTGCTGGGTCGAATTGACATTTGAGACTGAGCACCTGCTTGGTGAACATTTCTTTTGCTGGCTTCGAAGTCGATGTTACGTAAGAACAAGAAGTAGGGACCGCGTTGATTGATCTGACCGATCAATGAAAGGGGGGTTTTTTTTTCCTTTTTCCCTTTTGTTTTTTTCACTTCTGGCTCGCGAACGGAGTCTGAAAGAAGGAGTGCGGCAGAAATGTTTGATATTGATCAGAGCTAGCTTAGCCGAATATCATTTCTAGAGTGGTTTTTGCTTCGTCCGATGACAGCTACATGGTGTACCCGCACTTTAAACCAATTCCCAGAGGGAAAGAAACGTATAGAACAGTTTATCGCCAAATAAAGCCTAGAGAGCTGCCAACTGTATGCGTCCCATCCGACCACTCGAGTCTGCCATGAGATGTTAGAAAGGCATCGGTGACATTTGCGTGCGGTGATTTCATCTTCACAACAACCTCAAATGTTTTCTTCTCGCCCTCGGTCTCGAAACTCAGCGTATCAGGGCTCACAGATACCTCTACAAGACTCTCGTCGTCAACCGACAAGGATGCAATGTATATACCAGCCCCACCAACGTTAGTGACAGTCCTTGGGAATCTAGCGAAATAGGTCCCGTTCGTCACTGAAGAATCGTAAAATGCTCCGAAGGAAGGATAGTTTAGAGCGTATGGACTGTACACTTTGTCTTCTTCGCAGGTAAAATTGCTCCTGGTCACTTCGACCATGAAAGCCTGGGTTCTGTTCACCGAGCAGATGAATTCTTTGTACTCCTGTGCTGTGATGTCGTAGATAAGACCTGGATTCAGAGCAGCGACCGGATCCACATGGCCGCCTCCATAGTCGAATGGCGTCGCGGCATTTGATGTCGCAGAATCGAGGAGCGTATTTTGAGTACCTTTGGTGGTTGTGTAAGCCGTAGTCATTATAGCAGAGCGGATAGCTGCAACACTCCATTCGGGCCTTCGGGCCATGATGTATGCAGCAATTCCGGCGAGGTGAGGACAGGACATCGAAGTGCCGGATATGATGCTGTAATCAACCCTGCGGGTGTCGTTGGGTGCAACAGAAGCGCCTTGGAGTCGGGTCCAACCTGCGATAATATCCACACCTGGGCCAGTGATATCAGGTTTCATGATTTGGGGGATTGGACCATTTGGCCCTCTCGAGCTAAAGGCAGCCATCAACGGTGCAGGGATACCGACTCTATACCAGCGATTACATTAGAGTTGTTCCACCAAAGAGATACAAATGGGGGAGTTCTGCTACTACTCACCTGGTACCCTCGAAATCCAAGGAAACAGTTGCATTGCCCGATTTAGCATATTCCAAAACCAATGCCCCGGCCTTAGCGCCGATATGTATGGCAGGCAGCACATGCGGATCAGCAACAATTTCCTCGCCATTAGCCGGAGCATTCGCCAGTACCATGCCACGGCCACCAGCAGCCTTTACAATAGCGCCCTTTTCTGCTCTCCCATTTTCGCCTCGTGTGCAAACGATGATCTTTCCAGCGACCAAGTCCGGGTCAAGACTGCCTTCCAGACAAAGCGTAGCAGCTGTCACGTTGGAGCCAGCAGCAGAAGACAAGATCAAAGGAAGGACGGTGTCACTCGAAAGCGGTTCAACATCCGGTACAGCGCCATTAATGTAGAGCGAAACGCCAGTGAAGTTCCTCCCATCCCCTAGAAGTACCGTCGCCGGAAAGTCACGATCTAGCGTGCTGGCAGCCACGTTGAGCATCCACGGTGCATTGTTCGAGATGGTGGCTGGACTAGGGCCGCTGTTTCCGCCTGAGAACGAGGTAAAGATTCCCTTTTCCATGGCAACGAACGAACCGGTGGTGAAGGCGTCACCGCCGAAGTATGGGTCTCCACCAATCGAGGCCGATATAACATTCACTCCATCCGCGATGGCCCGATCCATAGCAGCCATCAGATCAGACTCATAGCAAAAGTCATCCCAACACACCTTGTACATAGCGAGACGTGCGTCTTTGGCCATGCCACGGGCAGTGCCTGATGCTTCCCCGAAAAGACTGACATTTGCCGATATAGAGCCAGCAGCTGTGGTCGATGTGTGTGTTCCATGGCCATCAATGTCCCGAGCGGATCCTATCTGGCCGTCCGTGGTGAAATTCAAAGGTAGGCCAGTTTTATTCTCATAAACAGCGGCATACCCTTGGTAGAAGAAGGCTGCGCCGATGAGCTTCTTGTTGCAGTTGGCCGCCGTCCATTGCTCTCCCACGTCGCACGAGCCTTTCCAATGAGATGGAATATCGGGCATGCCAACATCATCATAGCTTGGATTCTCTGGCCAGGCTCCGGTATCCAATACGCCAACAATGATGTTCGCCTCGGCAGCGTCCACTCCTCCTTTGCCGAACGACATGCCGGAGTACTCGAAAGCCTTGGTGCTCAGCAACTCATCGCTATCAACAAGTCCCAGGAATAGTGGAGTTCTGGTAGTTTGCTTTCTGAAAATTTTCTCCTCTCTCACGGACACGACTTCGAGTTGGGCGTTGAGCCTGTTGACCTCATCAATAGTGAGTGTAGCGGCGAAACCCTCCAGGGCATTCGCGTAGTTGTACAAGATAGAAGCGGAATCAACAGCAGCTGCTGCCCGTAGCTCCTGTCTGCGTACCAAACTATCTTTACTCGCACTCGGCATGAGATTGACGATATAGTTCTTCTTTTGCTGGGTCGCGGCAATTCCCGTATGGAGGATACCGCAAACGAGCAACGAGCTCGTCAAAGTCCCAAACAACATGGTTTTAGCTGCACAGAATCAGTCGAAGTGGCAAAGATCAAGCAACTGACGAGTCAGGAACGAATGTGGATACGAATGTAGAAACAAATCTGGAAATGCAAAACTGGACTGAATCCGAGGATGATATACTTCGAAGTAGATGTCACATTGAATCAAACTAATGTTTAGCTTTACATGTGATTTTCTCATTTTAATTTTTAGTTTTTCTTGAAGGTTAAATAGATGATAATAAGCAAAGCAAAAGCATAATTTTTGAGATGAGGGGAAGCATTTTAGAGTTAAACACTTATATAGAGGTCTTGAGAATTGAAGTGCAAGTGCATTTGGTCAGGGCTGTGATAGAGCTCTCTTGTAGATCCTGCCACCTGGTGAGCATTACACGTCATTATTTTGACAGTTGGGTTCTTGGAATCATCCCTGAAGCCGACCTAGCAAATGGCAATCGAGCCGAAGTCCGAGAGTACGTTGTAACCTTGGAAGTGACTCGATAATGCAATAAAGCTTCCGGGCAGAAAGAAAGCTGCATAAATAGAAAATGAAAATAAAGTACGTTTAACCGAGCCCCTTTCTTCTCTCGTACTCGGAGGTCGCAGGTACAGTGCTCCCCCCTCTGACTCCGCCACTTCTCCCTAAGTGTGGCATCCAATCATATCATCTCTACGTACTATTCTAGTTTTCTGGTTGGTTGTAGCATCCCTGACGATTGACAGGAAGCATCAAAGTCCCAGGGGGTACACTGTACGCCGTGGTGCGGTATTAATTCCCCCGTCGTTGATGCTATAGAGGTAATTTCAAACGTTCTATGCAGCAATTCGGAGCAGTCAGAAAGACATCCTCTGGCCTTGGTACCACCAGGAGGAATGTATTCCGACCCTGTTATTAAGAGATGGTGAGTGTACTTCGTACTCGTAGGCGAGAACAACATCCGGCACTCCGGTGAGAAAGTCTAACTTAGCAGGTTATGGATTCACTTCTAGGCACTAACTCTCTTTTCAAATTAGGAAGGACTCTTTGCAAGCACGACACTTGGTAAACTGAGTTCAAGAAATTAACTAAGCAGGCGCCAGGGTGACAAGAAATGCCGCTAAACCTTTTGGTACAAGGGCCAACTACCCAATCAGGAAACTGGAAATCGAAAATTTATACTATTCTAAGTAAAGCTTTATTTCCCTCTTGGCAGAATAGATACGCCTGATACGAAGTACAAGATTTTAAAGTTCACATTGATTGTTCGTGTAGTAACTTTCCTAGGGCAGGAAGAAGATTGCTAAACTTTCGATTGGTTCGCATATAGAGAGCTCAATTACAGTTTGACCGAGGCTTGAACTCAATCCAAGAGTAGATATAGAAAGAACTGAATTGAGGTGTGGTATGAATCTCTCTTGCACAGGGAAGGCCATCTACGAGGCAAACTTCAAATTATGGTTTGCTTGCTGTACTGCAAGCTTTACGCCAAAAATATAGCATTGACGTCACGGAGGAATATTACTTGAGCACAGTCATTTGGGTAGGACCAAGGTTGTACAGATGAGTTCAATAGCATTCATAGATTAATGTGTCATGTTTTGACAGAAATTGATTGGGAGTGAAAAACCGCACGACGGACATGATGTCGTTAGTAGACCGTAAGCATGGGAAAGAAGTCCATCACATTTGATTTGTTTCAGAGTTGCAGGAATAAGACGTAGTAATTCTTTAGCCAATCTAAGTCATTTGAAGTTGATAAAAGACTAATTGCGAGCAAAATTGTTCGGCTTCATGGATATCATACGGGGTTCGCTAAGACTGGGGCCAGATTTCACACCGATTTGGTTGAAAGTTCTACCCTCCAGATTTTTGATATGAAAAGAAAATGAATGGTATTTCTTATGCTGCCCGCATTAGAGATGCAGCTAGCACCAGATGGACCCCTGTGATGTGGAATCTCGTCTACTGAATGGCAGTTCGAGTGAATAGAACCAAACAAGTGGAGTAAGGTGCAAATAAAACAAGAAAAAGTAGGAATAAAAATTCCACCTACTATGATTGGAAGAGCATAATAATGTTAAATCCTTGAACTCTAATGTCAGTCTCAACCCTTTGACTGTCAGGTTCAGCCTCATATGTCCTGAAATCACGTTGAACAAATGATGCCGATCACAACGACGGCTTGGACTAAACCTATAGACTGTAAACGAGGACAAGATACACGACTTCCCTCAGGGGACTAGACGCAGGTCTGCGAGGACCAGAATTGTCATTGTATCATATACTTCAAGATTGCGCTGGGAGTATTCCACGAGGCGCGAGAGGGAATGGCAGGTCTCGCGACTGAGACCTACGGCTCCGGAGGGGAAGGCTTTTGCGTGAAAACAGTCAGATGGAGCATAGCATATGAGTGTCCTTTATCAAATAGAGTACGCTTTCCACCGAGTATAGAGCGATCGAGAATCCGTCCCGTGAATGCTCTTTGCGTGATTTTGGAGATGCTGTTTGTGTTGCAGCCCCATTCAACAGACCTTGCACTGGATCCGGTCCCTGAGGCTGGACAACGCGAAGGCGCTAGCGTGATAATGTTCTAAATCCGTCGCCATTGATCCGAGGCGAACACCGCGCGATAGGAATTTGACATTCTAGCAACAATCTCTCTTCTCCAGCCATGGAGGAGAGTCGCCGTGTAGTCGAAAGCGCGTGGCGAACAGCTCCGTAGGCTGAGTCCACCCTCCCCATTATTCCTGACCATGAACTGCCATAGCTCAAGTTTCTCAACATGTCGTATTGGAACCAAGCCCAAGACAAATGCTCTCCCAGCGTGTTCAAGTATGAGCCTATTCTTCCATTCTGCCCACTCCAGGTCCACTTCGCCTTCCAGGTCAAGGTTTTTGACACCCCATACTTCGGACACGTCGCTACCGTCGATAACATCAGCCAAGGATACGTGTTCGTTGGTTTCAAGGAAACTTTGAATTAACACATTCAACTTAGGGTAAGGAAGATCGTGATGACTTCGCTGAAAGTTTTGGGCTTGCGGGGAAGATGAATGTCCTTCGACGGAACCAAGACAAAGTAGAAAGAAACCCCAGTGGACTTGAAACGGGTATAAGTATGACTAAGAGATCCCGGCTCCAGATATGGCCAAGGGGGTAGAGAAATATACACGTCTGTATACTCGTCGGACTTCAGCAGCACCTCAGCTCTCTCCTTTAGCTCAGAGGGTACGCAAATTTCCCAATCCTGACAAATACGAACACAGTTAGTATGCTAACTCGGACAAGAAAGGCCATTTTTGGGCAGCATTGGCAAGACCTACACTTCTTACTCGCCCAGCACCGTAATACATCAGTGCGCCAACCCCGCAGACGCAGCAAGGAATTCCGGCATCCTCGAGAATGAGCGTTACTTGTCGAGCTTCAATAGTACCATGCCCCCCAAAAGATGCCAGTTTGTCATCCGGAAATGTCGGGTATTGAGACATGTCAGGACGAGGAGGTAGGTCCCTTAGGAACTCTGGAAGAGTCGAGCGATCTATATCCTGCCACACAGAGAGTGGGGGGCCGCGAGCATCAGCCACTGACATTGTGATATATTTCTGCGACTTCCTTCGTGGCGGCGATTCTCAATAGGCGAATGGTGATATCAAATAGCTACGGAGTATGGGATTTAAGAGGAGGGGTTGTTGGGATTTGAGAAGCGAGGTTGTTAGTGAGCGGGCAAGCGCAAAAAGGTTCGCCGCTTCTAATAATTGGTGAAAGAGAGTAGACCATCGTATCGTAACAACAACTCGATTTGACTGGCTCGCTGCCGCCAGCGCTAAAATTTTGCACACCAGAGCGAGAGGAGGTGTGAGTATGGATCATCGCGAACATGGAAGTCCTCTCCGCAAATCTCTGTTAGTTGTGGCCGGCTCCACACCCGAATCTAAGTATGGAAAAGGCCGCAGTAGGAGCAAAAATTTGAAAACGGTTATCTCCTTCCAATTGTCTTCAAGTAGCCTCTCACCAAAGAAGAAGAAAATGCGATTCCACCATTGCTGCTACCGCGCGGCTGGGAACCTCGCCTTGCCTTCCAATCAACGCGAATCATCCATCCCATGAACCAACTTTGCCACAAGGTCGCCGTCCGTTCTTTTTGTTACGCCAACTCAATGCAAACAACTTCAAATGAAATGGTTCACCAGGACGGAGACTGTCCCGACTATGGCGAGTTCGTGGATTCTGATCAGGGCGGCGACGTTGAGGATGTCTCCGAACCCGTTGAGCGGTATAGCCAGGGCCTCTACTATCCAGTGTGTATAGGGGAAGTGCTGGACGGGAGATATCGCATAGAACACAAGCTTGGCTGGGGCGGCTATTCCACTGTGTGGATGGCTCACGATGTTTAGCTGCGAAAGAGTGTTGCTCTCAAGATTATGATTCCAGGCGAGAAGGGGGAATACGAGCATCAAATGCAAAACGAAATCCTCCGCACCGTCCGCGACACCTCTCACCTTGTTACTCATCAAGGCTCATTCTTGCTACCCGGCCACGGTAGCAACCATCACCGCGTCTTGGCTCTACCCCTTCTCAGCCCAAGCCTCGGCTACCGTGCCAGACAATTGCCAGTGGCCACTCGTATACCAGCTGCGAAACAGCTGCTCGTGGCATTGAAGGGCCTCCATGATGTTGGACTTGTGCATCGCGGTACGTCCCACCAACAATCCTCGTCCAGATTTTTTGTTCTTTGATCAAGACGAGATGCTGATCAGTCTGCAGACCTTAACGATGTGGCTCTAATGTGGGAAATACCCTTCTCCCTCGCTGAGTACGACAAGGCGACTAAATACTAGCGGCTCGACCGTCCGAAAAAGGTGTCTCTTGGTGATTATCTCTGGAAGAGCGGCGAGCTCGTACAGCAGGTCGCCACGCCCCTGGAATTGCTTGGGAGCAAGCTTTGCTTAGGAGATTTCGGCCTCACGATGAAAGATGGAACCTCAGTGCGCACTAAAGAGCAAGCCCCCTACTACTTCTGCGCCCCAGAGAGGCTTCACGGCGAAGATCCAAGTTTTGCAAGCGACATGTGGAGTTATATGTGTCTCTTTGCAGCTCTGTATCTGGGCTACAACGTTTTCTACGGTAATGGGGGCGGGTCGACGGCGTTCAGCTGGGTTGAACAGCTAGGAGCGATGCCTAGCCATTGGAAGGGGAAGTTCTGGTAGCCGGAGGAGGTTAATGATGCTTGGTACGATCACACAACGACTTTTAATCTCAAGAGAGACCTTGCAGCCAGGATCGCACGAATGCGACCTGATACTAGCCAAACTGAACATGAGCTCGTCCTCTCCATTATGCACAAAGCGTTCTGCTATTTGCCCGAACGCCACATCACCGCGGAACAGCTTTTGCAGGATCCATCGTTCAGAGCCATTATGGACATATATCAGTGTTGAGCGTGCTAGCTTCAATGGTGCCAAGTAGGGATTAGACCTGGAGGCAAGTCAAGAATCAATAATTTCGTGTTCAAAGTTGAAACTCCAGACTTGGTCTCTTTCTCGGCTACATACGCTTATTCTTTTACTCTCCCTTTAAGGATATGGCGACTCAGTACCCAAGAAACCTCGGACTTGGTGCACGGGACGGCTCGATGGGCAATTTCACGATCATATGGCAGGAGGCTGCGAAGGAACGCCTATATGCAGAGGCAGCAGTTCAAGGTATCGACCAAGCGACCATGAAAGCTTTGACTCAACACTTCCTCTACGAGCTTGCCGTTCGGCGGGGAAATACAGCAGTTGCTGTCAGGTAAGTGCGTCTAAGAAAAAAAAGAACCCGCAAAGAAAGTATGGTTAGATAGAGAGAATCATTCGTTTTGACATAGGGGTGCGCCTCACGACTTTACTATCGATAGCTCCCACTCTGACAATGGTAGACAACCTGATCAGAACCATGTTTCAGGTGAGCTCAGTGGAGGTTCAAAATGGGACGCGCGACGTGCACGTTTACCTGGGTAATCTGGGCACAGGAAGCAGGAAATATGACAATGCGGCTGTTGTTAGAGAATCACTTACCAAGACATCGAAAAGGGGAGGAGAACGTGACCCTCCGAGTTGGGGTGTTTCGTCGTGGGCCACGGCGGCCTCAACAGCTGGTCCCTCTGCGGCGACAAGCTCAACTTATACAGCTTCAGCTTCGGCTTCCACAACCACACCAGGTGATTCTGGCTGGATACTTGACGACACATACAACAGATATAGACGCCTTGATCCTATCACGAATCAGTGGGAGTGGGCGCCATAATTATCCGTTAGAAATTCCCTGTGATGGGCCCTCATCACACCCATGGCGTCGGGTTCTCGGATTGGATTTGATTCATTCATGTGTAGATTGTTGGAAATTGATCTAGTTGAACGGTGATACACGGTTGGATGTACTGCAACCCACTGCCACCGGTGGTGTTGGAGCAGGTTGATTTTTCATATGGAGTACTGATGTTACTTGTCTAGACTGTTTCTTCTAGGTTATATTTGTTTTATGAACCCCTTGCCAAAGTCTAAGTCTTTAAATTCATCTTGTGGTGAGTTTGCAACGTCTTTGAATCTGTCCGAACTCTGCGCACCACTACTACGGTTGTACCAAGGTAGGCTCTGTTTTGCGACACATAATCACATGAGTCGCCATCGAGTCGTAAAAGTACATCATCCTCGTTAGCTTATTAATCTCAAGTAGCATGGAGTGGTGAGCCGAATGGTATTTGCCGAGAACGTGGTCGATCTCTAAATGCGCAACTAATACCATTATCCAAGCAGCATTAGAGCAGGAGATCCTGTGACTCATCACTATATAAGTCTCTAATAATCCAGCCCAGATACGACTTACTTTCCCAAAGCTGTACTCCGCTCGCAGGCTTGAGATCTCCTTCGATGTTGTGATGAAGTGCAAATCTGAGAGGTCCGGTCATCCAACACCAAGATGCATCCCGTAACCGTAGGAGATTGATCATCCTTTCAGGGGCATGTACAGCATGATTTAGTCTCAACTACCAACGGTCTAACATTGGCTCGCTTTAATGCAGGATGTCAAACTTTCTACTTAAACAGGTTAAACTCCGGTGGTTCTTTGAATATTTGAATTGAGTTGAGTTGAGTTTGAGGTGAGTTTAAGTAGTTGCTTTTTAAAACTGAATTCAAAACATAAATATTATACTCACTTTAAGTATACGTACTTTAGTTCCCCAAGTATTCAAACTCAAGTTTGAATATCGATACACTGTTCCAATCGAAACACTTGCTAAGATCGATGAAAGTCCGTCAAGAAGGCCTCGGAAAAACGCCCCAAGATCTACGTACAAGTGATTCCGCTTCCGATTCGGTGAAATCTCCCAAATAATTAAGTCCTACTTCAATGTCCACTAACGTTATATTTTTAATCTGGAAACATGCCATTGAAAAAAACACAATCTCCATATCACGATCTGCTATCTCGCCCAGCCAAATCCAAGTCCGAGCCCACGATCTCGGCCCCATAAATAGAAAGCACCACAACAGTTCGGGCCCTCTCACCGAGCCTGCCCTAAGGTACAAAACACACTACCACAATTCCATGTGAAGACGAAGACCTCGGTCCCACCGATAAACTAGGGCAACAAAAACAAACAAGCCTTTGTGATTTGGCAGTTGGCACTGTTCCTGCGTTCTGCTGCCCCTCTTTCGAGTAAAGTTGCCTGTCTCCTAAACGTGGAACCACTCTACTCCATTCCTTGCTGGGATATAAATGAGAGTTCTTGGCAACGGCGCAGCTTTCAAATTGCCACCTTCCTGACTGGTAGACTGCGGCCGATGCTTACTTTATGTAACAAGGGCCTGAACGCAAGGTACCTCTGTACCTTGATGCCCGCGGGCGTGCGTCCACACTGAGGGACCCGGCTCTCCGAGGTTTTGTGCATGTTTTGTGTTTTGCGTTCCAGGACTTGAGGGGGTGGGTTGATGTGTCGGGAGGGAGGGTGGACGGCCCCGCTGGTGCATAATGGTTGTCTTGATCGTGGATGTTGACAAGGGGGTAGCAGGTACGAGCGCAGGTAGGGTGGCAAGTTGAGTGGATGTCTGAATGATGGAAGGCATAAGTGGTCCGTTAATTAATTGTATTCCTAAACGATGGGAGAAACATGGAACGGGAGAAGGAAAAATTCACGGTAAGCACAAAGAAAAGGCAGCAGGGAACAAGTGAAGACGGTAAATTCAGTACTGGCACTTCTAGAAGCAGATAGGTATCATAGTGTAATGCAACGCAACGCAACACAACGCTTTGGAGGCCGTAAAACAACAAAAGGAACATTATTTTCATCGCAACATACAGAAATCCGCGCGTGCCCCCCAAAAATGCTTTTATACAGTAACCACCAACTCCGGCTTCCTGGATACTCGTCACAAGCGTCTGTCGGGAAATGTGCCTATGTAACACTGACGTTGACTGTCTTCGTAATCCCCTTCTCTCGTCCCTGCATGGGCAGAATATCGTCCAGAGAATCGGCGTCCCCTTTACTCGCAAAGTCCTCCTCGCTCTGGGTGTTCTGGGTACTTCGTCCGAAGTGTTGCTTCGTTGTTTGACTGCGCGTCGTAACCCGTACATTGTATTTCGAGGCTCTGGTCCCTTGGCCAGGAAGACTGTTCATTCCAATTCCATCTTCCTGCATGTAGTATTTGTGACGCTGTGCATTCGAGCTGGCTGTAGCGCGAGTACGGAGATCGAGCATACTCTTGAAGAGAGGGCGGAGAGCGGGAAGAGACGCTGCGAGAAGACCGACGTAGAGTTCAATGGCGTTCCAAATGGAGTATCTGTCTTTGCGAGTGGAGTCCGGATCTTTCAACACGTTGACCTGGATTGTTGTTTTGACTATTGAGCAGACGCATGCGCTGTTTGTCAGATTAGCTTGTTTTTTCTTTGCCTGGAAAGAGTGAGATGACTCACAAGTATCCTAGGGAGAGAATGCATATGAGGGAGAGCTTGGTTCGCATGTTGACTTGGAGTTTCCATACGATCGGAATTGGTAGAGAGGCGAAAAGCACATCAGTGATGATGTTGACGACTAGAGTAATTAGTTCCTTGTAGCTTGGTGAGGCTTTCCTTTACAAACTTACTACTGTTGAACAAGCCCTGCAAGATATGTCAGTCGGGGTGGTCAAAATGGATATCGTATGGGCGTATGGGCTTTTGTTGGACTTACAATGTTGGTGAAGGTTTTAGTGCTGAAGCATTTTGCATCCGGTTCACTCATTCTATCCCAACTGGCGCGAATTGGTATGCACGAAAACGCAATGGTCTGTTGGTAGTCAGCCCTCTTAGCTCTACGCAGATCTGGAAATCGAGTAGCACTGAAATAGATCTTTCAGATTCCGAGAACTTGTGTATCTCAAACATAAGGACGAAGACGAGCAAGGAGATTACTTACCCCGGCACTACTGAAAGTGAAGGCTACTAAGAACGCTGTACATCGTCAGCCTCGTTGGCTCTGCTGATGCTTTAATCTCCATATCTAAAGAGGGAAACTTACCAATGACACACCAAAGGAAAATCCTGTGGGGTTTCCCAGTTGCCAAACGCAGGAGGAAAAATCCAACGGAGAGCTTGACGAGTGAGATGCCGACTGTGACGATTATCGAATGGAAGTAGGTCCAGTGAAAATATCTGACGAACTCATCCGGCCTGATTGATGCTGCGTGCATTCCCTTGCCATTGTGAGTTTCCCCAACGAAGCAAGCAAAGACCCCGGCACCACAGAGCTAGATACATGTCAGTGTCGGCCTTGATAGAATAATCGCAGAACCATTAAGGGTTTTTTTTCTTTCTCTCTTTCTTCTTGGCCCTGTAGCTGCTGCATTGGATTGCACATCTCGCGAGGCAGATCTTGTGCGACAGAAGCTCATCCCCAGTCCTCGCCTGTAGCCTCGATGACTGTGAAGGGACGAGGCTCAGGTTGAAAAAATTCGAGGCAGTCGAATGGCTGTACTTACTGTGGCAGCAAGAATGAGCCAATCGTCCGTCCCAATCGTCTTCAACATCACGGCTCGAACGTATATCCTCGCCGCCATCACCACCACCGTGAATCCAAAGAAGACTCCATTGACAGCCAGTATTGAAGGTGCATTTGTCGATCGGTCAATCGGTCCTGGAGGTGCAGTTGAAGCCATCTCAAAAATCGAAAGCTTATCGAGTTTGTGTTCCAACAAACTGGTCGGGTTGCCGATCCTCTCCTCAAGAAACAGAAACAATCAAAAGTAACGATCACCTAGTACAGTCTGCGGCGAGGGTTTGTGGACTCGCGTGTCTGCGTCCTGTGGGGTCACTCCTAGATATAATACCCATACTCCGTATAACAGCGCTGAAACTTCGTACAGAGGTCAAAACACGTTCCGTCTGTTCAAGCCGTCTCTACTTCTTGGCTCTCATGTGGCATCCTACCAAGATTTGTACAGTTCAACCTCACATGGGGAAAGATAGACGGAAGAAGAGACGGCTACAACGTAAAACCATTGACGAACAGCGCCACCGACGCTTCAACCTTGTTCGAAAGCCCAGTTGAGCTTGAAGCATTCGGCATCTTCGAAGCGACTTGTCAGGGGTCATATTGGACGAATGTTTCCGCAAGTAGAATAGTATGGGACTGGTAGCCGAAAGCAGCCAATCGAGAAGTTTGCCCTCGGAGCTTCAATCCCCTGTCCATTGAGTCGTTCCTGCAATTCAGTATCTTGGGAAACGCTACTGCAGCTACGGGGATAGCTTACACCGTAGACACCGCAAGGTTCGTGTTTGTCTCTTTTCCGTTTGACATTCCAGGGACTGCCCTGTAGGTTGTCCATATTTGCTGATGAGTACAACGTGCAACTTCTCATAGGATCATCGAGTACTAAATCGTCACCCTTTCAAGCATTGAGTAGTTCGTCTGAAATTTTAAACTGGTCTCATCGTACCAGTCTCATTATGATACAAAGAGCGGGCATCGAAAAGGCATGATAAATACAATCAGATAGATATCGGATACGAATACAGTAGGTACTGTATGGAGTGGGTTGACGCACAATATCCAACCACACCCCCCCCCCCCCCCCCCCCCCCCCCCGGTTCTTTGTCTCTGAGCCCCACACGGCTCGGCTGCGATTGAATTCGTCTGAAAATGCTTCCATGACAGCGGGAATCGAGTGTTCGCTTCTTCAATTGAGGGGTCTGAGCGACACGACGCTGCTCCTGAAGTCCGACTGTCCGAGATCTGACGCCATCATCAGATTGGATGAAAGTTAAAAGTGATCGACAGTATTTCTGAAAGGGGGGCGATCCTGGGACGGTACCAAGGCGCTACTGGACGCGAGATTGAAGAGAGGCAGGGTCCAGGGCTACCAAACCCCTGAATATCAAGCGGCGCGGATGAAGAACCAGACGAAGCTGACAGACCCGATCCCAGTAACTTGTGTTATTGACAGGGTTTATTATGCCCCAGAGTAGAGTGAGAAGAAGACGTCTTGAAAACAGTGATATTACTTCGAAGTACACTAAAAGCAAGACAGACCTAAAACATACCCAGTCAACCGAGATTGCCAGACAAACGTGCAAAGAGTCCTTGATCCTTGAGCAGCAGTCGTTGAATCTGCGCTGGATATAACCATTGGTCGATGAAAGACGGGCAGAGCTGCGACTGGGAAGTGTACGATGGTGCGGAGTAGTGGGCAGTGAAAATATGGTAGGGGTGGATATTGGCAGATAAAGTGTTCGCGTAACGATCCCGCCGAATGGTCTGAGAGGCTTCGGTAACGTTATTTTGATCCAATCATTGTCCGCTTTAATGTGGACTTGGGCAGAGGTGATGTCCAGGCCCGCTCCGCTCCGGACGCCCCTTTTCTGATCGACGAGAGAGGAGCGGAGGGGCGGAGAGGGGGAGGAGGGGGCGTTCTTATCCTGATTGTTATTATCACCACTACGACTTTCCACCTTCCAATCACAGATGCTGGGACTCTGAGTGAGCCATTCATTGCCTCGTGGGTATAACGTGGCCAAGACGATATGTAACATTTGCAAATACAGGTATTTGGTAGCGGGCAGAACTTGGCTCTTGGGCGAGCCGTGAGCAGACAGTGCCGGTACCAGGAGAATCGTCCCAAAATCGACATCAGACTATCAAATTGTTGCATATGCTAGGTACTGAAACGGAAATCTGACAGGCAGGCAGGCGGGCGGGAGCAGGTTGGATACTTTTACATGGTGAGCGATTTGAGCAACAAAGCTAAGCGATGACGGATGCAAGTGACAGTTTGCCCGCCCCCACCAAGCTCCTCCCCGAGTTCCCCTCCTCGTCCTGAGACCTGAGGGAGGCAGATACGGCTGAAAATCTACGGCGAGCTAGTCTGCATAACGGTTCAACCAATGGATTTTGATTTGCAAGTCCATATCTTTCTCCACTTCAGCATCCGGTACGTTCGGGTTAGGGCTTCAAAACTACCCCTGGATCAACACCTCGGCTTATTGGTCAAGCAATCAAGTTTCCCCGTTCTGCATGAAGATATGCTAGGAACCCTGGGGGAGATGCATGCAAATATTTCTCGCGGCTCAGGCTCTTCACTCCTTCTAATCCTTCCAATCCTTCCAATCGACGTTCCATCAAGGGCCACCCTCCCGGTGGCGTTTGCCCTTCGGGTCCCAGACTATTGGCTTGAAAGTGGATTGGACACAATAGAATACAGGCTCCAATATCCGGCAGTTATCATGCCTATCTTTCCTCATAAAGACGACAAGGGTGCCACGAGGTTCAAATACTGCTCGTTTTCGCTCACGGAATCTTCAGGAGCAGACGGCAACTCGACAACTTTTTAGGTTTTAACTTAATAGAATCTTCACGGGTTCTATTCCAAGCCTCCGAGCGTTAGTTCTTTCCCACCATGCTCTTCCAATCCACGGCCGCGTGGGCGCCCCTATTGCTTGCCTCCTCCGCATCAGCAGGCCTCTTCGTACCTGCTTCCACCACCGCCACCGATTTGCTGGCTGGCAAGGGCCTTTTGAACCTTGCCATAAACCAGATCGGGCAGGCTATCCAGGGGAACCAACAGCCATGTAATCTTGGAAACGCTGCTGTCCGAAGAGAATGGTAAGTCTCCATTCTCCTGGGTTTGGAAGCTTTACTAAATAGTCCAACAGGTCAACACTACTCCCCTCTGAGCGAAAAGCATACACGGATGCGGTCCTCTGCTTGCAATCAAAGCCTGCGAGAACCAACCAGACTCTAGTTCCAGGAGCAAAGTCCAGGTAAGCATGAATCATTCCCCATTCAATACCCAAGCTAACCAGATGAAAGATATGACGACTTCGTTTGGACTCACATCGAGCAAACACTCACCATTCACGGAACTGTATGTGCCTTCCAATGACTAACCCCATTTGATTTACTGACTGTCACGTAGGCCAACTTCCTCTCATGGCACAGGTATTTCACCTGGACCTATGAGCAAGCTCTGAGAAACGAGTGCGGATACAAGGGTTACCAACCAGTAAGTCTACCTCCAATCCATCAACTGATGAATTGAAACAATCGCTAACACTGAATAGTACTGGGTGAGTTTGGCCAACTTGCTTCTTTAAATTCAAGACTTGAGCTGTCTGAGAGTATGTAGCTAACGAATATCTTTAGAACTGGGGCAAAACTGCTTTCGACCCAATCAACTCTCCAGTCTTCGATGGATCCGACTACTCTATTGGTGGCAACGGCGACTTTCAAGAGCACAACTGCACTAATGCTCTTCCCACTGGCCTGAACTGCATCCCACCCGGTGCTGGTGGTGGATGTGTTACCAAGGGCCCTTTCAAGAAGTAAGTCATCTACCAGATTCCATGAAGAAAAGGTCCACTAACATCCAGCCCAGCATGAAAGTAAACCTCGGCCCCGTCTCCCCAACGCTTGCAATCGACGGCCTCACAGCAACGTTTCCAGGATCAGCATACAACCCACGCTGTCTCCGCCGAGATGTGTCCCCTTGGGTCTCATCCCGTTGGTCAACCGACAAGAACTCCTCCGATCTCATCACCGAGAACCTCGACATCAACTCCTTCCAAACCGTCATGCAAGGTGATTTTGCAAGCGGCTTCTACGGTGTGCACACTGCCGGTCACTTCACCATTGGTGGTGACCCAGGTGGAGATATCTTCGTGTCCCCAGGAGACCCAGCTTTCTGGCTACACCATGCCCAAATCGACCGCACCTGGTGGATCTGGCAAAACCAAGATATCAAGAACAGACAGAACGCCATTGCCGGAACTATCACTCTGAACAACAACCCACCTAGCAGAGACGGAACCCTCGCAGATGTCATCACATTAGGCGTCAATGGCCCAGACACAACAATCGGTGACATGATGTCCACGCAAGCTGGGCCTCTCTGTTACATTTACGTGTAGTTTCGGTCTGATTCTATGATTTCGTGGTACTGGCAACTGTATATATCTTGAAAAAGCCACCCTCTGTCTAACATATCCTCATAATAATACAATTCAGCTGTTAGGAAGCCCCTTCAGCTTGACAACTTTTTGCTTCTTTGCTATTTATCATGTGGCTTGTGAAATGAAACCGATGTCTAAATACCCTTTTGATGCTTAAATACTCTACATGCACGCCGGCTCAAATTCTCTCCCCCACTATTGACTGGGTAGGCAGACCCAAGGCTCGGGAGATAAACAACTCTCTCAAACCATCTCACTCTGGTCCCATTTCGTAGATCTCTCTCGGATCTCTTTGGATCTTTCTGGAACACAGCAAAATGCTCTCAAACCATCACATCTATCCCAATCTATCTTGCAGATCAAAAATTCGCGTATCGTCGAACCCAAACTCAAAATCAAATCTCACGATCATCAAACTCCAGTACGACGGGAAGTCTCTCTCACTCTTGGCGATCAAGGGTCCCACCCAACTCGCTAACCGAAAAGCACAACGATTTTTTGATGCCCACATCCCGTTTCCAGATCCATGAACAACAGGAGAGCCGTTACCGAAAATTCACAAGCTTCGTCGATCTCAACTCATTCTAAATACTAGCGCTGCATAAAAAGAATATTCGTTCCATCCACACGGCACGGCCTCGACACCTCATCCGTGCCGTCTGTCATCCGTTCGGTTCCCACAAGCCAAGACAAGGAATGCAGTTGAGGCTGTCCCCACCAAGCCCGGCGATCACTAATGTAGTCCGTACGTGAGTAATACCAAACTCTCGGCATCCGACCGAATTTTCGGATCCAGATTATTAAACCCAACCTCTCTCCACTGAACTCTCTTTTCGCGCCATCTACTACAACGGGAGAAAGATCGGCATGTTCGGTGACAGCAATCGGAGCCTTTTTTCCTCCCCGATAGACTTGACTTGTCGTTAGGCTAAAAGTGATACAGAACTTGCCCTGCATTTATTAATCCAGCTGCTGCGAAGCTGCGTGTTTGACTTCCATAGAACCAAAGTGAGAGGGTAAGCTTGAGATTGAGTTTTCTTTTGGGTGGGTGGGACGAAAATGTGGGGGAAGACAGATTTTCGAACGGGAGTCAGTCATTGATTGACTTTTTCGGTAATGTATTCAAAAAGCTGCTGGAGAACAGGTTCAGCGAAAATGCCTTGTGTTGTCGAATTTCGGGTGCTCTGCTCTCACTTCTTTGACAGAGCTGAATTCAAGACGAGACTCCTCATTACCCGTCGTGTTGATGGGGGGATCTAGCATCACGAATCTCGTTTGAATGCTTGGAAATTCTGATAAAGTACAGTACATATCTCGTTATATTGCAGCAGAGCTCGTCGGGAAATACACGACGAGGACTCAACATCACTGCCCATTGCACTTCCTCAACCACATTGCATCATCAATTTCCTATTCCACTTCTCCATCTCCTTAAACTTTCCCTCAAGAGGCTTCCATCTCGGATGCTCGTCATCGTTTCTCAACTTCGTAAACGAAGTGGGTACGACGACATCTCAAGGTTTGCCCGGTTTTGAATATCCTTCTGGTGGCTTTCCAGCCTCTTTTCTTGATTCGTGTCCCACCGTCCCACATCGAGATACACCTGCATCCCTTCCAAGAAGTGAAAGCTCACTGCCACTCCAACATCACACGAATCAGTAACCGTCCATATTTAGAAAGATACTGGAAGACCTACCGATTTGGCAAAATGGAGGTAGTGAGCCACAGCACAAGCGAAGCCTACGTGGTGTTCAAACTGGTAATGAAAAACACGCAAAGCACCAGCTCCAAGGATCTAGAAGAAGGTGGGCACTCCGTTGAGATTTCTGCAGCTTAAACTATGCCACAACGTTGATTAATTTGATTTACGGGGGCCCAGAACAGAGATATGATATCATGCTCAGTGCCCCAAATTCACAAATACTACAGCTTTTCTCTCGCCCCCCATTTCCCACTCAAAGAGCGTTATATCCTCCGCCCCAGAATTCCACCCCCTCAAGACGATAATCCACAGGTCGATATCCATCGATGTGGAAGAACTCCTTCAGCGCCTGTGTCTTCAACACTTTCTGAGATGCAGTCCGAGGCACCTTTTCACCCGCGTCCAGAATCCTCAGTAGCCTCGGTAATTTATGTCTTTCCAAGTTCCGCGCCACCAAATTACAACGAATTCGCCGAAGGTTGACTTTCTGCTTAGAAAAGGAGCATGATTGCCGGCTTGACGTGTGGAGTCCAACCAGAGCGGCGGGCAAACCCTTCTCATCGTAGTCATGGACTGGGAGGATATAGGCTTCGGAGACACAAGGGAGTCCCAGGAGACGTTCCTCAAGCTCAAGAACCGAGATCTCGAAACATCGGAAACGGATATCTGCAGGGAGTCAAGCCAGATCAGTTGGGGACCTCGGAATTTTAAAAAAGAAATTGGATGGATTATTACAGTCAGACTTTTTCCTGCCTTCGAAAAAGTAATGGCCGTCGATGAGCCGACACAGGTCTCCGGATTTGAAGAAACCATCTCGTCAAATGCTGCTTTGGTGGCAGCTTCGTCTCCAACGTAACTGTAGCGCGAAGTTATGATCATGGTCTAAACGCGGCTGTACAGATTTAATCCTTCTTACTGGGCGAACATTCCTGGGCTCTTGACTAGGATCTCGCCACTGTCACCATCAGATAGTTTGACGAGAATTCCGGGTATGGGTCTTCCAATGCATCGCTATGTACAAAGGAGTAGTCGTCAGCCATGGGAACAGGTTCTCAAGTGAGAGTAGAGCTAACATGTTTGTATTGGGCATCTGGTTCAGTGGTAGTAGCCGTTCCTCCTAGCTCCGTTGAGGCGTGATTGACTTTGACCGACGTGTTTGTGACCTTTCTCCAGAAAACTGCAGTGGACTTGTCCAAAACCGATCCTCCGCATATCATTTCTCGGACTTTGGACACACCGGACATATACTATTGGCGCTTTTCGTCTGGCAGCTGCTGAAGGACATCGTTGTAACGGTCCCGGAATCTTCTGTAATCTTCTGAAGATAAGTTTAAGTAGGTGATGTTGTGATCCTTCAAGAATCCCCAAATATCTGCAGGCAAACGACGGTGGTGCATCATTGAGAACACTATACCGCCTCGCAGAAGTTGAATGATGGCTCGAGAGGTTCCTCCTATCCAATGCATGGGCCGCCATGCCAGATACTCACTGTCATAGACTCATAGTCCACCTGCAAGTCTATAAAAAACCGTCGGCGAGGTATCGCAGCTCCCTTGAATTTGCCTGTGGTGCCTGACCTGAACGTCACAAGGCAGGTTCCGTCAGGGGAGAGGATCAAGTGCTCGTCGACTCCCATTGCAGCATTTTGGCGTGACCTGGCAGAAGCAGGAGATCTCGTGATGGGAATGATACGTAGCTGAAATGTACGCCCAATCTTTTCCCCAATTATAGAGGCCAGCTCAGAGGCGTTTGGCTCAGAGAAGAGGTAAGTTGCGTTACACGTGCTCAAGAAGTGAAGCTCCTCGTCATGATAGGCCGTTGATGTATCGCATTAGCCAGACTCTATTTCTACCAGTTTGGAGTACTCACAAAGCGAAACGCATCTTGCCCCAATCGATATGATAGCGAAGATTGCTACGAAGAAATAATACCCACTGTAGGTGATTGTAGCAATAGATGATGTGTCAGGAAGTAGAATGCCTCGGGGATCAAACCACTGGGAAGGAAGTTGTTGACGTAGTACGTCCCGCAATTGGATAATGTCATTCAGACGATCTCTGTACTCTGCGTCGATTTCATATTCGTCATGGATTTGAATACCACGGATGTCTCGAGGAAGCTGGACGAGACGAGTGAATATCGGGTAATTGGTGAGCTTTCCGCTTTTCGAAGCGAAGTGGTCCATGTTGGTGCTAGTTCTATAAAAGACAACAGAGTGAAAGTGATTAAGAAAAGATGAATATTTCTTTTTTCAACAAACGTTTCTCTAAGTCATTGCGCTCACACAACACACCCTTCGAAGCTTGTATCCGAGTATGTTCTTATAGCTTGCAAGGCTGCGAATAGCGTTGCGAATTTCCCTTCCCAGTTCCCTATGCCAATAAAGCCAGCTTAATTGCCTTTCCCACTATAAATTCACTTCTTATTCTAACGCTCGGTAAAAAAATCGAGCGTAAGTTTCCGATCAGATCCACGCAACCTCTTAACCATTTACTATCCGAAATATTCGTACTCGACTCGAGTAGTAAAGCCTCCCTCGAGGTACTAAGCTTTTCTTGGTATACTAAGCCTTCGAAATCTTCGAAGAAAAGATTGACTCTCTTCCTTCATCCGAAACCCATCTGCCCTTGAGCGGCCGGATGTTCGTCTCACCTGTTTGCAACAGCCGTGATTGGAAAGTTATTTCGCCTCCAATTAGCTAGAAAGAAGGTTCGGTGACCCTCATAGTTAGGGAACTCTGGTACTTTTGACGGAATTTCAAGTGTCTTGCCACCGTGGGGATTTTGCTTTTGTTGTTCTAGATTAAGTGTTAATTGTCAGTTTACTACGGTGGCCTTCTTTAGATCGCATGAGAATGGAAGTGAGCTTCTGTGCTGACAAGTGACAATTTGACACATTGATCTGAAGTAAAGCTAACAAGGTTCAAGGTAGGGAGTAAATAAACACAGCACCAGCCAAGCGAGAACCGCTTCATACCCAAATTTTAACATTGAATCGAGTATTAAGACCGAGTGGGTGTCAGGTATTTTCACGGCTTCATGGACTCGCGCGCTTGGTAGCACAAGTAAATACTTTTTGCTTGATGGTCACTTGGTGCCATAGATCACTAGATCTCGGCAATTTCACATCAAATGAGCAACCGCGCTGCGCTTCTTCTTTTCCCTTGCGAAGCGTCGAAGCCAGCTCAAAGTCGTCGGGTCAACTTAGATGTCAAAAGTCGCAGGTCAGAAGTAAACGCAGGAAAAACCCATGCGAATTCCTCGCTATGCTACACAGGTACATATCGCATACAGTTGCACATGAAATGCCACGCAGCAAAGGACCAAATACTAGGACGTCAAAGCCCAGAATATCCATCTTCACAGTCCCACATGCCTTCTCACTCTGTAACCGTGATTTATCGAGATGTTCGCCATGAAATGCTCACATTTATTTCGATTGGATTCGATTTGATTTCGCTATACGCCTGCAATGCTCGCCTCATTTGGTCGTTCGCAAAGAAAAGAATTATCTCCAACCCATCGTACAAAACCCACATCCATGTGTGGTATAACCGGCAAATTGCACTGGTCTAGATGCAAACAACTCCCTTCCGTCTTTCTGCTCGCTCCAATCTATCGGCGGACTCTCTTGTCGTGACCACTTCGAGATTCCATGCCACCCTCGTCACTACGTCGCTTTCGACTGCCTTCTTCTCTGCTCGATCGCCCATCTCGGCGATCCTCGCCACTGCCTCTCAGATCACCGCTGCTGCGTGTATCTCTGCTGCTTCGGCCACCTCCCCTCTCATTACCTCGCTCGCCTCGCTCGTTTCCCCCGCTCTCCACCCCGCTCGCCGGACCAGCCCGAATTGGGATCACGGGTAATATCCCGCTCCCTGCCATCTCGGCGACTACTGTCTCTATCACGGTCCCCACGCTCACGATCTCTACCACTGTCTCTACCTCCTGTTGACTCTCTGCCAGCCATCAAATCTCTGGCTGGTGCCGGTGATGACTTGCTCTGGTGTCTATCCTTCTCTGCCTCGCCTCGTTCACCAGCTCTACGATCACTGCGATCGCGATACTCGGTTCTCTGAGAATAACCATCATCAGGGGCTCCACGCTTGGATTCACGGTCCCGACCCGGGCTTCTAGAGCTTCTACGGCTTTTACCAGAACGTTCTCTTCGACCACTGCGATCTTGGTCACGCTCTTTGTTTGGGGCTTCGGCTCCAGTGATCAGATCGGCGCGTGCTGGGTTGATGAGATCTCGACCTGGGTCCCTAGCAGTCTCCTGTCGAGCAGGTGGTGGTCCGGGAGGCGGGGGAGGAACAGGTAGAGATGGTGTCGGCGGACCTGAGATGGGTGTCTCAGGACCCATGCCCGTGCTCATTCTTCCACCTCGGCCACGAATATTTACTCGCTCAGGTGTATTCTGTTGGCCAGCTTGCTGAAGCATTGTGTTGATGCCAGCGAGTTGTCGTCTGCCACCTCGGGCGGCACGCTCGGTCGCTGATGCTGGTCCAGTAGGGGCAGCAAATCCATTTGGCCCAGGATGAACGGGACTCGCTTGAGATCCTTTAGGTCCCGATGGAGGTCCTGAAGTTGCTAGAGGGGGGACATTGGGTCTTGAACGGTTGTTATTGTTATGGTTCATCTGAGACTGGGCCTGGGGCTTGACCGGATCATCGCTACTAAAAGCCCTTAGTCTATCGGGGTGGATTCCTCCAGCGGGTTGCTGAGGTGTTTGTGGCTGTACCTGTGGCTGAGCTACTGGACCACCAAGATGCTTCAATCGATCTGGGTGGATCGCAGATGCCGGAGACGGTGTCACAGGTGTAGCAGGGGTAGCATTAGGGCCGGATGCGACAGGAGTTGAGTCGAACTGGCCTGATGCAGAGCGTCTTGGGTGACGACCGCCAGATGGACCGGTAGGAGGTTGCTTTTCTGGTGTCGGAGGACGAGGCAACTCTCCAGATCTGGCATTTGGGCGTGGTGGTGCTGGAGCATTCCCCATACGATTGCCACGGGTGTTTCTGTCCCGAGGTCCGGAAGGGATATCTGGGGCAGGTGCTGTGAGACGACCAAAGTTAGGGTCCGGTTGTGGTCTGCTCGCAGCGTTTAATCGACCATGATCTGGATCTAAAGATCTGGGAGGAGGTTGGGTTGGCTGGAAAGCAGGTCTGTCGTGGGGCCCACTTCGTTCTCTCTCCGCTGTTCTGTCGCTCCGTGGACCTGCTGGTGGAGGTTGAACATCTTCAATGCGGCTACGAGGAGAATTGTACGACTCTTGAGGCCCATTGCGTGACGGTCGATCATCTCTTCTAGAGTCTGAGTGATCCTTGTCCGCGCCGTGTCTCCGTGGTGACTGGGGCCTTGAGGATATTCTCTCTCTCGGTTCTTCTCTACCACGGCGGGGGGAATTGGACCGAGATGGCGGGTTTTTGTCGGCAGAAATAAGGGCAGCACGCTCTGGGTTAATTATCTCTTGTCGTTCGGGAATGACAGCTGGCGACCTATCAGAAGTGGTTGTAGGAACACGATCCGAGGGTTGTGCAGAAGCTCTCGGGGGAGGCATGTCGCGGGATAAACGTCCACTATCAACTTCTCTAGCTTGAGCAGTTCGTTCAAGCTTTTCCCGAGCTGAGTCCGCTGTCCATCGTGGGGGAGGATCTGGTCGAGTTCGTTCACGATCCGAACCTGGCACCCTGTCTGAAGAGCGGCCAAATTCTCTAGTTGCTGGTTCCGGGGCACGTCTTTCAGTCCCGGGGAACTCGCGAGGTCTATCTCCAGGCCGATCACCGAGTCTCTCCACAGGTCGATCTCCAGGTCTGCTACTCGTACGATCAAGTCTTGATTCCTGGATGCGAGAGTCTCGGCCATCTCTTCGTTCGCCATGGCGGGGGTGTCTGTCGAGTAGATCACGACTAGGGAATGGTGCATCCGGACGGCTTGGCAAATTAGGACTTCTTTGATCAAGCAGTGATGTAGGAGGAAGGTTTCTGCCTATGTCTGGGCGAGATGGAACATTTCCTGGCATCGATTGCAGTGCTTTTGCTGCTTTAAATCGATCTCTCTCCGCAAGCACATCCATCTTTTTCGATTCTAGGGCTGTGGCTGGAGGAAGTGGGTGCTTCGAATCTCGTGTATTTTCTACTGACGCACTAGACTTTGTCGTAGCTCGTGTAGTTTTTGCATCATCAACTTCACCATCCTCGACTTCCGCGGCGGTTGGAACCTTGGGTGCGGATGCGCCTTGAGAGCTGCTATATGTTAGCAGGCCATCATGTAGTGGATTGATTGAACGAACCTGGCTCGCGAACCGGGCTTGAACTCCGCGGCGGTAGGCTTCAAGAGGGACTTTACGGGAGCTTTGCCGTTTTCATGATTCGTACTTGCTGAATCGTTCTGGACAGTGATTAGTCAAAGTAGTGGACTTTAGAGGAGTTCTTTCGACTTACTGCAGCGTGAGCCATAGTACCAACATGTCCAAATGCCTGTACCATTACCCATTTAGGTTCTCTCTTCTTCAACTGAACCAAAACTGCGTTGCCGGTGAGGGCAAGATCTTCTCGAGATCCCTTCTCCCTAGTTGCGATGACCTCTAGCTGCTCCAGAATCTTTGTGCCATGGAAGTTGATGGCTGGGAAGACTTCGACTACAGATTTCAATACTGTCATCGCATTTCGAATATGCATCCACTCCGTCCCTCCCAAGCAGTCCCGGAGGGCCGTGTTCAAGCTCGTATGCCAACGTAAAAGACAAGACTTGAATCCGTTGTCACCATCGTAGGCAACCAAACTCTTCGGCTTGCCATTATCATCGATAGCCTTTGCGAAACCAGGGAGATTTCCTCCACTACCCCATGCTTCCTTTTCGAAGACGGCTGAGTCGGCATGCCATCGTGATAGATCCATGAGCACGAGTCTGAGAAATCGCCCCAAATTCTCGGCTTCGCGAACTGTGCATGCGAATATGATTGCGCGTAGGCGATTGGGTCTGAAAATTTGGCTATATAGTCCCAGCGTCCGGAAGTAAGGGACACCGTTCTCGTGGAAAAATTTGACCAGTCTGAAACAATACTCTGCATCACTAGGAGATAGTAGCAGTCGCGGGAGCAAGCACTTTTCAAGGAATGCTTCCATCGCCATGTTTGGGTTGGAAGTTTTGCTAAACCAAAGCGACTTGGTCTTCAGTAACCGGACCTTCTTCTGGCTGAAGTTGTTAAGAGCTTCCTTGAGCTCCGCGATCAGTTTGTCCCGTGTCGAAGAAAGATTCTTCTTCTTGGCCTCTTTAGCTGCCACTCCTGTCCTGGTCATGTCTGTTCGGTCCTTGGCCACTTCGGAGATCTCGCTTACTAGCCGGGAAATTTCGGTTTCGTAGCTGTTATTGGGAATGACCAGATCACCAAGTGCTGAAGCCCAAAAAGTAACATAGAGCTCGGGATTCAGTGACTTGAAGGAGCCCTCGGGTAGAACAGTCTGCACAGCTTCAATAATCGGTTCGAGAATTTGGTGGAACGGATCACTCTTTGGCGTTGGTGGACTATCTTCCTTTATATCCACCATCTGGACATCTTCTTTGATTGCGTTTCCATTGACGAGCGTCGAAGCATCACTGTCGCCATTTGGTTTGAGTTCGCTGTCATCTGCCATACCAACATCTCCTTCCGCATCGGCTAACGTGGTAGGTGGAATAGTCGCCTCAGGAAGAACTTTCGTGGTGCCGTTCAATATTGGAGATGTGGCATTCGACCTACGATATGCAAGACTCGATCTTCCAATGAAGAACGCAAGTCCTGGATCCAGCCCAAAATCCTTCAACAGTTGGGGAATTCCAGGGACTTGTCGATCAAATTCTTCCACTGAGAGGTTACTGCGAAGAAGCTCAAGATATTGTGAAAGTGCTTCCTGTGTGTCGTCCATCATTGTTGCAAGTAGCTTGATGTGTGCCTCGGCGTCAGAAATGTTGTATATTGCAGCCTGCCGATATTGTGCGATAGAGATGAGTAGTTCCCCAGAAAGGTTTGACTCAGTAAGGGCCCTCATAAGCCGCTGCGAGGTCTTGGTAGATTCATAACGCTTGTCGTACAAGGTGATGAGGGTATGCTTTCTGAGCTCTTCGCCACCTGTCATGGCATGAATCTGAGCATTTGTAAAGTCGGTATCTGGGACAATGCCTGACATTTGGGCAATAAGTTCCTTCAAGATGACGAGATCGGTAGAATTACCGCGATATAATTGATCGGCGACATACCGGAGGATAGGTGATAGATTGAGGATCGAGTAGCGTTTGTAGACTTTGCCTGAGAATCTTGAGAGTGCTAATAGCCATCTGCTGGGGAGGAGAGCGAATTCGGCGTTCGTTCGATTTCTATCCTTGCCACCGAGAGCACTCATAAGAGACCACACAAGAACATCGTAGCCCAGATTAGTAAAGTGCTTTGCACATTCAACCACAACTTCTGTTAGATTGTTGTACGACTCGATCTGGCTCAAGGCAATGCTGAAAACAATGCCAGGGGAAGAATAGGCGATCTTCGCTAGTGCGCGAGCCATAGGTGCCACATTTATCTTGCTGATTCTCTTCATCGTGCTCAAAGTTTCGAGCTTTGTTCGTGCAAATGCAGCCTTAATTGCTGGCAGGCGTGATGTTTGGCCCTCAAACCATTCGGCATAAATCGAGTATCTGACGGAAACCGGGAAAAGTTTCAGCATAGCCCAGACTTCGCTGACCATTGCAGAATTGGCATTGGTCAAACTGAGAGCTGGAACTATCAGTCGCTTGAGTAGATCTTGCCATCTCTCGAGATTTGATCTGGAGCGATCAGTTCTGAGACTGTCTATGCCGATTCTCGTGATCTTGGAGAGTAAGGTAGCATCTTTGCCGATATTGACGCCGGAGAGATTGAGTAACGTGCCGCAGAGAGTGAAAAGATCGTCTACATTTCGGCAAACCGGTATATCGTCTGCCCATTCGTCCCAGTAGAATCGATATGAAACGCTGTCATTGGTGTCGTGTTTATCGGGAAATGGCCAGCGAAGTTGCTTTCGTACGGGTAGTTGCGTGAGGCGGACTTGGCCCTTTGGTACTCCACTTTGGTCTATTTCGGCGACCCTTTTCGTCGGACATTCTGCGTCTGCTCCGCTTGTAGTCACGGGCTTGGCTTCATCGTACAAATCCTTGATAGAGTGGTGCAAGATGCGGTTGATAAGTGGGATCAGTTCAGGGTATGCCTCTGGAAGCCATGGGAAGCGGCCGAGCATGAATAGAGCCTCTGGGACTGCGCCGATAGTCAACAGACAAATCAGCAACTGAACTTTCTGATCTTGGGGTTCTTTAGACTTGTCCTCTGGCTCAGTGGTTGCGGTTGTTTTGGCCGCAGGGTCAGATTTTGACGAGGCAGCTTCTCGAGTTCTGCCGCCGTTCTTGGGGTCATCGTCCGTCAAAGCACCGGCCATGGTCAATGCATTCGTTGCTCCACCTCCGGGACGGCTCAGCCTTTCCTTCTCGGCTAGTTCTTGCTGTCTCGCTTCTCTTACGGCTGGCATGTTCTCGTCCAGTGGCCACAGATGAGGATACAAGTCTCGCAAGGAGATGAATCCGATCTTGATGAGTAGTGCTGTGAGGTATATGAGATTTGCGGGAAGTGTATCGTCGTCGTCGCGAGCTTCAGAGGTGTAGAAGCGTAACTTGAATCCCAATAGTTGAGCTGCGACTCTGTTGCCGGACGGTGGTAGGGTGCCAGTGTATTTGATCCACTCTCGATCCGCATCGAATTCAGTATCGGCTGATAAATTGCCCTCCAAGCACTGCTGCTTAGTCTCTTCGTCAACAGCTCGTCTACCTCCAAGCTCGAAAAATGCATCCAACCCAACTTCACGAGCACGTTCCCAAAACTGTGTATCTCGGGTACTTCGTTCATGCTTGGACAGCTCTTCATCTTCAGGGGTCGTCATCCATCCGGAGGAGCTTGGAAGTGCCCAATTTGGAAGCCCCATTTGCCGCTCCCCATCCATCTCCCCATGTCGAGGCCACCAAGAGCTAACGCGCAGGAGCTTGATAAAGAACCGGAAGTGCTTGATGAGAACAGCAGCAAAGACATCCAAAGTGATATCAAGTACTCGTCCAACATCCAGGTCGAATGTCCCAATCAAGCCCTTGACTCTCTCGAATGCATCCTCCACAACCTCACTTGTTGGTGGTTCACTTCCACTAGTTGTGAAGAGCTCGGTAACAAGCTTGGAGTAACCCTCTGTCTCTTCCCGCAACAAGTTATAATTGCCTTGTCGATACAACTGGTTGGTAGCCTTCCGAACAGCCATGCGCTTGAATGTACCCTGGGTAAGTCCAAGAGATTCAAGGACGTCGTTGTCGAAATTCAGGCGCATGAGGTCGGGTGAAATCTCCGTCGCAACAGCAAAGGGTGTGAGTGCCGGGTTCTTTGTGCCATCTTCTAGCATCATGGATAGAATGTCGAGGAATAAGACGGGTGCGTTAAAGCTTGGTGCTGCCCCATCTTCTGGTGTAGGGTCGAGCACGAGGATCTCCCTTACACAACTGCCAGCAACCGTCGGATCCATACGACCATCTATAGTAGCACGGATGAGCTCTTGAAAGATGGACGAAAGGTCTGTTGTATCCTCATCTTGAATCGCTTGTCTACCTGCGCTTGTCACCTCTTGACGTCTTGTGTCCCAAGCCGAGAGTCGTTCTTCGGTTAGGAAAGTATAGTCGAATGGTATTGGGTCAGGTCTGAAGACAGGAGCAGGGTTTTCGGCGGTAGGTGTCGAAGTCTGTGTAGCTGTGGGTGTTGGGGCGGCGCTCACAGGTCGAGGAGGGGGAGGAGACATAGGTCCAGGTGTTGGCGTCGCTCTGCCAGGACCAGCAACATTGAGTTTGTTCGGATTATTGTTCGGATTGTCGCGAGCATCGTTTCTTCGACCTCCTCGTCCTGCGCCAGAGCCTCCTTGCCCACCCCGACTTGATCTTCTGCCTCCATCGCGCATCTCTGATCCTCTGTCATGCTGAGCCAGGCTTGCACTCTGCGGTCGGTGCGGCGATGGCCGGCTCTCTCCCGAATCGACTGACGACCTTTCCGGTCTCTTTCTCTTACCAGCAGGCGCCATCTCCGCCTCGATCTTAGAGTCGCGATCAATCTCCGTACATGTGTGGTGGCGAGCTGTCGTAGCTGCAAGCTTGCCTGCAAAGCTGTCGACGTGGTAACTAGGAAATAAGAATTAACGAGAGGGGTGTTGCGCGGTGCGATGTGGTATGATGGGAACCATCAAGGGCGAGAATGTCGAGCAGATGTTTCGAGGTGAGGCGACGTTGAAAAATATGTCGAGATGGGGATTGTGGTGGAGAAATGAATGAGCGTGCCTGACGATGCGGCTCTGAATGAATTGAACAACCCGCTGGATCAGGCTTAGCGTGAACACACGAGCCACACCTCACCAGCCACATTCACTTTGATGGTGGATTGATCTGTGGAGAATACTAGCCATGGAGCCGTGAATTACTGAAAAGGTGAAATAAAGTTAAACGGAAATTGATTTGTGCCCTGGCGTAATTGTATGTCAAGAACGTTGTATTGTGCTCTGCAATCATATCGTCCTGGTATGGATACCTCCAAACACAGCGTTGCAAGTCAAAGAGATCCGATCCTAGAGAGCATATATTTGTACGATTGGCTGCTACAGACGCCACAGTTGTGGCTGGAAAGACACGCCAAGTTAGGTACTTACCGATACCAGCAAAGTTCCCGACTGGATGCCGATGGCGATTCTGAAGATTGATTCGCCTGTAGGACATGACGCTTTTTTATTATAGTTTGAGCAAGTTAATTATTATATATTGGGATTTCTATGGGATATACTATTAAATATTATAGATACTTTAGGAAGAGAAAACGTTATCACCAAAGATGACGTTAGTGCTGTAACGACAAATAGCACTTTCGGCGAGGCGGAGATAAAAGATACTATAGTATAGTGAGGTAGAGGTTTCGCAACCTGTGTTTATTCGTAAGTCGCGCGTCTCGTTGAGGAGTTGAAGGCTCATCGTGTATAAGCTACGAGAAAACACCACGCGAAGTATCAGTTCGCCCTGTCGAATTGCCGGCGGGCGTGTCATCGGATGAGACGAGAGACCGTCCGAGGCCTGTGAGCAGCGACTGGGAGGCTGAATTACGTTAGAGAGGAAGCAAGGCACGAGGGTGCTCGACGAACTCCACAAGTCAATGTCAAACGTAGGCAGACCTATAAAGACGACGAAGCCCAATGGACGACTCAGTTAAGCATATACAATCCATATCGCAGCATCTCGCAGATTCCTCGGGCTTGCCGTCTCTCAAAGGAGAAAAGCAACTTGGTCTTCCGTTCATACCGCAAATGCGCAAGCAGACTAGCTCAATCCGCATGGTGGACATCACTCCCAAGCCGACTCTAGACGAAGCTTCCTGTCGGAAGATGCTGACTACCTATCAAGTATACACGATACGGAAAGTACTACCAGTGAAGCCAGGTGAGAAGGCAACATGGACTCGTTCAGAAATCATCAAGGACCCACTATTAGAAGGCGACATCGTCGCGTCATTGAAATGGCTGAGCAACGACGACTTCCAGACTGCCAGAACAGTGAAAGACAAGATGGCAACGCTGTATCATTTCCAGCATGGCCAGGTCACTCAGTTGGTAGACCAGCTTCTCAATGGCGAAGAGGATCCTAGGTTTGGATGGACAATTGCCCAGCTCGATCGGAAGGAATCCCAGGCCGCCCATGGCAAATATGATGCAAAGATACTCATCATCTACGTGAAACGGGCGCCTCTGGAGGGAATCAATCCCATCCCACTGTATCAGGCTTGGGAGAAAGAGGGAGAAAGGGATATTATGCTGCGATCGATCTCACCGCCGTCTAGGCCACCCTCTTCTCCATCAACGTCACAAGCAGCATCTTCGATATCTGTCATTAAACCCTCTCGTCAGCCACGTCTCTCGAAAGCTCCAAGACAGGCCAGGCCTTTGAATGTTACCAGCAATTCAACGTTGCCTCTTGAAGGTCCCAATCACGTTGGAAGTGGTTCATCATCTGATGCGGACTGCATCGATATTGATACACCTCCAAGTTCCTTGAACGGATACTCTCTATCAACTTTCAACGAGGGGCGGCAGCCGAAGCTGTTGACAAACTGATCCATAGAAGGCATATAGCGAACCCCCACCGCTACCAAGTTCTTGAGTAGATAACGAGAAGTCTGCATATGTATGCCTGGACGATGTGTCATTGAATCCCATGGTAGTAAAACCAAGTCAACTATCGGTGATTAATTCTGCGGTAGAGTCAGATAGTACAGAAGAGACGAGTGAGACGCGAGAGCATTTATTGTCGCTAGTCGCCCAGCGAGTCAAGTTTCCCTACATGATTTATTTCAGAGCAGTAAAACAAGGTTTAGAACATAGAAGAATGCGAAGACGAAGTCTCAATAATTTTTTTTACAAAGCATATCCAGTATAATACACAAAGTCACAAAATCCCTTCATCCAGTTTACACCTTCCTTTCCGCCTATTTATTATCCAACCTCCAACTCTCTTTATCATAAGTCTTAGGCCAAATACCATTTTTACCAGGAGCAAGGACACCCTTCGGATCCATCGCATTCTTAATAGTCTCATTCAGCTTCATTAGCGCGCCATTATTGAAATTGTACGTCTCGGCAATCTGGTCCATGACAGCGAGATGCGTGCGATACTCGCCCCAGCCGTGGGCTGCCGCGTCTTTGATGAGCATTTTGATCAACCAATGAGCTTTCTTTTTGCTCTCCGCGGATTCGCGATCGAAGACTATGCAGACGACTATTTACTCAGTTAGTACAAATTACCACATCTATCAAGATCTCTCTTCTGGTCTACAAACAAAACAATGGCCTCTCTCTAAGCGAGGAAGTGTGGAGACTTACTATGATGCATCTCCCTCATACCCACAACAAAAGTCCCGATAAAATCCAACCCAGCCTCCTTACACCTGGCACTGGTAACTTCATACTGCTTCGTCGCATCCTGGCCACTGATCTTCGCAATTGGGCTAAAGAAAAGATGCGCGCCATTCGGCAACCAATCCACCCACCTCAGCTCGTCCAACGTCGGAATACCCTGCAGAGTCTTCGCTCTCGTCCTCAATATACTATTCTGCTCCTTCCTATCTTCAGGGAAATAAAACTTCACCCCCTCGATACTGGAGAAGGCCTGCTTGATCACACTCCAGAGCACATTGCGCACCGGTTCGGGCCCGTACAGAGCGCCGTAGAAGTTCCAGCGGCCGAGGTCGAGCTTGGCTGCTATGGCATCTAGTTCACTGTCAGAGAGCGGTTGGTTGATGTTAGACGTGTAGTGTGACTTTGGGTTGTGCACTGCGGCGTCAAGGAGGATGTGGCGGAGTGTAGGTACGTTTTGGAGGACCATTTGGATGCGAAGCGGGCGGATGATTTCCATTGCCGCGGCGAGATCTTGGTCTCGTGGGAGAGTGATCATGTACGCTTGATATCCACCTGGATTAGGCATGAGCCAGATACCCATCTTAACTATGATACCTAGCGAAGATTGAGTGAAGATCCCGTCGTTGTAGGGCCCGAAGCCGTAGTTGAATAAGTGCCAGGCGCGATTCCCGGGTTGGTCGTGAGGTGGTACGCTGGAGTCTTTGGAGACTGTTGGGTCTGGAAGAGCGCCCATTCCGGTGCGGACTAACTCGCCATTAGGAAGGACGACTTCAAGTCCGCAGTGCATCATCCAATGGTCCTTTTCTCTTGAGTTAAGTATCAACAACGATGTTTTGAAACACTTACACCGTAAGGAGTATACCCAACACCTCTTTCAGAGGCATTCCCAATAATAGAACCACCTCCAAGATCAGGAACCTAAACGAAAACAAATCAATACAACCTCTCTCACAAATCTGAAAGAACCAAAGAAGGGAAACGAAAACTCACATCCAACCAAACCTTCTCCCTCAACCCATTCTTCTCAAGAAGGTCATGAAGCGACATAAATGTAACACCGGGTTCAACAAGCGCCCACGCATCCTCCGTATCAACATTCAAAACCTTATTCATATTCCTCCCCAGATTCAAGCCTATACTGCCCGGTACTCTCGGCGCGGCTCCTCCATACCCGGTATTCCTACCGATACTATACGGCCAGACAGGTACCCCAGTTTCGGTACAAAGCCTCATCATGGACTGGACTTCAGGCACCGAACGCGGAGAAATAACAGCACTGGTGACGAAGTAGTCACGGTCGAGGATGGCGTGCATGTCATGTCCATGACAAGGGTTCTGGTAAGAGCCATCGTGGAGAGTATTATCTGGGAGAATGACTTCAACATTTTTGGAGCCGACGATTTCAGTAGCTCGGGCAATGAAGGATTGGAATTGGGAGGAGGAGACTCCCGGTGGGAGGATCATTGGATCGCCTGGCTGGGCGGTGCTGTTACTGTTGCGGGTAGGCATCTTGAGGGTTGCGCCGTTGGGATGGAGGTCTGATGTGGTGCCGTTTTGGCTGTTGGTTGTTGCCATTGTTGTGGATTTATCTTTTGATTTTTCTTGATGTAAGTCTTCTCGATAGAAACGTGAAAATTGGAGAAGTGGTATATTTTGATATCCCGTAATAGATAGAGCTTCGGGGGGTTTTAATACCCAAGGGTCCTCTACCTAGGGAATACCCCTCAATGCGGGGTTGAACGCTTGCAAGCTCGAGCTACTTAAGCCTCCCATAAAATCAAGCCATCAAAGTCGGCAGATGAAGACGGAGCGGGGAGATACTATAGCTTTAAACAGTTGGGAAGTAAGGGACTCTTCCTGATACCCGGATTGGCCGCAGTAAGGTCGTTGAAATAAATGCTCATTGGTGTAACTTACTAACTCTCGCTGCTCACTGGAGTGGAGATAACAATGCTATTGGCCACACGATATTTATTTAGGGGTTATCGGATCACCAATCTCTAATTCAAACAATCGCAACTAGGGAAAGAATCTATTGGACCGGGGTAGTGGGGGCTCAAGCATGGCGGGGTAGTGAAAAGGGGGTTTTCCAAACAGAGGAGTCCGGAGCCCCGCACCTCGGAAGTCACTTCACTTCCTTCTCCCGGCTGGGCAAGGCAACTAATCCGGGATTTGCTCTGCTTTTCCCTGTTGGATGATCCTTTTGAATATAGCAAAACCCAGAAATCAAGAAATTTTATACTAGGATACTAGAATATGCATGGTGACCGTTTTGCAGGGGGTAACCAAATGATCATAACCGGAGAATCTTCATCCGTACCGTGTCGTGCGACACACATCACAGCGGTGGACAGAAAACATGGTAGGAAACTAAGAAATGACAAGGCAAGCATACAGTATAAACGAGACGCTGACAGACAAACGCATGAGTTTATATCACGCTGGGAGGAAGGAGTTCACTCCAGTTACGAGTTTCGTTTCCACAACAAACTCGCTAAAAGCAGGAGTCAACAAACCCGCTCAGCCCCTGGGTGTAAAACAAATGCAACCTTGAGTGTCCATCAAATCAACAGCGAACTTTAACCCTAACGCAAAAACCCACTCACTCACTCAGCGCTAACAAACTTATCCAGCTGCCCCGTCTTCCTACATATCAAATCCTATACAAAACAGCAGTTAGCCGCAACTTCACCAGCCAAACACCTTTCCCTGCTCATCATTCTACTGGTCTACTTCTCCCATCTTCACTTCAAAATCACCCACCCCCTCATCAATCCCTATTTTTCTTTTTTTCAAAAAGAGGAGGGAAGATTAGAAAAGGAATAGTAAAAAAAGCAAAAACTCACCACCAACCAGCCCGGAAAAACCCCCACCCACCTCACCACCCCCGCCTTTGTACCAACATACGTCCTCCCCCTTCGCCCCTTTATAGCATCACCCACAATCCGTCTCCCCGCCTCATCCGCCCTCATAACCCTCTCATCCTGTACCTTCCCACTCGCCTCCTCTTCCAACACGCCCTTCATACCCCTATAAAAACTCCCTTTGGCAACCTGGAATCTCTCTCCATCCCCCCTTCCTTCTCCCTCTCTTTTCTTCCTGAGATTGTCATGAAAATTCGTCTTCACAATCCCCAAAACAACAGTAATAGTCCCCACACCCAACGGTTCAAGCTCTAACCTCAACGTCTCGGAGAGCATGAGCATAGCTGCTTTACTAGCAGCGTAGACGCCGTTCCAAACTAAAGGGACCATGGCGCCGCCGGATGTGATGTTAACTACCGTACCACTGTTTCCCGATTTTCCCGGCTTCGGATTGGAAGTGGATGTGGAAGTGATCATGAGAGGAGCGAAAGTCCGAATAAGCGCCAACGGACCCCAAACATTCGTCTCGAAGACTGCGCGTTCTGAATCTGCTATCCCATGGCCGTTGAGGAGGGGGGAGACGAGACTGAGGCCGGCGTTGTTGATGAGGTATTTGAGGCGGAGGGTTGGGCTGGTGTTGTTATCGCTGTTGCTGGTGTTAATGTCTGGGGTGCTGGTTTGGGTTTTGGTTTTGACAACAGCAAAAGCAGCAGCTATAGATTCATCGGAGGTGACATCCAGCTCGAGTATCGTGACGTTCGGTAGGTCTTTCAGGTAAGTGAGGGAGGAGAGGGAGCGTGCTGTTGCGAAGACGTGGATTCCTTTTCTGCTGGTTAGCATATAATGTATGTAAAATATAATACTATACGGAGAGGGACTGGGAGCGTAAGTGTCCTCCTTCAGTCTCGAGTTTAGAAGAATTGTGCGGATGGGAGCGATAGGGGGAAGTGGTGATCTCATACAATAGCATACCTTCTTCCACGAAAGCCCTCACGATACCCTCCCCAAGCCCACCTTCACTGCATCCCGTCACGAGTGCTGCGTCTATCTCTATTTTATCTTATCTTCTCGTTTTTAAGGGCCCAAAAACGTACCCAAAAAGAAGAGAAGAAGATCAAACAACAATATCGTCTCAACAAAACCCAACTCAGTCAATCAACCAGTTTAGATTCTGGTCTCCAACTCCCAAAACGAAGTAACCAATGCCATACACACACACCTTCTCATCTCATAATCGAGGGAAAAGCTTCAGCATTATACTGTTTATACCCCCTCCTCTCCCCTCCTCGCAATAAGCGAAGGCGGCGGAAAAGTAGGTAGGAAATACAAAAGTCTCCGATCCAACCCCATTCAACCCATCTAATTCACCCGACCCCGACCGTGCTTTGTCAAGAAAACGGCGGGGGAAAGGCTGTAATTAGTCGTAAGACCACTTACTCCATCACTCATAATTGCTCATTTCTTGGAATTGATTACAGCTATCCCAGCACGGCAGATCTGACATTGGTCAGTCCGGGCTTGATATCCCCTTCTCCAGTTTTACAAATACAGTACAGTACTTGGCAAAGTCCCGAAGTAAGATATTGTATCTCTTTTAACTGGACGAGAGAGCGAAGAATGCGATGCGAGTTGTATCTCAGCGGACCACCTGCTCTTCCTAGTTGTAATCTCGATGCAGAATCGCATTGTAGTTTTTAAGGTGGAATTTCCAAATCACTGTTTGGGTTTGAACATAGATTTGAAGTGTATCATCAGAAGTCCTTTTCCTTTTCTTTCCATTCATTTGATATGATATGATACGACATGAGAAGATCTTCGAACCGTTCTTCAATCGGCCTTTCCCATCCCCGGGCGACCTATCCGTTTCCACAAGTTCTTCGTCCATCCCTAGAATCCCATCATCTCATCCAAATGCATCCGTGCATCCCTCCACCCATCCAGCCATCGTTGAAGATTGAAGATTACGTTTAAAGTATATGCAAGTGTCGTTGTTCGTAATCCCAGCGTCCCAACAAATCCCACCCATCCAATCCAACGAACCAACCTAACCCAAAAACCCGCTAATCAAGCATCAAAACATTATCAAATGAAGAGAAGAGAAGAGAAGTATTTCATCACTCTCACTCCTGCCTTCCCCTCGTTTCCCCCTTCCTGTTTACCTAGGCAACAGCAGCCATAGGTTTAACATTGACATCCATCTGCTCATTCGGCGTCGTTGGAACACTATGAAACGTATCCTCCTCAGCCTCATCTCTATTCTTCAATGCCATCTTCTCATCCTCGGCATCCAATGATTTCTGCGTCGAGATAACAGGCGTGATGTTATTCATGTGTTGGACCTCAAGTTCCTGCTCGACTTTCTGCTCTAGCGATTCGCTCTTGGAGTCTCGAGAGTCCTCTTTCTCGAGATCTTGCATCACGATAGCTTTCTCGATCTCAGGACTCTTTTTGTCTGATGTGGAGGCTGCGTCGCTGAGTTTGCGGGGCGCTTCGTTGCTCTGGCGGTCGGTGCCGTGGAGGTCGACTTCCTCGAAGCTGTCTTTCAATGGGGAGCGACCGCTGGCTTGATCGACCATTCCAGGTCTCGCAAGGTTGCGCGGTGGGAGAGGTGGTGGAGGAGGTCTCTTGGGGATGTTAACCAAACCTCCTCTCGCCTTGATAGCTTGAGGTGTGATGATTTGAGCTTGAGCCGACGCAGCTTCGAAGATTACGGGTTCTTCTTCATCATCATCGTCATCTGTCATGTAGCTAGTGTCAACCGAGACGGTGCGACGGTCAGTACTACTGCGCCCTCGTGGGCTGTCAGCCACGGTCGTACCGTCGAAGTCGTCGCTGTTGTTGAGTCGACTAAGTGATGTGAGGTCGATCTTCGTGTAGTCGATTTCCTCTGGCTCGACAACCATTGGTTTCTCGTCTTCTTCGACGATCTTCTTGCTCTGGTCGCTGCGACTCGGGCTTGTACTAGGCGTGAACTTGTCGTCTGTCTGTGTGCCCATCTCCGCAGTTTGCGTTGCTCTATCGGTGCTTGTCCGTGTGCGGTAGCTTCTATTCGACATATAACTCTCCCTATTGCTCTTCGTCGTCAAGGTATCCATACTTCGTCTATGGAACTTGCTGTACATCGGAGATGTCGGACTCGGATTAAACTCGAATTGCGTACTCGCAGGTCTGCTCTTTGTACCAGCCTCTCGAATCTCCAATCCCTCTGCCTCCAAAGCCAACACACCGTATGGATCCGGATCATCTGGTTCCGGGACACCAAATACCGGGCCATTGAGTCCAGGCTCTTCAATCTCGAGATCTCCAGGCGCAGGTTGGTCTTCTAACAAGTCCATCATACTTCTGTCGACATCGCTCCGTCCCTCAGCTGCTTTGACCGTCTCCATGAGCATCTTAATTTCGTATGGTGGATGTCGCACTTTCCCAGCCAGGATATCCGCGACACCAACCCTCTCTCCATAGAATCGCTCATTTTCGTCTGTTCGTTCAATAATGACCGTTCCATCGACCTGGACACCAGCGTAGAAACCCCGCGATTTCAGGTAAGTGAAAACAGGACGACTATTGAAAATTAGCTCGATGCCCTATTGAATCCCGCGGACCCAATTGAAGTAAATCGGGGGCAAACCTACTTTGCCTGCTTCCATTTTCCATCATTCTCCAGAACGCCGCCAACACCGACCGGTCCGGCAACTGCGGATATTTCGCCCCCAAGTGTAGCCCGGATCTTGGTGAAGGCATGCAGAGCTTTCCGATTGTTGATCACAACCACGCAATCGTAGATGTCGACACCGACGAGAAATCCCAGGCCGGCAGTATGTAGCATGATTCCGGAAGGGGGACTCCATTCGCCGTCTTCCTTGCGCGCAATCAAAATACCAGACCCTCCTGCGCCGGACACCCATAAGCCCGTCCGCATCGTCGTGAATATAGCCAAGCCCACTGCATTTTGTATAACCTTCTCGGGGATCTTCTTCAACACTCGTTGTTTGCCTTTCGGTACGCCTTCAGTCGAAGGGCGGTCTTCCTCGGCGTAGAATCCATCCTCTGTTTTGCGCCCGAGTCAGTAAATTGCTTTTTTTCCCGCAAAATCTGCGCATTCCCAAAGTCCGGAAAAAACTCACTGCAAAAGGATTTCAGGATTCTCGCAGCCTTGTCCGATTCTTTGTCTAGAGTCGTAGGCCAGAAAGCTTCGGATCCGATCTTGTTCGAGAATTTGTTGATCGGTGCGCCGACTGTAGAGCTGTCAGTTTGTTTCCTGCTTGCATTCAGGACAGACAATTGCGATCGAGTGTCTGCTGCCTGCGAATGCGTGCGTGCGACTCACGTTTATCTACCCAGCCGTAAGCTTTGTCGAAGCCCTTCTTGCTGCCAGTCTTCGTTTTGTCCCATGAGGGAAGCATCGAAGTAACTCGCTGCATCTTGGCAGATCAGTTAGTTCATTCGAGCGAACCGCCTCTCTGTCGAGTCGAACGAGCAGGTTGAGATCAAGCTGTTGTGCTCTGGTCTGCTCTGGTCTGCTCTGGTCTGCTCTAAACTATTCGAGTCGAGAAGTCGGATGGCGGGGAAGAAGAGGAGGGCTGCTCCCTCGCTCGCTGGCTGGGGCTGGCTGGCGATGACGCTTTCGGTGGGCTGCTTATGCGATTTGACGTGATTCGATTCGGTTGTCGGGGTGAGGAGAGTTCACTGAGTGAACGGTGCGCGCGGACCTTGTGTTCGTTTCTTCTCTTTTCCCAATCCTGACAGTGGAGATAGATAAATCAACAACGCAACCAACAACAAGAACCAAGCCTCTGAACCATCATTTGAAAAGTGTAGGCGAAGCAAAGAGAAGAAGCCGAGTGAAGCGTATATATGGTCTGGGGAGGCCGAGGACGAGTCAGTCAGTCAGTCCCATACCTAGGTAGTAATAGTGGTAGTGAGCGATTACGGCCAGACCAGGCCACGCCTCGCTGCCGTCAGACTTAAACAGTTTGCCGGCAAGTCAACGACGGTTAGGTACTTAACGCTAAATAGGTAAGGGTAAGGTGCCAATAGTTCTTGATGCGCGGAACGGCCGGGGCTGTTGATTACGAAGATCGAGGGGGCGAGCATGGCGAAAGACAAGAAGACTCAGTCAGACGAATCCGGAGAACTGACATCATAGTTGAGCGAGCGGGCCTCTGGCCATCTGTGCTGTGCTGAGATGAGTGAGCACAACCAACTGAAACAAGCAGAAGAGCAGAGACACCGTAACGGGGAACTGAACTGCAAACGGTGATTCAATTCTTTTGAGTTGTTTCTCGGAGATTTGACTGCTAAATATAAATAAATAAATTTTATCTCCCTACATGCAGGAGTAGGGAAGGGACATCAAGGTGGTGGTGATCCAAGACGATCCACCCTGCCCTGCATGTCCCTGCAAGGCTTTGGGTTGGCAGGTCTTGGTGCTACTATTCGGGACGGGTACAACGGGTGGTCGCACGTGTTGACTCCCGATTTCATAACGGTCCGGGTACGGAAGTATCTAGAGTTAGTTGCAGGAGAATAGGTTTCTGTGACGACATCATGGCTGGAATAAGGTTTGGGGGACATTGTGGCGAAGGGGCAATTTGTATCTCGGTTCTACCAGCTCCAGAAGTTCCCATCCACTGTTGCGAGGTTGAGTTCTCCTGACTTTAACCGAAACCTGTTTTGTTTTTGATCGTGCGCAATACAGTACATAACCCTCAATACATTGTTCGTAAAGGATCCGTATATTAAATCTCCTCAGGTCCCACCGTTTCACCATTCCGTGTATATCGATTCCCAAGCGGTTTTGTTTTCCTATCCGATTGAATCCCAAGTATCGCCCCATTCGTATATTCGTCCCGTTTGTGCAATCGTATACAAAGCCATCATTCGTCCCATCATATTCGGATATTGTTGATCCCATGTCCATCTCCATCGGCACATCTACAACCCCTTCTTCAATCCACCAATACCTCCAAGACCCGAAGCCACTTCGCTCGCCTGCTGATTGCCGTTAAGCTGGTCTGTCAAGAATCAATTAGCATTCTTCTTCATGGTCGCAAAACAAAACACAACCCTGAAAGTCCTTCCACTCTCGCATCAAGAGACATAATACCAGCACAGCAAACGCATCATCCAAGAGACCAAACAAAGACTTACCACCAACGAAATCCTCTCCTTCCTTCATACCCTGCGCCTGCAATTTCTTCTTCTCCGCCTCCGCCTTCGCCTTGAAGAACATGATGCCAATCTGTTGGATGACAGGATCCAAAGCACCGGTCGTGTAGGCCGCTCCGAGAGCAACAGCGATGAAGGCGATGACGGCCGAGATGATGATATACGTGCTAACCATGATTGTGCTTGCTTGGATACTGACTGATTGATGAGGACTCGGTACGTAGGGACTTGATACTTGATAAAGATAGGAGAAGATAGGTCGAAAATTCCAAAGATTGAAGATGAGAGATATCAATTGAACTCAAAAGCGAAACGCGAAAACCAACACAAGGAGACACTCATTTATATCCCTCTTCCTACCTCATCTCTGACCCAGTACCTACGTAAGACCTGTTCCTGTTCTCGTCCATAAATATATGTATGACGTTTGCTTATCCCATCCCGCTTTCAAGATCCCCGGCTTAAAATCAAGATTGACGAATTGCCAACACCGCCCAGCAGGGTTCTGGTAGACTTCTACCTGTCGTTACTGGTTGAGGCTGAATTCGTGCAGAGGTGGGTAATTTGACTTGTATCAGGTTTCTGGATGAGGGGATAGGTTGATGGATGTGGAAAACATGATTGATGGGGGAGGGCGTGCAGCTTGAAGACGGGAAGTTGGAGACATCTGACAACGCCAAGAGGAGTGGATGCACATGATTCGATGGTCTCGCTTCGAGCCTCCGGCGAACAACATCGTACAGTCTCTCGTGAGAAACTGTGCTATGCTGTGCCTCTCGACAACTAGACGGCGGCGGCCCCAAACCTCTTTCCGAATCCCGTTCGTTCGTCAACCCATCCAATATAGTAGAAATTGACGTTTTAATCTCCCGCGTCCCGATTTTCAATTGCAAATTTATCACCTGCCTGTTTAGCTGTTCCTTCCCACCCGCCTCGCAATGGGCAAGAAAGCCACAATCCTCATCTCAAGCACGATAGTCATTCTCGCAGTACTCTGGCAAGTAATTAGTCCTCCGAGACGCCCTCTTCATCACATTCGGTATCGGACAAGCGCATCAACGAATCGAAGAATTCCCGTACCAATGCCGCAGACTTACCTCTCCACTCCTAGACTCATGCGAGGACATGGTCCTGGATGAAGAAGGGCGGACTCTCTTCGCTGCATATTCATCGATCTCCAGTCGAAGGGGTTGGGTTCCTGGATAAATAAACACTTCCTTATCGGTTACCCCGTCTACGTAATGACAGCGTAGTTATGGTAATCTTACTGAATGATAAACCAGGGGAGATAAATATGATATTTCAGCACGAGATTTCAACGATCGCGTTTCTGTACTTGATATCGATGAACCAGGCCCAGACGGGCTATATGGTTTGCGCAAGTTAGAGATAACAGGTACCTACGTGTCCACGGGGGGTCGAGAAATAGACGTTCATGGTATTGCTATGGAAGTACTTTCGCCAACACGGCTTCGCTTCTGAATGAATAACCATCGGCCAGCAATTGATGCGAATGGGAACTTGCTAGATGGTAAAAAAGGGGCGCAAATTCTACTATTGAGGTATTTGAGCATACGAGAGGAAGTTCGACGTTGGAGCATGTAAAGACTATTTTCCACCAGGCGGTATCGACGCCGAATGGGTTGCTAGCGACTGGTGATGGAGGGGTGTATGTTACTAATGACCACGACTCCAAGACTGGAGAGGTGTGTGTTCACCACATCCCACATCCCACATTCTATCCTCCCATAATCCTCACCAAAACACAAACACAAAAACAAAACCAAACACCTAACCAACCTCCTCAGTTCCGCTTCCTCGAAATGATCTTCGGCGGTGGTAGCGTCGCCTACCGCACGCTGGAGAATGCCACCTCGCCGCACCTTCCGGATTCAAATTCGCCAGAGTATATTGGCTATTTTGGCAGCGAGAAAGGGATGCACGTATCTGATCCCACCAGTTGTGTTTGGTGACAAGTAGCTAGACATCGGTATCGCATGGTTAAACGCGGGAGGAAGGAGAGACAGCGACAGACTGAAGTACAGGCGCTGGAAGAGCGTCACAATCGAATGTGTCAAGCTAGGCTAAGGCAGAGTACGCAAGCGAGAGAGAGAAGTTGTGAGAAGGGAAGAAGACGATGACAGAAGAAGGGTACGTGTTGGTCTGGATTAGGTGTCAGTCTAGATCTGGTGCATCAAGTTTCGCCAAGACAGGTGCAAGCATTGTAAATTCATTATTAAATCGAAATCGGGACGACTTTCCCGCTCTCTGCACCAACTTCCACTGAACCACATTCAAGAGCTCATAGACCTGACTCAAGACTGGCGTGCTGACACCCTTCTCCTGCGCCACTCTCAATGCCGCCCTAAGAATGACATCTAATTCAAGAGGCCGTCCATTCTCCAGATCGACCAACATACTGGGCCGAAATGATCTGGTCGGAGGCGAGTCATGGAGCATGAGCTGTACGATGTCTTCAGACACAGCGTCTTCATAGCCCGCGGCCGTGGCAATCGCCGCGACTTCTCGCATCGTTGGCTCTAACAGCGTATTCCGACCTGGGCCCGAGAGTAAATCGCCTACTGAAATCCGTAGTAATGTGCACAAGGTGTTGAACGAGGCGTTCCATAGGAGCTTCCCCCAGCGTGCGCCGACGATATTTTTGCTCAGTACGCACCTCGCGCCGGACTTGAGTTTCGCGTCAACTAGGCCGGCGTTATAGATCTCGACGAAGAGGCGGGCAGCGTCGAACTGTGTCGCTTTCGGCAACGTGTCGTCGACGCAGTGGCAGTATGCGCCAACTTTCGACACGTCTGGGTATTGATGAAAAATCGTTGTTGGGCTCGTGAGTCGTGAACCGATCATGCTAACGCCGGAGAGTATTGGTGTATTCGGAAAGGCGGCGGCAAAAGGAGCTTCGATGGCCAGGCCGTTTTGTAATAGGGCGAGGGTGGTTTTTTGCGGCGTGATAAGTGGTTTCAAATCCGATATCAGAGAGGACGTCAGATCTGGGAGGGCTTTGGTCGTGATGACAATAAAGTCGTAGCTTTGTTTGTTGGTAGTGGCGGAGGCAATGGAGGAGACAACTATTAGAAGAAAGTGTGAAATAAGCCTAGATACCTGACGAAAATACACGAAACTTCGATAAATAAAACAACTTCGTCTTGGAAGAAAGGGGGAATTGGGAGTGTGAGCAATCTAAAAATTAAGCTGTTTTCTTCTATGACCTACCATTGTACGGCCTCCAGTTTCTGACATTTCCATGATCGACCGAGTCGATGTCGAAACCATGCTGCTTCACAAGCGCGTAATTGGACCGTAAGACGGCTGTGACACGGGCGCGCTGCGATTTCTCAAGGATGTATGCTGCAATCGTTCCCACACCTCCGGCGCCAATGAGGCAGATATCCTTGATCTTGGGAGGCATTGAGAAAGGTGTCAACTAGGAAAAGATTGTTGTGAGTAATCTTTCCAGGGCAGATAAGTCTGGAGGGCGGATGTGCTGTATATGAGCTCTGGATGGCCGAAAAGAATAGTCTGAACATTATTGATCAATGTATTCTGGTATCCCCAAGCTGTGCGATCCGGTTCTTCCATGATACAGTGAGGATAACCGAGAAAGCTCCCAAGAAGAGTATCGATGAGCGTTTACAACCTACACCACGGGAAGGTGAGAGTTCGACTTTGCAGGCCATGGCTTTTGCTGAGGAAAGGCTTTTAGCTTAGTATCAGTTGAGGGTGACTGTACAGGCACTGGGGAAGTAAGACTTACAAGAAGCTGCATAGGTTGGCGGTTGAAGATCTGGTCAACACGAATAATCGGACGAAAGCTGATTGATGAGATGATCCCTGGATTTGCGTCAGTTTGAGATTCGAGTGCGAACGGACTTAAAGGTATACAAACCACACTTATATAATTATACTATATTAGCACTACAGAAGCTAGTACATCTCCGTCCAGATCAGGAGAAACAGTGTTGGAGAAGGCAGAACGAGGCACAAACGAGGACGCTTCTCGAAGATCATACAGAAGATATACTCAAGCACTAAGAGAAAATGAAAACTACAAATAGCTGCGGCCTCTTACAGGGGCAGTGGATTGAGGCTCGCAAAGGGTGGGAGAGTGAAGACATGCCTCTGCTATATTACTTAATGTTCGCTTTCCTGGCTTGTTGCACCTATTAGGCATTTTCCTTGTGTTAAACAGAAATCACGCAAAGCCAATAGCCAAAACAGTTGACATCCCACTACTGCACAGAACGAAATCATCCCCTATTCCCCTCCATCTCATAAACTCCCCCTCTTTGCCGCCCAGCTCTCTCATCAGCCCCCAGTTCACTCCTAAACTCCCTCCTCTGTTCCACTTCATTCGCCCCCCCAACAACCTCATTTCTCTTCCTACGTCTCGTCCCCCTCAAAACAACAACCGTCGTAAAACAAATTCCTGCTGTAACTGCAACCCCGCCGATAGTGCCCCCTACAATAGCACCTGTATTATTTTTCTGACTTCCACCATTTCCTGTACTTGCCATTGTTGACGCACTTAAACTTGAACTCGAACTCGCTGGAGCGGAATTACTACTCGATGGAGAGGGGGTAACCCCGCCGGGATATTGAGTCCCAGCAGTGACCTTCCCGTCAACACCCAAAAACCTTGGCAAAGGCACAGGCCCAGCTTGTCCCGCATATGTAAGCGCAACACTCATTCTCATCCCCTCTGAAATCCCACACGGCAATATGCTATATTCGTCTGGAAAACTCGGGGTATAGCAATACGGCGCACTAGCCGAACAAATCTGCACGCTCAAATCGGTCGTATCTCCCGAAACCAGAGAAGCAGAGGAATAAGGGATGCATTTCGTAACGAAAGGCGCGAGATCCGTGTTTCCGCAGCCTACAAGGTGCAGAGCAGAGTTCCAGAGGCAGGTTGCGGCGGGTTGATTACATGTGAATGGGGAGTTGAAGTTCCCATTCACCCAGCCGCAGGTTTGGGAGCCGATTTCGCGTTTGTGGAGGTCATGATGAGGGGTTGGTGGTGGTGGTGGAGGAGTGATGAGAGGAGGGGCGGTATGGGAGAGCGCTCTGAAGGATGGAGCAAAAAGAAGGATGAGGAGTGTGGGGAGCATTGTTACTTGCTTGCATCGTCACTTGCTTGCATCTTCACTTGCTTGCATCTTCACTTACTTGCATCTTCACTTGCTTCGTGTTCGTGTCGGTGCAGGACGGGAGGAAGTTGAGATAAGGTCAAGGTCCACAGGTTCCCCCGCGTACTCGAGTAAGACACCGCACCACCAATCGATGTTGCTAATTAGCCGAGGTCTTGCCTCGCTGCTGGTCCACAACCACAACCACACCCACTTTGCTTTTTAATCATCAAAAACTCACACACACAGCAAGCACAGCCAAGACGCCTCCAAACAAGAATACAATTCTCAGCCTCGATTTCCTTCAGTTTTCAGGCTAAAAATATCCCCTGCAGCAGGCCTCATGCGGTCCTCGTCCCATGCATCCTCCTGCATAGGACAGGACCGCAGTATTGACGCCAAGACATCTCCCCCATTCCCAGCCTTGCGAGCAGCAAGAAATATTTGTATTGTAGCTCGCTGTTTCTCTTAAAATCTTCATTCTCTTTCTTGAATATATTATTTGCTTTTGAGTCAGTTCCCAACTTAATGTTGCGTATTTCCTGATCAAGTGTCGTGTTGTCAAAGCCTACGTAAAATGACTCTCCCTCGAAAACCCCTCCTCTCCCAACCCGAAAATCTACCACAAACCTCGAGCCTTCTCGCCAGAATACCATTCGGCTCACTGCTATCCCTTGTTATGTCTGTTCTCTGCCTATTGAGCAGCGTAGTTATTCTCAAGTCCTCCAACGGCCAGCCCATCGATTCCTGGCCCTCCTCTCGCTTTCCAATCCAACCCTCCGTCCTCCTCTCAATCTGCACCGTGATCGCCAACTTCTCGACAAGAACAATGTTCGACTCCGGTATTACCATCTCATGGTGGCGAAAAGCTTATCGCGGAAGCACGGTCGGAGAGCTACATCGTTCGTGGTCCTATGGGACGGGATTGCTTTCCATCGTAACTGAAGAGCGCCATTTCAATACCATCGCTTTGGCGTCGATTCCTGTTACGTTGGTATTGATTAATGGACCATTGTTGCAGCGAGCTTCGACAGTTACGACGAAGGGATTCCTGGACATTTCGATGGTCACGGTCAACTTCTCTCCGAATATGTCAATGGTCGACCATCCCACTGGGCGGAGCACAGGACGAGCTTCGGGAATCGACATCCTCTCAAATTCATTTCTGCCCGTTGTGCAAAGCTACAGCGCCCGTGAGCCCATCCTTCTAGGTTACACTGGTTGCAACGGCACCTGCACAACCGAGATCATCGGTCCCGGTTTCGACGTCGAGTGCGCCGAATCAGCCTCCGATCTGATCATCAACCAGACAGCTGGAGCCGAGACGGACGTCCTGAATTTTTCATTCGGTTTCGACGGACGCCTCACCGACGCAGGACTGATTAACCTCAGCACCACTCTACACAAGAGTGAAGCACCTACGAAACCATGCACTCGCAACTGCATGCTACGCCTCTCTCAAGTACGCTACCAAGTCCGTCTCAAAAATGGAACCGTCGAACTCCTCGCTCCGGCTCCAGAAACAAACAACACGATAAACATTGAGCAGATACCTCTAGAACCGACAGGACTGGATGGGTTCTCCTCAACCGTTGGAGGTATTTACCTTAGCGCGTCCAAGAAATGGGGCGGCACAGCGACATTATACAAGAACGGCTCGCCATACCAACTTATTACGAGCGGGGAGACACTACTCACATACCTCACGGACGAAAGGGGAGATTTCACTTGGGTTGACCCAACCGACATTTTCATCACTGGCATGCGCGAACTTCTCTTCCGCACCGCCATATCAGCGTCCTCCTCCAACTCCACAAGCTCAACCGCAGACGCCTCCCCGGCCCAACAAATCGTTCAAGCATCTCAGGTGATGAGCCGCACAGTTTACTCCTCCCGGTACTCATACCTCATCGCCGCCTTCTCCCTCATGCTCGCCGCCATAGCATCAACTTCTATGATCCTCTATGGGTGGTGGCAACTCCCGCGTGCGTTCACTCTTGGGCCTATCGAGGTAGCGAAGGCGTTCAATGCACCGTTTTTGGAGGATTCGCACTTCTATGGGACGGGGGAGAAGGCGTTTAAGGGCATGGAGAAGAAGGGAATCAGGTACGGCGAGATTTTGGATGTGGATGGTGGTAGTGGGATGAGAGGGAATGATAATATGGATTTGGGGACGGAGTTTGGTTCGGATATTGAGTTGTTGGGACAGAGGGGAAGTGGGCAGAGAGGGAAGGTGATTGGGATGGGCGCCCCTGATTCTGTGAGGGGGTTATTAAGGAGCCGCTATATAACATAAAAAGGCTTCTTTCGGCCCCGCGCTCACGGCGTTATTATCTCTCCAAAGACCCTTCCCACAGCTTGTACGTAACGTCGAGATATTCGTGCGCGATGTCGTACCGCTCGTCGTGCTCGACTTGTGTATCGAGCCCAAAGTTTCGCGCTGCGGAGTCGAGGTAGGAGGTCACGATATTCCAGGCCACTCGTCCATTGCTCAATCGATTCGACGGTCGAGGATTCGCGGGCCATGGCGTAGGGCTGTTCGTAGGTCGTTGATGCCGTCACGCCGAAGCCGATGCTCTCTGTCACGGCAGCCATGGCGGGGATGCTATACAGCAGATCGTGGGCTCGAGGTCCGCAGGGCCTTTGTAGACATCGTAGCCGCCTAGGAGGTCGGCGAAGAAGATGGCGTGGAATTTGGCAGCTTCGAACTTGCCAGTGCGTGTTGTTGTTGTATTGGGACCCTTTGTCTGTGGGGTATTTGATGAGGCCATGATTGAGATGGCCTGGCGATTGCATGGCAAAGATATTGAGGATGAGCTGTTTCTTGGAAGAGGCCGTTGCAAATTTTGTGGGCATGACTGCGTGATGGGCGGAAAAGGGCTTGAACACTGGACGCAACAGCATAGTGAGTAGTCCAATGATTACAGCTATTGTTACAAAGTTAACACATTAGTGCTTCTCTAACGAAGTAAAGTCCGCAAGCCCTGCGGCCCCTGCCATAGCCTGCGCTCCAGGGCTACCTTGTGAAGTTCCAAGGGACAACGACAAAATCTCAAAACTGTTTTGAACACAACGGCAAATGATTCAAGGTATCTAGCTAAATCAAACCGTACCACAATCTCATTTCTTCTCCGCCTCTACAAACTTCAAATATTGCCCCACAAGCTCTTTCAACGTCTCCTCAAATGATACGAACTTCCACCCAAACTCTTCCTCCGTCTCCCGAGTATCTAACCTCCAGATCCTCGCCTTCATGCTCCCCCCCAATTTCAATGTCCCGTTCTCCACAGCTTCTGGAAAGAACTTCCTAACATAGTTCTTCGCATCTTCCCAATCAATACCATCCGGCGCATCAGAACTCAAAATATAGTCTTTGTTCCCTGGCACACTCGGCTTCAACGCATCGATATGCGCCCTAGCCACATCATCCACGTGCACTGCGGCCCCCACCATCTGCGGAATATTGGCATCTAGGAGCGGACTAAGTGCGAGAGAGTTCCCGGCCGTCACTAACTCAGCGGCATTTGTAGCCCGTTCGTCTGGCCCGAAAACTACTGTTGGCAGCAGGTTGACGAACTCAAATTCTGGCTTCTCCTCTTCCAGGAATTTTCTTGTGGCAATGCGGGATAGTGTCTTGGAGGCGAAGTATGCTTCCATTGACGTGCCGTAGGGACCGGCAATGTTGGAGTTGATGTCGGCTGCGGTAAATAGTGTGAGGTCTGGGGACGTAGGAGCGGGACCAAACATCCAGGCGAAGGAGACCAGGGTCACGGCGGAGGAGGTGATGACGACACGCTTGGTTGAGGGAGTGCGGTGCGCGGCGTTGAGAATGGAGAGGGTCACTTTTAAGGCTGGGTCGATAATGTCGCGGTCATAGTCGTCCGACTAAGAAGGATTAGCTTTGTGACGATCAGGCAGGGAGATGGGTAATACCTCGATGGCAAGAGGGGAGGCGATATGGAGAATTCCCGTGACACCAGCGAGGTGAGGATCGAAGGAGTGGGTGTCTGAGAGATTGGGAATAACGACCCATTGTAGGTTGTCGATGCGGGGTGCGACTCGAGCATGAGACTGGAGCTTTGTGGCCTGTTCGGCCTTGCGGATGACCGCGCGTACTTGGAATCCTGCTTCAAGAGCTAGAATCAGAGTCTTGAATCCGATATAGCCAGAAACGCCCGTAATCTATGAAGGTGTAAGTAATTGTCATTGGTGAAAACGGCTGTAGAGCCTGTAGTTTCTCACGAGAATGAGATCTCCCGCCATTATAATTCGAGATGCTCAAAAGAGACGTGGCAAATTTCTTTGAAAGAAGTTGAGATGAAATGTAAGGAGACGGGATTGTTTGGATCTCGAATGTGATGAAGATGAGGTGTATGATTGATGAAAGGAACAAGAGAAAGGGGAATTGCATGCCATCTTATACACTTGCAAAGGCATTTCAAGTCGACAAGAATCTCCGAACATAAACAAGAGAAATGCAATGAAAATCCAATGGCGTTGGATGTTGTGGTACTTGGCAACTGTGGCAGCGGAAAATATTGTACAGCTCGGAAAATCGACAGAACGCTACCATGGATGATCGGAAATAAAGGCATCGACGGGTCGAAGGCTTGGCCCTCCTTGCTGCGTCGGAGCCTCTGTATTCTGGATGATTCGATCGGGTAACTACCAGATCTCTCGAGGCCAGAAAGCTGAGAGGCGACAGGAGTCGTCTTGAAAGATTCGTGATTTTGTTGTAGAGAAGGTGGATCTGCAGCGTGCTAAACAGCCTAACCCGAAGCGGCAAGAGTTTCCTTGGCTTCGCTTCCCACCTCGACATCAACTTCTTTCCGCCCAGAATATTCCGGATGGCATGAAAACGCAACAAATTAGAAGATTGATCTGCTCCGGCCTGGCCCTGCTATCGCCATTACGTCCGAAGGTCACAGCATATGTCCATGAATATAGATCCTAGGACTAGTGGAGCAGCCTCCCGCCGGCGGCATATCGACAATGATTCCGGACAGTTCCTCTGCGAGATCTGCTCCAAAGCGTTCACAAAACGTATGATTCGATTCCTTTTGCTCTCAAACACAATTCCATCAGCCATTTGCTCAACTTTCGTGACAGGAACCTCGAGAAATCGACACGTACTGTACTGCAGGAAGAAGTTGGTGGACAATCTCCCGGTCTTGAGGAAATCATGTGCAGCTTGTCGGAAAGCCAAAGCGAAATGCGACTCGGAACTCCCGAATTGTGGTCGATGCGATGCTAGGGGGCTTACTTGTGTTTATGAATTGACAAGGAAGAGTGCGGCCTCAGCCAAACAACCTGCATTTGCTCCGCCCGATCAACCAAGCTCCGATGGTACACTGCTTGTTGATATCCCGGAACCAGGCAATCGAAGCGACATCTCTTGGAATGCCCATGCGGACAACAGCAATGACGCTCAGATCAGCTTAGATGTGGATGCTTCTAGTCTTTGGCTTGCTCCTGTGCCCGACCTGACGCCTCAGAACGACCTCTCTCTCTGGGAACCGGATGCTGGATTTGTGGAAGACTTGGAAGTTCCTGACATGGGTGCTAATATTTCGTCCAATGGCTATTCAACGAATGGATCCCCGATCAACTGGTTCATCTCTGGTCCAACACCAAGCTTAACCCTCGACCCGACATTCTCAACTCCTGCAGACTGCATGTTCCATACCCCATACCTAGTCCTTCGACCCATGGACCGTCATCTATCCCCCATCTCGCCTAGAAGTCCATTCATTCGCGCATATCTCTCAAGGAGCTCAGAAATCGGCCGCACCTTCCTTTTGCAGAACTTCAAATCGTACGCCACGGCCCTTACAACGAAGAACCTGCCGCCCTTCATCCACAGCACGTCGCTTCCTTCCCCAGACCCGAGCTCGTGCCAAACTCCGACTTGTGCAACACCACCTCCCCTACCGGCACTAGAGATTTGTAAATCAATCGTCTCACTCTACACCACTAAGACACCTGCAACAAGCTCTTTCGTTTGGCGCACTATAACCATGGAAAAGGACCGCTTTATGAGCGAATACATGAACGGAGATGAGTGGACTGTGCTGTCCATGCTTCAAGCAATCACGTTGTATATCCTCCTCAGGATCTTTGACGAGGACTCATTCTCCGTTGAATTCGACCGCGAGCTCATTCGAGCGATGACGGTGAGACTTTGATTTCCTCCACTTATCAACGAGCTAACGGTTCTTTCTGCTAGGAAATTGCGATCCAAGCTGAACAGTGCAGATTAGTCTGCAGTGCTGAGATCGAAGGCCGCCGTCCAGAATGGAAAGAGTGGGTGTTGGTGGAGTCGAAACGAAGGAGCGTGACGGTACTCTTCATACTGCACCTTCTGTTCGACATCAAGCCTGAACAACGGGCCAAATCTAAAATCGGGCTTTCCGTTCTACCTCTTCCTGCGCATGGGCATCTTTGGGAGGCGGCGACGGAAGTTGAGTGGATAGAAAAGTATAACGAGATACTGAGGGCAAGGGAGGGTAGGGGTTATTTGAGGTATGCGGATTTAATGGCGCTTGGGAGGGGACATGGAGGGGATAAGATGAATGACCTGAATTCATGGATGGTGAGCGGTGATCCGTTTGGGATTCTAGTTCTAATGGCTGCGAATTCTCTCTAATTGTCTATCTTCAATGAGCATTATCCCACATCTCCCTAAACCAAGCCTTGCCCGCTCCTTCCTCCTCCTCCTCACCCTCACCCGCATTCTTCTTCCGCGCCATCTTAGCGAGTAACTCGTCAGGCGTGCCAACCTCATCAACCTTCCCCTTGTCCATAACAAGGAAAGTATCAGTGTCTCGGATGGTATCCAAGCGATGAGCTCCTTGTCTCCCTCGCTCTTACTAACGACCTCCTGTCCGGAGATACTCTGATCTGAATCGGGATCCGTTTTGGCTCCCGATCTGGTTCTAATTATATTTGGTAGTGGAGAGGGATCTGAACAGCGCTCCGCGGTATTTCCAATGTACTGCCAGGAGTAGGTGCTATGGTAAGGGTTGTGATATGCTCTTCGCCAAGGCTTATTCCTTATTACTACTTTCTCGGATGACCGACATCTACAACAATCCCACCCAATTTTTCGCCTCACCAGCAAATGTGACAGGCCAATTTCTTTTCGTTCGATATTACTGGAACGAATTGTACTCTACAGGCGAGTGTGGGCTTGAGTCATTTCATGTGGCTTGATGGGTTGCATCCATCGGAGCCAACGGATGAGGCTATCACACATGAGTTTGTGAATGTTGTGAAGGGGACATCAAAGTATGCTACTTATTGGTGATGGAATGCGGAAGCAAATGAGGTACAGAAATAGAAGGACTTTTCATAGAATGCCAATCTGATTTCAAAATGCGACTCCCTTTATCGGTAGGTGAAGACATACACTGACCAACCGTTCCACTTTCACAACCGTGACCTAAATATCATGCTGCTGTTAAGGGAGAAGTCACGAAATAGTGAGAAAGGTAATTAAATTTATAAAATACTTATGAAAATACTTGAATCCCTCTAAACTCGCATAGAAGTACTTCCAAACCCCAAATTATCGGTTCCATCAATGATAAGGATTTGATACATTCAGTACAAGCGAATGAAGAAATATAGGTTTGTTATCCGCTGCGTTGTCAATACATTTTTATCAGCCCTTGAGTATGAGCTCAAGAAGCGATAGTGCCAAAGAAAATCAGAGGTTCCCCTCAGTTGGCACACTATAAACTTCAACTTCTCACCCCAGCACACAAACTTTCAGGCTTCGATGCCGAGGGCGTGGTTTCATGCCTGAATACTGCTCGCTGCCACGGTTTGAAGCCCACTATTGGTGAAGCCACTTGTTAGTTTGCTCGCATGCTGCTGCTGCAGCAGAATGTCTCCGTTTAAGTCACTTCTTCATCCATGCAGCTGGGTCGCGTATCCATCGCTCGATGCTAGAGTTTGCGTGCCGCCCAGGAAAACTTCTTTGTCCTCTGTGATGTCGAGATTTCGGAGTCACTGGTGTTCCCGAGCAGTTTTGGGAAATGGTGCTGGAGGAGGGGTTTCATATGGGGCAGGTTTACACATATAATACCAATATTTACCTCGACCGTGCTATATATGTGTCAGTGGCAAAATCACCTGTGTGGTTTAAGGAGCTAAATACGAAATATACAACTTACGCCCATATTGCAGGTGCAACCGGCCATGAGAGGTCTCCCGAATGACTCAATGAAACCAGAGTCTGCAACCTAATAAAGCTTGTGGCAGTGACGCTATATAATAAATATCAGTCTTTACTCTGCCACTTGTTTAAGTCGGCGAAAACTTACAACACACCAGTCATGAGAAGAGCACTCACTCCAATCTTCGTTCTTTTTGGGATTGGCACATTCCACATTAGGAAGACGGGCAGAAACACCATGATTATGTCCGTAGCCGAGTTAATCGCTGCAGTAGCCAACCAGATTTCACGCTGATCAATACATGATCCATACGGGAGGGTAAGCTCCCAATACTTCTTGATTGGTCGACAAACGATCAAAAATGCGAAAGCCCCAAGAAGGCTATATGCCAGTGTAATCGCTAGGAGCCCGTAGATAATGGCCCTGAAAAACCGATACGGCGAGAGTTGTAAATAGAACAGCAGGATCGAAATCTTGGCGAACATAATAGCAAGCCATAAGAATGCATATTGGGCAACAGCCAACTAATTTGGCAATATCGTTAGATTGTTTGATACGGTAGCCCATTTATTACAGGGTTTGTTAAAGGTCGTGTAGTAGTTACTTACTTGCATTATAAGAGTAAGATCAGAAATACGAATGTCCCATGAGTGTACTCCTAATGTGTGGTTTGCAACATCTTTGATTTTGGTTAGTTATATAATAAACAGACGGATAGGTTTGAGGTATATACTTACAGTGTAGCGTAATAGCAGAAAAACCGAATCCCGAAATCTAATTGGAAGACTATGAGCCATAAGAGCCTGCGACACCTAATAGATAAAAGTTACGGACCTGTCCGACAACTACCGCATCTATTTCATTAGCATCTAGTCTCTTTTCTTGATGCTCCGGCAACATACAGTCAGAAAAGTTAACGGCGTGAACCAGAAAGCGCCTTGAATAGAGTCGTAGAAGGAGAACCGTAGTAGACAATACTAACAAGACGATGCTAGCAATCACAATTAGGTAGCCACGGGACTCTGGGTTGGTGAAATTCGGCGTGACTCCCGGAGGTGGAGGAACAATTCCTACCCTCTCTGATTTGATCGTGAGAAGAGGATGATGCATAGCGATTCTAGCTTCAGAAACGGACGAAACAAGGAAGCAGAGCGTTTCGGTGTAAACGAAATGCCTCGGTACAGAGGTACTACTGGATAGATATGAGAAAGACGAAGGGTGGGGAAAGCAAGAGGTACGAGACCATTTATGTGTGATTCCGAATTTCCCTAGGACCATAACCCCCTTTTCTTAGTTGGAATCTGCCTCAAGGCGATCTGTGGAAATCAAGGATGGGGTCGGCCGGGAAAGGCTATGTTCTACCCGACCAGATGTCAGAAAACGACCAAAGCTCAGACAAATGCGAACCTCCATTTGCTCACACATAACCAATAATCGGGATAGGACTGGTCGCTCTTCTTTTCCCCGTGTCTTTGGTTATCAAGTGAGCCACCTTATTTCTCTCAGAACGACTCTGGCAAGATCCCCGGTCGGCCTTGTGGAGCCAGGGGAAGGGTGTGTTGCTGCACTTGAAGGACTTAAATTGGGTTTGAGCCAGCCGAGAACCATTACTTCCACACCAAATAGAGTCTACTAGTAGTGCAAAAGGTACACTAGCGGGATCGGCGGGTCTCCCGCATCTCCACATCGAAGCAATGTCGAAGACGCCATGAGAGACGCCTCCTGCAGCGGAAGGGGACCGTTGGGGTGCTGCCAATTTTGATTTCACAACGAGGGCTGATTCGCTAACCGCGGAATATTTCAAAATTCAGAGGACTATCCCCTAAACTGCCATAAGGCCGCCAGCCTAAAGGCCCCTGTAGCGATACCCTAAATTAAGCGAAGAACACCAAAATTTCAGGGAGTCATCCAAACTTAGTGTATTCTACACCTAATTACTATGATATGTTGCAAAGCAGTTGCTTTTTCTACAAAGATAGATATTACATTGCTTGCACCCAAACCAAGAAGTAACTCTTTTACCTGATTGGCTAGAATTATTAGGTGTAGCCTCTCTAAGAGCTACTCTTTTAGTTGGGCGGGCCCCGCAACGCACGGGCCCTGTAGTGATGGCAACGCCCTGAAGCCCCATAAAAAAAGGTGCGATTTGGTGCGTCTGGCAGTTAAGGGGATAAGACAAGGCGTTAACTGGAGCTCATCCTGAACTGATTGGTGAAGTCCGGAAAAAGCCACTAACATTCACGAAATTCCATTGGTAGGCTGCGAAACCATTATTAAATCGGTCAGATATCAGGAAGCCCCTTCAACGACAGCCAGAGAAATCCCTAGTTCGGATATCCCCTTAAATGCGATTCCATGCACCATCCTGAAAGGCCTGTAAGCGAAGCCTAGACGCAAGGTGACTGAGCCTGAAGGATGCAGATCAGCCACTAAGACCAGGGACAGTGGTGCCCCGCACGCTGTAGCTCCCTGAAGCAGATGTGCATGCCGCATTCAAGGGGATATGTTACTTTATTGGCCCTCGTTTGGTAGGTCAGCTTCCCGGTCTCACATTGTGTGTCTCTCATCAAAAATAATGTGAGATCATCGTAGTGTAGTCGCGATATTGAGATCCCAGTCATGTGTGACTATTGAGACCTCGGGTCTTGACTGCAGAAACACCAGCCAAGATCGTTGGGTGCTTGCGTTCTGCTCAGGGAAAGAATACCGTATGCCTGCAAGTCTCTCGGAGGGTACTGGCCCGACTAACTCCCACGCAAGAAAGCGATAAAACAAGAATGGGTAAGACTCGTACGCAATGGCCATTTTAATACGTAAACAATTATTATGCGGCATTTTATCTCGATCGGGGCAAGGGGTTTCTTTAATTGTTCTCACCAGTCGTTTTCTATATCTGACGGATTGATGCAAAGTGCCAAAGTTTCCTGGTTTGACCCAGCAATCTACTAAAGTTGTGAAGGACAGCATCTGGAGCTCCATTAAAGTTCTCGGCTGGTTCAGTTGATCGTCTGCTTGCTTCCTATGAACTTTGGTGCTACAGGGAAAAGGTTCACATGCAGTTTGTGCATCCCCTGTGGTGGCTCAGAGGCGTCTCTAGTTACGACGGAGATGCAGGGGTGCTGAACTCAAGGACAAACAAAAGTTGTTCCCCGAAGTCTTGTCTCGCCCCTCTGCTCTTTGCTCTGTCACCTTACCAAAACCATCTTGGCGAGCCGTCCTGCAGCGGAATAGGCCGTGAAACGCACGGATACAATGCCCGACAGACAATGCGGTCGAGTTATTGATCATAACTAATTTTGTCGCTTTTCGAGGAGTGAGCGAGATGGTGATCTATTTAGTAAGTAGAGGTTGATCCCACTACTTGGTTCCTGGTGGATAGCCTGGGCTCACCTAGCGCCTTGTGTATTCTCTACAGCATTTTTGAACAGTTCATCTACTTCTTCGAGGCATCCTTCCCGTCAATCTTTTTCGTCCTCATTACAAACAACGGCGGAGTATGGCTTCGACAATGTCAACCCCGGGAATGCCAACTCCAACCCCCGTCCCAACCCAACAGCCTCATCTCAAAGCAACGAACATTGCCATTATAACTCTAGCCGGCCTTTTCGTCGTACTCCGGTTCGTGGCTAGATGGAAGAAAGGGGTACATATCGGACTTGATGACTATTTCATAGTATTGGCATTTGTAAGTCTATCTTGAGAATATTTAGTTAGAGCTTAGTTGCTTACCAGAGGTTTGCAGGCGTTTGCACTATGTCTTTTGGCTATTGTACTATTAAGTGAGTTTCTTATTCTCATATGTTAAAAGGGAGATAATAATTTAATAATGAAATGATAGTGATTCATTTTGGTTTGGGTTTGCATTCTTCCGGGCTACAGTATAATCAGCTCGTGAATATTGGAAAGGCAAGAAACCTTTCTTTACGTTTCCCTATTACATCTAACGCTAAGCACGCAAAGCTAACTTGCTCTTTGCATAGCTCCTCCTATCCCATGAATGCATCTATATAACCACAGTCGGCATCACTAAAGTATCCCTCCTCCTCATGTACGTACGCATATTTCCTGTCCGCAGCATGCGCATCAGCTGCTGGATCCTTGGATCCCTTTCCGTCTCGTGGGCAGTCGCTATCGTCCTCGTCTGCATTTTCCAATGCCACCCTATCGCCAAAACCTGGGATCCTACAATCCCTGGTTATTGCATCAACTTGAAAGCGAGCTTCATCGGTAATGCAATTCCAAATATTCTGACTGATGTTGCCATCTTGACGTTGCCGATAAATCAAGTCTGGCATTTGCATACGAATTTGATCCAGAAACTGCAGTTGAGCGTGGTGTTTTTGTTGGGGAGTTTGTAAGTACCTATGGAAGCCCCTTTCCTGTGTCCTTGGCTCACAAGACTCAGTGTGGTGTTTACGAGTATCTACCGCTTCAAAACAGTATTCGATTTCGATCCTACAGACCTGAGTTGTACGTTTCTTACCCATGGGGTTTCACAGCGCTACTGACAATTGATAAATTCAGGGACCTTGGCGACAGCATGTACCTGGTGCGTAGTCGAATGCTGCGCTGGCATAATCAGCGCCTGCCTTCCTACTCTCGCTCCTCTTCTCTTTCTCTTCTCATCAAATCTCAGGGGCCACTGGAGTAAGGACTCTAAAACCCCGAAATTATCCAGTTTAAACGCCCCCGCTGGACTTCTGACGATAGGTGGAACGGGTGGGAAGACTTCTGGACCTAGACAATCGGTATATGAATACCTGAGTGATGAGTTGAGACCACCGCATGACAACGAGACGACGTGGAGGATTTATGGGCAGACAGAAGGAAGGGCTGGGAATGAAGACAGTTGGCAGAATAGTGGAGATGAGATTCCGTTGAGGACTATTCAGAAAAAGGCAGATATTGAGTGGATCGAGGAGAGGATCAAGGAGAGGAAGAGATAGGGAACATGGCCGGTGGTGCAAGGTACGGCAGCTGATGGACGGCATCCCATTACTAGCTCCCACCGACATCACATGACCACATGATATTTTTCACTTCCAGCATTCCATTATCACTTATTCGTAGTTTGCAAGGGAGCAAGGTTAAAAAAAAATGAAATAATTCCACCATTCCCTTCATTGCATTCAAAACCCAAAACCCAAGGCCCAAGTCCCGCTCGCTCTCTCCCATAGTGTAATCCTCTTCCATCCTCCCAATATGTATGGATCTCAACCCACCCTCACCCCCTCACCCCCTCCCCCTAGTCTCCCCCTCCGTAACATCCTCAACCGTCCAATCCTCCACTTGCCGTCTATCTCTCTCAGGCTGTGCCAACCGCGTCCCAACACCCGGCAGCTCCCGTCCGGAAGTATCGTAATACCTAACCTCCTGCACCGGCCGCTCACCCAATCACTGTGTTGTTACCTGCATGCTAATGCCTGACAGGGTGGCCAGTAAATCAGCTAAGTCAGTATCAGTCGGACTTTTCATTCAACTAACTAACTAACGTAAAAAGAGGCTACTAACGAGCTTAACTAATTAAATTAATCAGTACTAATTGTGACGACTGTCGCTGTCCAGAGCCTCATTTCCACCGGCTCCACTTAGTACTGCCCGATCGGGACGTACCGAGATTACTATAGTACTAGGCATACTAACCTCTTATATATAAACTTATTCTTTCTTTATCTTTTTTCTTTTGTAGTTATAGATTCTAAGTTAATACTTAGTATCGTCATATGTCTTGTATTAATATATAAGGCGTCAGTTACACGTAATTGCCGTCTTTCTAGGGCAAGCGTTATATTATCTACAACTCTTTTTTCTACGTCTAAGAAAACAATAAATATCCCTCGCCCCCTAATTTTCTTATAAGTAGTTACGACTTAGAAGCTCAAATACAAGAAAGGCCTATACTAAGCCTTATAGCTTAACGAATAGCAGTATCAAAACCCTTACTAATAGCGAAGTTAATATCCACTTCGCTACTATTACCCTTATTCTCCTCCCTGACTTCTGCCTTTACACGACGAAGCCGAAACCCTCTCTTCGCCGGACCTCTCCCTCTAACTCGTCAAGTCAAGCCAAAAGTCGTCCCTCCTCTAGTAAAGCGACCCACTATAAACGACGCCGATATATCGTCTGCCTTTTTTTCCGTCCCCCTACTTGACTCTCCTAATACTAATAATCTTATAGTTAATACTTCTACTAATACGCCAGGGAGTAGTATAGAGCCTACAAGGACATATATAAGAGAGACACTATAAGAAAGCCGACTTCGTATCTTAGAAGAACAGCTCGCGAAAAGTCGCATAAAAAACCAGCGGTTAAAGCTGTCTCTTTAATAATACCGACTTACGACTAACGAGCCTTTATTACGTAGACTTACCCCAAGATTTATAACTTTCTAAAAAGAGGACATACTCCTTCATTCCTTAATTAAGAAAACTCTTGCCCCTAAGCTAGACAAAGGCAAAGGTAAGGCATAAAGTACTCCTAACCTTAGTAGACTACTAAACGACGATAATAATAATAGTTACTAACCTCCTCGTATCTTAAGTCGTTGTTCCCCTTCTTTCTCTAAGATGTCTTAGATGTCTACGGCCTCACGAATCGAGAAGATCCCTAACCTAAATAATAAGCTTTTAAACGGTATTAGCTATAGTCCACGTCTATAAGAAGTCTAAGTCTAAAACGCCTTACGCCGGTACGACTAATACTTTATTAACGACGACTACCGGAAGGACTAGCTACTAGTACAAATAAAAAGAACAGCTCGTACGTTCCTAGAACCCTTCTTCTTGTCTCTAACGCTTAACGACAATAGAAATATTATAGATACGCTTAACTTAGTTAACTAAGTAGTCAAATTCCTAATTAACCCCTATAAGTAATAAATAACACGTAACCTTTACTTCGCGTTAAAAATAAAAGTCGTAAGATAAACCTTTTAAGATTTTTACTAATAGTTTAGAATTCTTACTAGTTAAGGCGGCGTAACTAATAACTTAATACTTAAAATAGACTTATAAGACAAGTTTCTGTCCCGCCTACGTAAGTAACTATTCTATAAGTATTAGAGAGCTAAAACTTTAAAAGAGTATATAAGAGTAGTCTAAGCCGAAGACTAAGGATAGATTATAGAGAGCACTATTTACGTTAGTCGCTCTAGCCCCTTAGCGATAAGTATAAATTCCTATCCCTAATCCCAAGTTAATATCTCCTTAAGGACTACGGGAAAGTCACTTTAAGCTTTTACTACTTCTTCGTTCTAGTAACGAGAGACTAACTAACCCCTAAGTTAACAAATCTCTATACAAGCTAATATACCTCGTGCTTAAACACTAGTAAATACCCCTTAGTATTTCACTTAACGGCCCCTTAGTCGTAGTTATACCTCTCGTATTAATAAGATAAAGCTAGGCGCTAACGACGGTAGTCTTATGTCTAACAGCCAAGTTATAAACGACAACAATAACTTACTAATAAAGGAACTTACCTCATAAGCAAAAGACTTAGCTTAAGAAAAGGCTCCTTTCTAAGTATAGTACGAAATATACGATATCTTAACCTTATAAAGCTTCTTAGTAGACTAACGCTTACTACTTACATCGCTTTCTTTAAGAATAGACTTACGTATAAGTTGCCTACATTTCTTAATTCCGAAGTTAACAGTTACTATTTTATTAATTACTCTTTTTTAAAGTCTCTTTCTCTCTTCTTAAAACCTTTAATTTACTTACTACTTTTACTTGTTCTTATTAAAGGATTTAATAGTCGAACTAGCCGAATTATTAGTCACTATACTATATTAAATTTAATAGTCGACAAGCGTCTATAATCATTTACTCCTTTCTTAATTACTCACTTAGGAAACTATAGAGTAATTATTAGAAGATTATAGTTAAAGTATTACGAAGTACTCTTAGATGCCGCTAAACGACGGCTTATCTAACTATTAGACTACCCCTTAATAGTAAGTTATAACAAATTAATTAAGGTCCGAGACTTACGTGTATATAAGATTCACTAATACTACTAGCGCGACGCCGAGCGTAAAGACACTAAGTTACGTGAATTTTAGAGCCACTATAATACTTAATTTATTAAGTTGACTTCGACAGCTAACTCACTCTTACCTCCCGCGCTAAGTATAAATACCTTAGAAACTCTATTAGAACTAGTAACCGCTAAAGTAAGGACTTATAAAATATTTAGACCTACTATTTACTTAGAGTTTACGACTTCGTATTATAGTAACTATAGTAGCCTGCTATAAGACAATTCTATGGCCAATTCTAGCCGGCGCGCTAAGTCAAATTTCGATATACACACTAGTTACTCCTTTACTTTCTTAATAACCTTAGAACTTATTACTATTAATTCCTTAATTATTGCTAAGTTTAGAAAACCAGCGATTATATTAATAAAAAATCAAACCCGGTATCTCGCGCAATATAGTCGAATTATGTCGGATACTAAAGATACTAATTCTACGGATACACAGTTGTCGAGCTTACACTTACAGCCAATCTCTAACTATAAAACTATCGTAAGTTATAAAAAGAAAGATTAAGGAAACCTATTATAATTGTGTTAGAAGTGTGGAGTCGAGAATTTATACCCCCCCAGAATCGAGCCCACGGCGCTAGTGGAAGAACTTCACCCCCTTGTCTCTTCAACACTTAATACTTCGTCCACTTCTTCTTCTACTATACCTTCTAATAGATACTTCGTTTCGAAACATATAGTAGCCTCTAGAAGTGGCCGCGCCACTATATTAATTAAAGAAGTTACGCTAATAATAAATTCTATATTAATTTCCGAGAGTTAGAAATACTTAAATCCGCGCCTTTTAAGTATATAATATCGCCCCTAGCTAATCCCTAATACTAGTACTACTATTAAACTTACCTTTATTATTAATACTTTATATACCACAAAGCTCTCACATTAATAAGTGCGACATATAATAAAGCCTAGAAAGCGCGCGCATTCTACTACTAATAGTCCTTTACTTTAGCTAAGAAGTATATTAAATAACTAGCCTAGTTAATATATATAATAGTCCCTACGACTAAATAATACATATACTTTAACTAAACTAGCCCAAATGGAAGTTACTAAGCCAGAGAGTAAAACCGCTAAGCTCTTATACCCTCGAGACTAGACTAACTTCCCCTAATTCGCTTCTTTTACGCGTAAAACACATATTAAGGACTACGTTAATTTACTTTAAAAGATATAAACGTAACTCTTTCTCGTACACGACTCGACTATAAAAGCTTCTCCTTCCCTAACTTCTTCTCCTTAATTACAAGATAAGTTACTAATTATAAAGTGACGTAAGAAAGTTCGTTAACGTCTAATCGTTAAGATCTTTTCGATTAACGCCGTAGCGTTCTATATATTAATAAAATAGAAGTTTAAAGATAAGATATTCGTAGTGACTTTTTAAGAGATTAATGTTCTAATTAATTAAAAAAACTAAGAGCGAGAGAAAGCCGCTATTATATTAGCCTTAACTATTAAACTCACTTACTACCGCTAGTTAGCTATATAGTTTACATTTTCTATTTAAGAACTAGACGCTAAACTAATAATTCCCCTAGAGTACGCTAATTAAACTCACGTATTCTTTAAAGTAAAAAGTAATATTCTCCCCCCCTATTACTTGTATAATTACAAAATTGAGCTAAAAGAAAAGAGTGAGAAAGCACTTAAGTATTCACTATTATATAAGATATTAACTAAAGAACTTAAGACTATTAAGGAATATATTACAAATAACTTAAACAAAGGATTTATTAAGCCGTCTTAAGTACTATTCGCTGCCTCTATTCTCTTTGTCAAGAAGCCAAATAGCTCCCTACGGTTATATATTAATTTCTGAGTACTAAATTCTCTCACTTAAAAGGACTAATACCCTCTATCTCTAATTAATAAGACCTTAGCTCGCATAACTAATACTTATATCTTTACTAAATTAGATATTCGTTAAGCCTTTCACCGAATCTAAATAGACTTAATATTAAAGAAGTACATTACTTTCCGCACGAGATATAGCGTATATAAGTATAAAGTTCTTTTATTTAGCTTAACTAATAGCCCTGCTACTTACTAGCGCTACATAAACGATATTCTCTTCGATTACCTTAATAATTTTTATATAACGTACTTAGACGATATTCTCATATACTCTAAGGACCTCTTATAACACTAGCTCCACGTTAAAAAGGTACTTTAACGTCTTAACGATATTAAGCTACAAGCTGACCTAAAGAAGTATAAGTTTAGAGTAACACAAACTAAGTACTTAAGATTTATTATATTAACTTCTGGCCTAAAAGTTAATCTCGAGAAGGTCTTTATCGTTCGTGAATAGACTTACTTTAACTTTGTTAAAAGTGTATAGTCCTTCCTTAGTTTTTGTAACTTCTACTAGAGATTTATCTACGACTATAGTATTATAGCGAAACTTCTTATTTAGTTAACTAAGAACAACGTTCCCTTCCACTTTACCACAAAATACGAAGGCGCCTTCAACTTCCTAAAATATACCCTTACGTCCGCACCTCTCTTAAGACACTATTAATAAGATTTACCTTATCTCTTAAAGACGGATACTAATAATAGTATTATAACTAGAGTCCTTTCTTAATAATACGGCGACAATTAGTTCCCCGTTACTTTCTTTTTAAAGATTATACTACTTACTAAGCTTAACTACGCAATACACGACAAAGAAATACTAGCTATTATTAGATCTTTTAAGCATTAACGTACTGAGTTAGTAAAAGCCCCCTACTAAGTCCGTGTCGTAACAGACTATAAGGCCTTAAAATACTTTATAACCTCCAAGTAATTAAATACTAAATAAGCACAATAAGTAGAGCTTTTAATAAACTATAATTTTATAATCACGTACCGCCTTAAAATCTATAATCCCCTAACGAACGCACTTTCCCGCAAGCTAGATAAGTTAAATTAATAGAACTTTATAAAAAAGACTTAACGCTTTTAATAACTCTTACACTAAGACTAAGTTAACCTTAACTTATTATTTATAGAGTTACGGCCGCCTAACGACGCCGACGCGCTAGTGGCCGACGTTAAGCTCGCTGCCCTTACACTAACATTCTCTATTGTATAATAAATCTTAGAGGCTAATCGCACTGCCCCCTCCTTACAAGCTTTACGTAAACAAGTTATATTAGACTCTTTAGGTAAACTCAGCCTAGTAAGTGACCTTCTGCTCTACGACGGCCGCCTCTTAGTCCCCGATATCGATCACCTTTGAACCCTCCTCATACGAGAAGTGTGGTGCAGAAGTGAAGTAGAGCCTTGCGATCAACGTAGGGAGAATTGAAGTGCTTGATTGTTGTCTAAAATACATGAGGAAATCAAGGGAACACGCTGTTCTCTTGAAAGTAGTATAACGTGACAGAAACTATATCTAGCGTAGCGCACAACTAACTAAGCATCAGCCCGTGCTTGCACGACATACTCCCTAGCCAAGTGACAATAGTAATGTCGTGCAAGAGCACGCCTAGAGGCTCCACAGAGGCGTATTTGACGTATTATTGAGGTATGCGTAGTACTGTAATTGATTGTTCTATTCGTCTACTCTACGTGGAGCTCTTTGAGCTCCCTACTGAATATCTGTCGGTCGCGCTTTGGCTAGGTCGCCTTTGATAGGGCTCGCTTAGCTGGCCTACTAGAGCCTGCACGACACACCCCCTCGCCAAGGACAATAACAAGTTTGGCGAAGTAAACAAGTGTTAAATAAACATGACAGACAATAAGAAATAGACATATAATATATAATTGACAATATGAAAGCGACAGACAGTAAGGGAAAATGATAAGTAGTAGCCAAAGTAAACATGTTAAATAAGTAGGCGTGAGTATATAGGCAAGTGCCCCCCCCCCCTATCGTAACTTCCCCTTTTAAGTGTACTATACTTCAAAATGGCTTGTGTTTCGTCTCGCCGTAAGGCTACTAAGGCCGCCCGCGCCGCTAACGCTGCCGCTGCTCGCGCAGTAAAGAAGGTAAGTTTCCCTCATGTTTTTGGTTGTTTTGAGAATGGTTTTAACAAGTTGTAATAGCCTCCCCGCCCCCGCACCCCCTCGCCCGCCCCTGCCCCTGCCCTAGCTACCCCTCGCCGTCGCGCTGAGGCAGGTGCTGATAGGGAGGTCCCTTGCTTGGTATGCATTAAAGCTGCCTTAAAGGGTGATCTCCCTGTCAACATCTGCCAAAGTGTAGTTGGCTCGGTGCGGTGCCTGCGGTGCCATGGTCAGAATTATGGTTACGCCGGTCCTATTAGGCCTACTGTTGTGGTCGCCTTTGCGGCCTTTGTGGAGGAGAAGCGCGGTTCTAACCGTACTCGTGTAAGTTTTACTTTGGCTCTTGTGTCTTTGAAGCTAGTTAACTTCTGAATAGCAGTTGAGACGTCTCTGGGCTTCGGTCCGAGAAGTAATTGCTGCCCCCGGTATGTTCACTTTGCCTTTACAAGCATGCCTTAAGTATATTAATAGGCTCAGCCCCCGCCGCTTCCCCCGCCCCTGCCCTCTGCCTAATCCTCTTACTTGTTCGGGTTGGTGCTGGTACTGGTGCTGTTAGTGCTGGTGCTGGTGCTGCTGCTGCTGCTGCTGATGGTGCTAGTAGTGTGGCCGCCCGCCGCCGCTGTATTAAGGAGCTCTTTAGTGAGCTAGTGGACTTATTGGTGGTTTAGTTCGCGACTTGATAGTGGCTTAGGAACGTGCCCCTTTAGAGTTATAGTTTGCTACTTTATAAGCAACTTAGGAACGGGCCCTTATATACTTGCTTTACGTTAGTTTAGTTATAGTTTCGGCTAGAATAGAATTCCTGCCCTCTGACAACTTAAAAAGAACGTGCTTAACGTGATTGTGCCACCTTGAAAAATATAAAGGAAAACAAAAGAGTGTGTTTTATAGTAAGGTGTAAGCTTCAATTGAGCTCTTCTACTGACGCCTTAGTATCTTATAGGTTAAGTAGTGCTAAGAAGGTCTTAAACTTCTGGCGTGGGAGGTTTTTAGTAAGGCTATTAGCGTATATCTCACTACTAGGCAGATATGTAACCTTAAAACTGCCTTTTTAGTACTCTTAGTGTAGTTACATATTCTGAATATTAACGTGCCTGAGCTTAGTCGATATACGCTAGTTCTCTTTAACTATGAGCTTAATCGTTTATTAGTTGTCACAGAAGATATTCTAGGGGTACCCTATATTAAGGTGCATTTCTTTAAAGAGCCTTTATAGAGCTATAACCTCTTTTATAGTTCGCTCCACCCCTAAGAGCTCGGCTTCTGTAGTCGAGGTAGTGACTATGTCTTGCCTAGATACTTTTCACAATATAGTACCCCTAAATAAAAGAATAATGAGCCCTTATAAAGAACGCCTAGTTTCTAAATTATTTACGAAAGAAGTATTAGACGCTATTACTAGCTGCGTTTCGCGCTATTAACAACTATAAACGATCCCTAAGAAGCGTGTACTAAATAAGTAACGTATCGTCTAATCGACAGCCTGTAAGTACTTTTAGCTTGGGTTCGTCAAGAATTGTGACAGCTGTGAAGTTACAAAAGCTACGTCCGGTCTAATTATAATAGCTGTGTATAGGACGGATCCGACCTTTTCTTAGTACTCCTTGATTTGTGCCTTCGTCGCTTTGCCCGTGTTTTTGACTAAGTTGTAGTACGGCAGAGGGGTACTCGGGCAGTTGCTATTTACTAAGCTGAATTTCCGGGCCACCTTCTCTATATACGTGTCGTGGACTAACGTGACTGTTTTCGCATATCTGTCCCGTACAATTTGTACCCTTAGAAACCACTCCACGTCACTTATTATAGTCAGCTCGTAGGCTTTACTAAGGCCATTAGTAATTTTGGCCGCTGTAGCGAGGTTTAACTTGTAGTACAGTACTTATATGTCGTCTACGTAAAAGGCCACAAACACTATACACTTGTCGTTTGTAAATATATAGGGCTCTTTTATAAGTGGCTCTAGACTAAGGCTTTTGAGTGTGGCTGAGAAGTCGCCATACTATAGGGCTAGGGAGTCGCGTAGGCTATATAGGGCTCTGTCGATCTTTACAACTATGCCGGGCTACTTAAAACCGTTAAGAAGGTAACAGTAGACGGGTGCACTTTGTTTGTCTCGTTTTATATTAACAAAAGTGTTCACGACGTCGTATTGCTTAACTTCTAGGTTAAATTGGGCTGCTAGGGCCATCGTAACACGAAAAGACTTTGCCGCTAGTATAGAGGCGTACGTAGAGAATATAGTGGCATCCTCTTGTAGGTCACTCCTAATAACGATACGCGATTTGGTGCGTATAAGCTGTCTAGCTGAGTTAACTTTATAAGTAAACACCCATTTTAGTGGTATAGGCGTCGTTTTAGTGTCTGCCTTAGGCACAATATGCCAGTATTTCTTAGCCTAGAAGTTCTCTATCTCCTTACGTGTGTCCTCTCGGAAGTGTTCTCTCCACAGGTGTTGGTCTAGGTTTTACTAGTACTTTAGTATTGTCGGAAGCTTTGCCTGATATAGTTGTATTGTTTTAGAGCTTGCAGTTTCTTGTGCTCTAATCGTTTCGCCACTGACTGTAGCTACAAAGACAGTATATATAGTTTTATAGTCTTTACTATCTTCTCGTGTCACGTCTTTATTCTAGAACGTCGTGGTGAAGGATGCGATTTGCGTATAGTTCTTGTCTTTTTAGTTTATAGACTCGGCGCTTAGGAGCTCCCTTGTCGTGAAGGAGTATACTCTCGGTCTAATCTTTGACTGTTTATTTAACTGTATTGTCTCTCTAGCTCGCCTTCTCCGCTGAGCTCGAGTGACAGGGTGTAGTTGACTTTAGTTAGGTGCCTGTAATACTTCGTTTAAGGTCTCTTGAGATATAGTTTCTTTTAATAGGGGTTATATTGTTGTCTCTAATAGTGTGTTTTTTAGGAGTAGTTGTTGTTCTTCCTCTAGCTCGTCGTCGTAATCCTCCTTAGACGAGGTGTTTTCGTGCTGTAGTGCACTTCTTAGGCTTATATTAGTTACTTTAGTTTAGTGTAATAGTTGACTTTAGTTATTTCGTGCTCCACTTTAAATTACAACTTAAAGTATTAATTTGCGCGTACCCTTAATCTAGCGTGGTGGTTTCGCACGTGGGGCACTCCTCTTAGGCTCGATATGTTCGTTTCGTTGTGTCTGGCTTCGAGTCTGTCTTGGTGTGCCTAGGCTTTTTGTTATTGCTAGAACTTCTGTATTATCCTTATTAAGCTCTATGTCGTCCCTTGACGTGTTAATTCGTGAATCTAATAGTACTATCTTATTCTAGTACTCTCGTGGAACAGGCAGTCCCGCCTTAATAGTTGCGTGTAGGACTACTTCTATAGAAACTTCGTTAACTTCTATTAGGTTAGATAGTAGCCTATTTAATTTAGTACTGTTTTTCGCCTCTATATACTCGTTCCTTATGTGTTCGATGGCTAACTCGGCGTCTTAAGCGGCCTTAGGCTCCGTAAGCATATTAATGACTTATTTAAGTATCGGTAGTAGTTGGCCGACTATTGCTTACTTACTGTAGAACTGTGCTTTATTAAAAACAACGTTTCGGGTACGTATTACACGCTTCAGTAGGGGTATTTAGATCCTGTATATATTAGTTACATAGTAGCTAACTAGGTAACCGACGTGCCCCCTTAAGTTGACCTTAAAGCCTCTCTTGTCACGGAGAGCTTGTCGGTCTTTAATTATCGCGTAGGCTTTGGCGCCATACGCAAAAGTATTGCTCTAGTTAGGTCTTAAATTAACTAGTAACCTCTTTATTATGTGTAGATCGTACTACCGAAAATACTGCTTAAACTATACTTCTAGGACTTCGTTTGGCGACCGTATGACTCTCCTGGCTAATAGCGACATATTATATAGGTATGCAGCCGTTAAAACAGCTTCCGGCCATAGCTTAGATAGTAGATTGGCGCTTGTCATCATTTTCAGGGCCTTGGTAATTAGCTCCCCACTAGCTCTTTTTGTACTTCTATTTGGCTCATGCGTGTAAACAGGAGTAGGCTCTAGCTCTATGCCAAGGTCTAGCGCCCATTAGTCGTACCTGGTCCAGTACTGTGTATTGATTACAGACGTGTCGTTGTCAGACCTGATTTTGCATATAGCTAGGCCGTATTGACGTCTGGACTATGCCTCAAACGACTTAAGCACACTCATAACGGCCTCTTGCGTCTTATTAGTGCTTGTGAACGCAAAAAGCTTGCCGCTATATTCGTCCTTAATCGCTAGTAGCCAGTATGTCCCATCGTAGCCTACAGGGTAGTCAAACAGGTCCCATGCGACTCTAAAGAACGGTCTCGGCGACTTGTTGTCTGACTTTCTGCGTAATGGTTGTTGGATTGAGTATATTACGGCGCAGCTTTCGCATTTAACGTTAGTTATTCCGTCGATTTGAACATTGCGGGTATACTTTACAAGAGCTTCTAAGGCTGATTTGCTAAGGTGACTAGTACGTAAGTGCTATATTTCTGCTGTATTGCTACGGGGCCGTAGGAACCGGCGGGTTGACTGAAAGGTATGCTTCTTAAGAGGGTGCAGTCGTCTACTGATCGTCGGGTATATTATTACAGTAGGAGATCTACGTGTCTTCATGAATATATACAGTTGTGGAGAGCGCGAGCAGTTGTTAATAGGCTTGTATTTAAACACTATAAGGTTCTACTTGCGCTGTAGGGTTCTCACTACATGGCTCTCTTTAGCACTGCCTACGCGTAAAGTCGTGTTAGTACTATTATATCACACCCCTGACTGTGCGAGGAGGCTCTCTGAGATGATATTAATGTTAAACCCCTCTATAATAGTCACATTAGATAGTGTTAGGTCTCTTGTAAACAGTTCGGCAGGTTTATATATAGCGTTCTCGAAGACACGTGTACCCCTGCTAATGATCGGTAGGCTTGAGGTGCCCGCGTTAACTGATTCTCCTGTGGTGTGTTTAAAGCTGCCGGGGACTAGTTTATTAATATTATTAACTAGGTGAGTCGCGCCGTAGTTGTTAATAAGAGTGCTGTCTGATAGAGGGTGGCGTTGGTACTCTATGGTACTGTAGACGCTAGCGTTTAAAGTGTCGTCCCAGAGCATGTTATTAAGGAGGTTCGGGTCAAATACAGCTGCATTAATGCTTCCTGTTCCTTCTTACGTAGCTTTGCCTTTGTCTTTGTTTCCTGCAGGTGCAGCGGCATCGGCTGTTTTGGCGTTAGTGGTAGGTTTAGAGGTGCTGGTGCTATTGGCTCTAGTAATTTTAGTTACTGCAACGTACTTCTAACCTTCTTTGGCTATGGCGGCCTTGAGCTCCCTGAAGTCTGTAGTCTCTAACTTCTTGCGAGTTGTAGTTACCTCGTTAGCGTTTGGTACATGCTTTATGCCTTCCGTGGTTGTTTTATTAACTATATAATGTAGTCTCTAGTACTTGAGTGGCTCAAAGAAGTGCTTGCTGTTTATGCCGCATGGGCATAAGTTACTTTGGCCGCGAGAGCGAGATCTGTTGGAGCTTGCGCCTGACGTACTATCGTCCATTCCTCTAAGGGTTGAGTATTGACTGCTACCCCCTCCTTGACGCCTGGGCTTCCTGAATATGGTGTGCTCTTGGTCTATGCCTGGGAGTACTTGTATGTAGTCGTTAAGAGTAAAACCATGTTCCTTTCTAAGTTGGTCGTCGTGTATAATTGTGTTGAGGATAGGGTTTGCTTAATTAGGGTGTATATGAGCTCCCACAGCACGTAACCACTTCTTTAGAGCTATAGTACCCTTGACTTTAGGTATGTCGTACGCTTTGGCATTCCTGTAAGCCTTTAAGAAGTCCTTTATTTATTAGTTGACGTTGACTTTTCCCTTATGTGCCTCCTTCAAAACCTTGTCGTATTTTGTGACGACTGTTGTAAGGACCGACGATTCTGATAGTGTTATGTCGCGCTGAAGTGTACTAACTAACGTTTATAAGCTCAGGTCGCTCTTGCCGGCCAGTTCCCTAATCGTAGAGTCTAAAAGCGAATCGTCTACTGTTTTGGAGAGTTAGTTATATAGAGCTATGTACTTGTTGTTTTGGCTCGTCCATTCAGTAAGTGTGTACTAGTACTCCTTGGCTTGTGCTGCGTAGATCTACTGTACCTCTGCAATTGTTGGGTATAAAGGTGGACTAGCTTCTTCTGGACTTGTCCCTCCCATTGGGGCATCTGTCGATATGGCTAGGGCAGGTGTAGCCTACGCGTTGTCGGACGACTTAGGCGTTGAAGACGGTTGTGGGTTTGCTGCTTTCTAAGCTGTAATATTAGCGTAATACTGGCTTAACTGAGTCTTTGCAACCTCTTGCGTAGTGCTTTCAAGCGTTGGAGCCTTGGGTCGGTGGTTTGGGATATGGCCTGTCGCAGGAGCGCTGGGGTCTACTATATTTAGTGCACCTATGAAGCCAGCATAGAATGTCAAGCGCAAGTGCTATGTCACCTAATCCTTCCGCGCCTTTAAATTACAGTCCGTAGGTAGCCTTAGAAGTGACATTGTCGGTTTTGGGTATATATATGATGATTTCGAAGAGGTTTTGGTGATTTGAGGGTTGTTGACGGGCTTTTGAGTACTACTAGTACGTGTGTAAGGCAGCGGTGAGAAAGCCTCTATATGCCTCTGTGGAGCCACGTCGGCGCGTGTATGCGACTGGGAAGCTTTGATAGCTTACGGGGCTTATAACTGTCGTGCAAGAGTACGCCTAGAGGCTCCACAGAGGCGTATTTGACGTATTATTGAGGTATGCGCAGTACTGTAATTGATTGTTCTATTCGTCTACTCTACGTGGAGCTCTTTGAGCTCCCTACTGAATATCTGTCGGTCGCGCTTTGGCCAGGTCGCCTTTGATAGGGCTCGCTTAGCTGGCTTACTAGAGCCTGCACGACAAGTAAGCTATTAGTATTGTGGTTGGTTGCGCTAAGCGAGAGTAACATAAAACTAAACGATTAAGCCACAACTATTCTTATACCACTAAGTCAGGCAAACAACCGTTCTATTTAAAGTGGCACATCCCCCACTTAATTCTTAATCCTATAACCTCTCCACAATACATACAAATCGACCTTTCGATCTACCAACTAATTAACTAATTAATAATCAATTAACTAATTAATAAATCAATCAATTAATACTATAAGTGTATTAGTGCGCTTTACTAAGGCCGTTAAGGCTAATCGTTTAGCTACTATTATAAGTTATTAAGTTGATTTTTATTAAGCTAATCGTTAATTTTAGGACTATGTGTTAATTTAAATATTACTAACTATAATAGGCGAAGAAGAAGAAGGATACTAAAAAGGCTCCAAAGGCTACTCCTACTCTAAAGAGAGTTACTACGGCTACTCCGGTTACTCGTACTTGTGCTCCTCGTGTCAAGGGAGATAAGCGGTTAGTTGTTTATTTAGGTTGTATTAACGGCGCCCTTCAAACCAAGAGCACTAGAGAGTACTTTAATATAGTTAGTTAAGGTGCTCGCTACTTTGCGTGCGCCTTAGGCTACTCTTATAAGGTTACTCCCGCTACTACTTAGGCTCCTTTCTTAGTTTATCGGGCTGCGCTCTTAAATAACGTAGGCGAGAAAGTAAATTCCTTAGGTTATTCTTTTTTAATATGTAATTACTAACTTTTTAAGAATTAGAGCGCCTAAGAGCTCCCGTTTTTATAGTCCTTAAGGGTTAAGTTATTACTAGTAAAGCTGTCGGTGAAGTAATTGGATTTAGAGGAGGTAATAAGAAGGAGGAAGATGAGGGTAGTGTTATTATTAAGGAATCTAGTATATTGTTCCGTTTCTTGAATTTACTGCAAAATTAAGGCTAATTCAGTTGATTTCTTTTAGATAAAGAGAACTTTAGTACTCTGGAGTCTCCTGCGTGGGTTACTGGCGAGTAACTTGCTACTACTGCTAGTGCTTTGTTTTCTCCGGAGCTTACTTGTAGACCTACTAGTATTAGTGGAGCTCCGGCTTTTACTCTTGAAGAAGAGGCTTCGGCCGCTTGTATTGACGAGCTTTATAGTATACTTAGAAGTGCCTTGGCTACTTTAGCTAGGGAAGTTCGGGGCTTGTTACTTAGAGATAATTAAGTTACTTTCTTTTTATAAGGCGAGGCTTGGGAACCTCTAAATAACTAAGTGTCCCTTTATAATTTACTTATGTTACGTTGCTTTTACTATAAAAATAAACAATCGTTAAAAGTAATTAAGTCTTCTAAATACTATGAATTTTACCCCTAAGCTTAATTACTCTCTAAGTAAATAAAATAGTAAGAGAATTTACAAAGGAATAATAAATATATAAGAAAATACCCTTATAATAAAGGAAAAATAAAGAACGTATATAAAGACCTACTTTAAAGCGAGGGCTTTATAATAAGTTACTCTAATTAAGCACGAACATCTACTAAGTTAATGAGAGTAATAAAATTCTCAAATTTCTGTCGAGAGAGGTTCTTTATAAGTCCATTAGCGGGCATATAACCCGTAAGTAAATATTCGACTAAAAAAGTGCCCTTTTAAAACTCTTAGTATAACTACATATTCTAAATATTAACGTGGCGTAACTTAATAAAGATACGCTAATTTTCCTTAACGATTAATTGTATTATTTACTAATTATTATAAAAGATCCTCTAAATTTCCCTTAACTTAAGACGTAGCTCTTAAAAGAAACGCTATAAAGTTATAATCTCCTTAGCCGTTTACTTAACGCCTAAAAGCTTAGCTTATATAATCAAAGTAGTAACTATATCTTATAAGGCCGCTCTTTATAAGATTAAACCTCTAAAAAGTATTATAATATAACTATTAAAAGAGCGCCTAGTATTAAGATCGTCTATAAATAAAGTATTTAAAGCTATAATAAGCTAAGAGTCGCGTAGTTTGTAACTATAGGTAATCGCCAAAAATCGGGTTCCGAAGAGGTAATAAATAGTCTAATTAACTACTGCAAAGTACTCTAAAGAGGGGTTAATCAAGAAGTGAAAAAGTCTTAAAGTTATAAACGTAACGTTTACGCGTAATATAATTACTATATAAAGTACTAAGCTAACCTTCTCTTAATACTCCTTAATTTAAACTAAGGTTACTTGCCCTTGATTCTTTAGTAGCTTAACTTAAAGTAGTAAAGTACTTAGGCAATTTCTATCTACTAAGTCAAATCGCAAAACAACCTTTTCAATATAAGTATCGTATATTAAAGAAATAATCTTTACTTGATAATCTTTAATAATACAAACACTTAAAAACCACTCTATTAGTTCACCTTCAGTAAGCTCGTATACCGTATATAAACCCTTAATTATAAGTTAAGCGTCTTTAAGGGCTAAAGCGTAATATAATACTTAAATATCGTCGACATAAAAGATAACAAAGACTAAGCGTTACTCGTTTATAAAAATACAAGGCTCCTCCTTACAAAGGATTAACCCTAACTTTAACAAGGTTCTAGTAAAGTCTCCGTACTATAGTACTAGCGAGTTTTTAAGTCTATAAAGTATACGATTAACTTCTATTATTATATCGTCTTATTTAAATTCGTCTAGTAAGTAATAACGTACGTGAGCACTTAATTCGCTTCGTTTAGTATTAATAAAGGCGTTAATAACATTAAATTAAATCATCTCTAAATTAAATTAAGTTACTATTACTATAGCGGTCTTAAAAGAACGAGTAATTAAGGTTGTTATATATATTAAGAGAATTAACGTTTCGGGTTATAAGTCTCCCTTAATAATAACTCGCGAGCGACACTTAATTAAATACCCTAACGAATCGACTTTAGCGTGAAATACTTATTTTAATAGTATTAGTTATTTAGTGGCGAAGCTTTGTTTAATAACTCTCTAGTAATTGCGCGACTTTAAGTTAGTGATTTCCTTGATTACGTCGGCTCGAAAGTACTCTCCTAGAGGGTAATCCTTGAGGTCTCTCTAATTTAATAGGTCCTTTAGTAATTAAGATTAGTATATTCGTGGGAGATTAATTAGTTATTAAATTTCGATATTTTTAAGAATAAACACTAAGATTATAACGTAAACTACGCTTAAGTCTTTCCCGTCTCTTTATACTAGTTCTTAATTAAGCTAAAAGGTCCTTAGAAAGTCCTTTAAATACTTACGATTACTTAATAGGTTTAACGATTCTATAATTAACTCTCTAATAATTGTTATATAAACGCTTCGATTCGGTTTCGTAATCTTACTATTAACTCAGGTTTTTTAACTGTCGTTAGTTACTTGATCTTTTACCCTCTTCCTCTATAGAAGTTTAAGTAAGTTATTATTAATTAAGGCCGGAAGTAATAAGTATTACTTTATACTTAATTCTTCCCTTAAGTCTAATGAGTTAAGATACTCCTTATATTCTATTACTTAAGGCGGAGCTTCTAATTACTTAGGGCCGGCACCTTAAGTAAGTGCTCCCTGACGCTTGAGACTACGCTCTTAGTCGTATAGTCTTTAAGAGAATATAATAACTTATAGTATTAATTAGCGCTTAGCTCTTATATCTCTCTTAAAATTTAATACGCTACGTAAGATATTTCTCTTAGTTATACTTTGAGACACTAATTATCTTGATTTGTCGACTCGTTTTAAGACTTAATTAAGGTACTCGTAAGTAAAAAGTCTAATACTCTTCCTTAATTATTTTACCCCCGAGTTTTTACTAATAAGTTCTATTAATCTTAACTTTTTTAGGGGTAGTATTTATTACTCTAACCCCGTAATTAAAAGCTCAAGCGAAGGCTATAGCACCCTTAATATTACAAACTTAGTAGTTTCTATAAAACTTATTACTTGGCTTAGTTATTCCTTCTCTAAGGTAGTACTTATTATTAATTCTAGTATATTAAGTACGCTTAATTAATTAATTATATTAGTTCTAGTGTCTTAAGGTCCTTCCTCTTCTTTTAGTATTTTAGTAAGATCTCTTAATATTAAGCGCGGCTAGCCGACTACTCTCTTCACGTTTAAAGAGCCCGAATAAAAGAGGAATTCGTTAAAAGTAACGTTCTAAGTCACTATTACACGCTATAATTAAGGTACTTAGACCTTATATATATTAGACGAGACGTATCTTATTAAGTATTTAAGGTGCGCTCTTAAGTTGACTTTAAATACTCTCTTTTATTAAAGAGCCTCTCAGTCTTTAATTATAAAGTAAGCTTTATAACTATACTTATATATTACTCTAGTCAGGTCGTATATTAGTAGTAAGCTTTTAAATAAGCTTAGGGTCGTAGTATTAAAAATATTACTTAAACTAAGTATAAAAGATCTTATTTAAACTCTTAAAGCCTTTCTGAGTAGCTAGACTTATATTATAAAGAGTAATTGCTGTTATAGTTACTTCCATCTAAAGTTCTTTTAGTAAGTTTATTAAAAGGCGTATCTTAATAGACTTTTCGATGATTTCCTTGCCTATATACTTAATTCCCTTATTAAGTTAGTGTGTATACGAAGGGGTACTCTTAATATTAATATTATTCTTTATATACTACTTTTCGTACTTAGTTAATTTATTAATTCTTATAACCGAGGTATTATTATTTTAGCGTATTTTGCAAATCGAAAGTCTAAATTAACGTTTTGTTTACGCCTTAAACGGTTTAAGAACTCTTAAGATAGCGATTAACCTTTTGTTTTTTAAAAGTTATTTATAGAATTTCTGTCGTATAGGCACGGGCTAATGCTCGGTTAGTTGCGCGCTATGCTGGATATAGTTTCTGCCACGTTATACCGCTTTCAGGAGAATAACGTGTTCCTCTGATTTCCTTATATATTCTAGAGAATAATTAATTACTTAAAATTCTCCTTACGTTAATCGTAAGGCTCTACTCCACTTTTATACTATAATTATAAGCCCCGTGACGAAGCTATTAAGTTAATATTCTTCCTTTTGTGCTCTGCAGATTTAGGTAGAGTTATTAACGGAAGATTAATAAGTGACGAATAATGTCAGAGTTTCTACTTATTAATAAGTGTAGTTCACACTATTATTTTCCCTTTAACCTCTTTAGAAAAGGGTAAATCGAGCACCTATACTCGATATTCTCTTTTCCTCTTTAATAAATCTATTAAACCCTCGAGAGAGTAACCCTCTCTTCGCTATAGTAGACTTAACTTTAGTCTCCTCCTTTAATAATCGAACGCCGCTTAACTACGATAAGTAAACCTAGACTCTATAGTACTAAGCCTTCAAATCCTTTTATATCTTCTACAAAGTATAGACGTCAGTTAATTTAGAATTACTAGTCGCTCTAAATATCCTCAAAAACGAGCCTCAAGTACAAATAATCGACCAAGTAAAAGTATAATAAGACAAGGAGGCTCTCGATTTCAACTTCAGGGAGTAAGTAAAGTGAGATAGAGATTAATAAGTACTTAAACTCAAGGGACTTAAATTAAGTATAACACCTCTTATATTATTTAACGTTACTATAGTTGCTCTAATATATACTGCCCTAATAAGGGAGTATACTATAAAACACGCATAATAGTCGGAAAAGGCTCGGGCCTATAAGGCAATATACAAGTAGATTTAAGAGACAGTTAATCCTTCGATCTATTAGAGTGTTGTTCGAGAGTGCGAGATTAAGGAGGAATAAAGAGCGAAAGAGTAACCTAATAAGATAACGGACGAACTAAACGACCTACGATTTTAAACTCTATAGATACTCCTTAAGGTATTAAAGAGAAATTACGCCCCTTTAGAAATAAGTAATATTATTAAAACTTAAGCCAAATATAAAGAGAAGCTCGAAATCGTCAAAATAAGACGGGTTAATCCTAAGATATAAATTCAAGAGTAGCAATTAGCTTACTAAGATGTTCTATTATACGACATTCTAGACGTTAAGGGCCCCTTAGTGATCATTAACTTTATTAAGGTAATACAAGAGAAGCTCGCACTTAAATAGGCTCGCGAACGACTATTTAAGGTCCTTAGAGATAATACTCTCAGAGTTGTTCACAAGTATACGTTACTTTAATACGTTAATTAGTTATTGGCGCTTAACGAAAAGTCTCTTACGGTTACTAGAAGAAATAAGACAGTTAGATTATATACTATATTTAGAGGGAGATTAGATACTCTAGGAGTATTACTAGTACTAAGGACTCCTTTGCTAAATACCTCGCTTAATACTTGCCCTTATAAAGTAGGCTCTCACTAATATAAAGCGATCGAGTGTTATAGACTTCGATATTACTACGACGGCTTAATCAAGGACAAACTGCGCAACTTACTGTTTATAGAGGAAATCAAGGAAACCCGAATCAAACTTGAAAAGGAGTTTCCCGACCTCAAATAAGTAATCGGCAAGAAAGGGTAGAGACAAGTAGTAGTAAAGGAAATTGCTAAGGGAATAACCTCCGAAAACTCCTTGTCTTCTCTAATAACCTCAGCAAAAGCCTTAGAACTACTGAAGTATCCCGGCAATGTTAATACATGTATAATTAGTCCGGAGTTACTTAATAAGGCTCTCGCCACCTCAGGAATCTACGCCACTATTAATATAAATCGACACCCGCTCTTAGAGAGCACCTTACTTAATAATGGCGCTGCCACTTATTTAGTTAATTCGGTTGCTCTATTAGAGCCTAGAACCTTTATTAAATCAATTAATAATAATAGTATTAAAGCCGGAACGTCGAGCCTTATAGTTAAGGGTCGAGGTACTTGTATTTTTAAGGGTACTCTTAATGGCCCTAATAGACTAAATACTAAAGACTTGAGGCTCTCTGACGTCGCTGTCGTCGAAGGATTTAATATTAATATTATTTCAGAAGCTCGTTTATTAAAGGCTAGACTTTAGTATAATAAGTTAAACTACACGTTGCGCGTTAGATCAACTGAGAAGAGTATTATATTAAAGTAATTGGAGCGACAGTTTAACTTAGCTTTCTTTAAATATAAGCCTTTTAATTACTCTTTAGCTTCCGCAATAGTTCTTAACTCTCTAATTCGCCTAACTTATACTTTTTTAATATTCCCCACGCTTTAAAAGAGCATTTAGTAAGGCTTTCAATTAAGTCGACGATATTTAAGACCGCGGCTAAACGACGCTAAGTTATAGCACTTACAGGCAAGGCACTTAAAGAAGGAAGCGTTAAAGAATTTAGTCAAAAATACGCGTAACGTCGAGATCTTAGGCACTACTTAAATTAAGTGTAAAGAGTGCTCTCTAACTGTCGCGCAATAAGTCGTTAGTCGAAGACCTTCAGAGAGAACAGCTACCCGGCCTTTTTATCGCATTTCTTAGGACTTATTCGACTTCCCTGTCGGATTTAATAGGAATAGCTAGCTCTTGTTAGTTAAAGACTAATATAATAGGAAATTCTATAGATAGCTCTTAAAAAACAAAGGGTTAATCGTTATCTTAAGAGTTCTTAAACCGTTTAAGGTGTAGACGAGACGTCAATTTAGACTCTCGATTTACAAAATACGCTAAGACAACAATATATTAATTATAGGAATTAATAGATCAATTGAGTACGAAAAGTAATGTACGGAGAATAATATTAATATTAAGAGTACTTCTTCGTATATGTATTAACCTAATAGGGGAGTTGAGCGCGTAAGTAAGGAAATCATCGAAAAGTCTATTAAGATACGCCTTTTAGTAAACTTACTGGAGGAGCTTTAGACGGAAGTAGTTATGGCGGTAATTACTCTTTATAATATAAGTCTAGCTACTCGGAAAGGCTTTAAGAGTCTAAATAAGATCTTTTATACCTAGTTTAGGCAATATTTTTAGTACTATAACCTTAAGCTTATTTAAAAGCTTAACACTAATATACGACTTGACTAGAGTAATATATAGGCGTACGGCTATAGAGTTTACCTTATAATTAAAGACTGAGAGGCTCTTTAATAAAAGAGAGTATTTAAAGTCAACTTAAGAGCGCACCTTAAATACCTAGTAAGATACGTCTCGTCTAACATATATAAGGTCTAAGTACTTCAATTATAGCGTGTAATAGTGACTCGGAATGTTACTTTTAACGAATCCCTCTTTTATTTAGGCTCTTTAAACGTAAAGAGAGCGGTCGGCCAGCCGCGCTTAATATTAAGAGATCTTACTGAAATACTAGAAGAAGAGGAAGGACCCCAAGACACTAGAACTAATATAATTAATTGACTGAGCGCACTTAATATATTAAAATTAATAATAAGTACTACTTTAGAAAAGGAATAACTAAGCCAAGTAATAAGTTCTATAGAAACTACTGAGTTTGTAACCTTAGGGGTGCCACAGCCTTCGATTAAGCTTTTAACTACAGGGATAAAGTAACTAATACTACCCCTAGAAAAGTCAGGATTAATAAAACTCGTTAGTAAAAACTCGGGGGTAAAACAACTAAGGAAGAGTGCTAGACTTCTTACTCACGAGCACCTTAATTAGGTCTTAAAACGAGTCGATAAATCAAGATAGTTAGTGTCTTAGAGTACAACTAAGAGAAATGTCTTACGTAACGTACTAAACTTTAAGAGAAATATAAGAGCTAAGTGTTAATTAATACTATAAGTTATTATATACTCTTAAAGGCTATACGACTAAGAGCGCGGTCTTAAGCGTCAGGGAGTACTTACTTAAGGTGCCGGCCTTAAGTAATTAGAAGCTCTGCCTTAAGTAATAGAGTATAAGGAGTATTTTAATTTATTAGACTTAAGGGAAGAATTAAGTATAAAGTAATACTTACTACTTCCGGCTCTAACTAATAATAACTTACTTAAACCTTTATAGAGGAAAAGGGTAGAAGATCGAGCAACTAGCGACGGTCGAAAGACCTAAGTTAATAGTAAGATTACGAAACCGAATCGAAGCGTTTACATAATAACTGTTAGAGAGCTAATTACGGAATCGTTAAACCCGTCGAGTAACCGTGAGTATTTAGAGGACTTTCTAGGGACCTTTTGGCTTAGTTAAGAACTAGTGTAAAGAGATAGGAAAGACTTAAGTGTAGTCCACGCTATAATCTTAGCGTTTATTCTTAAAAATGTCGAAATTCGATAACTAGTTAATCTCCCACGAATATACTAATCTTAATTATTAAAGGACTTATTGAATTAGAGAGACCTTAAGGATTACCCTCTAGGAGAACACTTCCGAGCCGACGTAATTAAGGAAATTACTAACTTAGAGTCGCGTAACTGTTAGAGAGTCGTCAAATAAAGCTTCGCTACTAAATAACTAATACTATTAAAATAAGTATTTCACGTTAAAGTCGATTCGTTAGGGTATTTGACTAGGTGTCGCTCGCGAGTTATTATTAGGGGAGACTTATAACCCGAAACGTCAATTCTCTTAATATATACGGCAACTTTAACTACTTGTTCTTTTAAGACTACTATAATAATAGTAACTTAATTTAATTTAAAGATAATTTAATTTAATATTATTAACGCCTTTATTAACGCCAAACAAAGCGAATCGAGTACTCGCGTACGCTGTTACTTACTAGACGGATTTAAATAAGACAATATAATAGTAGAGGTTAATCGTGTACTTTATAGACTTAGAGACTCGTTAGCACTATAGTACAGAGACTTTATTAGAACCTTATTAAAGTTAAGGTTAATCCCTTATAAGGAGGAGCCTTATATCTTTATAAACGAGTAACGTTTAGTCTTTATTATCTTTTATGTCGACGATATTTAAGTGTTATACTACGCTTCAGCCCTTAGAGGCGCTTAACTTATTATCGACGGCTTAAATACGGCATACGAGCTCACTAAAAGAGAACTGACAAAGTGGTTTTTAAGTGTTCGCGTTATTAGAGATCGTCAAGTAAAGACTATTTCTCTAGTACACGACACTTATATTTAAAAGGTTATTCTACGATTTAACTTAATAGATAGAAATTACTTAAGTACTCTACTACCTCAAGTTAAGTTACTAAAGAATCAAGGGCAAGTAACCTTAGCTTAAATCAAGGAGTATTAAGAGAAGGTTAACTTAGTACTTTACACGGCAATCATATTACGCGTAGACGTTACGTTTATAGCTTTAAGACTTTCTCACTTCTTAATTAACCCCTCTTTAAAGTACCTTACGATAGTTAATTAGACTATTTGTTACCTCTTTAGAACCCGATTTTTGGCGATTACTTATAGTTATAAGCTACGCGACTCTCAGCTTATTATAGCTTCAGATACTTCATTTGTAGACGATCTCGATACTAGGCGCTCTTCTAATAGTTATATTATAATACTTTTTAGAAGTTTAATCTTATAAAGAGCGGCCTTATAAAATACAGTTACTACTTCGACTATACAAGTTAAGCTTTTAAGTGTTAAGCGCACGACTAAGGAGATCATAACTTTACAGCGTTTCTTTTAGGAGTTACGTCTTAAGTTAAGGGAAATTTAAAGAATCTTTTACGACAATTAGTAAATAATACGGTTAATTGTTAAGGAAAATCAGTGCATCTCTACTAAGTTACGCCACGTTAATATTCAAAATATATAATTACGCCAAGAGTTTTAAAAGGGCACTTTTTTAATTAAATATTTGCCTACGGGTTATATACCTACTAATAGACTTATAAAGAACCTCTCCCGGCAGAAATTTGAGAGTTTTGTTACTCTTATTAACTTAATAGATATTCGTGTTTAACTGGAGCAACTCACTTTAGAAGCTTCGCTTTAAAGCCGGCTTTTATACACGTTCTTTACCTTTCTTTTGTTACAAGGGTAGTTTAACTATAAGCTCACCTTATGAATACATAATATATTTTCTTATGTATTTATTATTCTTTTGTAAATTCTCTTACTATTTCATTTACTTAGAGAGCAACTGAGCTTAGGAGTGAAATATACGGCATTTAGAAGACTTAATTACTCTCAACGGTTATTCGATTCCACGGCAAAAAGCAGCGCAAGAAAGTAGTTACAAGGGGACACTTAGTTATTTAGAGGTTCCCAAGCCTCGCCGAACACAAAAAACGAGCAACTTATATAATTAGAAGGCCTAAAACCTCCCGAACTAAGTCACCTAACGTACTAGTAATTACCCTAATAAGTTCCTTAACCCGAGCAACTTGAGCTTCTTACTCTAGTGTGAGAGTAACTCTAAGAGGCTTATCAGCTATTAGGGCCTAGAAAGTAACAAGACTAGTACTAATGCCAGCGGCCGCAATAGTAGCTCCACTAGCTCCACCTACAGCTGCAGCAGGAGCAGCAGCCGCAGGAGCAGCAGGAGAAGCCGGAGTTGCTCCCCGAGGAGTCTCCTCACCACCCTCTAACTCCGAAGAGGTCTCAACGTAAAGAGTAGCCTTGACAGCCTTAGTAGCCTTCTTAGAGGCGGTCTTCTTCTTGGCCTTAGCCTATTACAATTAGTAAATTACACTTAGATCAGCAAATTCTTTAAATTAATAATTAACGATTAATAAACTTTAACTTAATAACTTATAGCGGCAATAACACGCTTAGCCTTAACGGCCTTGGCAGATCGATTAGAGACACCCATTTTAAAAATAAGAGCAATTAATTAGTTAATCGATTAATTAATTGTTTATTTAGTTAGTTAATTAATTGGTAGATCGAAAAGTCGATCTGTATATATTGTAGAGAGGTTATAGGACTAAGAATTAAGTGGGGGCTGCGCCACTTTAAATAAGAGGGTTGTTTGCTTAACTTAGTAATACAAGAATAGTTGTGGCCTAAGTATTCAGTTTAGTATTTACTCTCGCTTAGCGCAGCCAACTATAATACTAGTGGCTTATTACTATTACTTGGCTAGGGGGTGTGTCGTACAGGCACGGGCTAATACTCGGTTAGCTGCGCGCTACGCTAGATATAGTTTCTATTACGTTATACCGCTTTCAGGAGAATAACGTGTTCCCCTAATTTCCTCATGTATTCTAGAGAACAATTAATCACTTAAAATTCTCCCTACGTTGATCGCAAGGCTCTACTCCACTTCTGCACCACAATTTCCTATTATATTAGTCTTTAACTAATAAGAGCTAACTATTCCTATTAAATCTAATAAGGAAGTCGAATAAGTCCTAAGAAATATAATAAAAAAGCCAAGTAACTATTCTCTCTGAAGGTCTTCGACTAACGACTTGCTACGCGATAGTTAGAGAGTACTCTTTACACTTAATTTAAGTAGTACTTATGATCTCGACGTTGCGCGTATTCTTAATTAAATTCTCTAATACTTCTTTCCCTAAGTGCCCTGCCCGTAAGTGTTATAACTTAACGTCGTCTAGCCGCAGTCTCAAATATCGTCGACTTAATTAAAAGCCTTGCCGAATACTCTTTTAAAACGTAAGGAATATTAAAAAGGTATAAGTTAAGCGAATTAAAAAGTTATAAGTAGTTAAAGAGGCTAAAAAGTAGTTGAAAGGCTTATATTTAAAAAAAGCTAAGTTAAACTATCGCTCTAATTGTTTTAATATAAGGCTATTCTCAGCTAATCCCGAGCGTAACGTGTAGTCTAATTTATTATACTAAACTCCTGCTTATAACAAACGAGCCTCCGAAATGATATTAATATTAAATCCTTCAACGACAGCGACATTAGAGAGCGTCAAGTCCTTAGTATTTGGGCCCTCGGGACCGTGAAAAGTACCCCTAAAGATGCGAGTACTTCTACCCTTAATTATAAGGCTCGACGTCCCGGCTTTAATACTATTATCGTTAGTTAATTTAACAAAGGTCCTAGGCTCTAATAAAGCGACTGAATTGACTAAATGAGTGGCGGCGCCGTTATCGAACAAGGTGCTCTCTAAGAGCGGGTGTCGATCTATGTCAATCGTGGCGTAGATTCCGGAAGTTACAAGAGCCTCATCGAGTAACTCTAGACTGATCACGCAAGCATTAATGCTACCGGGGTACTTTAGTGGCTCTAGGGTCTTTATTAAGGTTGTCAGTGTAAATGAAGTAGTTCCAAAGGTTGTTCCCTTAGTAATATCTTTTACCGCTGCTAGTTTCAACCCTTTACCCCGAAGTACTCGGTAAAGCTCAGGAAACTCCTTTTCTAGCTTGATTCGGGTTCCCTTAATCTCCTCTAAGGACGGTATATTGCGCAGTTTGTCCCCGATTGAGCCGTCATAACAATATTGAAGTCTGTAGTAATCAATTGCCTTATACTTGTGAGAGCCTACCTTGCAAGGGCAAGTGTTACTCGGCGGGTTCAGTGAAGCGGCCCTCGATGCGGCTTATGGAGCCTCTGGAGCATCCGATCTCCCTCTAAGTGTGGCGTATAGTCTAACTGTCTTGTTTCTTCCGGTAGTTATAAGAGACTCTTCGTTAAGCGCCAACAACTAATTGACGTATTAAATCAACGAGTATTTGTGTACAACCCCAAAATTATCGTCTCTAAGGACCTTAAATAGTCGTTCGTGGGCTTATTTAAGTGCGAGCTTCTCTTGCACTGCCTTAATAAAGTTAATAATCGCTAAGGGGCCCTTAACGTCTAGAATGTCGTATAATAAAGCATCTTAGTAAGTAAATCGCTACTCTTAAATCTACACTTTAGGATTGACCCGTCTTGTTTTAACAATTTCGAGCTTCTCTCTATATTTAGCTTAAACTTTAATAAAGTTACTTATTTCTAAAGGGGTGTAGTCTCTCTTTAATACCTTAAGGAGTATTTATAGAGTCTAAGATCGTGAGTCGTTCGGTTCGTCCGTCATCTTATTAAGTTACTCTTTCGCTCTCTATTCCTCCTCAATTTCACACTCCTAAATAGTACTCTAGTAAATCGAAGAATCAACCGTCTCTTAAATTTACTTATATACTGCCTTATAAGCCCGAGCCTTTTCCGACTATTATACGTGTTTTATAGTATACTCCCTTATTAGGGCAATATATATTAAAGTAATTATAGTAACGTTAAATAGTATAAGAGATATTACACTTAATTTAAGTCCCTTAAGTTTAAGTACTCGTTAGTCTCTATTTTACTTTACTTACTCCTTAAAGTTAAAATCAAGAGCCTCCTTGTCCTATTATGCCTTTACTTCGTCGATCGTTTATACTTGAGGCTCGTTTTCGAGGATATTTAGAGCGACTAGTAATTCTAGATTAATAGACGTCTATACTTTATAGAAGATATAAAAGGATTTAAAGGCTTAGTACTATAAAGTCTAGGTTTGCCTATTATAGTTAAGCGGCGTTCGATTATTAGAGAAGGAGACTAAAGTTAAGTCTGCTATAACGAAGAGAGGGCTGCTCTCTTAAGGATTCGATAGATTTGTTAAAAAGGAGAAGAGAATCTCGAGTATAAGTACTCGATTTACCCTTTTCTAAAGAAGTTAAAGGGAAATAGCGGTATAAACTATACTTATTAATAGGTAAGAAGCGCCGACGTTATTCGTCACCTACTAATCTTACGTCGACAGCTCTACTTAAGTCTATAAAGTATAAAAGGAAGAATACTAACTTAATAGCTTTGTCACGAGGCTCATAACTATAATATAAAAGTGAAGTAGAGCCTTACGATTAACGTAAGGAGAATTAAAGTACTTGATTATTATCTAGAATATATGAGGAAATCAGGGGAATACGCTGTTCTCTTAAAAGCGGTATAACGTGGCAGAAACCATATCTAGCGTAGCGCACAGCTAACTGAGCATCAGCCCGTGCCTGCACGACAAGAAGTCTATGATCGAGTCACTATAGCGCACCCTAGTGTTAAGAAGACAATCTAAATACTCTCTTCTTAGTACTAGTGGCATAAAATCACGTCCACAATTCAGTAGTACTACCGTAACTGTTATATATGCCGACGAATTCAAGTTCCCCGGGATAAAAAGCTTAGATTCCTTTATTCTCTCCCCGTTCCGTTTAGATTATAAGAATATATCACTATAAACTACTACTTCTTTACTAAAGACAAGTATAGATTCGATAACGTCTTTGTTTTTATTAATAAATTTAATAAATAAGCTATTAGTATCCCTTACTAGAAGACGATAGATACTTAGAAGCTAGCTATTATATATATATATTATATATATCGTTACTTTAGCGCTCCCTTAACTATTACTTTTAACAGAGGCCCCCAGTTTGTCTTTAGGTTTTGGACCGCCCTTAGCAAGATCCTCGGAACTAAGAGACAGCTGTCCGCTACTGACCACTCACAGACAAATAGCTAAACCGAAGTGTATAACTAATACTTACAAAAACGACTCCGACCTTTCGTTACGTACTACTAAGACGACTAGTTAGAGTACCTCTCTATTATAGACTACGCCCAAATGTCCCTCTTACACGATTCTCTAGGGGGACTCTCTTTATTTAAAGTAGTCTATAAATACGCACCACGCACGGATTAGGACTAGAAAATTAACTTACTAGACTTAGTTACCTCCGCTAATAAGTTAAACACTTAATAAGCTATTAATTATACTTAACGCTATAAGAAAATATAAGACATAACTCAGTCGAACCTCACTGTGGCCTAAGCTAAGATAGTTAAGTCTTATAACGCCTCTCGCCGTGATATTGACTTTAATAAAGACAGCTTAGTCTAGCTTGATATACGCTACTTTAAGACACTTCGTCTATTTAAGAAGTTAGATATACTAACTAATAGACTATTTAAAGTACTTAAGAAGGTAAGACACTTATACTGCCTAAAGTTACTAGCGAGTATAAAGGTCTATAACGTCTTTCTGGCTAATAAGCTTCGCCGGGACTTTAATGATCCCTTACTAAGCTAAGTACAAGATGCCCCCCCGCCGATTAATATTATAAGTAACGACGAGTAAGAACTAAAAGAAGTACTTGCTTATTATAAGAAGGGCAAGACTCTATCCTACTGTGTCACTTAGCTTAATTAAGACGTTAACTTAGACTAGTACGATGCCTCTAACCTCAAGTACGCTCCGCACAAAGTCAGGGATTTCTACCTTAATTACCCCGAACAAGTAGGACCCCCTACTAAGCTACTTGAATAGATCAAAGTATAAGAAGACGATATTAACGACTACGACGACCTTAATAGTAACAAGGAGATAAACTAACGCTCGAGGACAAGCTTTTTCCGGAGGGGGGGGTAGTATAACGACTGTCGCTGTCTAAAGCCTTATTTCCACCGGCTCCACTTAGTACTGCCCGATCGGGACGTACCGAGATTACTATAGTGCTAAGTATACTAACCTCTTATATATAAACTTATTCTTTCCTTACCTTCTTTCCTTTATAGTTGTAGATTCTAAGTTGATACTTAGTATCGTCATATGTCCTGTGTTGATATGTAAGGCGTCAGTTACACGTGATTGCCGTCTTTCTAGGGCAAGCGTCACACTAATAACAACTAAAGATATATTACAAAAAATTAGACATCTAATAGTACATATAGTCTGGCTCTCCTCGCACTCTCTTAGAAAATACACAGATTTTTCAAACCATACATTGTTTACTCTGTCGCCATACTGATATATCGATATATTACGTGGTACATGAACCGGTACTGCACCGACAGTTCTTTTCTTTATTACCTTAGGGGCTATTATAGCTTAAAATAAGTTAATAAGCGGGTTATTACTCGCTATAAAAAGTACTAAAGATACTTTATCGTCGTCATCTTCGATACGTATAAGGGAGGCGTGCGAGAAAGCTATATTTACTAAGTTTAAATAACTCTAAGTTAAAGTGTAATAAGATTATAAGTCTAAATAATCCCGGAGCTTTAAAAGTAGTATCTTAGTAGATTTAGACTAATTAGAAGCCTTTATTTAGCTATAAGTAAGCTAAATTTAATAGGGGCATTACTTAAAAATTCGCTTAGGTATACCCTTACTAATAACCCCAAAATCAGGATATGACTACCTCCTAACTAATAGTCTTAATTAGTTAACGATATTACAACTGATTTATTAAGGCTAAGGCTAATAGCTGACTTAATAAGAATTTAGGCCAACTAATGACTTTTAGTTTATCTAGACTGACTTACTGGCCACACTGGTGACTTTAAGCAGGTGCGACTCATCACTTCATAGGATATGCTACAGAAAGAGGTGTTCGGCCCAGGAGGCACAGGGTCCCGCAAACCCATCCCATATGAGATTTCCTTAATCAAGCCAACACTTGGCCACTTCCACCAATGCACCCACATCTTTGAGTCGCAATTGGCCCCCGTTCTCCAAGCCAACTTCTTCTGGGGCATCGTTGGCGTACTGCTACAGGTGAGCGCGTGATTGACTGTCCCCTTGTCTAACGACACACTACTCACCGCGTAACAGCTCACCGCACGAGACTCACAAGCTCTCTCCAAGATCCCGCGAATGCTCAAGTCACTTAGCTACAAAGCAGAGGCTTTCAAACGACACTACTCCGCGTCATCGCAGGAGAACCTGGATGAAGTAAAAAAAGCATGCTTCGACGTCCAGGTTCAGCTGGTTAAATTCTTCACAACCACGGTCAAGTCTATGCGTAGCAAGGAAGACGAGATACAGCACTCTAAAGACTGGCAGACGAATAGCCACCACACCATTCAGCTGATGCGATAATTCAGACAAACGAGACAAAGTGGATCATCGCCACGGACCTGAGGCCATTGTCGTCACTCCAAAGTGAGTTTATCAATACAAACCAGGCGCTCTTTGAAACGCTAGCGCGGGCTGAGAATCTCGTTCTTGCGCATTCTCTGCCAGATCAAACTAGCTCCTAGGACATCACAACAACACAGTAGGTATCTCTCATAAAACTGCCAACCAAGATATACCCTGGCTTCTTCAACAGACTCAACACATTTGAAAAAATAGATCAGGCCCACGGCCGGGATGGATCAACCCCCTCTTTCCGATCCACGGCTTTGTTTGGTCTCGGTGGTATTGGCAAGAGCTCCATTGCGGCACGATATATTGAGAGAGAGATTGAAGAGAAAAAGTACAACGCTATGTTTTGGGTTTATGGTGAAACGAAGTCATCGTTACGGCAGAGCTCCACAGATATAGCATTGCGGCTCAAATTGCCAGGTTTAGAGCTGGTTGCAAATGGCCGGTAAGCCATCGACCTTTGGTATTACTGATCTTGGCTCATTTTCTGCATAACAGACTGCAAATGGTTGGTAGTTTACGACAATGTCGAGGATGATAAACTGTTAATGCCATACTGGCCGGAAGTAAGTCATGGAAAAGCAATTATTACCACCCGCAACCACAATCTGGTGTACAAATTCGCTACCTCAGACTTGGAAATAACTTCATGGGATGCAAAGACCGGCTCTGAATTTCTCCTCTTCTTATTGAAAGACAACATCGGTCGTGATATTCAAGCGGAGGGAGTCTCGGCAGCTGAACTTGCCGAGAAACTGAGTGGTCATGCATTGGGTATCTCGCACATGGCTGGTCGGATTTAACGACGGGTCTTGGTCTACTACTGAGTTCATGCGCATGTATTTAAAAGATCTTAAGGCTTCACAAAACTAAATTACAGGTAGTGTAGGACGTATCGTAGACGACAACCCCAGAGGATCTCGAGTTTTGCACTGATGACTTTGGGTATGTCTGAACTTCTAGAAGAAGCTCGCCTAACTTTAAATACAGTTTTTCAGAGGCGATAGAACCCCTCCTGACCCTTGCGTTGATCAAACGAGATAAGGATGCTCGTGTCTTCTCGGCTGCGCTAGTATACCACGCTTTCCCCAAGCAGTCAGACGCGACGAACAAGAACCAGCTATATCAGCCGTGGACTCAGTGCAATGGTTGTCTACAATACCTTCTTTATCTGAAGGACAATTTCAAAGAAGAGCGTAGGCACTCGAAGAAATTCAAGGCGTCGTCGCTGTTTTGCGAGCTCCTAAAAGACTGCCAAAGGTGGGAAGATCGTCTGCTATGATTCCGCGACCATACACTTACTCGAGGCTAGGTATCTCTACGAGATTAATGCACTCAGAGAGCTTGAAGACGTTTGTGGGGTAAATTTTCTAGCTGTGGAAACACTCGGCGACAAGGAACCAGCCATCGACATCAAGGCCTCGACACTATCCCACCAAGCCAGCATGTACGAAAACATTGGCAAAGTCGAACAAGCCATCGAACTCAACACCAAAGGTTACAATATGCGCCTAGAAGAAAAACCCCTCAAAGGTGGCCTCGGCGGCTTCGAGCAGAACCTTGCGTACAACTACAACTCTGCTAACCAGCACGAAACGGCGTTGACGTGGTTTGAGAAGTCGCGCGATACCTGGATTGCGTGGAATGTCAAGGAGGGCAGGAAAGAGGACTGGCCTACAGTCACGAAGAAGAATACCGCGAGGTGTCTTGTGTACCTAGGGAAGCACGGTGAGGCACTGACATTACTCGACACATCGATCAAAGAGTTCAAGCAGGAGATACCGCTTAACTGGGCTATGTTAGCTTAGTACGTCTTCTCTCTCGTCCTCTTATTTCACATTAGTAACGTTGTTCGCAGCACATATTTCGTCCTAGACGTCCTTGAACGCCGTAGAGACAGACCTAAAGCCGCCGAAGCAAACTTTATGGAGGCGCAGAATATGTGGTTTAAGGGTGATCAGACGCGCTTGCATCCATTCATTGCGGGATGCATTAATAAGACGGGCGTGGTTTGTCTGGACCAGGGGAAGGTGGAGGCTGTTGTGTATGTTCTTTTTCTCTCTCTCCCATCCCTTTCCTCCTTCTTCAATAACCTAATCCATCCTCGCCATTTCTCTTTCTTCTCCCCTCCTTTCCCCTCCCTCTTCCACTTCTTCGAATAGTGTGGTGGGGACAGCCCCTGATTTCTTTTGTCACATGACTGCGCTGGTCCTTCGCACATATAAGGAGCTAACACTTGACTACAGAACGTCAAGAACGCAACACTAGATATATTCTATTTATTAGAACTCTTTTCCCTCCCCTCCTTTGCCGATTCGTACTCTCTAGATATGTGATATCTTTAGATTTGATTTATCTATTATTTATAAAGCCTAAAATCTCCTCTAGTAGCTCGCTATATATTACCTTCTTATTGTGTAGATTAGGATTCGTCCCTTTCACATATTTTTAGTGATTTACGTAGGGAGTGAGTTACTACTAGAGGAGGAACTAAGTAAGTATAATAGTAAGGCCCTTATGTACTAACTTATATAAGGAGAGTTAAGAAAAACGACAATTGTTTAAACTAAGGGAGTTATTTAATTAGTTATCTCTTAGCCCTTAAGGCAAAACGACGAACATAGAGAATATAGACCTTTAACTTAGGGAGAACGAAGACTACTAAAGAACTAAGGAAAGCTATAAAGTGGGAGCACTTATAATATTAAAAAATTTGTTTTCCTTAGGCTACTATTTTAATTCTATTATTCTGAGATATAGTGCCTAGCCACTTCGTACTAGTTTTTATTCTTAACGAAGGTTTTAGTATTTCTAAATATAATTAGTATTCTTTAAACACTAAGAAAAGTCGAAACTTTATAATAAAACTGAAATTAATATATTAGAGGCTTAAGTAAAGTACTAGCGAGCCTATATTTCAGAGTATTCGGCGAGACATAGAACTTCTAAGCTAGTCTAAAGCCTAAGTGACTTACGCTAAGTGTTAATCTCCTTACTTTGTTTTCTTATTATATTTACTTTTATTATTTTTATAATTTCCGTGTATAAGCCTTAAGCTTTAGGGCGTGTTTATTTTAGTTTAATAATTATTAGCGTTTACTAAGGACTAACTAAGGAGCACGGCCCTAAACCTTCGTTAAGAGTTATTAACATTTATCTCGCTTTAAAGTAAATAAGAGCTTATATACTTTCTATTTTAAGGGAGGGGGTTTCCTTTATATTTCTTTAGTAATTAATATACCGCATTCTTAGTTACTTTCTTATATTTTAATCGACGACATTATTAACTTACCTTACTACTACCTTCTTATAATAACACACGATGTTAAATAACAGAAACATCGACTACGGCTACGACAACCCTAAGATAAGTGGGTTTAGTAACATTATAATGCCTCCTAGCTTTATTTTAATAAGAGTAACTCCTCTGTTTAGACCTAGAATTACTACTGGGCTAAGCCTTAATACTTTTATACTCTTTAAGGACACTACTTCTCAAACCTTAGAGACTTCTTAAAAGAAGAACAAAAGAAAGAAAAAAAAAGTAAGGGACTAGTGGCTTTAATTCTACTAATCTTATAAGGCTATACTAATACTCTGGCCTTACCTTTATTATAGACGACTTAAAGAACTTGAAAATCCATCTTAGTTAGCTTATACTTATTACTAAAACCCTAAATGCCCTTATCTTTAACGGAATTAATATCAGCAACTACTTCCGGATTCTCAATTAATACTTTATAACTTATATAGTTACTAATAATTAAGTCAAGAAAGAGTAGGTGGCTAAGTATACTACTTAAGCTTATATATAAACTATTTAGAAGCTTTCAGGCTTTAAAGAGAGTAATTATATTAGCTTTAAGGATATTATAATTTAGGAGTACTAGTGTAATAATACAAAGCGCCGCTTATATACTAATAATTACCTTAACCAACTTAAGTATAACTTTAAGACTCTTATAAAGGACAGCGAGCTTACTCTCGAATAGTGCCGCGACTTCCTTTAAGTATTTAGAGAGGTTACTATTAACTATATTAACCGTGGCAACTTCACTAATAAGTAAGCCTCTGTGAAATTCATTTTCTCTCTTCCTTAAAATCTACGAATTAAAACTATACAAGCTATTTTTAAGAATAATAAAACCTTAAACATTAATAATATAAACTTATTTAAAAAGGTCTACTTTATTATAAAGGCCTACTTTAACTCTAAGAAGAAGCTAAGCGCTATTACTAAAGAGTAAGGCATCACTGACTAAGTATAAGGTAATATTAATAATACTAACTTATTCGCTAAGTGCTTTATACCTTAGCTAACGACTTATGCTATTCCACCTCGTAGTAGTAGACTAGTACCCTAGCACTAGTTTGACTTTACTAATTATAAGGACAACTCCGTACAAGACGAGATTTCCAAAGTACTAAAGTAATAAGACGAGGAGCTGTTTATATTTAATTTCCTCTTTACCTTAGAGAAAGTTACTAAGAACCTAAGTAAAGTTAACACAAGAGATTTAGATTTTATTACTAAAGGATTAGAATATATAAGGATTCTTAAAGTAGTAGTTTAAAAAGCCTCTAATATTAACTTTACTATTAAAGTTAATATGTTTATGTTTTTTAAAGAGGCCTAAGAGTAAGCTGCCGTCGACTATAGTATAACAAATTCGAGTTCCTTGGGGTATAATAAACGTACTAGGGATAATTATAGTTACCGCTAGTATATAAATTAACACTAATTAAGCATAAGACCCTAAGAGTATTATAACTATATAAACTAATACTATGACTATAAGAAATAAATCAGTCTTAGTATCATCCATAAAGCCGACGACACTAATTATATTTACATCGGCCTATAGTAAGAGGGGAAGAAGTCATACCCCGTCTAGTTTCTCTCGAACGGAAGGTCTAAAAGACATTATGTCGTGCAAAAGCACGCCTAGAGGCTCCACAAAGGCGAATTTGACGTATTATTGAGGTATGCGCAGTACTGTAATTGATTGATCTATTCTACGTATGGTGTATTCGAGCTCCCTGAGTATGGAGCTCGCGGGCGCTTTGGCCATGGTGCCTTTGATTGGGCTCGCTTAGCCGGCCTACCACAACCTGCACGACACATTATATCTTGACGCGAGTCTTAAACACTTTGTACGACTTTAACCCTAAGCGACGAGCTAAAGTAGTTAAAGAACTCCTTAAGGTAAAAAAAGAAACTGCGCTTACTAAGGAAAAGGGAGATAAGGGGACACAATCTCTAACCGTTCTTGTTATAAGTTATATTAAGCTTATTAAAGAACTTACGAGGGACCTTAACTCAAATATTATTAATTAATAAGACTACACCAAATACTAATTAGTACAAATCTAAAATTTACTAGCGTATAATATTAATAGTACTAATTTTAAAATTATAGTAGCTCCGGTCGAGACTAGGCAGCGAAAGAGAGTACTTAAATAAGAACCGTATAAGACTTTAAACAAGCTCTAAGAGAAAATTAAGTCTCAATCTACTTATAGCAAACTAAAGGCACCCCGCGATATTAAAAAACTAATTAAGTTCGCTAATACTATAGATGTTAACAACCTAGCTAAGACTAGAATAACACTACAATAAATTCTAGCCTATAATAAATCTAAAGTCTCTAACTTAAGCACGAAAACGACATCTATTATAACACTAAAAACATCTTCTAAAATATTACTTATTAGTAATATAACAAGAAAGAGAGCTTCGAAGCCTGAGGCACTAGTAATACTATTAACTATTCCTAGACTTATATCCCGTATAACGTTATCCTAAAGTCCTCGCGTATAAAAGGCGTTAACTTAAAATAGTTATAAACTTAATAATATCTTAAATAAATTATTTATATAAAAGGAACTTCCTAAAAACCTCACGTTAAGAGAAATTATAGTCCTTATAAACCCGCTTAAAGTATCTCGTCTTTTTACTAAAACGATTAATTAACGTATATAAAAGGAATTAATCGTTAATATTAGTACCTTAGAGTTCGAAGAACTAAAGTTAATAACTAAGGAAGATATTATTATATATTAAAAATTATTTCATAATACTTTATATACTCTTCTAAACCTCTATGCCACTAATATTTCTGTAACTGCGAACTATAAACGACGACTTAAGGAAATTAAACGAGAAGGCCTTAAGCTAAAGTATAAGTATTAAAAAGAGTATATTATAACTCACAGTTTTATCCTAAGAAATCTACTAGTAGTAAAGTTTAGAACATAATAAAGACACTAGCGACTTTAATTATTCGTACAATAAGAAGCTCTTATTAACAACTTAATATTATAGCTTATAATTAGTACTATCTTAGTCTTTAGTCTAATCCTTATAATATTACTTAGAATTATAATACTACTTAGTAAGTATATCTTTAAGAACCTTCTAACGAAACGTACTCGTGCTTAAGAACTACTATATATTAAAGTAGCCTTACTAAAGACAACAACTAAAACAAGAAACTTATACTTCTTACTAATACTAAAGATTATTATTACTATACTTAGCCGAACTAAGGTCATTAATATTAAAGTTACCCTTAATATAAGAGCTAAAGTTAGTTATATAACACTTAAAGTAATTACTCTCTTAAAGCTTCTTATTACTAGAAGTTAAACTATAACTCTAAAAATAATTACTAGAGTTAAGTCCTAATTTATTAGTTTTATTAATAATATTACGGTTATTATAAGCAACTACATTATTAATAATAGATTTTATATTATAGACGCCCTTAACATAAAGGTTATTTTAGGCTTTTTATTCTTTCGCAAAGTTAAAGTATTGTTCCGCTATCTTAGAGATTATAATAGAGGCATTATATTAGCTTAGTTTTAAGATTAGCGATTAAGAGACGTTACTATAATTAAAACTAACGATATTATAAAAGATACTAAGGATACTAAAGCTTTTTAAGAAGAAAACAGGATAAGTATAATCTTTTTAGAATAAACGGACTTTAAAGATAACTATAAAAAAGAAGACTTCTTGGGAAAAGAGTAACTAACTATATATTGAGCGCTATTATTAGTGCCTTAGAATACTCGATTAACCCCTTATAATATAACCCTTAACTATTAAAGCTTAAGGGTAAACTTTATAAAGGGGGGGACGAAGCGGTATTAAGTAATAATAATAAAGGTAATATTATTCTTATTAAGTACTTAAAAAGAGAGTTTTACGTCCTGAAATTAGTACTTAATAATTTTTAGTAAGAAGTAATCTTAAATATATTTCTAAAAAAGAAGTTAATTATAAAACTATTCTTTCTTAGAACTTTTAGAACTAGTTCTTTAACTAAAGTTACACTTACCTTTAAATAAATAAAGAATTATAACGATCTCTTAATTAAGAACCCCTTTTAAAGTACTTAAAATACTATTACTTAGATTAATATTATATACAAATCGAAAGCTAAGAAAGTCCAGCTAATTAACGAAGCCGACTTTATAAGCGACCCCTTAAGAAGAAGAAATAATTAATATAAGAGATCAAAAGACAAAGGGACTAAGTAAGAATAATTAAGGAAATATTAAGATTTATTATTATTACACTTTATTAATATACCCCGTAACTCTTAACTTACGCTAGAGAGATTAGCTAAACTTAACGTCAAGAAGCTATTACAACCTAAAGAGAGAGCTCTCTTCGATAAAATAATAATTAATAAAGAAAAAGTTATAGTGTTCGACTAGCCTAAATATAATAGATTCTACGAAGATGTCTCTCTTTTAGTCGTTATTAAGACTATTAAGTACAAAGCTTAGCAAGCCCCTAACTTTCCGTTACTACGAGCTTTAGTCCCAGAAGTCACGAAGATAATGCAAGAGCGTCTTAATAAGGGTGTTCTTGAGCTTTTTAAAGGCTTATATTAAAATATTTAGTTTTTAGTAAAAAAGAAGGAATCTAGAAAATATAGACTTATTAACTTAGCCACTATATTAAATACTATTACACGAAGGGATACTAATCTTTTACCTTTAATAAATAAGTTCTTTAAAGAATTCGCCGGTTACTACGTCGTTAGCCTTGTTAACTTATACTTTAGCTATAATTAACAAATTCTTTATAAGTCTAGCCGAGACATAACTACCTTTTATATTTTAAACGTAAGCTTAGTCAAAAATATAACTCTTCTTTAGAGTATTATAAACTCTATTACTTAGTTTATTAAAACGATTACTTATATACTAAAGTCACTAATTCTTAGTGTGTTTATACTATTCTTAAATAATATAAGAGTTAAGGGGCTATATATAAACTATAATTAAAAAGAAGTTCGTCCTAAAATCCGAAGATTTATCTTAGAATATATTTAGAACCTCGATAAGATACTAAAACGTTTAAAGAGAGTAGACGCTACTATTAGACTGAAGTCTTAGTTTTATTTAAATAATATAAATATTATAAAATACGCCTATAACTTTAAGGGGAGAAAACCTTCGATAAGACACTTAATTAAGATTAAGAACTAAAACCTACTAAGTAACTTAATAAAAGTTAAGGCATTCTTAGGCCTTATTATTTACTTTTAAATTTAAATTAAAAACTTCTAACTAATCACTAAGTTATTATATGTACTATCTAAAAAAGGAGTTAAATTCTATTAAGACTTAGAGATTCACGACAAAGTAATATAAACTTTAAAAGATACGTTATACTTATTCTTAGTTTTATATTAAATTAATTATAGCGAAGGTGTTAAAGAGATAGTTATTAGTGTCAACTTAAGTAATATAAGTTAAGGAAGTTTCCTCGGCTAAAGAGACTTTTTAACGAATAAGATACGACTTACGAAGTATAAGAGTAGTTTTTAAAGTAAGACTAAAACTAAGTATAATATCACTAAACAAGAATATAAAGGTATACTTTATATTTTAAAAAAACTTAAGATCTAACTTATTAATATATACTTTATTATTAAAATAGACGCTAATACTCTAGTTGCTTAATTAAATAAAGCCGCCTACGATTATCTTAGCGCCTTACTTACTAAATGACTTACTTAAATATATCTATTTAATTTCGAAGTTTAGTATATTAAAGGCTTAATATACGTTATTACTAATTAACTTTTTAAGAGGCTAAGGCATACTAACGATACGCTAGAAGAGAGTAATATAAACAAGAATTAGATACTTTCTAAGTTAAGAGCCTATAAGATCTACTTTATAAAAGTATTTAACACTAAAGAACTTATTAATTTAAAACCTAAAGAAGTAATAATAGACCTTAAACTACGTAAACGAAACGACATTTTATTAAATATAAAAACAAAAGTGTAATACTTAAGAGACGAAGGGGAACTTAGCTCCTCTAATAGTTCAAGCTTTATTAAAGAAGAATTACTTATCTTAACTAATAAGTACGACGAAGGGTATTAGTAAATTACTTAATACTTGACGACACTTAAGACTCCTAAAGACATAACTAGAAAGTAGTTTCGAGTCTTTAAACGGGAAGCTTTAAACTATAATATATATAATCGCTAAATTTAAAGGCTCCTTATAAAAGGTTTTATTATTAAGCTTATTATTAACACTAATAAGGAAAAAGAAATTATACTTCAGAGTTACTATAATAATTCTAGTCACAAAGGGAGAGAAAGTACTTATTATTATATTACTATATAGTACTTTTAAAAGGGATTATTTATTAATTATATAAAATACGTTCGAACGTATAAGAATTGTTAACTTTAATTAGCGAAACGTCTTAAGGAGCCTCTTTACCTTATAACATCAAATAAACTTATAAAAAAGTAGGTATTAGATATTACTTATATATTATTATATAAGGGAAAAGGCTACCTTATTATTATAAGAGACGACATAAGTAAATAGACTGAAGCTAAAACTCTTCTTATTAGAGAGGCTAAACACATCGCTGCTTTTATTTAAGAAGATATTATTTGCCGTTATAAGTTATTTTAAAGACTTATTATAAATAAAGGAATTAAAAATATAAGGAAAGTACTAGAACTACTTAATAAAATAGAGGTCGAGTGAATCAAGATCTTAGTATATAACGCCAAAGCTAATAAAATGATTAAACAAGGCTATAGACTTATTAAGAATACCTTGTCAAAAATAAAAGGACGTTAAACTAATAACCTTTCCATAGTGTTATTTACTAATAAAACTATTATATATAATTTAACTAATTATACACTATTTTATATAGTATATAGTAAGGAGGCAATCTTACTTATTAAAACAAGAAACTTAATATAAAGAACGTTATTTATTAAAGAAGTTCGTGACTAATTAAAGTTACTATAGTTTAAGATTATATAGTTTTAGATAAGATAAGAACACATTAATGAGGCTATCTTTAAAAAGACTTAGTGTCGTCAAGAAGGCAAAGAAGCCTTTAATCTCAAACATAATATACAAAAGAGACTATTTAAAAAGAAAGACTTAGTCCTTCACTAAGACTTAATATAAGAGAATAATATATCCTCAAATTAAGCACTCGACTTTAGGTGACTAAGTCTTTACGAGATCGCTAAAACTTATACTAATAAAGGTTATTATAGACTTAAGGAACTCGGCGATAATAACTCTTAGTTACGACAAACCTTCGCCGGTAATAAGCTTAAGCTTTTTTATAAGAGGAATAACTTCATTTATAACAATAGTAATAAAGTAAAAGAAGCTTTTAATAAAGATAATAACTTGACCTCTTTAAATCTTAAACTAGACATTAATTTGTAATACTTTAATAACCCTAAATTCTTAGAAAATCCTACGACTTTAATAATATAATATATTAAGAATAATAAGATAATAATCAAAGTCCCTGAATTATTAGTATAATAGCGCAGCGAGTACTAAGTAATATCTAACTTAGAATAAATATATACGCTTTACACGCTAGCGTCGTTAATAATATTTCTTTAGCTAAATAAACCTAGCCCTAATAACTATTACTTACTTCCACGAGCAACTGTCGCGATACAAAACTTAAAGCTAACACGTTAGTATTAAAGCTTTAGTATTAAGAAGCTAATACGAGGACGTACCCTTAGTCTTTAAAGGGGGGGACAATATACTGCCGCATATTAAAATCATTAAAATAATCACTAAACTGACTTTGTACTATTAAGAACCACGATTTAAGACACCTTAGTATTATAACAAATATAAAAAAGAGCTTATATAGCCTTAAGTAAGTTAAAGAGAATATTAACCCCACGTTACAAGAATACTTATCTCTTAAAGTAAAACTTAATAAGAAACTAGCGCCTTTATAAACTACTTATTATATACGAATATATAATAAGTTTAAAACGAGATTATTATTATTAAGCTAGCGATATTCTAGGCGGCAAAAAGTAACTTCGTTTAAATAAACTAATTATCGGGCTTGATTTATAAGACTAGATTTTAAAATAGTAAGTTAAACCTATAGCCTAGGCTAGAAATTTAAGTCTAATATACTAAACACCCCGAAGAATACAAACGTAATATACTTAGGCGTTAACTCTTAGTAATTAATAAAAAGAGAGGAAATAACAAAGTAAGTCCATTGTTCCTAAGGACAAAGCCAACACTCACAAAGCTATTAACCTAATGTAGCGCACAACGATCTATAAAGGACAACACTAAGAATACTATCGACAAACTAGCCTTAAACTAGTAAGTAGATCACATAATTTATATAAGGTAAGTAGAAGTCTAAGAAATCTCCTAATAAAAAGCTAATAACACGCTTAGAATTAGAGCCGTGTTCTCTAAAACCTTAAGTTAATAACTATAATATAGCTAACACTAACCTCACCCCACGTACTAGAGATCTAAGTATACTATCGGCCGACGACCCCTAACTAGTAAACCTTTCAGGGATTAAGTATTAGTCGACTACCCCTAATTAGCTTTATTTAAAGTCTCTCGCCTATTAAGTCAGGGCCCCTTTTATATATACGTTAATACTTCTTAGTCCCTTCCCGTTAAAAAGTCTAAAAGAATAAGGACTTCTCTTATTATTTACTAGTACTAATAAACAAAAGGTAGTATACTTCGTACTTAAAGTATTAGTAAGAGATTATAAGTTATAAACAACTTTTAAATATAATATAATAACTTTATAACTATAATAAACTTACAAGTAAAAGTGCCGCTATTTTAGGCTTACATTAATATCACTAAAGTAATAAAGACTTTATACCCTCGACTTCTAACTAAGTTCAGTAATAAGTACTAGTAACTAATTAAGGCTAAGGGGGCGACCCTAAGTGTTCTTATAAATGTTTCGTTACTACTTATTATATTATTCTAAGAAGTGTCGTTAAGTAAAATAAACAAGGATAAAGCTAATAACCTATAAAGTAACTAGTTAGAAGTCAAGTCTAACTTCAACCTTAAGATTAATAATAAGTTCTTTAACCCTTATTAAAGAACTAAAGTAATTAAGAGACTTTAACTATAACTAAACCACTATTTCAAGAAGATCTCTAGCCAATAAGACCCTATAATATACTATCTTATACTTAGCTACTACTAGCTTAATAGTACTTAAGTTAACTAAACTCTTTTACCCCTAAAAAGCTTAATTATTTTAAAGACCCTCTATTAGCTTTAATAATAAGAGGTGACTTACCTTTATAAAAAGAAGGGGCTATTTCTACTACACTAAGAACCAAGAACCTATTATAGCCTCCTAACCTTACTCGACGTATTACGACCGTTAGTTTACTTACTCCTCCCGGCTTTCTACTATAAACCTTCGAAGTTGGCGGATCTAGCTTCTACCTTATTTAACTAACTAATTAATAAGAGACTAGTAGAATAATGTCACTTATCTTTAGTAGTGTAACTTGCGTAAGTGTAATAAAAGTGTATTTATAAAGGGACTCGAAAATTACTTAGTAACTTATTACTAAGGGAAGATTAATATAGCGCGACACGTACGTTCTTAGCCTAAGGGGTAGAGTTTAATATAAGTAGTTACACGAGGTGGCCTTAATTCTTATTAGTTTACGAACTTAAAAAAGATAAATAGTATTATTTCCTTGACTTATAAAGAGAATATAAGTACTAGCGTTACGAAGAGGTTAAATAGTTTAATACTTAGTTAGATAACGTCAAAGTAAAGTCTTAGAGTTTACTTTAGTTATTTCTTAAAAACACAAGTTAAGGACTAAAGACAGTAGTCGTATTACGATTAGTGTAGGAAAGGTGTTAGTATAATCTGTGAATAACTAGTCAAGTACAAGAGAAGAGATAAGAGTATAACTCACGAAGTTAAGACACGTTAAGGCCTCTATAGTGTTAACCTTTAGTATTAAAGTTAAAAGCGCTTAGGCTAAGATAAAGCGAACTGATTTTAATAGTACTACTAAGGTGGCTGACTATAAAGGACTCTTTTTAAAGGTCTATGACGAGTTAATAGAGCTTAGATAGTAATATAAAAGGTCAACTTACTACGTTGAAGTGACTTAACTTTATATTAAAGTTGTTGTTTAGAGATCGAAGTACAGAAAGCTAAGGAGAGACTACGTACAAGTCAACGTAAGTGTTGTGAAGGGAAGTTGTCGGCTAATAAGAAGAAAAGTAAGGAAAGAAAAGCTTTCTATTACGTTACTTTTACGGCTAAACAATAGCGAAGTTAAAGGTGTTAAGCTTTAATAGCGCGCTAAAGTTAATAGTAAAGGCTAAGGTTATTACCTTAAAGGTACTAAATAGTGAAGAATTAGCGGTAGAGGGACTTTTAAGGATACTTAGAGTTATAGTAGCTGAAGTTATTATTAAGTAAAAGAAAATCTTGTCTTAGTAGTGTAAAGAAAAGTAATAGTAAAATCGATCTTAATATAAGCTTGGCGGGGAAGTTTGTTTTCTTTAGAGAATTAAAATAGGAAGAAGGTATAAGAGGTGTTATTTGATTAATAGGAGAGGGAGTAAAGAAGTTAAAGTATATTAAGGTGCTCTATAAAAGGAGTAGTATTAAGGAGAGGTTGTTGTATTTAAAGAAGTTAAAGTTAGAAAGTTAGTGGGGGGGAGTTAGCCTTATATAAGGGGGCAGGAAGGTGCTAAGCGAAACGATTATTTACTTTAAAGGTAACAAGTCAACTATCACGGGACTTCGTATATATTAGCTATATAGTATCCTACTAACGATTTAAGACGCTCTAATTGGCTATTTACTTCTTTTTAGTATATATTACTCGAGGGCGAGTAAAGTCTTTAAAGGGGGGGACGTATATAGTGGGGATAGCCCTTAATTTCTTTTATTATATGACTGCGCTAGTCCTTCGCACATATAAGGAGCTAACACTTGATTACAAAACGTTAAGAACGTAATACTAAATATATTCTATTTATTAGAACTCTTTTCCTTCCCTTCCTTTGCCGATTCGCACTCTTTAGATATGTGATATCTTTAGATTTGATTTATCTGTTATTTATAGAGCCTAGAATCTCCTCCGGTGGCTCGCTACATGCTACCCTCTTGTTGTGTAGATTGGGGTTCGTCCCTTCCATAATAGGTAACTCATTCACCTTCGTTCGTTAGCAAACATCTCTGCGATTCCCTCGAGATCACAAAATTCCACGCCGACACTATGCCCGTCGAGTATGCGCGTGGCCTGTTCAAACTCTCTGAAGCTTTAATTCAGAACTCGTCTCCAAATGAGAACGAGCAAGATGGTAGTGAGGACGAGGCGCGGGATTTGAGGGATGAGGCGGAAGTCTATTTGCTTAAGAGGGATGGGAGTGCGATAGAGTTTGGGAATGAGGACGTGTACGATAGATGGGTGCCTATTTTTTTTTTGGCGGTAGAGTATAAGAAAGGTTACCTGGGAAGGTAAGGAAGTAAGAAAACACGAATACGTTTCCTTGGCGCATTTCATAACGTAATGCATGGAGATTGCTTTCTGTGCTGAGTATTGTTCGAAAGGTTTCCATTTGATTGCTGGTAGGAGGTTTGGTAAGCTAATTATCTAGCAAAGTTAAACACTAGGGAAAGAACAAGTCTGTTGGACTAGCAAGTTGTACAATGACAGGCAGAGTATACTACCTATCTAACGACTCTCCGACTTCAGATGTCCCTCTCAACCCAGGACTGGATAATACCCTCATTGCTCTCCTCGTAGACCTTGACTTCAACATTCTCACCCTTGACAAAAGTATTCGGCTGCACAAATTCCACCTCATATTCGGTTTCGACACGACGATCTTGCGCCACTCTTCATACACGCCATCAACTGCGCACATGGGCTCGTAGAACTTCCTGCACGCGGAAACATCGGCGGTGCAGCGCTAGATATATAACTTGCAGAGGTACCGGCCTAGGGATGGTTTACCATGAGAAAGGATTTTGGAACGGTCGACATGTACGGTTAGGCATTGCTGTGTAAGGTCATGTGCGATGGAGATGATGCCGTCGCCGTCCTGGAGGAGGTGTTTGAGGATGGAGAAGTGGGCCTGCGCAAGAGTTAGATGGAAGCAAGAGGGAGGAAGGTGCACACACCTGGTGGTGGACCTGGCCCCAAGCCTGATCTTGGAAGCCGTAGTGCTCGAGAGCTTGCAAACCGTCTACGCCGATGTTGAGATATGTGGCGTAGAGAACTGCGACCAATAAGAATTAGTGTCGTGGTATACAGAAATTCGGGTGGTGCAACGTACGATCTTCAGCTGTGATATTGCTGCTATCAGTGTACCCAAAAATTCCCAGCAGATCTTTGTTGTCCATGAAGTATTCCGACATCAAGATCGCACGACATTCCTCCACTGTTCCTGCCAGCTTTCCAAACACGCTTCCCCACGTCTGGCCGTGTAGGTAGTGTGAAGTTACGACTTCCCCATTGAGGGGATTGATTGGAGGGTTCTGCTTGTCGAAGTTGTAGGTTCCTGGCGAAGTCTCGCTGAGGAGCTTGCCGGTTCCGTGACCGATCAGTTCGTGAATGGCTGTAGTGAGAAACCGAACTATGTGCGTAGTGCTTTTGAAGGACTTGAGCTCAGAAGGGTCGATCCAATAGCAGGGAAGGTTAGAGTTATTGTTGACACTAAGACGATTCGCGAGGACGATATTCTTGAAGCCGTAGGTCTCTCTGATGTATTCATACTATAAATCATTAACTTTTTGATAGAAAAATAGACGGTAACTTACATTCGGGAGATTGGCGGCTTCGAAGACGATGCTACCGCACACGGCGAGCGCTAGAAGAATCAGCGTGTCCCTCTGCTTTAGAGAAATAACTTACCGTGAACGCTAGTAAAGTCAGGAGCCTCGAATAAACTCTTCTCAAATGGTCCTTTCCCGTCATTCACACCCTTGACTGCCCATGGGAGCTGCCTAATGAAAGTAGTTGAACTGTCGACAAAAGATTTTAATTTCTTGATTTCATCGGCATCGGCAATGCCTATCATAGCCTCCCACTCGGAACGGATTCCAGCGGGATCGCGGTAAGGCTCGATGAACCCAAGTATATTCTCCACTCTAGCAGATACATCCGTCACCCAAGCCTTCTGCGATTCCTGAAAAGCTTTTAAGCTGCCAGTGCGGAAGAATTCGATGTAATGTGTCAAGAACTGGGTTTGCTTGTCGTTGCCTGCATAATCTCTTGCCTTTTCCAAAGCGGAGCAGACCCTTGCCAATTCATCTGAGTGATCTCCTCGGACAAGGAATATACCATCTGCGAGTTCGTCGTGGCCGGCTTTGAGAGGACCAGTTTCCGCAGAAGCTTGTAATAGCTGCAATATAGGCTTGCCATCTTTGACTACCTTTCGAACTCGAGTATTCTCCGGCCCGATTGACGTTTTGTTCATGACCTCCGATACCTTGGCGATTTCGTCCTGGGTGATGGGTTCGACGCTAGGGTAATAGCCCGACAGCGCGTTTTCGGTAGGATATCCAAGGCTGAATGGTGGAACTGCCAACAACGGGTCTATGATCTTGTCCAGGCTAGCTTTCGTCTTTGGGGAGATATCTGCAATCTTTCTTAGAGCCTCTGCTGTTACATTAGGGACAAACTTTTGGTCGCCTTCACCCTGATCACGATCAGCACCGTGAACAGCAATAGCTCGCCCAACTTACATAGAAGTTACCCAGGTTGCAAAGAAACATGGCAGCATACTCGAGAAAAGAAGTCAGCTCTTCAGAAGTGATGTTGCATTGCGCCACCAAGATGTCCCATTTTCCATCACAAGCATGGTAGAGGTCTATGATAAAGTCGAAGATGTCGGGGCTTTCTGGCGATACTTGTCGCATAACTATCCTGCTTCCATGCCATGCTGCGCGTGCGAGGTAGTGGGCGTAGAATTTCTCGCGCTTCACGAGGGCGTCGAATACGGGCTTGATCTTGAGCTGGTGGATTGTAGCACCGGGAAGCGGAGTGTGAGAGCTCTCAGACGAAAACATGGCGTATGCAGGGAGGAGTGTTGAGGGAAGAATTGCGATTGAGCTGAGCAAGATAGCTCCAGTTCCTTGTGAGGATGAGCTGGACGAGCTGGATCAAACTACAGCTCCCCTTGAGGCTGAAGCGCGGCGTATCTTGCGATCTTCACAGTACTTTGTTGATCACGGAGACCAATGTCTGTCGTTCCTTCCTCGCAAAAGGACTTGAGATAGTTGAGCCGTCTCAGACTTCGCTTGATTCGGCTGCCAGACGGCTGATTACAAAGCTTTTTGGCATCTCGAAGAGCTTAATTAAGGACCTTGAAAGTATTGGCGTTGTGAGCGAAACGACAGATACAGATACGATTCATGAATCCAGTGTCAACATCTTCTCACTACATACGATAGGTCGGGTGCGAATAAAGTGGGTTGAAGATCTTACTTCCCATCTAGCTTTTGATCGGCAATCTCGGACCCTCTCCGTGTTCTCCTTACCAACGTTCTGCGTTAGTAGCATTTTGCGAACGCAAGAAGTCAAAATTCTCCAGCAGTAAGTCTGTTCTATACGCCTAATAGGAAATTTGAATTTGCATCTAAAGAGTTAGCAGGATTTCTCCCGAACTGTTCCCCTCAGTCTATTATACAGACCACTCCAATCAGGACATTGTCATCGCTCCACCGCGAGGTATTGCTTACTTACCGTCTACTCTTCTGCCAATCCTCACACTCCCGCGCCCTCGCCTTGAAGCTTCTCGAGCAGCTCAAGGTATCTTCTGGAGACATCGATTCGTTCCTCTCTACCATCTGCACCATCTCCATTACACAATCACGCTTTCCCCGTCAATCCACTAGCCCTGAAGTTCCAGCCGATCTGTTCCCCGCTACCATCCTTGATATCAATAATTTCCTCATCGAGTCTGATACCTACTCCTCTCGAGCCGACTTCCCGCACTTTGGCGGTGCAGCAATACAATTTGAGGCAGCAGCCAAGCCGCGTTCGAGACTTATGGTGTGATCGAAGAAATCCGCGACAATGGTACACGTTCTGGGCAGTGTTGTGGGTGGGTGGGATCACAATCGGATTGAGTATTCTCCAGCTTGCTGTAGGCATACTGGCTTATTGCTCTGCACCCTGAGACAAGGAATGATGCAGTTAGAGTGACACACATGCAACCTTCAAAATTGAGAAACATAAATTGAATTTGAGTCGTGAGGTTAGGAAAGGGCAAAAGTTGATGAAGGAATGAAAGAATTAACGCCAAGCTTTCCATTCATTATTAAAGCTTAAGGGACCATTGATTTAGGAATACGCTAGACTACTTTGAGATAATAGTCTTATTTTAGGATAATTGAAATTAAGTAATAAGAGGCATAAATCGTTGAAAATTCTTCGAATAACTTAGGATTTTTAAGTATTATAAATAATATACTTTCTTAACCGTTTTTATATTTTTATTTTTAAATTTATTATTAAGTTAAAAATAAGTACAAGTGAATCCTTCAAAAACTAAGGTCGAAAGGGGTTTAGCATTTAGTCTTGGCATTAAATTAACGGTTAATGTTTAAGGACTATTAATTTTAACATTAAATTTAATGGCCCAACCCTAGGTGAGGCGTCCAGCTATCCACACTAGTGTCAGCCAGTGACAAGCGTTGCCGCCCGCCGAGGTGATAAGGCCCGGGATGGCCCATGCATGTCAGGCAGCAGCACATCACGTCCCACGTCGTGGTAAGGCTTGCGAAGAACAATGTCATTGAAGCACTTCGGATTTCAACTACAAAATTCTTCCTCAGCATAGTCCCTCCTCACCATCCTCATAGATAGACTCGGATATGCCGAACACACTGTCTCTTCTGCGAAGAAATATCACGCTAGATGAAGCTCTAAGAGACGACGACAACCTCCTCCCTCAAATTCAATATCCTCGACAGAGACAGGAATTCTTCGATTACTTGTTCGCCCACAAGGCTGAGATTGAATCCATTGTCTCATTTCACCTCTCTACGAAGCACTGTCGAGCTGGTGATGTACAGACTTGGTTATCGGGCAGCTTTAACGTTTGTATACCTGTGTACATCGACCCACCCTCCGAGGTGCGCTCAGTATTCGTTAGGATTCCCCTACCTTACAAAGTTGGAGAAGCAAAGTCTGTAGGCAATGCAGAGGAGAAGCTTCGTTGCGAGGTTGCTTCATATCTATGGATGCAAGAAAATTGCCCGGACGTTTCGATACCTATTATTTGGGTTTGGATTTCCGAATGGCCAGACGGTATGTTTGGTGGGGTTTAGACGAATTTCTGCTAACAATTCATGATATTAGCTGACAGCCCCAGAACATACATCTCTCTTCTCCCGATTAGCATGGAGTGCAAGGCGAATTCTGCTTTCCTGGCTTGGATTTCCCACCCCATGCCGGTATATCAGCCGAACGCGTCGATATGATTTGAACACTGGCTACATGATTATCGGCCGCGTTACGCGGGGAAAGATGCTCTCTAGCACTTGGAATGCTTTCCGCCATGATAAGACACGCCGCACAAATCTCTTCCACAACTTAGCACGGATTATGCTTTCTCTAAACAAATCTCCTTTGCCAGCTATCGGATCACTGACTTTGAATCATCAAGGTTGCATAACCTTAACCAATCGTCCGTTAACCCTCCAACTTCACTCACTAGAGAATGAAGGAGTCCCGACTTTCATCCGCTCCACCTATTCAACCGTGGAGCCTTACTTGCTTGATCTTTTGAGTTGTCACGACAATCGCATCTCCTATCAACCAAACTCTATTCACGACAAAGATGACGGCCAACAACAACTCGCAGCGTTAACTATGATGCGTGCAGTTCTTCATCACTTTATTCAACGCGATTATCGTAACGGGCCTTTTGTTTTTACCCTTACGGATCTTCACCAGAGCAATATTTTCGTGGATGATGATTGGAATATCATATCACTAATCGACTTAGAGTGGGCATGTTCACTACCTATTCAACTACAGTGTCCTCCGTATTGGCTTTCGGGGCGGGGCATAGATCAAATGGAACACGGTGAACCACTTGAGACATTTCGCCAACTTGTCTTCGAATACTTTGAAGCTTTCGAGTACGAAGAAAGGGCTATGAATGGAGATCATTTATATCAAACGCCTATTATGAGAGAATGTTGGACGAAAGGAAGCTTTTGGTATTTCCACGCCATAAATAGCCCCAAGGGATTGTTTCGGGTATGCAACGAACATATCCAACGATTGTTTTGTCCAGAGCATTGCGACATGAAGATCTTTGATCAAGTTGTGGTCCCATATTGGAAAACTGACGCAGCGTACGTGATCGAAGAGAGGATCAAGGAAGAGGAAAGGTATAAGGATCAGTTGAGAGCGGCGTTCGATGTTGAAATAGCCACAATGAAAGAGAAACACGTATAAAGCGCAAACGATCAGCCAGTACTTTTATGCCTCCGATCTTAGGCCTCCCTAGGGAGGAGCATACTTTGGAAAGAAGAGACTTCGCTCAAGACTGTGTTATATATAAGAAAGAGGGCATTTCCCGGGTAGTTAAGAGAAGGATCCTAGGGGAGCTTTCCACGAATATCCCACCAAATATAACCGGATCCGGACGCAGGAAAAGCACGCGATTTGGCTGTAAAGTCTGTAACATTCCCCTTTGTAAGGATAGCACTTGTTTTGCCCGGTATCATAGCCTAGAATAGAGATGTTGTGATTACAGTCTAAATGCCCTCATATTTTGGTGGGGGATTTGACCGCTAAGACGCTAAAAGTCGCATCGGAAGCACCGCCAAATCGGATAGGATTACTGACCAAATCACATGGCACTCGAGCTCCACCACTTGCAAAGTCCCGCATGCGACAATCACAAACAACAGTTCAGACACCGCATACAAGGTCGTTTCTGAGCAACAACGATGACTCAAGTTAATTAATCTACTTCAGCCTGTCACCAGTCCTAGATCAGCCCAGCTTATTAGAAGAGTAGACTGAGGTAAGGCTGGGTTAAGTAAATTGCTAATTCCCTATTGGTATATATACGCTATGAGCTGATGCTAGCTGAGAATTACCCCGCTTTACATCTTTTCATAAGGCTGGACTCTGACTCTATTGTGTACTTAAGTCGCTGAATGCCTCTTATCCTCCTATAGAATTAGATATCTAGAAAGGTGATAATTCTTCCAAGTCTAAACTGTTAGCTTGAGTTTGGATAGCAATATCTATATGATGAAGCTCCTCAGACGACAACTCATCAGCCACGCATTCGACTCTGTAGCGGAGCTGAAGCCTCTTCGCCAGCTTGACGCATCGACACAGATCGATGTGATAATAGGGCTCCCGGCGACCGATGTAGAGTCGCGCACCACGCTTTTGCGCGACCTATATGATCCGGCATCGTCACACTTCCGTCAATTCTTGAGTCCGAGCGAGTACTCGCAGAGGTTCGACCCGACAGAAGCCAGCTATCAGAGCCTCGTAAACTTCGTGAAGGACAGCCAACTAACCGTGGTCTCAGCGGTCTCCAAAAAGTTTGTCCATGCAAGGGCGCCAGCGGAGATCATCAACAAGGTGTTCGGTACGACGTTGCACCAGTATCAACATCCGATAGAGGACAGGCACTTCTACGCACCCGGCGGTGATGGAGAGCTCGCGCTGGAACTCCCAGACTTGCAAATCACAGGTCTGGACAACTTCCGGACACCTCACCGAGTACCTAATCTCTGGAAATCAGCCGGGAAGTCCCCTAAAACCCCACATTCGGCCGGCGGCTCCGGCCAAAACGGATTGTATACCGGATCAGACTTTCGAGCCGCTTACGCGCCTGGTGTAACCTTGACTGGCAAGGGGCAGGTGGTGGGTGTCCTCGAGCTGGACGGCTATATTGAGAACGACATCAGAACGTAGGAGCAGCAGAATGGCCTCCCGGCCGTTCCACTGCAGAACGTGTATCTGGACGGCTACACCGGGGCGAATCCCAACGAAGAATCGGCGGCAGACATCGAGCTGGTCATCTCCATGGCACCGGGACTGCGACAGGTCACCGTCTATGGTGTGAGTTATACCAATGCCCACATCATCCACATCCTGCAAGAGATGGCTAGCCCGACCCAGGGCGAGCCGCTTCCCTCGCAAATCACCACTTCCTACTACTTTTTCTACGACCAGAATGTCTATGACGCCCTCGCTCGCCTCGCCGTCCAAGGACAGGCACTGTTCGCCGCTTCCGGCGACTTCGGATCCTACAACGAGAAAACCGGTAGCGGCGCCTTCCCACCTGTAGATCATCCCCTCGTCACCTCCGTCGGCGGCACCGAGCTGGTGACCAGCGGGCCCGGTGGTACTTGGGTCTCGGAGACGACGGCGTCTTTCAGCGGAGGCGGTTACAGCCCCTGGGGCGCATCCGACCCGCAGTTTATCATTCCCTGGTGGCAGGCCGGCATGGACTATACGGCATCTAAAGGATCGACCACGGTCCGAAACGCTCCCGACGTTTCAATCATCGCCGACCGCATCACTGTTTTCTCCGGCGGCGGCTGGAAGGGCTTTGCAGGCACCAGCGCCGCTGCTCCGCTCTGGGCCGGCTTCCTGGCCCTGGCCAACGAGCAAGCCGTATCGTCCGGCAGACCGCCCATCGGGTTTGCCAATCCGGCGCTGTGGGAGATCGGAAGAGGGCCGTATTACTCGGCTTGTTTCCACGACGTCACGACTGGCAACAACTTCAACGCCACAAACCCGAACTTATACCCCGCCGGCTCCGGGTACGATTTGTGCACCGGGTGGGGAACTCCCAACGGCCAGAGCCTGATAGACGCTCTGGCCCGGAGCCGACAAACGGTGCTACGCACCGACAGTGCATCCTGGGTCGCGCCAGACGCCGCCGGACGACTAGAGCTCTTTGCCAGGGGGAATGACGGGGCGCTGTGGCACATCTGGCAGACAGTCATAAACGGTGGCTGGTCGAGCTGGTTCTCGCATGGCAGCCCACGGAGAGTGCGCCTGAACGGGTCTCCGATCGTGGGGCGGAACCTCGACGGACGGCTTCAAGTGTTCCTTCTCTCAACAGACAGCCAACTGTGGTATATCGCTCAGACGACACCCGGCGGTGGCTGGGGAAGCTGGACATCCCTTGGCAAGCCAGCTAGTACCACCTTGACGGACTCGTCGGTCATCGCCTCAAATGCTGATGGCCGGCTCGAAATCTTTACACAGGGAGCCGATTCTGCGCTCTGGCATATCTGGCAGACTACGCCGAACGGGACGTGGTCGAGCTGGGTCTCGCAAGGCAAGCCGCCCTCTGGCGGGGTCCAAGGCAGTCTGTGTATTGCCCCTAGCCAGGACGGACGGCTAGAGGTGTTTGCTGTCGGTCTCGACGGCGACTTGTGGCATACCTGGCAGACGGCAGTCAACAATGGCTGGTCTAGTTGGTTCTCGCATGGCAATCCGGGACAGGGACAGACGTTTGGGGGCTCGACCATCCCGCCCGTCATGGCCGCCCAGGCAGATGGCCGGCTGCACCTCTTCATCCCGACTCTCGGCGGACCCATGTGGCGCATTTCCCAGACAGCGGTGAACAATGGCTGGTCTAAGTGGACATCTCACGGCCAGCCGGGCGGATCGCCCGGATACCTGTTCTCGGACCCGCCGGCCATCGCCTCGAACGCCGACGGTCGCTTGGAACTCTTTATCCCCGCCCAAGGGGGCGTGTGGCACATTTGGCAAACGACGCCAAACGGCGCCTGGTCGGGCTGGTACAACCAGCTGCCAGACACGTCGGGCGGACCTGTCCCCGTCGATGGCTCGGTTGCTCTCGCGCCAAATGCTGACGGGCGTCTAGAGATGGCTATGCTTGGTTTTGATAGTGCCGTCTGGCATATCTGGCAGACGGCGGTAAACAACGGCTGGTCTGCGCCGAGCTCGTATGGGAAGCCGCCTAACGTGCGGTTCGAGGCGAATCGGTGAGGCAGGTGGCAGGCTTGAATGGTACTCGGCCATCGAAGCTACGAGAAGGGGTATATTGCTCTTTGGTCAGCGCGGTCGAAAACCACTTTATTTCCTATCCCTTTGGCAATAAACAATTACAATTTGGTATTATTTTACGAAACACATGCGAATATACTTTGGTATCATGAATCAATTTTCCCATTCTTGTGTCCCATATGGGGTTAGTAAGCTTGCCGCTCTTGCTTAGGCGATAATCCCTCGGTACAGTGGACCAGTTGTCTGATCAAGAATAAGAGCCGGAGTCATGACCTGAACCACGAAGTTAGACCGCCAACGACCCGTACTGTGCGTTTTCGGTCGACAGCACATCTTCTCTGGCTACGATCATTTCAAGGCGATGACTCCATTATCTGGGAAAGGGCCTATCAATGCATAGAGCGGCTGCGACACGCAATCATGGCAAGACTGTCGTTCCATCGTTCAAGATCAAGTCAGCCTCTGGATATGAATTACTAGCGCTCCGGGAAAGTGCTAGGCGGATGTGGGACCTATTACACTGTTCTACAACGATCATCCGACAACTGTGGAAGGATATGTAAGAGATGTCTCGTTTGATTTTAGGACGCTACACTACTGCCGCAATTTTGATGCGACAAATGAATGGACAAAAGATAACGCGGTCACTGAGGTGAAGATGAATAGTAGTGCAGAGGAACGAGTTTGACTTGAGGCAACTTCCTGTATAAAGAAATTGGATCTTTTTGCGGTCTTGTCAGTTGCACTCGATACGCCAAGTCATCGCCATAATCTTATTTGCATCAACAATCTCCTGCGTGAACAGTCAAGGACTACTGGACGTTTTACAAGAGATTCCAAATGCAGAATTCATTGCAAAGTTACCAGTGACTGATCGGGATAGAAATATCTAACAAACTTCAACTAAACATCTCGAGATAGATCAAGCACATTTGCCACTCCAAAAGTGAACGAGGAGGTGCTCATCCCACCTTTTGCAATTCTTCCATCATCACTTCATTGAGTCTCTTCTCCTCCTCTATATACATCCCGAATTTTCCACCGCCCATTCCTTCAGTGATCTCACGGATCTCGGCTACCATGGCGTTTGCCTCATCCCGTCTCGAGGGCCCCTGGAACCATAGAGCCCTGGCAATAATCCTCCGAGCGTTGATAGCTTGGGGAGTAGCCTTGCCTAGACGTGGCTCTGCATCCATCCATGCGCAAACCGGCCTTTCCTGCTCTTCCGCCTCTTTGTATTTCCCGATTTTGACCAGATGTTCGGCTAGCATGTGCTGTGGAACTACGCTGCTGTTCGCCGGCGTCTTATCAACCAGCATACGAACAGTCTGTTCGGCCTCGGGAAGGTTCAGCTGGTCCTGGAACACATAGATCCCCTGCCAGAGGCTGTACCATCGCTTGTAGTCTTTTTCATGGAGTGTCTGGGGTGGCGATGTAGCTGCCTCTTCCTTTGCGAGGCGGCCCTTCAGCAGGGACAAGAGAAGTTTGAGCTTCGTGGGATGGTCATCGTTACCATGTTGGTCGATTGGCAGATGTTCTAGTTCAGAGTCGGAGAAGTTCCCCAGAAAGTTGCGAGCTGTACAGTACTCGAAGCTGTCCCAGAATGGAGTTACGGGCACAGGTTCTTCCCATGAAAACTCCTTCGCTGTCTCAGATGTCGCAACTTGATCGTTGGAGTAACGAAATGCAGGTGTGACTGGCATCGTTCTGGACTCTGAGAAGCAGAAGGTAAGGTTGGCAAATCAGAGCGGAAACAAGAGATTTGGAGATTGGGCGCCAATCGCAGTAAAGTTCTGCTCTGTCAGCGGTCGTGTGCTGACCATCAGCATTCATGCAACTAACCCACAGTCCATGGCGATCGAGGTGTTATCTTGTTGGTATGCAGAAGTTGTTGGCCAATCTAATGTGGAAGAACTCAGGCAAAATACTCGGCAATGCGTTGGAGAGGTTCTCGGGGTGGACCCTCGTCCCAAAGAATCAAATGGCGCAATTTGCAGACATATCCTCCTTCCACATCCGGGTGTATCCTAGCTTCCCGCGGCGGAAAGATGCAGGAGTTAGGTCTTGTCAAATGCTTGTGCTTGCTTGTAGATGCTTGTTCAGATGGCTTTTGAGACCGCTGCTTCGCCGGAAAAGCCGGAAGATCTTCCAGTGACTCCTGATCTCTAGGTTCTCTGGCTCGGGTGTCAAAGAAAAAAGTGCCGAGCTACAGTCTACCTCCCGGCCCCAACGTTGTTCCGTGAGCCAGCTTCAAGGATTTTCCAGCCAGCCAATCAATTTGTTAGAATGATGATAGATAGAAATTGGTTGGGTCCCTCGTTCCCCCTAGAAAACGTCGGACTCGGGGGGGGGGAACTACAGTATTGAGACTGCCAATAGAGCCCAGACTGACTCGGGGTTCCCAAGACCTTCGGGTAAGCTCATCACTACCACCATGAGATCGACAGCAGCTCCTCCGAAATCTGGAGAGATCTCGCTCAGAGGTTGCATCATTACGATAAGGGATTGTGGAGCATCAATCTCAGTACGATAGATGAACGGAATATTCAAGGGAGCAACTGAAATCCCAGACGCAAGAAGCGATAGCAGAAAAACAAGCGTTGCAGACGAAACGTGGTAAGCGGCAAAGTGACGAGTAGCAGCTGAAGTACAGCAGATGCAGATGCAGATACGATGGGCTATGAGCTATCATCTTAAGAATTACGGGCAAGCGTGGATAGGTGGGATGTAATTAATTAGCATTAAGTAAGGGGTTTAAGGTTTGTTACCCCACTCTCTCTGAATAATGTTCCGTCTGAGGATCTCTAGGTCTGACCAGGAAATATAGCCAGTGATTCGGAACCTTGTTGAGTGAAGGGACCTGCATCAGATTGTGTTTAAGGCTGGGATATAAGTTATAGTATTGTCTGCGCCGAGCGCTTTCTCGTACCCTCGCAGCGCCCGCTGGTATATCAGCTCTGCCTCGACCAGCTTGCGTTGGTCGGCGTAGAGGACCCCCAGGTCTCCCAAACCTTGTTAATTTCTGTAGTCGAGTTCACGTAAAAGGTTCCTGACTGGCGTCTTGTCTAAAACTCATTCAAACAATAGTTAATGTCTTTCGCCCCCATCCAAGCAAGGCTGCATGCTGCTGGGACCCCACGATCCACTCCGCCATTGCATCAGAGCAACCAAACACTCCAATTCGTCTACATATCTCTTCATCGCCACTTGATTTCTCCAGGATAATCCCATCAGGTATTGTACTATCCAAATTAGGCTTGAGGGGTTTCTCTCCGGCTTGTCGCACGGCCAACTTCAATAGCCACAGTTCTGCGACATCGGTTGGCGATCCAAAATCCATAGAGAGACTGCAAATTCCCGATCCGAGTGGATCCACAACATCCTTCTGATCCTTCATTGCATACTGATAGACACCACCGTGTTTCTCGACTTTGCCATCGCTGATCACCTCTGGCTTTAGCTTTTCAGCCTCGTGGTCCCATTCCTCCTTTATGTGAATCGTGCTTTGGGTTGGGTTGAATCTTCTGACCGGGCCACATATAGTAATCGATCCAGAGAAGACTTGACCCAGCGGATTCAAAGGTTCTGTCTCGAGTTTGAAGTCGACAAGCTCAATTTCGAACTTTCGTTCGTCTTCGAACTGGTGGGTAACAAATCCTTGGGTTGATGCCCAGCTCCATGAAGGAGCAATATAGGCCGAAGGTCGTTTCAAAGCTCCATTGAACCTTGCGCCCCAACACAGCCCAGCGGCAATGTCTTTCTTCCATAAGCCTGCCATGTACACATCTCCCGCTATCCGTTGAATTTTGTTCGCCAACCCTGAAATCGCGGGGAGTTTATCCAGCTCATTGGTTAATTGGCGCCCTGCAAAGCCTTCAATCAGTTGGTACCAGCGGGAGTAGATGCTAATCTTGTCACTATAAGCGGCAAACGTGGGATGTGAAGGAACTTCTCCTGAGGTCGGCGGGCTGTTGACTTCAGGAAGACTCAGGATCCACATGAGTTCTTTGTAACCATCATGCCCTCCTACCTGGAAAGTTTTGGACGATTCCTCGATATGCTGGTGATTGCACCGCCAGTTCAACATCTGTCTACCATAGTCCAAAACCCGGGAAGGTAGAACGAGCTCCTGAAACGCCCAACTACGATCCCATAGCCTACCAAGGGCGTCGTCGAAGGACCATACTAAGTCAGATGGTGGCCACCGAATCCATACCCAATGTTCCGGACACATCGGGATTGGGCAAAGCTTGGTCATCAAGTAGCGCTCTGGGTCTCTTCGACGCAGGAATCCTTGGTCGCTGTTGTCCGCGGCGGATGCGTATATCGTGAGGAATGAATTGCCGTAGACCTCACTCATCAGCAATGACTCGTGACTCCAGTCGTCAGGTGAATCTTGGATGATGCAGAAAGAATCAATCCACAGATACCTGGGCAATATTAGTTGATCCCTCAAAAAGGGAGGTGTTGATTGGGAGGTTGACATACCGAATACCTAGTTGGGTAGCAACTGTGATGGCGTCTTGGAAATTGCGCGGGATTCGAGAGACAGAGAATCCAGCTTTTAAAGCTTCGTAGTTAGAGGTTGTGCATGTTCTAGTTCTTCGCGATCTTAGCTTGTAAAACTCCATCTGGTCAGGCTTGAGCACCCACATTTCTTCATTGTCGCCTCCAACTCCACCCCAACAATGACTGAGGGCAATATATTTTCCCAATTGGCCCTCAGACTCGATCAACTTGACCTGTCCAGTCGAAGTGGCCTCTTCAAGGTCCAAGACACGGGACGGCAATAGTACATTGTCGTTATTCCTACAGTACGGATGTTCAGATGAACAATTCCTGATCCAGGCTTTTTCTCGGGAGAATGCTTCGTCTGATGCCGGATTGTCCTCAACAAATCGGAAAGTGATATCCCCGTTCTCTTTCTTGTTACCAAGTTTGTCTCCTGGACAGTCTGGGAAAGTCTTTTAGTCTCTGAGCGGAATCAGAGTGGTCAGGTTCACATACCCGGAAGGGTTGACCACGCAAGTTTGGGTGCCCTTGTACCTTCCCCATGTATATTTACCGAAGAGTGCTCCCTCTCTATCCGCAGGTGAGTTAAACCATTCGTAATCTTGAAAGCAGAGTTTTTTGGATTGTCATGAAGCTTCACCATGTGGATCAACCGACATGTGTGGCATCCCGCCTCGGCAGCTTTCTTGAGATGATCCCAGCTTTCGTGATGTTTCTGGCCAACCCCAAGAAGGTTGTATCCCTTTCGTGACCCAAGTTCGTCGAAGTCAAGCTTTTTGCACGCGTCGCATTGCTGGAACTCAGCCTCTCGCAGATCTACTGTTTGTCAATCCCTGAAGCCATGCGCACTAAATACTGAGCGAAAGGGGACGAGAATTTGCCACTTTAATCTTGAAATTAAGTTCCTAAACTCACATTTGGGCCATCCAGCTACCTCGGGGTTGTTCCTCCCGATCTCTAGAATCTCAGCGGTCCCAGCGTCTATTCCTCGTGCGCGGTAGTAATCGTCCATGTTCATGACGAATGTCGAGTATGTCGAAGCTTTACTTTAATCTATAAAAGTATCTCTGCACTGTGCTTGTTCTCTGGTCTTTAAAAGTATGAATAAATTAAAATTCGCGCTTCCTCAAGCAGGAAGTTCGTCGAATAAATAGGCTCGTGGCTCAAGCATGCAGCATCTCGGGAATACTGCTTCAGCCACGTTGTCCCCTGGTTTTGAGCCGCATCATTTCTGTTAGAAATATGGGCTGTGCTGCGTTGATCTCTGTACCTGCGTACTTATGATCACGCTGCCCCTATTTCCCCTATTACTCTGTACGCTCTCTCAGATAGAATTCTACATGCTTTTCTATCAATTTCTCGCCAGTGAGAAAGCCACAGAAACCCTGCGACTCGCTTCACCCAAACAAAGGCCAAGGCTGGTGCCTTCTCATAAGAACAGCTTGCAGGTTAAGCAATCTCGAGCTCTCCCACTCCGAGCCATACCAATTTTCCGCCAGCCTTTTATTCCCCAATCCTAAAATTCGAGTCTACGCAATGGATGTCAGAAAGAATCTCTTTGGCGCGGCAGGAAACTATGGACGAGGACCAGCTCCTGTACCTGCTCATGGAGACGATGCACCACCCTCCAGTCACTTTTCTAGCCCCTCTGGTCCAACCCCACCACAAAGAGTGCCTGTTCCAAGAGGTCTGGCTTCTCCGGTTGGAAGGGTAACTCTCAGTATGGCGAAAATTGAAGACAGAACACTGGGAAACAGATACGTCTTTGACAACCTGTGAGCATATCTTTCAGTCAGGTGAATTATTCAATACTAATCGAAATTTCAGCTGTGCGGTATCCCCTTCCGACTTCCCTCCTTCTCCAGATGGATCAGACCTGTAGATTTTGATAAATGGCCAACAAGTATTGACTGCAAGGCCTCTTCGGGGCTTCCAGCCTGGCACTATCAGCTTGTCGGACCCTCAACGAACTTGGTTCAATATTGGAATGATGGACCGCATAATTGGAGAACCATACGATCCATTTTCTCAGGGGGGTCATTGCTACTTGGTGGCTCTTGACGTGGAGGTGGGCTTTGCTGCTCGGACAAAGATCATGGAGACACCCTTTGATCAAGATGTACTGAGCGAGATGTTCAACCAGCGCTATGAGAACCAGATCTTTGCTCCTGGGCAGAGGCTTATCATGGACTTCAAAAATGTTCCGTTGGCTTTCATGGTACGAACCGTTCAGCTAGTCGATCTAAGCATGGCAAACGGAGACCCAACACCTACTGTCAGCGCTCCCCAAGCCAGAGGCATTCTCACCAAACAAACGATGATCACATTCTACAAAGATGCCAAGTCACCTATCAAGTTGAAGGGATCAGCAAAGCGGCCGGCCGCTAACTCCATTATTGCCCCTGATTTCAAATTTGAGGATATGGGAATTGGCGGCTTAGATACAGAGTTTGGCGCCATTTTTCGAAGAGCTTTCGCTTCTCGAATTTTCCCTCCGGGCTTGATAGAGAAGCTAGGTATTCAACACGTCAAAGGTATTCTACTTTTTGGACCTCCTGGGACTGGGAAAACGCTTATTGCGCGTCAAATTGGGAAGATGTTGAACTCTCGACCACCCAAAATCATCAACGGTCCTGAAGTACTCAACAAGTTTGTTGGACAGTCGGAAGAGAACATCCGAAAGCTCTTTGCTGATGCAGAAAAGGAGTATAAGGAGAAAGGCGATGAGAGTGGTCTTCATATCATTATTTTCGATGAGTTAGATGCAGTGTGCAAGCAAAGAGGCAACGGGAGTGGTGGAACTGGCGTCGGAGATAGTGTGGTCAATCAATTGCTTTCAACAATATCCTTCTGATCGGAATGACCAATCGTTTAGATATGATCGACGACACGCTTTTACGACCTGGCCGTTTAGAAGTTCACATGGAGATTTCCCTGCCAGATGAAAGCGGCCGGGCACAAATCCTGAAGATCCACACTTCCAAAATGAAAGACAACGATATAATGGATCACGATGTGGACGTTCTCGAGCTCGCCACCCTTACCAAGAACTTCTCCGGAGCCGAAATAGGAGGTTTAGTCAAATCTGCTTCCTCATTCGCATTCAATCGACACGTCAAAGTTGGTACTGTAGCAGGCGTTAGCGACGACATCGAAAATATGAAAGTCAATCGCAGTGATTTCATGAAAGCGCTAGATGAGGTCAAACCTGCTTTCGGAGTCTCGGAAGAAGAACTCGAGACTGCTATGAGAGGCGGTATCTTCCATTTCAGCCCTCACGTTGAGAATATCCTCAAAGATGGCCGTCTCTTTGTAGACCTTGTCAGAACAAGCAAAACAGCCTCTCTCTTGTCTGTTCTTTTGCATGGTCCCCATGGATCAGGAAAAACCGCTTTGGCAGCTGCTATAGCAAAGGAATCCCAATTTCCCTACGTCAAACTCGTTTCCGCCGAAAACATGATCGGGTTCGGCGACATGCAAAAAATTCAATATCTAAATAAGGTATTTCAAGACGCACATAAATCCCCTCAGAATATCATCGTCATAGACAACATCGAACGAATCATTGGATGGACTCATATTGCTGCTACCTTCTCTAATCCAGTTCTCCAAGCAATCATGGTCCTCATAACCAAACAACCCCCAGCAGTACGTCTTTCCCTTCTTTTATCCCATCATTTTTACTAAACATTTTCTGCAGGGCCGACGTCTCCTAATCCTAGGCACAACCTCACAACGCTTAGTAGTTAAACAACTCGACCTCCAACAAATTTTCAACCGCGAGCTCGCAGTCCCCGCCGTGAACAGCTATGCCGAACTTGGGCGGATTCTACAAGAAATCCAAGCCTTTGACTCCCAAGGCGATTTAGCAGAGTCTCTTCATGAGCTGAGAGATAGAACGGGACTGGATGTGGTTGGAGTTGGTATTAAGAAGGTTTTGCTTGCAATTGGCGAAGCGATACAGGAGGTTGGGAATGTTTCTGGGAGGTTTGCGGAAGTTATGGGGTTGCAGATGGACAGCTCGAGGGAAAAAATGTCCGAGTGGGGTGTGGAGTTGATACAATGAGATATTTTCTCAACTTGTCTCATCTTTGTTAATCATTTTCTAACTCGAATTCATCATTTTCCTCTCATTGTTCACAATCCAAACGAATTACGGCGATGCGTCGTCTATTTCCTCTTCCACTGCTAACACCACTGCCTCTTGCATCTCTCTCTCTATCTCCACTTCTCTCGATTCGCCCCTCGTCTACAACTGTCGTATCAGTAAACAGCTCGGCAGAAGGAAATTCGCACCATGGTCGAGTTTATGCGGAAGGGAAGACGCGCTGAGTATGTGGTTGGGGCGAGGCGAAAGAAGTGAAAGGGGATATGGTGTGGATTTGGTGGAGGACGTCGGAGGAATTGGCAGGTGTTGTTAGAGGGGTAAGTGGATGAGACAGGGCAGAAGGAGTGTTTCACGATAGGTTAAGACAGTTGTGGGTAGGTACTGAGGAGGGACACAAAACAATGCATAAATGACTTGAAATTTGATAAATGCTTAGAAAACAAACACTTCCGCATTGGCAGAATAGGCGAAAGGCAAAATTCCAAGGGTTTCTCCCTCAACCGCTCAATTGAGGAATGCTGCTTCTGACCCTTGATGCAGCGATCGCCAGAGCGTCATGGCTGAAGATACTATTGACCAGGCTGAACCACATATCCGTGTGAGGAATTGGTCGGTAAGTGGAGATATTCTGAGGTCGGCGGTTCAAACTCTGGTACATTTGAGAAAGCCTTTGAAGGGCCATTCCTAATACTCGACAGCTGGCAAGGCTTCTGTGGCCGAAGAAGAGTTTCTGGAGGCATAGTGCTGTGTATTACCGAATGACTGTCGGGGAATATTGGTGATCAGGCTGGGGGTGCGTATTACCAGTCTCCAGGCTGGTGGCCAGGGTTGGAGATTGTCGATGGCGAGGAGGGGAAGTCCCAGCAAATGCTGAGCGTCGCTTTTGTCTCTTTGCGGGTCGTAGATCCTCATCGTGCGTATTGCAGATGTAAAACAGTCCTTAGCCAGCATGAATTGTCGCCTAGCTTTGCTTTCCTAACCCACCCCCCAATTCTTCACCAGCCTTAGCCAATGTCATACAGTAGTGCTTGAGCTTCATTACATCGAATTAAGATATTTCTGCATGTTATCCTTCTGTACCTGAATTTAATTGCTCAACCCCCCCCCCCCCCCCCTTTTTTTTTTCCCCCGGCCTCTGCAGCTCTTCGATACGGGCGGCGGTGATTTTATTTGACATCTTACAATATCAAGTAGTTTGTAAAATCATGTGATGTGATTGTTTCAATTTGACAGGTGAAGGGTTTTGTTCTCTACTGTACCGCACCAACTACCACGCTACCCAACGTGTCTCGACGCCAATGTCCACGAAGCACAGTCTCGTGCGCCCGCTTGCAGATTTGAGTAAGTTCCAGATTTCAACCTCATACCGGACATATGGTAAGTCTTTCGTCTTGTCTTGTGCATCGGATCTCTAATAAGCACGTTATATAAGCAGGATCTAGCCATTACAGGACCTGGAGAAGCCACATATAGAGGGGCGGTCGAGTACGGCGTTATTGAATCCAAGGGCGAGACAATATCTGGCGGAGCACCAGGGCTTGTTGAACGCTTGCCGTCCGGCGACGTGGTCAAATCACCATGGCCAGACTCACGAGCAGCCGATTGTCGTAGAGATATGAGGACCGAGAACCAAATATACAAAAGACTGGGCCCTCATCCCCGCCTCGTAAGGATGATTAACTGGGATCCCGACGAGTGCTCCCTTACTATGGAGTACATGTCAAATGGCTGCCTTCAAGATTACCTCCTTGCACACAACGACAAGATATCTACGACACAGCGTCTCCAATGGATACTAGAGGCGGCCGAAGGACTACAACTTTCACATTCCGCGAACATTCTTCATTGCGACGTGGAACCCAAGAACTTTTTGCTAGATGCAGACCTTGGCCTTAGGATTGCGGACTTTAGTGGCTCGTCGTTCGAAGGCTCGCACGCATCGGCATGTGCAAGCATGAGATTTTTACCACCTGAATTCAATCTGCATCGCATGCCGACAGTTGAGGATGATTTGTACGGCTTTGGCTCTACAATCTACAGTATTATGGCTGGCCAATATCCTTTTCAAGAGTTGCCCAGTGATGAAGTCGAAGGGCTTTGTAAGGACCACGAGTTCCCCGACGTGACGGGAATACCTTGTGGAGAGATAATTGAGCGGTGCCGGCGTTGCGGATTTGTCTCTGCTCAAGAGATATACGATATAATTCAAGCAGAAATACTATCTTGTAAGATTGCTATTCAATAGCTCCTACATCGAGCTAATGAGTGCTTGCCAGGTCACAATCTGGAAATATCCTAACTATATGCCCAAACCATACAAACACCCCTTTGAGCTCGGTCGATGAGGGTTGTCTGCTTTCTTTAAAAATGTGTGTTTTGCCGTGGCTGTCGCATCATTTGACAAGGTGAGTTGTACTGTGCATGTAACCTCATGGTGCGTAAGTTCGTGGTTGCCTAAAGTCCCATGCATGCAGCTTGCTGCAATGGATTGTGCCACATGCTGGTAGGCCCCTTTTTGTCCAAAGCAGTGATGCAAGGGCAAGAATCGCTTCAGAGCATGCTCTGTGCCTATGCATAAGACGAGCCAGAATCCGATGCGGGACGAGCAGCTAAGAACCGATCAGGATCAGGCCAGAGTCGTTGTTTCCAGCGAGACTGAGTCTTTCATCGGGCCCGTCTGTTCCACAGCAATCCCCTCGGCCTCGGCTTCTCTCTTCTTGGCCTCTAGAGCTTGTAGATCCAGCTTATATTGGCTCAAGTCCTCCATTTTCATCCTTATGAACTCCTCAACTTCTGTCTCGTTTGGAATACCAACATCCGCAAGCCCCCTCTCGTCGAGAAGAGGTTCGATATTGGGCCATAGCACTTCTTCATCAAAATTAAAAGTTTCGCGGATCAGTTCATTGAACCAGAATTTCCCGTCTTCCATAGATTGCCGCATCAGAATTGACATCTTCTGGTCCGCCGGAACTTCTTCGTCCATATCTATTTCCCTCTGCGCTTCTGCCTCCTCCAAGGACTTGAGGAATATCAGGAACTTCGTCTGGTAGCGAGCCTCATCAGAACTAGTCGAGGAGGTCGGGTTTTCTAATATCAGCCAGGATGGCGGAGAGAAGAGAAACTGATATGGGCCAGCATAAGTCCATTCCCAGTCAACCACCGCAACAATTTCCAAGGTACAGTATCCTCCTTAACGAGAATGTTTCCAGGCCGGAAGTCGTCGCAAATTAGTTTGAAGGGACCAGAGTCGTAATTATTGGAGACGAAGTGAGGCGCAATGCTTTTGACTCGTTGGCGCAGGCAGTATTTGTGGCGAGCATCATCGACATCGTCGATAGAATTCCTTTGTTCGTGTAGATGCGTAGTGTTCTGCTGGACAAGCCGGTCCACATATTCTGTGACGGTTTGCAAAGGTTCTGACAAATGATCTAAGTGCATATATAATCAGTAGGAGCGCGCCTAGACTACATCTCACATAGTTCTTACCGTCCACTCGCACATATCCACCTCTCTCTATTTCATTCATTTTCAGAGTCATTGGCGCAGACGTAATTGGCCAGGAAGTTGTGCCACCTTCAAGCCCGACCAAGGATGGAGCCCCAATTTTATCGAAGTTGTGCATTGACAGTTCTAAGAGGATTTTGGCGATTTGGCAATAGATCGTATGGAGTGTCTCGTCGCTGATATCTTTACGCAGAACAGGTCCCCATGACGGTCGAGGAAGCTCTTCCATGACGGTGCTGAGCGGTACACCATCGATCCATTCTTCGATGATGAAAGGGCCCATTTCAGAAACGTGGTTGTCGGCAGCCATACCGAAAGCTATGACTTCTGGAACTGGAATGAGAGTCTTTTCTTTCAAAAATCTCATGACAGCAACTTCGCGCCGAACCTTTTCGTCGGGGTACATAACTTTGCCGGCAACTGGAAACCGTACCGCCCACTCTGTATCGTCATGGAATACTACCTTGAAGCACCAGTTGAACGATCCATTATTCACCTTCACACAGATGCATTCATCGCCATTCCTGTACTTTGAAGCTACCTTCTCGACCCCTTGTGTGTTGTACTCTCTTAAATGATGGAACCAATTCTCTACCATAGACTCGTGTATCTGGCTGACCTCGTCGGAATCCATGTTGTTGAAAAGAAAGTGTTTCTTGGATTAGCAGAAATCAAGGGATCGTCTGAGAACCTAAACCAGGAAACTTTGGAGAAGGACAAGTAAATGTGGTCAGTGTTTGTGAGACCGAACCTCGCATGAACTACGGAGGCCGAATCACTGTCAGGCTGCCCGGGCACCAATCAAGCACAACTCCCACGTGATTTGAACCCAGACCTACACCGACTATACATTTTGACAACTGTTAGTTCTTCTCAATCCAACTTATATATGGGGTTTTATTGATCAGTAAATGGGGTTTTCAAAATCGTGCATCTAAAGTTACCCCGGTCCGCATTGCAACCCCCCCCCCCCCCCTTCAAACCTCTTGCAAGAATTTATTTCAAGCTCTTCTGCTAAGCCGAACGAGCAGGAGTAGATATCTTTGAATCTCTTGACCCTTGGTTCACTACACACGGGAAGATTCTCCAAAGACGGACGAGCTATGGTAGTCACTTAAATTAAAAGACGTTAAGTTAAGTTGCTGTTCCTTTAAATGAGAATGTAACTTGTGTGGTGTACCGTTCCCTCCACATCCTAATTCCTGCTCATACAATTTACAAGAGAAAACTCTATTTTCCTAGCTCTTCTCAAATTCCAAACCGTGTCAAATGGCTGTTGCCGATTATCTGTTTGCTGTCATATCACACCAAATGATTCGTGCTAGCCTGCCCGTATTACAGAGAAATGAGGAAACTCTGGCAGAATAGACAAGTGATGAAGCAGGAGTGGATACCATAGCCTCGTATCATACGCATTACCAATACGACAGACTTTTACACTTACAGCACTAGATGTAGACTGTCCCTGTGATGGCTTCATCCGGTCTTGCGATTGTGGTCACACAGAGAAGAAGCCGAACCAGCCTCAAGCTTTTATGGTCACTGTACAGGGAGAGCAAGTTGGATCCTGACATCTTACTACCTCCTCCGACAGTCACAGAAGGTGAATGCTTCAAGCCACTATAAAGTTTCCAGTTCGATGCGCAGACGTGAGCTCGATACCGATCTGCATTCGTGGGTGACGTTCGGTATCCCCTCAAGCGGCATTTCGGTTGCCACTTTTAGCGCCTTGGCGGCCATTTCCCCCACCAAAAAACGAGGGGATTCAGACTTCTACCACAACATCTCTATTCTAGGTTATAATACCGGGCAAAGCAATCGCTATCCTTACATAGGGAGACCATACAGACTTTACAGCCAAAAATAGACCTTTTCCTACACCCGGATCCCTTAATATTTGGTGGGATATTCGCTGAAAGCTCCCCCAAAACCTTCCTCCGGACTACCCGGGAAATACCCTCCTCTTTACATACTACACACCCCCTTTACGTCTCCATACAGACCAAAGAATGCTCTAACTCCATACTATCTTCAACTAAAGAGATTACAATTAATTTGCGCTTTTGGCGGCCCTCCGTACCAATTCTAAAACAGTTAGTAATAATCTCCGTCCTGAAAGCTACTTGATCAGTCCATTTCTCTGCCCTAGGCACGTCTAAATAAAAACTAAGTAAGTAGGCGTTTATAATAGCTGTATCTTCTAACCACGTAGCCAAAGATTGATGACCTCCTCGTCGACACAGCGTTTCTAGCGAATTTAGCTTTTTAAGTTGATTCCCTCTGTCTACAGCCCCCATTTAGTAGTTATATAAGTACTAGTACTCAGGAATCACAAGCCACGCAGTTGCGTTTGGTCCGAAAGGTACTCGTGAGGTTTTGGCCAAAGAGGAGGTCTCTGAAGGTCGCTTACGGAGGCACTCTACCTCCCTCTAAGCGTCATTCTCGGTAGACAGCGAGAGTACTAGAGCATTGTCTTTCCACGCTATCATATTAACTTTTCCGTCTTCGGTAGATGCAATCTCAAGGGTTCCCCAGGGGACTTAGTCTTTCTTAGCATCCCAAGCCTTCAGGTCAGCAAAACGTTTGAGTATTCCACTCTTAGCTGTGCACGTGCCTGTGGCCCCCCAACCTCGCTCTCTACCGTACGTCAAGAGCTTGATATTCCTAAATAAGTTGTCAAGGTAGACGCAGTGGCCTTTGCCATGGCTAGGAAGCCGGTCCATAAGGTGCGCTACCACGGCCAAAGAGGTATTGGTTCCCAAAGCCTTAGGTTAATCGATTTTCCATGGACCAAGTCTACCTCTTGCTGGATCACTCTTTCTAGTCCCTTTCCGGTGGTAAACCCAATCAAAAAAGTAGCCTTAATCAGCCAGGACCCAGACTTTATATCCCCGATTAATAGGTTTCCCCGGAATCTTTAAAGTATCATAAGACCGGCCCTGAAAACGTACCATGGCCTCATCCACAGCAACGTTCTTTCCAGGGGACCATAGAGCTCGGGAGGTTTCCAAAATATAAGTATTCAAGGGCTCCAACTAAAGATCTATTAGAAATAGGTCCGGATCATTAAAAACAAGGCTTACTCGGTCAAAAACAGCTTGAAACTCATGTTCCGGATCATCTGCACATAGCCGAAAAGCTGTATATATGGCTTCATACCTCCGTAGGCTCATAACCTCAGAAACCGTATGCCTTAGCCATAAAGGTGTCCCTGCTTTCCAGAAGGACCGGATGTCGTTTTCAGCGTGTATTCCCATATAAATACGAATCCCTAGGTAGCCATAGACCTCGGGTATAGTTACAGGCTTCCAAGCCCGAATCCGGGCATGCTTAGATATATCATTTACATCCGTACGAGCCTATATTTACCTATCTTTCCGTGCATTCGTATAATTACATATTACCCGGATCTGATCCTCCGGGAAAAATAAGAGAAATAGCCCCCAGGCGTCGATAGGTAATATATAAGGTAGTAGGGTTATTTGCGTTAAAAAGGGGGGTAAATCCATAGGTATAAAGGTCGCATTAGTCTCTGGAACTGGGGGCAAGTTAGGCCGTGTAGTGGCAGGGTCCGTAGAATCAGCGACAACGTTTTGCATTGTGTTTAGTGGGGATTTGTATAAGGAATAATGATAATTATTTAGTTTGTTTACGTGGTTTGTTTACTCTCACTTTAGTAGGGAACCCGCCAAGACGCTAAAAGTGGCTCTACCGCTTGAGGGGATAGTGAGCAGATATTCATCAAAGAGTCAGCCGATCGCAGCTATATATGGATCTGTCAAACTTACCCGCAACTGAAACCCCTTTCAAGCTTTTAAACCATCAAGTAGATTCCTTTTCATAGGTCCTCTCGGGAGTCGAGATTGCGATTTGCATCCTCGAAAGGCTTTGGCTCTGAAAGGAATGTGGAATGAAGTGAGACTAGGACAAACAAACAAAGAAATCGAGTCTCACACTCAAACAATACCTGTTGATCCCCAGCCGCCGAGAGGCGGGCTTACATGCGACTTTCAGTTCCTCAACAAAGGGACAAAGGAACAAAGGAACAAAGGAACAGAGTTTCGAGAAGAAAAAACAGAGTATTCATTGCAGATTCAAGAACTAGGCATTTCCACCAGGGACCATATTTAGCTAGAACCGACACCATTCATTCTTCATTACCCATCGCCCATCGCATTAAGACTCCGAACTATCTCTATTTGGAAAGATACGAGAAAAAGACTGAGGAGACAACCACAAAATGTGCAAAGGGGTAACCACAACCATGAGCTGCGGCCACCGCCTCCGACACTACACATCACGTTGTCAGTCGTCCGTAGACGCCAAGAAACTCTGCGAAGAGCCTGAAGGCCCAAAACAAAGTATCAACGATTCGTGCGCTGATTGTCATGCCCCGTATGCCATATACGAGATTAACAGATACCACGACGAGTTGCACCATAAGCTCATGGAATCCATGAGGCGTGCGCAGACGAAAGAAGAAGTGCTGGCGATTCAGAGGGAGGTTGAGAAAGCGCATGCACTAAGAGGGAGCGAATTGAGAACTGCGAGTCTGTTGAAGTGGAATGGGGATGTGGTTTGGATACCAACTGATGTAAAAACTGATAAATAAATGTAAGATCCATGAATTTGGCTTTGAAGCGTACAGGAAGTTGATTTTGGATCGTGATAGTTTGACGGCGTGAAAATCAACAATAACCGAACAACGGCCTCCGTCAAGCGTCGACGACGACCAACCGATGTTGGCTAAAGAGACCGGGAGAATCGAAGACCCGGGCTCATTCCGCTCGGTGGACTTCCCGTGCATTGTTCAGCGCCGCAGACTTCAGCACTCCGTGTGTCTTTGGTTGCCTCTGCCCTTCTGCCCAGCATCTTCAACCCGAGCTCTCGTGTCTTCCTTCTGCGCCTTTCGAGCAGCCTCTTGAGCCTTGTCCATGGCTCTCTTCGCATCCCTATATTCTTTCATGCGTCTCTTCCCAAGTGAGCCATGTCTTCGTCTATCATCTGCGTTCCGGAGCAGAGGAAGTTGAATAATGGCAGAGAAAGTATCGAAAACCTTCTGGATCGGCACTTCATGACGCTCTGCAACTTCCGCGAAAGGAAACAATTCTTGGCAGGTTTCAGCGATGTCCACAATCCTAGATAATAAGCCTGGTTAGCGTGGGGGGTTTCTGGGTTGGTATATCACATACAGATTTGGAGAGTGTTTGCGGCCCAACCGTGCCTTCGGTATCTGAAAGGAGGTAACACGTGGGCTAAAACGCTCATCGGGTGGTGAAGAAACCGGACTGGCAGCTTTTGCCGGTGGGATACCAATAGCCTGTGATTGTGTTTCAGAATCGACTCTCTGGGACCTCATGATATTGGACTGATGTGAACGCCCGGCGTGATTGACCCTTTGCTGGACAGCTTCGCTCGCCCTTCCAATAAGTTCATTGGCACTGGAGATTGGATGCCTCATATGAGACTGGCTATTGGCACTCTGAATTGGAGCTACCGGCAAATTCGAAGCTCTTGGCCAGGGTGGAACCGAGTAGAGAGAAGGTTTCCGTAGCATGTCATACGATTGTGCGACCCGGATGTTACCGCGCGGAAGGATTGGAGGCACCGATGAGTGTGAATGACTGGCATGGACTCTTGGACGAGGAGGTGCTACCGGAGGTTGTGTGTGGGGGGTGTTCATATTGTTCAATGCTAAGGTTCCTGGGGGAGGAGGTGAAGCATGGGGGTTTGAGTGCAGTGCAGATGATCGTGACTCCTGGAGAACCTGATCGCCACTGCCTGAAGAGTGGTGGCTTTGAATAGGCGGAATCCGATTTTGATGTGGCATTGTGCCTCTAGGTTGGCTACTGTGCTGAAGCCAAGTCTCACTTTCTCTCGGTTGCTCGAAGCCGTTGTTGGTTGACGATTGGTGATGTGGTGAGCTCGTTGATACATCGGCATCCGAACCCGAGAGATCCATCAGAATAGGCAATTGTCGAGTGAGAAACGACCGACTTTTGTCCACGTCGTCAAGTGTTCCACACCCGATACTTGGCCATACTGTGGATACTGGAAGATGTTGGTCCGAGCCAACCATATCAAATTGATTTGAGCTGTTTTGAAGGGTGGGAAACGGCGGCGAGGTTGCTGTTGACGCTGGAGTGGTTCGAGGAGACGCTTGCACAGATTGGCGGAGGTAATTGAGCCTTGAACACCTCTCATCAAAGTCATCATCCTGCTTGCGCTTCGTTGAATCTGGATCCTCCGTGTGTAAAGGTCTCCATGGGATGCTAGATAAGGGCCGAGGCTCCAAGGTAGGTAGGGACTGATCCCAACAAGCCGCTGAGTCCATCAACGAGGGAATCTCTGAAGATGGAATCCCGCAGTAGCTCGGTTCCGCAAACCACGGATATTGAACGCTTGAGACACCATTGTTCGGAGTACATGGGATAGATAGGGCCGAACCTACTCGTCCTGATGGGTATTTGTTCTCTTGCAGCTGGGACAATTCCATGCGCTGAACCACATAGGTGCTTTCTCGTCGGGGTGGTTCTTGTTGTGCCACATGAAGTATCTTTGGACTTTGACTGGCGTTGGTTGGAGGTCCACAGACCTGGCTGAATGGAGATGCTGCGTGAGTAGACTCGAGCCTATTGCCATGAGGAGAAGCTTTTGGAGTGGTGCAAATATTCTCAAACCTTCTCCGTCTCTTCTTCCGTCGCCTCGGAGCACAGAAGATGATCTGCACATCATCATCTTCTTCGGTGGCCGGAGAGCCAGCATGTACACCATCCATGGCTGAGGTACTCTGTTGGATATTGTCATCACTGCACACTTGTGATTCAGTTGTAGCCTCATTTTGTATTGAATCTGCCTCTGCTTGGATTTGGACCGGGGAGGCTGTTGGCGAAGAACATTGGGTAGCTCCAAGAAGCTGAATGTGCCCAACTTGAGTCATGATGAAGCAGTGATTCTGACAAGCTAAACGAAAAAGCAGAAAAACGAGAAGACAGGGACATGATGGCAAAGATATAACAGTTGACCAAAGGATGTGCAGAAAGATGTCCTTTCAAGAACATCATTATGGGATGCTGCAAAATTACTTGAAGAACCAAACACATATCAAAGGGATTTGTCTGTGACTGCACTTGATTGACGTCCATTGACATCCATTGACAGCTGCTGCTGTTGCTGTTGTTGTCAGACATTTGAATACATCTAGGGAGAAGTCTAAAGGCGACGAGTGAATGACAGATGGAAAAGAGAGAGAGAGAGAGACGAGGAAGCTGGGAAGAAAAGAGGACAAGGCTGAAGTCTATCGGCAGTCACGTGCATGACATGGGTTGTTTTAGCGCGCCAGGCTACCACCCCGCGATCCAACAGCTCCAGCTCAAGCTCCAGCTCCTCAGGATCTCGGGCACTTTGACTTCCCAAATACAAGAAAAGTACGAACAACGAATTCTCATTGAACAAGCAAGTGTAGGCACTACATACAGGCTTTTCACAACCTCTCTCTGCTACAAGGCCAACCAAGCAAACATGGCTGTCGAAAGCGCCCCAAACCCTCTCATCTCGACTCAAAAGTCCTCGGACACCAGCCTCCAGGTTGCTCTGCATCCACTGGTACTTCTCACAATCTCCGATTATATCACAAGACATACGCTCCGCCAGCAGAAAGGACCAGTGGTGGGCGCTTTATTGGGCCAACAAAATGGCAGGGAGATTACCATCGAGCATGCTTTCGATTGTCTTCTTCAGCAGGTTGATGGAGAAGTTATCCTGAGTCAAGCCTGGTTTGAGGATCGATTACAACAAAGTCAGTCACATCTGTTTATACAAATCAAAAAACTTTACTAACATAAGTCCATTCTCCAGTGAAAGATGTACACAAAGTTCCTGCTCTTGACCTTGTCGGCTGGTACACTATTCTCCCAACTTCCGGACCACAACCAAACCACCTCCCAATACACAGACAGATCCTACAGTCATACAACGAATCTGCCATCCTCCTAGGCTTCCACCCAACCGCAGTTCTTGAGACCTCAGCTGGCGGCAAGCTACCTTTGAGCATCTACGAGAGCAACTTCGAGGCTGATGACACGACTGTGGACAATGGAGAGGACAAGGAGATGAAAGATGGAGAGCCACAACTGGCACTGAAATTCAAGGAGCTTCCATACAGCGTGGAGACTGGAGAGGCCGAAATGATCAGTGTTGACTTCGTTGCTCAAGGTGGAGGAAATGCTACGGCTGTGGAGAGCACTTCGAAGAAGCCATCACAAGGCAAGAGTGAGCCAGCAGACAAAGGCAAGGGGAAGACACGGGCAACCAAGGGAAGTGAAGACTCAGAGACAAGCAAGGGTGACGACTATCTGTCTCGGGAGGACGAGGAGCTGATTGCTTCTCTCACGGCCAAGGCGAACGCGATAAAGATGTTACACTCGCGGATCAACTTAATTGCGGTTTACCTGCAGAACCTACCCCCATCCTACGTCTCCAGTACCGTCCCCGAAGGCGCCGAATCCAGCGACAAGCAGTATACCCCGGTCAGCCACTCGATCCTTCGATCGATTCAGGCGCTGCTCGGCCGCTTGAGCCTCCTCATCCCAGCAGACAGTGCTGCATTCGAGCATGAGCTTATGTCCGAACAAAACGACGTCAACCTTGTGTCGCTGTTGAGCACCATCACCCAAAGCATCAAGGATGTCAGAGAGGCGGGTCGGAAGTTCGCCATCGTTGACAACCAGAAGTCGTTGAAGTTAAAGCCGGAGAGAGGTGGTCCTCAGGGATGGGGAAACAACTCGTTTAATGGAGGAGTTATGGGCGTTGGAGATCTGATCTCATGAGGAAATCAGGGCTGGAGGCATCACGATTTGCATTTTACTGGCGTCTAAAGGGGAGTACTCGAGTGGGCAATGACAAACCACGGCGTTCTTTTACAACGATCATGAAGACAAGACGAGACGAGATGAGCAAATGAGAATACCATTATAGAATCCGAATCATGAGTGCAATCTACTTCCTGGGTCGGCGCTATTTGTTTGTTTCTTTCCAACACTTTTTTTCTCCTCTAAAACAGAAACCCTCCCTAGACATGAAAAATAAATTAAGAATAGAACGGAATAGGTCACCCCTGGCTGCCAGCAGATCTCTATACGACGACGACGTCGACAACAACAAGAAAGGCCATAACCATCACCCTATGCCTCGATGACAACTTTGATCACCAAATTCCCATCATCATCGACCGTCCTCCCAGCCAACTCAAAAGCCTTCTTCGCCTCCGCAAGCCCCTTAAACTTATGCGTAACCATATCATCCAAACTGGGCAATTTCATAGCTCCCTTCCCAGCCAGGAGTCTGATGCCCGTCTGGTAAGTATTTGCATACCTGAAAATACCCAGGATGTCAACTTCGCGCAGATGAGCAGCGGAGAGAGGAACGGTCTGAATGGGCGTCCCCATACCGACCATGATGACTTTGCCGCCGGGTTTGGTGGCGTAGAGGGAGGTCTGCATGCATGCTTCTTTGCCGGTGCATTCGAATGTGACATCGACGCCGTCGTCTTCGTCTTCTTCCAAGGCGGCCATGTCCGGGCGCGCGACAGAGAGGACGTCGGCTGCTACTGCTTTTGCGCCGTCGAGGCGGTCGCTGATGCTGCTGTAGCTACTTAGAGGCGTCATTGCACCGTCTGAGCTGGCTGGCGTTGAGGTCCCGGATGTGAAGATGGAGGAGGAGGATGCACTGGAGTGGAAGGGTTTGGGTACGACATAGCCGTGGGTAGCGAAACCCTTTGAGATGGCGTAGTTCACGCGTCCTTCGTCAACGTCCATGATGGTCACGAAGGTGCAGCCGGATTGGCGTGCCATTGCTGCGACGAGCAGCCCGACGGTGCCAGCACCGATAACGAGGGCCGTGGAACCAGGTGCTGGAGCAGCGCGATTCAGAGAATGGATAGCGACGGACAGAGGCTCGAGGAGAGCTGCTGCGTCGAAAGAGACATGGTCTGGGATTCTAGAAGGTCTTGTGTTAGCCAATTGCGTGGTTACCCGATCGACTGTGTAACATAGACGTACTTGTGGCACCAGATCGCTGGATGATTGATCCTCTCCTGGAGAGTTCCCTGGAAGTGAGGCACGCTCTTCGCACTACTTCTGAATCTCATTTTCTTGCACAGATTGTATCTCCCTTTCCTGCAAATCGTACATTGTCCACATGGGATGCCGACTTCGAGAGCAACTCTGTCGCCAACAGAAAAGCCATTGACTTGAGGCCCAATGCCCACAACTACACCAGAAGATTCATGGCCAAGTGACAGAGGTGCACAAGCACACAGGTCGCCATTTGCGAATTTCTTGTAGTAGCTGACATCTGATCCGCAGATTCCCGTGGCTTTGATCTGGATTTGAAGCTCGCCTAGCGCAGGTTCCTCGATACTTCGTTTTTCCTAAACAGAGGTCAGGGGTATGATCTTATATGTATCTCGGGGTGCGGGGAAAGCCGTTGCGTACCAATTTTACCTCGCGGGGTCCATGTAAGACAGACGCCAGTACGTGGGTCGTTGGCTTCGAGGGGATGGAGTGGGAGTGGGATGTAATCATGATAGGACTCGGGTCTTCCGCCATTGGAGCCATCTTGATCCTTCTAAGACAGGCACGAAAACTTTAGTCAAAGGCGTCAAAAAAAGAAATATAATTTTGCGGGGTTACTGGTTCCTCCACGATGAAGATGATGGGGGGTACGTGGGGGTTCAAATAAGTCCTTGAAGACCCCCTATTCCAAGCTAATCTTTCAGACCGACTTTCCATGATGATTAGGGTCGATGACTGTCAAAGGGATTTGCCAGTTAGAAGGCAGCTTGTAATCTCGACGATAGAAAAGGGTTCATAATCATAGCAGGGAAGGGCCATCGATACATGGATATGGATGCAGGGTGCTGGGTGCTGGGCACTGCTGGGGCAAGGCAGGCATGGATGGCAGGCATGGATGGCATGGATGGGGTGGTGAGCGAGGTACCGCTGGCGCAGAGCTGCCAGAACCCTGCGACTTGCAGCATGTGTGTGACATGGGTCGGGCCCGGGCCTGCTTCTCCTTTTATCGGACCTATGGGACGACAGCGTGGTGATATAAGAGGCCGAAATGCTCTCGATGGCCCTTCTATAGCTCGTGGCGGTAGGCGTGGGATGCTACCTGGAAGTCCCGGGAGCTTGGGGACGAACCCCATACTTGTAACAATTTTGGATTCAGTCTCGAGGCTATTTTCCCACTGGCCGTCTACGGTCGCCGTGCAGTGAGTACCACCATGATTTTCAAACCCGGGGTTCCTTGGGAGCTCTGGGGACGACTGCGCTATGGTGAGCGGAGGCCGTTGTCCCGCAGCGGCTGGTCCAGACGCCTCCAAATCTCGACGAAATGGTCCCATTGGGGCCATACAGACGGTGGAGCTTCACGGCCGGCCGCATCGGAGGCATTATGGCTATAGCTGGGCGATATAATTTACCTAGGTAAGGTATCGTACAACCGCAGGCTTCTTATCGTTCGGCAATTCTTCCAGCACGTCGTCGTCATAACGTTGTACAACCAGTGTGCGACTTGATAACTATCTCAATCCACTTTGATGCGCGCTGTGCGGTGAGCTGGCAGTTGATCCCGAGCTGGGAAAACTTTGCCCATTTCACCGACAACCAGCCAAGGATCCGAAGGACGCAAGCTATTTCGGCCTATTTGCCAGAGAGAGTGGGCGAAGAACGGAGGGAGAAAGTGCCGCGGCTGAAAGTAGTTGGGAATTGCTGGTATTGCTGTGCTGAGCCTTGCTCCTGCTGGTCCGCTTAGGATATGTGCCCTAAGCACTGCAGCTCTAGGGCCCCACTGGGAGCGAGAAAATCCGATATATCAGAGTTCGAAGATCATAGCCATGGGAGTAGATAGCGATATGTCGCATTCCAACACCCATTGTTTTGTCTCTGACGTGGCCAGAGAGACAGAACGGCATGTGAAAAAAAAACCGATAAGGAGATGGAACGAGAGGCCATATCATTAGCGTCGCAGCGACCTAGGTATTGCACAGGAACTCATATAGGGCCTTCGAGTCCGCGAAATCAACTCATCCAGCTGCTGTGATTCACGAATTGGTATGTACTATCAATGTTACAGAGGGATGTGGGAATACAACGGGTGCCTTTGTGACCAGGATGGCTGCTGCATGCATACCACGTTCTCGGATGTGGCCTCGCTAGAACGACGAGGTCGCGAGACGAGCGGCTGCATTTCTGGCGTCGACTCTGTCCTCATCGTCCTCTTCCTTGACGTCTTTGAGCCCGCTAGCACTGGCGCCACTGAGGGCTCTAGCTCGGTTGGGAGCCTGGCCGTCTTGCTCATTTTCCTCTGGGACGTTTGACATGAAACTGCCTGATATGCTTCTGCTCAACACATCTGGGCGACGAGGGACACCTGACCCTACACGAGCCGGGAGGTTAGTAGGCGTTCAAATGGGGGAAGGAGTTGCGAGATAGATCGACTCCCCAGAAGAGGTTCCGGGGAGAAGATCCGGGGCTCGCGAAAATGTCCACAATGGGATTCTCTCGGATTAACTTACAGCTATCCCCGTTCTTCCCTTGACTGGTCGCCAAACTGGCTCTCCGTCCTACATTCTCCCTTCCTAGACGTGAAAGACCACCGGAAGAATCGATTGCCCGGATGTCGGGCCTGATGCTTTCAAGTGTTGCCAGCGTTCGTCTCTCTGCTTCGATCTCACGAATCACGTATTCCCGGATGCTGAGTCTCAAATCCGCCGCGGTCCGTGCAAACCATCGACGCTGCTCCTGCAGTAGATTTGCAGTCACCCGCTGCGTTTTACCCTGCAGATAGAGCTCGTTGCTTCGAGCTTCATCCAATGCGGAGATTGCTTCGTCGACCTTTTCCCGTCGAACAGATGAGCTAGCCTTCAGCCTATCCGCAGCGTTCAGTTTGCTTCGGGTTAATTGCTGGGACTGCAATAGCTCGCGCAAGAGAATGTGACGATTTGTGAGGGTCTCTTTGACGATGAATGCGTCTTGGGAATGATACTGCAGGGGGTCACCGATCGTTGTCGCCTCAGCAGTGGCTTGAGCGGCGTGGTAGTCTCCCGTGGTTTGAATAGTCTTTCCCAGCTTGCGATAAGCATTGGCAAGTCCTGAATGGGGCTCCTGTACGCTCATGGTACCAATCTTGACCCCGAAATCGGACTCTGCAAGTCCAACACCTATAATAACTGAGCAAATATCAAACTATACATGGCAAGTGCCACTTACCCCTTCGAGCCTTGACGAGCTTATCAACCTTATGTCCTGCATCCATCGCACCAAGGTAAAAGAGTTTCACAATGGGCCGTGCATCTTGTAGCTCTGGTGTATCATCTGGGGGCGGTGCGAATTGTTTGATGACTCTTCTCCGAACGCCCGTTGCTGGCTGCTTTCTCTTGAGCATCGGGCTGTATCCAAAGTCACTTTCGACGAAAAGAACCATCTCATCGTCTCTCATCAACACCTCGTTTGCGCAAACATAGTTCAGCCATCTTTGGAGGGATGCTTTCACACGAGCTTCGTCTTCGTCCGTACCAGCGCCAGCAGATGTCAACGCGGGAGGAACTGCCGGAACGAGGGCTTCTGGGTTTGAGGATACCAGGTGATCGGCGAGCTTGATAAATTCGGAGTGTGTTCGGCGGACATCTCGGAATTGGGTAGTTCTGAACTTGGGGAGATTGGTCTAAACAGTCAGCATTTTCGCATTAGGTACATATCCCAAAGTAGTATACGTACATGAATGTCAAACCTCAGAATCGGATCTTTCCTCCCAGTTCGCTCAAGGCCTGTAATCTTGGCTTGCAGTTTGTACTGGGGCGCTTGAGTTGGCTGCTGTTGTCGTGCATTTGAGTGATATCTTTGAGGCTCTGCCCTGTGAGGTTGTGCCTGATATTGCTGCTGTGTTGGCGCTTTCTGCTGCTGCTGGCCTGCAAGAAAGGGCTGCTGTTCGGTCTGGCTCCGGACCGATTCGGCGGTATCTGGCCTGTGACCATCACTCTCTGCCACAGACTCCGTTCCTGCGCTGCTCTCAGGTCTTTGGTATCCCCCTCTGCCTATTATGTCATCGTTTGAATATCCCGCACCTGGTGTGCTCGAGCTGTAGGGAGTTGGGGAAGGTGGAACGTCGCCGGAAGTTGGAAAGGAGCTTGTTCGCGCATGCTGCGGAGATGGCACTGGTGATGAACCCCAGGGCGATGTCCCAGCCGGGTTATCAGCATCGTGAATAGATGATGAATAGTCCATGGTTGTTTCAATCGCAAGCCCAGGCTTCTGTGAGTTGCGAACAGGCAGCTGGGTGAGGATGGGGCGGTCGCAGAGCTGTTCCAATGCGGGACTATATCCGTGGTGAGGATGGCATATGCGACACTGCCTTCGAATTATCGAGGCCCGGGTTGTTGCTGCAGAGAGAGCGAGCAACTGCGAGGTTTCTCGTGTTGGGAGGCAATCATGAAGCTTCTCAGTCAACAAGGCTTCCGTAGAGCGCGGGAGACATCCGGCAAGCGCCGAAGCGCTAAGCGAGCTATCAAAGTCAAAAGTCTCTCATCTAGACTTCAACCAACAAGATCAACATCAAAATATGAGGTAATGCGTTTACTAGCTTCAAAAAGAAGGTGTCAACTGTGGCATCAAAGACTTCGGCGTCTTTCTCTGGTCAATAAGCCGTATTCTTCTGGAGCATATATACATTTATCACGCCACTACTCAACTTCTCACCTCCCTAACCATGGACATGATCCAAACATCGAGGCGACCCGGAATATTGGAATCATAGCACATATTGATGCCGTAAGATATTTGTGAATCATTACGCGCTCGATTGACTCACGTCTTGATAGGGGAAGACAACAACAACAGAGCGTATGCTCTATTACAGTGGCATAACTCGACGAATAGGGGGTAAGACCATGTTTTGCTAAATCAGATTCACACTTCAAAGATCAACCCTCTACGTACCCCTAGCCCAGTTCCCATTTTCTGGACCCTGGGTTCGGTCAAAGTTGACGAAGACTGGTGAAACTACTGGCTAACATCACGTGACTGTGTCCTTTTACACTGATTGTTCTGTTCTAACATGCTACCAGATGTCGATGATGGATCAACCGTCACCGACTTTCTACCTGCTGAACGGGAGCGAGGTATCACAATCCAATCTGCAGCCGTAACCTTCCACTGGCCCCCTTTTCAAGAAGTCAAGCCCGCCAAATCCGACGCACCAAGACATCTCACACCCCATACCATCAATCTGATAGACACTCCTGGCCACGCAGACTTTACCTTCGAAGTGCTCCGGTCTCTACGTATTTTAGATGGCGCAGTGTGTATTCTTGATGGCGTTGCTGGTGTCGAGGCTCAGACCGAGAAAGTCTGGACTCAAGCCAATCACTACAACATCCCTCGGATTGTGTTCGTTAATAAACTAGACCGGGATGGCGCAGCTTTCAATAGAACTGTCAAGAATATTGGTTCAAGGTTACGAGGTTTCCCAGCTGTGTGTCATATCCCTTGGTGGGAAGGCGGTAAGGGCAGGTTCACCGGAGTTGGAGATGCTATTAACCTCTGTGCTATGAAGTGGAAAGAAGGTGGCGATGGAAAGACTATTCAAAACTTCGGTTTGGATGAGCTATCTAAAGAAGACCCAGGTCTCCGAGAAGAGCTCATGAAAGCTCGAGCAGCACTTGTTGAAGGGCTTTGCGAATTTGACGAGCAACTTCTGGAGACATGGCTTGAATGTGATGACGATACTCTTGTAGTACCCCCTCAAGCTATTCGAGACAGCTTGAGAAGATGCATCATCGATGGCTCTGGACGTCTCATTCCAGTCTTTGCCGGAGCAAGCTTCAGGAACATCGGCGTCCAGCCTTTACTAGACGCCGTCGATGACCTCCTCCCTAACCCAACCGAACGACCAAGTTCAGAAGTCAGCGTTGGCGAAAAAAGAGGCAGTCTCTCAGATCTCCTAGATGGCAAACTCTCCCTCGCCTCAAGCTGGGCAAAACATCTCTCCAAGAAATCCAGCTCCGCCACTGCCATGATTGCACAAATCGAAGCCTGTGCACTAGCATTCAAAGTCGTCAACGACCCACGCCGAGGTGTGCTCGTCTACATCCGAGTCTATTCCGGCTCACTCAAGCGTAACGCAGCGCTCTGGAACACCAATCTACACGTTACAGAACGAGCTCAACGACTGCTACAAATGCAAGCCTCCGATGCCGTCGAGATATCCCACATATCCGCTGGGCAAATTGGTGTCATTGCTGGTCTCAAACACGCACGTACAGGCGACACTCTTATCTCCTACCCAGGAGTAAACCCCAAGACCGGTCCCCCAGCACCACTAAACATGCTCCAACTCCGTCCCATCGACGTCCCTCCCCCCGTCTTCTTCGCAGCCATCGAACCGCACAGTCTCAGCGAAGAGAAGAACGTAGCTGAGATCCTAGCGAATCTCCTCCGAGAAGACCCCAGTCTGCACGTCAATACGGACGAAGAATCAGGCCAGATGCTTCTCAGCGGTATGGGAGAACTACACTTAGAGATCGCAAGAGACAGACTCGTCAATGATTTCAAAGCCAAAGCAACAATGGGCACCATCGAGATCAGCTACCGAGAATCCGTGCTCTCAGCTACGACACCACACCGAATACTCTTCGACCGCGACATAGCAGGCAAGAAAGGCAAAGCCGGATGCGAAGCTTCCATCGAGCCTTTAGAGAACAAAACCTCAGCATCAGATTATACAGTCACCCGCGACGGCAATTCCATCTCAATCAACATCCCAACATCCTGGTTCGGGGAAGAAGACGAAGGATCTTCGCTTCCGAAAGACTTACCCCTAGCCACAGTACGAGAAGCCCTCATCAACGGCGCAGTAGCAGCTCTAGCACGAGGCCCCCGCCGTTCATTCCCCTTACACGCCTGCCACGTAACGCTGAAATTCGATCCCGCAACCGATCTCTTCGGCTCCGACACATCGCCCGCTGCTCTCTCCTCCGCTGCTCGACTTTCAGTTCAAGCAGCGCTGAAAGCGGCCTTGAACAACAACAACATCGCACTCATGGAACCCGTGATGAACGTCGTCATATCCTGCGACGAAGGCTCACTCGGTGCAATCGTCCACGACTTATCCTCCGCTCGTGGCGGACACGTTCTATCTCTCGAATCAGACAGCAGTGAAGACTCGACTTCTGAACTACCAGCTATCGATCCTAGCAGGATCTACGCACCTCCAGACCCATTCGCTTCCTCGGGTGGGTCTGATGCTTCGGGACCGGGACAGGCCCGACAGGTTCATGCGACGGTGCCGTTGAAGGAGATGGTGGGTTATTTAAAGCATCTTAGGAGTTTGACTGGTGGGAGGGGAACGTTCATTATGAGTGTTGATAAGTTTGAGAGGTTGTCTGGGCCGAGAGAGAAGGCTATGTGATTGTATGTGCCTTGTAGTATACGAAATTGTATGAGTAGCTTAAGAAAAATCAGAACCTGCTGTTGTTCAACGGCCCCAATCTTTGTTCAACCTCTGGTATCACTTTTTGTTGGCTAAATAGGAGTACGGTGCGCTTGTTTGGACTTGCTCCTGTCGATCCAGACCTAACTGGTCACTTCTAACAGCTGGTAAACTACAAGGAATTGGATCCCAGGAATGGCGATGTACTTGCCGCTCGCAGGTTTCGATGTATACTTTATTGGCAGGTTATCAAATCCGCAGGTTCTTGTAGGAATTACGCGGAGATTCTCATGCATCTCCCTCATCGCTCGAACACATAGCACTTTAGAATTGATGGTCAAAACGGAATAGTCGGCAATGCAGAGCATACACAATAGCCATGGTTCTCAGATGTATCACGAAACAGGTGGAACAATGTTTCTGTAAGCTGAGATTCATTCATAAGAGCAGGGAGAAACAGTTGTCTGATGACCGGCTATTAATTATACAACAGCAAAGAATCCCGCAAAGTATCCCGCGAGTTAGCCTCGGCAGCAATCCAAACTTCCCAGCGAAAGCTCGCAAAAAGGCGAGTAAAAATTCGATGAGCGATCCCTTGATGTTCCCAAATTTCTCGAACGACAGGTTGGTGAGTTATTCTACGTTACGACCTGCCGTCGTCAATAGTCAACCCCCATTCGCAGTGGATGCTGTGGTCCCTTAGACTTCTTGTGTGGAAGCCGCCTTGGAGCATTTGAAAATATCATTGGCTCCTCGTCCTCGTCGGCTTCATTTTCCTGATACTTCGGGTAAGCTTGATCATCGTCAGAAATTTCGACCAAATCCTGCTCGAATGCCGCAAATAGCCTCTTGTTTGAAGTGAGGGGCGCTTCCAACACAGCGCTCTCCTTAGACGCTAGTTCATGCTTCGTATCTTGAAGACCATCATCACCATCCTCGGTCAAATCAATGACTTCGCGTCGTGAGAATTTATTGGAAGTAGAACTTTGTCCCCGTCCTTGGGTATTGTTGGCTGCAAGCCGCATGTTTTCCCGACGGCTCCCAAACTCTCGCTCGACCGATGGTGGAACTTGCTTCTCTTGAGGCTGAAGAGAGCTACCTATAAGCTCTCGAATGCTGTTCCCAATTTCCATCCCGAGTGCTGCTCGAGCCTTCTGAGTGGCATCAAAGAAAGCTTCCCGAATATTCTCGGCTCGTTTGTCCTCTGGTGCTGGATTGGAAACGACATCTCCTGCAATTCCCACCTGCATATTGGTAGCAGGTTTCAACACTGCACCTTCACCTTCCTCTTTATTTGACGTGGCCTCGGAACTAGTTACTTTGCTCTCGAACTCCTCAAGGGGTGTGTTGATCAAGTTTTCAAGCCCGGCCATATCATTCCGAATCAACTTCTTCTGCATCTCCCTGATCTTCTTGTTTCGCAAGGGATCATCCATACAGTCAGTTATCCGTATCGCATCTGCCATCAAGTCGCGCAAAACTGGAGTTGAAAGTGACAGGCGATGAACTGCAGCGTGTCGGATTTGGTGCAGATTATTCATGAGAGCCCTGAGACCTGTGTAGCTGAGACCGGAGTGACTATCAACGAGAGCCCGTTCAATCCTTGATTTGAGGTTTGTCTCGTTAAAGACTCGGAACCACTATGTCTATCAGTATTCATTTTCCAGGAAGCCCCTAGCGTCGATTCACCAGAACCATACTATTTGCAGTAGCTTAAGAAAACTAAAGCTACTCTTGTATGTCCCTTCAAGTAAGGCAGTCACATTGAGGCTTCGATTTGTTGCAGCAATTGGCCCCCGATCTATGGGGCTGTAAGTGAAACTTACATAGCTCAACTCCATCTGTTCTGGTTCCTTCCATCCTTTCTTTTCAAGCGCCTGGGGAATCCACTGCTTGGTCCAGTAGAAGACTGTTCTTTCAAGGAGATTTTGTACAGTGCTATTGAGGGACAACTGAAGGACGATTGGAACTGAATCTGGTGGGCTGGGTGAGCGAAGAATGCGTCGGGGAGATTTTCCTACGTTAATAACTTGAGTCAGTGGTGTCTAATTGCAATTTAATAAGCCATAAAGGGTCCGCTGCATACCTCTGCGTCCCCTCGTACTCGGTTTTTGAGCGACAGCTTTGCTAGAGGCGGTGGGTGGTCGAGGGGCTGGTCGAGCAGGTGGAGAAAGCTTCTTGATCTTTCCAGAGGATTTGTTGATTCGTGTCGACTTGGTGATTTGTCGACGGGTGCGTGGTTGAGGTGATGGAGATGGTGATGAGATCTCAATTGGATCTGCTTCACTGCCACCTCCTCCACCGCCGCTTCGTGTTCGTGCCCTTGAATCCAATGTCAGTTGGTTAGATTCTAGACGAAGTCGAAAGGGGCCGTAAAGATATTTTTCCCTCCGGAGAGACTTCTCTCATTAGGGAACTGTACTTGCAAGCCATATTGTGAAGGGAATGCGGACACGACTTTGCCTTGCCCAGAACCCATCTTGGTATCCAGCACCAGCACCGATTGTTAGGAATGGAATGTTGATAAAGGATTGGAGAACATGAAGGTGAACGCTATGAGTATAGTGATGCGAAATGGGGAAGAGATGGGAAGGCGCAGAGAGGGGCGTCATGGCAAGGAATCCAGCCACAAGAGGAAGGCGCGTTCATGTCAACAATCTCCCAAGTTCACGGGCAAGGTTAGCATTCTCCCCAACTTACATTTAGATGATGCGTGTGCCGTATCTGGACGCTGTTGATTGTCGATGGTTTGTACAGAGATTTCAACATGAAGCTGGGTTCTGAGGTCAGGATTCGCGCAAGGTAGGTAGGTAGGTAGGTACGAGTCGCGAGGTAGCAAACAAAGGCAGCCGCGCTAGTCGTTAAGCGAGAGACTAAGAGTAAACAGCTGCAGCTGCCCGACAACATCGAGGATAACTTTGATTCACCACCAAGCTTCTTCGGCTTCATTGTAAAGCTATTTCCACTGAGTCATCTTCGATATTTACTTTTCGTTTCCTGGCAAGGAGAAGACAGTGCGTCAACATGGCCAGTCCAGCCAGCTCACTTGTCCCTGGAGGCTGCCTACTTGTTGTTGAAGTACACTCGGGTTCAAATACAGGATTGACTGCCTCGGAGAGAACTAGATACGCGTTATTCTATATCTAGTGCTATTTTGGGGGAATTTCAGATGAGAGGTGATATGGGACCCGCCTTGCACTTGAAAATTGGAAAGACAGATAGGTCAGAAGCACTTTATATATCATAGGATGCCAGTCAAACTGGAATGTACATGATAATATTTGCATGAGTCTTATTTCAGATCCTTATCTTACAACTCCTCCGCCGGCCATGCTGGCACACCACAAGTTGTTCACTGCTGATGAGGGGATTGCAGATATAAGAAGTATGAAAATTAAGACGCATACACTTCAGTGTTGGCAATCTTGCTGCGCTTGTCAAACACCTCGACGCATATGTCCCTGTGTACGCGCCAGTCGATGACCAGCTGCGGCATCATGGTGGCATCCAGAGCCAGTGACATATCCTGATGTCGAGAACCGAACGATGAGGCTGTTTACTTTTCAATTTCCGGAAAGTCTCTCCATCCTATATGATCATCATCTTCACCTCATTTGATTCGACAAGTATATAGGTATTTCACGCCACCAAAGCACATTCACCAAACTCCCCTCAGCTCAGTGGCGAAGCAGCTCTCACTGTACGTCTGGCGTCTCACAGCCAGATCGTAGTTCGTCACGCTGATTGGTGGCCTTCCGATTGGAATCTGTTGGAGTAACAAACTGTATATTTGTTGAAGGTCCAGACGTGGCGAATCGGAGGTGGTGCTGGTGTCATCGTTTAAATGAACAATCCCGGCTGTAGTCGGATTGATTGCAAATTGATGAAGTGTGGCATGCTTCCCCGCATGATTTCTCAGCTCTTGTTTCATTGGCGAAAATCATTCTTTGGTCATGAATCCATCATCATGTCCACAGTTTGTTCTTGAAGATTGCGCGTTGGTATCTTTAGACTGTATCTGAAGTCTCGGAGGAAGCGCAGAAGAAGCAGGTGTGATAAGAACTAAATGCCTTTCCTTTCGCTGCAGCATAAACTTTATTCCGTCTATGTTGCGCCAATAGGATGACTCTGCCGTGTCTTATCAGATCAGAAAGTACTGCGGACCGGTAGTCGATCAGCCACATGGCGGTACCAAATGCCGACTGAAAGCTTAGAACTGGTCTGCAGCCTAGCCAATGAATTTGTACTTCGCGTAGCTGAAAGATGAGTTCTACCCGGTGGAGTGGTATGCTGTATATTGCTCACTACTGAGCCGAACTGCTGTTTTGATTGCTTTAAGTTGCTGGTCATGCTTCCCCAGATTTCGCCACATCAAATAAATTGACTTGCGTTCCCATCACATGTACCTATTCCAAATAGCCCCGCATTATCGATTCCAATACTTCAACTGCATATGTTGAAGAGGGAGAGCAGCAAACGATGTCTTATGTTGTTTCAGCGCTTTTTAAGGTTGACTACAAGAAATCTCGCGTCTCCCGTCGTTCCGTCGGCGACCGAATCCCTGACATAGATTAGCAGGCACACGAAAGGAGATTCTGGTCCATTTGATACCAAAAACTCAAAAACTCAAAAAAAAAAAAAAAAAACTTTGGTGCAGAGACATGTCACCATGGTCACCTGCGCGGGGGTGATGCACGGCAGGGTGATATTAGCCACCTGCCGAGAAGGGCATTTAGCCCTGCATGACATCGGAGAAAGACCCAGAAGTGCCAATCAGTGTTACCATCTTTACAAATGGGGATACTCCGAGGTTCTACTTGTCATTATCAGTTCGTTCTTCGTATTTTTCAATGCTTTGGTGTCTCTTTAACCACATTAGACGGTTGCTACCTTCTTCAAGTAGGGCAAGCAAGGTTTAAGCATTGCACAACTCTCATGACAAGCTCCGTTAATGATAAGGTTTACCTTGGCAAGGCTTGCAAGTGGAAGGTCTCCCTGTCGCCCGCTTCTTTCCAGCAGGTCATTCTGTTGTATGGGGCATGTTTATCCAAATTACCATGGAGGGAGAGCAAGGTCTCGCGCCCAGCGCCGGCATATCTAAATCCAGAAGATTAGTACGACTGCCAACTCTGGGTTAGATTGGTGCATTGGGTACTGTACATATATCTTGTTAGATTTCCTTGGGATGGTCTGGATCCATCTTCTGCTCTGCTCTGCGTTGCTCGATATCCGTCGCTTCAGTTCACAATGGCTTATACTCCTTCAAGTTCTTCCCCAGGAGGGAATAATGCGACTGCGGCTGGTGGAAAGAATGCAACTGCTATCGCGGCGGCAGCTAGGAAGGCGGCGGCTTTGAAAAGAGCACATCAACGGATCATAAGTGAAGAGGCTGTGAAACACTACGCGATTGCAATTGCTGCCGTCATTGTCATGTTCACGATATTTCACTGGAGTCGGTTCTTGTACAGTCGACATGCCTCGAAGGGTGTGAAGAAGTCTGGGATTATGAAGGCACAGGTTTCTGTTGCTCGGTAAGCTGGCAACAAACACTTCACAAGATCTGCACTAACATTCCTTCACAGAATGGTCCGACATATCCTCACGCATAGAGCTCCAGGATTTACCTCCATTGGACATGCCGTTCTGGTGGTTTTCTTTCTGCTTCTAAACATCCTCTTTTTGTTTATCCACATGGATTTCGCTTCCATACTGCCCTTCGCCAAACGACTAGGATGGTATGTTTTGTCATATTCTCTCAATCACTTCTCTCAAATCTGACCAGAGCCTAGGATGGCAATCGCAAACATTGCATTCGTTACTTTTCTAGCTCTCAAGAACACCCCACTAGCGTTCCTGACAGGTTATTCCTACGAAAGACTGAACATCCTCCACCAAGTAGCCGGCTACACTACGGTGATCTTCTCGCTTCTTCATGGGATATTCATCTCAATCGGCTTCATCAAGATCAAAATGGTCACCATGCTCCAGGAACACGAACAGACATTCGGCATCACGGCCGGCGTCGCAATGTTCGTTCTGATGACATTCGCTCTCCTGGTTAGAAGAATCCGCTACGAAGTATTCTACGTGTCTCACATCGCAATGTTCATCATCCTCATCGTCATGATCAGTTTCCACCAACCTCATATTGCAGAGAAAGGAGCCATAGCTACCATCTTCGCTGGTTCTATCTGGGCTTCCGATCGTATTCTGAGAGGCATGCGAGTTCTCTGGTACAGCTACGACAACCGAGCGAGCATCACACCTCTCGCTCACGGCGGTACTCGAATCATCCTCCGCCGCTCTCCATCACGAGCCGTTCCCGGCACTCACTGTTTCCTGTGGATCCCTAAGATTCGTCTCATTGAAACACATCCTTTCACCATCGTCAGCAACTCACCCATGTCCCTCGAACTCGTCATATCTGCGTACGACGGCTTCACAAACGACCTGCACAATTATGCGATGAAGAATCCCGATGCAATCTTAAGAGCTTCAATCGATGGTCCATACGGCGCCATTCCAAATTTCTCCAAAACAGCTGATAAAGTTATTCTCATTGCTGGAGGAAGTGGAGCCTCGTTTACATTCGGCATCGCGCTGGATATGATCAAAAAACTTGGAAGCAAACCCAAGCCGATCATCGAGTTCATCTGGACAGTTCGAGAGCAAGGTAATCCACCCACCCACAAAGTCACACTTTGTAAAATCTCTTAACAACCCATCTAGAAACTCTCGCTTGGTTCAGTAAAGAACTAGCTCAACTCCACGCCTCGCCAAGAGTAAACATAACACTCCACTCTACACGTCCTTCATATACAGGTTCACCCGCCTCCCCCATCGATGGCACATCTCCAATCTCACCCACCTCACCTCTGGACATCGAGAAACAGCTCTCCTTCGCAAGTTCCTCCCCCTTCGCAACGCGCCACCCAGACCCATTCCCCATCGACATCGAAAAGACACCAGTGATAGCACACGGCGGTCCTTCCAACCCCTGGGACTCCAGCACATCAGTAACATCAGTAGCCGTCCTCCCAGGCCGACCGAATGTCGATGTGTTGATTCGAGACCTGGTTTCAAAAGCGGGTAATGATGAGAGGATTGCGATCGCAGCTTGTGGACCTGATGATCTGATGTGGTGCGTTAGAAAGACGGCGACGAACTGTATTAAGGTCAAGGGACCGAGTATTGAGTTACACTGTGAGCAGTTTGGGTGGTAGGAAGTCTTTCGCTTTGTCGGTTGGTTGGCTGGGAAGGATTTGAGGTTGAATGAGGTTAGAGCATTTTAAGATGCGGAAGGGGGACTGGTAGGAGGATGGCTGAGTATATACCCTGTTCAAGGACATTTCCTTACTGTCGAATATATGTTAAAACTGCAATCAAAGTTGTCAGATTACGTACATGTCCTGTCCTCTTCCTACTTTCCGACGCCCAAGATTACCCCCATCAAATTTGGGCAGTGCCAGGAGGTAATGGCACTCCAATGAGCTTCAGATATGTCAAGTTCTGGAAGCACAGAGAAGCAGTATATCGAGTATAATATCCATAAAGTATTACCAAGCCATGGACCTACAATGTTTGTCTATTCCACTGCCATTCTTTCTTGCAGCGGTTGAATGGTGTTCAAGTGATGCCAGCATATTCTGTGGAGTCAGAGCATCTGACAAAAAAAGAATCTGGGTGGACGTTTCAGCGAAGTGTGGGGTAATTTCAGGGTGCGGACCACTAAAACACAGGGAGCATCCACAGGCTTAGAGAACGTCGCTACGCTGTGATAACAGTCTGACAGCCCTAAACTCTCAGAGCATCGCACTAGATGTTGGCGCGCAGCCGTCCACCAATTCAACTAGAGGTGTGCCAGAAACTTCTGGTTCTTTTTTCAAATCAGTATCCGCATACCTGCTTCGAAACTGCCATGTTACTAAGTAGATATTTGAGTGATGTTTGAATGCCAGAGCCGTTGCGATACCATTTGCTACCACTTGCTACAGCTAGTCTAGAAGAGCTGGCCGCATAAAGATTTCTAGCTCTGCAAAGCGACCAGACTTACATCTCCCAGCGACCTCATGTCATTAATTTAGTAAGAGCAACTTGGTTGGGAGTCACCAAGTTACCGAGGAAGTGTTAGCAGTGTTATTAAAATGCCAGAGTGCTCATGAGAGCATATTGCAGAAGCCAGCAACAGAGCCAACATCAGTATCTCCTGCCTCAAGAAGCCACAAACATCTCCATATTTGGAAATCTGTTCTATGTACTACGTGACAGACAAGCAAGCCATATACCTACCAAGAACCATATTCGAGAACATAAACCGTAATTGTCCAAAGTTTGGCGACGAGAAAGCTTTGTTCTGCAAATTGTGCTTAACCAATATCTTTGGTTTGGCGGCGCCTTGAGAGAGGGCCCTAAGCGTTTAGTACCCAGCTTGGACAATTGAGTGAAGGTCACTGATGATTGAATTGCAGTTACCTGATGCTTGTCGAGGAAAACTGTGGGGAGTCAAAATGTAAACAATGACGGCGCTAAATACAATGGTCGCTAAGCTGTTCCGCACCATGAGTGAGGGTTTCCAGGCAGGAAGGAGAGTGAGCCTTGACTTGATTCAGTAAATGAGAGATAGTTCTGTCCGTAAAAATGAGGAAATTGACTTTGGGTGCATGAGAGGGGAGAAATCGGGAGTTCTGATAATGCTGGTTGGGGAAAGTCAAGCCCTGTCCTGGGTAATCAGTCCTCTACGAAAATCCGCATGTACCAATATTCAGCTGGCATTGATACTCTCCAGTATCAAGTCAAAGGCGAACAGATAAAGCTGACAAATATATTCAATTCCACCATGTTTTGCTTGTCACTCCAACACTAAGAAACATCTGGCCTCGGCGGATGTGAAGACACCAACGGTAGCCTGTCCTATGCGCTAGGTATATGTTTAGTATCCACTATTGTCCAGGCACCAGGCAGTTGTATCTAGATTTTTTCTTCTTCTGAATGATCAAAATATGAATTAGAAATTTGGACATTTGCGAGGAAGCGGGGCCTACAAATCTCAACACCCTGAACATTGGTTGCACAAGCTTGTTACAAGTGCAAACCGGATGATTTACCTACTGTTCAAGAGCCCAGATTCATCTACCTCAGATGAAACTATGACTAGCAATTCCTAGTCGGATGTTGGTGTGCTACGGGTATCTTGTTCACGATTGTGGTCATCATCAGAGTCTTCCTTATGTTGCAGATAGATACTGAATAACACTATTTCAAGCAACCTTTTCAACATTAATGGTGGGGGTATAATGAGGACCTAACCTACTCATCTGGTGTCCATCTTAAATTCCACAGATATGATGGATGACCAGGCTGGCCAATAAGTCAGTTAAGTCAGTATCAGTTGAGAGTTTAAGCTTAACTGACTGACTGACGACTAAAGTTTCGACTGATGAACTTAACTGAGCTAACTGATCAGTAATTACTTATTAGAACTGATGGGCTTAAAACGTGACCTTAAAATCGCGGTTTTAAATATATATTTGTTTTTAAGTATATAAAGCAGAAGGGGTACATGTTACGTGTATAAGTAAAGGTTAATATATATTAGTGTTTAGGTATGTTTTGAGAGTTATAAGTATTTAGTTTTCTTTCTCTACATAAATTCATAGAATTTACCTCAAAAGTCCTTTGAATTATCAACAAATCCAATTATTTCTCAACTGACAGTCTAAATCAGTTGAGCATTTTACAACTGACTTATTAAGTTTTCAAATTTGACTGACTGATTCCGATTTTTTGGCTCAACTGAAAAGCAAGACTTACCTAGACTGATTTACTGGCCAGCCTGTGGATGACAGGACGAGAAGGGAAAGAAACGCATTCCACAGGCCATGAATGCTACGTTATAAAACAAAGTAAACAGAAAACAGCAAACAGCAAGCATTTGTTTAGAGCTGCTTTCCTTTAAGCTACGTAAAAGGCGAAATGGGTGTCGGTAATTTTCACATAGTTATTTCTAGCGTGGTCCATTTCTGGATACCTTTAGCGGCTTCGATGCCTTTGTGGCCACCGCCGCCGACGAGGACGTGGAGGTAGCCATGGACTTTGCCGTTCAATGCTCTCCGGCGTGGGGGCGAACATGCTGGGCATCAAACAGCATGTGCGAATATCTATCTGCTGCGAGCATACCGGCTGTTGCAGCTTCCTCAACTGTGCTACATCAAAGGCAGGTCGTCCCAGAGGGAGCAAACTGTTAGGTAAAAGAGGCGCTGATCAGAGCACCCTAAATACATTGATTGGCCTGAACGAAGCCTACTGTGGCAGCCATTGTTCCTTGGTTGGATTGGATTTCACAGGAGATGCGTGGAGATGCGTGGAGATGCGTTGAGATGCGTGATGTCCGGTCCTCTTCATCTCCTGTATACCTTATTGGGCAAAGAAAGCGGGGAAGGCAGGATTGATAAGTGCAATTCGCTGTTGTGAAACCAACCCATTGTTGCTTCAACAGTGTATTAGAGTATAAAACCCGGGCCCGTGGTCAAGTATTAATTAATTCATTCATTCATATTTAAAAGACCAAGTTTTTGGTTCTGAAGCTTAACTCTAACATGGTGGCCATTCGCTCCGTCTCAGTCTTGGCAGCTTTGGCAGCGGCTCTGCTTGTCCAGGGTCTGAGCCCTTCCTTTGAACATGTAGTTGATAGAGGGTCCAATATCTTCTCTGAGCTCGGCGCGCAACTGTCGCCCAATGCCTCGATCATCCTCCCGGCTGATCCACTATTCCAGACTGCTGGTGCGAGATGGCAAGCTTACTCTCGTCCAACATACTCGGCCGTGGTTGAAGTCGCTGTCGAAGAGGATGTTCAGAAAACGGTACGTTTATCTGTCCCTGCCTTGCCTAGACTCCAGGGCATTGACTAGCTTCAGGTTCGCTTTGCGAATAAGTACTCCATCCCGTTTCTGGCTGTGGATGGCGCGCATGGTTTTATTTCCACTCTCGGGAGAATGCAAAACGGCATCGCAATCTCTTTCAGCAAGATGAAGGGCATCACGGTCAGCCGCAATGGCAAGTTCGCCGATCTGAACCCCGGACTCACGAACGGGGATATCGTCAGAACTCTCTGGGCGCAAAACAAGTACACAGGTGAGCAGTCACGGTATTATTCGGACCCGTCGTTGACACAATCCGCAGTGACGGGTAATTGCATGTGCACTGGGATCATGGGCATCATGCTCGGAGGTGGTCACGGATATCTGCAGGGCCTCTACGGACTCGCGGCAGATCAGATCCTGGAAGCTCGTGTCGTGCTGGCGGACGGGAGCCGTGTAACGGCGTCGCCAGAATCGAACCCTGATTTGTTTTGGGCTCTTCGAGGCGCTGGGCACAACTTCGGAATCGTCACAGGCTTAAAGTACAAGGTTTACGAGAGCCTCTCCCTTTGGACAGAAATCCAGATGATCTTCAAGGGCGACAAAGTGGAGGAGTTTTTTGAGGCTGCTAATAATCTGACTCAAGAAGAAAATCATCCCGCGAAACTCATCCACTGGTCCAACCATCTCCGACGTCCCGATATTGATCCCAACAATGTGAGTCAAAATCACTAGTCCTTCATAGAGACTGCTAGGGTCCGGGTCAGCTAACCTCTAAGGCTATCCTAAACACCTATTTCATCTACCAAGGGGCACCCACGGAACTAGAGAAATACGTGGCTCCATTTCGAGCCTTGGGTCCAGTGGTCGAAACAAGGACGACTGCTATATCGTATCCTGACTTGTTCCCGCTTAATCGCGACAATGAGACGAACCCAGAAACTTGCGGGAAAGGCTTGTACAGGCATTTGTTCCCGGTTGGCCTAAAACGCTACAACCCCGCTGCCCAGCGCAAGATTTATAACCTGTTTAACAACTTGACGGCTACGTATCCCAGCATCGCCTTCACGTCGACATTTGTCATGGAAGGATACTCCACACAGGCTGTTACTTCCGTACCCGATGAGAGCACCGCGTTTCCATTCAGAGAGGACAATATACTCCAGTAAGTTCAATGGCGCTGAGGAAGAATTTGGCTAATTTGACATGATAATCAGGTCTCCAGTATGGGGATACACTGACCCATCACTCTCCGCTGAGATCATTGCAGTATCGAAGGAGATGAGACGGATCTTGGTGGATGCTAGTGGTTCGAACAAGCTTCACGCGTATGTCAACTATGCGTTTGGTGACGAAACTTTGCCGGAAATGTATGGGCACGAGCCATGGAGGGTGAAGAAGTTGAAGCAGTTGAAGAAGAAGTATGACCCCAACGGGAGGTTTAACTTCTATGCCCCTATTATCTAAGGACGAAGTCTGGGTTTAGTTTTGTGGTTTGAGATTTGAAGCAGCGGTCCACTCTGTTATCGAAGCAGGTCACGGGTTAGATCACCAATCATTCTGGTAAATTGGTAGCAGAAGAGTTGCTGTTCTAAGACTGTAACTACTGATGCTTATATGCATTTACAAGCAATAGGCAGCTGTAGGCAACAAAGCAGTCAATGGAGTCATCCAGCCCGTGACTCAACACCCGCCTGATATGCCAAGGAGGTCAAAACAGCTCAACTTATTCTAACAGCTGTCGCCAGAGTCGGCATGCTTGCTGGTCGTGTGATTAGAAAGCGTGGGTCCTCGTTCCAAGTTGAAGGCGTTACTGCCTAATTGTCCTTTGTCACCAATGCACTTAAATGCCTACCAAGGCAAAGGTCAAGGGACCTAAGGACTGTGTAGGTTGTGGCATCTCTCCAGTGGATTTTACCAAGTCTGGATCATTTGACGGTGACCCCGCCCCAGCAGATACCCGTAGGGGGCTAGAATGCAGGCATTAACCGTAAAAAATTCAGGCTTTACCTGTAATACAGGCATTTTCCACATAATTTTGCCTGTATTTTGCTGATTTGACTGCATTTTATAAAGCCCGATTTGATAGTTTTAGTCGAATTCTACGAAGCTACAGCTAGAATGCAGGCAAAGATGTAGCAAGCAGGGATATATTTGAGCTTTGTATTTCTATTAGCTGATAAGAGTTTTAAGAGCCTGATCTCGTTCCTGGAACGAAGTAATGTTTAGTATCTGTATCCGTTTGTCCTCGGAATAACTATGATGCTACTGCTTCGGATCCTGTTATAATCTGGACGAGTCTTGAACAGATATAAGTTTAGCACACTAAGAGGTGGTTTTCAAACGCAATTTGGGCACCTTGAAACTTACTTTTGATTATGTTCTAGGTCGGCTCAAGTGACGGGACCTGCCTAGCTTGATGCTGTTGTAATTGAAGAGTCAGTAGTGGTTAATAGAGATGATGCCAAGTTCAACTAGCCCCATTCTTAGTTTCGGTATCGTGACATGTTTGCTTGGGGTGGTCTGAAACTTTGTCGATTTCATCCACTCAGCACTTGCCAACCGTCATTCTGACGCCTTTTAACATTATTACAATTTCAATATTCTAATCAATTTCAAAGGCTTCGTGTGAGCCGCAGGCTAGCACCTATGTTCTGTTTCTGCAGGGCACGCACAGCCACAAGTCTCCAGAAGTAGACCTCGCTAAAACAATTAATTAAAAACAACGACACCCATTTCGCCTTCTACTGTATTCACAGGTTGTGATATTTAATAACAACATTAATAAAAAAAAGACCGAACACTCAACTTCTCACAACGATTAACGATTCTTCAAGCAGCACAGAAACTAAAGTCGCTAAGCAGCTTCTATTTTCTGGTATCCAAAAGACTCAAAAGTAAGTAGAACCGTGAAAGAGAACAGTCTGGGTACCCACATCCCACACTTCCTACAATGATCATGCGCTTAGAACAGAGAACAAAGTCACTGAAACTGTTCTTCTTTTCCTGAATCACAAATCCCCAATGATAAAATAAGCCTTGAGCCTCTATGCATAGATTTTTCAGCGCAAGCTAGAAATGTGTATGGCTCTAAATGTATTCGCTGAACTAAGTGAAGTCCCATGTGAAGAATAAAGCCAGGCACGTCGGTCAGTTCTCAATTCTGTATTGGCTCCACTGAGGGCAAAACCCTAAAACTGTACTTTAAGGGTGGAAAGGATAGGAGAAAATACTAGGTATGGGACTTCCAATATTTTTTGTGTCACTAAGACAGAAAGAATCAGACATCTCTTTTCTCAGCCATCACTGGGCCCTCAAATGTAATGTCAACAATGAAACAAAGTTGCTTGGTTAGAGAATCAGAATTGACATTTTCAAAACCCTAAGATGGGGTTCCGCTCCACACTGTCGGAAAGCCATATTCACCTTAACCAAGCCCTCAATCACAACTATCTGAGCCTTGATTATTCTCATTGCAAACGATCCAGCCATCAAAATGCAGAAACCTGTAAGCCTCAACCGTCAATACCCTGCTGTCCACAGAAGCCACGGTAAAATTCCAACTTAATGGGTCCCTCCACGCCCTTCTTGTAGGTACCATTCATGTCGGATCCCCAGTAATCTCCAGCATAGAATCGTTGACTTCCTTGATTTTGGCGGCCAAATCTTCCTCCCAAGCAATTGTAGCCTGATCTTCGCAATCGACTGTAAACATGCGTGAAGTATGACGTTCAAAATTGCAACGGAAAGGCGTGTGAGCCAGCAAACGAACTTGTGTGAACGGCAATCCGAGAGTAGCTTGATCAAGCAAGAAGGTCTCCCCAAGAGTCTTGACACAATTCATTGCGGATTGGTTGCGATTTTCGTACAGTCCAATGTCCAATCTTTCGATCCTTCTGAAGTGTTGTGGGATAAGGGTTCCGTGCCTAGAGGAAGATCTCGGAGTCAGTATTGCTATTCTAGCCACAGGTCGAGACTTTCAAGAATTTTTCAGGAGATGAGACAGCTTCAAGAAAGAAACATAGGAGATTAGATTTCCAGAAACAATTTCTGTGAGAGCAATTTCCCAGAGATTGAAGAGAGTACTTACCATTGAATGAGCATGCGGCCAAGATCTCCATAGCGTCCGGGGTCCAGGAAGAACTTGTCTTGTTCAACGTCAATATAGATAACCCGGGAGCTGTAATTGGCAGAGAATGCAGAAAGGACCAACTTGAGAGCCGCTTTACGGGCTTCCTTCGAGACGGAAAGCAATGCAATATTAGGCTCTTCGGTGAGAAATTACTGTTCTTCGTATCGTAATGAAGGACAACAACGCGACTGGGGATAGCCATGGTCCAGATCTGCTTGCGGACAGATTTTGGGAGCTTGCAGAAGATTGAGAAAGACTCTAGCCTGGCCCCCATGTCAGTAAAAGCTCGCAGGCAGCCTGGGGGCCCAGAACTGCTCGAAACTCACGCTTCAATGCTAGATTCGGACTCAGGGGAGGCCCATCTTGGGCTTCTGGGCTTCTCAGGAGCAACAAGATCGACAGTATTGGGGAGAACAAAGGGAATAACGGGATCTGGTTGAAGGGGAATGCTGCTGCGAAGCCTGCGAGCTGGAGCAACGAAACCGCTGTTGCTGGCGCCGAGCAAACGAAGCTCACGGTTAGAGATTGCGCGCCAGGACATGATGAGGTCTTGATGGATTAATTATGAAACTCTTGGTGAAGAAGAGAAGAGAGAAACGATATAGCGAGCCTGGCTAGCTACATTTTAGCTCAGCGGACTAGCGTTGTTGAGTTTGTTTACTTGCGCCCAGTAGGGAATTCCTTCAGGATGCTAATCCAGCGTGACAAACTTGACTATCCCACAACTATGAGTTGTCTATTTCAACCACCAGAATCTATCCTCTCAACAACAAAATTCGAGGAACCCTCGCAAACGCAGAAATAACGTCGAAATGAGCAAGTGAAGCAGTGCCAAGCACATCTCGCTAAGCGAGCTAGTAGTCCGAGACCACAAGCTGAAGGCGGTGGGTGGTTCTACAGACCTCTTTCCCCTCCAGATTTCGCTACTTATTGAAGAGAAACTTCAGTTCCATATGCTAACCTTTTTCTGCAAGTCAGGATCTCTATACGACTCCTCTGGTGCCATCTCCACCCAGTCCTCCCGTCGATTTTACGAAAACACTCACCCGCGGAGCCTTGGAGAACGAATAAAGTTTGCCCTAATGACTTACGACCTGAGAAAATACAGCTCTTAGCTTCGTAGAGACTTGTCCGATATAAACTACTGACAGAACACCTCTGGTTTTTCTGCCCCCTCCTCCAGGCTTTGGTATACTTAATTACTATGATACCAGCCAACCTCACCACCTGCTCTGGTCAACGGAGCTGCACTGCTCGCTGTCCATGGTCCCGTGGCTTCTGAGGAAAGGCGACCCGACCGATCCCCCAAGAGCAAATAAACCACCTTCTACAGAGTTACGACGATCAAGAGAGCAGTTTCTTCTTAGACACGATGTTCTGCGAGACCGAATCTTACTCGACGCCCTCTAGTGTCACTTCTCCTTCTCCTAGGCTTTAAACTATAAAAACACCCACCCGTCTGGCTGTCGAGAATACAAGCAACCCCCAATGGCTTTCGGCTAAGGCGAGAGGATCATTCTACTACTTACAATTTTCCGCAAGACGAGATATTACTAAAAAACCGTTCTTGTAGTGCTGTCTCCCAGCTCCAGATCTGCCTAGCTAACACCTACTGAGCTGCTTAGAAAAGATGAAGTCTTTCCTAATGAGCTACGACCGTGGAGAGAGCAGTTCTTTGCTACATGCGATTCTCTACAAGAAATGACATTAATAGAACCCCTCTGGCGATTCTACCTCCTCCTCTCAGCTTCGAATCTGCGCAAAAACACACCGAGCTGCCGATCGAGCTGTCAAGAGCGCCTGAAGACCCTCTCCAAACTCCATGCGGCTACGGGGATAGAAGCTCCTTTTCACGTACGGGTTCAATGATAACAGCAGCTTGGACATAACATACACTAGAGAGCGAACAGGCGCAGCCTTTTCTAGCGAATTTACCAAGGACCGGAGAAAGAACAGCGTCTTGCTGCACACGCCTAGAACAGTACGAACAAGCAGTACGAACAAGTTGTCTATGACCTGTACCAGAGACTGGACAGATAATGCCTTTCTTAAAGACTTCTGGAGAAAAAGTCGTGCTGCTGTGTCTTGCTAATTACAATCTTCTACGATATAGGATATCAACACAGCTCCTATCGTCTCACTACAGCCTCCTCCAACCTCGAATTCTACGAACATAACTACCCACCGAGCAATCCAGTGGACATGAATTCTCCTCGTACGAATTTACAGCTGGAGGGAAAGCCAGGGTCTAATTACGTACCACATCAGAAGTAAGAGCAGATTGGTCATAACACATACCGGGGAGCAATGAGGGAAGGCATAATCTGGCAGGCGGTGATCACGAGAGGGAGCTGCAAGTCATGCAAGCCGGTGATGGATGGGAAGCAGAGGCAGAGACTGCTTCTTCATGATTGGAAGAGTAGGAAAGTGTTTCATGGTGACTTACGGCTAGAGAGGGACAGGAGAACCAAAAATGTTTTGAATCATACATACCGGGGAGACAGGGGGAAGGAAAGTCTAGTTGGCATTTATGTTAAAGCTAGGAGAAGGGGTCGAAGAACAGGCAAATAAGGGACAAAAGCAATAACAGACACGGCGTCTGGTTGACTGAAAGATAACAGATCCATACAGAGATATCTTTGCAGATAGATGATTCGAGATCTATGTCAGCAGCGTCTTCAGAGAATGGCCGTAGTGCATGCTCCCTGCTACTATTTCGGGGGGTCTGGAGAGAAGACTGCGACGAAGAGCTATCGTCTGTCTTGAACTATCTATAAATTACCATTCTGCTGCTATTGACAGCTTTCAAAGAGAAGCTGGGGCGAGTTTTTAACGCTGTGAGCATGATTCTGTTGTCCTAGGTCCTAAGAAACTCAATGTTTACTGCATAAAATCAAGAAATTTAGTCAATACCACTTAATTAAGTGCAGAGATTGATCCCAATGCCCCATTTTTACATGACAGCTGCTTCGTGAATTTCGATCCGAGAATTCAATCATCACGTAGAGCTGCTCAGAGAAGAAGCGGCGCGCCATTGCGACCTTTCCTCTACCGAGTTCAAATTGTCACGAACAAACACCACCACCAAATCCGAAATTCTGCGCCCTCCTACCCCTTACTACAGCTTAATACCTATCTTTACACTCAACAGGAGCTCTGCAAATACTCTTAAGATTGAAATACGACTTCGATTCCACTAGTTGGTCACCTCAACGCCCAAAGAGCGCCACCGACACTTACTGGAGACTCGAGAACGACAAGAACACTACGAAATTAATTCCTATAATTACACTGTCAATACAGACCCAAAGTAGCGAAGCTTTCCATCACACGAAACACGCAAATCGCAATTGACACTACATTCTTCCCTCCTCTCCTCGAGTCCTCGACGACCTCCTCCGAGCCTCTCAATCTCCAAGCTCCTGAGAAAGCCAACGGATTTCATCGACGGCGTCACTGACATGGTCATTTGTCGCTGGAGAAACACAAGAATCGTTGGAGAACACAGGAACATTACAAAACTCAAACAAAAGCTAAGTATTCTAAAGATGGTTCATTTCTTCAGACCTCTTGTGAAGCTACTTCCTGAGAAACGCGGGTCATTTCAGGGCATGGCTTCGCTGCCGCCTACTGAGCAACAAAGAACACGGCAAGTAAAGCCAGACGGAAGATCCCAGGACTCACACAGTGTGTCTACTAAGTCCCTATAGCTTTTAGCTGACCCAGACATTATAGAGCAGCGTTAAGTCAAGTCGGTCCATCGGTGCCCCCTCCTCCTGCACCCCCGAAGCTCACACCTCAAACCCTCGAACCCTCCAACCTTCCTACCTCCACCATAACAATCACACACCCTCTCCTTGAGCGGTTAGACGGGATAAGATGGAGGAATTGGCCACACAATGGTCCAGGAAACACAGAGAAGCGAAGTTGGAAAACACTTGATCTTTACAGGAGAAGGGGAACAGCATCAACTCTCCTGAGTTGGGACTCTGGTCTTTAGTACCACTTCTTCTCTAGAACCAGCTCTTTGAAGCTTTGAATAGAGGATCAATGTACATTACTATATAAAATATTGCAGAGTCTGCCGAGTCCCATTCGAATCGAACTCGCCCTAAGCTCGTCTAACCCCTATCTCATATTCGAAACCAATCACAAGCGGGGTGTTGACATTCCTGGGAGATGGTACATATTATACAAGGGTTGGGATTGGTGTGCCTTGGGAGGTTGAGAGGGAAGGATAAGAACGGTTGTGTATGTGTCTGGCAGTGTGCAGCGGTTGCTCATGATCTACAAAGCAAGAGGTAATTAGTGAGGCTGCTTTACTTGTGGTGGACTCACATAACGGTTGGTTTTCGAATACACAATGGAAGAGGATTACAGTAGATGGCCAGTCATCAAGGCTAGATGGACAGAGCAGTTCTTCAAGAGTATAAGGTTGTTTAAGCATACGCGCTGGTGGGGGTTCAAATAGAAAAGAAGCCTTGAGCAGAAGCTTTGTCTTGGACAGACACAAGGCTGCTGTATCATAATATTGGGACTGCGAGATATTAGAGCGTCTTTAGTATATCACTTAAAAACATTACTGTCATTTTGAGATAGTGATTTGTGACAGAAACCAGGGAGATTCAGAGGTCAGACGTTCCATGAGAAGCTGGCAGCCTTAGGGGAAATGTGGAAGTTGACTCTGGACTGGTTTGCGGGCTTGGCTAGACTCAATAGATATCATGAGAGGGAGTAGCACTTGATTATTAAGAGCTCTTGGAGAAATTGTGCCAAACAACAGTTGGAGGAAGAAATATCTAGGGAGAGTACACTCTGCAAGCTGTGGATATGGCTCATAAAGAGAGTTGTTCACATTTAGTTACTGAAGTAGAGGGTTGAGGCAGGGTACCAGCAGGTCGCAGAAGCCATGGTAGATTTATTTCGTGGAGAAGACTTATCTTTGTCGCAACTCTCACATTTCATTGAAGACTAGAAGGTTGACTACATGGGTTTTTTCATTATACTCTAGACAACTGCGATGCTCTTGCTCTCTGCTTGTGCAGACCATACCATCCTTACTACCCCTTTGTGATCCGTAGAATCTGCAACGTCAGCGCTGCTCTTCTCCCTTGGCCAAAACAATATAACCCGTTGATGCCATGCTCCCCTCGAAAACCATCCCTGTGTAAGGGTTCGGCGTTAATGAAAAAGAAAACAAAAAACACAAATACACAGACATCCCTATCGCCATCGTCTGCTCAAAATAGCCTAAACTTCCCATTCCGAAGCGCAAATGCCCATTTGATTTCTGGAATGTGCGCTTCGGGCTTTTGGACTCTCAGTTCCGCAACTTGAGCTGCAATATCTGCCTTGGCAACCTCGATTTGCGCCAGGACAGCTGCTGGGCTGTCGGGGACATTAGGAACCCTGTCAAAGCACATCTCAACAACACTTGCCCATGGCCCTCGTTGACGGCCTCCTTTGCGTCTACACCCAAAACTCAGTAAATACTCATCATACAACAAGTGCAATACCTTTAGGGGATCAGCATGGTAGGCTTACCTGAGCTCAGGACCAAGGTCCGCAGATTCCGAGAAAGTGATAGGACCATTGAGGTATTTTTCCTTGTCGCTCCAGACTCTAGTTCTTCCATTACGGTAATCGCAGATCTAAAGAGGAGGTGAGTTTCGAAGGAAAAGAGATGCCAAGAATGTAATGCTTACCACCAAAGTCAATGTAGTCAGGGCAGCAAATGCTCCACCCTCAAACAGATATCCCAAATTGAGGTCTACCTCGTTAATATGAGGTGGGTAGATATATCTACCCGTAAAACCATGTTCGTTAAGTAGAAGGTGAGGCTCCAGGATCGTCGCCCCTGGTGGGGCCTTCCACCATCCGTAATGGTATTTCGGAGTCCCCTTCCACATAGCATAATCAATCGCAGCATGCTTAACGTTGCACGAATCTTCCACTTGCACTTCGCGGTTGATCTGCCTCACTCCCTTCAAATTTCTAACAGTAGTGTTCCCCTTGAATGTGGTTTCGTTGAAGTAGAGGGTATCCCGCTCCACATCAACATAGCTGCGCTTGTGAGCCTTGAGCAAGACGCCACGAGTCGGGAAAGGGTTTGGCAAGGGGCCTGACAAGTCGCAGTAATTGCCAATCTCAGGCATGTCTTCGGTGACGATGGTTCCGTCTGGGTAGTTGAGTTGATCAATGCCTGCTGAGGGGTACAGCTTCTTACCAAGCCCCGTTACAATAGGATGTCGAGACAGGAGTGGGAGTATAGTGCTTCAGCGCGAACGTGCGAAACTCCTTGTTAACTCGAAGAAGAGCAGGATGTCGGTTGGTCGCAGGAAATCCATGTCTTGCTGGCGGCCAATTCTCTGGATAAATGAACTTCTCGAACTTTTCGTGGACGCGGACTTCATGGATGATAGGATCTGGCAACGCAAGAACCATGATCATGATTCTCAACTCAAATGGGAGCTTCTCAAAGATCGTGAACTCTTTCAGAGGTTTGGACTTCCTGGCAGCTCGGGTCTTTCTGACTGGAGCAGGTCTTCTTGCAGCCGCCTTGATCGGAACGCCGGATGTTCCTGTAGGAATGGTTACAAACAAGGACAAGACAAGTCTCCGGAATATTTGGTAACATTGGATTGTTGATGCAGGAAGAGAAAGAGAGATTAGTGGAGAGGAAAACTTACTAGGGCGCGCGAGGAGAGCTGTTGCCTCAACAGGAACCTCGACTTGCGAGGACACCTCAACACTGAAGAGTATGTCAGTATGTTCAACAATGTCAAAGTATATGGGTAGTTGGATGACGTACACTTGGTGAGCAGTGTTGGTAGCTGCGGGACTTGGCACGTCTTGGGCATCCATGGCGAAGTAGACAGGTCTCGAAAGCCTGCAAATGATGAAGGTCGAGGTGAGGGAGATAGGCAGAAGATGCAAGGAGGAAGAAGCTTGAAAGCTGAGGCGACAGGCAAGAGTGTGATTGTCTGAGTATGGGGGAAATCTTGAAGATCAAGTTGAGTGAAAGTTGCGAATGAATTTCGTTGGCTTTGTGGATGTAAAAATTTCGTGTTCTACGGGCGGAGGAGAGGCGGTATTTATGGGCGTGTATGTTGACTCTGTTGATCCGGGAAGCGGAGGGGGGCTAGCCCACATTAGGTAGCGTGCAAAGACTCTTACCCTCCTGCTGGCCAATAGAAAGCCAGATAGGGAGTCGGCGATCTATGCCACTCGTAGAGATTAAGTGATTGGGTAGATAATTAGGTATATATAGTTCTGCAATGTCCACAAACGCAGATGCACTTTGTAGAATGACCATCTAACTTTTGTTGAAAGAAGGGCAACACCTCCTATTAGCATGCCATGCACTATACAAACAGATATCAAGGCTTTAGAAGCCATGTTGGCAAGACCTCAAGGCGATTGATGCACGGAGAAGTACAGCTCCATAGAAAATATATACATGTGGCCAACCACCTCGACGCCACGAAGCTCTACCTTTGAATCCACAACTTAGAAGCCTGCAAAATACATTTCCACATACTTGCAACATCAGCCGGGTAGATTTCATACTCGCTCAAGCACCATACGCGCAAACGCCTCTACCTTCTCGCCAGTATCATGGTCATTTTCAACCTAACTTCCTCATCCACGACTATATCCGTCGATTAAAAAGCCAGCAGACCACAACAGTACATCCAACAAAACTTCATAACTCAGGGGATGGGCTCCGAAATTATATACTATCGAGGAGCGAGCGCGATGAAGGACATCTGGAAGTTAGTCCCATGGAAACATCCCCTCCAGTCAACCGAAACATCACAGATTTCCCACAAAAGATACAGCGCGTCAGCAACAGCAAAAGCAGCATAGCAATCCTCGAATCAGACTCCAACCTTCTGGCTCAATAGCACGAGATGCGAACCTACTTCATCCTCCTCCAAGAACACGTTCTCTCTGCCAGCAAGGAATGGCTTCAACTATCCTACCACAACCTCTTCTTCGATGTCGAAATCACAGAATATACATACCACAGCATACAATGTCCAACGCCACAGTCTCTGGAAGGAACATATGCCCATTGGCAACAACAACTCGTGGCATTGGCTCTCACATCAGCCAAGACTCCAGAATTCAACTATCATCCCACGACCTCGCCGTCGACATCCCCAGCCCAAGCTCAGAACGCACAGAAGATCGATTACAACAAAGTCCATTTCTGGATACCAGCAGCTAGTCACAAGCAGCTTCCACCGCTGTGGCTTATTGTTGAGCAACCCCTCTTCTAGGCTTGGAGCCAGCAAGTGAAACTATCTCAGCGAACAAGCCCCATTTGGCAGAACAGAAAGATACACACTCAACCCGTCCACCAAGAGACAGCCTCTATGAGTAGACTTTGCAGGCCCGTACTGATCTGCAGACAGCCCAGCAACGCTCAAGCTACGTCACCAAGTACAGCGCACCCTCCACTTATATTCTGCGAAAGGGAAAAGATAACCTACAAGACTTCAGCACACCCAAAAAATATTAAAAAGAAGCTCTCAGCATTGAACCCGGTTTTGATGTTGATGTACTACAATACATTCAATATATGTAAGATTACATCTGCAGACCTCTACACCACTAGTGAGGCTCGAGCCCGAGCCGTCACATACCCCAGGAGCAGCTGGTCTACAACACGAAGCCTATAAAACAAGCATTTATCAACGCGGTAACTGCCTCTGAATATACTTCTTCTTCTTAAGCCTTAAAATGCTAATGTCTGCACAGAATTACGGGCTCAAAATAGGTCAAGCGAAAAGGAGCGAAATTCGAGCGACCACTAAGCACCCCTGCTTGAAGCCCGATCCATAGCACATCCAGTACACAAAACCAAACGAACCCCATTCAAGCCCAGAAGGGCAAGCGACATACACAGCGTTTACCAAACATAGTTCAGATGCCAGAGAGAGGCCAGTCTATAAGACGACATAAGGAGAGGTCAGCAGCAGATGTAGAGCTGGTTCGCTCCTAGATCTAAGGTTCAAACCTACCTCGAAACACATGAAGACAAGCGAGAATCCAGTCAACAACAACAACAGACGTTGTGAGCTCTGGCAGAAGCTTACCATTGAAATACATGTAGAATCGCTGCAACAGATGGGTGCTGATGGCAAACAACAAGTTCCACAGCTGGCATCGTTAAAGCCTCAACACACAAGCATCTAGGCAGCATACACCAAAGTACACAAAGCAAGCGAGATTCGAGTCCAAGACAACGTTCGAAGATTTGGAATATAATTGAGTTATCTGACAGAAACTTGGGATGATCAAGGCAAAGAGTAGGGAGTTTAGAAGTCATATCCCACCGTCCTTGGATTGTCTGCTCCTTGCACAAGTTAGTTCACCAGGTCCAAGCCTTAGGAGCTGGGGTGACCCGCCATCACACGGTGGATTTCTGCAGGAACAACTCACCAGGGAGAATCTGCAGAGGGAGAAGCTTCTTTGTTCTCTTGGCTAGCCATTGAAAAGATTCAAAGAAATTTATAGTTGGATCAAAAGATGAGGGAAGAAGCAAAGCCATGCTGCCCATGTATTATGATACGCTGAAACACTGATGGCCTGCTAGAACCAATCCCTCAGTACCCAAGCCCAATCGCAGTTCGCTCATCGGCTTCTATTGTCAAGACTCATGCCCCCCTCGAAGATACACCAACTCACAATAGTTGTTTCGAATTGCCTCGCTCGCTAAGAAGTTCCAACTGAGCATGGTACCCAGGAAGACCAGTCCTAAAAACATCAGCAACTTTCTCCATCACCACAATCTCGAATTCAAAGGGGAGCACATACAATTTCCATTCATAGGGCCCAACTCTCTCACCAGTCACCGTCAAAATAACCAACCAGAGCCTAGGCTTCTTCCACCTCCTACTCACATCCTTCAATTCCCACATCGCCGTCGCCAAGGAAGAATGCTGCCAAAACGCCATATACCTTCTCTCCTGATAACCCATAAGCTCAGCCCTTACCTTATCAGGCATGCCATGCCTCTCGCCAATCGATCGGCCTGCCAAAGCCTCCCCACGATGATACCTAGCACACAACTGTTCCGGAGGCGGAGAAACAATAGTCAGATGTTCCAGACTACGGAAGGAGAGGAGATGCGCAAGGACAGAATCTGCATGCATTCTCTGCAAATCCGTACCTCCTAGCTCCAGCCAGCGGATGTTATGGAGTGCAGATGCAGGGACGGCTTTCAGGCGGATAGGATCGAAGTCAAGCTGTATGTGATCGATTGCGAAATTGACACGGACTTGTGCTGGGTGGCCGAGGGTCCCGAAATGTGCTTGCCATTTAGATGCTTCGAGGCGGGATTCTCTGCAGACTTCGAGGTTGGCTGGGGGTCGAGTGGTGCTGTGGAACCGGCCAATTTGGGTGCTATAGTGGACTCGCACGTCTCGTTCTTTGGGGAGGTTGAGTCGCCATATCATGATGCGGATTTCTGGTGGGAGGCTGGTGAAGCGGGGGAATTGTGGAGGGTTGAGAGGTACAGTCATCTTGGCAACTTCAGAAATTGCAACGAGTTGGGGTGAGATATCGAGAGGAAGAACAGGACTTAGGTGAGGTATGCTTGAAAAAGGATGCAATTATGGGATGAGGGTCAAAGAATGGAGTAGTTTGAAAGGGGCGTCGTCTCACTCGAGAGGAGATTGATGCCAACAGGAGTAAGGTAAACGTGGTACTTGCTACCAAACTGCAAAATGGTAAGGCGCTTTCTGCAACCAAAAATCCGTCCTTAGCTTACTGCCTCCAGACTATTCCACCTTCTCAACGCAGCTTCGAGTTGTGCTTTCATCCTTCGTTCTCTCCTTGCCAGTCTAACCAGGATTGGCCCGACACGCTGGACTTCCAAGTTTCTACTGCCAACAAAAGCCACTACCAATTGGCTCAACCACTTTCCAACAAAGAAAAAGGATTGCTCGACTTTGCCTTGCCAACCGGCAACTCGCTCCCAGCTTGGTCTCTCTTCCGCTTCTTCCTCGACGATTTCCTGGACTTTGATGGACCTGACGCAGTAGACGATGACGAAGAGTCTAAGATCTTCAGGATGTCTTTCAGACCCTTCATAAATCTCAGACCCTCCTCAGATTTCCGAATTATCGAAGATGCGGTCCCCAGATCAGGATAATCGACAAGCCTTGGGACAGAGCTCAGCAGAGAGTTCAGATCACGAACAGCTTCAGGAATCAACGTCTTGGGTTCGATGGAAACTACCAGACTTGTGATCTGTTGAAGGATCCTGAGCGAATATAATGAGCCTTGAAGTTGAGCGAAGAACTGGACGATATCCCAACCAAAATACCCCGACGGATCGGATATCTTTGGATATGCCAGCCGCTGCAGTAAAAGCTGACTGATAGGAGTTTTCGAATTCATTGCAGACCACTCCATGTCTTGGTGGACAGCGAACGCCATCCAAAGTTGTTTTTCTGTGAATTCCGGCAGTTTCTTCTTGAGTTCCTTATATGTTTCCACGATGGCGATGCACGCTCCAGAAATATCGGGGACTTCCGGAAGCATCAGTTCTCGGCCGTCTGAGTTATCAGTTTGTCTCCTATGCTCGAAGACACTCGACACTTGCTCGGTTGCAGGAACCATAACATTGACAAGCCCATAGGCTAATTGCCGAGTGGCAGTCGAGACTTCCCAGGCATTCGTACGCACAGGACAATCGAGTAGAAACGGCAAGAAGATATGAGGTGATAGAGAGGCAGATTTCCCGCTTACCAGCGGCTGACTGGCAATGCGAGCAAGGCTAGGGAAGTGAAGGACATATTCGGAGGTCCTTGGATGCAATCGCCGAAGGACTCGAAGAGTTTCCACATCTGTGGGTAAATCTGACTGGATTGGCAATGGAGCATACTCCTTGAGGAAGTCCTCAAACATCTGCAAATTCTCTTTGACAGCTTTGAGAGACTGGGCTCGTGTAAGAAGTTTTGGAAAGGTCCCATGGTTATCCATGGATATCTCAAAGGCCAGAGAATGAAGCCCATGAGAGTTGGGAAGTGCTAGTCGATCGCTTATGACTGCTGGTTGGAAGATCTGGGCTCGCAAAATACCGGATGCATCATTCTCAGAGGACTCTATGTCATGGAAGAAACTCACAGCACCATCGTGACCCAGATCGTGCACAAGTAGGTCAGAGTCGCTAGTGAAGACTACCCCACCATGTTTCTCCAGATATCTTGCACAGTACAAATCTGCCTCTCCTGGCACGACCTCAGTAATATCTGCGTATATGCTAGAGGCCTTGAGAGCTTCGAGGATAGCCGGTACGACGAAAGACAAAGCTGGAAGAGCCGTCAATCCTGAGCGGACAGCAGTATTTTGAAATAGAGATACCGGGGTGCTATTAGTCTGTGGGAAAGACGAACGACATGGCTCGTTGTTTGATTGATGAAATTGAGTCAACTGATGTGTTGAATTCTGAAGTCTTTGCAACCGGACATCAAGCTTGGCTGGAGGCAAGAAGCCATCAAAGTATATCTTCTTTCTGGGTGATGTTAGCCGAAATCCTGCAAGCGCAGCTCCAGCCCAAGTCCAGGACCTGTACTTACATCTCTACATTACTTTCTCGAATTGTATCCAGCCATGCAATAGCTGTGTCTACCAGTATTTGATAAGACGGTGCAGCTTCCAGTGCGTTCCGAGCTCCCGGGGAGGCTCTGAGACATATGTAGTAGATCTGGTGAGCAAAAGAAGGGCCATCTATCACCACTTGCTTGCCATCCAATGATTCTGCAGCTGCATAGGGGCGCAGGAACGTGGTTAAATGCCGGATCCCCATGGGCTAGAGAGGTCTTTATCAACCTCGGGCATGAGGCTGAAGTTTGTTTTGGTGGCCGGTTGGTTGGTTGGCTGTCTTCGGCATAAAGCAATCAAGCCGCTGGCTGCTTGAAGTGTGACCTGATAATCACAAGGTTTGGTGAAGTCAGGTCGAGGTCTTGGCTCCCCTCCCGCATCGCTCGCTCTAAAAATTAGACGAAGCGGGCTAACTCCACCTCCCTAGCTCAACTTTTCTTTCACAGCTCCATCATTTTTCCTCTTCATCAACACCAGGCCAGCCAGCTTCACCATGCGCAATACCCTCATTTTCGCTGGCAGCTCTTGCCCAGGCCTGACGAACCAAATATGCTCCAACCTGGGCATGGCTCCGGCTGCTGTCGAGCTCTCGCAGTTTGCCAATGTGAGCAGAACCTGTGTGCGCGACCTTTCGTGGTATGGTGGGGCTGATAATCTTACAGGGAGAGACCAGCGTCAAGATCTTGACCAGTATTCGAGAGAAGGACGTGTTTGTGGTTCAATCGGGCAGCAGTAAGATCAATGACAGTATCATGGAGCTTCTCATCTTGATATCTGCTTGCAAGGGAGGCTCAGCGAACAAAATCACCGGTCAGCTCACCTTTTTTGCTTGTTCGCAGATCTGCCAGACTGACTCCCCACAGCCGTTCTACCCTACTTCCCATATAGCAGACAATCGAAGAAGAAGTCACATCGTGGCGCAATCACTGCTCGCATGCTTGCCAACCTCCTTCACGTCGCTGGAATCAACCACGTTATCACAATCGATCTACATGCCTCCCAAATGCAGGGTTTCTTCAAATGCCCAGTCGACAACCTACACGCAGAGCCCTTGATTGCGAGGTGGATCCGACACAATGTTCCCAACTGGTCCGAAGCCGTTTGCGTATCGAAGAATGCTGGAGGTACCAAGAGAGTGACATCCCTAGCAGATGCTCTGAAACTCAACTTCGGCATGGTCACAACAGACAAGAAACGGGCCGGGAACATGAGTGGTAGCTTTATTATGAATCCACTCGACCATTTCGATCACGATCTGGACGCCGACGTTAGCAGGCTCGAGATTGACGACGACGAGCCCAGCTTCAGCTCAGATAGGAAGCCAGAACTCAGCAGAATACAAACAAGCAGAGAAACACAACCAAGCAGAGAAACATACTCGAGTAAAGATAGTCAAAAGTCAGACCAATCTACAAAGCATAGTCCTCCCCGTCGACCAACTCATTCCCGCCATGACAGCAACCCATCTCCACGCAAGTCCCAAAATGTACCATCACCGCTTCGAACGGCACACAAGGGCCCCGCAGCAACAAGATCTCCCCTCGTTCGCGCCTCAACCACCCCCGCACGATCTTCACCTATCGAGGAAGAAATCGGAGAAGGAGATGAAGCCGAATTCACAGACGAGCGAGCTCGAGATATCATCCAAGGTCGATTGATCCATGGTCATATTGTGCCAGACGATTACCCATCACCCACCCAGTCTGCCATGTCAAGTTCTATGATTCTGGAGAGACCCGAGGACGACCCTATGGAAATGTCGCGAGCCTCATCATTCTTCAATCCTGAACCACATATACTTGGTGGTACCGCTGATGCTACGGCAACTTCGGACGAGGAAGAGGAAGGTTTCAACAACCCAAGCCTGGAACAGATGATTACATTAGTAGGAGACGTACGCGGTAGAACCGTCTTCCTCGTTGACGACATGATCGACAAAGCCGGTAGTTGGATTGCCGCAGCTGAGTGCTGTGTTAAGCGTGGTGGTGCAAAGAAGGTTTACTGCATTGCCACACACGGTTTGTTCGGTGGCGATGCTCTCGAAGAACTCCAAGACTGCGACTGCATCGACCTGATCGTCGTCACGAATTCCTTCCCAATACCCCCCGAGAAGGCTAGAGATACGAACAAGCTCGTCATCCTGGATCTTTCGAATCTACTTTCTGAAGCTATTAGACGAAACCACTATGGCGAGTCTATCTCTGCTCTGTTTTCACATTCTTACGACTAGAGCTGTTTTTATTGTAAGCCTTTTGATTTCTTCCCCATTTCTGCTGTTTGTACGACTAGCGAGGCGTTATATGGAAAGGGGATGTTATGAATAGGTCAAGGTCCGTCCTGCTCAACGCACGGATGACGGAGGAGTTTAGAGACAAATGATAACGAATTTCTGATGATGACCGATTGCGTCAGGCGATCTTGGTGATTTGCCGTTGCCATCTATTCCTGCAAACGGACTTGCTCAGCAGTCTGTTTGTGTAAAAGTATAACCCGCGATGCATTCTTTAGAGTTTGCAGGAGCTACTTTCATCTAGAAAGCAGCTCTTAACGGAGCGTGGGGAGATTGAGTTAGTCCTTCGGGCCTTGTCGGGATCAGAAGGCACCTTGTTCATGCGTATGCTACAACCTTTCATTAGGATGGTGGACAAGGGGCAAGAGAACTTCCTGAACATTTCATTGTCGAGAGTGTTATTGGCCAGGATCTGAGTATCAAGTAAAATCTTACAATTCTGTCAAATTTGGTGGCATCTCGAAGCACATGTTCAATGTTCAATTCATTTCATCCCAATTTTATTTCTGGAATGTTTAATGCTTTGCATATGCTTGACCGTGTATATCATGCTATTCAGATACAAGTGTACTATGAACTCCAAATGCTCCTAAAAATGCTCGCTTCCACAAATCCAACATCTTACAGACGGGCCGAGATCTCAATACTTTCCACCTCCTTCTGGCTGACCCTACTTACAGCCTTCCTTGGAGCCACATTCAGCGGCTCAACCTTGTTCTCCCATCCCATCCTCTCCACAATCTTTTCCCAACTCCTCATCGCCCTCTCGGCATGCTCCCTCGGCACACTCTCATCCTCCCTGAGCAAACTCCTATTGAAAAGCTCCATCGAGATCCACCCCTTATACCCCAACCCCTCCTCTTCATCACAAATCGCCTTCAAGACATCCATCACAGGCAAATACCCCCCTCTCTCCTCCTCACACATAAAAAGCCTACAATTCCTACTCCAGCTCATCCTCGGCTTCTGGCCCTCCACATGAAAAGCATGACTCTCAGACATCGGCACCCTCAAACGTTCCGCATCAACAGCCTGCACATAAAAAATCTTCTTCGCATCAATCGTCCTCGCCATCCTCCTCAAACTCTCCTTAAACGTCACATCCGCACCAACACACTTCCCATCCTCGGCGCACGGATCCGCATACTCCCTCCCAGCGATATTAAACGTATCAAGACACAGTCCAAAATTATCCCTCCCCACCGCCTCGACAACACTCCACGCCTTCTCCCACGTATCGTTGAACGTACCCCAGCAGAGATTCTCATAGGCGAATTTAAACGGCGGGTTTTGAGACGCGCCTAGATCGGCGATTTCCCGCAGGTCGCGAGATACGATAGCTAGATCCCCGGTCACGCCTTCGGTCATGAATGTGCATGGGATCTGGATGATGTCCGTCCCAAGGATGCGAGCGATCTCGAACCAGAGGTGGAGTTCTTCTAGTTTTTGAGCGCGGGCGGTAGGGGAGAGCAGACCCTCGCAGTTGTTGAAGGGTCCGATGCCCATTATTTCTAGGTTGAGAGTGGTGCATTGGGCGCGGATTTGGTGCGCGGCGAGGAGTTGGTTGGATGGTGTTGGACCGCCTGGGAGGGAGGAGGCGAGGTAGAGGAGGTCTTCGAAGAAGATCTCTATTCCGGGGAGGGAGGCGGAGGATGCGGCGGCGAGTTTGGGGGAGAGGGTGTGGGCCCATGCTCGCTGGGGGGTGTTAGTGGTGTTGTTTTGGATGAGATGGGATGAGGGAGGACTTACGCCTAGAGACATGCTGCAGATTGCTGGTTTGTAGGACATTTTGAATGTGGATGGATGTATGAGCTAGAAATAAGTAGGTGGTGGCTGTCCACAATTGTGACGATGATGGAACAATGAAGTCCAACCAAAGCCAAGAAGATAAGGCTGTGTATTGAGCAGACTGAGAGACGGCAATGATATGTAGTCCAAGACGAGTTTGGTCAAGTATCAGATGACTTTCCAACCCGTTCAAACGACCAGATGAAAAGATCACAACAATATGCAACTAAGTTCCACAAACCAGTAGGATTTATTAAAAGTTAGAAAGAAAGAGAGAAAGAAGATCTCCAACCAACCCGTCTTATCAAACACCTTCCAAGATCCACCACACACACGTATGGGGAAGGTCGCAGTCCTGGACTGCATCGCACTGCATGTGGAAGAGGTTATTCGCGGCCTGACTCGGAAGAATCAAACTGCACCTCTGCGGACCAAGGCTCCAGAACTCGAAACCAGCATCCGCTTCTCCCACTCATCGTATTGGACAATTTAGACTGGGAGAGCTTGAGAGGTCGTGTAAGCGAAGTAATGGTTTCTTGTGTTTGTGGCGATCGCGTTGGCGAGAGGAGGGAGCGGATGAGGATTTTTCCTAGGGGGCTTGGAGGGCAGTAATGTTTTGCCGGCCGATGGTTGGTGCAGAAAGATGTATGTGGAGGGAGGGCTTGGCGAAGACCGGGGTTGAGACGTCACGATTGATTGATGAGTTCGCGAGACCTTCCTAAGTTCTTTTATTTCATCTGCAGGCTTTGCAGATTCAACATTTTGGAGGGTTTGCCTCGAGACAACGAGATCTCGGCTCTCGGCAGTCGGATCAGAGGGGGGAGGGGGTGTTTTCGTCATGTCAAAACTCAAGCGGATGTGAGGGTTGTCACTTGAGGGGAGTTGAATTCTTCCCATGCGAGTTACTTGCCTTCTACCTATATCCGGTCATTACCTCCTTTAGATTCCGTTCTTGGTATTAGAATAGGTTCAATATGTGCAGTTAAGTGCTGCCACCACATTCTTACTGCTTTCCCGTTGCACATCTGTCTGTTTTAGTAAAGTGTCTTTCTCCTTATTTCTCTCTCTGTCTTTCTCACCAGGAGCTTCCTACTCCTTATTAAAGTACAATTACATACACATCAGTACTCTCATCCAAAGAAAATGACTTCCCCTCAAAAACTCAACATCATCCTCATAGGCGGCGGTCTAATCGGCCCCCGGCACGCCCTCTCCATCAATTCCAACCCCTCCCTCCACCTCCTCGCACTCATCGACCCAGCACCCCACGGTCCCCAAACCGCCTCCTCCCTCTCAACACTACACTTCTCCAGCCTCACCTCCCTCCTTACCTCCCTCTCCTCAACCACTCCCAAGCCCGACGCAGCGATAATCTGCACACCAAACCACACCCACGTCCCCATAGCACTTCAACTGATAGCCGCAGGCATCCACATCCTCATCGAGAAACCAATCTCAACATCCATACCCGAAGGAATCCAGCTCATATCCGCCGCGAAAGAAAAGGGCGTGAAGGTGTTAGTAGGCCATCATAGACGATTCAACCCTTACCTGCTCTCAGCAAAACGCACACTCGAGGCCAAGGCTTTGGGTAAAGTCATCGCCGTGCAGGGGACGTGGTGTCTCCTCAAACCATCCTCCTATTTCAACAATGGAGGAGAATGGCGACGGAGTAGTGAGAGCGGAGGTGTGATACTCATTAACCTCGTTCATGAGCTTGATTTGTTACAATATCTCCTCGGGCCTATCGTTTGTGTATCTGCTACCGAGACGGCGAAGACGCGTGGGTTTGATGCGGAAGAGGGAGCGGCGGTTATTATGAAGTTCGAGAGTGGTGTCGTGGGCACGTTTTTGGTCAGTGATAGTACGCCTAGTCCGTGGAATTTCGAGGGTGGGACGGGTGAGAATCCGATGGTTCCGATGGTTCCGAGGGTTGAGGAGGGGGAGGGGGTGGGTGGCTTTTATAGGATTATGGGCACGGAGGGGAGTTTGAGTGTGCCTGATTTGAGGGTTTGGAGGGGGGAGTGGGATCAGGTGTTGACGAAAGAGGAAGTGCGTGTTCAGGAGGGGAGGGTGCCATTTGATGACCAGATGGAGCATTTCAGGAGTGTTGTTAGGGAGGGAGTGAAGCCGATGTGTAGTGCGGAGGAGGCTTTGAGTGCGATGGTTGTTTGTGAGGCTGTTAAGGTGGCGATGAGAACGGGGATGTGGGTTGATATTGAGGGGTTCGAGGTTAGAGTTAGGGATGGCAGTGATAGGAAATAGGTTGATTGAAAGCAGTGTTACCTTGCAGTGTTATCCGTTTTTGAATGAGGTGAGAGAAGTTGGAAGGGAAGCTGTGAGAGTATTTATTCAAAGTTCGGCGTACAACAACCAATAAACAGATTGAGTGACGATGCATCCCTTTTCGAGTGGGAAAGCCCAAAATTACCTCCTGTAAACGTCGCGTTGGTGCTGAACCTGAGCGAAGCCAAGACAGAAACGGGCAGAGACTGTTGTGTTCGTTATATCAGCATTGAAGATATGTGTAAGCTTGGTCATGATCATCTCTATTCTATGTTATCTATCATAAATGTACATCTTCCCTAGTAACCCATCTATCCGAGTCTATGCCATCTATCCGCATTTTCTATACGCCATTTACAGTCATTAATCTACCCATCTATACCCACTGCCTTCCCATGATCTTTCTCTTACACAGTCTCTAAATGTCCCGCCTTCTCCCCCATTTCATCCTTATCAAGTCCAATCCCACTCCCCTCAACATTCCTCCTAAACAACTCCTCATCGTTCTTCAACTCCTCCAACACAACCCTATGCGCATGTCTGGGCTTCAACTCCTTCGAAAACAAGCGATCCATACTCTCAAGCGGCACACCCTTCGTCTCAGGCAACAAGAACCACACGAAAACAATCGAGCAGATCATCAAACTCGCAAAGAAGAAATAGACTCCATATCCCATGGCGGTGAACATCTGTGCCGTGAAGCGCGCAACGAGGAAATTGAAGAGCCAGTTGGATGCTGCGGCGAAGGCTTGGCCCAGGGTTCGTACGTTCTGGGGGAACATCTCGCTGTTGTAGACCCAGGGCGTGCCGTTCCAGGAGGGCGTGTAGAAGATTGTCCAGAGATAGAAGAATGCCATTGCGGAGATCCCACCGCTGGAGAGGGAGCCGTCTGCTGTGGAGTTGGTTTCGGGGGCGGCAATCTTGATGTATGCGCCTACGTAGTAGAGACAGATGGCCCCTCCGAAGGCGCCGTACATCAGGAGATTGCGGCGGCCGAGATTGTCGATGAGGAAGAAAAGCCAGATAAGTGTGACGATTGCTTTGATGACGCCGAAGATGCCGGTTGTGAGGAGGGAAGTGTTGGTCCCTGTTACGCCGATGGAGCGGAAAACTGTGGGTGAGTAGTAGTTGATGGCGTTGATACCGGATGTGTTCTGCCAGAAGAAGAGGGAGCAGCCGAGGAAGAAGCGGTAGGCTACTTTGGTATCATTGAAAAGTGCTCTAGTTCAAAGTCAGTCCTGATCGTCTTTGATGCCTTTGTGGAATGCTTACTTGAAAGGTTGCCAGAAGCCAAGTCCGACGGTGGATTGTTGGTGCTCAAGTGCAGCATCGATTGCTGAGACCTCCTCCAGCATATACATGTGGTCTGAAGGTAGCTTTCGGAGCCAGCAGAGATTCTCGAGCGCTTTATTGCGTTGGTTTCGAGTCATCAACCAGCGAGGTGATTCTTTGATGAAGAAGAGCCCGATGAACATCAATCCTGCCGGGATGAGTTGAACCTGGGACGAGATCAGCTTTGTATTTTTTTGGGTGAGGATTTTGGCAACTTACAGCGAAGGGAATAATCCATTGCTCGTGATTAGGAGCCATGGTTACAGAAACTCCGTACTGTTGAAGTTAGCTTTGAAAGTCCCGAGTAGAGAAAGTACACACGTTAATCCAGAACCCAACAACCCCTCCAATCTGCCAACCCATCTCATAAAGTCCGACCAAACGACCACGAATAGCCGGTGGCGACAACTCAGAGATATAAATCGGCGTCAAATTCGACGCCCCTCCAACCCCAATACCAGCCAAAACACGTCCGCCGTAAATAAGTCCCAGACCCCTCGATCTATTTGCGCCAAGCATAAGCCCAGCTCCGAGAATGAAGATACCAGCGAAGATCTGAAGACCCTTCTTCCTTCCTAGATAGTGACCAGCAGCATAGGCGAAAAAGGCTCCAAAGAAAGCACCGGCTTGGTACAATGAGACAATATTTTCGGAGATGAGGTTCTGCTCGTGTTTGGAGTACTGGGCCCAGTTGAACTCATCCTTGAAACTATCTAGAGCGAGAGTTCCGCCGATGAATGCACTATCGTATCCGATCATTACGGCGCAGAATGCTGCTCTGGATACTTGTCAGCCTGGATGAACTGTTCATCGCTATTGATGTGTTCCGAACTTACACTGCTGCGCAGGAGTAGACTCGGAAGTTGTAGACGCATTTTGGCGTTGGCCGATCTAAAGAAAAGTCAGGAATTGATATTTGACTTTGTGTTGATATCGACCTTACCTTCCACAAGACTGAGAATACTCATCTTGAGTAATGGTGATGAGGAAGAGTCCTCCAAATTTGTGACTCAAATGTAAAGTGGAGTGTGAAAACTCTTTAACTAGGGGATACTTCGGTCCAACTAGAACAGCACTCTAGAAATGGACAACCTCGCAAACGAATCGCCAACGACAAGTAAATAAATACAAGAATCGGTTTGAGGAAATGAGAGATGAGAGGAATAGAAAACGGAACTCGTAACGGCAGGCGTTCTCATATTAAATATTCTAACGATGTGGATCGTGCGTCACCCATTTGGAGTGGTTTTGGAGCCCCAGATTTGGAGATACGGGGTTGAGGAAGTGGAAGCGACATGGCAAGGGGGCAGGGACAAGCATGCCCCAATGACTCGCTGTATGCAGCCAACCGACGTATGGCTTGAGAGGAGAGGCTAAATCGACGCCAAAGCTGCGGAGTGATGTCCATGCTTGGGGCAAAACATTCTGCCATCCTTTTTTGATGGAGGTGGGAGATGTTGATGATGTCTCGGCGTTAAATGATTGATCTCGTGGCTGCGGATGAAACGCGGCCTCGCTTCGGCCTTGTTGACGACGACATGTGGACTTCGTACATCCACGGTGGACGTTCCGCGAAGAACATTCACAAAGGCTTGATACAGAATTCAAGATGAAAAACACTACAAGCTCGAAGTGAAGCATCGGCCAACCTTCCTTGGTCAAGACTCTACTGTACCAAGAGATGCAACAAGATCAAGCAGTGACAAGCGTCGCCCCTATTTCTCAATTCTACAATATTTATTAATTTGATCCGACTACTTTCCCCAGGCATCTCCATGTCCTCAAAGCAAAGCAAAGCCAAAGGCCGATATGACGCCGCCTCCATGTGGGGATCATCCCTATTCTTTCCCAACCTCTCACAAGGCTCGCATTTCCCAACTTCCCCGCAATGCGGATTTCCAAAACAAGATGGGGAAGCCGGCAAAGACTTTCTCCGTACATGATTACAACGACAGGCAAGGACTCCTGCATGACCTCTAAAACCCCTCTAGATGCAGGAAGAGGTGCTTTTGATTATTGTTGAGCCACGTACTGTACTGTAAGTGTTGATCACACTTGTCTCGCTTACTGTATGAATTTTTGGCATTGTCTTGCGTTATCTTATCTCTGCTATCCTTTCCGGCGGACAGTTCTCCGAAGAGCTTGTGTGTTTGTTTTCCTGCGGGACGAATTGAGCTGCATATTCAAGACTCTCCTGTGTCTGTTAGCTGAGGTGGCTCTTGGTTTTGCCGGAAGTGACCTCTCATAAGGGTCCATAACCAGCTTTGCTTTTGAAGATCCATTGATCTATACCAAGAGATATCTGAATCCCGAATCATTCTCTGCCTCTATAGAGACAGCTCCTCGGTTCCCCATCCAATATCTATCGTTCTTGTGGAGAAGCAAGTCTTGGACATTCCGCAACTCTCCCTTTCAAATCGAATTCTCCAACAACACTCAGAAGCCAACACCATCAAGATGTCCCAATCACTAGGCCACCCACAACCTCCTCCAAACCCACAACTCAAAACACCACCCCCAGCACCCTCAACATCCCATCTCGAAAAAGTATCCTACCTCTTCGGCTACCCCATAGCCCACTCCCTCTCCCCCCTCCTCCACTCCACAGTCTACACCTCCCTAGACCTAAACTACAGCTACATGCTCTACGAATCACCCACCCTCGAGCCCTGCCTCGCCCTAACCCACGACCCAAAATTCTACGGCGCCGCAGTAACCATGCCTCACAAAGTAAACATCATCCCGTACCTCGACGTGCTCACGCCCGAAGGCCAAGCCATCGGTGCAATCAACACGATCTTCCTACGATCCGCACCAGACGGTCGACGGCTCCTGTGCGGTACAAACACGGACTGTATAGGAATCCGGGAAGCCATTCTGCAGAACACGAGTACGAATCAAGCAAAGGGGATGAGGGGAGGGCCGGGAATGGTTATTGGTGGTGGCGGGACGTGTCGCGCTGCTGTGTATGCGCTGAAGAAGTTCTTGGGGTGTAGGCAGATTTATCTTGTTAATAGGGATAGAGCGGAAGTGGAGGCTGTGATTAGGGAGTGTACGGAGAAAGGGTTCGGGGATGGACTGAGGTATGTGGAGAGTGTTGCTGAGGCGGAGTCGTTGGATGCGCCGAGGGTGGTTGTTAGTGCGATTCCGGATTTTGAACCGAAGAGTGAGGATGAGAAAAGAGCAAGGGGAATTGTGGAAGTGATGTTAAGCAAGGAGGAGAAGGGGGCGATTTTGGAGATGTGCTATCATCCAAGTCCTGATACGGCTGTGGCGAGAATTGCGAAGAGGAATGGGTGGTTGTTGATTGGGGGTATTGAGGCGATGATTTGGCAGGGCTTGGAGCAAGATAAGATTTGGTTGAGGAGGAAGGCTAGCACGTTGCCTGTGGAGGAGGTTAAAAGAGTTCTGGCTCCGAAGGAAACGAGGGCTCGGCTGTGATGGAATTGGAATGTTGAGTTGGTTTTTGGGCATTGGGAGGAGTTGAAGGTTAGAGCTATTGGATGATTGGCATGGACTTGGAGTTTTAGGGCGTCCACCTTGAGTTGTCATATATAAGCAGACTATATCTCGAATTCGGGCCTTTTATATTCTAGCTTCTTAGTCTCATAATTCGAGTTTCAAACATGTAGCTCTCTCTCTCATGGCTTCAAGCTCCAGGTCTCGAGTAATCCAAACCTTCAACCCTCTTCCACGTCTCCCTAACCACCCTCTCCTGAGCCTGTCTACCAGTCTCCCCCTCCGCATCACCGGCAGGTCTAATCGCCAAGTAAAGACGACTCCCCAATCTCACCTCCTCAATTGGATCTGTGTCCGGGTTCTTCGGGGGATTAGCGGAAGTAATCAAGCCACCCGCTTCACGCAAGATGCATATCCCGGCCGCGACGTCCCTATGTACATGATTCAGTTAGAGACTGGCTTGCATATGCATATCAAGGTGATTTTATGCATGAAGGGCTTCAAGGCTTGACAGGGAGGTGGGTATGGTGATGAGGGGGAGAAGAGGAGACGGAAAAGAATTTACACACCATTCCCAACAGCCTCCTTCCCACCAAATATCAAAGGCGCCGCTCGCGACATATGCTAGGTCCAGAGTAGCACTAAGATCCCCATATCAGTCTCGTCTCATCCCATATCCACGTCACTCTCCTCTCGGTTCAGTACCAAAAGGCTCCTCTCAGTAGGATCTGTCTCAAAGACAAGGGAAGAGGAAAACTAACCTCCCCAAACTCCTCACCCCATGCACCATCCCCCCTTTCCCACCCCTCCCCCCAATCTCCGCAGCCATATTCATAAAACTGCCAACCTTCCTCCTCATATTCCCGCCCTCGACATCCCTCCTATCCTTCCCCCACTCACAGCTAAAGATACAGCCCTTCGGAGCCTCTTTACCGAGGACTTGCTTCGGGCTGTTCACGTACGGTAGTGCTCGGCGTGGTTTGGTCGGGTGGGCATCATCTTGAAAAGCACCGTGGCCGGTAAGTGCGGAGTAAGTGGTGTCGAGCATGGGCTGGTAGATCACGCCTACGACGGGCTGGTTGTTGAGACAGAAGGCGATGGAGACGCAGAACATGGGGAAGAGATGTGTGTAGTTCACTGTTCCGTCCAGAGGGTCAACGATCCATGTTGGTGAGGATGTTACGAGGTACTCTTTGGATGAGCCGCTGCTGTATGTTTCTTCTCCGATAAATCTAGGTAAGTGTTAATATCTACTTCTTCTTCGAATTTACGGTAAGGAAGGGAGATGGTTTATAAAGTCAAGCGGCTACTTGAGCAAGCCATCAGACATTCGGTGCTTCAAGAAAGCCTCCCCATCTCAACCCTCCCATCTTCTTCCCAAGCCACGAAGCAGCTTTCCACCAAACGAGGAAACAACCTACTTATGATCCGGAAACCTCCCCAGAATCTCATCCTTCACAAACGCCTCAACATCTACACGTTATCCACGTGATCAGCCCACACCTTCCCACCCTTTACTCTCTCCCCCACCCTTCCCCTTCCCCTTCCTCCTCCACCTGAAAAAAAAAGAGAGGACAAACTCACCTAAATCAGTCTGCGTAACAATATCAACAGCATTCATCTTCTCCTCCTGCTTCCCAACATCCCGTCCACTCTCGGCACCACACCGCTTCTCCACGCCGTCGAGCAGGATCTTACCCGCCCTGCGCCCGAGATCGAGCGCGAAGGTGTAGATGTCCTGGAGTTCGGCGTCTGTCATTGTCACTGTTGCGGGTGGGGACGTCATGATGGGTGACTAGCCGATTAATTGGTTGGTTGGATTGGGTATTTGGAGGGTGGAAGGGTGGAATGGAATTGCTTGGGGTTGTGATGGGAGAGTGAGATATGCTTGAGCTGTTGATACTGTAGAGTCTGAAACGAAATGTTCGAGTTCGTCCGATTGTAGACGTCAGTAACCGCAATTGTGGGTCAGGGAAAGTCCTCTTCCGCTTGACAGGCGCTTATTTATAATATATTATATTATGATTTACTTGTTTTTAAATATAAACCGTATTTCGTTAAAATCTATTATATAAGATTAAGGTGATTAAAGATTGCCGTTTACATTTAAGCGTTGTAATATTTTGTTCTGGTTGTTTCGCAGCCGAAGATCGAGCTGCCAAGGCGAGGCTAACCTCGCTTGGGCGGTTAAGCCTCGCAGTTAAATGTGTAAGCGAAGGAGAAATAGGAGAATAAAGCATGACACGTGACACTTACGTGGTACTTCTACCTAATTCTTACAGTGCGCTAATCAGTAACATGATATCTGTTCTTTACCTTGGATGAATTCTGTTAACACCTGTAGATTAGGGTAGTGTAAACCATCCTCGGAGTATATTCACGATGGGTGTAATTTTCGATTTCTGGTACTCTCAACTTTTCCTTTCCCTCCCTTACCCCACCAAGTCCTTACAAGACCAAACGATCATTATCACTGGATCAAACACTGGGCTCGGGTTCGAAGCCGCCAAACACTGTGTCCGTCTCAACGCGGCGAAAGTGATCCTCACTGTTCGAGATCTCACCAAAGGCGACGCAGCAAAAGCTGCCATTTACGCTGCTCACCCGGTCAGAACCACCGTGATTGAAGTATGGCATCTTGATTTGCTATCCACCAATTCCGTTAAAGAATTCGCAGCAAAAGCAGCCGGGCTGGAGAGATTGGATGCGGTGATTGAAAATGCAGCAATGATAAACCCGCTCTGGGTCGAGGTGGAGGGATTCGAAAGTACGATTCTCGCCAACGTCATTAACACAGAACTGTTAGCGCTGCTCCTGTTGCCAAAGTTGCAGGAGACTGCTATCCGCTGGAACGTGCAGCCCAGACTTAGCATTGTGGTTAGCGAGTCTCATTTTGTTGCGAAGTTCGAGGAGAGAACAAGGAGTGATATCTTCGAGGCTTTGAGTCAGGAGACTGGAGCTAACATGGATGATCGGTGAGTGAGTGGAATCTGTTTCAGAAGGTAGTCGTGCTGAACATCTGGATCAGGTATGCAGTTTCAAAACTCTTGGGGGTGTTTTTCGTGCGGGCACTGTCCGAAAGAATCAGCAAGTCATCAAAACCGACAGTTGTCGTCAATTGTTTGACTCCCGGAGCTTGCCAAACAGGCATTCGTCGGAATCTTACAGGTTGGAAGAAATGGTCTATGATTTTGGTGACAGCGGTAATGGCAAGAACCGCGGAAGTCGGCAGTAGAACTCTTATTGCTGGGATCGTTGCCGCGGATGACAGCCATGGAGAGTATATGGCTGACTGCTTGGTTGCTAAGTTCGTCTCCTGAAAATGAGAGAAACAGCTTCTGACGAAAAATAGGCCATCGGAGTTGGTAATGAGTAGTGAGGGTGCGATTTTGCAAGAAAAGCTCTGGACTGAGACGATTAAGAAGCTCGCATTGATCCAGCCAGGGATTGAGGGTTGCCTTTGAAATGCTGGAAAATAATTAGATTGACCAGTTTGGTTCCACGGTGGACAGTGATTTGGAGCATGTGTATCTATCAGAGCATTTTCGCGCTGTATAGCCCAACCGTTGTGACTTCTCGAAGTCGCTGCATCGCCTTTTCCTTCCCCTCGCTATAGATAAGTGGCATGTTGACATCGAAAATGCCTAGTAGCGAGTATGCTTTGTCTTCCTAGCGAAAAGCCTCACGACTTGCTACCTAGGATAATCGATCAGCAACGCTAGAGTCAGACAAAGGGCCCCCTTGAACAGCACTAGCTGGAATTCCTATCAAGTTGGGCTTTCCCGCTCTGTGGGTCAAAGATGCCCGAAACTTCGTTTTGCTTCTTAGAATGCATGATCTATTCATATATCTTACGACATCTCAACTCTCTCACATTGCAAGCTCATCCGTTTCCCCTCTGATCCTCTGCGGCACTCAGCGCCTGTAATATCTGACCCGCTTCAATGCCTTCATTCTCATTCGTCATATCGACGCCGACCCCCGAAAACCCACCTGGCACCAACCCCATCGAACCTCCAAAGCCGGACCCATCAAAGAAATCGTTCGTCTCGGCATTAGAATTCGCTACAAGTTGCTGGAAGACCGTGTTCTGGTGTAGTGGATCTGGTTCCTGGCAGAAAGCGTAGAAATCTTGATTCATGTTGTCTGAGTCGGTGAATCCCAGGTTCATGAGACTTTGGTCCCAGTTGCCTGCCCTGGATGGATGTCAGTTTTGTGCTATCAAGCGTATTTTGACTATCTGCGAGCGTTTTGAGGATCGCGGGTCGAGATGTAGAAAATGAACCCAGATGTAGCAGGCTACACGCGGAAAGGGAGGAGTATCTCCCGTTGCAACATCTCATTGCTCTAAATTATGAAAAGACCTCCTAAAGCTCGGTCGACCAGTAAGATTCAAGGAGGGAAGAACAAAAGCATACCATTCAGTGGCGTCAAGACGCATCAGCTCATTAAACATTGGATCAAATTCGACGTCTGCGGAACTCATTGTCAGAGACCGGTGGAGTTGAGGATTGGCAGGTTGGTTGATGCTGAAGGAGGGCTGTCGAGCCATCATCTGTGGTGGCTTGACAGGAGCATGGCGAGCATTTTGTTTGTTTGATGGATGGCGCTTTGCGGATCCAATTGTTGCATGGACATCTTCGTAAATATTGCGTGGGTTCTGAGGTAAGCCATGACCTGACGACTGGCCGAACGATGGACGACCTGATCGTAACTGGCTCACACCTATTAAGCTTGGAGTTAGCCATAGTCCCCAAAAGACAGAAAGTGTACAACTAGACGTCTAAATCCCCTTGTGACATCTGCGCAGTTTGTCTAGGGGGATGCCTGGAAAAGGCTGTACTTACCTCTGGGCCTTAAAGCTTCGGCTGGGGCTCGAGAATTCTGAGGACTGAAGGGGTCGAAAGCGTCATAGCTTGCCAGACTTTGAGGCGTCTTGCTGGACATAGGCGTATCAGAATCTTGGTCCATGATCAAGTCATATGCTGCCTGGCTATGACTTCTGGTGGCTTGTATCGTGGATTGATAGGCTGTTGATGCCTTGAAGGATTCAAAAACGGGCCTGGGAAATGAATTAGTGTAGGCTCTGCTTGACTGTCTTAAGAACTTTTTGGGACAGTGAGAATCCCATTTTCAAGCCTTCGAAGGCCATATAGCATGACAATTTCAAGGACGGATGAACTTACCACGCCGGCTCCATTGTATCGAGACAATTGTCCAGACTCCGTTTCCAATCATCGAGAACAATATGAGTACTTTCAATGCTACTATGCACGGCATGGACAATATCGTATGCTGACTTTGCAAAGTACTCATACGTAGGTGGAACGATGAGAAGGCCAAAAGTGTTTGAGTGCTGATTCAAGAGGTTGACGGTTTGGCGTGCCGATCGAGTACAGGGTTCTAAGTTGACCGCCTCTTGTCCATTGTTGTTGGAAAGTAGTTGCGATGTGGCTAGCGTGGTGAAATAGACATTATGTAAATGGTACTGGTGTGGAAGTAAGGACAGTGCTTGTTCGCTACCTTGAGCGGTCGAGTCGAAATACAGCGGTGGGGACTGAGATTGACTCCAAATGTGAAGTTTCTGCAAAAGAACCGTACTAAATTGGAGAGTGTTGGACCTGATGGAACAACAGCACGCATCATTCAGAATCTTGAGGACTTGGACAAGCTGGTTGAACGTGCTGAGTATCGATGCCGGCATCCGCGTATTTCCTGAGCTGCTCTTCCGGACTGTGAGGCAGTCCGTCCACGGATCCCACTCTTCAAGCCCGTCTTCGTCAAGAAGTCCAGCAAGGTCAGCGTCTTCGGCCCTCAAGTGTGGACGGCGATTTAATCGAGCCGCAATGAGAGTTTCCAAAGCGAAGCAGCCCAAGAATACATGCCTGAATCTGGACTTGGCTCTGGAAGAGGCTTCGGAAGGCGGCCGATCTAGCTGCAATTCAACTGCAGCTCTCACGGCTTGGCCGATCAGTGACCACGATCGGCTGAAATGACCCATGCCCAGGTTCGCAAGAGTAAGAATTAATAATGCTTGGATATGGCCTGGTTGCAGTTAGCTCCGATGTCGCGAAGAGCGGAGTGAAATTGTGGTCATGGTGGCGACGGCAAGAGGGACAAACGTCTAACCATGACGACCAGCTCTAGTACTATTCCATGCGGAAGATCTAAACTTACCAAGTTCCATGGTCCCCTCCTCGTTCGGAATAAGGGATCTTGCTTGAGCATACATCCTTTCTGCGGTCCAAACCATTTCTCCAACGGCTCCGAGTGCTCGTGGGATATTGTTGATCGCTCTATGCTGAAACTTCGCATAAGCTATCGCCGCCCAAAGAACAGCGTTGTCGCCAGATCCAGTCCTGAAGAGGGGTTAGCCTTGAGGCTTCCAAGATAGCCCGAGTAATTGATTGTGGTAGAAGAGCAATCTGAAAGACGGCAAGCATCTCGACCTGACGTATCGAAATGCCAAGGCCAACGTCTACTATCGACGCGAATATCTGAAATTCTGGTGCAGAAACTTACGATGAGCTTTCTCCTCGATTCTGTGAGTACTGATATGAAGTCTTCAAAAGGTCATGCTTCTCGATAATGGGTAGCCAAGAATGGGTATAAGAGAAGTAGACATCGAGAAGGTGCCAGGTCTCAGATGGCAGATCGGGTAGTATATCGGGAACTGCAGCTGGAGTACCGCTCGATGGTGCAGCATGGGCTGGATAAGGACTGAGAATGGATTCATATTCTCTTGGCATGAAACTAGCCTACCAAAACATTAGTGCTCAATGTCCAAGAGGAAATGGATGGAACATGTACATACATCAATGGCTGACATATTCGGTGGTGTGTGAAAATCCGTCCGTGTCACGACATCGGGTACACGATTAGACCAGCCTGTGTTTGAGTAATCTGGTTGCTGGTTAGCAGTCCCGTGAGAGCGCGAATCGGTTGACTCTTGAAAAGCGTTTTTCTCTGTGGATTTCGTTCCCATGCCATCGGAGTTGATTCGTTTTCTTTTCGTTTCCGTGGGCTCCTGCGAAGAGAGAAGTTTCTCAAGCTCTCGGGATATAGTTGATTTCCTCCATATTTCTACCAAGGCCTCGGAGTTGGTTTCGTCGTTCCAGATACTCAAAGGGCTTTCGGTGGCTAGTAGTTGTTAACAATGAATACTCTGATACTGCTTCCAATACTTTATTGCATGCAAAGTCCGGTACAATGACTAGGGGTCAAACATCCAGCAATGTAGGACATTTCGTTTCTTTGACATTGAAACATCATGAAATCCTAGAACATCCTGGACATTGAGACACGAGAGTGGCTTACTTTCTTCGTCGCCAGCCAGAGCTGACAGAATGTTGTCTTCCACGTCATAGACATCGCGTATAGCCAAACCCCATAACTTTTCAAGACCACGTACATATCCTTCTGGCAAACCCCTTTTCTTCACATTGGCGTCGTAGGAACATTCGCGACCGTTCGAAATACAAGTTGAGCAGGCCTAAAAGACGATTGCTGTCAGCTTCGACGTCTCGAAATTACTTGGAAATTCTCCTCCTCGTCTCTCTATATATCAAGATCGCATTCCAACATCAGAGTTAGGCAGTTTGCGCAAAGCCCCTCCGTCCAGGCGTTAGTACTCTTGCACTCGACTTCACTGCAGTATTCGCTTGTTCTCATTGTTGACTTCAACTCTCCATGACAAACATATATTATTGACAAATGGACAGCGTCTCACCGGTTTCTTTCCGTCGCATTTGTCCTTTCTACTTCTGCACTTGTCGCATGCTTGCGAGACCCGCTTCCTCGGGCCACCCTGCTTCGATTTCTTCTTCAATTGCTCCCCGTCTATTCCTGACTTCTCATCGTTCCCATCTGGAGGTCCATTGCCCATCCGCGCTTGTTGTGCCATTCCCACAGTTATAGATGTGCCGTCGCGATCGGGAAGTTGAGCGCTCGCGGGTCGTTGCCCACGGGGCAGAGCTTCGAGGTTCGGTCATGCAGAGAAGGCGGCCATTCGATGTCATTCAGTCGAGATCTTCTTGTTCAGCAGCAACGACCGCGCTCTTCCGGGGATTGTCTGATTGCGCGACGCGCTGTGACGACTTGAGGCTACGCAGAGATTTTCTGGGGAAGTTGAGGAGCCCCAAAGTCCAGATGAAGCTCACGAAATGGCCGGACGGTGGTTGGTCAAGCCGCAGTCGTCGTCTCCACTCCAAGGGCAGACTGTGGGGTAAGGGGAGATTCTTTACCCGGCATCAGTCGAGGCGGTGATTGTGGCTTGATCGATCGGATGGGATTTCGATGTCTTCAATTTCTGCTCTGCTCGTCTTTGAACCTTCAACTCTTGAGCACACGACCGTTCCAGTTCGACACTCTCCCCTCTCGACCCGTCGAATTCCTCTGGATCAGCAAGTGCGTGCGGCTTGCTTCGAGCCTTCGTCTCTGCAGGAGGACGGGACGATTGGCTTTGTCCCGCCCGCTTCCACCGTCGCTGGAGCTGGCTGACTCGGAATCCAGGCCATTCAGCACTCCCACCACGTGATATCGAAACCTTTCATTTGATCAGGGAAGCAGTTGGATCTCGAAGTAAGGTTTGGGGACAGTTAGTTGCGAGAAGATTGGGGCTTCAATTTGGACATCAGAAGTGTTGAGATGTCCGTCATAACGCAGCTGGAAGCGCCGCTGGCATATTTGGACAGCACGACACGGCCGCGGCCAAATGTCCGAGACTTCCTTCCAAATGCCTCGATTGTCTTGATCGGCTCAAGGGGATCTGGGAAACGGACACTTGGGTTTATTGGTGCAATGCATCTTGGACGAAGATTGATTACCGAGGATCACTATTTCCAGGAAGCTACAGGTGTATCCAGGTGAGTTCGACGTCCTAACACTAGCTTCGACTATTGCCAGATTCAAGAACAGAGATACTGACAATCCCAGGGGTGCCTTTATGCAACAATATGGAAGTCTGGAATTCTACAAAAAGAACGTGGAAGTCCTGAAACGGATGTTGGACAACCACAGATCCGGATGTGTCATCGAGTGCGGTATGGGAAGCCTCTCGGGGGCAGCTCAAAAGGCTCTCTACGAGTATTCGAAAACAAACCCAGTTATTTATGTTACCCGGGAAAGCGAGCGGATCAAATCGTTGTTGAGACTCGGAGACGATGAAGCCGCTCGTTTGAAAAACGCTGATTTGGCACACCGGAACTGTTCGAATATGGAGTATTTCAACCTCCACGATTCTAGTTGTGATGGAGCCGAAACTCCACCCGAAAATGGTCTGGGAAACGTCTCATCCAGGTTGAAGTACGCAAAGGAGGATTTTTCGACTTTCCTCGACTTCCTGACAGGTCAAGGGGTCATCCGCAGTGGATTCGAGAGCCCGTTTTCGATTGCGGCTTTGCCAGCGGAATTCAGATCATACACTTACGCATTATCCCTCCGATTGTCCGTTATTCCGGATTTGGACTTGGCCGATCTCGAAGCTGGTGCAGATGCCGTCCAGTTGAAAATCGATACCTGGTCACCTGATCTCCAGAAGCTCATCGGAAAACAGGTCGCAACCATCAGGAGGAGCCTCGGAGTGCCTATAATCTTCCAAGTTGAGGATTACGCTTTCGAAAACTCACAGCTGTCTCTGCAAGAACAAGAGCATGCGTACTTCTTGTTGATGGAGTATGGTCTACGACTGGGCGTGGAGTACATCGTGGTTGACTTGAAGTACTCATCGGACCGCTTCTCCCATATAGTGCGATCTTCAGGCAGGACGAAAGTCATCGGATATCACATGCACCGGGAAGAAAACTCGTGGGGATGGGATGATGAGTCTCGGATGATTCAGTACAGGAGAGCTCAGTCCTTGGGCTGTGATATTGTCCGTTTTGTTCGGAGGACATCGAAGGCTAGTGATAATGACACAGTTCGTCAATTTGTCAACAAGATCGAGTCGTTATCGGATCGCCTCCCAGTCATCGCGTACAATATAGGAGAGAACGGTCGGCCTTCGTTGATTGCCAACCGGATTTTCACGCCTGTTACCCACCCAGCCATGCAATCGACTGTGAGCAAGAGCCAAATCAGACAGTTCCTCCCAACTGCAGCAGAGGCTATGCAAGCCCGGTATGAAACACAGATCGTCGATCCCATGCACTTCTACCATTTTGGTGTAAGCGTCTTCTACAGTTTGTCTCCAGCCATGCACAGTGCTGCATACGAAGAATGCGGAATGATGAACGACTTCCAATCTCTTCAAGTATCTTCACTTCATGATATCCAACAGCTGTGTCAAGATACGAATTTCGGAGGTGCTGCAATTACTCAGCCATTCAAGGTTGAGATTCTATCACGTATTGCCGCGAAGAGTTACCATGCGAAGGCTATTGGAGCCGTGAATACTTTGTTGCCGCTTCGGACACTCTCGAATAACATGCCACTTGACGGAAGTACTCAATCACTCTTGCGACATGCAAATCAGAGAGGCAAAGCTGGACCTATCATCGCCTATTACGGTGACAATACCGATTTCATCGGCATCTTGACTTGTATCAGACGGAATCTCTCGCCACGAAACGTAATCCAGCCATCCAAGACGACCGGACTAGTCATCGGTGCAGGTGGTATGGCTCGAGCTGCGATATATGCCATGATACAACTAGGCTGTCGGAAGATCTTCATCTACAACAGAACCATCGAGCATGCACAAGATGTTGCTCGGCATTTCAACTCCTGGGCTTCAGGACTCAGCAGCGATGGGGAGATTGTACGAGTATTGAGGTCCCCAACTGAAGACTGGCCATCGAAATACAGACAGCCAACGATGATCGTTTCCTGCGTGCCGGCAAGACAAGTCGGCAGCAGCGCTGCGGCAAATTTCGAGATGCCGATGCAATGGCTTGGTAGTCCTACAGGCGGTGTCGTAGTTGAGGTAAGTCCTCATATCTAACCTAGCGTGCGACTTTGAACTAACTAGAATGTTGTAGTTGGCATATTTACCCCTCGACACACCGCTCTTGAAACAAATCCGGCGAGTACGAGAGGAGACGAAACAAGCGTGGGTGATCGTTGATGGTTTGGAAGTCCTTCCTGAACAAGCATGTGCGCAGTTCGAGTTGATGACAGGGAGGAAAGCGCCGAAGCGGAGGATGAGGCTTGAAGTCATGAAGAATTATCATCGATATGAGGAAAGCACTGCATAAACATTTACTAATTGTACTGTACGTAATCTCAAGTTGTCTCGGTTTTGATTTTGGGATTGCATTTGTTTGCAACTGGATATGGTCACTGGGGCTGCTAAAATCATTTCAAATGCAAAGACAGACATTTAAAACGACCGTCGAACATGAATAATTTCTCTTCAACCGTGGTCTTATCTATCCGCAAGGTAAACACCACCAATCTAACAGCAGTCTACCCAAGAAAATCAAATATCAAGCAAATCAACCCCATCGACTTCCCCAGCACTCACGAGCAGCAATCACGCCCTGGCATTATACCTAGCAACCATCTTACCCTGCACAGCAACAGCCAGCGCCATCAGATTCCGCGCCTTCATAATCTCCAACGTCACTAGATCTACACCCATCCACTTCCTAATCCACGCCCTAACCTCCAGACTCACCAACGAATCGATCCAGATCGCCGACAGCGGCTCCTCGAGATCCAGATCTGTCTCTGGCCTCAGCAGGAGTTGGAGCAGTGTTGTCCCAATCTCGTGCGCGAGGAAAGTGGTTGTCTGAGGCGATTGGAGGAGCACGCCGTTGGAGGAGACTTCGCGGATGAAGCGGGTGAGTTCGTCGTTGGTGGTTGAGCCGTTACTGGTACCACTGCTGGTGCCGGCTGCTGTGCTGGTTTCGGCGTTGCGGAAGGCGAGCATACGACGGTCTTTGCGCCAGGGGAGACGGCAGGTAGAGGATGTTATGGGGACGGTGGATCGCATTCCCATTGCGAGGAGAGAGTGTTGGACTAGACTTGTTGTTGTTCCTTGGTTGGCGTTAAGCGAGTTATTGTTGTTGTTCTCGTCGGTGTCGTTCTCGTCAGGAAGTGGTGCTTTCGACATTAACTGGAACTCGGTACAATCCAACAACTCTGACTCCGTGTTGAATTTCTGTCCCGTGGCTCTAGCCGAATCCGCTGCCTCGGGTCTATCAGCTACATAACCCGTATCACTAATGAAGCCGACATTCAACACGCTAGCAGCGAAACCGAGCTGTTCTCTATACGCTGCGAAGGATTCGAGGAAGCTGTTTCCGGCCTGGTAATTGGATTGGCCCCACCAGCCACCAGTCGCGGCAGTTGAACTAAACAGGAAGAAGAAATCCACAGGAATGCTGGGTTGCTGGCTCAGGAGCGCGTTGTGTAGATTCCACGCTCCTTGGATCTTTGGCTGCGAGCCGGCGAGCCAGTCGGCATAGCTCATGCTGAGGAATTGGGCATCTCGTAGGACCATGGCGGCGTGAAAGATGCCGCCGATGGGTGTTGAAGCAGATTCGACCGCGCGAAGGACGTCTTTGTAGTTGCCCACATCCCCGGCAATGAGTTGTGCTTTGCATCCTAGGACGGCGAGTTCTTCAACGAAGTGCAAATGTGAGGGGATGGTGCCTGCTGATCGAGAGAGGAAAACAATCTCGGTTGCACCCTTTTCCACGAGCCATGTAGCAATTGCTCGTCCCAGTGATCCTAAGCCACCAGCAAACAAGTACGCTCGATCGTCTCTCAGCTGCAGCGTTTCGTACACCGTCTCAACAGGTAGTTCCCCGATCGGATCCACTGGCATATCGACAACGAATTTGCCAATGTGTTGACTCTTCTGCATCAACCGAAACGCACCCACGACATATTTCGCTGGAAGCTTGCTCGATATTATTGGTCTCAGGAACCCTTCGGTCCAGAACTTGACCGCACGCTCCAACAGCTTGCCGACAATCTTGGGCTTTTGCAGCCAGAGATGCGTCAAATCAACACCAACGAATGTTCTGTTAGACTCGAAATTCTGCATGGCTAGTTTCCCGTGGCCGAGGAAGTCGCGGCGTCCAATCTCGACGAATGTCCCGAATTCGGCAAGGCATTTCCAGGATGCGTGAAGTAGCTCGCCTGAGAGGGAATTGAGGATCACGTCGACGCCGCGGTTGGAAGTTGCTGCCATGATAGAAGGGAGGAAGGAGGGAGACCGAGAGTTGAAGATGTGATCTTTCGGGATAGAGAATTCGGAGACGAGGAAGTCAATCTTTTCTTGGCTGCTCACTGTGCAGAAGATCTGGGTTGGTTGGTTAGTTGGTGTTGTAGCTGACCTTGAGAGGTCGAATCTGGGTTGAGGGGAACTTACTTCTGCGCCGAGCATCTTCGCGAGTTGGATGGCTGCTATACCAACTCCTCCAGCAGCTGAGTGGATCAACACACTCTGTGATTTCCCCGTCAGCAGGATTCGGGCCCTCATTTCATCATCTACCATGGGAAAGAGAATCACGTTACATACCATCCCCTCACTCAATCTCCCCAGATCAACAATCCCATGAATAGCAGTACAGTACGCCACCGGAAGCACTGCTGCATCTTCAAAATTCATCTCATCTGGTATCTTTACACATAAAGACGCCGGCACTATCTTACTGGTTGTGAATGAGCCGCTGGAGACGATGGCTACTCGATCGCCGATTGAGGAATTGGAGACATCGGACCCAATTTCAGTGATGATACCTGAACACTCTGAGCCGAGACCTGTGGAGATGGCGGCAGTCTCGTCGATAATGTTCTGGGCTATGAGGATGTCCTGTGGGAGTGTCAGAGGTTAGTTAAGTCACGGAAAAAATGTGGCGCAATATCTGGTCGATGGACTTCAAGAAATGCAGAATATGCAAGGAAAATGCGAAGATTCGAAATTCTACAAACCTTGTAGTTCATGCCGACGGCTTTTATTTCGGCCCTGACTTCATCTCCCTTCAGCTCTTGAGGGGCCACAGCTTTCCAATACAGTGTGTCAGTTAAACCTGGTCTTTTCTGCTCCAACTTCCTCGCCGTCAACTCGGTAGGCAGGGCCTTCGGTTTTCGAGTCACTTTGGTGTGATGATATCTGCTGACCAGCGTTTTTCCATCCACGTGAGCCCACTCGTACTCCGGATTGACATGATCCTCATCGGAGATGCGTTTCTGGAAGTCGCCAAACACTTTTGGGATAACATCAACTCCTGATCGAAAGTCGTCGAGCTCCAGGACGGCGAAGTCGAGTTCCAGTTCGGTACGCAGCACGCGAGCGAGACCGAGGATTGGGCCGTATTCTGGGTTTGCGTGGCCGACCTGACAGGAGCCTGTGATCCAGAGGATGCCGCACGCGTTTTCTTTTGCGACGCTGATGAAGCGCTGGAATTGAGCGTAACTTTCCTCGTGGGCGTTGGCGATGAATGGCGAGACTATGTCCAGCACTGAAACAACATCTTGGCCTGGGCGAAGTTTCGAGGTCTGGGTCTCCAGAGTATATTCGTCAACTTCGTAGCCACTCGCTTGAAGACTGCCTCGATACTTTTGAAGTCCTGCTTGGAATGGTGAAGAATCGTCACTCGCTTTGCTCTTGATTGTGATAGGCGTGGCTTGCAAACGATATTGTTATCTATGTAGCCGTCGTGCATGGAATTGATATCCTTGAAGTCGGCGTTCGTGAGCTCTTCCTTCCAACGGGCAAAATCAACATGGGGCTGTGAAGGGCGACCATCTGGTCCACCGAGCCACCAGCCTGCTATGACGCCAAAGGCATGATTGATCCATTTGGTTAGAGGATCAAGTTCTTGCAGAAGGAGATATCCATGGGGGTGTATCAACTTCCTCACATTCGTGAGTGTCTGGTAAAGGTTATGTGTGGCGTGCAGGACATTCCAAGCAACGATGAGATCAAACGATCCTGTTTCGAGACCCTGTTCAAGAGGATCCTTAGTGATATCTAGAACCACAAACTCAAGTCCGGAATACTCCTTGAAGCGCTCCATCGCATCAGCGAAGAAGCCAGCCGAGATATCCGTGTATGTGTAGGATGCGAATACCTGCTCGCCAGATGAAGATTTCAACGCTCGGAGAACAGTAGATGTAGCACCGCCGGTTCCGGCACCGATCTCGAGGACCCGGAGATTGGGCTTCTTGTGAGCAAGCAGGGATACAAAACCCGAGGAGTCAGAGTCAACCAGTAAACTATCATACAAATTGTGCAAAATGCGGCCCTCCAGCAAGAGTTCGAGCTCGCTCTCCCCTTCGAAGATCTTATCGCAGCTGAAACTCACCCGATGGATGGCTGCTGCTTCGGCGGCGACTGGGCTTTCTTTCAGTTGGACATAAAGCTCCTCGATTAGTTTGTTCCTCGCATCAGCTTCCATGTTGATGAGTTCAGCTACTTCGGCAACTCCAGGGTACGTGAGTTCGCCTGAAGTGAACTGGGGGATGATACTCGAGCCATTTCTGGAAGTGGTTCAAATGGTCTCTTGTCGGCGGCTTTCCGTGACGACGCAATCGCTCTCGAGATTGGACCATGCATAAGATGTTGAATCTATCCAGGATAATATGGGCGTCCTCTTTGGATTTGTTTCGAACGGACTTGATAAGCGAGGATGGTTTGGCGAGTAGATTGATGTCCTCTCTCCACTCCAACGTTGCAGCTGCATGTGGGTTTTGATCATCACTGGTCTCGCTGCTGTCATTGAGCCTGGATACCTGCCATCCTCTGGACTTCACGACCGTTACAGGCTTCCCGCCATCTTCTGGGATGGCGACGATCGCGGCATCGCCAAGAGATGCGGTCGTTCTCTGCTCCGTGATGTTCACCAAATATCTCAAGTCTTTTATACCACTGGGAGGAGCTTGCATGTAAAACTCTTCGACATATGTTGTGAGGGAGAGTTGATCAAATTTTTTCGTCTGACCACAAGCAATGGCTGGAAATAAGCCTTGGACGAGACCATCCAATGTGCCTGGGTGGATAGAGTAGTATCTTTCTTCTCCGGGACGAAGATCCACTGTCAACGACGCTGCAAGTTGAGGCTCCAATGGATCAGCGCTGATGTCCTTGAGTGAAGTGAAGCGAGGGCCATAGTTTAGACCAAATGATCGGAACTTGCGGTACCAGGCTTTCGACGAGCACACTCTTGGGTGGGTCTTGCTCGCTTTTTCTCTTGGCATAGAATTTGCCGATTCCTTGCCACCACCGCGAACCTGTTCGGAAGCATGTTTCATCTAAGTCCCTTCATGGTAGCTTGAGACACTGAACTCGTACCATTCCGATTCTACGGCATCTGTCAGGTCGATTCGGTTGAGTTGAGTGATGACTTCGACCTCATCGTCTTCCGCCAACAGCAAAGCAGACTTAATATGGACCTGCTGACATGTAAAGTCTGATCTGCTTGTAATTTGTCGGATAGCTTCTCCAGCCATGAGGATGTCTGAGATACCAGGCAGCACGATATCGCCCTCAATCTCATGCTCTGCAATCCACGGCACACTCTCCAGACGCAAGACATTTCGCCATCCTGGATTAGCACTCGTGCTCTCAACGATTCTAGTACCGAGAAGCTCATGATGAGGGAATTCTCGAAGACGGTATTCTTTTGATAGCCTGGACTCATACCAGAGAGGTTCCTCATAGTTCCAAGGATATGGTGGAAGATCATGCAAGAACTGTCCCTCAGCGAATAGATGATCTAGCGAAACTGGATAGTTCTGCATCCAGAGCTGGCCAAGCGTTCTAAGAAACTCTTCGTGCGAATCCTTGCCGCGCGTGAGCACGCTGATGTATTCCGCACGAATGTTCTCAGCGGCCATGATCTGGCGAATGGGACCGGCCAAGGCAGCATGCGGACCGACCTCCAAGAATACATTATCGCCCATAGAGGAATTGATGACCTTACTCAGCGCTGAGTTGAACTTCACAGGCGAGATGAGATTCTGGACCCAGTATGCAGCACCGAAGCCTTGCCCATTAGAGATGGCTTTATTGGTAACACTCGAGAAGAATGGCAAGCTTGGGTCGCAGGGTTTGAGATGAGGACTCATGAGTTCGAGGTATCGAGATGCTACAGTCTCCATGTGGTCTGGTCAAGTTAGCGAGATCTCAGCGACTATTTGGAAGGGTAGTCTCACGAGAATGGTAGGCTCTATTGACGAGCAAAGCTCTGGCAAGAGTATCTGGATGTGCTTCCTTGATGGCTTTCGACACTTCGGCAAGGGCATCTTTGTCACCTGTGAGGGTAACACTTTTGGGACTGTTTTCACACCCCACCAGAACGCCAGGACAGAGAAATGGCTCAACTTCCTTCAATCCCAATCCGATCGCTGACATGCCACCGACAGAGGCATCAATGTCAAGCATCACCTTTCCGCGATAATATGCAATGATGATCGCTTCTCTGCTGGATATTGCACCACAAGCATAGGCCGCTGCGATCTCTCCAGATGAATGTCCTAGGACTACCTCGGGCTTGATATTGTAGGTATTGAGCAGATCAACAAGGGCGACCTGAAGAGCTGTACAGCAAGGCTGGGAAATTTCCGCCTCATTGATGAAGGAGGACTTTTTTGCCGCAAGAATCTGGGCTATATGACGCATGTCAGATTCTGTCGTTGTGAAGAGAAATGTACAGGTCAACTTGCCTTTCAACTCCCACTTCGGTGCGTCGATTAATCCGTGCAAGATCCGGTCCATATCTTCAATGCTCTTCTTGAACGAAGGCACATTTTTGATCAATTCCCGACCCATTTGTGCCCATTGCGATCCCTGGCCGCTGAAGACGAAAACTGACTTGCCTGGTTCAAAAGTCCCATGACGAGAGGAGTCAAACAAGGACCAATCATTAATACCATTCGCTACAGCGCACAGGCGATGGCTCAGATTTTCTCGCTTAATGGCTAGGGAGTATGCGATATCACCCAAACGGTCTGAATTGACCGAGTAGTAGGCCTTGTGGTTCTGAACCATTCTATCGAGAGCTTTAGGATGTTTGGCAGAGAAGAGGAGGAGCTTTGGAATCTCAATATCGTAATCATCTGTAACGACTTTAGTCTGAGTATTGCCTCGAAGAGCTTTCAGATGATCAGCAGATGCAAGGAGGGCGTAAGCATTGGAACCGCCAACTCCATACGAGCCGACACCCACAACTCGATCTTTGTCCTTTGGCCAAGGCTTGGGGTCAGTTGGGACTGTGAGTTTACATTTCTCGAATGGAATCTTCGGGTTGGGTGATGTGAAGTTGATGTTTGGTGGAATGGTGTCATTCTCGAGTGCAAGTGTCATCTTCAATATACTGGCAAGACCAGCCGCCCCCCCCCCCCCCCCCCAACATGGCCAATGTTTGTCTTCACTGAGCCGATATAGATCCCATCAAGATCGCCCCAGACGTTAGCAACCGCCTGTGCCTCGATAGGATCGCCGATGAGGGTTCCAGTCCCGTGACATTCCATCATTGCCGTCCTCGAAAGATCCGAGATGCCAGCAATGTCATGAGCCCGCCGGATCAGGGCTTCTTGAGCAACAGCACTCGGAGCAGTCATGGTTGAAGACTTTCCGCTCGAATTGGTAGCTGTTGAAAGTACCACGGAACGAATTTTGTCGCCGTCTCGGATCGCATCTTGCAGCCTCTTCACGTACACAGCAACAACAGCTTCACCACGCACGAAGCCATCCGCATCAGCACTGAAAGTCCTGCATGTTCCTGTTGGCGACAGAACATTTTGCTCGTTCATTTTAATCGTCAAGCTTGGGGAGTAAATGATACTGGAACCGGCCACTACTGCTGCTTTGCAGTCGCCGGCTTGCAAAGCCTGACATGCTTGATGCAATCCTACCAATGACGAGCTACATGCTGTTCGTATTGTGACACTTGGTCCCATGAATCCGAATTCATAGTGAACTCGATCGGCCGGTACGAAATTAAAACTGTTCAGCAAATTGTACGGGTGTACAGTCTGCGTGTCTCTGGAATCAAGGTCGGCCCGATCACCGCTAAAACTACCGACGCAGATCCCGATATTCCTGCCACGGAGTTCAGACGGCTTCTGCCCTGCGTTCTGCAGAGTCTCGTAAACAACTTCGAGCATCAGACGCTGCTGTGGATCCATAGCCTCTAATTCCTTCTTGGTCATTGACTAGAATGATGAGTCGGCGTTTCGAAGGTCGATGTTGTTGAGAAAGTAGCCGTATCTGCTTGGCACATGTCCCTTTTTGCCTGGAGCGTACCAACTTTCAACATTGTAGCGGTCCTTGGGAACAACACAGCGCCCGCTGCGCTTGTTTACGATCATGTCCCAGAATGCGTCGCCGGTTGTGACGCCTCCTGGAAGACAGATGCCCATACCGCAAATTGCCATCGGCTCAGCTCGATATTTTGGGTCTTGCGGGAAAGGTACGCCATGAGGGTTTGTGCCGTTCGTGCCACTGGTGTTGTGGGTAGAAACCCCATTTGTACCATTAGTGCGGTGAGTAGAATGGCCATTTATGCCATTACCATGGTGGGTTGAATGGGCGTTGGAGCCATTGGTGGTGGGAATTGAGTACCCGTTGGTGTTGGAAGGCATGATGAACACTGGATTATCACTAGAAGAACAAGCTAAAGAAGAGATCTCTGGTATCTACTCCCAGCTGGATGTTGAGATCCAATGTGTAATTTTGTGAAGAAGTCAGAGACGCATGTGTCTGAGAATGATTTGAATTCCAATACGTAGTCTACATAGTATATATTTCGTTCTTGAATCCTTTTATGAAATTCTAGCCAAAATTGTAGTGCGTATAGATACGACAGTACTTAAGGAAGTGAGTGTGGATTTGTCGAAGAAGCTCAGGATTAGACTTCTACTTGAAAGACAGTCTGTATTTTAACTCTATAGTAAAGGTTCTCTTCTGGCTCTCTAATTCTCCCCGGTCAGTTCCCCCACGTCTAGTGAGCCACATAGAGAAGTGGGTCGTGGAAGCATACACTTTCCTCTCTTGAACGAAGTCAGTAAACATTTCCTTCTTTGCACAAATTATCCAGTTCGAACAACTCGCCTATACTTACTTACGTCAACTCAGGTTACGTTCTTTACTTTATGAATATACTGAGTACATGTAGTTCCCCCCACCCGAAAGGATCGTCGGACGTCGATTTCCGTCAATAACCTCGACCTTTTCACTTTACTCGAAACACGAAAATCCGGGACCGCGGACCCCGGCGGACTACTTGGTAGAATTCCATGCAAACTCTATGTATTTATTAACTTTTACACCGCTAAATAAAATTGGCCACTCAAGTGGTTTCATTTGTGCGAACCTGTTGTTCCGAAATCTTGAAGCCTAATCTCGAACATCTCAGCCGATGATTCTACCTACTTACAGTAATTACTGCATAACTGACTTTGTGGCAATACTATTAATCGATACAAAAGCCAATAAACTCGGGAAGTAAGCACAACACCCCAAAGGTACCTCGTCCTTCGTATAGTACGTACAAAGTGGGATGTGGGATGTGGGATGCGAGCACTGCAGCGGTCGCTTTTCAAACCTAGTCACAACTTAAATTCTAATACGTCGGCAGGTCTTCCCTTGAATATTACTTCAAAGTTTAAAAAGCCTGGTGGGATTTGAACATGTGAAGCTATCAGACGTCAAAACGCTCGGCCAAGGGTACCTCTAGCCACTGCTGTTACAACACTCCACCGCTGTGCCTCCATACCTCAATACGGTGAAGTCCTCTTGGGCTTATCACCAAACCTTCCTCTTGTTCTCATGCGCAGAGGAACATCAAGCTGCAGACACGGTACTTTTGCAAATCATTTTTAGAAATCAGGAGGCCAGGCTGTCAAAGTTCTTGGGCCCCCTCGCTGACTGAATGCTGGCGGTCGTCGTCTTCCCTAGGATTTACGCCGGACACGGACACCGGCGGACTGATCCGAAGCATTCTTGTACCCCACCACCCCACGCCATACTTATCCACTCATAAGCGCGGCGCTACTGAATAAACCTCATAGCTCGTTTCCTTGCTGAAGCGAAAGTTAAACACAATAGGTCTATTTCTTGGCTGATTTGCCTTATTTAGCCTTTGCAGTCAATCTCATTGATTAAGATCTTAACAATGATATTTTCAAGTGTTCTTAATCTGTTAGCTCGCGAGTCATGACATTCTCCAATACTGTTTGCGATCAAGCTTGTCTCTTCACTCTGTTCTATTATCAAGAAGGTTGACGGGGATTAGGAAGCATGTCAAGATACACTTTCAAGGAAGCTCCGAATTCTCCAGAGTAGTGTACGAAGACATTCGAGAATTATGTATCGTTCTTTGAGGGACTAGTCACATTCAGAACGAGAAGCTTAGGCATTTGCATACAGGCCATCTCCGTCGCCAGTGCACTTCCTCTCATATCCATATAGAGTGCCTATTCTATCCGTAAAGTCCTTCCTACCAAACAACCAACACATTCTTTTCTGCTGTGTCGTTTCTAGACCTCTGTCTTGTCCTCTGAATCAAATCCAACATGAACGGCCACAGCAACGGAACAAACGGCTTTAAAGAATCTGCATTTTCTTCATCTCCCGTGCCAGATTTGTGGATCACCGGAGTAGGATCTCAGTACCCTCCGTATCTACATACAGCGGACAAGTTTGTCAACTATGCCAAGAGATTCCATGACACAGAGACTCCAGTGTAAGTTCATTTAAGCTACTACAGTCATAGAGCCTGACTAACGATCTAATTGTAGCTTGAAGATGTTGATGAGACTCACCGAAAACAGCGGCACAGAAACGCGTGCTTGTACAATCGATCTTGAAACCGGATTTGGTTGTCAAGCAGAGCTTCCTACCGTAGAAGATATCGACGTGCGCTTTCGCAAAGTTGGTGTCGATCTGACCGTTCAAGCATGTCGCAAGGCATTGCGAGAATGGGGTGGCGATCTTAACGACATCACCCATGTTGTGGGTGTGAGTTTCAGTTCAATCGGTGCTCCAGGATTGGACTACATGGTCATCAGGAAGCTTGGACTTGGTTGCCACGTTGAAAACGTAAACCTGCAAGGCATCGGTTGTGCTGGTAGCGGGGCCTTGATTGCCTGCGCGGCTTCGATCCGTAAGAGACCTGCTCGGATTCTCTGCTTTGCCTGCGAGCTTTGTTCCCAATTCTTGAGGCACCAATACGCTGAAGCCGAATCCTCGACGGATCTCGCGAATATGGATATTGCGGGTGCTATTTTCGGCGACGCGGCCTCTGCTTTTGTCTTGTGCAATGAGTACGGACTGGATGATGCAACACCAAAGTTCCAGTTGCTAGAGTGGGAGCAAGCGAGAATTCCAGACACCATGCAGCACATGGGTCGTTAGTTAAGACAACCGGGTTCACAAGTATCATCACCAAGGAAATCCCCCGATACACGAAAAAAGCAGTCAAGCCTTTGTTCGATAAATTGCTACCATCCTATCTGGAGAAGTTCGGATCCGACCTGAAGGTTGCTGACTTTGATTGGGCTGTCCATCCAGGAGGAGAAGCAATCATCGTTGGAGTTCGAGATGAGATGAGCTTGACAGAGGAACAGATGCGAGCAACAAGGCAGATCTACAGGACGAGAGGAAATGGTGGCAGCCCGACCATGATTGCCGTACTTGATTTACTGAGGAACATGGGTAGGGGAAAGAATCACGTTGTCACTGCAAGCTTTGGACCTGGTCTGGCCATTGAGATGGCATTTTTGAGGCGATGTCGGGAAGATTGAATAGAGATTACAAGATTAGCGCACTAGATAATTGACCGTGAATACAATTCATAGATACATGTTGTTACGTAATTATTGCTAGAGCGAAGGACAAACACATGCCTGGGAACTTAAGAACGTCATCTAATCATACATACAATTACCACACTCGGTTGGTGGTATCGTTTGAAGAAAAATACATGCCACCACTTTGATTCGAGAGATTGAGGACGATTAGATGGAAATGAGGTGATTCTCGGATCGTCGGTGCGAGCAAGTATCCGAGGATCATCGACATATCAGCGTCTCGCGCTTTGATCTGTCCGAACATTGACCAGGATCATTCAAAATTTTGTTGTTCCGATGAATCCTTCCAATATGCCTATCTTGTAACCTGCCGGCCCATTCCTTCGTTTATCTAGGTTTACTTCATATCCCCTTAGGTGCCATAAGCGCCCTCCCTATGGGCACGTGCCGCTACGCCCAAAATGGTATAGCGGGATCATCAGTGATCGAATAGCGTGTTCTAGCCTGAACAACACACTATTTCTCGCTTCTTAGGGGCTTGGTACGTAAGGGGGTGGAAAGTGGGTCTCGTCCACCCCCTGGTTTCTGCCGCATTCGATTCTGTATTTGGTAGTCTATTTACATTCTATTACCACCCTGAAGGTCCTCCTTTACGAAGTCGTACTTTCTCTAATCTTTGAGGCATAGTATCAACGAATTCATTAATCAGTTCGATAGAGATTTCGTTCTCCCAAATATCAAGAATTGCTGCTTTTAAGTCCTCTAATTTCCATCCGCCATGAGGATTTCGATTCCGTAGCTTTTGCTTTAGAACTCTCCAAATATTCTCAATCGGATTCAAATCAGGGGAACAAGGAGGCCAGTTGATAGAGTATATATGACACTCTAATCGAACGGCATTGCACAACCCGTGGTTCGTAGGTGTATCTTTCTTTCCGTGAACGTTACTATTATCTTCCACACAAAAGAAATCCCCTGGTTGCTCGAATATCTCTTTCAAAGGCCCTCGAAGGATCTGATCCGCATACTTCTGCTGGGTAAACCCTTTGCCCTCTCCTTTATATGATACAAAGTGTATCTTCGACTTATACCCATACCCGATTACTACCCACGCCATTACTGACTTATGACTCGAATGAAATGTGAATTGAATACAATCTAAACGCCGGCGCTCTCCTCGTTTTCGTAGAATCTTTCTTCGACGTAAAAGATCTGTTCGTGTGATTGTTTCGTCTGTAAATCGTCCTCGTCGCCAATACTCTTTAGGTCGATCCCAATTCTCAATAGAAAAGATCCATCTTTTCATTTTATTCGCTTGGGAGATGAAGGGTTTACAATCGGGAGTATGATAATGATAACCGTGTCGAGCAAAGGTATTAAGGAGGGTTCTGTCACAGCAATCGAGGTGGAACTTCTCGCGGATTTGTCTAAGGCTTAACTGTCGGCGATCAAAGTGGCCTGTAAACCACTTAATAATCTCTTCAACTTGAGCGTCCGAGATCTTTGAAGGAGCGCCAGAAGGCTTTGATAATCGATCAGGTTTATCGAGGAAATATTGAGCTGAAGAGCGTGGGATACCGAGTTTACGTGCTGCTGCACGTTGGGAATAGCCTTCAGAGAGGAGGGTTTTGAATCGCACACGAGTTGGGGTCTCATGAGTCCAATGCAGTTTGACAATGTATCCCCTATACAATTTAGAGAGAAGGACTCATTAAATCCGTGTGAGGGTACTTGATTCTACGAGCTTCGATGAAGCTCACCGCCTAGCAGGGGTGGACGAGACCCACTTTCCACCCCCTTCCGTACAGGGAGTCTTACAGGGCCTTCAGGAGGGCGTTCCTGGTGGCACCTAAGGGGATATGCCTCAGTGCTATCTGCTAACATGTATGTATCGGTCTTTTCTCCTCTCTGCCAACAGAACATGCGTTCCTTATCCTAGGTTTTAACTATACTAATCATCTCAAGACCCGGGTATTTGACCGGCTCGGTGTGTTATCCTGAGCGATGGATCTAAATCAAAATTGAAGTCAAAACGACTTTTTGTCATCGAATCAAGTCAGGCCGTTTGTCGTGACTCTCAGTCTACCCCACATCTTCAAACAACTTAGCTTTGGAAGGCTTATTGAGAATTTCTTATTACGTGCCTTCTTGAGTCAGTAGTTTCTTTACTTTTCTTGTGAACCTTAAGCTGTGGAACAGGCGATAAGTAAGACTTTGTCAAGTGCTGAGCTGTAGAAGTTGTGTTTTTGAATGCCACGTACTTGTGAATAATACGCCTGTTCTACGACAAGGTACGAGACTGCACTTAAGTTTTAAGTGACGTTGGAACTTAGATTTAGATATGATGCAATCCGCGGTCTCCGAGAAGCTTTAGAAGGACAAAATAGTCTCCAACAAACGCTAACTTCTCATACCTGTTACATCAGTATATGTAATTTACCTTTGCCTACCCTGATCCTCGGAAAGTATATCTTCGCTACAGGCATCAACAACTTTCACACGAAGAAGGCATAGTCAATAGCTAGTTAGACTGTTTTCAGCGCCATACTGCCGATTAAGTGTTGACCCTATGTTGCCTCTTGGTCCTCAACAATTGCGTCACTTCAAAATCCATCACTGAATTGTCATTGACTAACAAGGTATAGGTTCACAGGCCACAAGAAGAGAGTTTGTTCAACCGCCTCACTACAATCGGCCAAGCACAAGCACAAGACTTGTTTACTCCAGAAAGCCCCGACTGTTGTGAATATAAATCTTTTTCACCGAAGTATACCGAGTTATTTCTTGAATACTCTGCAATTCCAATCATTGTCTACCTTCCTCAGGACAAAAAGAAGAAGAAAAATTACAGTCGAAGATACAACAGCCACTACAGACAGCACATCTCCCGAAGAAATGCACATCGCCAATTTTCCCATTCTTGGGCACCTCGTGTTCGAAACGATAGCAGCGGTCTCTTTCCTGTCTCAACCTCAAATCCAGCTACAAGATCCTGAAGCATCCGAAGAAGCAGTCTTGATATGTCACAGCTACGCTGGAGCACTTCTCACTCATGACGTACTGTGTTTCCTGTTCCTGGTAGTTAGAGGAAGCGAAATTTTTGACGGGACGACGCCATGCTTGCAGCGTCCTTGGCCATATACCATGTATTTCCGATGAGGAGGGCGTGGGTCAGACTACAGAGGCGGAAGGGCAATTACAAGCCGGAGGAGAAGGCTGCAGGTGGTCCACCAGGGCATTTTGTCATTCATGGTGCTTTGTTTGGGTCTCTAGTGTGGGCAGCTTATAGCGGGATTGTTTTCTAGTCTTCGACCGGGTGAAGGATTCGAGTTGGGGGAGACAAGATCGTATTCCCTGGGGACATTGTGCATCGACGAAAGTGAGAACTTAGATCATCGTTAAATAATGATGGAGGATAATTATTTCCGGGATTGTAAAGTTTCTTGGGTCTCACGCTCATGCTCTATAGGCTTTGTCCTTCGATGTAGATGCGGGCTGGAACTCCGGCCGGCTTCAATTCCTTACGAACCTTGAATTTTCACCGCTACTTGATGATTTAATTATGTTCAATAGACATGGACAACATATGGAAGCAATTCTAAAGAACAGCCTCAAAAGTGGCGTCGGTAAAACTCAACACTCCCCGGGTTCCCCGCATGCGCTTTCCCGAAAACCTTACCAGGAACGAGTCAGCAACCCTGAAAAGGCTTGCAGAAAGTTCATCCAATACTTACTTGCCTTCGCATACATCAAAGGATTTCAGTATGAGGTCTATTTGACAAGCCAAGGCCCACGATGTAGTTAAGCGAATATAATTCATCGGTTAACAGCCTACGGCACATTTTCACTGCAAAGGTAGAACTAGTGCAGTCGTCATCAATTACTCCTAGAACAAGGAAGCAGGCCATTCAGGTCGCAATATTTTCCATCCTTTCCCTCATACCGCAGGCTACACAACAGCCTTTGCAAATGTCAATTCGCATAACAAAGGCTTCTTATCCCAGAGCGTGAAAACCTTCATGTCATCCCAATTCAAAGATTCGTGGCTTAATTTGATGTCGAAATGTAGCAAAACAGTGGCCAGAAGCTGTGAAATGTTAGTTTGGCTGTTGAGAAGATGAAATGAGAAAGTAATTGGCTCTTATATGAACATAAATGATGAAATATGAATGTCACTGACAAGCCGAATTTCATGCATTGCAAGATCCTTGAAGACATGAGATTAGCATCATGACTCTAAACTGTTTCCCGAATGAACGATTACCTTGCCTATGCAGTTATATGGCCCCATGAGAAAAGGTTTGGCCATGTCCAAATTGTCATTCTCAAACTCTGAATCTCGAAGCCATCGTTGGGGATGGAATTCAAGAGCCTTCTTGAAATACTGCTCTTGGGTATGGATAGATAGGTAGTGAATGCCAACAGTTGTGCCACCTGGAATCCACTCTCCACAAATTTGTGCGCCACCTTTGGGTATTTCACGGGGCAATGCAATCGGTAGTGGTGGATTCAGACGGAGCTTTCACAAAATTAGCAAAGATATTCCTCGAAGGGGCAAAAAAGCAGAACGTTTCATTACCCCTTCTTGAATTACTGCTTGCAAATAACTGAGGCTTGCTAGCCCCTCCAGAGACATGTTTCCAACTGTTGAAAATGTCGATCGAATCTCCCTCGTCAGTCTCTCCAAATATTGTGGGTTGCGTAGGAGATGAAATGTTGTTGCTGAAAGAGCTGATGAGATGGTCTCTGTCCCGGCTGTCATGAAAAGAAATCCATTGGCGTACTGTTCGTCCATTGACAAACAATCTCGATCACCACTCTTGTCGAGAATTCTAGACCACAAGTCCGGATGTATCGGCGTGCGTTGGAGTCTCCGGTCAACGCGCTCAGAGCAGTACTTCCAATTCTCAAGCTGTTTTTTCTGCACTGTCGGATTGTACTTGAGAAAAGTGTCTGCCAGCAGCCTCGCAGCTCGGCTGTGAGTCTTGATCCCCAGCAAGAAAGTGGCAGCCTTTACCGAACCGAAGATCGACTGAACCCATGGAGAACACTCGCCTTCTTCGAGCATGTTGAGATCCTCGTTGAATGTCAAATCGCCATGATATCAAAGGTAGTGCAGTTGTAGAACTTTGATATGTCTATCTCTTCGATGAGCCCTGCATTTTCAGCCAACTTGGACAGGAATTTCTCGGCCCATCGAGCAAAGATGGGTTGTTGCTCTATCAGTGCCGTGTTACCGAAAGAACGTGCGAGTATTTTCCGTTGTCGAGCATGACTTGCAGTATCGCGGTCCGTAATGAGATTTGCCGCATCAGAAAATCCGAATATTTTCGAATAGAATAATCCTTCTTTGCGAATGCCACCTTCCTTGGTAGCATTGAATCCATGTATGTCTTTCCAGACGGTTTCTCCTCCGGCAAACGAAAGCGTGTTTGGTCCGACTCTCACCACTGGACCATATTTTTTATGGAGTGCAGGTCGATTGGTATTATCATTCCCACTGACCATGGAACAAATCTCGAATAGATTGGTAAATGCGCGATGCTTTGGACCAGGGAATTTGCTCAAGGGGCCATAAAACACAATGTACACAGTGACCACGATTTTGTAAACAGCATAGGAAATCAAAGATATGACAATGATACTGAGACAATTATTGCCACTCAGATTTGGTCTAGACAAAAACATAGACATATTAACGAACAAAGCAAGATGAAGGGTTTGATGATCTCTCGATGTTGGGTGATGATAGAACGACGCCTTGTTGGCCTGCCTCACAACTACCAACCTCAAGCACAAATATTTATCCTGTACTAGTGTAAAGCTCTCGAGAGAACTTCAGTTGAAACTTTAGTTTGTCAAACCTTCAACTAGACTTTAAGCTCCTGCATAAAGGTCTTGGAAGGGGATTTGTCCGATTGGACTTTTGATTAAATTTGACAACAAAATACTTGCATTATAAAATATGCCGCCTAAGGTTTATGATTGCATTTCAATATAAAGTTTCTATTAAAACTCTCGGTAATTAAAATTTTCGTTTAACTTTAGGTTTGAATAGTAATCGATATTTAACTTTTACTCAAAGCTTTGGTTTTAGTTTATATATATATTAAAGATATCCTTTTTGAAACATTTATCCATCTAAGCTTGCTTTCCAAGTTAGCAACGAGACAGTAAGCTTGCAGGCGCTTCCAGGACACCTCACTTCATTCGTCCGGCATTTTCGAACAAACACGAGCTGAACACGAATAAAGTCTAATAAAGGGAAAATACCGCCGTAGACAAATCTCGACATGCAAAGGGGTGGGTCGAGAGAGAACTTAATAAGGGGCGACTTCTGACACGGAACTTTGATTCAATACTAGAGAACTTCAAGACTTAAATAATATAATAAGACCTTCTTAGCCTGATACAAAGCTATCACCAGTACCTACCCCTGGGGTCGTTTTCTCAGATAGCCTTCCAAATGTAGAACCTTGATAAGGGAACAAATTTTGCACAAATGGTCGATCCAGGGTCATCGGGCTAGCGAACTTGTGCTCAGGACCCCCACTTTGGAGGAATTCGCTGCTGACGAGTCCAAAACCATGATGGGATTTGGATTGAGAGCATTCTGCCTTGTATACACATATGGCTAATAACCACCAGCTTACGAACATCAGGGTGCTGGTTTACTAAGCAAGGGTTCAATTGTCACTTCCAGCTTGGACCGTAACTAGACATGGTCTTACAGACAATAAAATGCAAACCAAAGGTTGTGAGTCAATTTGAAACAGGAGAAAATGATTTGAGGGCCACGGTCTAGTTCAACATGAGTTCCAAGATGGCACTGTTCCCCCTCGCTTCCGCATTCCCCTTCCATACTTTCACGATTTTGAGTTTCTCGTCCTCTTTCTTGGCCAAGAGCTCCCATTCTGTAAGAGTCCGCTCTTTGGCATTGTGCATCATCATCATATCAATGTCGGCATGATTGATAAACCATTCGCTGTCTTCGCCATACAAGTCTGGAGCAATCATGTCTTCGATAAGGATTCGGGACTTCTTGTCCATGGCACCGACAATCATTCTCAAAACATTGGCACCAACGGAATCCGAGTGGTCATGCAACACTCGACGCATAAAATATACATCAGCTCCTTTCACTGGTTGTGGTTCGAAAGCATTGTGTACCTGCCACTCAATCGGCAGTCCAGAATCCTTGTAGGTCAATTTTCCGAGAGATATGGGTCCATCGAAGTCCTGGACAATGAATTTGAGCTGCTGGTTTGCTTTCGCAATGGCACCGGATACATGTCCACTGCCGCCACCGACATCAACGATGAGAGATCCGGAAGGAAGCTGCTCGAATGGATACAAAGCCATGCTGGATGCGTACGAGCCAGTGTGAGGCGTCATGCCTAGGGAAAATCGGCGGCCTCGATCTGGATCCACCTGGTAGAAATAGTCGAAAGAATCAAGGTCGCCTGGACTCTGCTTAACTCCTCGATCAAAAGTGAGGCTCTCGACAGATGCACTTACTGTTCAAGGCTGTTGAAAATGCACTCTTTCCATTATCAATCTGGTATTTGTTATTTTTCATTGTCCTTGCCAGGGCTGAGGCTGCACAAAGTATATCATCGGAACTGTACTTTGTCAATTTTGAGCCAATCGACGTGGTTGAGAATCAAGTCCTACCATATTCCCATAAGGGCTTCAATTCCTGGTAGCTTCAGAACAGCTGAATTCGCGTTATGAATATAGTGACCAGGTGAAACTTCCTGGAAAACAAAGCGTTGGGCCAAATAGCGAAGCGGGCGGCCTTGATACATGGTCAATATATGTGTGTCCTAAGTGTTGCCAAGTGCTTACTGATCAGTTCTGCGGATCCTCCGCTTTCTCTTTCTAAGTCTGCCAAATTCGTAGGCTTTTGAGGGTCCGAAGACACCAGGCGATGTAACTTGAGCTCAATGACAGTTTCAAGGACAGCAGGAAATGTGTGTCCACCTGTTGACTGCATCAACCACTGTATTACCACAAAATCGAAATTAGATAAGTTCTAAGGCTAACATATAAGAGTAATGGGATACACTCCGGAAGTAAAAAATAATAATAATACATACATCTATAGGGCCCTGAACCAAAATTGTCAATTTCTCACAAACTCTCACGATGCTCTGCCTTGGCTTCTCGCCAACTGGAGGCGCGAGAAGATCTTGTGGATCAATCGGCTTCAACGAAGGAGGCTTTCGGCCATTGTTCTCAAGCTCGACAAGCAAATCATCAATACTCTGGTTAAGAATTCGTCGTAAATCTTTGAAATCTTCGGTTTTGGATATAAGGGTAGCCATAATGTTCGATGACAGTATGTGATTCGAATTGAGCACTGGGCAGGTTAGACGGGAGGGAATTAATATTGTATAATCAGCAGGACATTAATACACTCATCAGGCAATGAATACGATAGGGGGAGCTCGGGCTACGAACCGGTCACAAAGTTTGGTTCTGAAGAGGGGGTGGCTACTGCATGTTCTGGGGGGATTTGGAAGTTTAACGAGTCAGTGAAATTGTTGTTATCAGGTGAAGTCAAAAGGCGAAACTTAGATAGATATATACTTTGTGAACAACACAAACCAGCTTCGGAAGTGACTTTCCGGTTGAAAGTAAGAAGTACTCGACTGGAAGAGATCTCATAATGTAAGTTTTAAGAATTGAATATGCTGTTACAACTGAGAGGTGAACAGTGATGCCGGTAATGCCGGATAGATATTGCAGAGTTGCGGTGAGGATTATTATGATTGTTATGGTAGTAGGGGGGAATTTGCAGCAGCTTTGGATTCCAAAATGGAGTCCTCCACTTGAATACGATCATGTTGGTACTGCACGAAAACCGAGTGTGATGTGTTCATTGTTTAATTCCACCAGGGCTTTCACCAAATGTGCTCTTTTTTCTTTTTGGTTCTGTAACTTGTGACTTGCAGCAACGAACCCGTGATAATATAAATTAAGCTGACATCAGCAGCGTTGTGAAACTAATGACACTTCATCTATCTTGCGCACTTGTGTCCGTCAGTCATCAGCACGACGGCAGAACTTCATTTGCTTAGAAAACACCAACTAGATATTTGGATCTGCGACCATCATCTCCTTCACTGTGTCCATGAAATTCCCACAATAGCCCTTCTCAGCTTTCATATACTTCTTCCCACCTTTTCCAAACCCCCAAGCAATAGTTATTAACTCCTCTCGATCATAATCCGGCGCGTGATCAAGAAAGAATCTCACTCTTTCATCACTTATCACCGGAAGGTCCTCTCTTAGCAACTTTGTAGCGTAAAATCCCGACCTTCCTATGTCACCAGTTTCAAGGCTCAGCGTGACTGCGAACGCAAAACTGCCGTCCTTTGCGCTTGAATATCTAGCAATCTCCTTTACTTCTGCCTCGTCAATCGGCTCACAGCCCGCCATCGCAAGCAGCCCATCGGCTTGCTTCTTATCGAGTGGTCCTGGTGCCCGCCAATAGATATTGATAGTCCCGGACCGCCAATCAACAGCAAGAGTCCTGATCCTGTCAAGACCATGCTTTTTGAATTCGGGCAAGTGACGACGAATCGAATTTGGAACGAAATCGAGATCAAGAACATCACCAATTTGACGCGTATGGCCCAGGAGCAGCCATATTTTTTCGAGTCCAGTTGAAGCGGAGAAATCGCAGACTTGTTGTGCACCGTTGATTGCCATAGTCCAGGCTTGCATCAAATCAGTCAAAGGGCTAGGTTTGATGTGATTTGCTTTGATGGCAATGGTGATGGTGTCAACGGATTTCATTTGGAAACTGCGATAGTTGAGAATAGAACCCTTAGAGGTGACTCGCCATCCTACTGGAGAGTCGTTGAAAAGACGGCCATATGTTTTCAATACCTCCTCTGTTGCCGATGCCGAAAAAGGAGCATTGAGAAGTTTGCAAAATCCTTCGATCTCTCCTCGAAATCGGGAAGCTGAGAAAACTGAGGGATCTACGGCAGTGATCGTGTTGTCACTCACGTCCTTTCGGAATTGAGGACTTGACGAGATTGGAAGATTTGCCACAGACATTGTGCAGTGAGGACTAGAAGGGTTTAAAGTTCAGAGTATAGAATGGGAGTTGTCTTCAAATTGTGTGTTGTCTACTTGAGAATGAGATCGACGATGGCAAAGATAGTCCTAAGTCGGGTAATGGAGAAATATAACAGAGGATTAGAGTTCCTGCTAAATTCTACGTCCGAGTTCCAATTGAGAGCTTTCGGAAACTCTGGACTTCGAGGGGGGAAATATCCTTGAACTTTCCAGCTATACGAACAGTATGTGTCTATTAGTTGACGAGGCTTATCTTCTGTTTTGAGCAAGCTTTAAACAGCTAGGAGAGAACCCAGGGATACTAACCAGTGGCAAATATGACTCACTTTCATACTTCTCAATTAACTTCAAACCATACACTGAGCATACCTGCAATACCCAGTCAGCTTTATTCGTAGATTATGCTGCCGTATTGCCAACAGTAATATGCATTAAATTTAAACTTCAAGTCTTCAACAAACTCATATCAGGATTCGAAAGGTTTCGTTCATATAATTCTGGACTTTACAGGTTGCAAACTCTAAATACTAATCCTTGTTCCAGGTCCGCAAATCTTTTATAACTTCAGTCATGCATCGGCCGATGGAGAACAAAGAGGGGTAGAGGGGTAGGAGGAGATGCTGGGGCGGGGAAACGCTCCGATAGAAACCTTTTACTCCACATACGTACTCTCAGTTATACATCTACTATTTAGAGGGGGGAGCACAAAGTAACGGTAGCAAGGATGTTCAGCCAGGTTCAACAAATACAAAGTGCGTCAAACTATTAGTTCCCCCTGTTCTCGTAACGAATCTTTACTAGCGACTCAGAACCCAGCTTCAGTTGCCCGAATCGAGGTCTGTCGCCCGTCTCACATCCCTAATGAATTTCCCAGCAAATGTTCCAGGACCAGCTCGGTGCATGACAATTCTGTGTAATCCCGTCAGTGTCTTTCCTTACCACGCAGTTTCAACAACTCGCCTGTTATCCCACAGAATCATGTCTCCAGGACTCTTCCACCTCACACTAAGCTGGTACTTCTCCTGCTCGGCGTGCTTTGTCAATTTCTCCAACAGCTTTGCCAGCTCCTCAGTTTCCTCCGGTGGACCATCGATATGATGGATGTATGCGCCAAGATAAAGACTCTTCCTCCCCAATTCTTCGTGAAACTGAACAATTTTATGCTTCCCCATCGGAAATACTGTCGGGTCAGTATCTTTGAAGAGCTCCGAATCGCTGACCTTCTGCAAATGTTTCAACGAGTGAGCTGCGACATAGTCTTTAGCTAGTAGTTCCTCCTTCAACCCTTCCTCGACTTCGCTAAGTTCGTCGAAAGCCGTTCTCATGTCGGTGAACTCAGTGTTGCCGCCATATCCAGGAGGAGGTAGCTGGTGGGCCTTGAGAATGGAGAATTTTGCGCGCACCGGATTGTAAGACAGGTCGGCATGAAAGTACGAGGTGAGTTTGGCGACATGAGCGCTAGCGGCGTTTGGCACCATCGGTTTACCAGTTGCAGCGTCGATGTTACTCAAATCAGCGAGCTCGGTGCTCACGTGAGTCTTCGTGCCTTTTGGAAGGAATTCTCGCATGTCGAAAAGATTATTCCCACATCGGCGGCTGAATTCAATGTGTCCGTCATTGTCAAGACCGGTGCTGCGGAATACAAGTACTCCATACTACGATCTGGTTAGATATTTCTGCCTCTTTCGGGTGTGGACAAACACAGATGATAACTTAACAGAGGAAAATAAAAGTTACTTTTGCAGACGCAGCCAAAATCCGTTTAAAGACGCTGTTGACAATAGGCTTGGAAAAGTCAAGTCCTGAAATCTCGGCGCCATATGTTGGGTGCAGCTCTCTGACCTCCAGTTCATCAAGTTCCTTGTCAATCGATCCAGGCATGCTGATAGTTAAGAGTCGTTGAGGGGAAAAGAAACCACTTCTTCTACAATATTCAATTTATGCAGGAAATTTTTCTTGGGGAAGGTGATATCATTTACTCTTATCTGCTAAAGGTAAACTGCCTAATGATAGCATAGATTCGGAACTTTGTTGCCCCCTAGATCCGACATCGAAAGTATAACAGCATGGACTTCAACTTTCAGGGCTGGTGCAGCTGAAGCCCCCTTGCAAGGAACGGAGCCCGGAAGCTTCTTTTTGACTTTGTTCCCGTTACTAACGTGCGAAGTAACACCTGATATCGGAGACCGACAGAGTGCTCACAGTATAACGTTGGCGGGGAGAAGTATTATCGAACGCTTTGGGCTTGTGAAGCGCGAAAAGTAACAATAGCGGAGAACGTGTTGATCCTGCGGGTATTATTTATCTCTGTTTACATGTCAATAGACTGATTTAGACAAAACACATTCATAATTATGGCAGGTGCAAGGTTATACCTCCAGTTCGAAGCCCATATGTATGGGTTATTGGGCGATCGATCATCACGCGGCTCTACAGTAGGCGCGTGCAGGTGGAAACAGCGGCCGGTGGCCTGTAGGTAGCCGCAACAAGAACTTTACTAAAGCTCCTACTAGTATCACACGCAGGCTGCAGCCACGAGACGAACAATACAAAGCACAATCAACCCACAGCTAGCGAAATGGTCGTGGTACGCAAATGGGGCGAGGACTACATCAAGCAGTCTCTCAAGCAAATTGAATCAAACACTTAGCTCATTGGTGGCCTTGTGCTCCAACGACATCCCTATCCTTCAAATACAACCACCTGGAACGATGACAGTGATAATTCAAGCTACACGCTGACCGACGCCCCTGTCCTCTTTCTCGTCGCAACTACACCGCCCGACAGCCCTTACATCAAGCTGGTCCATGAGGCTGGCGATGCCTCTGCTGTCTAGTCTGTAGGGAATAATGCCTTTTGTAAAGTCAGATACATCGAGGAAGGAGTCACGCCTGAATCCGTCACCCTGAACTTTGTCCGAGATCAACGGCTCAGCTTCGAGATACCAAAAATTATATACCAGGCCTTCGGTAATGACCGATCCTACCTGTTTCTCCAGAGAGTCGTAGGTCGGACCCTAGACACCGCTTGGCCAAGTCTAAATGAATACTGGCAACGCCACTACGTGAACGCTGTGGTGAACGTTTGCAAGGAAATGACAGAGTGGAGAGGACATAGGCCCGGAGGTGTTGACGGTCAAAACATACCGAATACTACCTCGTCACGCCTCAAGGCAGCAACAAATTCAGCTCGGTAAATCTTGAAGCCGCATGTAAAGCGATGGGTATGGTCTGTTCAAACGTCGTCTTCTTCCATGCTGATCTCGGACCTACAAATATTATTGTGCAGGATAAGCCGAGTTTAGCAAGGGTCGGGATAATTGACTTCGAAATTTCTGGTTACTTTCCTAAGGGGTGGATCAGGACCAAGTTTCGACTCTCCTCCGGGATAGACCTATTTGCTTCAGCAACAGATAACCAGACCTGGTGAAGAGCAGAAGTTCAAAGGGCGCTTGGAACAGCTGGATTTGAGGATTACGCACAGGCTTCGATGGAGTGGCGAGGATACGAACCCCAACCCTGAAATTTGTTCACTTTCATGTAGGCTGGTCACTGGTCACAGTTATAAGACAATCGATCTCACTATTACTGAATGAGTGTTTGTCGATTTAGAAGTCTAAAAAGCTTCTGCAGATTCCCTTGAAGGATTGCTAAACTTCAAAAACCTACAGCCCCATACGTCCGTCCTCAGCTTGTTCGATCCCTTCCAGGCTTAACCGATATTTCGAATGATCAGCTAGATACTATTAAATTCGGGCACTTAAACTCTCTATTTAATAGAGAGACTCCTTACCTTGTCCACATATCAAGCTGTAGTGGCAAGCCGGGCACCGCAAGTGCTTCCATCTGCCAACGCCCCTCGCACGTTTCCTTGCCTCGTCCCCCAAGTCCTTGGAGGAATAAGAATGAACAAAACTTAGCGTCTAAACAGCGAGCCTCTAGACGAAGGCCCAACCGAATTTTGAGGAGCTTTAAAATATATATAAGCAAAAACATACAACTGTCTGGTATTAGGAGGTCGGACGTCGGTTCAGCTCAGTTGTAAATAGTATGAGTGACGAATAATAGGAAATAAGTCACATATCTTCACATCAATACCTACGCAGTTCCCTGAGATTCTCTTTTCAAAAACGAATATCCTGTATTCATAGCGCAGCTTTCAAAGTGCTTAGGTCACAGGAGGACATATCTAGAGGGATGTTTATCTGTATGTTTTTGACGCTGGAGTATGATGCAGCCTCCTCCCCTTTCTTAGCTTTGCTAGCTCTGCTGACCTCGCTTGTCAGCTCCCGGTACGAAGTTCTTGCTTCTGTATACCTTAATTGAGTGTATTCAAAACTATATTTCACTGAGGAAGTGCGAATCTCTAGAAAGAATCCGTCGGAGCAATTTGCGGAAACAAGATATTCAGCTCAGGTTCAAGGGGTGTGACAAAGATGGCATCTTGCGAAGACCTAAGGTAGAGATTTCCTTTTGAAATTTATTGGCTTTGATTCTAATGGGAATCGAGTTCTGGTATTTCTCGGTATTGATGTCGCCTCTAATAAAAATCTCTCCCCGTCTCGAGTCGTAGAGCAGGTATGGTGGACGCTAGTGAGAAGTGTTGACATTATCACGTGTTTAAACGCAACGAAGATTTGTCATTTCTCTTTGATAATTGCAAGACAATGAGCAAGACGTCACACATTGAAAGAACTTCAATTTCTCAGACCGCAATTCTGATCACAAGAAAAAGGATACCTGTAAGCTGGGCATGGTATGAGACCCTGTTGCCAGCCATTGTTTGTCAGTTCTCCCCCTGTGCCTTAAGCGATGAATAATCACCTGCATTGCGGGGGCCTGCACTCGTGCCTAGCTGGACGCCATACTACATCGGGATTATGTTTCTTCCAATCATTCTCTCTCACCACTGCCGAAGGGAACCCTACCCGGCCTACAAAAAACCTCATCCCTCATCTTGAATCGGAATTGAAGTACCACAAGCCGCTTAGAGAAGCTGACTCAACCTATCTGCATGCCGAACATATTGGCGATGGGGTATGTTGGTCAGGATGAGGCTCGCACCGTTGCCGTGGCGCTTCATGCAACCTTATTTCGCCATTCAAGAGGAGATCAAGTGCCACCGAATATTTTCTTGACTTGCATAGAACGTCTCGTGGATCCGTAGTACAAAGTCCTGTGCGACCCACCTCTCGGCTCCATCTCTGCAGACGGTTGAGGGCGCCAGCGGAACTCTCATCCAATACATTTCGTCCATCAAGTGTTGGGGACCGGTGACAGGAAGGAAATTGTCATTTAGATCGTCATTTTCCTGTATCACGAACTGGAAACTTGCCCCAGTGAGTCCACTCTGCCAAGTTATACCCCTCTTGCCGAGATGAAGAGGCATGCCATGCTCGAATACTCCCTGGCGGCTAGTGGCAAACGCCGAGCTTCGTCCCTGCAAACTCCAAGCAATTCCACATCCGTTTTCACGAGAACGTTAGGTCGAAGATGGGATCGAACTGTGGCTAAATGAAATGCAGAAGTATAAGTAGGAGGGAAAGTCGCCGTCAATTGAAGTCTTGCCAACCCTCTCAGACATCCAGACTTGCAACTCCAAGATCTTCCTTCCTCAACTCTTTCCAAGATGAAGTTCTCAACCGTCGTCGCCGCTTTGGCAGGAGCCGCAGCCGTTGAGGGTAAGCTGTTTGATATATTTCCCTACATTTGATTGGGTACTGACGATATGCAGGTACTGGTTTCACATTCGACCGTCTCAACAAGACCGACGCTGTAAGTCAATGTCAGCTCGGCAACTGCTACCAATCCAAACTGACCAGTTTTGAAAGGTCCTCCTCGTCGTCGATCACCAAATTGGACTTACCGAGTTGGTTCGCGACTTCGGTGTTGTCGAGTACAGAAACAACATTCTTGCTCACGCCGCTCTTGGCAATCTCTTCAACCTCCCAACCATTTTGACCACCTCTGCCGAGACTGGTATGCACCCACTTCAATGTTGGTTTATCAAAGTTACTAACCAAGACACAGGACCAAACGGTGCTTTGCCAAAGGAGATCATTGATGTAAGAGAACCCGCAATTTGCAAAAGACATTTACTGATACTCAACTAGATGCATCCAAATGCGCCATATATCAGTAAGAACCCACAATTTAATCCCAGCAAGGATATTCGAGCATATCTCAGGCAAGACCGTTCCAGCAATCAAGACTAACTCAGACCGCAGAGAGAAACGGTGAAGTCGATGCCTGGGACAACGCAGAGTTCCGAGCCGCCGTGAAGGCAACTGGAAAGAAGCAAGTCATCCTCGCCGGCATCGTCACCGAAGTCTGCACCTCATTCCTCGCTCTGTCTCTCCGAGCTGAAGGATACGATGTCTGGGCCAACACCGACGCCTCTGGAACGTTCGACAACAAGATTGCCGCCGATGCCAACCGCCGAATGGAACAAGCCGGTGTCCATCTTTTGGGCATGTTTGGCATCGCCATGGATCTTATGCGTGACTGGCGCAACACCCCCGGTGCTGCTGAGGTCTTGCCGTTCCTTGATGTGTAAGTGATTGCAGCGGACGAAAGGAGACCATTGCTGATTAGAAAATAGCTACTTGCCAGCTTACTCGCTTGTTGCCCGAGCTCATGGCTATGCCATCACGAACGGTAGTTTGATTGATGGGGAGCAGCAAATTCTGTAAAGCTTGAGTGAGGGAAAAGGGGGAGGATGATGGGTGAAGAACGGGAGATATGAAGCGGATGAGAGTGGTTATGGTTGGGAAACGAGCCTTGTTCGGCTCGTTGGCAGCGAGAAAACAAAAGTCTGGTTTCCATTGGAGGAGTAAAACCAACCTTAAAGGCAGATTATCAACCATGTACTGTACTGGCTCAAGAAAAATGCAATTGGTGACTTGGGATGCATCTTTTCAATTTCCGCCAGTACGATAACCAAGACAGCCAGTCTTGGTTGTCTTGAACCTCCATGTTGAGCCCTAACGCTAAGTTGAATGAAATGTTCAAATATCAAACAGTGCCTTCCCTCAAAGTTTCCTAATAGTGTTCCTACTTTACTAAAAAATGGCTTCCTCATATTCGACTTCTTCCACGACCCACGACCCACACCCCCTCATCTCCATAGTCGCCGACATCACCAACTCCAATCGTCCCGCCGAGCAGAAGTCCAGCAGCCACTTGCACGAGAGGGTTATTGGCAATCTTCAGCGCCGTGTTTCCAACTTGTAGAGCACTCTTCCAGAAAGCAGTTGCCGAGTCATCTTCTTCGACTTGTCCAGCTGCCGCTTTATTCCGAGTCCCTCCTAGGACGGAGGATGTGTGTGTAGCTGCGAGAAGAGGAGGAGTGTGTTGATCTTCATGTTTGATAGCTTGTAGTATGTGATGAAGTCTCTGAAGTAGGTTTCTTTGAATACTGGTTCAAAAAGGGAAGTGAGAGGTTGAAGTGGAGTAAGTGGAGGTTGAGTGATACTCTAGGTTGAACTGACAGACTGAAGGATAGAAGTCAGGATACACTGCTGATACTTATACTTCGTCGTGACACCACAGTTGCGAAATACCTATTTCCACTGATGTGGTTTCCAGGCCCAAAGTTGGCAGTGTTCTGATGCACAGCCTTCCTGAGAGATATGTGATTGATAGCAAACGCGGATAAAAACGACACTCCTGAGAGCTGAGAACTGCCTCACGAAGAGTCTACCTCACTCCCAACAAGAACGAGGCTGAAATTGAGCGAATCGAACTTTATCACAGCGGGGTAGTACATATCTTATCTTTTGGATGCTAGAAAACCAACTGTTCATTGGTTCAACGATCTTGGCAGAAGGGCGGCTGCCACATATTACAGCCATCGGTGGCTTGATTCGGAATTCTGTTTAGTGCACGCGTGCTACCGAGCCGCTCACATTCCACCACATTGGGCTCTAGAACGACGCCAGAGGGGAGTGACACTTTGAAATCAAGAACATTTGAGTTTGGCTGAATTTGAGTTAACTGTAAGTCTTCTACAACATTTCGATAAGGTAGGTATGGGAGAGGAGGAAAGTAACCTAGCACTTCCACAATATGGCAATGCTGATTTGGCGCAGCTTCACCTCGCCACCACAAGCAAGTGGTACGTATACGTCCATTGAAATCATCCAATGTAGTTGGCAGCCCTTCAATCCATTTGGCACATGAAGCTGCGATCGAATATCAGATAGGAACTCGTACAAAACACTACATTAGCTATCCTTCAATTCCCCAAGCGTCATTAAACATGTCAACTAAAAGCTCCCCCAGTCAGCCGGCTTCCCAACCTCACCAGGCTTCGGCTCCATCAGAAACTCCAACCTATCCTCTACCGTAACCCAACCTTTCCTCTTCGCAACAATCGCATGCCTTATCGCATCTCTCCAATCCGCGAACCAGACCTCCTCTTCTTGAACAGCACACCTCCTCCCCACACCAGCACCGGCATTCTCTCCTCTCGGAACATCAGCATACGGCCACACGCTCTTGACAACTTCATACTTCTTGGTTCCAGTGAAGAGTTTGGTGACGTCAGAGAAGAAGCGGTTGACTTTGTCAGGAGAGTGTACGACTACACGGCTGTGCGTTAGGGGAAAGGAAATGGTGACGTGGCCGCGATATGAGGTGCTTGAAATGAGAGAGAGAAGGCGGCCTTCGAGGTATGATGTATCCCAGTTTATGACCGTTCTCTCGAGGACGAATCTGTGGCTAGGTCAGCTGATGGACTTATTTCCCATCCATCAATTCAACATCCAGCGTTAAATCCTAACGGAAATAGATGTACACAAGGTAAAATGAGATGACAGCAAACCAAGGGTAACGGACCGTTTAATCGAACTCTGATCCTCGCAATACCTCCTCGCCCACTCCTCCAAACTCCTCAAATCAGGGACCTGTGCCTCCTTTCCCTCGCCTCTAAACCCCATCTCCCCTTTCCCAATGACTTTCACATAATTCATCCTCCCACTTCCACTACCTCCCTTTCCCTCGTCCGGGACAATGAGATTCATCAGGTTGACCCTGACGTCGAAATCGACCTCCCCGGTAGAACTCTTGCCGAAAATTCGAATTTGTGGTTTTGGAGGTACGGTGGCGAGGGATTGGATGAGTCCGATGAGTTTGGTGGGATAGATTGAAAGTTCGGGGGCATGGGATGTTAGTGTTTTTTGGTCTTCTGAGAGTGTGAATGTTGCGGGTGTGTAGAGGGAGTAGTTGAGGCGAGGAAGACCTGGGTAGGTGGGTTGTGGTTGGGGTGCTGGAGCGCGGGTCATGGATGAGGATGTTGGACCTGAATAGGGGGGTGGTTCACTGGTTTGCTCGTCATCTTGGTCTTGTCCCCGATGTTGCGCTTCGGGCTGTGGTTGTGATGACGAGGATGAGGGTTCTGTGCATGAAGGACGATGTACTGCGACGCTGGGTTCTGCGACGCCTTTCCGTGGTATCGTGGGCTCACTCGGCATGATTTGTGAGAGTTGGTGAGATGGCGACTAGAAGGAATTGTGTTGAATTCGTCGGATCTTTGAATTAGGCCTTGAATTAATACCAGTGGAAATGGCGAAAGTGAGGTTTATGAAGAAGACGTCGTGAGGTTTATCTTCAGCTGTGGTGAGAAGTGATGATCATGGCTGAGGTTGCTTTTGGCCAATCATTTGGCGTGGCGCAGCCGTTCAATTGGTGCCTAATTGAGTCGTCGTCTTCAAAACGCCTCCGCTCGACGAGCCGAATTGCCTATTCGAGATGGCTTGTCTTTTGGACCGAGAATCAATTGAGTTTGACAAACATTTATTCGAGTGTCTAAGAAAGAGTCATAAAACAACTCAACCGCTTAATCTACTAACATAGTATCATCGTTATCGAACGATGGAGCTTCTGGCTCAAGAGCAACTCCTCTACCTCTACCCTCCAGCAATTCCCTTCTAACCTCTGGACCGATCTTCGAATGTCCTTTTGTGAGCAATAAATCTAGCAACGCCTCTCTCTGGTCTTCGGTGATATCATTCCTATATCTCTGAGCGAATGCCAACAGACATTGATGCCAAATAACTGGCAGCTTTGTATCTTTCGATCCAGCTCCAGTCACACCTGACATAGCCTCTCCACCATTCGTCGTATCCACCGTCCGGAATCGCAAGAAATGAAAAACCAAAGCGTCGATAACTTGGTATGGTAAAGCGTACTTCTTCTCCAACATGGCTTTGATGAAGATATTGGTCGCACCACCTCCTTCGGTACCAGCCGACGATTCCTGAGCAGCAATGTCGCAGAGACCCTTAATCGCAGCCGCAGAATGTAGAACCGGCACAGATACTCGGACAAGAACAGCCGAAATAATCTGTGCCTCTCTCAATGTACAAGTACCGCTTCCAACCAATGGAAAGAGGAATCCCTTGAACCAAGCCGCAGGTTTGTAAAGTCCCTTCTTCAAAGCATTGAACAAATGTACATTCAGCTTCTTCGTCTCATGGATATCTTCTCGTACTCTCTCCAGAACTACCATCTCGAAAAATCGTTGTGCGGTGGCTGGCGTACTCGAGACGAATATCTTTGTGGCTTCGTAGATCGCATTTGCAGTCCATGCTTCTGGTCGAGTGATTTCGATGATATCCTCCCAACGAGGCACTGTAGGTAGGATCTTAAAAGGTTTTGGCAGCTTTCCTGACTTATACCGCGACAATAATAGACCGACTCTGCGATTGCGTTAGTACAATTCCTCAGACTTGATTGGCGGCACATACTTTGTGTAAACCTCTACAACCTTCGGCGGTATCTCGAAATCCTCGTCTATCGGCCCAGGCGCACCAGAATTGCCTCCACCGTTTGCCCCTTGTGCTGCCTCATGCATAGCAATCTTCTCCAATATCAGATCCGCCAGATTCGTGCCTGGTCCCTCATCCTCCTCAGCCTCCGCCATGCCCGGCCAACCCTGCCTTAACAACGGATCCTCCTGTGTCGGGAAAAACTTATTGAATGTCTCCAAATCACCCGGCGCAAGCTCAATCTCCTCGACCTCTTCATCTCCCCACTCCTCATACTCTTCTTCCTGTCCTGGCACCTCCTCATCCTCATCCTCACCCTCGAATCTAGACTCGAAATCGAAAGCCTTGTTCGCTGGTTGGACAGAATTCTCTTCCGCGTCATCATCCGCAAGCTCCTGTCCCATTCGCAGAATCTTGCGCGACGCTTTCGAGTCTACGAATTGATCGCCCTCATCTTGGTGTCTGGATTTGCGCTTCTCGCCCTTGATCTTGAGTGGAGTCGCGGTGAGATCTGTCTCAAGTGGATTGTGTCTCCGCCCTTGACGGGATCCGGATACTGGTGTCGTGGCTTTCGGCATTTTGGGAGAATTGGGTTGGGTGGAGAGGTCACTGCTGATGGACTGGTTTTGAGGTACAATCGTCAAAAATATTTCAGTGGAAAATATTGCCAAGGCGCTAAGATAAGATCCAACCCCTCCAGGATTGGGCCTTGAAATTGAGGCTTGAAGATAGGTAGTTTGGCTCAGAACCTCATTTAGTGTCTGGAGCTCTGTCAATACCTCAACCATGCAGAATTCTGCCGAGGTTGAGTAATTAGTTCTGGTGATTAGGACACGAAGAAGATGTCCTTATGTTGTTATCTGTCAGCCATAAGTCACAATAGCTTGAAGATTCAGCACTTCCCCCTATCCTAAGCGACCCGAAGCGAGCGCCCTGACAACCCAAACAACAACAAATCTTACATTACAAACCCGCAAGTGACTTTGTTGCTTCCCCAGCAGCTCTTCATAAATTTATCTCTTTCAATCCAAAATGTTGATTTTCCTACTGAACATCAACATTTTTTCAGTATCCCACTTCCCACATCTCAGGTTCCAAATCAAGGTTCATGCGCTGGAATTTCTCAAGACTCTGTAAATGAAGGGCCAACCTCAGGGAGGCGAGGTAAAGACTATGAGCGAAAAATTAAAGATCGGCGGTTCAGGAATGCGATTTTGTTTGCTAGAACCAAGATCATCCAGGGACTTATGAGTCTGGATGACGAAGAGGAATTGGAAGATGATGTGGAGGAGGAGGTTAAGGCGAAGTGTCCGGACAGGGCATCGAAGTCGAAGATTTACAATCTGAAGAAGGCGATCAGGGATGGGCTTCTGGAGAAATTCTGAAGGGACTTACTTTGAAGAAAAGAGAAGAGGTGAAGAAGGATATTGAGATGTTAGCTTTGGAGACGCTACGAAGAGGGAGGCAAAGAGAGATGCGAGAAAGGGGAATGAGAAAGTCAAGTCGGGGAGGACGATTCCGAGGGCTCCGAACAAATTAAGGGAAGTGAAGAACCGGAGCAGAGTGAGGAAAGCGAAGAATTAAATGAGCTTCCAGAAGAAAATGATCGGCATTCGAGGTGGAATAGATCTTGTTGCAGCACCGAAAGTTGGCGATAAGCGCAAGAACGGCCCTGCGAAGACTTCGGTTGTCACTACTGGTGTAGAAGGATTACGAGAAGTATGAATAAGGTGACTTCCCTGAACGCTGCGAAGTTCAGTAGAGTCCAGGTTAGGGGTCGAGGGAGAAATTGTGATATTAGAACGTGTTAAGGATTCTAGTACTGTGTGCTAGGTTACCTAGTTGCGATGTAGTGAGAAGAAAGTGTGTTTTCTGGTTGGAGCGCGAGATGAGATGTCGATTATTTTTACAATTCTTTGGAGTTTGTGATAGACTTGCGCTTTCAGTTTGAGAGGTTTTCTGCCTTTGGATAAGACTTGTGAGTTGAGTACGGAGAGCAGATGGACACTCTGTGGACGAAGAAGTCACGAGTGCCTTGAAAGGTCTTGTTTTATCATTCGGGATAGGAGGCCGATGTTGACTGGATTACTGGGGGGGGGAAAATCTGCATTCTTAAAAGTCTTGCGTTATGAATTGTACTCAAGAAACAACATACTGCGGATCATTTTTCGCCCCATCATACTCAGTGATATTCAAATCCTTCACATTGACACCACTCATCATGGTCCTCAGGTTAAGCGGCAACAAATCCTCATCTTCTTTCAATGCCTGCACACAAACAGACGTACCGCAGACTTTGCAGAAACTGTGAAGCGAATACGGGGACAGGAACGGGTAGCCAATGAGGTTCTCTTTGCCGATAAACGTTACCGAACTTGCGGGAGGATAGATGTATATCTCGCCGTTCTGCAGAAATGTAAGTGCCAGTCTTGAAATATAAGAAATGGGAAAGGAGAGAAGGCACGAACTCGATGGCATAAACTGCAATTGCACGAAATGATCGTCCGTTCATTCAGAGGCTTTGAGATGAGTGTGTAAGCCACAGCACCACAATGGCAGTTCCCATTGAATGTCTCGAGTTTGGCGCCTTCAACCGATGTCTCGACGTTTTTGATGGTAGACGGTGCTGGGTAAGTTGATGGCGGGGCATATCTCGAGCCGTATTCTTCGCTTGAAGGACTCTCTTCGTATTTGGTCTTTTCTAGGAGGCTTGAATTGACCGATTGCAATAATCGTGCCTAGAAATGAGTTAGGATATACTTGGAATATCTTCATCCTGGGAAAGGGCTTACGTTAATACTTTCCTCGCCAGAAGGAAGATGTTTGGCTATAATGGTGCTACCACATTTCGGACAGAACTCGATTGTATATTAGCAAGATTCATGTAGTATATCAGAACTAGCGGGTTACCGAGTGTATCATTTCTTTCCTGCCAAATTTGTAGGTGGACAGTTCGTTCTCGCCGCTCTGAATCTGGAGGTTCAATGCGGGGAAGACCCACTGGCATGCTTTCTGTTACTCTTGTCAGACACTTGAACTTCACAACAACTTCGAGATTCTACGTGGGAGTTAAGTCAACATACGCGGTAGCAATAGCTGCAATCGCAGACTTGAACTGACTTGAGTTCTGAAACGGAGATTGTGAATTTGAAGAGACCGCAGTGGCAATTGCCTTTGTATTCTTTGATCTCGGATGAAGACTCCATGGTTGGTTGATTATGCAACAAGTGGAGTGAGTTTTCAGAAGATGATGTGACGTTGAAGATGTAATGAAGAGGATTATCTTTTTGATAGCTTGGGGTGGTTGAAGGATTGATATATGAATTCGAGACAGGAGTGAAGCATCCTTGCGAGCCAATAAGGGACGAGAAGCTAAGGAGCGGGGCAGTGGTTGCCTGAACGGAACGGGACCCAGAAACTTACTTGCTTATCTTGGTGCTAATCCTCTGGCGAATAAAAGTAAACATACAGTAAAAAGCTTAATGTCAATCTCAATCTCATCTATTTCACTCAGCATTAAGCCAGTTTAGTAATCTAATGTTTAATAGAATTGCACATCTACCTAGGCAGAATTTTTCTTTCCGGTGTCGTCACGAACTGTTGCCCCCAATTTACCTGAACAGCCCCGTCGTTAGTGAGCGTAGCCTGTAAACGACCAAAACACCGGCTCTAATGCACTAAGTATGGGAAGTATTCTGCTTGCGAAATTTTTGGGGCCAGGGGGGAAATACTTCAAAAACTTCGGTCTAGGCGACCAAGACATATCGTAGACTGGAATTTGTGCCACTGATTCTGTCACAGAACCATTCTACTCTTGAAGAACTTGTGTGACATGTTTGTTGATTTGGCTGATTTGGCTGAGTCGTTATCTTGCTCAGGACTAACAAAACTAGTCATGAGTACGGTCAACTCATGGGATTCTGATTCCTAAATTTAACATGAGTCGGGAAAGAGTATGCTACTTAGCTGTGATCACACGACACCGCAATATTACTTTTCAATAGAGCAGGTCGACTCCAGCACCGTTGATGTAAATATTGAATATCCGTGGTTTTAATTTTATATTGTACAGTCTATGTGTCTATAAGACATCCAGAGTACCATTACATGAACTCCAGGCTACAACAACTACTTTCTGCACAGCTTGCTGTTCTGGGAAGGCAGGTTCCCCATGATCATTTCCGACATTTGCCAGTCCTCGGAGCCCACAGCATTCTGGGCATAGAAAAGGTCATATGGATCGTACTTTCGCTTGATGGCACGGAGCTTGGCGTATTTCGACCCGAAGAACGATTGAGTGAAGTTCGGCTCAATGTAGTCGCTCTCGGACATGTAGGCACCTGCACCTGGAGAAGCGTCGATGAGTTTCTTGCCCCAGTCGAAAGTGAGCTTGTCGCTGATGGCCTTAATTGTAGCTGGCTCGGCGGCGGGGTCCCAGAAAGTGGCGGTGATGCAGTGAAGGACGGTTTCTCTCCAGGCCGGGTTGACACCGTTATCTGGGAAGCCTGACTTGGGTGCTGCGGCAATGTTGAAGGCAATGATATAAGCGCCGTCCTCGACGATCGTCTTGATGGCGTCGAAAGTCATGTTGAGCTTGCCTTGGTCTAACCAGTTGGACTTGGGGAAAAGACGACTGCCTTGCCGGATTGCATTCGATCCCCATGGTTCGACCGGGAAGGAAGCGTGCCATGCATCATAGTAGTTATCATACTCTGTATACACTGGCTCGACGACGACGCCAATTGCGGCCCATTGAGCAAACATTGGTGCAACAAGAGCTTGAAGCTCGGCTTTGGACATGCCTGGAGCGAACCAAGGACCCATATCAGAGTAGTATGCATCCGGTCCAACGGAGGTGATGCGGAAATATTCGTAGTTTCCAGCGTCGGTATATTTGATGAAGCCGTCGAAGAAAATGCGGAGTGCTTGCCAGAAGGCGGCGGAGCTGTATCCATCGGCGGTTTGGAGAACGTAGGTCATGGTGGTGACCTTGATCTTAGGATGAGCCTTGATGACCATGGATGAAACAACACCGAATGTGGACCCACCGCCACCAGAGAGGGCCCAGAACAAGTCTGCATTCGAGGTTGGGCTGGCAGTAACGAAGCGGCCATCGGCAGTGACAACTTCCATGGAGAGAACTTGATCAACAGCCATTCCGTAAATGCTGGATAGAGGCGAATGTCCTCCTCCCAAAATATATCCGCCAGTAACACCAACGGTTCTACCTTCGCCACCCACGACGGTGACTCCATTGGCTTTGGCAGCTTCGTATATCTCGAATGCTTGGATTCCAGAACCAACCTTGAAAGCAGGGCCGGAGTAAGAACCATATTTGTAGGTCTTCATGAATTGGACGCTCTTGAGGTTGTGAGTCCAGATAGAGAGGGCTCCCATTCCGGTCGACTTGGCACCGAAATCATGACCGGTGTTCTTGATAACGAGACGAAGGTTCAAGCTACGAGCTAGGTTGACAGTGAGTTGGATCTGTGCAACATTCTTAACTGCAACAGCGTAGCTTGGGTATCCACCGACAGTGCACTCCTTGGGGGTTGGGATGAGCGCTGGTGGCATACAAGTGAGGCCCTGGAACAGGACTCCGTTGACGGATGTGGGATCTTCAGTGCTGTTCTCTGTTAGACAGGTTCTTTAAGGAAGTTTGAGCAACCCTACTGGTAAATTGTACCGTTCGCCCAGTTGGAGGTGAGGAAATCACATTTGGCCTTGTTGAAATTGCCGAAGTCATCATAGCAAGGAGCTGCGTATGGGACGGTCTTTATGAGGGCACCGCCGAGGAGAACGTCGAAAACCTTCCACACCAAAGTCGAAGGGTAGAGGAAATCGCCAGCGTATGTCTTGCACTTTCCGAAGATAGTTCGCTTACGCAGTTTGTTGGCTGGAGAATCTTCGAAAGAGAAGAGAGTGATATTAGAGAGCTCGAGGTCGGTGAGATTTGCAATCACGGCATCTGTGAGTTGAAGAGTCTCGCTGGGGAAGAGATCAGCTGTGGCGTTGGATGAGGAGGCATCGACTTCTAAGACAGCTGGAGCAACTGTGGCTCCGTCGACGGCTTCATTGTGGATCAGCTCTTGGTCTCACGTAATATAAAACCTGGGAACATACGAAGAGAGGTATTGTCCACCACGATGGTCTGGGATGACGCCAATAAGGGCAGCAAGGCTGCGACAAGGAAGTTCTTCATGATTGCCCGTATGTGAAACTTAACTAAAAGTTCCGAAACGATTGTGTAGCGGCGAATGCCTGATGAAAGAACGAGTGGCGAGAAGGCCAAGTGAGTTGGGTTGAGGAGCAGATTTCGATTCAGGAGCAGATCGCCTGAAAGTTATAGTAGCTTGACGGATGCCACGGCTCCAAAACTGTGGTTCAAGAGTGACCCTTACGCCGCATGAGGTGGGGTGGTTCTTGATAACGAAACTATTGAAACATGAGATGAACCGATAGATCGAAATTGAATCGACCATGCGGGCTGCCACGTTCTTCATGCCAACCCATACAAACACCTCAATCGGGGAGGAAAACACCTCCTCCCCCCCCAATTTACAGGTGGGTTCTGGACCCGTTGAACATATGCTCCATTAACAAGCATTCGTATGGCAAGGAAAAAGTTATGGGAGTGACGAGGGGGCAGAAGGCTCCGGGACCTGGAGGGATGTGACCAGGGGCCCTTCGAGTATTTGGCATGCAGGTCCTGCATCTAATCTTAATGTCCACGCGGTTGCGGCGTATACTGTACCTTCTGGACTCAGGTTCCGGAAAGGGCTTTTGCCGTTCGTCATCTGCTACCAGGAGTTCTAGAAGCCGCATGGAATTTCGAGTGTTAGAATTTGGGACCCGAAAGTTCAGTGGCGCTGGTTTATTCCCGCTGATATTCCCCGCTGCCCGTTCAGTAACGGTGGTTGGTTTTTCCAAAGCGCCACGCCGCAGACTTTTGAATACAGAGTACGAGTTTACGAAGTATTTACAAAACATGCATCGGAGCTGTGCCTTTCTTCATACAAGATTGCCTGGGTAGGTAGTAGAAATTTAGATTGTTAGATTGACACAGGTGCTGGTGGAGAATGAGGGGGGCTTGGCGAGAAACAACAACAGCCTGTCCTCCACTTCAGATTCATTGTCAATAAATCCAGGAACGACATGTATGGCAGTCATTTCTTTCACCAAAGATGCGCAATTGCCGTTAGGTCATTTTTCAATCGTAACCCAAACTGTTTGTGGGCCTTTGGCTTTCGAAGTGGGAATGCTGCAAGTTGAAAATTCATATATTTTGAGATCGCTCGAGGGATTTTCTGCGCTGCCTAGCATTCAGGGGCAATCCAGCACCAGCCTATCAACTTAAGAGCCATGGATCTTCTATTCCTGCAAGCCAAGCCGGCATCCCCTTCATTGAGGAGGAAAACCGCCTCTCAAAACCAGCCTCTCTTCAAAATCACTATCGGATCAGATTCACTCTCGTGTACAGCAGCGTCTCATGCGCCGCACCCAATATCGGGGACTCGGAAAGTGGACAAGCTACCCTTGGAGCCGGGTCTCGTTGGCTCCGTGCGAACAAACAACGTTATGTGAACCCTGGATGAGATCCCCCTGAAGTCTAACGGCGCACGGCTGCCCCGGACCGATCCAGGATTCCCACCTTGATTTCTCCACGAGGAGTCAAAGAGCGACTCTTTGATGCCATCTTATTTTGACCTCTGGGTACCTTCAGCACCGTGCCTTAACAAGTTAACAGTCCAGTAAATAATTCACGAAAACAAGTATTCCAACACTGCTAACAGACATTCACCGTGAGGCGCAGGTTACAATAATTCAACTCTTTTTCCCATCTCCTGAGATATTTTGCGCATCTTCGAACAAATACTGTTCTGGGCGGTGTCTGTGCGGAAAAGCATCGTCGATCGAAACCAGGGGTGCAGTAGCTACCTCAGCCAATTGGATGCAATAAGCGAGCATAAACATTCCTTGGAATGACAAGAGCAAAAAATCCGCTCCTTTGCTGTACCGGTACCGGGCTTATCCACGGACACTAAGCACACTGGGCACACTGGGGTCAGTACCTTCAAATCCTCGGTATGCAGAGATAAGGGGGACAATATTCGATTCGATGGTGATCTAACCACGTTATTTATCGATTGTACTGTAAGGTTCCAAGTTCCCTGTCCCAACGTGGGAATTCTCCTTCATTCTTGACAGCAGCTTGTCTGGTATTGAACCCTAATTTGTCTGTGGAACCGTCTTTACATGTTCTAGACTTGGAGAAGTGAGACGTTCGGCCTCCGGGGGAGCGAATTGCACGGAGTGCGAGACTCGTACTCGTACCTCCAGGTCGTGCATGGTGGGATTACGGACCCAGGAACTGGTTAGTTGGATACATCCATGCAGCCATGTTTTCGGCGTTGACCTCTCCTGGAAGTTGGAAGGAAGAGGTGAGACAGATAAGTCATCTCGTTAGATCGAAAGAGGAATTGTAGTTCTGATCCGCCCTAGGTTCATAATCATCAGGGTAGGTTCTACATGTTGATGAACCGCTCTTTGGGGCTTTTCCATCCATGTCTTTAGTTCTAGAAGTGCTCAACTCAGCGATCAATGATCGTTTCGCATGATGAGCTAATTATTCCGACCCAACCTAATGAGCCAATAAGTTCAGACGACGCGCCTCTTCACTGCATATTCTTAAACATTTCACTCCATCGCATCCGTCGGTAGCGGGGGTGGATCAAGTCCCCAATTGGACGAACGAACTGCCCGCCACATTCCTTCCTGAGGGACTTTTCCGAACGGCCCTCTTTAATTCTAATTGGGCAGCGTAGCAACTACTGAATCCGAATCCCAGCGTGTTTTCACAAGCTGATGTTTAGATGAAGTTACTCAGGGAGGGAGCACATGGTTTCAGCGAGACTGATCTGGACATCGGATCGGATCTTCTAGAATGGCTAGTTAATGCACTCAATAATATAATCGTTATCCCCCCACAGCAGAGCATTTTGACTTTCTGCGAACCTTGTTCTGATTGAGGTGCTTGACGTTATTGCTTAGCTTTCTCTTTAGGTGCATCCGAATCAAGACAAGTCCCATCGATCTGAGTTGTTAGACTTCAGATCCATGAGAACTCAGAAGTCTATTTTATTCTTCCTTCAAGATTCGTTTCAGTCCTTCGTTCTCGTTCTCGTTCTAGGTCTGGGGCTGTAGCTGTGGCTGTGGCTGTTCATCATGGAGTACCGCAGAGTCGAGCAGTTGAGCAGCTTGCGCTCTTTGATCTTCAGTCGACAGGAGGCGATCGAACCAGCAGCTCCTGTTGGTAATGGAGAGCGTTTCCCAACTTCGTCACTGCAACAGGCTGGATTCGCTATTTTATTTATGTTTCCTGCGATTGCGATGCTGGTTGTTGCGTTGAGGGTTTATAGTCGGCAGAAGATGAAGCAGTTTGGTTGGGGTATGTACAAGTACTTTTTCTTGTTCTGTCTTGATTGCGTTTGTTGGATTTTATGCTGATTGGTACGAATTGCAGATGATGGATTAATTGTTTTGGCAATGGTATGTATTAGAGTCGTCTGCTGTGATAGTTGAGTTACTGAAGGATCATAGAGTTTCTCGATTGCAGAGACAATAGCAGGGTATTACGGTATGCACCGCAGAGTCGCTTTAACACTTAAGTCATGAGAAGCCATGGACGCTAACTTTCTTTTTACAGGCATGAAAACCGCTTTCCTAGGAATCCACACCGCAGCCATCCCTCTCACAGCCGACTACGGTCTCGGCATGCAATGGAATTTCATCGGGCAGATCCTCTATAACCCCATCCTCGCTATCGTCAAAACCTCCGTCCTCTTATTCATGCTTCGACTCGGCGGGCATAAGAGGGAGATCCGGTACGCCATCCAAGGACTGAATTTCTTCAACATCGCTCTAGCAATCTCGGTCTTCATCACAGTCATCTTTCAATGCCAGCCGGTGAACTTCTTCTGGGAGCGGATGCGTGACCCGACGCTGAAGGGGACTTGTATCGACACGGGAGCCTTCTATATCGCTACATCTGCCTTGACGATTTTTACCGATCTGGCTGTGCTGGCGTTGCCATTTTGGATTTTTCTCGGGTTGAAGATGCCGTTGAAAGTTAGGATAGCGCTTATTGCTGTATTCTTGCTAGGTTTCGTGTACATATCTCTCAAACTACCTCGCATTTTATTTGAACACCTTCTAACATGTTTCAGTGTCACGATTGTCGGAATCCTACGGATGGCATGGCTCATTGAAATCAGCTACCACCCCGCAAAGGACTTCAACTACGACATCCGCTTCTGCTACAGCGCCGTAGAGACAAACCTCGCCATCATCACCGCTTCCGGGCCCGCACTCCGCCCGCTCCTCAAATCTTGGTTCCCGAACGTCTTTGGGACGTTCAGCAGCGGTACATCTCGAGAACCGTATGGAAGTAGGAGCAAGATGGGAGCGTCTCGGGATGCGATGAAGTCGCATAATAACAATAACAACAATAATACGAGTATAGGGAACACGATGTCGAGTAAGAGTGGTGGTGGGATGAAGAGTCAGTTTGGGACGACGTCGTTTGCGATGAAGGATTTGAAGAGGGGGAGTGAGATTAGGAGCCAGAGCCCGTCGGGGAGTGAGGAGGAGATTATGACGTATAATGGGATTGTGAGGACGACGGACGTGAGTGTGCAGTATGCGGATGGGAATACGACGGCTGATGAGAGGAGTTTGGAGGATCGGAGGGATAAGCAGACGAGGTTCGATTATTGACGTGTTGGCTTTGCATTTTGTATGTTTCTTGTATGATGCCAATGTGTTGGATGATGTTATGTCTGTGATCATGTTTCTCGAGTGAAGGCTTGGATATCACACGGTCCTGATGCTCAAACTGATGTTCAAACTAGGTTATGTCACTCGAAACTCACCAGCCGACTCTTTTAGCCACATCGATTTCCCATATCTCAGCGATTTACAACACTGGCCAAGTTGTGTACACCGCAGCTGATAGAGGCTCTACTAAGTAGCTTGGGCTTTGGAAGAGCATGTTGTGCGGAAAACCCGAGTGATGTCCAAAACAGACTAGGGTCGAACGATCGAAAGTAAATAAGAAAATGCCTTCCTCTCCAGCAACGTCTTGGCAAAAACTTATGCGAACGGGCTTTTACAAAAATCTGGGGCAAATTTACTCCGAGTTATAAGTTCTTTCGGAAGATGAGGCTGAGTAGTATACGCAAAGTCGTCGTGGTTGGACGCTGGAGGTACATGGAGACAGGGGCTCGCTTGGGATGCCCGACCCACCTGACTGAGGTGCAGGATTCACTCACCAGCCAGGGGTTTGGCTCTGCAAAGTAACTTCAGAGACAGACTGATTCCGAGGTTGTAAACAAACAAGATGGGATCCCAATGCCTCGGTAGCGCAACCAAAACATTATCTTGTTCCAGATTCCGTCACGTAGTCACGTGAATGTCGTCCTCATCCCATGATATTAACAGACACACAGGGTTTGGCCTCAAAAGGTGCTACAGTAAGGGGCTTAGGCACCTATCCAATTGGGTGAGATGAAAGCAAAGCCATCCATGTGACCTAGGACAAAGGGATATCAGTTCCAATGTTGTTTCGAGGTGCCTTCCTAGGCCTCGGCTAGCTGTGAAGCAGGCCAAAACAAGAACGTGGGGATCTGACGCGATAAGCCCAGGTGGCACAAAAATAGAACGTCATTCCCGGCCACTCGGAAGCAAGTATTTGAATACGTGTAGAACAACTGGATAGGGTACAACTATGACAAACAACTATGAAGTCATATCCCCTCATTCCAGGTCCTTGGGCTTTGCTTTGCCTCACTCACTTTAACTTGCTTTGTCTGCGATGTTTTGTTGGGTTGGCCAGATGCAAGCACATGCTACTTTGTTTGGATAGCTGCTGCTCTTATCGCGCTGCATGGGAGATATGATGCAAGCGTGCTTGTGCAGTCCTACGCACAAGTAGCTAGCGCGGATCACATAGCCAGCTTTATCGCGGGTGGGATTGTCAAACCGCCGACCTCATGCCTCATTCTGCCCTTGTCCCTCCCTCATTCCTCCGGAAGCATCGTTCTGCAGAATGCACTCACTGTATCACACACATCACTCTGTTATCGCTCAGCCCAGGAGCTTAGCTTAGTCCGGTGACACCAGGATCAGGAGCCATGCTATCCTGGACTTGACTGACTGGGCAGCGCCAGTGATGACGGCTGCGGACATCGCGATGCCTTGCTAGGTCGGCTGACGGCTGCGTGGGAGTCCAGCCCAGCCAGCCCATCCAGGTGATAAGGAATAGCAAAAGAGATAGGTAAATGAGGTAAATAAGAAGACGCGTCCCTCCGCTCTCTTCCCCCCTCTTCCCTTCTCCCCTTTGCCCATCATATCAAACACTCAAGAACAAACAACACCAAAGCAGCATATCACCATTTTATTTCCAGTATCATTTCTCTCTCCTTTCCAGTTATCCGGATAATATCATTCATTTGCCCTTATCCAGCTCAGCCTAGCCTAGTCATCCCATCATTTCTTATCGCTCAGCTCCGTCAGCCTCGCCTCGCCTTGTTGAGTCACTCCCCGTCTCGCCCTCCCAACACCAACACGGCCACCACCACCACCTGCAACCCATCTCTTTGTTCCAGCTGCAGCTCGAGCTCCTCACTCACTCACTCGTCCGGCTACCACTTGACTGTGTGTGGTCAGTACCTTGCCTTCCTTGTTCTTCGATCCATCGATCCATCGATCCATTTGCAGTCGTCTATACGCGCCTTCCTTTAATCTCCCCCCTCGGTCCCCCCCCTCCTGTGACTCGGCGGGAAAGGAAGCACAGTCATCCGGTGTGACTTACCTCGTTACGATACTGTTATCAACCTCAACTCGCTCTCCCTACGTCTCTCTTCTCTCTACCAAACTTCTATTACACCACTTCCATCCATTATCCGCCTTGGAAGCTTCCAGCTCTTTATTGGCTATTCTAGGAACAAAGGATCTCCGGATTGGAACATTCGTTGACTCAACCTCCTCAAAGCTACCTTATCACAACCAACCTCTCAACGTCACTTCGGACAATTTCAACAACACACCAAACCCAGGACCCAATAGCATCTGCAACCATGTCCGCTACTTCGATCAGAAACCCTGTCGAGCCCGTCGAGCGAAAGGATATCCGATCAGCTAGCCTTCCCTTCAAGCATGACAAGGACAAGAGAGAGAAGTGGAGCAATGGCGTTCGACCCTCATCGGGCGTCATCCTCAACTTCAACGATGAGGTGTTGAGTGCAAGCAACGAGGGCCAGAAGATAAAGATCCGTCCACACAAGCAGTGGAGTCAAATGTACGTTTTGAGCCCACGGCCATCCTTCAAGACTCACAGAACCCCCCCTAACAAGCTATCGAACAGGTCATCGGAACACAAGTCCCACGCAAACAAGACTCCTAAGCCAAGTGGAAACTACGATGGTCGTTCTCGCCTTGCTCACAAGGCTTCGGCCGTCGTAGATGCCAACGACCACACTAGCTCTAGCCTCTCCAGATCGCTCCTCGAACTCCTCCCTCAACACTCCAACAACACCGAATCTGCCATTCAAGTTGCTCTCCGAGAATCTGCTGCCGCTGCCGATGCCGACATCCTCTACAGCTTCGATAACAGGGGACCAAGCCCCGGTGATAAGGGCCGTAATGTTGATCTTGGCGGCTTGGTAGATTTGGCAGAACAGAAGTGGATCAACAAGAAGACCGAGGATATTGTCAAGGGTGAATACGAGGTCTTGGATAACTCGGGTGACACTGTTCTGTTCAAGGGAAAGGGAAAGAAGAGCCCAAAGCAGAAGGCTGTCAAGGTTGAACCTGTCGCCCCTAAGGCTGGACTCGAAGACGACGACTATGAGCTCATCTGAGCGTCCTTGCCTCGATGGCATTCGTTCTTTGATATTGGCGTTTGGATTGGTTGCATGGTATAGCTTACCCCACGCGGGAAGGATGGCTTACCCCTTTGTACTTTTGTTATGATGATGGCTTGCTTTGGGAGCGTGCAGCCTACCCCTGTACAGACTTGGGAAGGATGGCTAGGCGCTCGGGTGCTTGCTTGCTTAATTGCTTGCTTGATTGTTTATCTTTTCTCTTCTGGAATTTGGATCGGTGCATGGCATAGCTTACCTTTGCTCGGACAGCATGGGAAGGATGGCTTGGTGCTCTGGGGTTTGCATTAGATACCTTTTTAGTGACTGACTGACTGACATGACTGCTTGCTTGGCTTGCTTCTTGCGCCGCGAGTGGTTTTTATACAAATTCAATTGGATTTGTATACTTTTGTTCTCGGTAGAGTGACATGAATGGCAACTGTAAACACCTGCACTCTTCGGCTCGGTTACAAGTACCGATGGTTTCCCCGGCCCGGCAAAACAACGGAACTGTTGAGTCGTTTGATGCCGTTGTGTCTTTCTTCGTTTACATGCCCCCCTTTCCGCTTCAGGACTTCCACCTCTACCTCTACTTCTACTCCTACTGTGTCTCCGGCGGCAAGAAGAGAAGAGATATGGCCTTGGGGTATAGTATCGCCGCTTGGAATTTTACGTGCCATAGAGGTAGAGGTATCTTCTGAAGCCTGTGGGTTACTGTGCGGGTGGTGGTGATGATGATGATGATGATCACTGCTGGGCTGGACTGGTATGTTGAGGGGTTAGGGGCTGGGGTTTGGGATGGCTCTGTGGATGTCGATGTTTTTGTTTTTGTTTTTGTTTTTGTTTTTGTTTTTGTTTTTGTTTTTGTTTTTGTTTTTGTTTTTGTTTTTGTTTTTGTTTTTGTTTTTGTTTTTGTTTTTGTTTTTGTTTTTGTTTTTGTTTTTGTTTTTGTTTTTGTTTTTGTTTTTGTTTTTGTTTTTGTTTTTGTTTTTGTTTTTGTTTTTGTTTTTGTTTTTGTTTTTGTTTTTGTTTTTGTTTTTGTTTTTGTTTTTGTTTTTGTTTTTGTGTTTGTAGCTTGTGCTGTTATCTTCATTTATACTTTCGTTGAGGGTTTGTTCTGAATTTGAACTTGAATTTAAGTCTGGAATCTGTAGGTGTGGTATGTTGGGATTGGTATTGATTGGTATTGACATGGGAGGTATGGGGTTGAGATTCTCGTAGATAGGTGAGGGGTTGGAGTGGGTGTATGGGGAATTGAGCATCTCTATTTGTTTTTGTGTTTTTGTTTTTGTTGAGTCAACTCGAGTGGAAGTATGATGGATTGGTGATTGTTTGGGAATATTAGGAAAAGCGAGATTGAGATGGACAGTTCCTGAGTATAGATTTGGGGGTGGACATAAGAAGAGGGTTGAAGATGCCAAAATGGTACTGAGTGGTGAATTCCTAGCGGTGGATGGAGTAGCACAATGGGGACTGTTTTGAGCTGGTATTGGCGCGTATTGAATAGGAGGTGCCTTTGGAATTTCTTTCGGTATGGATTGGAAGGTGGAGATGGAAAATCAAAGTAACGTGTGGATAAAAAATATCAGATGGAAAGGATTTCGATTGGCTAGAAACGTGGTGAAGGGACAAAGAGGGGGAGTGGGCTTGCTGGGGGAAGTCATGGAGGAATGCGGACTTGTTTGTTAGATGTTGATTCGATACTTATCTTCTTCTACAGTATTGTACATTTTGGGGACTTATTTCTCCAAGAAGCCAGACGCAAGGCGTTGGAGGAAAGAGGTAGACAGATAGACAATGATTAGCTTCTCGAGACTGAAAGATCTTCACTTCCGCAGCACCAGATCCTCGAATTCGAAAACATAATACATTAGTCGCAGTATATCTATCTATATACATTATGTACAGATTTTGCCCCTCTCCCACTTACACACATTCCTCCAGACAATCACACAATCCACCCCACCTCTCTACGCCTTCCTCGTCCCATTCATAGCCCTCTGGACCACGAAATCCTTCGCCTGCGTCCCAAACTCCCGCACATAACTAAGATGCACAGGTATACTATTCCCACTATCACAGAAGCGATCATCTGCAGTGCAGAAGCTCTTCGTGATGGGCTCTATGGCTGCGCATGCGGTCGTATTGGGACGTGGGAAGATCCCGGCTCTGGTGCTGTTCCCAACGTCTTGTGGGAGGTTGGGGATGTGTGTTGGGTCGCCCATTTGGATTATTGCTATTACTGGATGGGCGTTAGAGATGCATGAGAAGAGGAAGAGAGGGAGGGAAGAGGAGAATGGATGGGCAGACGAACTGTTTTTCGAGAGAGCGGCGCTGAGGGGTGGTGTTGAGTTGAAGTTCGCTTCGCTTGTTCCGCACATTACGTCGCCTATTACTTGGGCTCCCTTCTCATCATTAGCAATTAATCCTTTCTAAGGTACAGAATACCTAAGTATAATGAAATAAAAACAAGGGAAGTCTTACCTGCGAATACCCCATAAGCGCCACCTTACTACTCGGACACCTCGCCGCGTAACTCTCAATCAACTTCGTCATGCCACTCACACCCAGGCCCTCAGACGTCGTATAGTTCGCAAGTGTAGCTGGGTAATCCACCGCTTCGGAGTCGGAGCCTGGAACGGCTTGTTGTACTTGTGTTGCTACGGCGCCAATTATCCCTTCGCCTGGTTTCTCGGTGCTGGCTCGAGCGACGATTATGTGTACACCTGTTGCACAGGCGGTGGTGTTTGTGCCGTTTGTGCCGTTTGTTTGGCGGATTTGGAGCTGGAGAGCTGGGAAAGCACTGGCGAGACTGCCTATGCTTAGGGTGAGGAGGATGGAGGGTTTCATTGTGAGTGTGAGTGTGAAATTGGATGTGTGGTGTAATGAGAGTGGTGGGGTGGTATTATGTAGTGTATTAGACAATAGACAATAGACAATAATCAATATTGGGAGCTTCGGCTTCGAATAAACAAAAATTATACTTGCAGAGACACATATGGGGAGATGGCGCTCACTCATATACTTCCTGTAGTCTCGCAAGAGAGTACCGGTACTGTGTGAAATCAGTGACACTGCCTCATCTTGGGATGAAGCAAACACCGCCCGAAGCTGATGTTGAGTCGTTTCAAGCGAGGAGCGTTGTTTGAGAGATAGCAATGAATGAAGCGGGAGATCTGCTTTCCCGAGGCATTTCAGAAGAGTGATCGGCCAATCGGATTGTGCGTAGGAGGATGAGGATCTGTTTCCCCGGGACTTCGAAAGAAGGGTTGGCCGCGAACGGAGGTGGGCTTGGAACGATGATGAAACATGTTTCTGAGGACTCGAGTATCGATCTTCGGAACAGCCATATCCAGTTTCTGGTTGGGTTATACCTGTAAAATAAAGATGAAATGGGAGGGCGCGATTGGAGGGTGGTGTTTCCTCCGTTGCTGTTGTTGTTTTTGTCTTTCTTCGCTTCGGTCGTGTATATTTGGAATTTCGGCCTGACTTTCGGTCTATAACACGGTATCAGACCGCATCGAGGTAACGGACAGATAATGCAGTGGGATAGCCTTGCCATTAGTCTTTGAATTCGATTGAAAAAACAACATGTCCAAGGGAATCGACTGAAGGTAATAGCTGAGGTAGATGTATAAGCATAGCCATGCAATGCAAAATGCCACTGCGGACACTTGCGCTGTCATACAAATTGGAAATAAACACCTTTAAATGCTCAGAGAAGATAATGCATGTTGGAACTCGCACTCCTATCTCAAAACTTTAAATAGAAGAGATTGTCTCATGGGAGACTCGAGGCTCCCCAGTCTTTTGTACAAGGCAATTGAGAAAATAGATGCAGCACAAAGACAAGAGGAAAAGAAGGATAGCCGTTGTAATCGAAGATCATAGCCCGCGCCGCGAATCTCTTTGCCAAGATAGCAACTCTCCCTATCACCTGATAGATGCAGAAGCATGATCAGCTTGCTATGAAGTCGACATGAATTACTTATTGGCTTCGCCGAAGATCCAAAGATAATGTAAGTTGTAATCTGATGATGATGATTGGAAAGGATGGATTTCTAGGTGGGATTTGAAGTGGCACGGTCCCCCCCACTTTCCACTCTGTATATCGCGACCTTCATCCACCTCCAAAGCATTTCAATGACAACACGGTACGAGGCTTATCGCGTAACACCAATCTCGACCATGGATATCAATCCTATGAAGAAGCCGATGCAGATGCAGATGCAAAGCTCGCCCGAGTCTAACAAGACAATAAAATGATCCGGCCGGCAATAGACCAATGCGGGTCTAACATCAGATTGACTCCCACCCTTGATGTAGATGACTCCCCAATGACTCCCCCTGCTGGACAATTTCTAACTTACTTTTTCTCTTCCAGTAGCCTCCATTGAATTACAACGATCTCAGACCATCATGGGTCTCGTCGAGGTGCTGCTCAATGCTCTATTCAGCCATCCGCTGCTCGCTGTCCTCGTCATATCAACCTCCCTCTTCCTCTTCCGCTGCATCTACCGAATAACCCTCCACCCACTGTCGCACATTCCAGGACCTCTACTCTGGAAAACCTCGTCTCTATGGCTATACTATCATTCGTACATCGGTGACGAGGCGACAGTCATTCACGCCGCACACGCCCGTTATGGAACCCTCGTTCGAGTTTCCCCAAACGAAGTTGATATCGGCGACGCAGATGCTATAAACGCTATCTACGTCTCAAAGGGTGGATTCCTGAAGGCTCCATGCTATGCGAACTTTGATATCGATGGGCATCCTACGATTTTCTCTGCGCTGGATCCGGATCATAGGGCTTTGAGGGCGAAAGCTGTGGTTCCTATGTTCTCTACCAAGAGTATCAGAGAGAATGAGGCGGCGTTGTATGGATGTGTAGACCGAATGGTGGATAGGATGCAGGAAGAGGCTAGTACGGGACGACCGGTCAATGTCTTGAACCTGTCGAGGAGTCTGGCTGTTGATGCTGTCTCGACGCATTTATTCCAGGAGAACTACAATGGGACAGCTGAGAAGGGGAAGACTCTATCTGTTTCGGCATTTGTAGATGCCTTTGTTGCTGTTGGACGATTCTTCTATTTGCCTACCACGGTCTTCGTGTGGCTGGAATGGGCAATTGAGAAATGTTTCCCGGATGAGCATACGGCTACGTCGATGCAGGTTGTGGATAAATTTGTTGAGCAACTTGTTGACTCAACGCCTCAAGGAGCTCAAAATTATCCCGGCCGATTGATTCCTTTGGGCATCGATAGGACGGAGGTTATGGCTCAGTGTAAAGATCTCATTTTCGCTGGTACAGATTCCACCGGCATGAACTTGTCTACCATATTCCGTAATCTAGCATTGCATCCTGATAAGTACGTTGTTTACTCCTAAGTAATAGGAAGAGTGCTGATATGTGTTGTAGATATGACATCCTTCGTAGAGAAGTCCTCGCCAACTCGAATGCTGGCGAGAAAAGGCAAGATATTCAAGCCTTGCCCTATTTGTCCGGAGTTGTCAGGGAAGGTCTCCGTCTCAGCATGGCCAATCCCACAAGACTACCACACATCGTCCCCCAAGGCGGCTGGACGTTCAAAGGCACTCACTTCCCCGCCGGCGCTCTGGTCGGCTGCTCGGCCACCGAACTCCATCTCAATCCCCAAGTCTACCCGAACCCATACAGTTTTCAGCCCGAGAGATGGCTGGAGGAGAACATCACTCCCGACGCCAGCAAATCCTTCTTCGCGTTTGGAGCTGGTTCGAGAGCCTGTATTGCGCGTAATTTGGCGACGGTGGAGCTGTTCATGGCGTCGGAGAGGATGGCTGAGAAGGATGTGCTGAGGGGTGCGAGGGCCGTGCAGGATAAGGTTGAGATTTATGAGTGGTTCAACTCGAGTGTGAAGGGTGAGAAGATCGAGTTGATTTGGGAGAAGGCTAGTGTCTAGGCAGAGTTGCTGTTGGGGATGAATGACGATGTTTTATGATCTATGGGCTTTCTCGGTCTCTTACTATAAGTTTTTCTGCAAAACGTCCAGGGTCATATCTCTCTCAATATCTCCAATACCTCTCAATATACAATGCCTCCAAATATCGAAATACCCAAACACGTTCTCTCACAGCTTCACTAACACCCTCTTTTTCTTGTGTGCATCCTTCTCGATGATGTTCCCCAACCCATCGACATAATCCTGCAGGTCCGAAGGCATGCTGCTTTTACCGCCGTGAGTACTAGGGTCGAGACTGAGGGTCTCTGCAACAGAAGGTGCAGAGTAAAGGTACGAATTGAGCGTGTACGATCTGTTATGCTCGGTTAGTGACTGTTGCTTCTATGACACGGAGAGTTACACACTCCGAAGCCTTCTGCTCCGACTTTGATATCGGTTGTGGAGAAGACATTGTGTGGTTGAGCGATGTAGGGCTGCGTTGTGTTGGACAGGTGTTTTGTGTTGTGGAATTCGAGTGTCTAGTTTTCCTGGCTACATTCAGTCAGTTCGTCCGTCCGCACAAAAGCATTCTTTTGGGCACTTACAAGCTCTCTATCTCTGTCTGCTCTTCAAAATATACAGCATTTTTCTCTACTGATTCAAAAATTGGGGAAATCCCTCTCGGTTTATACACGATCCACATCTTCGCAGTTGAGGATGCTCTGGGCTGCGATGTTTGCCTCCTCAATTGCACTGAAATCATCGCTGCAGCTGCGAAACACCTGGCTGCGATGTTTTAATTCTCCTTATTCGGCTCCTTTAATCTCTTCAATGTCGACCCTGAGAGTTTCGAATCTGCGAACTTCGCAGCAGAGGTCTCGAGGTCGTGAGAGGGAACGGGCTCACGTGACGAAGTTCGCAGCTAAGAGGACGGCAGGAGAGCCCGACCAGTGAGTGAGTGAGGCTTCATGCAGGCTGTCGCTAGGAACTCCTAGGAATCTCAAATACATCACTACCTACCTTTCAATTTTTCCCATCTTCACCGTTCACCCATCCAGCATTCCACTAGTCGTCTTTCACCACGGCTGAGCTTTGCGAAATTGCCCAGCAGCTTGAGCGGCAGACATACAAACGCCATGAAGCTGGAACCATCACAGGCGTGGAGAGTGGCCAAGCTTCTGATGAGGCGGCTGGATCCGATGCCTCGCATGTCTCGATAAACAAGTACAGCTTCCAATCTCCTTCATCCAGCAGAAGTAATTACATGGATTTATCCTCGTGAGTATATAGGAGAGACTGCTGCTAATTTGTTAAAGACCTGGATTCATGGCTTCAACAAAAGACAAGAATCAGACAGCAGCGCCGGGCCTTTCAATCGCCGAATCCACTTACCAAAGGCTCTCAAAAAATCTGCACAGCTGTAACGAAGAAGTCGACTTCCCCCTTTACCCGGACCTAAACATGTTCTCTCACAACTTTCCATTTGGCGGGCAGAACTTTAACATGGACACTGCATATACCTACCCAAGGACACAAGAGGGATATCCTGCAAGTACTGGATTGAGCTCTTCTACTATGTACGCAGAAGCTCCACAATACCCCCTCGAGTCGCCAGACCTTCGAGCTGCACCTTCGAACTGCTCGACGGCACCCGGGTCCTCGACAATATCAACGTCGTCGATAGGATTGCCCCATTCGATCTATGGATATATGGTTCCAGTCCCAGAGTGGGCTCCACATGGACTGGGGTTGAACCCAACCATTGTCCAGTATAACAACTATAGCCAAGGCAACGACTACAGCTATCAGCAACCTACAGGTATGGAAGACTTCGCTTTAGAGTTTAATTCAGCCAAACCCAGCTTTATTGGTGGCTGCAAAAATGTTGAATATGCCACTGAACACATGGCCTCCAACGGCGGGGCCGCTGCAGCGGATATACGCCAGCCCTCGGAGGATAGTCACCAAAGCATACTCTCTCATACCTCGGAGGTTCCCATCGGCGACAAAGAGCCAAAGAGTCCAAACGCTGAAATTGATACTCAAGCATCGCTCACGGCAAATCTAGAAAAGGCCAATCCCACCATTGATCGTGCATCTGCGAGCCCGCTTATTTCAACCATTGAACTCGAGGAGGCTGATGAATCCAAAGAGAACAGCAGCAATGCCTTTTTTTGAATCAACTCCACTCTCTCTGATTGAATCGTTCAAAACACGAGCCACAGTTGAGTTCAATCGTCTACAGGCTTCGGCGGATGTTGAAACTAGCTCATCGTCGCCATCCTCTACGAGTCATTCTGAGACAACTTCGGCTTCGACTGTCACGACGTGCACGACAGCCTCTAGTACCACTTCCAAAGGAAAACGAAGACTCGTGGATGCTGATAGGAGAAATTACGATGACGATGAAGAAAACGACGATGATAAGAAAAGACAGAAGCTATCGAGCAAGTCGGTTGGTCTATATTTCGACCAGAGGCTATCATGTCCTTTCAAAAAACATTTCCCCTCCAAATATGGCCCCAGCAAACTCTCGATATCAAAGCTGCGCAACGGGATCCTGGAAAGACATTAGCCATTTGAAGTACTACTTGAAAAAGTTTGCAGAAGTTCTTTTGCTGACTTTGAACAGGGATTCCCACATCTACCGTGTCCACCTTGCCCAATTCTCTGGATGTAAGAAACCAATGAATTCGCTTGCGGGTTTTGAACGACACAAGATCGAAGCTACTTGCTTGGACTTGAACGGCGAGTGCAATACCTACGATGGCCTCTTTGAGCGGGAAATCTTCAAAATCAAGGAGTTAAAGTTCAAGGGACTCGGGAAGATTGCCAGCTGGGAGACCCCCTACAAGTTCCTCTTCCCAGACTCCTTGCCAGTTCCAAATCCTTGTAAACTTCCCATGATCACTTCTTTTTTCTTTGTGAAGAGCTGACAAGGATAGGGTATACATCGCCATGCGACAGCCAATGTCAGTCTGGTAAGGACGATGAGCTGGGGAGAATGATGCCAGACGAAATAGCAGCTTTCATGGAATCTCAATTCATGGCGTTATACAACAAAATTTCCTCTAACAAGCCTGAGATTCTCGAATTTCTCATGGCTCGGCTACGGAAGCGACATGGAAGAGTGGCATCCGATACAGTATCTGCATCCACTATGGAAGGTACACCGGAGCGACGGCCCGACTCTATTGAAGTTGACAATGGAGAAGGGTCATCTTCAGAGCGATGGGACGCGATAGCACCCCCAAATGAAAAAAGCGAAGATGACAATGACCGCGATACTTTTACCGACTTGCTCAATTTCGACTTCGTTGGCAATGTAGCAAATTCCTTCCAGGACTATGGAGCGAACTCATATACAGATTTGAATCTCTTAGCTTCAAGCCAGAGCAAAGACTATGAAACTGGGTGGAATGACGGACACGAAAAGGGCTACCTTGATGGGCAGCGAGAGGGGTATAAAGCTGGCAAGAAAGCTGCTGAGGAAGGCCGGATGAGTGCCTTCAATCGTCCGAACAGCTAAACGAAGTGTTCGTTGGCTTATGGATATTGGGATTCTAGAGTGGTGAACGTATCGCCGCGAGAGAATATAGTCATGGGAATGATGTTTGTATCTTTGTGTAAAGCTATGTTGGAATATATACGTCGAAGTAAGAAATGAGAATATATAATACATATCCCTGACAGGTTGGATATTTACCACAGAGCCAACATCCCCACACCTATCGCCACTACCAGCGAGTATACACTATCTGTCTTGACAACCCCCGATGCGGCACCAGTGAATGGCGTCAAACTAGCTGTTGCAATCGGAGAACTGCCCGTCGCACTGACACCCATGCTCACAGTCACAATTTCCCCTCCAGGTCCACCCTCCTCAAGTCCATGAACAACAGGCGTTGCAACAGTACTAGGAGCATAATTCACACTCTCCACCTTCACAGACGTACTCGACTCAACAGCCACAGGCTTCACATTGATCGTGCTAGCCGAAGCAACAGCCGTACTCAAACCAACAAACGAAGGCGAAGTAAGATTCCATTCTGGAAACGGTGCCGCGAATACGGTAGCTGTGGGCATGGTGTAGATCGGGTTGGTGAATGTAGGTGTGTAGATTGTTTCTGTGTGGGGTGTGGCGCAGGGTGTGAGTTTAAGGGGGAGGGGGCGCATGAGTGCTGTGGTGAGAATGAGGATAGTTGGTTGTGGGACTGAGGATGAGGATGAGAAAGTAGAGGTGGAGACGGGTACTGGGTTTAGAGTTAGGGAGGTGGTTTTGAAGATTGTAGTTGTTTGGGTTGTGAGTTTGTGGGATGTTGAGAGTGTGATGTTCGATTTTGAGGTAGGGATTGATGCCACGGCGGGGGATGGTGTGTAAGTAGGCTGGGATAGGTTGGCTGGGAGGGTGGTTGGTAGTGTAGCGCCCACGGGACAGATTGTCGTGTATAGAATCCTGGTACTTGTGATGATGACTTCTGTTGTGAGACTTGTGGGACAGTGGAGAACGGTGTCGGCGCAGGATGTGAGTGTTACTATCTCGGTTGTGTAGACGGTGGATGTTGTGAGTGCGGGAGCGGATGTGATGGTACTGTTTGTTGATGGTGGGGCGAATAAAATACCTGATGTTATCGAGGAGGGCGTGGCCACTGGGGAGGGAGCTGGACTCGATGCTTGGAAGAACAGTCCTCCTGTCGAAGTATTCGTCGGTGTGGATGCAACGTTCGTGGCAAGTGGTCCTGTAGAGAGTGAAGTAGCAATGGAAGGCAACGAAGGCACCGTGTCCGTTAAGATAGCAGCCGAATCTGTAGGTAAAGCCAAAACCGACGTCGCAGCCGGTCGAGTAAGACACAAACTTGGCAGGGGCACTTCCAGTATCGTCGTCACAAGAGCAGGACTTGCCCCGAACTTCGAATAATTGATCTCGCCTACGGCATGAGCAAAAGCGCCAATATTGACATCTAGCCCTTCCGTGATGGATAGTTCGCAAGCAGGCGTGCTGGAGATAGTGGCTTGGTACTCAATGAGGTCTGCGAAAATGCCGAGTTCGAAGTCGAAACCTGTGCCGAAGAGGATTACGGTTGTGCCGGCTTGGACGCGCACTCGGAGGGCGGCTTTGAATGTTGCAGAGCCAGAGGTGATGGTTACGGGGAGAGCATTTGTTTCGCCGCCATTGCTGTGTTGGGTCAGTGTATATCTCAAAGAAAAAAGAAGTGAACATGTGAAGACGGGGATGTTGCTTACAAGCCATGATCAATAATCTCGCCTAACAGCGGATCAACAACAATATAAGCCCCCTCAGGAAAAGCAAACTCAAACCCAGCCTGCAAATCGACGCTCTCACTCAACGAAAACACAAGATCCACAAACAACACCATGCCAAAACTGACATCCTCACTAACCGCCGCACCTAGCGGTGTTGAACTCGAGAAGATGGGGAAGGAGTAAGTGGTATTCTCTGTGGCTTCGATGCCGAAATTAAAATGGCCGGCTACGTTCTCGAAGGAGACTTTGACGTTGAGGCCGAAGGCTTGGGTGATGAGATCGAGGGGGCTTTTGAAAAAGGATTTAATGTCTTTGATTATGTCGACATCTTTGGAGACGCCGGTTGTGGTTATACTTGCGGTGCCACTAGTAGTGCATGAGAGGCAGGTTACTTTCAGACTGGATTGTGCGATGCTGTTGGGGTCGAGTGGGGATTTTTGGGTTCTGGAGGGTTTGTTAGATTTATAGGGTGAGAAGGGAAGGACAGGGGTACAAGTCAAAGAGAACGTCGTTTGTGTGTGAGGTTGTGAGGTCGTAGGATCCGAGCTTGATGGAGGGGAGGCGCTCTTGGAGTACTGGGAGGACTTGGATGTCTTTGGGACGAATAGCGGGACCAGCTAGAGTACCAGATCCTAGAAGACCTGCCAGAATAATGAATGTCCGAATGAGTGAGGACATGATAACTGACAAGAGTGTATAACACAGGCAAGTAAAGTAAAGAGTGTAAGCAGTCGGGAAGCAAAGCAGAAGAGACAGTGAAGAGCAAGATGCTACAAAAGAGTGTGAAATTTGAGAAAGTCTCAGGGGTACCTTCGACACTTATAAAAAGACGTTGTTGTGTGACGTGCTACAGGGCATGGCTTCCACGCCTGCTTGCTGCCTGCATTTGCAGACTGAAATACCGTTCCACGAGGCTGAGGGCCACGATGGGGGTGGCAGAGAAAGGCAGCTAGATGAGGTCCTCTCTCTCAACTCCTTGGCAGCTATGTTTTCCACCTATGAGCAGGCTTTCAAGGTATGACTAGCATACGTTCTGAAGGGACCAGGAGGCAGAATGCGGGGAGGAGCATGAGGTTGACTTGAGTTGAGGCGAAAATCATTCTTTAAGAAAGAGGAAGGAAGAAGAGATGGACCACTCGGTCAGGCCGGCCTGGATTCTAACTTGGCCAATCTAAGGGCAGGGCTGATCTGGTTTGGAAAAGTTGTACAAGGAACAGTTGAAGAATTCAACCACTGACGCAGTGTATCCTCATACCTCAACATCGACTTGTAGGAGGTGTTGTTTCATGAAAAGGGGCCATTACGCGAGGCTCAATACCAGCCTCTCATTCGCCCACCATTTAAACGCTAAAACCCGACCCCTGCTCCTACTAAAATTCCCAAGCTCTCAGCCTTCTCGAACCTCACATCAACATCACGCAACCAAGCTGGTAGCTTAGCTCCCTCCCAAAAACCACAACCAAAATGTCACTCTCCAGCTACCTAGCCTCGAAATACCTCACCGCAGACACATCATCCACATCCAGCTCTGGCAAAAAGCGCAAACGCAAAACCCCAAAAGAGAGCAGCGGGCTCATCATCGCGGACGACGATGCCTTGGGGTGGGCACCAACTTCCACTGCGAATGCCAACGACGACACACCGCTCACGATAGCGAGCGGATCGGCCGAGTTCCGCAAAGCGAAGAAGAATGCGTGGAAGACTGTCGGTGTGCCCGCGTTGCAACCGCGCGATGCGGAGACTGAGGAGGCGGATAGGATTGTAGCGCAGGCGGCGGAGGAGAATAGTGCTGCGATGCATGAGGATGAGGGGCCTGTTGTTGAAGGGGATGATGGGGTGGTGAAGATGGGTGATGGGACGCATGCGGGGTTGCAGAGTGCGAAGGCTGTGGCGGCGCAGTTTGAGAAGAGGAAGAGGGAGGAGGCCAGGGCGTGGGAGAGGGAACAAGCTGCGCTTGGATTGGGTGCTGGGAAGGGTGGGAAGAGGAAAGAGGAGGAGACTGTGTATCGGGATGCTACAGGGAGGAGGATCGATATCTCGATGCGAAGACAGGAGGCGAGGAGGGAGGCTGATGCGAAGGCCGCGAAGGAGAGGGAGGAGCTGGAGGCGCAGAAGGGGGATGTGCAGAGGGCGGCGAAGGAGAGGAGGAGGGAGGAGCTGGATGAGGCGAGGTTTATGACTGTTGCGAGGGGTGTGGATGATATAGAGATGAATGAGGAGTTGAAGGAGGTTGAGCGGTGGAATGATCCCGCTGCGCAGTTCTTGAGTAAGAAACAGCCCGGCAAGGGGAGAGATGGGAAATGGAGGAAGCAAGTTTATACGGGGGCGGCGGCGCCGAATAGGTATGGCATTCGTCCTGGGTATAAGTGGGATGGTGTTGATAGAGGGAATGGATGGGAGGGCGAGAGATTCAAGGCTCAGAATCGCACGGCGAGGAACAAGGAATTGGATTATGCCTGGCAAGAGGATACGTAGAAGTTCATCACCAAATCGACATAATCAAGATATTTCAATCAATGGTGGAATTAAATAGGCGCTTCTCACTATTGATACTTCCAAGCTCAATGTCCAACGTGGGTATGGTGGTTTTGAACGTCTTCCAGTCTGGGGTTCGTATCACCAAATCAAAATAGTCTCAATGCGTATCTCATTTTGTGTCTATGCTATGAAGAAGGTCGTCTGATGCAAAACTGCAAACCAGCAAATCCTAACCTCAACTCTCGAGACACGTTCGTCGAAAAATTATCATAATACAAGGATTTTGCTCCCTCCAAGAATGCTCGTGAGCCATAATTCGCCCATCCACCCCACTACCCCTGACCCAAACGCCTATCTTGGGCGGAGAAGCTTGTCAGGGCCGTACTTCGAATTGTCCTTCACCAAAGAGATGAAGTGCTTCTTGTCTTGGTCTGACTGGACACGGCCTGCAAAGCCCTTCAATAAATCCTTCAGGGTGATACCCGAGGCCGGGAGAGCAGCGAGAACTTCGTAGGCTTGGACAGGACCTGCGCCTGGTGATTGAGCACGGCCTGGTGACCCACCTGTTAGAAGTCTTAGTCAGTACTTTGCAACCAAGACTTGCGAGTAGATATATGCCAAATGAACCACCCACTGGGGTACCTCTGGAGACTATCTGAAAGGACAAGAGGGGGAAATAGCCGAATTTGCATACCTGGCGCGGCAGCTGGGCTACCAGAACGACTTCCACTTGCCCCGGGAGCGGGGCTGCCAGCTCTAGAGCCATTGGGTGTACCAGTGAAGACAAGCTTGATCTTCTTCTTCTTTCCTCCATCTGACATTTCCCCACCAGTGGCCTCACCATCACTCGTTGCACCGCTTCGGACCGGGCTTGGATTCGGTGGCGCGGATTGAATGTTGCTAACTTTGTTGGGATTAACAGTGAGTTTGACGATGGAGGACTTTCGAGGATCCTGACTTCCCCCCGGCTGGGATGGTTCTGGAGACATTGGGCGGGATCCTGGAATGGGAGTGGAGGAGCCGCTAGCACGAGAGGATTGATGCTTCTTCTTAGGCTTCTTGCGGGAGGACTCGTTTCCACTGGACTCCGAAAGATTTGGAGAACCAGGTCTCTTGAGACTCTTTACCTTCTTCAAAGGGTCTGAGTGCTTAGGACGACCAGACGGTGTGTTTGTTCCCTTTGACGAAGTACCAGAAGGAAGCTTGGAAGCTGATTCCAATTTGACCTTGTTCTTGGCTTCCTCATCCTTCTTACGGTCGATCTCCTTCTGCTTCTCCTCATCAGAAGTGTCATCATCACTCTGTCAATAGTTAGCAACAAAGAAAAGGCCGCAGAGAAGAAAGCGTACCGATTCAGAGTATGGATGGTCAGAGTCACTGTTGTAGACGAAGTTTCTCTCTCTCTTTCTCAGTGCCTTAGTAACTTCCTTGCCGAGCTTCTTTCTCTGCTCTTGCTCTTTCTTGTCTTCCTCTTCCTCCTCATCAACATCGGCTTCATTGGCTTGATCAAAGACATTGGCAGCTTGACGGTCTCGCTTGACCCGCTCCTGGGCATCTTTGGCATCTTCATCATTGTCAGGTTCGACCGTTACCTGCTCATCATCGTCTTGGAACAGATCGCCTTCTTCGAAGTCCAGGTCATCCATATCCTGCGTCTCGCTCTTTCCAGCATTCTTGAAAGTATTACTTTCAGCCTTGACAGTAAACAGCCCATGCATCGCCTTCTTGCTGTCTTGTGCCATTCTAGCAGACTCCTTCTCCTCGTTGCTCTTCATGACCCATCTTGACTCTTTGCTCTTCTTGGCGAAGCTTGCCTCGGCCTCTTCGATTGTAAAGGGCTCAAACTTTCCCTTGGCTGTGAACTTGTACCACTTCTCTACGGGAATCATCTTGAAAGTGCTTCCTTCAACAACCAAGACGACGTTCGTATCTGAAAGAGCAGCCTCGTAGTTGCCAACCCATATGTTCTTGCTATCCGCATCCTCGAAATGCCATGGGAGGGCCTCTTCATACTTCAGGTCCGACATCTTCTTTTGCTCTTCAGTTTTGTCCAGTCGGTGGACTTGGGTAGTCTTTTCATTTCTGAACGACTGGTTCTTCTTGGCAGCAAGTGCAGAGGCATTGTTTCCGGTTGGTGCAATTTGAGCCAAATCCGCCGCCTTTTGCTTCTCCTTCTCCGCCTTCAGAATCTCCTGCTTCTCGCGCTCCTTGGAATCTATAGGGGCCTCGGTCATTATCTGATCCTCATCCTTGATTCCCTTGCCAGGTGGAGGCTGCTTGGGGTCTCGTCTATGCAGAAGAACGGGTCGAGTAAACTCGTTCTGATCACTGGGGTCAACACCCTTCTTGGCGGCGAATCGAGCAATGTGGTATCTCAAGCCTTCCCGGAGATCTCTCTTCGAAGTGACCAGTGGATAGTCCTGAAAAGGTCCAATCGGCACATTCGTCCAGCCCCCATTTGCAGTCTCTGCGCCCATGCCATTCTGCTGTTGGACTGTGCCAGGTCCTGCTCCCCGCGGAGGCATAACTCCATTCACAGGGTATTGTGGTAGCTGTCGACCAGAACCGGGTACGATCCCATTTCGCTTTGGGCGAGAGGCATTCGGGAGAAGATTTTGTCGTCGGACGGGCTTCTTGCGTGCCACAAGAGGGTCTGCCGCCTTGGGCTTGCGTACGAACTGGCTTCGAGGAGGACCGCCGTTTGGAGTTGGGCCGTTCGACTGGCCAGAGGGCGAGGCGCTCATGGTGGAGGTATGTAGGAAAGACCGGAGGTTCTGGAGAAACGCGAGGTCGCAGAGAGCAACTGGATCTGGGTGGCCGTCACCAGCGCCGGTGTTGTTGCTTGCCTAGCTCGTCCTCATGAAGTGGAGAGATATGGGCGCGCTGCTGACGCCTTGGGAGCGAGCGTGCGTGTATGTCGGTAGATTATAGAATTGTCGAGCTAGAGTAGTCGTCCAGATCGCGCAAGGAGGACGAGATTATTGCTGTCGTTGTGGTTGCGAGGTGATCGTGGTGGTATCGAGGAGGAGGAGGATTCTTTGTTGGGTTGAGGAATGCGAGGCTTGTGTTGCAGTGTAGTAGGCCTCAGTAGCTTGAATCTCCAGGCGCAGACCATTGAAGAGCCGCTGGCGATGAACTAGTTAGAGGGCTTATCCATGCAATACGGCTAGTCGCTATTAGGAAAGGCGCTTTTGCCGAGTGCAAGCCTCACTTCGCCTGCCGGGAAAGGGCCAAGCAGAGCAGGCAAGGGACTGAAGCGAACAGAAGAGCTGCATTGATTGCACTGCACCACAGGTGAACAACGAACAAACCTCCATTGTGAACCGAGACAAACATATCTCAACCCTCAGCTCTGGACTCTTCCAATAGGTGAACCTCACTCCTTCACCAATATTTGATCGGCTCCTACGACTCGAGAACAATGGAGAGCGGGCTCTGCTTACATGATCAACACGCCAAATCAGAGCATCTGCCACCTCTTCACCCGGTGTCCAAAGTGAACTTCTTCGCCTGAAAGTGAAGATATACTCAGAGCTTCTTCACTTCAAACGCCTCATTCGCCAGGCACACTGTCCGGGACCGCCTAGGGACGAGTCTACATCACGGGCCACGCACAATCTATTCGCCAATTGCCTCCGAGGTTCCAATACCAATCACCACGCTCACTCAAAATCGTCGGAGCTGCTCCCATCACATGACTGCACATCAAAGTTTGATGCTTCGACAATCAAGCTTCACTTTCAGAATTGAAGAAGCTTCCTATTCAAGAGACAAGCGGTACTCCGTCCGCATCCCTTGATTGTTGGCGTACTTATCTGTCATTGCATACTTCGAACCAATTCCACCAACACTTCTCAAGATGTTTCCACACAAGGACACTACAACCGGACAAGATGTTGGCAATTTGGAGGATCGCCTTCGTGGACTGATTCTCAGCAATTCAGACCCGATGTTGATTCCAGGTGGTGGACGCCCGGCACCTCCACCTGGTTTGCAGCCTCCATATATGCCACCTCCCATGCTCGAATCGAACATCCATGGACAACATGACAACTTCCTTCCCTATCCTCCTCAACCCCCATTCGAGGCTGCTCCAAACCCCCTCGCACCTGGTTTAGCGTCTCCGCCTGGGCGGAAGAGACCCAATCAGGCCCAGCGCCGACAGATGAATGCTCAGCTATCAATACCAATCGAGCCTCGTGGAGTTCAAGTAGGACGCGGTAATGGATTTTATGGTCCTCCTAACGTCCAGTATGGGTATCAAAACACTGCCAACCGACCTCCCCACCAAGGTCAGCGATACAACCAACACGCTCAACCGCAATACTCGCCCCATTTCCAGAATCATGGCCCTGCTTCTCCATATTCCCCACGACCAAATTACCAGCAGCACTCACCACAGTCACCAATGAATCACTACCAACCTGGTTCAACTCCTCAGACTCAGTCAAGACAAGGTCCAAACCATTTCTCACCCCAACACCAACCTCAGTACCAAAACGCATACTCACGCCCAGCACCGCAGAATCGCCAGCTTTACCAACCAGGTCCTCAAAATGGGCAAGGTGGTAGACCATTTGGCCAGAACCCTCAGGAATTGACAACTCAAAGCTCTCACCTTGAGTGGCTCGTCGAACGCTACGTTCCTAGTGTTGGCATCGATCGTCAAGAAGAAGCCGAGAAGGAAACTTTCAGGGCTGTCGTAGAGTTAGCATGTCGCGAAGCTATTGCTGAACACGAGCAAACAGAACTCGGCAATGAGAAATTCGATCCATCAACCGTACAGCTACAATGTTTTGGGAGCATGAGGTCGGGTTTTGCTACGAAGGCTTCGGACATGGACCTTGCGCTTCTCACCCCAAAGTCTGTCCCTGCGGCTGATTCTCCAGAGTCAGTGATACCTCGAATATTGGAGAAAAAGCTCCTTAGCCTTGGGTATGGCGCCCGTCTTTTGACGAGAACCAGAGTTCCAATTATCAAGCTTTGTCAGAAGCCTACGGAAAAGTTGCTGTCGGATCTACTGGAAGAACGCCAGAAGTGGGAAAGTGGATTCACATCAGACCACGAGGATGACGATGGTCATCATGAGACAGTTGTTTCGCCCGCAGTCAATGAAAATCCCTCCAAACAGGAAGGAGAAGCAAGCCCATCCCCAGCAGTAGAAACACACGAAAAGGGCAATATTGAAAGTTATGACGAAAAGTTGGCATCATTGAAACAAAAGGACCAACAATCGCTTGGGGACTATTGCAACTTGGCGAAACGCCTTCTCAGACGACTCGGCGGTCGAGACATTACACTGAACTCGCCCGAACTCAACGACAGGGAGTCAAAGATTCTCAACGATGTGTGCAGAGCTTTTATATCTGGTCTTTCATCTGAATCATTGACTACTAGACTCCGGCAGTACCAGTCAATCTCTCCACTATTCGATTCCTCTCTACCCTTCGTCCAACGATCGATTCATGGTGTCTGGACTCAAATCGAAGGCGAGCGTTTGGCTATGGCCTGGGAGTCGCGACCACTCACTGAGCCAGATGATAAGCTTGAATTTGAAGCTCTCAATCTGGTGGAAGCGTGGCGCAAGTTGCAAGATAGGACCGGTTCTCTGATGGAGCCCACAATCTACAACAGACAGCTCTTCATGGCTTCGGAGAAGTTGAAGAGGATCAACTCTATTCAATTGGTGGTCCTGGAGCAGATCCAACATGAGGACCCCGTCTACTACCAAGCCAGAGCGCAGAAAATCATGGATGACTTGACAGGGCAGGGCCAGTCATTCCTAGGGTCTAGCGTCATGCCCATCGTGGTCGCTCATTACATCAGTGGCATCGGCAATGGACGCATCCGTAACGTTCTCCAGGCCACTAGCCACGGCGAATCAACCCTACGTCAAGTTGGTCTTCATCACCGAGCACTGCAATTGGCACTAGATTTTGAGCATGCGCTCGAAGTTGGAACCTATCCTGCCTCTGAACGACCGCATGTAGAGCAGTATGTCACCTTACTTCGGTCTCGAAAATTTAATGGGACAGATGATCCACAAAACGAAATCGAGGCCGATTTGATTGCGAGGATGCGTACTCTACCTGATCCCACTCTCACATCTCTCAACAAACCTCGGGATCGGTACAAAGATCATCTCGAGTTTCCCAAGACAGATATCGGCATTCAGTGCGATATCAATTTCTCAGCCCAGCTAGCAATCCACAACACACAGCTTCTCCGGTGTTATTCTCAAAGCGACCCACGAGTTAAACTCATGATTCTGTTCGTTAAACACTGGGCGAAAGTTCGTGGAGTCAATACACCATATCGAGGAACTCTTAGCAGTTATGGCTACGTCCTCATGGTCCTTCACTACCTCGTCAATATTGCCCAGCCTTTCGTCTGCCAGAACTTGCAATCGATCCACAAGGACCTGCCACCATATCTGCCACCAGCTGAAGTCGAGGCTCTTACGATATGTCAGGGTCGAGACGTTAGATTTTGGCGTAATGAAGGTGAGATCAAGAACTTGGCTGATCGAAAGATGTTGAATCATAATCATGACTCGGTTGGCTTGCTGCTGAGAGGTTTCTTCGAATACTACGGCCAAACCGGACAAATGACTACCGTCAATGGCAGAGGTTTTGACTGGGGACGGGAAGTCTTGAGTCTGAGAACTCAAGGTGGTATTCTCTCCAAGCAAGAGAAAGGTTGGGTTGGTGCAAAGACGGTCATCCAGACTACAACGATTGCCGCTCCACCAACACCATCGTCAGCAAATACTCCGGAGGCCACCGACCAGCCTGAGGCTTCTCCCGGAGTAGACGCACCGAAGACTCCTAAATTGCAAGCCAAGACGGTCGAAGAGACCAAGGAGATCAGACATCGATATCTTTTCGCCATCGAGGATCCATTCGAGCTGGACCACAATGTTGCTCGGACAGTAACCCATAATGGAATTGTCAGCATCAGAGACGAATTCAGACGTGCATGGAAGATCATTAGGGGTATTGGCAAGACATGGGAGGGTAACGATGGACAATTGTTGGATCCATTTACGAGCGCAGCAGATGAGAAGAGCGGCTTACAGGCGTTGATGAATCTGATTCATGGTCCTGCTTCTACCACTACACCTACACCTGCTTCAGAAGCAGAGGCTGAGGAGGGTAAGACGGCTGCGTAGGAAATATCGGGGGCAGGCAAGGTGCATCTTGGCGGAGTTATTATATGGCCGGGGTCGGTGGCAACTGTCAAAAGTGTTAGATTACTCTGGATCGAAAATCGGTTGCTCCGTGTTTTCCGCATCTTTGCTATGCTTCTACATGGATTTCCTTTAGGAAGCATTATCATCTGATTTGCAGTCAACCACAGTTCTTCTAATGCTTGATAAGTGAACATTCGCTACTGCATGGCAGTATAAAGTGTGCTATTACTGAATTAGCTTTTTGAGGAGGGGCGAGAAAGTAGTTCCGCGCTAGTGTCCCCTGAAAAATGCCGTGGAGGGGTCCCGATGCACCCCGCAGTCAGCCTCTTGGCATTTAGTATTCTTGTTCTTCAAAAATAAAATGTAGCAAGTGGGAATGCTTTTCCTTTTACTACTCAACTTGAATCTTATTTTATAACAAGACTTTTGTATACAAAAGATTCTAAAACGGTCCCCAATCAATTCTCAAATCAACAATATGGAAGCATCCGGCAATGTTGAAGTAGACATCGAAGCCCATCCCACAGCCAAGAAGCTGGTAAACCGATGCCGTGAGTTCTTCGCCGAAGTCGATAATCTGTAAGTGCAACTGCTATATCCTCAAAACAAGAATAGAGGGAAAAGCAAACAAAGCAAGACTGTCTGTCCGATTGACTGGCTGATTATATTTGCTTATTTTCTTCAAAAACAGCACACCAGGCAAAGCTCTCGAAGAAAAGCTCAACCGCTCCTACGGCCCCGGCACCTCCTTCTACGACGACATAAGCACATACGTTCGCTCCGGCCTCCACGAAGGCTGGCTCGCCACCACCGAGATCGACGGGCCCAACTACCGGCGCAGCAAGATCTGCCTGCCCTCAGCGGAGACGCGGTATTTCAGCATCACGTCCGTGTATATGAACAGCGAGGATGTGTATTCGGGTCAGTACCATGCGCATCCTTATGGGGAGATCAATTGCGTCGTGCAGGTTGAGGAGGAGGGGAGTAGGGCCGAGTTGATGGGTATGCAGGGCTGGCAGGGAGCGGGGTGGACGTCGCCTGGTCCTGGGACACATCATTATCCTCAGGTTAGGGGAGGGGCGCTGGTTGCATTGTTCTTTTTGCCTGCCGGGAGGATTGCTTATAATGCTGTGCCGGGGATGCCGCAGCCTTTGTCTGTATGAGTTGGATTTGAGTTAGGTTGAGGGAGGGAAGTGAGAATGGGGAAGAACTAGGAAATTGCAATAGCAGACTTCGGGATTGAGAATTTGGTTTAGAGAATAGAAGCAGAACAGTGGTCTTAACATGGAACTAGTGATCTGGAAAGTAGAGAAAGAGATTTGAACGAGATTATATGGACTTGTGAGACACCAGAACTCGTTGAAGCATGTGTAAGTGAATGGAATCACAGCATACCACGTGATACTGTAACCCCTCATCATCGATTACATGAGCATCACTCCTTCCCTCGAATCTTACCTACTTAAAGGAAGGCCCCTCATCCGTCACTCCCATTTGCAATACTTTCCAAATTCTCAAAAACAGACAAGCAAATCAACACTTGAGACAAACCAGAAAGTCTTCACTCCATCACCAGATCACAAGCCAATCACCACAATGCCCAAAGGAAAAGCCACCGCAACCGTCTCTGGTCGCAAGATCGCAGAAGCCGAGGAATGGGAGGTAGTTGAAGGCAATGTCTACGTACGCTTATCATCTTCCACTAAAAATATCAAATGCTTGCTAATGAAACATAGTTCCCACCTTCGTATGTGTGAAGCTCCTCTTCAAGAGTAAGGACTAGAGCTAATGTATGAACTATCAAGCTCGGTCGATATGTCGTTCCTGAGCAAGACTGATCACTCCACTCACTGTCCATGGAAGGGTGATGCTGCCTACTACAGCATCAATCTCGATAGTGAGTCCAGCTACACTTGACTAGTTGAGAGTTGAGAGGATGTGAGCTGATGAATGGCAGAAACTGAGCTGAAGAATGCGGCTTGGTACTACCCAGACCCCAAGGAGAAGGCGATGAATATTAAGGACCATGTTGCTTTCTGTAGGTTTCTCCTTTCATACCTTACTCGCTTCTTGAGATATGTGTAGATTTGATGAGCATTCCCTTGTCTACTTGGACATGGCAGAATATTCGACGATGAGAGCTGCTCACTTGATTGTTGTCTTGATTGTCATCGCTGACGTACTGTTTCTAGACAAGAACATCGTCACTGTGACGACTGAATAGACAACTAGTCTTGTTCTCGTGGTTTTTGATGGGGAATTTGATAAGGATGTTACTGAAGCTCGTTCAATTTGATAATGCCGACGTGGAAACGAGGCAGCAATGGAGAACCAGGAGCCTTCGCGTACTAAAAGCGTTGCCAACGATCAATGAATTCAAATCAAACAGTCATTTTCAACACCCAGCGAGTAGAAAACTTTCTGACCCCTGGAATGAATCATTCAAGTGTAACCTAAAGCCTCTCTGTCTTGAATGTTGATGAACAACGGTCTGGCAATTAAATAGCCTTTCTTCCCAGCTTTGGGGAGAGCGGAAATAGATATGTAAGTAACGCTTCCTCGAATTTTAAAACAAATAAGAAAAACAAAATCATCACCGAGAAGGAAAGGATTTGTGATGAGGTTTATGACCAAGGTATTTATAACGCGCTAAAACGCGAACCTTCCCCCACATCGCGTCACCCGCAGTCAAGCCCGTTCTCGAGATCTCATCAATCCCAAAACACCACAATTGAGCCTCAATCACTATGGATTACGCAGACCAGCCCGCGCATGGCTACAACAATGGCAATCGAGCGTTTCTACAGTCCTTCATGGCTCGTGGGACCTTGACTTTGAGAGAGGCCAAGCCATTACTCGCAGCAATTTTCTCACTCGATTCAGGTTCGTCAACATCCCCCTCCTTACTCCAGACACAGCTAACAAGTTTCCAAAGACAGTCTCGTCGAGCCTGACGATGTCACAGAAGAAGATCTCCGTTCATACATCTCTGCGGCAGCAGAGGCAATCTCCCCCTTCGACTACGAAATCCGAACCACCCAGCACCAAGTCACGAAAGAGCGGATATGGGCATTCGTGAACAGCGTCAGCGACCCTCTCACACAGATGGCGACGATCCGAACAACGGAAGAGACATTCTACATAAAGCGGTTCCTGGACGCCATGTTCGTGACCTACAACACGAAGCGCAGGGAAGTCATGGCCATCAGTAGCTTCCAAGCACTCGAGTCCAAGATCCGGAAAGCAAGCAAAGAAAATGTCGATGAAGAGGGAAGCCAAGCACAAACACAAACACAAGCTCCAGATAAAGGCGTCACGCCAGACCAAACGCAAGCTCTCTTGAAGAGTCTTGCGGAGGAGGGCTGGATCGCGAGGAGTAGAGAGAATTTTTTCACACTTACACCTCGCGCGCTGATGGAGCTGAAGAGTTGGCTGGTGGAGACATACAATGATAATGCATTAGACGACAACGATGAGTGGCAACCGATCAAGCACTGCGAGGCGTGCAAGGAGATTGTGACGATTGGACAGAGGTGTACGGAGTTGGACTGTAATGTGCGGATACATAATATCTGCGAAGCTTCGTTTTGGGCATCTAAAGCGGGCGTGAAGGATTGTCCGAAATGCAAGACGCCGTGGGATGGGAAGCATTATGTTGGCCAGAAGGTTGTCACGACTACGGAGGAGTATCTGAAGGGTAAACGGAGGAGTGGTGTTAGTAAGAAGAGGGCGGCGGAACCGTCAGATAGTGAGGAGGAGGATCAGCCGGACACGAGTGGTGCGGGGAGCAGGAGGAGGAGAAGTCGACGTGAGGCTGCGACGCCGAGTGAGTCTGACGAGGAATAAAGGATGTTCTACTAGAGGTCCGGATGATGTATAAAATGGGATTGCACGATGAAATGGGACTGGGGATCTGGAAGGCGTTGATGAATTCCATTCCCAATGGCTGGGCGTTTTATTCAATGGACGGAGTTATTGGCACTTCATGACACTTTCATGTACAAAAATTGACTTTTCAAGTAATAGATCCTTTCACATTCTCGATGAGTACAGGAGGACTTCTTGAATTAGTGAGTTTCCATAGCGTGCGTTCTCCACGTTCGACTTGTGTTGGATCCACCCAGCTTCAATTTTGGTGCTACTTTACCAGTTGCACAGTGGTACACGAATGAAATTATGTCATTCGAGATGAGCAACCACACCTCTGGAGAAAGATAAGTCACAGAGGGGAAATATATAATCGATCCCTGTACCGGAATGGAGCCGCCAACAGTGGGGGGTGTAACTTCGTAAGTTTGCCGCTAACCTCAATGAGGGGGGTGCTTAAGCACCTCAGCATCTCCAAACATCACGTATCTCTCATCTTCATCCGTCATCACTTCTCGCCGATTTCTTGGATTCAATCAATTGGATATACCAGAATGAGGGACGTCCCTCTGGGCAACATGTATAAACAATTGGCGTCCAATCCATCTCCAACCCCATCTCGACGACAATACCGTCCAAAGCTACCAGTCTCGATCATCACAGCCGTCATATTCGTTTTAGGCATACAATTCGTCATTCTTCCACGATATGTCTACCAACTATCACCCAGTGAGATCAGACTCACTCAATTCCAACTCGATGCGTTAGACGAAGGGCTGCGCAAATGTCAAGCAGATCGAACCCCTCTAATTGAATACCCCGTGACGACTGCAAGTTCTCGAACGAATGCGCGATGGAATCCTAGCACTGGACAAAACGAGACTGTTATCCTCCGGAATGCGACTTTATTCGATGGAGAGAAGATATTTGAAAATACAGTCAATATCGTTTTCAAGAAGGGTATAGTCGAGTCCGTATCTGATGCCGGACAATCAATCGTCATCCCAGGCGCCAAGATCTTCGATTTGGAGGGGAAATATGTAACGCCTGGCCTGGTTGATATGCATTCTCACCATCTTTCTATGAGCTGGCCAATGCTCTCTTCTACCGATGACACCAACGAGATGAACCCTGCTTTTGGCCCCCTGACGCCTTTCGTGAGAATCGTCGATTCGCTGAAAGCTTATGATTACGCTACGACTATCATTGCGTCTGGTGGAGTCACGACTTCGCTCATCCTGCCGGGCTCGGCGAATATTATGGGTGGCGAGGCTGTTGTTGTCAAGAATGTGTTGAAGTCTGGCGATAATGAGGAATTTGTCGTTGAGGAGCTTCTATTGGAGCATGGCGAGCCTGTGGAGAATCGACGACGGTATATGAAGATGGCTTGTGGAGAGAACCCGAGAAGAGTTTATAAGCACACTCGCATGGGCAATGCGTATATCTTTAGGAAGCAGGTCAGTATATTTCCTGAACGTCTGCATGGAATTTCTGTTTTGACGGAGAAATGACAAAAAGAGAGTGCTAACATGGCATAGATGGAGAGAGCGAAGGAACTCAAGGGCAAACAGGACACTTGGTGTCTGAAGGCTGCTGCTCTCAGAGACAATGGCAATGTTGCCGCGATCTCCAGCTTCTTGGATGCATCTTCAAAGGATGAAAGTGCAACTGACTACCTAGAATTTGACTCTAGCATCGCGATATTGAGAGGGAAAGTGGGTATCAATGTGCACTGCTATGAGCCCGAGGATTTTGAGGATATGATAAAACATAGCAAGGAATTTGGATTCAGAATTCAAGCTTTCCACCATGCTTTGTCGGCATGGCAAGGTAAGCCCGGTTTCTCAGAGCGTTTTCTCATTGTCCATTCTGTACTTGAAGTAGAGCCCGGATGGCCGAAACTGTGTTGGGATTTTCAGGTCTTTTCTTGAGAAGTACAAAGCGGTGACTGACGTGAGTTCGTATGTTCAGTCCCTGAGATGATCAAAGCCAGTGGCGAGTAAGTTCATAACGAATCCCTAGCACTAGCTCCGAGACTGACGGAACGAACAGGAACATTACAATTGCTACGTTCTCAGAGTTTGGGTTCTACAAAAAGGAGGCTTACGAAGCAAACCTATGGGCTGGAAAGATCCTCTCTGACCACGGAGTTCCCATTGCCTATAAATCAGATCACGTCGAGTCAGAGACGAATGCGAAGTATCTGCTGTAAGTCTCCGCATCACAGTCCAATACTCGAACTAAACGTAAACTTCCAGATTCCAAGCAGCAACCGGTCATTCTTTCCACCTACCAGAACTCCTAGCTCTGCAATCTGTGACCAGCGTCCCAGCAAAATCTATGCAGATAGACCATCGAGTTGGATATGCTAAGCCAGGATATGATGCAGACCTTGTTGTTTGGGACTCGCACCCACTTTTGGTTGGAGCCACTGCTTTGCAAGTATACATTGACGGGAAACCTACCTTGGACCCCAAGAAGGTGGAAGAGAGTTTGTCCAATGTGCAAGCTGCCAATTCTAAGGAATTGAGTCCACCAATGATGCGAACAACCGTTTCAACAGAGACCAAGGAGGAGCTGTGCAACAAGGTGGAGAAGGCAGGGACGAAATTCACCGTCACTGGTATCAAGAACTCGTACTTGGAAGGACAACCTGCAGCAGCGGTTGCATCGGACAGTCTCGCGATGGTAGTTGACAGTGGCAAGATCGTGTGTTTCGATTCCACAGAGAAATGTGCCAGTATCAGCGCCGACAGTCCTGTGATATCACTCAAGAACGGACATGTCCTTCCTGGACTGACAGCTGTCTCTCTCCAGCTTGGCCTAGCAGAAATCACCACTGATAGCAAGACATCTGATGGAGAGCTCAAGAAATCAGCAAGCTCTGACCCGAAGCATGCCGTATATGCCAAGTATGGTGTTCATCTCGAGGGTAGAGGGTTTGCCAGAGCTAGAATTGGAGGTGTGACGATGGCAGTTACTGCCCCTATGTCTGAAGGCTTTACCATTGGTGTCAGTACAGGTATCAAGACAAGTGGGAAGAAGACCATCTTGGATGGTGGGGTATTCCAAGATGATGTGGCAGTGCATTTTTCGATTGGACAATCCTCAAAAGGTATTTCAGCGGTTTCCAAGAATGGCGAATTGGAAAATCAACGCTAACAGATGTGACAGGAACCGATTCTCTGCCCACCATCTCGTCGGAGATTTCGAAGCTACGTGAGCTCGTTGCCGAAAACCAGACCAAGGACAACATCTACGGGAAAGCGGCCAATGGCTCGATTCCACTTGTTGTACACGCAGATAATGAGGCAAGAATTACCATCACCTCGGATAGCCTAGGCTTACCTTTTCTTCTAGTACGACATCATGCAGCTCATCAAAATTAAGCAAGAGTACCCGATACTCAATCTAATTGTCTACGGTGGCTACGGTGCTCCGCTGGTAAGCTTCCCCGCCCCAAACCAACTCATCAAACAGAACTTCTCCATTATTAACTCTCGAATCCTAGGTTGCCAAAGAGCTCGCAGAAGCCAAAATTCCAGTCATCTTGACCGCCAACCGCGGAGCACCAGCTGGTTTCGACGTTCGCTTCTCGCTACCAGGACCACCACTCAGCAGATCTCCTGCAGCGGTACTGACTGAAGCGGGTGTGAAATACGCGCTCTCTGTTTTTGGCGAAGGTACGTTCCCTCTATCTACCTGCAAAACAGACTTCTACTTGATTAAACTCATATAATTTTAGGCGAAACGTCGCATATCCACAATATCCCCATTGAAGCAGGCTGGGCAGCAAAGTACGCCGGCCTATCTGCCAAGCAGGCTGTGAATCTTGTGTCCAGGAATGTGGAGGAGATCCTCGGGTTGGAAGTCGAGGAGACGAAGAGGGATTTCGTGGTTTGGGAAGGGAATCCGTTGGAGTTTGGGGCAAGTGTTGTGTTGGGTGTTGATGGTGAGGATGGGGTGGTTAGTTTGTGCTGGCCGGAGTCGAACTGATATTCAGTCTGGAATTGAGGTCTTAATTTTACTTCAGTATTTTCGAAATGGAAGAGGAAGATTTAGGCGAAGTTTTAGACTTCTGCATTTTGAAGCCCGGGTCGTATCGACCTGTCGACGGTTGAGTGATCCACTCGAAAAGAACCTGGAAGAAGCAGGTGCAGAGCGTTTCCACTGCGAGTAAGCGACCCTCTCCCGATCCGTGGTGAGAGAAGCTAATCCTCACATTAAACGGTACTTATAAAACAGCACTTGCATTTCTACTGTTGCCGAGGCTAGGCGAAGGCTTGTAATAGCCTCAATGCGACATCTGTTCTTGAGTTGAAACTACTTCGTACTTCACTCGACTTGAAATACGGACTGCGCCAGAGCATTTCCATTAATGTGTCTTGGCAGTGATTCTAACCTCTGTGAGTGCTTATTGAACCATGCTCAGCTACTGTCCAACGAGCTTCTTCGCAAAGACGACAACTTCACTTGACAAAGAGGCCACTGCCATGTAACCGCACGCTAGGTATCTACTGAACCATAATCCATCAGTCCATGAAGATGACCATGCTTTGGCCCTAGCATTCCATCCATGGCCATATTCCGCAGGAGATCATCCAAGTAACGTTGCTCTTCAGTCGTCCTTCTTACGGATAAAATAGACGAAACCCCTCAGAAGCTTCTTTCGGGATCCTTGGCCTCTCCGCAGTCCCACTACTTCGACACTTTTCTGTGCCTTCGTATTGCATAATCTCCCTTGAAGAGGGTTTGGCTAGGCAATACTCCCGAGAAACAGCGCCTGTGATACAGCAGCCAGGGATGACCTGGGTCGCTGAGGCGAGGTGGAAACCACTGTGTGCAAGGTATTTCAAACATCTTTCCTGCAAAGGATGACAGTTTGTTTTCTGCATCAAGGCCACCAGAGGCTAACCAGAGACTTGTCTGAACAGAGACAAGTGCCAGCTGAGCTGCCTGCAAGAACCGCCTTCACGTAAGAATCCAACGACTAATCATACCGCACAAGACTCACACCGGAACGGTAGTTCTTGAACATAGCAGGTCGAGTCGAGGAGGATGAGGTTAGGTAATACAAGTACAGTGGCTTTTGCCTTTTGTACTTTCACTACTTTGTTTAAAGAGAGACGGTACTTTTTGTTTACCCAGGTGACCAGATGACCTCGACATCGATTAACTGCTGAAACTGAACAGAACACCACTAATGGCCTATATCTCAGCGATCATATATTTCTAGATTCCCAAGATTCTCTCATAGGTAACCTCTTTTAAAAGAGAGTCCCTTTATCTTATGTTAGATCGAAAGCAAAGCGCTAGCGCCTCATCTCAAATAACGTTACATCCGATTGCCCAAATTCTCTCTCCGGTTACGAACACCATACACAATCCAGCTTATGTCGAACGATGGACACCGATCCTGCTCCCGCCTAGAATCTGACCTTCAATTCTGCTTCCACTATCTCGGCAAACGGTGCTGCCACCCCTCTACGAGAAATTCGTCCATCATCTCCTGCATTTCTTCGTCTGTTGTTATATTGCCCGTTTCATCCATTTCCTCATCCATTTCCTCATCTGTTGCCTCATCTGTTGCCTCATCTATTTCATGGGCACACCCCTCGACATCTGAGTCCGTTTCAAAATCTTCTTGGTCATACTGAAGAGAATCCAATTCGGTCCAGCAACTGTAAGATTTCAAGAGTTTCGCGGCAGCATTATGGCCGTTGGTTTCCGCCAATTTGACGGCTCTGATATATTGCCTTCGACCGCGGCCTTCGATCAATGTCCCTTCACTGAGGAGAAAGTGTAACATGTCGATGCGGCCGTTTTCTGCAGCGCCCTCTAAAGCTGTTCGTCCATGGAAGGAGGCCCTCGCTGCATTGACGTTTGCACCCACTTCAAGTAATTTATGGGCGATCCCCAAGTACCCCTGAATCGCTGCGATCTGGATCGCGGTCGCTCCGCCATGGTAAGCTGGCGGGGCATTGACATCAGCACCTGCTTCCAGAAGCATGTTAACCAGTCCCGGATTTCCGGTTTCTACTGCTCCTTGTAGGGCCGTACGCGCCCAGTCGCCTGTCCCGACATAATCGACATTGGCGCCAGCCTGGAGAAGAGTCTCTACCAATGAAATCTGTTGCCTCGCTACTGCTGTACAGAGGGGGGTGGAACTCATGCCATCTTTATCGCGTTCGCTGTCTACATTTGCTCCAGCGTCCAATAAGTCTTGCACAAGATGGTCGTTACGGTAATTTATCGCAACTGTAAGGGCGAGTCCAGTGCACCGCTGCGCCCACTTTGTCGCCTTGAGGAGGAGCTGTAGTATCGAACGGTCACCCAGCCGAGCTGCTGTTTCGAGTACCGACTTTGGGTTGTATTGGCAGTACCTGCGCCACCAGCCTGCTTGTACCCGGTGGTGTCTGGAGTCGTCTTTGGGAGGGTCATAGTGCTGTGGTGTTCCCTTTGGATCAATCCCAGCCTCTAGAAGGAACTGAACGAGACCATGACTACGTTGTTGGACAGCCATGTCTACGGCGGTGGAACCCATACACTGAGGGAGGTCGTTGTAGGATCCAAGCAATTTCCGGACGATGGTGTCATTTCCCGTTCCCAGTGCTTCCCACACAGCTGCATTGAGCACATGTCCCGTAATGTGAGCCCCTCGGCCAATGAGGACCTCTGCCAACTCAATATTCCCTTTGGAAATTGCCGCCTCCAGTGGACTAGGGTCATTCCGCCAGCGTCGCGAAAAGTCTTTATTGACGTCAATATCGCAGCTCAGTAGGCGTTGCACCAAATCCTCCTTCTCTGCAGATATTGCAGAAGCGAGAAGGCTTGGCCCACTTGTCCGTATAATATCCGGCAACATTCCAACCTGTTCTAGATGGTTTGCGGTCTCTATATTTCCAATGCAGAATATTCCTTCCCCTATCGTGGTAGCTCCAGCCCGCAGTAGCATTTGGATCAACTCAGAATTTCCCGCCCGTATGGCTTCTGTAAGAGCGGTCTTTCCGGAATGGATATCGTCCACGCGTGCCTCGTAACAAAGAAGCAACGAAACAACTTCGACACTATTTCGGATTGTAGCTAGTATCAATGCAGAAAGGCGCCCTCCGTTTCCGGAAATAGTTCTGTTAACCCTAGCTCCTTTAGCTAACAGGATCAAGCACAACTCGGCGTCTCCATTATACGCGGCCCGTTCAAGGAGCGTCTCCTTACCACTCGCAACTGCACTGTGAATATCGGCGCCAGCATTTAGAAGAAGCTTGGCAACCTCATTATGTCCTGTGCCAACAGCTAACATGAGTGGGCAGACGTATAACTCTGCAGGTAGATTGACGTTTGCGTGCGCCTCCAGCAGGAGCTTGGCTATTGGGGCATTTCCTGTTTCGGCCGCTATACCGAGCGCTGTTATCCTCTTTCCCAAGCGTAGGGTTGGCAGCGGTGCGTCGACGTCTGCGCGGTTGGCAAGCAATATTTGTGTTAATCGGAAATTCCTATGTCTTACAGCTATACCGAGCGCCGTCGTACCGTTCTCGATCATACCGTTCGCGAAGATTTTGGCGGAAATTTTTGCATTGACATCGGCACCAGCGTCTAGAAGCATCTGTATGAGTGTGATATCCTCTGTGTCAATAGCAAACTTGAGCGACATTGGTAAGATATGTGCTCCGCTAGCTATGAGAATTTCCATCAGCTCTCTATTCTTCCTCCTAGTGGCATGGCAGAGAGCTGATAGTTCCCTTCCCCCCCTGTTGACCTGCCCCTTGTATGATAATAGAAGGCGGGTCATTCCAACAGATAATCTTTCGTCACTGACGCTTGCCGCCAATTCCAGAGGTGTGAGTGGGCAGGCCCATTCGGGAGTGTCAATAAGTATGTCTGGATTCATCCCAGCTTTCAGCATCATCTGGATTGTTTCCAAGTCATTACATCTTAGCGCGCTCGCGAATAACTTCTCTGCTACAGCCGCAGCGGTCGCTTCCATGGAGAGCAAGAGCCTGAAATGGTGAAGGCTGTTCATCCCAGATCTTCGTAATATTCCCATGATCCGCTCATCGTACAGTCTCGCGCTCTCGCTGGATGTCAAGTCGGCGTATTGTTGCCGAAATGTAAAGTTATTGGATAATAAGAACAACTCCAAGTTAAGCCTATCCAGAAACCCCGTGCTGTCTTTAGGGCTACATAGACTCTCGGCAGTGGTGAGATGTTGCCCTTCATACTCTTCTGGCATGATTACGCTAAGTACCGCGGATGCTCGAGAGCTGCTCTGGATATCTCGCAAGGCTCGAGTGCTACTCCACTGCAAAATTGAGCCGAGGCCTCTTATGACATCGCTGCTGACCGAGAGATATGCAAGGCTGGCAGAGTCGGATGAAGTTGAGACGGAATGAGGTGCCGTAGCAGCGGCGAATTTAAAAAGTGGAATAGGTCCTGTCATGATATTAAGTCCAAATGATGCGAATGACTTCTGGCTGCTCTTACCTTGATTGGCCCGCGACCGTATCAATCTCAGGAACTGAAACCAGGGAAGGGTTTGGTCCCATTTCAATTGTGCAGCCGACGGTCCAGGTGAGCAAACGACTATTCCTTCTGGTATTTTGGGCGAGGGAGCTATCTGGTATTAGAGGATTCAATCTTATGTTTACATCAGCATCGAATGTTACCTGGGCGGAACTTTTCAATCGTCGAGACAAACCCATGGCGAGCCGTTTCTCTTCGGACCTTTGTGGGGGGACACTGGACACCGTCTATGTATACTTCGCTGTCCTTGCCGCTCTCTCTTTTCCTCTTGTCTATCCGGGTGCTGATACACCTCCAGTCCTCTTTTCTCATCCGGTACTTTACAAATCCCCACTGCTTGAACTTTTTTTCGTATTCCGCTTTGCTATGTTCTTGTTAAATGATATACTAGCGGGTGGCATGGTGAATTTCGTTCCTACCTCGCGTGAAAATTCCAAGTAGATTCCAAGATGGCTCTTAGCTCGGGGAGCTTCTTGCCTTCTCTCATGTAAATGCGCTCAATCGCACCCTTATGGAGCTCCCAATCAGCGTCCTTCATGGCCGATATTGGAGGTTCGATTTGAACTGATACGAGATGTCGGACGGGAAACTCTGTAGAACTCGGAGGTAAAACAGCAAAGCGTGAGGAGATGTGGACCGATTGCGAACATCTCATATAAATTATGTGTTGACGCCGGCGAACGCCCTCTGGCTTAGGCTGACTTTGGGCATGGCAGCATCCAGTTGGCCAGATCAACGGAGGTTTTGTGGTCCAAGCAGCTTTTCCCATTGGTCGGATCCCAAATCCTCGAGTCCGTGCACTCCCGACAAAATAAAAATAAACCTAGCTAGCCTAGCCTCTGTGGACGAAGCATAGTGGAAATTTGAGCCCTTGCTCTTCAGATCGGCGGGAAGCTGCCGATTTGTGGCACGGGCCAACAACACCGATTACTTCGTACAGGGCCGAAATATAGCGAAAGGAAATACCTAAACTTCCTGTGGAATAACCGCAGGTGATATGGGGAAATAGGATGCAGCCTGAGCATAAAATATAAGTATGTCGACAAGGCAAATCAAGGGGAAATCGAGGGGCGTTATGATCCCTGTCAAACAGCTGAGCATTGCCTAGGCCAAACCTGAAATCCCACTGGCTCGGAAGTGCGATTTACGGAGGTACGGAAACCAAAAACGAAAGCCAGAGGCACCCGTGATTCATGCTGCTATGTGTTAGGCGGCCCGACTCTTCGTCCAATAGGGAATCTGTTGCTTTACTCCAATAATGGATACTGTACTGTACCTGTGCCCCGCGTACAGTACATAGACACGCTACTTCGTCCCCTCACAAAAAATTGACTACCATTTTCATACTCACACTCAACTGAGAATCTACTTCTATGTCAACATGCCTCCACTTTCTTCGTTCCCGCCCCTTCTGTTCCTAATCCTAAACGACTTCAACTTCAAAGTAGTTGTGTTGATGTGGTTAACAACGAGTTGTGCCACTTCGCAGAAAAAAGCCAGGGATGCAAAATAAAGTGGAATGTTGGAATCATTCAGCGGTATACGATACCGAGGGATCTAACATCACACTGTGATATTGTTTAGCAAGAATACATCCAACAGAATAGACGGTGTGTCCGTACATTCTGCATAACACAGAACTAAAAAAGACTAACAACGTTCTTGCATGTCCTGCCGGAACTTCTCAATCCGGAAGGCCACCAAAGCTGATATACTCTTGACTTCAGCGCAAACCTTTCTCTCATGGCTCAGCAAACACATAAAAGACAGGATTCCCGTCACATTTTAGTGAAATCCAACCCTCCTGAGCAACACTTTTGTGAGTGCAATCATCCTGCATACCAATTTTCGTTCTTAATTTACGTCTCTAGGCTGTATCTGTTGACTACTTTTGAACTTTTAGTTAAATCTCAAGCGTACTGAGATTAGGCATTCACATGGGGCAGTATATTACTACTGTATGCCTGTTGGCCAACCCTTGCTACGAATTATAGCTGATGGTCCTTCTAGCTCACCAATCATATCAGTCCAGTCATTTCCACCGTCATCCTCTACCCTGTTCTTGCTTTCATCACCACCGCGAGTCTCATCTACTCCAGTATCACAATCGAAAGATCAATATCACTTGAAGATGGAAACAAAACAGAATTGGCAACTTACCATGTTGTTTTTGGCAAAGGCTCTCTTGCCTTCATTGTTGGGGAGTATCATGTGCGACGCCGCATCGACCAGGCTCCTCCGTCGTGAAGTGGTTGAGCAAGCCTCAGGACTTGAGACGCGCAAGAATTGTAACGGTGCAGGGAATTTTGTCGTATACGAAACCGGAAATGGGGGTGGAGGTAACGCTATGGTCTGTGTAAATGGCTACGTGGTTGCCGGCTGTGCCGTTCTCTTAGCCACACAAAATCAGCTTTCGGCGTTTGCCACTCGCATTGCAGATTGGATCACGGGCAAAGTCACAGACGCCTCAAGTGCTGGACCCCAGGTTCGCGAACTTCATCCAATCAGCTGACACGATATTTACAATCACACCAAGTCATCCGCACGTATCTCGGTTAAGGTCAACGATGTGCCTGCCCTGCGAGCCGACACAAACTTCGCCGTTTCCGAAGGATAGATTCCTCAGAGTGTGCTACAATCGGAACCTCAGCCAGGTCGGTTGTTTCACTTGCGGTGGGTACAACAACTGACAGGGACAGGTTGGGATTTCTGCCTTTTCAAGTGACTGTTGACCTTCTTTGAATCTTTGTACCTCATGCCAAGCTGATTATTAGTTCATCGGCTCGCTCTACTTATACTCTTCATGTCTTCTCCTTTATTTGTAGACTGGATTGATCACCCAGATTTTCTATATTGATTGCTTGCTTATCCATCCGTGGGGAACAGGCCTAACTTCCCATGAAGCAGTTTTGTTGCATCTCCCATAGTCCAATATAAAATTAACTATTAAAGAATTGTCCTGCCACTTTCTTGAGCGGAAACTGCAATATTGCGCAAGAGTTCCACAAAGCAAAGTCATATGTGACAAGTTGGGAGGTGAAGAATTCGCACCCTTCCGGGCTGGAGCTTCAAGTCGTTCGATTGAAGAATACCTCACTCGGCAGAGTATCAAGACATGAGGGCGATTTTCTCATATGCACGCTATTATTGCCTCGAGAAGTGTCTCCAGACGATCCTTGGCGATGCGAGTCGTTACTATTCATTCCAAAGTTGAATTAGGCCGTGCTAATAACTTGATGACAGGTTTTTCAAGAGCTGGTTATGGATAACTAAAATTTACCGCCAAAGATGCCTTTACACTTCTCATCTTTGTTTACATCGTAGCGAGGAGAAGAGGAGTCGGCAAGCGGGTACACTTCTGCCCGAGCCGAGGAAACCCCGGCGGCAGGTGGCCATCCATATGAGCTTGTCTGTGACGAAGGCAATCCGATAGCAGTTTCAAGAACAAAGACGACTCTCCTCCCTCCGCAACCTCACAACTTCCCACGCACATACACGCACGCCGAACCAGCCAAGGAAACCGCAATCATGAAGATCCACTACATTGGCGTAAAGTTCCCTGTCCGACCTCTGCGCCGGAGCCCTCACTGACTTGACCGCCTGGTGATTGCAGATAATCAAGAACGAGAGCAAGCCTTCCCACGAGCTGTGCGCCGAGAAGGATTTGTCCGCATATTCGCGCTTCACTCGTAATAAGTAAGGAATGGTGATTCTGGCCTGCAGGAGATATCTGGGTTGGATTTTGAAGGACAGGGCTGATTCGTGGATGCAGTTATGGCGAATTCATGACGCTTTTCAGCAAGACAGTCGCGGAGCGGACTCGGCCTGGACAACGGCAGGATGTGGAAGAACAAGGTACGGTTTTGCAATATCCGAATTAATATAATACGAGAAAGGCAGGGAGGGGAGGAGAGAAAGGGTGAGAGGACGGAAAGCTGATGGGAGTTTCATAGACTACACATTCCACGCCTACGGCCGCACCGAGGGCATCGCAGGCATCATCATCTCAGACCACACGTACCCCGCACTGGTCGCACATCAGCTCCTCTCGAAAGTCGTCGACGAGTTCCTAGCTAAACACCCACGCTCCTCCTGGGCGAATTCGACCCCGACGCTGGCCTTCCCTGAGCTGAAGGATTACATTGTTAAGTACCAGGATCCGGCGCAGGCGGACAGCATCATGAAGATCCAGAAGGAGCTTGACGAGACGAAGATTGTGCTGCATAAGACTATTGAGAGTGTGTTGCAGAGAGGCGAGAAGATCGATGATCTGGTCGCGAAGAGTGATGGGTTGAGTGCGCAGAGCAAGATGTTTTACAGTAAGTGGCCCTGCCGTACTTCTATCATGCTTCCAGCCTGCTCTTTGAACACGCCAGTTGGCAAAATAGATAATGCTCTATATAAATATTGGGCAATGGCTAATGAATGGAACTCATAGCGCAAGCGAAGAAGCAGAACTCCTGTTGCATGATCATGTAGATTGGCGTTGGAAGTCTATGGTTTAAGGGCGGCGTTTTTCATGCCTCTGATGGGCTGGTTCAGCATAGCAGTTGGCAGGTTCGTGCAGATTGTACATGGGTCTCTTTTTTTCTTCGCTTTATTTCAATATCAGCTCGGTGACGTTTCGGGACATGGAAATACGCTTGAGCTTTGAATATAACACAGGCGTTGTGAAAAGTAAGATCTGGTTATGTGAGAGTGCAGGACCGACATGTTGTATGGTTCGTCAAGCTGGGGGACACATGATAGGTTACGAAAAGTAAATCTTGTCAGAAGTCATGATATCCATTGCCCAAATCCAACCCTCTAACTCCTGATGCTAATGCAGACCATGCATTCCCATGCCATACCATGCCATGCCAAAATGCTAGCGATTACCACCCATCATTCATGCAAATGACCCAAACAAATGAACCTAAACAATTGCTCGCCCGCTGATCCAAACAGTCAAACTCCAGGGTATCCAGCAACCAAACATAACCAATCCAACATGCTTCCTTCCTCCTAGCAACACTTCCTCCTAGTCTGAACCTGGCCCTGAGCCTCCCCGGCAGCCCTATCCCCATCCTCGACATAACTCTCAACCGGCACGCCAAACCAACTCCTTCTATCTCTCCCCACTCGGAAACTACCCCCAGGTCTCATCCCATCAAAATATCCCCCCTCATTCCCCATCCCCTCAATCCCAGGCGTCAAACCAGGCGTATTCGACGCACTCAGCACGCTCTCCTGTGTCTTCCTATTCTGCTCAACCAGCTTCCTCGTAATAACACGAAACACCTCCTCGACGCCCTCCCCACTCTCAGCACTGACTTCATGGCAGCAATCCCAGCCCACCTCCTGGCCCCAGAACCCACTACTGCGTTTACTACTCGGGCTCCTTGCACCATCTACCCCAAAGATAGCTCCTCCCCCTCCTCCTCCTTGTCCAAGGAATCCGCGATATGCACTCCCGCTGCCCGCTTGGTCGAGCACGGCCGCGCCGCCTGGTGTTGCTGTGGCGGGCGGCGTGGAGCTCATTCCTGGCGCGAGGTTCTCTGCTACGTAGGCGATGCAGCGTTCGAAGGGGACGTGGCGCTGTGAAGGGTCGCGGGCGACGAGGTCAGCTTTTGTGCCTACGACGTGCAGGATTATGTCTGGGGGTAGGTTGCGGCGGAGTTCGGTGAGCCAGACGCCCATTTCTTCGAAGGAGGTTGGGTCTGTGATGCTGTAGCAGAGGATACAGGCGTTTGCGCCGCGGTAGTAGAGGCGGGAGATGGATCTGTAGGAGATATGGTGGTTAGTTTTTTGAGAGGGATGTTGTGGTGTGAAGAGAGGGGAGGGGAAGCGTATTTTGGGGGGGCTGCTGGAAGTGTTCGTGCCTTGCAGAGTTGCAGAGCGATTGACTTTCAGGGAAAGTTAAAACGTGTGTAAGATGGACATACCGAAATCTTTCCTGGCCAGCTGTATCCCAGATCTGTAGCCGTACAACAGTATCACTCTCATCGTCAACGACACGTTTTGTGAGGAAACTCGCACCGACTGTGGACGTCGTGCTCGCGGGTGAGAATTGGTTCTTCACATATCTACAATAGGTCAATATCAGCTGCCCGCCTTCCGAGAACAACAAATAGAATAATAGAAGATATATAACTTACCTGTGAACCAAAGACGTCTTTCCAACTCCTTGCGAGCCCAGCACCACAATCTTCGCCTCGAGGGATTGTGCCATGCTTCTCAGTAATCGGATGGGATTGGATGTCTCTCGTCTCGTATCCAAGATAATCCTCGTGTCGCCGTAACCTCGGCGGAGTCTTCACCCGCTTGCCTTGCCTCGCGACAAAGTAGATCCACGAGATAGAGAGATACCTCGTGGGATAATGCGTGAGAGTACGGTACTGTAAGTGTACAATCGAAAAGGAATCCGAGTGCGAGACAAATGTCGTAACTGTGCGCCACCTTATTTCTCGGTGAGGGGTGTTTTTCAGCAGCCTTTTGCCTGTCCGTCTGCTTGCCGACTCGGTCTCACAACGAACTTCCTGCTTTGAAAATGTCTCATATCGTGCGCCTCATTCTATGCATATGCAGCAAACAGCCTTCTTCTCTCGCCTTCCTATTTCTGTGTGTTCGTTTTGCGGCGTTCGGTTCTCGTATCCGTGAGAGAAGAGTTGTTGCTGAGAAGGGAGTTTTCCTTTGTGGTATGAAAGGCGTGACGTGTAGAATGAAGGATGAAATGGGAGGGGAAAAGTAAACAAAACACGCACACGCTTCGCATGAACAATAATATTGTGGTAATGGCGGGATGTGGAGATTCGAGGTTTAATCGAAATTAAAAACCACCGGGATAGGACGACGCTGGGTATGACCGCATAACTCGGCTGAAGGTGGCTGGGGTCAGGACGAGGCTGTGGGTTATCTATCACGTGGAGAGGGGGAATGATGTTTATCGTTTTGTAGGGAGTGAAGATGAGGGATTTGAATGGTGGAGGATGTGGTGAGATGTGGTGAGAAGTCTGGTGATCGTTGTTCGAGTCAGTTTGGAAACTTCTTTGGGACGTGGAGTGAGTCTGAGGAGAGTGGTGCTGGGATGATAGGCTCAGCCTGGGATGAGAAAGGTGGGGTGAGGGAATATCCTGGGATGAATGAGCAGATCGAGAGATCAGGATATGGAATGTGGCAGAAGTAAAGATCACGAAAATGACAAAATATCAACGTGTATATAAGTGTAGATTATGTACAGGTCAGTCCTAGAATGGACCGGGTATAATTCTCATATGCATCTACAACTTGGCCTTTGCCTTGGGACTTATCAATGGATCGTAAATAGAGAGACCCTGGAGAATTAGTTAGCAGAACAAACGAACCACAATTATGGAGAGAACTTACCAAAGTATCCGACGGAACTCCAGTAGTGTGCATGCTCAACCCTCTAGTATCAACCAGCGTGGGATTCAGTTGATCGACACTCGAGCAGCCAATCAATCTCATATTCATCTCCATTTCGTCCTTCAGCAATTGCAAAGCACGATCAACACCAGGTTGTCCGTAAGCACTCATGGCGTACAGGAATGGTCTTCCAATACCGACACCCTTAGCACCAAGACACAATGCCTTGATGATATCCGTGCCTCTCCTCACACCACCATCAATGAAGATCTCAATACGGTTCTCCCAGCCACGCTCACGGAGTACTGGCATAACTTCAGCGAGAACTTCGATTCCAGAGCGAGCGAAATCAAGTTGACGACCTCCGTGGTTGGAGAGTACGACACCTTGGCAGCCGACCTCGATAGCTCGAATAACATCCTCGACGCGCTGGACACCCTTCAGGATGATTGGCATCTTGGTGATCGATTGGAACCATGGGATATCCTTCCAACTCAGGGAGGGGTCAATGAAGCTAGAGATAGCTCTTGCAGCACCCTGGGAATTGTCCGTCTTATCACCAGCCTGAACATTTGATCCGCTGTCTGTGAACTTCACTCTCATATCCTTCTCTCGGCGACCAAGTTGAGGAGCATCGACAGTAATGAAAAGACCTTTGCAGCCACGAGACTCGGCATGCTGCACGATCTTCTTGGTGATAGCTCGGTCTTTGTTGACGTACAGTTGCATCCATTGGACTTGGTCTCCTTCGGCGGCATCCATGATCTCATCGAATGAGCACGAAGCCAGAGTTGGGATCATTTGAACCACATTATGCTTCCTTGCTGCCCGTGTCAAGACGACCTCTCCTTCTGGGTTTCCCAGCTTCCCAAGAGCAGTAGCAGTAACGTAGACTGGGAGGTCGCATTTCGTGCCGAGCATAGTAGTAGAGAAATCGACCTTTTCAACATCAACCAGAATGCGAGGTCGAAACCAGATCTTGTGGAATGCCGTGTGGTTTTCTCTCATGGTCTAAAGAATCAGCAGGGTTCTAATCGGCCTGAAAAGAATGAACCTACAATTTCATCATCAGCGCCACTGGAATAGTAGGCCCAAGCAGTTTTCTTCATAACCTCTCGTGCCACGGCCTCGAAATCCATCAAGTTGTAGCATTGCTCCAGTACTGGCATACGGGCGATCCGATCCTGCCTCTCGACTTCCTCTCGTGATTCCTCCTTCTCTTCCTTCTCGACTGTCTTCATGTCTACCTCTCCCATGTGCTTCGATTTGTCCAGGTACTTGTCGAGGGTGTCGGGGGGATGGATTGGCTCGAACTCTTCAGTAGCATCTTTGCCCTGTTCGCAGTCAGTACTCTGCTTGCTTAATCAGTCTGATAGACTCACGGCATATTTGAGAATGATCTTGGGTCCGCCTGGATGTTCTGTGGTCGCAGTTAGCTCGATCCGTCCAGTGTTTCTGTAAGTGGGAGGCTTGCGTACCAGGAAGAAACTCCGTAACATCGTATGCTTTGCCCTGTACAGATATCAGCGACTGCCGTGCCCAGGGCGATTACTGAACATACATGGACAATAACCCAACACGACTCTCTCGAGTTGTGCTTTGCGATTTCTTCGCCGGTGAGAGGCATGATTGCGATATTTGGACCGAGGTAAGATAAGATAGAAGAAAGGTGGTACGACGATGGAAAAGAAGAATTGGAAAGAGAAGGGAGAGGAAATATAATGGGGACAAGGAGATCTAAAAGTGCCGATCTAGGCGAATGGTGCAACTGTTATTTAAGATCTTTTTAGCTGCGGAAATCCAGCGCGGCTGGGGGATTTCATGACGACTCCATTCCGAGCTCGAAAAGTCGGGGAGGGCTCGGCAACTCGGTGGAAAGGGAGCGAGCGCGGTCAATGCTGTGTCAACAAAACAACATGGAAGGTTTTTTTTAATGCACATCTTTTTCAATCCCTGGTTGAGGCTTGCCTGAGAGAGAGGCTGAAATAGATAACATTCTTGGTCTCAAACATCTTCAAAGTCCCTTGACTATCCGTGTTGAAGGAAAGGAAGGAAAGGAAAGTCGCGGAGAAGTTCGGGAATGCGGGGAGAGCTGGGGTGCCAAGAGTTTACTGCGATCCCGCAGGCCAATGACATTTTCTCGATTTGAAGCTCTCGATGAATGACTAAGGGCCCTCTTCTCAATTCCCATTAGGTATTCTTGCTATTAACATACCTAAGATATACAATACTTGTATGTATCAAGTGTTGACACATTGACTTGAAATTTTTACAGCCGTCTTTTTTTCCCTTTCCTTTTTCTCTTGATTCCGTACTTTCCGGCGACAAAACTGTCTGAACACAGCAGCCCGATTTTATCACGCCCTGGCACATTCAAATCCATTCCGTGAATTTCTAAGATCATTGTGTCGTTTTGACTCTGCCACCATTTTTGAATCCTCCTTAGCTCTCTTGTGGTGGTGGCAATGTCCCAGACTTTATCTGGATCCTTCTACTCGTAAGGGACAAGATGGGAGGGTACTTCCGAAATGTGTATTCAATCTACCGCCTCCTTCGTACTCTATTCAAACGACGCAAGTCTCAGATCACTGTTCGGCGAGTCTTAATTCAGATTCAAAATGATGTTTGAATTAGAAGTGTAAAGCTTCTAGGCATCATGTTCATTTTTGCAATTGTTTTGCACATCGTCACTAAACAAAACAGACATTATGTTAGCATACATGCTCAGCTCCTAAGTACGGCATGCAACATTGAGTCCCTCGCCAGGATCGAGTCAAAGCAGCTTATCAGAGACGAAATATATTGTTCTCATAGTCAACCAACACTGTGTTTCGCGGCCTCAGCAAACGAACTTCGTGGGGTGTTTTTTTCTCCTCGCCTACAGTTTAGCCGAGAGCCACTGTTTTTGTTTACATTGCCAAACCCCCTCAAAAATAAAACAAAAAATTCAAAAACAAGCCGCCGGGAACTTAAAAAAAAAAAAAAAGAGCAACATAGGAAAAAACAACAAAACAAACTTCCACCGGCTGGTGGGAGAACAAACCCTTCGAGATAGGTTATGCTTTTTGTGTCGAGTCGGATTGTCGGGTTGTTTGTCGCGTTTCCAGCAAGTGTCTATTATAGTGTTAATCTTGCGGTTCTTTTGGGTCGTTAGATTGGTGATTTCCGGGTTGTTTCCTTGCCGGTTGGCGGAATGAATTTGCTAATTTGGTTAGATATACTGAGAAAAAGTTTTGGAGCCGGAGTTTTCCCCCAGGGCGTGTTTTGGGATTCACCTTAGACTTCGCGCAATGGGAGGCGCACCGTGACTAGTGAATGATCGTGCTACGTATCTGCGCACATTGTTTGCACCAAATTGAGTGTGGCAGCGCCGCAGTACCTCTAGAAGCGTAGCAGTTTAAGGAGAGGACCTCACGATGGCTGAACCAGAACCAGAGGATATCTATATCTGGGCTTCAAAACAGGCATCTGGCAATTTAAGTAAGCCAATGGTTCAATGTAACGGAATATTTATAGAACACGCCCAATCAGGAAGCTCTCACTGGGTCCAAAGTAATGACCAAGCGGGATGGTAGCCAAACCCTTTGAGGTTCTCAGAAGGTTGCCATTCCCATCCGCATCTTGATCTCCTGAATCCACGTAGTATGAAGCGCCAAATCTATACAGAAAGGCCATGGCTATCTAGTCGCGTTGGAAGGTCAAACCTCTTCCAGTATTCCAGCGTTCTCGCGGATGTACATTGACTGCACTGCCATTCACCCACCCAAATCGAATCCTAATCCCCCTCTCTAAATAATTCGTATGCTCTGGGAGCCTTGAGTTTAGATATTTAAAGTCAGAAGTCTATCCAATCTCTTTTGGAAGGCTTCTTTCCTGGAAACTGATGGCATGGAGTCAAGATTAATCAGCATTCTTTTTCTCCGGAACATCTCTCTTCCATTTGAAGCGTACACTCCGCTGCTAGAGTAATCTTTCCTTCTCTTTTCAGAACGTCCCTTCCGTCCAATGCAAGAAATTGTTAACATCCTTTGCTAACAAATAAAGCGGCACAATAATTGGCGTAGTAATCCAGTACCTAGATAAATGGAAGAGAACTTGGGACTCGACTGGTGACCCAAGAAGCCACTTCTCGACCTATTTAAATCTTCTTTTTCATTATCCGAGAAAAGAACTACGCTTAAACAACTTCTTAAAATGTTCTGCTGTGCATTCTTGCGTTGACGTAAAACACCTCGCGTAGGGATTCGACGTTCCCTCCCTAAAAGGGGTCGGCAAATGCTTACCAAGAACCGTACGACCTCGCAACTCTCTGGGCCTTAGGGATTAATCACCCGGAGGTCACCATTGCTAAATATGCCGAGATGATGCTAGACGATGCCGAATGGGCTGACGTCAATCTGGTCGAGCGATCCATCTCAAGGCCAACTTTGCAGACGATCTGACGGTTCCTGTTAAACAACGACCCTGCCCGGGAGGTGTTTTACCACGACGATTGAAATGGCGACCCGGTATGAAACTTTACACCCTTTAATTGGCTGATTCCGGAGCAAGACGCTGATAAAAGGCAATCATTTAGGATGTTGAGCTCATCCGTAGAAGTTTGACAGAAAGAGCCGAACAGCTGCCACGCAGGCTTTGGGGCTCTTGAAGAGGTTCAATCTCATTAGCTGTATTCAACATCATGATGCCCAGCACCGTCGACCATCAGAAGACGATGTTCGATGCCGATAGTATGGAGGATATCGGGGGCGAGGACGAGGATACGTTGAACGATCGAGAGATTCGATGTGTGACTTTCCCAGGCATTGTGAAGGCTAGAGATGAGAATAGGGAGAGTCGCCATTTGAGGAACGTGGTGGCTAAGATTAGAGTGCTTTGCGCACCTGATTGAAACTTGAAAGGGAAAGCCTGAAAGGGGTGGTTAGTGATATCTTAGAAGAGGAACATTATACCCACGACATGAAATGAGAAGTCAGATCTAGAAGAGGTCTGATTGGAGTGACGAGACGGCTTCGTCATCTATATTCCTAATATTAAATAGATCTTGAAGATCGCTATGATGCTGAGTAGGATATTCTGCCGAAACAGAATAGTTACGTGCAGCCTCTACAGTCATATAAAGTATGCGCCATGATATTTGTCCCGATCTCAACTTACAAGTAACGATGCAACCCGTCACGAACGAGCTACCATCCCCGCCATCTGCAAAATTCGTGGACGGCCAGTTATATGAAGTTCTTGATGCAGCTCGGGAAGCGGTGTGCAGAATAGCTAGACTGGCTGTCTTGTTTGCTTTCTTGTGATATCTGGTTGCCTCGTTGCCTCGCGTCTCTGGAGCTGCCAGTGACAATGGAGTCCGGGTAGCTGCAGGGATGCTACTATCCTGAGCATGAATTCCACGTATGTTGTGCAGTACGTAGTTCCAGATATTACTCAAATCTCCACGCCAATTCTTGCCTCGCGCCCTCCCTCGAAGGATGAGGGATCCGTGTTTCATTGCACCGAACGAATGTCGTGGGCAGAAACTTCCTAGTGTGGTGCCGAGGGTTGTACTGCCGCCTCAACGGTGGCTTTAGATTTCTGGACCCCGCTTTCCCAAAAAGCTCCATGCTGGTTGCCCAACTGCAGCACATCGGCTTCTACCACCTCCTTCGGGCGTTAAGATGTCATCATGGGGAATTGAAGGAATGCGAACTTCGACCAGCTGCCGATTTCGCACCATAATTATTCAGATGACCATGAGCTTCTCGGCTTAATTCCGCCCTGTGTGAAGTGTCTATCCGAGATTATGTTACACCACAACAGACTCAGGTATATATGCTTTCAACTCTCTCTATCTCTCTCTCAAACACGAAAAAAGAGAGAAAAGAGAAAAAAAAAAAAAAAAAAAAAAAAAAAAAAAAAAAAACTAAAACAAAAAAAAAAAAAAAAAAACAAAAAAAAACAAAAAAAAAAAAAAAAAAAAAAAAAATAAAAAAAAAAGAAAAGAAAAACAAAAAAACAACCCAAAAAAAAAAAAAAAACAGAAAAAAAAAAAAAAAAAAAAAAAAAAAACCCAACCCAACCAAAAAAAAAAAAAAAAAAGAAAAAGAAAAAAAAAAAAAAAAAAAAAAACAAGAAAAAAAAAAAAAAAAAAAAAAAAAGAAAAAAAAAAAAAAAAAAAAAAAAAAAAAAAAAAAAAAAAAAAAAAAAAAAAAAAAAAAAAAAAAAAAAAAAAAAAAAAAAAAAAAAAAAAAAAAAGACACCCCCCCCCCCCCCCCCCACAACCCCCCCAACCCCCTCCCCCCACCCCCCCCCCCCCCCCCCCCACCCCCCCCCACCCCCCCCCCCCCCCCCCCCCCCCCCCCCCCCCCCCCACCCCCCCCCCCCCCCCCCCCCCCCCTCTCAATCAACATCATTTCCCTTTAGCAAAACATTTACTACTCTACATGACATATAGTGTCAAATGGGTACAATGTGGCTAGGCGTGGCAGCTTCCCTGCAACGATCCTTTTGCTGTTGGGACTTTGCAATTTCAAACAACGGCTGCTGGGCCTCTGGGCGATCTCCTCTGTTCACATTCGGTCCTCGCGCCCACGCTAGAGCATGGCTCCTATGCAACGGGCAGGGTTCAACAGGAGGTGTCAGACTTCTGTGAGGTTGACAAATCAGCCAAGTGTGAGTCAATCGAACCAGTATATAAAACTCCCATGTGTGCCCACCTACCTCCACAGCTCAACCCACCCGGTCCTCCGAACTCTTTTCAGTTATCCTTTGCATCGCATTGATATAAAGATCCACCCACCCAGACGTCTCGCCTCCTTCTAGAAGGCGCCGCTCAGAGCGTCGATGCCTCGGTTCTGGGAAAGGTTTTGGTAAGAGCTAGCACCGTCTCTCAAAATGTTCACCTCATTCTCTGATAAATCCTGGAGCCACTGCTGTTCCATTCCCCCAGCAATTGCAACTCGAAGCTAATTCTTTTCTCCAGACCACCACGGGACGGATGACCAGACGCTGCAAACACAGCTGCGCTTTCCAGGCATCGGACTACTTCGAATGGCAGTCCTTTGTCACGGGATGAGATGGCAAGCTCCTCGCCGAACCTCAGTGCTCGTCCCGCTTTTCTCGACGGTGCCCGATATTCTGCCTTAGGCTTGGTAAGGCTCTGATCCCCATCGGCTAGTCGGCTCTCACCTCGTCCGTCGCCGACGGAGCAAGCGGCCGCCCAACCATCCAAGTTCAGTCACAAGCTGAGTCTTCCGCCTCCGCCACAACCCACTACCCCTGGACACATGGCCGCTAAAGGAGGGCGTGTGCATGAAAGCTCATGCATTGGGGCGTGTGCATGGCAAGGCTCACCGAGGGGCGTATGCATGAAAGCTCTTGTGTCGGGGCTTGTGCATCTTCACCGCCAAAGAGCGAGCAATGAAATCTCTCCTCAGAAGCGTCGCGTCATTGCTTGACGCCCGGCCGAGTCGCTTCTGTTCCTTCCCTTTCCAGGCAAGTGATGTCTTTCATTCGATTTTGTGTAATACGATGCTGTGTAATCCGACCGTCTGCAGTTTTAGTCAGCGACAAGGCACTTCGAGGCGTCAGGCTTCAACTCAGGCCCTACCAGAATGATTGGATCTCGCCATTCATTCGCCATTCATTCGCCATTCGCCATGGCTCTCACCCAATGAGCCAGTTGCCAGCAGCGCCGGCTTACAAGCTTCGGGGTATGATATTGGTCGGATTGGGAGACAGGATGGACAACGTTCAGTTAGCAGACATGCCTCACTGCAGAGGGCGCACAATCTGGAGAAGTAAAGTTTGGAGACAGAGAGCAGAGGGAAACGCCCCGTTGGCTGCTCAAAACTTGAGGACGGCGTCTTTGGTTTTGAGAAGAAATTGATAGCTTGCAAAGTCGGCAGCGAGTATATTCTCCTTGAACGCAGCGCAAATGGAGTACGAGCCGGACTTTGCGAGAAATCGCCAAAACGAGCTTTTCCATGCTGGAATCCCCGCAATCTCTCCTCCTGTTTTCCATCATCCTGGCCCTTATCGTTACAGCGTCGCACTTCCGGGATTTTTTGTCCCTGTTCCCTCCTACACCATGTATCCAAATGCTGCGGTCGAGCAGCTCGTGCCTAGCGAGTTCAGGGCCACACTCGCAAGCATGGGGGATGAAGATTTCGAGGCAGCATTTAGGTATTTTCAAGAACTGCCACTGAGCGCCAATTCCAATTCCCAGTTCGATTCCGCTCCTAGAGTCGAGGCCCCGCTCAATGTGACTCCTGAACAGCAAGACTGGTCATATGGGAATGCTGCTCATTACACCAACCCAGACGGGCTTCAGCATCCGCAAGCGGCCACTTTTGCTCATGCGTTGTCTGACAGTCACTCGCTCTATTCTGCCACCGAGCAGTAGGACTTGTACAATGAACCTGCTGCTTCTGGGAACAACCCAAACGACTTTGACTCCCCTTCGCAAAGCAGCACTGCTCAGGATCCTCTCCTGAACAGCTATGAGCAAGATACTATTGCCAGTATGCTGGATTTGGAAGGAATCTATTTCTTGGACTATGGTAGCTTCAATACAAATTACAGCCCTACATCATCTAACACGGAAAGGAGCCTCTCCGTGAACAACTTCTACCAACCCTCGAATACCGCCTACGGCACCTCTACCACTGTCCAAGATCTTTTGCCACATTCAAATCTCAGCCCCAAGACCTCCTTCTCCCTCACCACCTCATCTACGCCCCCCCATGATCACACTTCTCCGACACCATCTCCCACCAACGCTTCCTCTCCAAACGCAACCCGGCACTCCTGCGCACACTGCCCCGGAAACTTCGTGCGTCTAAGCGATCTAAAGCGCCACGCAATGATCCATTTCCCGGAACTGCATCGGAAGTACGATTGCTGGCAGCCTGACTGTGACAGGAACGGACGACGGGGATTTATAAGAAAGGATAAGTTGCGAGACCATCTTAGAGGTGTGCATGAATTGGAGGAGGATGAGCTCGGGATTTGAGGCTAGGGAATGGAGTTGATGGAATCGGGCAGGCGTTGCAAGACGTATCAATTCAGGGAGGAGATGGAAAATAGGTGTTCCGGCTATAAAATTCATGTCTCATGTCCATTGCTAACTTTCGTTTAATGTTTTGTCTCGCTGGAGTCAAACTTTTGTAGCACATCGCGCCAATGCCTAAGGGCTTTCTGGTACAATGAAAATTCTCCTGACTTCAGGAGTAACTGGATGAAAATGCCTGCCGACGACCGCTTCTATGAGCCGTGGTTTCATTCCCTACTTCCATTCTCTATTCAAGATCCACCACTTGCCTCCCTCAACCACACTCACTGAACCTTCTTCTCTTTCTCCCCCGCCACCTCCCTCCTCCAACTACCATACCCACCTCCACACCAAACCCCCACCGATAAATAAGGGGCCGAGGAGCTCGTGCGAAGATCTGTGTCGCGAGCGTGAGATGGGCGTGTAGGGAATATAGCATTTGACCGTTTTATGGTACCATCGAAATATAGAAATAGTAGCTTCCAATAACACAGCACTGCTTGATTTATTGATGCAACAACTATCCGCCCAAAAGTATCCTCCGCAAAACCACATCTTATTATAGCCAGCCTTGCTCCTCCCAGTGCCATCCATTAGGTCTTTAAAAAGGCTCTAGCTTTCTTTAGCGTCCTTAAAAAAAACATCTTATTTTTACTCCAAAAAAAAATTTAATAAAATTAATCACGTGTATACGACTTTCTTTTCTAGGATTACGTCGCATTAGGTAATTAAGAAAACCGTAATTAAGACGGAGGGGTACGCGCAAATTGATAAGGTGCGTAATATTTATTTTCCGAAAACCGACGCTGATTTCACCAAGTCGCAGTAATATTCGTCCGATCCATCCCTTTTGATCCACGACAGCACTAAAACCTGGCTTTACTTTGTGCTCGCTCCCATTAGAACTTCCTCAAGCCAACACCAAACATTAGAGGGTCTTCATCATGGATCGATACATATCCTACGTCACCAGATACCCTAGAACATTAGCTACCGCCCTCATCATCGGGTATCCGATAGCCAACGTAGTGTATCTCCACTGGTCTCTCTCTCGAACAATCCAACACGGCAAAGAATCCAAACGTCTCACATCCGCATTAAAAAAGACAATATCTTCCATTCCAGAAGAAGCGTTCTCGTCAGATCATGTCGTGGTCCACGATGTAAGTGACAACCCCAGAGACATGGAAATTTCACCACGGGTGCTCAGTGCTCACTCACATCTCATCCATCCAGTGGGCACAGCGATCGATACCAGCGTCTAAAGTGCCAGATCTGAGTTTAGATGAGCTGATTGTTCTATACCTCAAACACACCATGTCTCAATTCTCCCGCTTGCCTCAAGCCTACCTATTAAAGACGATGGCCGATCCAGAGGACCGGAAGACATTCGAGGCCGATTACATCTCTACTCTAGATTTCAAAGAGGGAGATCTGGTTCATGGTATTTATCGCGTGATAGCACGTAGTGATGGGAAAGTCGAGTTTGCGCTAAAGCCGTTGGGTGTTGTGAAGGGTAGTCGATTGGTTGTTGCGATTGAGAGGAAGGGCGATGAGCTTGTCTGTAGTAGTGAGACGGCCATGTGGAAGTATGCTGGTGAGAAGGGGTTGATGCCTTTGGAGAGAAGACTCATGAAGTGGATGCATGAGATTGCTTCGTGGGGTCTGTTGAGGTCTGGGACGAAGTATTTGATGGGCTTGAAGACGGAAAATCAGGTAATGTGACATTCAGCGGAGGACTGCGTTGTGGTTTTGCTAGCTTCTTGGGTGTCATTTTTCAAGTCGTGGAATGAAAATTCTAAGTCTGACGGAACTCTCATGGAAACAAGTGCCTTCCGAGTATTTGTAAGATAAATTCCATTAAGATGTAGAAATGGTCCTTTGGTCAATTTTCAATCAGTACCCAAAAACCAACAGCATAGTTTCGACGACCTAAAGTTAATCCCCTAACGTAAAAAATGATGGGTACTTTGACTTTAAGCAACTTGAACTCTGTGCACAAATCGATAAAACTCAGAAAAGTATGCAAGTCTTATTCAGTGGCTACTATTGAAGCTCTCGAAGCCCTTCTATCACAGAATTACATTCGTGCCGTTGCCGGGTGGGCCTGATTTGCGGGCAGCTGTAATGATCACTAGCACGCTGAGGTGACTTTGACACAATAAAATAGCTAGAGAGGCACTAAATAATAGCTAGTGATACTATATAATACAGAAGCTAATTACTAAGGAGGGAAGGTTATCTCTTCTTCACTTTACACGTATATATATAGGGAGTAAGCGCTAGGGCACGTGCTATTATAATATCTCCCCTCTTACGCACTTCTGTCCCTAGAAGTGAGAGTAAAAAAGTAACGATAGCCGGAGTTTCCCTAACGATTCGCTAGTAAGCTTAAACTTGTACGCTTAACTTAAAGGTGAATTCTAGGGAAAAAGTAATACAGGGTAAGTAAACGCTAGTAGCCGTTATTACTTAACTTTCCGTATATATTCTTCTTAACTCTCTTAACCTTTTAGATTAAATAATAACATTAATATAGCCAAAGGTAAGTTATATCCCCCTTCTTTAATTTAAAGATGTCTTGCCCCTAGTAAGGGTCTAACTAGCGATCTCAGTAACTCCTAGTAAGCGCAAGAAGGCTAGAGACTTTAGTTCTACCGGAGCTCTATTTTTATCGTTTACCTTAGTCAACGCCAGCGAGCCTTCAGGCAAACGTCAGCGGTCCGCCCGAGCCCTTAAAGATAACAGCAGAGGTAATAAAGTTAAGGAGAACGAGGATAGCGTCCGAATCGAGCGTTCCCTACTTAACAACTTCAAGGATACCCGCATTAAGTCAAGTAGACGTAATAAAATCAATTACCTCAATACCCGCGATGTCCCTTACTTACGTTATACTAATGAAATCTCGCAGTTTCTTAACCTTATATATTCTATTAGTATTACTTTAACTATTAAGAAATATGTCGATTGCTGCCGAAAGGCGAAGTCTTATAAGCCTATAAGTTAAATTTTCTTTTAGTCGGCGAGACACAAGTTAATAACCGGCGAAGTCTTAACGAGACTAAAGGAGTCCCTTACCCGACTAAAGAAAGCTGCCACCGGATTTTACAAGAATTAGATCTCTTAAGTTAACCTCGATACTACTTAAGCTGCGTTCGACCTCGATAAGCGCTATGGCACACACGTTAATAAAGTTATTAATACTAAAGCCTTAAAGTCTTTATAAAAGCTAGTAATCTCATTTATAAAAGAACTAAGCGCTAGCCTTTCGTCGGCTATTAACTAGTTATACTCCGGCGTATTAGTTGCCTTAAAGGAGGGTTTTATTACTTTAATAGATGTCAACGAGTGATTAATTATTAAAGTTACGGGACTTCGATTTATGAATATACCACAGTATTTACTAGTAAATTACTTATTAATCTCCGGCGAAGGATCTTTAATAAATTTACTCTATTACTCCTGAGTCTACGCCTAAGTCTAATAATAAAGTTCTAGTAACTAAAGCTACTATTATTATAAAGGCTAAGGGCCCTATTACTCCACGAAATAAACTTTAATTCTTTAATCTTTTGAGTTTCTTACTAAAGTTCTTTTAATAAGCGAATCTTCGGTAAAGTACTAGTACTTAGCTAGCGAGGGTAACTAGTAGAGGATTTATAGTATAACTAATTAATATAACTCTCTTTTCTTTTAGACACTACTATTTAAATTGTGACTTTAAATATACCCTTAAAACTACAAAACCTTATAAGTAAAAGTAAAAAGGTATATAACGTTAAAAAGTACAATACACTTATAATTATAAACCTCGTAGGAAAAAGCAAGAAGGTACGTAATATTATATTTTATTTAACGATTAGTCAGCGAAAGCCTAAAGAGTAGTTAAACTCTTATCTTAAGGACCTTATAAGGGGAAACAAGGAGCCTTAATTATCCCCTTTATTAACGCTTCGCTGCCCTTTCGGTAACGTTTTACATCTTTAGCGCATTAATCTCCCTTTAAAAGTTTATAAGGTTTTTCTCTAGTTCCTAAGAATTATGCGCTAGTCTTAGTCCTTCTTACTTAATAAAGTATTACTCTTCTCCTCGTCTCACTCGTCAGTTTAGGAGGGTCTTAATTAACTATATCTCTTCTCTATTCACGAGATTAAGTTAAATTACTTTTAGCAATTCGTTAGGCCTTTACTAATATAGCTTTAGTAAGGTGTGGTGCAGAAGTGGAGTAGAGCCTTGCGATTAACGTAGGGAGAATTGAAGTGGTTAATTGTTCTCTAGAATACATGAGGAAATCAGGGGAACACGTTGTTCTCCTGAAAGCGGTATAACGTGGCAGAAAACTATATCTAGCGTAGCGCGCAGCTAATCGAGCATTAGCCCGTGCCTATACGACACACCCCCTAGCCAAGTGACAATAGTAAGCCACTAGTATTATAGTTAGCTACGCTAAGCGAGGGCAAACACCAAACTGAATACTTAGGCCACAACTATTCCTGTACTATCAAATTAGGCAAACAACCGTTCTATTTGAAGTAGCGCATCCCCCACTTAATTCTTGATCTTACAACCTCTCCACAATACATACAAATCGACCTTTCGATCTACTAACTAATCAACCAATTAACAATCAATCAACCAATCAATAAATCAATCAATTAATACTATAGGTGTATCAAAGCGCTCTACCAAGGCCGTTAAGGCTGATCGTTTGGCTACTATTGTAAGTTATTAAGTTGATTTTTATTGAGTTAATCGTTGATTTTAGGGCTGTGTATTGATTTGAACATTACTAACTATAGTAGGCGAAGAAGAAGAAGGATGCCAAGAAGGCTCCAAAGGCTACTCCTGCTCCAAAGAGAGCTACTACGGCTACTCCTGTTACTCGTGCTCGTACTCCTCGTGTCAAGGGAGCTAAGCGTGCAGTTGTTTGTTTAGGTTACATCAATGGCGCCCTCCAAACCAAAAGCACTAGCGAGTGCTTTAATATTATTAGTCGGGGTGCTCGCTACTTTACGTGCGCCTCGGGCTACTCCTACAAGGTTGCTCCCGCTACTGCCCAGGCTCCTTTCCTAGTTTACTAGGCTACGCTCTTAAATAACGTAGGCGAGAAAGTAAATTCCTTAAGTTATTCTTTTCTAACGTGTGATTACTAACCTTTTTAGGAATTAGAGCGCCTAAGAGCTCCTGTTTTAGTAGCCCTCAAGGGTTAAGTTATTACTAGTAGAGCTGCCGGTGGAGTAACTGGCTCTACTAGTCGTGCTTTAGGTGCGGCCTCGGCTACTCTCTATGTCGATTCCTTCTCGGAGTCAGAGGGTAGTGAGGAGACTCCTTAAGGAGCAACTCCGGCTTCTCTTACTACTCCTACGGCTACTACTCCTACTACAGCTGTAGGTGGAGCTAGTAGAGCTACTGTTACGGCCGCTAGCATTAGTGCTGGTCTTGTTACTTTCCGGGCCCTAATAGCTAATAAGCCTCCTGGAGTTGCTCTCACGCCAGAGTAGGAAGCTCAAGCTGCTCGGGTTAAGGAGCTTATTAGGGTAATTACTAGTGCGTTAGGTGACTTAGTTCGGGAAGTCTTAGGCCTTCCAATTACATAGGTTACTCTCTTTTGTGTGAGGCGAAGCTTAGGAACCTCTAAACAACTAAGTGTCCCCTTGTAATTTACTTGCGTTACGTTACTTTTGCCATAGAAACGAACAACTGTTAAGAGTAATTAAATCTTCTAAATGCCGTGAATTTCACCCCCGAGCTCAGTTACTCTCTAAGTAAATAAAACAATAAGAGAATTTATAAAGGAATAACAAATACATAAGAAAATACCCTTATAATAAAGGAAAAAGTAAAGAACGTATATAAAGACTTACTTTAAAGCGAGGGCTCTATAGTGAGTTACTCTAGTTAAGCACAAACATTAACCAAGTTAATAAGAGTAACAAAATTCTCAAATTTCTGTCGAGAGAGGTTCTTTATAAGTCTATTAGTAGGCATATAACCCGTAGGCAAATATTCAACTGAAAAAGTGCCCTTTTAAAACTTCTAATATAACCACATATTTTAAATATCAACGTGGCGTAACTTAGTAGAAATACGCTGATTTTCCCTAACGATTAACTGTATCGTTTATTAATTGTCGCAGAAGATTCTCTAAATTTCCCCTAACTTAAGACGTAGCTCCCGAAAGAAACACTACAAAGCTATAATCTCCTTAGCCGTGCGCTTAACGCTTAAAAGCTCAGCCTATGTAGTCGAAGTAGTGACTATATCTTATAAGGCCGCTCTCCACAAGATTAAACCTCTAAAAAGTATTATAATATAACTATTAGAAGAGCGCCTAGTATCGAGATCGTCTATAGATGAAACATCTGAAGCTATAATGAGCTAAGAGTTACGTAACTTGTAACTGTAAGTGATCGCCAAAAATCAGGTTTCGAAGAGGTAACGAATAGTCCAATTAACTGCCGCAAGGTGTTCTAAAGAGAGGTTAGTTAAGAAGTGAGAAAGTCTTAAAGTTGTAAACGTAACGTCTACGTGTAATATAATTGCCGTGTAAAGTACTAAGCTAATCTTCTCTTAATACTCCTTGATTTAAGCTAGGGTTACTTGCCCTTAATTCTTTAGTAGCTTAACTTAAGGTAGTAAAGTACTTAGGCAATTTCTATCTACTAAGTTAAATTATAGAGTAACCTTTTAGATATAAGTGTCGTGTACTAGAGAAATAGTCTTTACTTGACGATCTTTAATAACACGAACACTTAAAAACTACTCTGTCGGTTCTCCTCTAGTGAGCTTGTATGCCGTATTTAAGCCGTCGATAATAAGTTGAGCGTCTCTAAGGGCTAAAGCGTAGTATAACACTTGAATATCGTCAACATAAAAGAAGCGTAGTATTTGGCGAAGGAGTCCTTGGTGCTGGTAGTGCTCCTGGAGCATCTGATCTCCCTCTAAGTGTAGCGTATAATCTAATTGTCTTGTTTCTTTTAGTAGTCATAAGAGACTCTTCATTAAGCGCCGATAACTAATTGACGTATTGAAGTAACGTGTACTTATAAACAACTCCGAGAGTATTATCTCTGAGGACCTCAGATAGTCGTTCGCGAGCTTATTTAAGTGCGAGCTTCTCTTGTACTGCCTTAATAAAGTTGATGATCGCCAAGGGGCCCTTAACGTCCGGAATGTCGTATAATAGAGCATCTTAGTAGGCTAATTGCCACTCTTGAATCTACACCTTAGGATTAACTCGTCTTGTTTTGACGATTTCGAGCTTCTCTTTATATTTAGCTTGAGCTTTAGTGATGTTACTTGTTTCCGAAGGAGCATAGTCTCTCTTTAATACCTTAAGGAGTATTTGTAGAGTCTAAGATCGTGGGTCGTTCGATTCGTCCGTCATCTTGTCAGGTTGCTCTTTTGCTCTCTGTTTCTCCTTAATCTCGCACTCCCGAATAGCACTCTAGTAGATCGAAGGATCAACTGTCTCTTAAATCTACTTATATGCTACCTTATAGGCCTGAGCCTTTTCTGACTATTATGCGTGTTTCACAGTATACTCCCTTATTAGGGTAGTATATATTAGAGTAACTATAATAACGTTAGACAGTGTAAGAGGTGTTACACTTAGTTTAAGTCCCTTAAGTTCGGGTGCTCGTTGGTCTCTATCTCACTTTGCTTGCTCCCTGAAGTTGAAATCGAGAGCCTCCTTGTCCTATTGTGCCTTCACTTAGTCGATCGTTTATGCTTGAGGCTCGTTTTCGAGGATATTTGGAGCGACCGGTAATTCTAGATTAACTGACGTCTATACTTTATAGAAGATATAAAAGGATTTAAAGGCTTAGTACTATAGAGTCTAAGTTTGCCTGTCGTAGTTAAGCGGCGTTCGATTATTAGAGGAGGAGACTAAAATTGAGTCTGCCATAGCGAAGAGAGGGCTGCTCTCTCGAGGGTTCGATGGATTTGTTGAAGAAGAGAAGAGAATATCGAGTACGGGTACTCGATTTACCCTTTTCTAGAGAGGTTAAAGGGGAAAATGGCGGTGTGAACTACACTTATTAATAGGTAGAAACTCCGACGTTGTTCGTCACTTACTAATCCTACGTTGACAGCTTTACCTAAATCTGTAAAGCACAGAAGGAAGAATACTAACTTAATAGCTTCGTCACGGGGCTCATAACTATAGTACAGAAGTGGAGTAGAGCCTTGCGATTAACGTAGGGAGAATTGAAGTGGTTAATTGTTCTCTAGAATACATGAGGAAATCAGGGGAACACGTTGTTCTCCTGAAAGCGGTATAACGTGGCAGAAACCATATCCAGCGTAGCGCGCAGCTAACCGAGCATCAGCCCGTGCCTGTACGACATAAGGATATATAGAAGACATCGTGTAGTCTACTGTACTTAGGAGGTAACTTTAGCTTATACGCTTACTTTTTAATCCTTTTAGTAATCTTAAATAGTCTTAAGAATTAGTAGTCTAGCTTCTTATTAAAACGAACCGTCTTAATATTCTTCGTTAAAAGTAAAACCTATTATTTAACCTTAAACTTTACAAGGCGGTGGTTCTTATTATACTACTTCGCCTAGTTCTCTTTAATCTTTCGCTAGTTACTTTTTAACTCTTAGCGTTTCTTAATAACTTCTTTTACTCGTTCTCTAGTAATTAATATCTCCCCTCTTGTGAAATTGTCCTTAATACCTTAGTAAGAGTCTAATAATATACTGTACTTAGCCTCATTTAGAGACATTCTAATTAACTTATAGTAAGTATTTATATATACGAACTTTACTAAAGGTAAGAGATTTACTTAATCGTCTTATAAGTAATAAACGTAATACTTTAGCTATACTTCTAAGGCTTAATTTTACCGTTCGGTTTGGCCATTTATTTACGAGTAAAACGCCGTCGAAAGACCTCTTATTATCTAGAGGTGGAAATATAACTCCTTCCAAAACCTCGAGGTAAATATAAAGCCTTTATTTGTGATAATTAATGCTGGTAACCTATAGTTCTTGAATTAGTAGTTAATAAAAAGACGGGCTAATTATAAAGTGTTAATAGTTTTTAAATAAGGAATATACTTAATATCTTTAGTGTATTTATTAATAATCACTAGTAAGTAGTCGGCGACTTTGTTAATAATATTACTCTTATAAGGTACTAAATCTGTAATAAAGTCTATTGAGATTAACTTAAATAGCTTACTTAGTTAACTAAGAGCTTACATTTTACTAACTTTCTTTGTACGCCTCGCCTTTGTCCTTTAACAAATATTATAACTCTTAACGTATACTTTAACGTCACTGAATATATTAAGCTAGTAATACTTCCGCTAAATAAGCTTTAGTGTCTTATTATAACTAAAATAGCCTGTAATTAGATTATTATAATAAATCTTTATAATTTCGGCACAAATAGTAAAGTCTTATAAAACGTAGGCTATTCGCCGGTGTCTTAGTAGTCTATTGTTATTAATACTCTAATTTATACCCCTAGTATCCTGTAATTAAGCACGCTTTTTTATAATTAAGGCGTCCCTTTACTATAGCTCTAAGAGTAACAAAAGAAGCGATTTTAATACAGTATTTACTGTTTCGGTTTTTATAACCTTTATTATAAAAAACCGTAATACAATATATTTATAATTATATTAGCTAGCGTTATACTTTTCTTTAGCGTTTCGTAAGAGGTTATTTAAACTTTAACTAAAGTTTTATAAACTTTTAAGCTATATAGGCACATACCGCTAATTAGGCGTAGAGGTCGCTGTTATAGCCTCAGTCGACAGCTCGTATATTAGGCTGTCGCTAGTAAGTTAAGAAACTTAAGTTAACCGGCACGATATATTATTACTTTCTCGCCAGATACTCACCGTCGTACTACTAATTATATTAGGGACGCGGATTAACTTATTCTAAATTATACTTCGCAATTTATTTTATAAAGTAAGGAGTATAATATTCTTTTTATTCTCCGCCGGCCTATAATCAAGCCTACGCGAAGGTCTATCTGCCGGGTTCTTTTTCTTTAGCTTATAAACTATCACAAAGTTATACTTAAATAACTCTAAGGCTTATTTAGCCTACCGCCGGCTTAATACTATAATACTTATAAAATAACGAAGATTATTATAATCTAATAATACCTTAATAAGGGCTATACTACCTTTTAAGTAGTGCTTCTAATAAATAAAGCACTTAATAATTATAAGAAGCTTATAATCGTGAACCTTATAGTTTAACTTTATATCTTTTAGCTTCTTATTAAAGAATGTAATTAAGTACTAAATAGGCTTTATTTAGTCACTCGCCGGTTAATCTTTAGGCTAAGACAAAATCCCCACAAGTACAAACCTAAAGGCGTCTGCCTTTAGCCTTATAAGCTTTTATAAGTTAAAGTATATAAGAAAAGGGGCTAATATAAATATATCCTTTAATACGTTAAAAGCCTCTTACTTAGTAGTTCCCTAGTAAAAGGTAAGAGTAAGTTGCCCTTTCTTTTTACTTTTTATTAAACTTATTAATAGCCGAGTAATTACTGAGAAACTTGTAATAAAGCGCTAATAAAAGTTAACGAACTTAATAAAGACTTAAACGTTTCTAATACTCTCGGGCTCTAGTTATTCTTTAATAGTATTTACCTGGCTTTATTTTATTAATACTCCAGCGGGGGATACGACATAACTTAAGAACTCTACACTCTTAGTACTAAATAAGTATTTCGACAGCTTAATAAAGAGATTTACCTGTCGTAACCTTTCGAGGACCTAGCGAATATAATCCACATACTGAGCCGGGTCTGCCGAGTACATAAGGATATCGTCAAAGTAGACGACATAAATAACGTTTATAAGTCCCGCCAGCGCGTCGTTAATATATACCTAAAACGTCGCTAGTATATTAGATAGCCTAAATAGTATAACTTAATACTCGTAATATCTATATTAAGTGCGAAAAGTAGTCTTTCACTTATCTCCCGCCTTAATTTTAATATAGTAGTATATATTCTATAAGTTTAAGTTAATAAAGACTTTCTTATCTCAAAGTTTATTTAGCGTTTTACTAATTAAAAGTAAGGGGTACTAGTCCTTAACTATGATCTTGTTTAAAGCTCGATAGTCGACATATAATTAGAGGCTACTATCTTTCTTTAGTATAAAGAGAATCAGGGCGCTAGTTAGGCTCTTACTTTTTCGTATTTATCCTTTTACTTTAGAAAATTTAAAGTATTCCCGGAGAACCTCTAGTTTTATTTTAGAGAGGTTATAAATAAGGGAGTATAATAGTCTCGTATTTAACTCTAAGTTAATAATATATTACCGACCCTTTAAAGGGGGTAATTAATTCCCCTTCTCCTTTAAGAAAACATCTTTAAACTCACGGTACTCTTAGGGGATAGTAAGTATATTATCAATATCTAATAGGCGTAATATATTTAAGTTAAGTATTATAGTATACGTAAGGAACTCTTTCTTTTAAATAAGTTAAGAGAATTTATACGACTTTATAATACTAAGATTATAAGTATTATTTAGTTAATATAAGTACCTTTACTATTTTATTTTAAAACTAATCTAAAAATTAATATCCTCTAACTAAAGCCACCTTAAAATCAGATTAATGCCCGGTATATTAATAACCCTTAGCCGGAGCACATTTAGCTTAGTTTGTCTAAGGGTATTAATAATCTTTACTTAAGTAAGCGCGGTGCCGTGGACAATACCTTCGTTCTTAAGTAATGTCTAAAATGTCTTCGGCCCTTCGCTAGTGAGTTATAAATCGCACTCTTTTATTATTAGTCTTAAGACAAAATTGTCTTCCGCTTTATTATTAATAAGGGCAATAAAGCTCTTTTACTCTCTACTCGCTAGTATCTTTAACTAGATTTCTATTCTCTTACTTGACGATCCTAGGGGAGACGTAAACGTAGCCGCGAGTCGGGCGTTCTTTTAGTTTTTATCTAGCGAGCCTTCGCTATTTACTTTAGGGCATTTATTAGCGTAATAGCCAAGCTCTTAACACTTGAAGCATTAAGTCTTTGACTTATTAAACCCTTAATATTTCCCTCGTATTAAGGTCTTATTAAGGTTGCCTCTTCTTAATCCGGATTAATTAGGGCGGGGACTCTCTTGCCTATTACCGGTCTTTCGCGGGGCTTTTTAGGAAGACTCTCCTTTCTTATCTTCTGGCTTCTTAAGTCTCTTATTACTACTGTTTCCCTTAGGCAAAGTATATACCTCTTAAAGGGCTACTACTAAAATAATATCCTCTCTTATTTATAGTTTATTAGCCTGCTTATTCTTAACGATTTTCTAGCGAATCTCTAGTCGAATCTTATTAAAGAGGATATTTCGTAATTAACGTTAAGTAAATAGCTCAAGTTATTCTTCCTTTCCCTCGAGATAATTGACAAATTCGAGGATAAGTTGGCTAAGTCTTTATTAAGTTGTCTTATAAGCGTAAGAGTTAGCTATTTGTCTTAAGACAGGGAGTAACTAGAGGTTCGCTAGAAACTCCTTATAAGACTCCTAAGTCATCGTATTAAGGGCATTAAGATTATACTTCTTAAACCTTTCTTAGGTATTCGCCGACTTTTTGTAAAGTAATGTCGCTACTTATTTAATCTTAACTATGTTAATAAGGAACCCTTTATTATCGTAATTAAAGACACGATTATAGGCTTATAAATATTCTGTTAACTCTCGCTAATTCTTCTCTTCGTATTTTAATAAAATTATATATTTCCCTTTCTCCCGGCGGAGAACCCGAGACTCTTCGGCGACTAGCGGGCGATCTTCTATAGTATTCGCACTGCCTTTAGGTCTTATTTACTAGAGTCGCTGTGCCCTTTCCCTCACGTTCGGGGAGTATTAATTAAAGTTATCGCTGTATATCCGGCGATATTTAATAATAAGGCTATCGAGGGCATCGTTCTTTTTCCCTAAGGGTCTTAATCTACTCTTATATCGCTTATAAATTAATAGCTGGCGTATCTTTAGACCTTCTCTAGTCTAGGGGAGGGGTTGCCTATAGTTTAGGGCCACCGGGCGCCGCGGATGAGGGTTCTTTAGCTTGAACTATCGTGTAATAGTCAAGCTAGTAGTAAGAGAAAAGTAATTAGAATATAATGATCACTAGTACGCTAAGGTGACTTTAATATAATAAAATAACTAGAGAAGCACTAAATAATAGCTAGTAATACTATATGATACAAAAGCTAATTACTAAGGAGGGAAGGTTATTTCTTCCTTACTCTGCACGCATATATACAGGGAGTAAGCGCTAGGGCACGTGCCATTACAGCAGCCTCTTTTCACAACCTGGGGTACTTTTTCAACTATAGCCTCCTTATCATGCTTTTGTTACTTCTAATACTTATTAAATAGTCTTATCCAATCTTTAAACCCTTATTACTATCTTAGTAACCGTCATCATCTTTATGGCTACTAAAGATCGTAAATTTCGACAAGGCTGCTATGCGGGATAGTACCTCGAATCGAAGTGACTAACGATATTTGGTCAGGGTAACGTCCTGCACTCTTCCCGTATTTTATGACGAACGGAATTGAAAACAAACTACTGCCTAAGATTTAAAGCTAAAGGCTCGAACTCCAAAGATTGGAGGTAAATTCAGAATCCTAGATTTCTGTTTCCATTGATCACTCTCCATTTCCTCCAGCTTCATTTCCAGCGACAAGAATAAATTATGCTTAATCGAAAGTGGCTTTGAATATCCTATGCCTATGGCTTCCAGAATTCCAGCCTGAGCGACTGGGCGGTCTTGCACGCTTCTAGTGATGTACGACGATGTTATTGCCGCGAGGCTGCCGCTTAGCTAAGTCCGTTAGCATCGACACGACGTCTTCTTTAATCTCACCTCGTACCTATGCTATGTTGACGGCTTATTAGGTACTGAGAATCCTTCCTCCCGCGATCCTCGAACCTAGTCGAATAATGCGTCTGCTGTAGTGCGACAACGATAGTAGCGTTAGCCTAAGCGAGTTCGTTGAGACATCATACCGAAGTGTGTGGTTCTTTTACACAAATGGGGAGCGGAGGAGGTCACTTTTAGGGATCTAACAACCTGCACGAGTAACTTTAAGGCTAGCTACGGTAAGATATAGCTTTACGGAGAACAGGCGAGGCGTAACGGTCTGCAATACTTTTAAGTAAACACCTACTATATCAATAAATTTAATACCGTCGAGTATCAATACGTGGTCAACTCAATGCTTCACTAGTACCGAGATGCAATCAAGTGCTATGTATATCTACCAGATGTTTCGTTACCACGCTAGGATTCCGCCAATAGGCTCAACGAGGCATGGGAATCGACATTTCGGAAAAGCGAATAGTTCATTCAGATGAGGCTGGACCCTACAAGGCTTATAGTGCCGGCATTAGTTGACTTCTTCTCCAAAAGGGGAAGCTACTAGGCAATAAGGCCTCCTTAGAGCAGGATATCTGTGAGGCGGTAGGAATTCCAGCCGCGGCCCTTCAAGGGAGCCTGTTATCAGCGCTGCTAAGCGAATTTCGTAGACAAAACATCGTGAAACAACCAATAAGACAAGGCATATTCGCTGCTAGGCATTTTAACGTTAACATGCCACTTATCTACAGTGAGGGGAAGGACATGGTGTAAGACGCTGCTACGCCCGTAGGGCTCCGAATGATCTCCCAACTTCAAGCTCGCCTGTCTTGTTCCTCTTGTGCAGCAGCATGAAACACGAGGCTTCTTGGCGAGGCGGAACTACCTATTTTAGGGAGCGCCATTTTCAGATACATGGGCTTTAGTGGCCGGATAATGACATAGAATTGAAACCTAGGCATTTTGATCATATGTAGGAAGTGGGCAAAGGAGTCACGAAGCCATTGCTGCACCGCCCAGCCCCTATAAAAACAGGTTTTCTGTTCTTGCGCGATGAAGCAAGCGACATATTATTCGTTGATGGTGAGAAGTTTTCAGCTTCTCCTCGAGGCTGCGTAGCTGTCCAGCTGCAGGTACCCGTTCTCCCCTGAAATCTGACATTTTCCCTCCTGGTCCTTACATTGAGAATGCCATTCTAGTAACTTATATGTCTGCCTAATCTGCTAGAACTTTGGGTACTCTTTTATTATAAATACTTGGTCCTCTACTACGAGAAATCTCACAGTTTTGTTTCTCCAACAAACAACATGGGCGCCTCGATGTCTGTGATCAAGAGCTGGAAGATAATTACCGAGCCACGATGCCTAGTGCCGTCCAATATAGGGATTTCAGGCCTCTTGGTGAGATTCATAAGCCATCCTCTGTTGAAGTATTCTAAAAGGATTGTCTAGGGAAGGATTGCATTCGCCATCAACCCGAACGCCGCCATCTTAGGCGCCATCTTGATTTTTTTGATTTCCGAAAGCAAAAGCCCTTCGACCGAAAGCCCTTCGACCAAGAAGCTCCGAGAGAACTTCACTGTAGCCTTCCAAGATATCACTGGTTTTCAACTCGTCGCCGCCAGCGCTTACTTGGCTACTGCCTTGATGAATCCGGAAACAAGTTGGTTTCACTACCGGTTTCTTCTAGACCCTGCGATCCAATCTTGCTTGGCGGCAGGATTACTTTCGCTTCACTTCCGGGAGTCTCGGCGTACTAGTATTGGATTCTGCCTCCACATCTTGAATATGTCGGTCTTCACAGGCCTCTTTGTCTGGTCTGGCTATGTGTACTTGAACAAAGTTGCCCAAGCAATGGAGTCCGGTTGCTACGACGAGCGATTCCAAACCGCATGCACGCCTGTCGACATTATTCTCGCGGTTTTTGTCATTCTTCTACTCTGGATTCCAGCTTTTCTTCCAGCCAAGTTCAAGCGCTCTTATTTGACAAGATTTATTCTCTGTGTAACAACAAGCCTCTTCATTATTGCCGATGAATACCTCTCCTTTACCGACTATGAAGTTATGAAGGTTATGCTTGACAAGCCCGAGACAGGACTCGATGTTGGACAGTCGTACACATTATTGTCTGCTGTCTTGGCGATGGCTTATGCCTTTTACAAGGCTTTTGGTAAATCCCCTCCCTTTTCTTTACTACTAGTATATAGCGATGAGTGGCTTACTTCTAGTCTTTCCTTAGTAACTTTCTTGGAAAAGCCACAGCCGCCAAAATGATGTTGGCACTTCCTGCATAGTAGGGAGGCCCAAGAACTCGGCTAAGACCCCTTTGTAAGCTTTGGAGGTGGTATAAGCTCGGTGGTGTAGTTGTAGGAGAGGAGGCTTGTTACGCTATAGAAGGAGACTCTTTGTAGATTAGGCGTGAGGGCGACACGAACGTGATTTTTTTGTTGGAGGTAGCTAGAGTGTTCGTGAGTGGTCATAGAATATAAACTACAACAAATAATAAGAGGTATTACGGTGTGCATAGATTTTAAGATACTTGAAGTATGTGTATCTGTTTTTCCCCCCCCCGGTACGTAGGGTTTTCCGTCACGTACGGATGGACGTTACCCTTCAGTTCGTTCCGTATTCAGCCTGACAACGCACAATGTGTACTCCAGAAACCATCGCTTCCCTCATGATTTATACCAAGTTCTCGCCACCGTCTACAAAAGAAAGTATGATTCAATCTATTGATCACTCCCGACTTTGCCTGGGCAGCGCTTGGAATTGAACACTCCTTTAATGGGGCAAAAGCGACCCCGCTTCGTCTCTCAAAGAGATTCTCCCACCCCTCTCACTTCTCCAAGCCACGATTAAAGTCGAGTAGAAAATTCCACTGCTTCAATCAGCAATCAACTCCACACATCCACGCAACCGCCCCCTGAAAGACCCTCCCCAAAAGCAAACAGGAAATAAAACTTTAAAAAAAGAGGAAGCTAAACTCACCCAGCAAAAATCAACGAAACAACAGTCCCAACAATCCCACCCACCAACCCATGTCCACTCCTATTGCCCCAAAAAACCCAACTCCACACCACAAGCCAAACCCACAGAATAGTTACAAGACCCGATTTGATGAGCTCGATGCGGAGAGTCTGTTTGCGTGTTGGGGAGGAGAGTTTGAGTTGGGTGAGGACGGTGAGGAGGAGTGCTAGTGCGAGGATGGGGGAGATGACGTGTGTCCTGTGGTGGGGGATTAATAATTTGAATTGTTAGATGATTTGGTGTGGCTGTGGAAATGGAAATGGGGATTTTGATAGATGGGTTTGAGGACTTACAAGTATCCACTGAGATGACCGCTATATCGATCGCTGTTGAAAAAATACAATTGCGAGACTTCGAGACCGGCGATGAAGGCTTGGAGGAGATATGTCCCCTCCAGTAGGGCTGTGTGGATTGAGGATGTCATGATGATAACGAAATTCTTGATTCTGTGATTCTACCCTTGGAATCTGAAAACTGGGGGATTTGAAGAATCGAAAAGAGGGGAAGATGGGGGTGGTGTGTGAGATTTATGTGGTTTGCTTGTGGAGATGGGATGATATGTCGTGGTTGCCTGTCAGATTGCGTAACGAAGCACACCACACGACAGGTTGGCGCGGTGTGGCAAGATCGAAAACTTGGAAACTCTATAGAGCTTTGGGGTTGACGTCAGATGTTGTTTGAGAGTGTGTTGGTCGATTGAGATGGTATTAACTTTCCGTTGGGTACGGCTCTGTTTGTTGATTGGAGTTGCTAGTGAGGCGTGTTGATGAGAGTTGTGATGCAGAAGCTACCTACACACCAAGGAGATGGGGTGAGGAGCGAGATGCATACCCCGCCATTTACTGTATCACCATACCAAATCGTGACTGGCACGGCAGATTACTCCGTAGTATGCCATAATGAGGAACAATTAATACACTGAAATGTCTATTAATTAGGGGCTCGAAAGACGGAAGTTTATTCTCACGAAAGTGTCAGGATAGCCACGTTTTGAACGCAACTAAGGTAAGTCCAATGGAGTTCCTGTTTTGACTCAAAATAAGTAGCATCTGGGTGCGGGGTGGCTAATACCAAAAGAAGAAATCATTTAATACCAATCTATTCCTCCTTGAATTCTCCCAAGTCTGTCTGTTGGTTGCAGCTCCACAAACGCCATAATCTAAGCCGATGAGCCTTCCCGGATTTATCAAAGTCACCTACCAACCCTCAACCGCTGTAGTTTGTACATCATATCCTCTAATTATTCGTGCCGTGATCCCAAACAACACATCAATATCATCGGGATCGGTTCCCGGAACAGGCTTGAAATCAAAACTGCCAACCAAAGCCGCGAGAATAGCTTTATTCTCCCCAATCGCAAACCCTGCCACCTAGTCAGCACTCTCCCCAGAGCCAGCTCAGTAAAAATTCAAACTCACCTCTCCCGATACACGCTCTCGGCCCATGACCAAATGTCAAATAGGCCAAACCGTCCGTCGCGCCACCAATCGCTTTATCCTTGCCCACCAACCACCTCTCCGGGTTGAATTCTGCCGCATCTTCGCCCCAAAATTGCTTCGCTTTGTTCATCGCCCATATATGCACTCGAACGTATGTGCCCTTTGGGATCTTGACGCCGAAAAGGTCTGTATCTTGAGCAGGTACACGGCCTACGAGAGGAACGGGTGCGTAGACGCGCATGATTTCTTTGCTGACTGCGTCTAAGTATGGAAGTTTGTCGAGAATGTCGGCTGTTACTTCCATTCCTGATGATGGACTAGGGATATTGGCTCGGATTTCCTCGCGGAGACGCTCTTGGATGTGCGCATAGCGGGGTTGCGAAAGAATGTAGATTCCCCATGTCACGGCGGTGGCGGATCTAGAGAGTCAGATGCTAATCGGACGACTTTGGGGTTAGAACTTACGTTTCATGACCGGCTCCTAGGAGAGTTTTGGATTGATGGACTAGATCCTCGGTGCTAAAGGCTTTCGTCTTCATGGCGGCGGCGATGATGTCTTTCTGGCCGTTCTTCTCCATGTAGTCTAAATCATCGACGTCATTGTACATGTTAGTCTTGCGCTCTTGAATCAGATTTCGGACCCAATCCGTCACCGATCTGTTCCCTTCACGAAATAAAGCGCTGTTCTTGCCGGGAAGTAGGCCCACTAGTTTCGGAGTTGTCAACAGAGATAGAATGAAGATGAGCTTGGAATTGTCGTTCGGTATGAATGCTGCTCTGTAGGAGTTATTGAGGGCGGTATATGGATGCGAGAGAGATGAAAACTCAGAGCCAAATCCTGCTTGGCCGATGATGTCCAAAGATACCCGACCAGCCCAGTCGTCAATGTTGATTGAAGCAGATGATTTCTCGGTAGCATTTGGCCCCGTCTCTACTTCTTGCTTGATGAGAGTGACCATCTCTGTTGCTTTGGTCCAGAATAAGGGATAGAGATTTTTGATGACTTTGACATTGAAAGCTGGCAAGAGATGTTTTCGTTGATACTTCGTGTTGAGAGGTTAGGGCAAAGCAACGATAGGAGGAAGTAGGGGTCAGTACCTTATGATCCATCCCTTCTGACACCACAAGTCCATTCCCCAAGATATTTTCCAGAATCCGCTTGGTTTTCGGATTCTTGACATACTGATCGGCCTTGACTTGCAGGAACTCGGCGGCTCCTCTTGGAGTAGTTATAGCGACCACTTCCGAGTTGAACAGGTCTAGATACCGGATGAGTCCATCGTTTGGGATCGTTTCCATCCACTTTAGCACCTGTATTGAGTCCCTCGTCTGGAAGAAAGACTTCCATCCACCCTCGCGCTAGATCCGGGTTTAGCTGAGGCTTGATGTTTGACATAAAGGATCAACTTACTGGTGCTTGCGGAAGGGATAGAAGAGGGCTGAAATATAGAGGATACAAGAAGAGAGCCCATGCTAAGTGAAATGGAATGTAAAACAGAACTGTAAATATCGAGGTTTTGGCATAGGAAAATGACGAGGCATTGTGATTGGCAATATAGACCCCAAGGCTTAGGGATGCCAGAACAAAAGTAGCTCGCACCACAGCCGCCATCATGAGAAGCAGTTCAGTTCAACGCAAATAAAGACCAGAGGAGAGGAGATGTAAAACAACGCGCTGAGAAGTTTGTCAAGATATATGGATGGGTGGTTAAACAGCTACACCATGGTCGCCTTTTCGGGCATCGTTCGAATATGCAATCCTCACAGCTTCTGGTTGGCTGGGTGTACGGGCGGGCACCTCCCTCTCTCGTTGGTTGGCCTTGCACTGGATCAGAGCCTGCCATCTCACCTCAGCAATAGCCATCTAATCCACCTGAAGCCCCATCTTGAGCATGATGCGGATAGAATACCCGTTGGGGACCTTGCTGATGGACGGTGTGTCAGCAAATAAATGGTAATTGACTCCGAATCTGACTGATATATTTATTGCCTAAAAGGGGTTTCGAACGCTGACAGGGTTCGGTGAAGAGAACAGTAGCAGCTCAAATGCCAAGGCTGGTCATGTGGGCGGTGTCTGACGGCAGAAATGGACCCCTCCAAAATTTTGAGCGGCGATGATGTCGATGTTGAGGGGCGGGGAGAATTTACAAATTTACAACAACATTTGCGCAAAATGCCTACCGAATTAGAACAAGTACGCCAAACCCCGAACGCACAGATTGCGTGGCTAACATGACATACAGCTAGTTGACTTTGTCTCTCATGGCAACACGCAAGTTCGACAGCTTGGTAAGTTATTCTCAACATCGCCATCATCCATCCAGAGGGGAAACTGACAAAGCCCGCCCCAGCTGTCGAGAACCTCGTCCCATACTCCCTCACCGACCCGGCGATATTCAAAACGAACCAGCTCCTTCCCGTGAAAGACCTCAAGCTATTAGTGCGAGATTACGAAGTACGTGAACTCCAGATTCGGAGAATCTTTGGATGACAAGATGGAATTGGCATTGATACCCATCCCAGAAAATCGCCCACGACGCAACAACAATCCTCATAAATCTTACCTCCGACCGCGAAATCCTCGAGTCCTTAGCATCCGATAAGGAATTCGTCAAGACCCTCCTCGGACGCGTGACAGTATGTCAGTCTCCTCACCTATCCATCCATCCATCCATTCATTCATCCCACCGCACACACCTACTGACATCCCATCCCAACCTCCCAGAACCCCTCCGAACCAAACGCGAACCTAATATCAATGCTCCTCGCCAACCTCGCCAAATACGACGAACTAAAAGATATCCTTACCGTTTCAGCGCCAGCGCCAAAAGAGCTAGCATCGAACAACAAAGCGATCGACCAGCTACTGGACTTATTCGTCAAAGGCGCAGACGGGACATACAACAAAGCCGCCGATTTCGACTACCTATCCTACCTCTTCGCAGATCTAGCGAAACACAAAGAAGGACGACAGTACTTCCTCACAAAGCAAGAATACGACGGGGTAGTACCTCTCACGAAACTGGTAGTGTTCACAGAACATAAGTCAGATATACGACGGAAGGGCGTAGCGTCAACGATCAAGAACGTCGCGTTTGAGATCGATTCGCATCCGTCTTTCCTGGACGAGGACGAGATTAACATCCTCCCGTATCTACTGCTGCCTATCACAGGCAACGAGGAGTTCACAGAAGAGGAGAGTGTTTCCATGTTACCGGACTTGCAACTGCTCCCGCCGGATAAGAGGAGGGATTCGGATCCGAGTATTATCCAGACGCATATCGAGACGCTGATGTTACTTACCACGACGCGGCAAGGGAGGGATCTGATGCGTGAGATTAAAGTGTATCCGATTGTAAGGGAGACACATTTGCATGTTGAGCACGATGAGGTTAGGGATGCGTGTGAGCGGCTCGTGCAGGTTTTGATGAGGGATGAGGAGGGAGAGGAGGTTGGTGAGGGGATGAAAGCTCTTGAGAGGATACCGAGGACGGGGAAGCCAAGTCATCCGCAGATTGCGCATGGGGCGGGGAGTTGGGCTAAGCAGGATGTGGAGGATGATGACGATGATGACGATGATGATAAAATAGTTGAGGTATAGATCATAATGCAAGACCTATCCATGTTGAGAATATGCGTTTGCTCCCCCCCTTCTCCCCCTCCTTGCGGCTTAGGGAGAATGACTCAACTAATCAAATCCGATATCGTGATATCCAAATGCGGAAATTTTGATTGTACGTAGCTCCTGCGGTTTAGTGACAGTGACTACAAATACTTCAACAGTTTTCTTCATTCCATATTGAGAACAGGCAATAGCGCCTTAAAACACTAATCATTCCGACGTGGCACCCACCCAAAATACCTTCTATTATTCAACCTTACAGCACATGTCACCACTTCATCCATCCGTCTGTCCATTCATTCATTCGCAGCCCCCGAACAACACCCAAACAAAACCTCTCGCTAAACAACAACCGAGCCGAGCCGAGCCCCTTTATTCCCTCACCACTTTTAGGGATCGAAAGATCATTGTTTCACGAGTTGGTATTTCCTTCAGTGTGTCATAAACAATATCATTACTCAGCTCCATATATAAACCGATTCATTCATCATGCAATACCGTGCCAAGCCATACCATGCAGCTACGCACTCTTACCCTCCTCCTTAGACAAGCGTGAAATTCCCACTCGTGCCCGTAAACGCCGTGATCTTACCTCCAAGCACCTTGCTATCCCCGTAGTACTTAAACCTATACGTGCCCTTGGCAGCATAGCTCTCCGTCTCCCAGCTGAGCACAACATGGGATGATCCAATCAATCCATCGTCTCTGTACCATGTGTACACGAGGAACCAGTCGCTGTCGTCGCGGACTGTAGTCCAAGCGCCGTTCACGAGCATCTGGACCTCGGCGAAGGTGCCTTCGAGACGAAGGTTGTTTCGTGGATTGGCGGCGACAAAGGTGACGTTCACAACGGAGCCGACGGTGTAAGAGGCTTTGGGTGGCACCATTACGGCGCCGTAAGATGTGCCTGGCTGTGGAGAGTCCCAGACGACGTCTGTAATGAGCGAGATGGAGCTGTCGTAGTTGTTTGGTGGGAGGGGACCGGATGCCGGCTGGCTGGTGTTGCTTGCTACCAAGTAGCCAATGTTCTGCACAGAGAGGTACATGTGTGCACTTGATGTCCAGGGGCCGAATAGGGTCGAAGCTCCTTCATAGCGCTGAATGCCGTATTCTTCTGGGGTGGCGATGTAGTGTGCATATGTGTTTGCTGGACCGCCGAGCACGACTTTAGGTGCGGTGGTGATTCCGTTCGAGATTGCTGCGGCAGCGACGGCATCTTTCCAGCGGCGGCCGGTCATAGTTGTTGCTTCTCCAGGAGAGATGATCATGATGAGTTGACCGACACGGAAGGATTGGATATCGACGATATTTGGTGACCACTCATAAGGAGTGTGCATCTCACCGACGTCCAGAAGAATGGGTTTGGGGCTGTGGCAAGCGACTGTCTTCGCAGATGGTGTAGTGAGAACATCTCGGACGAGAACCCAGAAGGGGTTTTGCGTCTGTGAATCGTTGTTTGCTTGCGTGAAGTCGAACGCTCCCGGCCAATCACTGGTACCGGCAGCAAATCCTGCACCAAGAGCTGCTGGGCAGGTTTGAACAGTGGTTCCGTTGGGGAGTTTGAACTGGAAATATTGCATGTCTTGGAAAGTCTAGGAAGGAATCAGTATTCATCAGCGAATATGCTAGGGTCGAACTACTTACGTGGTAGAATTTCACGCTTGAATCGGAAACAGCTGTTCCAACGCTGTCTAAAGAGTCCTATATGCTGTAAGTCCATGCTTCCACATCTCGGAAAATAGACCAGCTTACGTATAGTGACTTGGCTCCTGCGAACACTCTTCTGCCGATTTCATAACAGCTGGAGATACCAAGATCGAGCTTCTGGAAAGCAGGGCCTAATTTTGGTCAGTGATGAAATTTCTCAAGCTGAAGGAATGCATACCTCGGCCATGGCAAGCCTGACTAGTACCGCCACAAGTGCTCTTGTCAAAGGTGCATTGAGTTCCAGTTCCATCATCACACCACGCTCCCAAAACATTGGGAGTTGTATCTCCGACACTGCTCTGACTGAAAGCAGCTACGAAACCAGGGGCAGCTTTGGGGTCAGTCAAAGCAGCCTTTTCGAACAGATAGGAGCTGAGGCCCTTGTTATCTGAACATCAAAATTAGCATGCATGACTTGGTTGTGGGGACAAAAACATACCTCCAGTGACGTGAGTGTTGTTGGCCAATGCAGAGGTTCCATGAACACTGCTGAAGTTAGCGACTGCCTTTGAATGAAAGTCTGCATCCAATGGCGGCCAGTTCCACAAAAATTGATAGTGCTGGGATATTTCTTACCTGTGCCATGCAAGAATTCCAGTATTCAAACCATCAGAAGCTCTCTGGAAACGTAGCAAAGTGAGGGTAGTATCAACATTGCTGGCGTACTTGGCTCGCTCCGCAGCTGGGTTGGCGAGATAGGCGTACAGACTGCGGTTGATATTGGCATCCGTGATGTTGGTATCACCATACTTCAAATAACCTGGTGCAAGGCTTGCGTGGGCTCTCTGAATCGACAAGATGGTACTAAAACATGATCAGCGATATGCTCCTGTCTCAAGCGAGAAAGTATCCTACCCATCAACAATGGCCTGGTAGCTCTGCTTCGAGAATCCCAACGTCGTGATTTGAGGCAGGAGATAGTTGTTGTAAGCTCCAGGTCCAGAATGCGAATGGGTACCAGTCAGAGCAATGTTGCTCTGATTGTAGATGCCCAAACCAGCACTCTGCAGTCCATTGATAACACCGTAACGGATGGCTGTATCTCCGTTTGCGATGTCCAGAACGAGATAGACGAAGCGATCAGATGGCTTGTTCACATTGCCAATGATGTAGGCACGTGAGTAGATGCTGTCCAAATCAGTTACTGACAATTTATCAATTTCCTGAATGGAGCTTCTTACCGCTGTCTGAGACCAGTTCCGACTTGTGCAAGGACAGCATATCCCATGAAACCGACTTCAACAACAGGTCTAGTCACGGTCATTAGTAAATACTATCAATACATTCATTCTCACGCGTCTCAACTAACCCAGTGATATCAGCCTTTCCAACACCCAAAAGATACTGTTGATCACCAGCTCTTCCCAAATTAGCTAGGAACTCCCTCGATTCATCATCCATAGGCACGGCATCAGCAAAATCTGGGGGAATATCCGTCGAAGATGTCCATGATGAAGCAATCCCAACGAAAGCCAGTAAAACCACGGCGATCAACGAAGCAATAGCAATATAGAATTTCTTGCTGCGTCCTTGGCTACGGGGATGGATGGGGAGACTCTGGGTTTGAGTCTCAGCCTCAATCTCATGGTCGAACTTCTCCTGCTCAGGGAGAGCCTGGTATTCTCTGTTCTGGAATAAGGATGCCATGACTGACTACTGTAGCATCGACACAGGGAACAGTCGGTGAGAGGGGCAGGAGGGGAAATTGATGCGCAGCAGTCCCTTGTTATATATAACCATAGGCAGAGGTAGGCAGGTAGGAACTCTGGGGGAAAGTTGGTAGGGTAGCTCGGGTAGGCACTAAGTGGCTGCTTGCACTTGCTTGCACTTGCACTTACTTGCCCTTGATTTGGCTTGATCTGCTCTTTCCCTCGTCTTGACTTCCCTGATCTCAAGCCTGTACAGGGTGGCACTGACCGACGCTTGTCGAGTACTTACTGACCAGGTAGGAGACGGCATTGCCTGTTTGCGACTCGAAACCCGAAGAAGTCAAGACACGAGACGAGGGAACAAGTCAGTGAACAGACAGCCAGACAGCCAGCCAGCCAGCCTTGAGCCAGCCCTGAGCCAGCCCAAGCTTAATCTCATATCCAGAAGTGAGGTCCTGTGGTTGTCGAGAGGGGTTGCTCGGCGATCATACCCCCTTCAGACCAATCAGCCGGCCAGCAGACAGGCGAAATGAGACGAAACGAGACACCGTGAAGTTAGAACGCCATGGGGACACTGGGGACCTGCCCAACCCGATCGCAGCGGGCGGCGGGTAGACGATGAACGGGCATGAGCGAGCGTGGCGGTGGTGTGCAGGGCAGTACATTAATTACAGTGCAGGTTGAGTTAGTTGTGTGTGTGACCTGGTTATGCTATGCTATACCTTGCTGTCCTACCTGCCCTCTCCGGCAATTGTCCAATTGTCCGGCGAGGAGGCCGATTCGCGTATATGGTTTGTGATGATTGGCTGATTGGCACTTTTGTATATGGGGTGGTTGGGGGGAAAGTAACGGTACAGTACCGTATTATTGGATTGGACGGATGGGAGATGTGCATTGGAGAGAGATTGGACCGAGGATGAAATAATCAAGCTTGTCGAAAAGCAGCTGATAGACACAAGATTGCCCAAGGCAGTTAGAGCTGGATGCAGGTACCCCCCCTTGAGAGACACGTGAGGTAGATTCCCCAGTCTCCCAGTCTAGCGAGCGGAGCTTACACCTTCTTTAGACCTCTCCTCTCTCCCCTCTTTTTTTCTTATCATGAATTAATATATCCTCCCACTTTTCTTTATCTAAGGGTCGGGTTCGCTACGCATTGACTGAATGAGATGGGACTCTCTTCTGATATATCGAATATGATACGAAGCGTATCGTTTCCATGCTGCTTTCTCACGATGCCGAAGCTATCCTATGTATTACCATTAACAAAAGTAAGGTAACTGGGTACTGGTACCTGCTTACCTTAACAACGGAACCACCACTCCGCTCCCCTCCCCCTCAAGTACCGCAACACTATAGGTACTAAAATAAGCAAGCCCCTTTAAAACTCGGTACCGCAATCCGAATCCACCACCGTTGTCTGTGTACCAGTAATCGGCTTTGCCCGACCCCTCATGTCGACGTATCCACCAGGATCTACCAATCCTTGTCCCCTCTCCCTTCCTTCCGTACCTAGCATAGTTCCAATTCACAATAGTCCTTCTCAACTACCGTCACACGAGGGGTTCTTATTACCTACTTTCCAAACTTAGTTCTCATTCCCAGCCTTCGAATTGTCACTTGAGAAAGTAAGTCGGGAATAAGTAAGGATCGTAACCATCTCTTCTGGAAGATGTGTCTTCCGAAGATTTAGTTAGATTTACGTTACATTTTCCCACTCATTCAATAAATCATAAATCAGATCTCGGAAATTCGGAAAGCACCTACCCACTTGGGTAAGTAAAGGGGGGGGGGTAACTTTTGAGCTGGCTGGGAAGATCGGCAGTCGCAGTCACTATCGCAATCCACAATCACAATCACAATCACAATCCACAATCCACAATCGCTATCGTTATCGAGATACAGTATACTCCATAGTATCGATACTGCAGATAAAAGATAATGCATGCATGCATGCGCTCCAGGGATAAGACGGAGGAAGATAAGCTTAAGTGGGCTTCCTAGGCTTGGCTGGGTTGGTGGAGCACAGCGACCTGCCTGCCATTGAAACAGGGCAAATCCATTTCAGGTATTCAAGTACCGAACATATCCAGGCACAGTAAATGTTGCTCGATAAGGTACCGTACAGCCGGAAGGATCTCAGGAGATCAAGCACATGTAAAGAAGACAAAGAAGAAAGTCTAATCTTTATTCATAGTATAGTATATACGAACGAACTCCAGTAGCCGCCCATCAATCATCCGGCCAAGCTTCTCTCTGGATTCATCATCTTCTTCTTTCTTCCCTCTCCTCCCATTCTTTATTCCCTCCAGTCTATCTGGCTCAAACCACCCATACAAACAGCTTCATGAACAAATCAATACAAAGTCAAGGTAAGCCAAGTCAACAACGCCAGCTGATATTATCATTCCCCGTTTAAGCTAGAAAGCAACCCAAAATATACACGAAAGGCTAAGTCTGTCTGTCTAGAAAGAGGCGACGGCAATGGCGATGGCCTGGCTATCAGAGTGTGAAATGGAAATGCTAATCTCCTTCACACCGGCCTTCTTTGCTGCTGCTGCGGCACCACCGTGGAGCTGACAATTATTAGCTGGGTTTGAAAACAGGCAGGACGTGGCGAGAACTTACAGTGACGATCGGGGCACCCTTCTCGTTATTAATGATCTCAATCTCCTTCAACGGCGCACCGGCTCCTTTGCTTGCGACACCAAGTGACTTGAACACAGCCTCCTTTGCACTCCACTTTCCGGCGAACGAAGATTGAGGGCTTGGTGCCTTCAAGCAGTAAGATCGCTCGGCATCTGTGAAATTGCGCTCAAGGAATGTGTCGTTCTCGATGTTGATTGATGAGATATCCTCGACATCAACACCGACCTTGTTGTTGGCGGTAGCGGCACCTTTGGCCAACGACTCAACCATTTGCTTGGTGGCCTCGGCCTTGGCTTTGTTGGCAGGCTTCTTTGAGAAACCAGGAGCATAGGTCAGAGTCGATGTCTTCTTGTCCATCGACACACGGGCATCGGGGTTGAGGAAGACCTCTCCTTGTTGGTCATCGGTGTATGGTGAGTGTGTCTTGGCGACGAAGATGGTGTTGGAGATCAATCCGTTGTGGAAGTATCTGTAGGCTTTCTTTTGTCTGGACTCAACCTTGGCACAGTAGGTAGCGTAAGTAGCCTCGTCAAGTGTAGCGAACAGATATCTTGGATGGATACCAATTACCTGAGCACCCTTCTGACCGAAACCGAACGAGGTAACGGAGAAAGCCTTGACACCATCGGTTTGGATGCTTCGGTTTGGATAAACGATGTAATCGAACTGCTCCATGACTTGGTCGACGTTGTCGGCATTTCTGTTGCCAGGAACCAAACCAGTGTCGAGGACCTGCAAACAACCGTTCATCATCCAGGCACCAGCAGCACCCTTGGGATGACCTGTGAGGTACTTTTGGAAGATACCAAGAACAGCGTTACCCTTCTTTCTGCCAAGATGCTTCAATTGCTGGCAGATGACAGAGGACTCGTTCTTGTCGTTGGCAACAGTCGAGGTACCGTGGAATGAAGCAACGTCAAGGTCGTCAATCGTAAGACCCCAGGTAGCGAGGGCACCACGGAGAGGTGCGATCGAGGAATCCTTCTTCCAGAATGTGTTGCCGAGACTGTTCAGTACTTCACGTTCTTGGCGGGCAGCTTCGCGCTCAATGTGAAGAGCACGATCTTGAGCATACTCGGACTCGTTGAACTCCTGGCCCTGAGCCTTCATAGCATCGATCTCCTCATGAAGATACTCGAGCTCTGACTCTTGCCATTGCTTGATGTTCTTCTTTCGGAGCTCAATTTGGCGACGGCGGTACTTGATGTCGAGGAGTGGCGAGGGGAATTTGCTTGGGTTCTCACGAGCAGTGGTGAGAACACCTTGTCCAGGAGCTGGAACGGATCGGCCAATCTTGTCAGTGGCGGTAGTGGTCAAGCCGAGGATACCGTAGATGGGAACACCCATATCGAGAGCAAGTCTGGCTGTCATGATGACTTGCATACCGCAACCTTGGGATTCCATGAAACCATTTCTGGTGGTGGTAGTTGGTCGGGACATCTCAGCTGGGGTACGGCCATGGGCGATTTCATCCACAGCATTGCTGGTGGCCTTCATGTTGGCAAACTCGTATGAGCCTTCCTCTTGGAAGTCATCGAAACCACCAACGAAGCAGACACGAGCCTTGCCCTCGACGATGGTCTCGTAGCCGATGTCGACGGACTCAACAGCAGTGGCACAAGCACCAACTGGGGTCTTGATAGGTCCAGTAGACGAGAGCAACAACATGTTGACCCAAGCGCTCATCGTGTTAATGAAAGACTCCTGGAGAATATCTTTCTGGAGTGGCTTGTCCAAGAATCGGTCCTTGTACATGCCTCTCAAAGCGTGGGTACCGCCAATACCGGAACCAATGCAGTTACCGACCTCGGAGATGTGGACATACTTGTAGAACTCGTATGGATCTGTGATACCAGATGCCAGAAGAGACTCAACAGTGCAAACAAGAACGAAGAGGGTGACGGGATCGACTTGAGAGATGATATCGTCGGGGATACCGTAGTGCTTGGCATCCCACCCAGTTGGAATTTGACCAGCAACCAGGCGATCGAATTGAAGAGCCTTAGGGATCATGAGGGTAGCTCCCTTTCTCATGCGCACAATGTACTCGCCAGACTCAGGGATCTCAAAGATCTCAGCTTTGTCTCCATGCTCACGCTGGAACTCCTCAGCAGTCTCCTTGGAAGTCTCAAATGGTTCGAGATCCTCCTGGATGACAACCTCTTGAAGCAGTTGCTTCTTGTTAGGGTCGTATCCCTTGAAAAGCTCAGGCTCGATGAGACGGATACCAGAGTGCTCAAGAATGTGCTTCTCGTACTTGGACTTGATATCTTTGTCGTCGACGGGCTCTCCAGATTTGGAGTCCACCCATCCGGCATATTGCTTGCCCTTGATAGGACCGTTGTGGTTCTTGATAAGACCCATGATCCAAGCCATCTCAACACAGCCTTCGAGGGAGAACTTTCCGTGGGCCTCCATCTCCCATCGGGTGCGAGAGTTACCCCACGGTCCAACTTCGGCGAAACCAGTGACAACTACAACTTTCTCGAGGTCAACCATACCCTTGAGGTTCTCGTTGAGTGGCTCAACTTCTTTCTCCCAGTCTGGGAGACGGGGGAACTCAAACTTGATGTTGGCACGGGGTTCGATGGTGACCTTCTTGTAGAGAGCCTCGCTGTCCTCTCCGTTGACAATCTTGTTCTCGATGGCGGTTTCCTTGGTGACAGCCTGTCTGACCTCACTGGTCTCCATGATGTCCTTTCTGAGCTTCATCATCAGGTTCTGGAGATCTGGAATGAATTGAAGACCACCGTTCAAGTCAGCAAAGACTGGCTCTGACTGGCAAAGGTCAACAACCGCGGGCGACATGAGACCAAGCAGGTTGAAAGCCATCTCTTGCTGAGAGAAGGTGCGGACACCGTAAGCTTCAACTCCTTCGGCAACGATGTTGTTTCCGGACATGAGACCAGTACCACGGGTCCAACCAATGACGGCACCACAGATAGTAAGGAAGTTGCCCCAGTTCTCTGAGTGCCACCTGTTGAACAGAGTCTCGAGACCCAACTTGGACTCAGAGTAGAGACCGTCGTTACCGAAAGTACCGTGGTTGGGAGACAGAGGCAACACAACTTGAGCTGGTCGAGTCTCGAATCCGCGCTCGGCCTTTTGTGTCTTGACAGCTCCAAGCATGCGGAGAAGGTTTGTCAACATGATGCGGTGGGCAAGCTCGGATTTGGAGTCGATGCTGTCAATCTCACGGCCATTCTCGGGAATAGCGGCGAATGGGACGATGAAGTCAAGATCCCATCCAAGACCCTTCTTGGTGTCGTAAATGTACTCAATCAAAGCCTCCACATCTTGCTTGCTACCTTGGTTGAAAGGCACAACGATAAGTTGGGAGCCTCGGGAACCGAAGCGTGAGTACATCGACTGGTAGTACTCCGTAACCTCGCGAGAGAAACGGCTGGTTGTGACAACCACCTTGGCGCCTCCACTGATCAGACCTTGCAGGACATCGGCGCCAATGGAACCGGCACCAGCACCAGTCATCAGAACATTCTTTCCTTGGAAGGTAACACCATTCTTTGCGGCTGTCTCCAAGCCCTCGATGTAAAGACCAGTAAGCTTCTTGCTGTACTCCCATCCATGCTCGTCCTTTCTCTTTAAGTGCAAGAAAGGAATAGTCTCAACCTTGCCAGTCTTTGCAGGGGGGTTGCGGGCCTTCTTTACACCGTTAACCTTGCCGGTACCGTTCTCCTTGGGGATGATCTGGCCTTCACTCATAGCCAAAGATCGAATGACATCGCCATAGAGTGCCTTGATCTGGAGCTGAGATGATTTTGAGAGCTTGTGTTGTTGCTTGATTAGCTTGTAGATACGGCTGAGATCGTTCTGGACCTTGGTACGGTTGCCATACTCGGAGATCTTGCCACCATCGGCCATCTCACGAACGTAATGCTCGAGCTTTCGGGCACTGGTTCGTGGAATTTCCGAGTAGGAGAGGTTTCCGCGAGCATCGATTGTGGTGTGAGGTCCAGTTGGGATACCGACATCTTTGTAGCATGGAGCGGTGTCCAAAACTTCCCGACAGTTCTCGATGAGCTGTTGGCCGAGCTCTTTGGCGAGTTGGTATGTCTCGCCACGTTCAGTGGGGCAGTTATCGATGTGATATTGCATGAACTCGAGAAGTGTAGGATTCGATCGGTTCATGATGCGAATGCACTGGCTCACAATTTCTCTGTCCACAGCCTTTAGACGACCGAAGATAATGTCGTAAAACATGGTGAGCGCATCTTGGCGTGCCCAATTCCATGATGAATCGTAGACTCTTGCCTTGAGAGGGGTGAAAACTGGCTCAATACCAGCAGCATAGAAATCACCATGCTCAACGTTCCAGAGATCCAGTTGCGCCTGAAGAGCGGATTGTGACTGCTGGGAACCAATGAAGGCCTTGTCTCCAGCTCGGAGGTCCATCTTGAGGTATCTGGCAAAAAGTTCGAGTTGTTGCTTGAAAAGTGCTCGTTGGTCCTTGGTCAAGGCATCGATTGCAGCAGGATCCATCATCATTCCAGCTCCTGCGCCACCTGCATCTCCACCAGCGACTGGTGCAGAGAGACTGATGCCCGCGTTTGTAGCGTATTTCTGGGAGACATCGTCGAGGAAAGCCTTGGCATCATTTTCAGATCCCAGACGCGCCGCAGGCTCCATTGTAAGCGCAAGGAGTAAAACACCATCCTGTCTCCCAGCACCAAGACCCCATCTTGTTTCGAGGTATTTCCTAGCTGAAGTGATGTTGAATCCACCGGGCATTTTCGAGGAGATCAAACGGGCAACAAGCGAGGAGGATTGTTTTCCGAGCTGGCCGTTGAACGTGGCCTGCATAGAGGCTCCTAGTTCATCAAGAGGGGTATCTTCTGGCTTCTCGGGTGTAGAGCCAAACTCCTTGCCCAAATCACCAAGGATTTCGTTTTGGAGGGTGGATTTGCCTGAGAATGTTATTAGCTTCCGCTTGTCCCATGAAGCTCGGATTTACTTACCACCAACCAAATCCTTAATTGCCTTGCTCAAAGGAATCTCCAAGAGTGGTTTCTTAAGCTTTTGAGCAATCAGTGCTCTCACAATATCCACTGCACCAACTGGGGCATCTGGAACTGAAGCAGCTGGACCAGCACTGGGAGGAGGAGGAGCGGCTGCCACTGGGGCTCCGCTTGATGAAGGAGCAGACGCAGCAGGTGCAGATTCAGTGGCCGCTGGTTCTGGTTCGTCCTCAACTGGATCCACGTCGTAGTAGATCTCCTTTGCATCTTTGTTGTAGCAGAGAATCTGTCTCTGGACGGACTTTGCTGCATCGTAGGCTTCGTACTTGGACGCAATTGTCCTCTTTGCCATCACACCTAGGGTATCCGCAGGACCAATTTCCACAATACGCTCAGTTGTCTTTTCCGCCAGAATGACATCTTGTGTCTCAATCCATCTCACGGGCGATGCAAACTGATATGCCAGCAACTCCACAAGGAGCGTATGGGCGAGCTCTTGCTCGACTTCGGGACGCATGTTGAAGGGACCAACGTCCGCAGACGTTCGAACGGGTATGGAGGGGTATCTGAGATTCGAGTTTGGAGGGAGGGAGAGGAATCGATTAAGTTGCCGTCGAGCTGGCAGTTGTAGGTTCAGTCTAATTTGAGGATTCGGAGGAGCGACGGGACCCTTCTGGGACAATGCAAGAAAACAAGCAGCGACGAATTACAACAGAGAAGGTGTAGAGAGGTAGAAGAGTGAGTGTTTTTGAGGAGGGATAAGTGTGGACAATTGATCTCTGAAGACCAAAAGTGTGCGGGTATGGTATGGCAGGAGAGAGGAGAGAAATGGTGTGGAGAAGTAGAGAAGGAATGCCGCAGTGATGATCCTCCAACTCGCTGTGCTCGTTTGGCCTTGTTGAATCGAACAACTTTTGCTGGAGCTCAACGGGTTATCCTGCTCTAGCCATCCTGGGTCTAGCGCGCATCTACCCCCAGTCAAAAAGTTACTGGGCCGTCATCATGCACAATCCACCCCATCCACCCAGACGGTCCAGCGGCTGCGACGCAATTAGTCCTCAACTCGCACTCGAGACTTTGGCATTGGGATGTTTTGAATTTGGGCCGAGGGGTCGAATATCCCGCATTAGTCCGCGTGTGCATCCGCATCTCAGCAATCTGCAGGCTTCCCTCCGGTCAGTTGGTTATCACGATAATAACGGCTTGGGGTGAGGCCACCTCAGCCTTGACGAGAGTGAGGGAGCGCAACGGGAGGCAAGACAAGGTTGGCTTGGAAATGCCTCGTTTCGCTTTGGTGACCACCAACTCCACTGACCCCTATTCCGGGACCCTCGTTACTGTGGCTGGGGTGCATACAGTCCCAATCAAAAACAAAAACATGCCACTCCTCTCCACAGAACGGAGACACGTCTATAGCCGAGATTGAAGAATCTGTCAGTCAGCCTTTGCAATCCTATCAGCCTCACCTAAAGGACGAAAGGAACGGCAAGATATTTGCACCGTCCAGATCCTGAAGCTGATGGATATGATTACAAAATTGGAGCATCACTGGATAATGTGTTCATGATGTTTTTGATACGTGTTGTCTCAGCATTGTAGTTCGACGAGTAAGACGGCGATATTAATATTGCCTTCTTGTTATTGACCGCCAAGGAGAGAAGGCTGACAGTGTTGCTGTTCCTCACAAATCCAGGGGATTTACAGGGTGAACGGAAGCATGATGAACTCTGTGTCCTATGTATGGTGGTACTTCAAACCAAGCCGTACAGTTAAAGTAACTCCTTTCTTTTCGGCTATTAAACAGAGAGCCGTAAAGTCAACAATGCTCACGCTCTTGACAACTTTTGTAGTTACCCACCCCAGCCTTGCTCCAGTATCTCTCACGCTCTCATCGAAACATGTCTCCTGTGTAAATACCGTAAGTAAATCATACCCCTCCATTAGCTTCCCAGGATCTATTATCGCAGCCTGTTCTCTCCGGTCAACCTTCCGGTCAATCCTCTCAACTGCAGGATAGGTATCTACGGAGTAGGTAGCTTGTCCTATCACATCCTATTCTTTTTCTATCCTCTCCCATCCTGTTCTATCCCCCACCCCACCACATCGTGTCTAGTACAAGCCCGAGGCTGGCTGATTCCACTTGGATTTTCCCTACCGCTCACCCGTCTGCACTCGTCAAACAGTACTTGCTTTCGTACAGTACAGCACCATGCATGCCATACCGACCCATCTGCTATGCCGATGCCGACGCCGACCCTGCAACAACGGAACGCGACGCGGTGGGGTGTGGCGTCCCATGCAGCCATGACCGGGGATCTACGCCCAACAGGTTCAGAAGCGACTTAGCGGGTCCATCGGCGCTGCTGGCTTTTTGGCGAGTTGAGTTTACGTTGAGGCCGATGGAGCTCAATTCTTTCCAACGAAGCAAGTAACCACACCACTTCTTCTGGCTCCAGATATCCCAATTGATTCCCCCTACATACTTGCAGCAGACAACCCTCCTCCTCTGCTTCAACTCAATCCTCCATACCTCCCTCTACTCCCCATCTACTGTCACATCATAGAACGCTCTTTCCTTTGATTTATAGCGACAGTACCCACTACCTACTACTCCCTACCTGTTGATCCAACATCCCTTCCTCCGCTGCTCCCTGCAGCTTCAAATTTTGTGCCCTTCAACTCCTGCTCTTTGCTGAGTATCTGGAGATCATAGAATAGGTAAGTTAATATTTCTGCGAACATTGGAAATCTCCTGCGCCTGCAAATATTAACTGCTGCAAAAACAGACGGCACTAGAAATATCCCCCCCTAAATAATCTCCAACCATGTACGGAACCTCAACAGGCCCCCAGACGGGCGTCTCGACTCCACGATCCTCCTCCTCTCTCCGCCCTCTTGTCCTTACACACGGCTCTCTCGAGCATTCCTTCTTAATACCTACGAATCTCCATTTCCACGCCTCGCAGATCAAGGAGCGTTTTCTCGCTTCTCTGCCTGCCCCAACAGACGAATTAGCGCAAGACGACGAGCCATCTTCAGTGGCAGAACTCGTAGCACGCTACCTCGGATTTGTTGCACAAGATGTGGATGAGGGGGAAGATGATGCGCAAGGTTCATACGAAGATGTGCTGAAGCTCGTCATCAACGAGTTCGAGAGAGCTTTCTTGCGAGGAAATGAAGTCCATGCTTTGGCAGCAACTCTTCCTGGAATCAACGCCAAGAAGCTCGAGGTTGTGCGAAGTTACTATGCTGCTCGAGCAGCATCTGGACGTGCCATCAAACCCCACGAATCCGCCCTTTCCCGTGCGGCCGACGAGACTGCCACAATTTACAGCATTTTCGGCGGGCAAGGAAATATCGAGGAGTACTTTGACGAGCTCCGCGAGCTCTACCAAACTTACCCATCATTTGTGGAGGAGTTGATTGTTTCTGCGGCAGACCTCTTGCAAACACTTTCAAGAGATCCAAGAGCCGAGAAGCTTTATTCCAAAGGCCTAGATGTTATGACATGGCTCCACGACCCAGAGGCGACTCCTGATGTGGATTACATGGTATCTGCACCAGTCAGTTTCCCTCTGATCGGTCTTGTTCAGCTGGCCCACTATACAGTCACTTGCAAAGTTTTGGGTCTTACACCAGGTCAGTTCCGCGAGAGAATCAGCGGAAGCACTGGTCACTCTCAAGGAATTGTGTTGGCTGCTGCTACATCTGCAGCAGATTCATGGGAGTCTTTCGACGACATTGCTTTGTCCTCAGTTACCATCCTTTTCTGGATTGGATCCCGCAGTCAGCAAACATACCCAAGAACCTCCTTAGCACCTTCTATCCTGCAAGACTCAATCGACAATGGCGAGGGTATGCCAACACCCATGTTGAGCATCCGGGATCTGTCCCAAGCACAAGTTCAGGAACACATTGATGCCACAAACCAATACCTTCCAGAGGATAGACATATTGCGATTTCTCTGATCAACAGCGCTCGCAACATGGTTGTTACTGGTCCCCCGATCTCGCTCTACGGTCTGAATTTGCAACTCCGAAAAGTCAAGGCTCCAACTGGTCTTGATCAGACCCGAATTCCATTCACAGAGCGAAAGGTTCGATTCGTCAACAGATTCTTGCCGATTACCTCTCCTTTCCACAGCAAGTACCTCGCCGACGCCACGGTTCACATCGATGAAGATCTTAAAGATGTGAAGATTCTCAGCAAATCTCTCGCAATTCCAGTCTATAACACAAATACTGGCAAGGACATTCGTGAGGAGGTCAGCGGGAACATTGTTCCGACTCTCGTCCGAATGATTACCCATGACGCTGTCAATTGGGAGAAAGCTACCATTTTCCCTGGTGCCACTCATATCTTGGATTTCGGCCCAGGTGGCATTTCGGGACTCGGTGTTTTGACCAGCCGCAACAAGGACGGAACTGGAGTTCGTGTCATCTTGGCCGGTTCCATTGATGGAACCATTCCAGAAGTTGGCTACAAGCCTGAGCTTTTCGATCGTGATGAAGAGCACGCCGTCAAGTATGCCGTCGACTGGGTCAAGGAGCACGGTCCGCGCCTGATCAAGACATCTACTGGAGAGACTTATGTCGACACCAAAATGAGTCGTCTTTTGGGTGTTCCCCCAGTTATGGTTGCCGGTATGACACCCTGTACAGTTCCATGGGACTTTGTTGCAGCAACAATGAACGCCGGTTACCAAATCGAATTGGCCGGCGGTGGTTACTACAATGCTAAGACCATGACCGAGGCTTTGAAGAAGATTGAAAATGCCATTCCCGCAGGACGTGGTATCACTATCAACTTGATCTACATCAACCCTCGTGCCATGCAATGGCAGATTCCCCTTGTTGCTCAGCTGCGCGCTGAGGGTGTTCCGATTGAGGGTCTGACCATTGGAGCTGGTGTTCCATCTATCGACGTCGCAACAGAGTACATCGAGACCCTTGGACTGAAGCACATTGCCTTCAAGCCAGGATCTGGCGAAGCCATCCAAGCTGTCATCAACATCGCAAAGGCCAATCCAACATTCCCCATCATCCTGCAATGGACTGGTGGTCGTGGTGGTGGACATCACTCCTTTGAGGATTTCCATCAGCCAATTCTCCAAATGTATGGCCGCATCAGAAGATGTGATAACATCATTCTCGTAGCTGGCAGTGGTTTTGGTGGTTCCGAAGACACATACCCATACCTCACTGGTGCTTGGTCAGGTAACTACGGGTATCCACCAATGCCCTTTGATGGATGTCTTTTCGGTAGTCGAATGATGACTGCTAAGGAGGCACACACCAGCAAGAACGCCAAGAAAGCCATCACTGAGGCCGAGGGTCTTGATGATGCCCAATGGGAGAAGACCTACAAGGGCCCAGCTGGTGGTGTTATCACTGTCAGATCTGAGATGGGTGAGCCAATTCACAAGCTAGCTACTCGTGGTGTCAAATTCTGGGCCGAGATGGACGCCAAGATTTTCTCCCTGCCAAAGGAGAAGCGTGTTCCTGAGTTGAAGAAGAACCGCGATTACATCATCAAGAAGCTCAACGATGACTTCCAGAAGGTCTGGTTTGGTCGCAACAAGGATGGCGAGACTGTTGATCTCGAAGACATGACCTACGGAGAAGTTGTCCGCCGAATGGTTGACTTGATGTATGTCAGACACGAGTCTCGTTGGATTGACAAGTCCTACGAGAAGCTCACCGGGGACTTCATTCGCCGTGTTGAGGAGCGCTTCACAGTCGGTGGAGGCAAGCCCTCTTTGCTCCAGAGCTACTCCGACCTCGATAACCCATACCCAACTGTCAAGAGAATTCTGGCAGCTTACCCCGAGTGCGAGACTCAATTGATCAACGCTCAGGATGTGCAGCACTTCCTTCTCCTCTGCCAACGCCGTGGCCAGAAACCCACTACATTCGTACCATCCCTTGATGAGAACTTCGAGTTCTACTTCAAGAAGGATTCTTTGTGGCAATCTGAGGACCTCGAGGCTGTCATTGACCAAGACGTTGGCCGAACTTGTATTTTGCAAGGTCCTACTGCCGTCAAGTACTCAAAGATCGTGGATGAGCCTATTCAAGAGATTTTGGACGGTATCCACCATGATCACATCAAGGGCCTCACTCAAGAGATTTACGGCGGCGATGAGTCTAGCATTCCTACCACTGAATACTTTGGTGGCAAGCTCATTGAGGCTGAACCTGAAGTCGATGTCGAAGGACTCACCATTTCCCAAGATACCAGCAAGACAACTTACCGCCTTTCATCATCCCCCAGCGCCACCCTTCCATCCCTGGAGTCGTGGTTGACTCTTCTTGCTGGCAACAAGCGATCATGGCGATATGCTCTATTTGCTTCAGAGGTCTTCGTCCAAGGCAAGAAGTTCCAGACCAACCCCATGAAGCGAATTTTTGCCCCTGTTCGTGGTCTCTTCGTCGAGATCACTAACCCAGACGAGCCTTCAAAGACAGTCATCACAGTCAAGGAGCAACCAAGACCAAACCACTATGTCGAGGTTATCAATGCCAAGCTTACTGGGAAGAACGAAATCTTGGTCAACATGATCAAGGATACTACTGCTGTTGGAAAGCCAGTTTCTCTGCCTCTCAAGTTCACCTACCACCCTGAGGCTGGATACGCACCAATCCGCGAGGTTATGGATGGCCGCAACGATCGCATCAAGGAGTTCTACTGGCGTGCGTGGTTCGGCAACGAGACTTTGGATCTCGATGCCGCAGTCGCCGGCACCTTCAATGGTGGAAAGGCCAAGATCACCAGCGAGGCGATCAACGACTTTGTTCACGCCGTGGGCAACACAGGCGAGGCTTTCGTCGACCGACCTGGCAAGGAAGTGCTTGCTCCTATGGACTTCGCCATCGTTGTCGGCTGGAAGGCTATCACTAAGCCAATCTTCCCGAGAACCATTGATGGTGACCTTCTCAAACTTGTGCATCTTTCCAATGGTTTCCGCATGTTGCCTGGCGCTGAGCCACTGAAGAAGAATGACGAGGTTGAGACCACTGCTCGCATTAATGCCGTCATTAACCAAGCTTCTGGAAAGATGGTCGAAGTCTGCGGCACAATCACCCGTGAGGGTCGCCCAGTCATGGAAGTCACGTCACAGTTCTTGTACCGCGGAGCATACACTGACTTCGAGAATACCTTTCAACGCAAGACTGAGACACCAATGCAGATCCACCTTGCTACTACCAAGGATGTCGCCGTCCTCAGATCCAAGGAATGGTTCAGTCTCGATGAGCCAGATCAGGAGCTTCTTGGCCAAACCTTGACCTTCCGTCTTCAAAGTTTGATTAGATTCAAGAATGAGACTGTCTACAGCAGTGTCGAAACCAGAGGCCAAGTTCTTCTGGAGCTACCAACCAAGGAGATCATTCAAGTCGCAAGTGTCGAGTATGAGGCTGGTGTCTCCCACGGTAACCCAGTCATTGACTACCTCGAAAGACACGGCTCTTCCATTGAGCAGCCTGTCAACTTTGAGAACGCAATTCCTCTCAGTGGAAAGACCCCTCTTCTCCTCAGAGCGCCAGCATCAAACGAGACATATGCTCGCGTTTCCGGTGATTACAACCCCATTCACGTTTCCCGAGTCTTCTCAAGCTACGCAAGCCTGCCAGGTACTATTACCCATGGCATGTATTCCAGCGCTGCTGTCCGAAGTCTTGTTGAGACCTGGGCCGCCGAGAACAACGTTGGCCGAGTTCGCAGTTTCCATGCCTCTCTCACAGGCATGGTCCTGCCCAACGATGACATTGAGGTTAAGCTTCAACACGTCGGTATGGTTGCTGGTCGCAAGATCATCAAGGTCGAGGCTAGCAACAAGGAGACTGAAGACAAGGTCTTGCTGGGTGAGGCCGAGGTAGAGCAGCCGGTTTCTGCATATGTCTTTACTGGACAAGGTTCTCAAGAGCAGGGTATGGGCATGGAACTCTATGCAAGCAGCCCTGTAGCCAAGGAGGTCTGGGACAGAGCCGACAAGCATTTCTTGGACAACTATGGTAAGCGCTCATAATCGATCTCGCTGTTCCTCGTACTAATAATATCTAGGTTTCGCAATCACCAACATTGTCAAGAACAACCCCAAGGAGCTCACCATCTACTTCGGTGGACCTCGTGGTAAGGCAATCCGCCAAAACTACATGTCTATGACATTCGAGACTGTTGCCTCTGATGGAACCACCAAATCCGAAAAGATCTTCAAGGAGATCGATGAGAATACCACCTCCTACACTTACCGATCACCAACCGGTCTTCTGTCTGCTACTCAATTCACCCAACCTGCCTTGACCCTCATGGAGAAGGCAAGTTTCGAGGACATGCGCTCCAAGGGTCTTGTTCAAAGAGACAGCAGTTTTGCAGGTCACTCTCTCGGAGAGTACTCTGCTCTCGCTGCTTTGGCTGATGTCATGCCTATTGAGAGCTTGGTTTCCGTCGTCTTCTACAGAGGTCTCACCATGCAAGTCGCCGTCGAGCGTGATGAGACTGGTCGATCCAACTACTCCATGTGCGCTGTCAACCCAAGCAGAATCTCCAAGACCTTCAATGAGCAAGCTCTTCAATATGTTGTTGAGAACATTGCTGAGGAGACCGGCTGGCTTTTGGAGATTGTCAACTACAACATCGCCAACATGCAGTACGTATGTGCCGGTGATCTCCGTGCTCTCGACACCCTCACAGGTGTTACCAACTACCTCAAGGCACAAAAGATTGACATCCAGCAATTGATGCAAACCTTGTCGCTTGAGGATGTTAAGGCTCACTTGGTCGAGATCATCCAAGGCTGTGCACAGCAGACCGAAGAAAAGCCCAAGCCTCTGGATCTCCAAAGAGGTTTCGCTACCATCCCCCTCAAGGGTATCGATGTGCCTTTCCATTCGACATTCTTGCGCTCGGGTGTCAAGCCTTTCCGATCCTTCTTGCTCAAGAAGATCAACAAGACAACTATCGATCCCAGCAAGTTGATCGGAAAATACATTCCCAACGTCACTGCTCGACCGTTCGAGCTGACTAAGGAGTATTTCGAGGATGTCTACAGACTGACAAACTCACCAAAGATCGGTGCCATCTTGGCAAACTGGGAGAAGTATGAGGAGCCACACACAAACGGTGTTAACGGCACGAGTGCCACCGCCGTGAACGGTGCATAGGTGGATGGATGGATGATGGAAAATGAATGACGTAGATGTTCAGACGGCATGGCGTTCCGGGATTATTTGTAGATTGTTTGTTTTCGGACGATTCCAAGCAGCGTTACATGCTTTGTAGAGTTTTAATGGCGAGTATTCTTCTCTATAGTTTTTCTACTACAGTAGCTGTACATTGAAAAGGAATATTCAAATAGACAGTGCTTGTATTCCAAATACTTTTGACTTTATCTGTGCTTGCGACTACTTGAAGTTTAGAGACAGTGCTTGTTTCCATATACTTTTTACGTTATGGACGGAGTAAAAACAGTACAGTAGAATGCAGAGCAGGGAGGGAAGGCGATGTGGACGGAACAGACATCCTGTTGGGGGAGATGACATCAGATCAGATCAATCCTTACTCTAACTTTGTTTGTTGGTGTAATTTGATTGTGTCATGCAGATGCAGATGCCAATGCCGATCTCACTACAGGAACTCATAGCGATTTGCGATTGAAAGCATAGATACAATTCCACTTCGCTCTCCCTCCAGAACAGAAGGGAGGTCAAAGTCATATCGGCCATATATATATATATACGCGCGTCCATGTTTATTTTACATAGGGGAGGGAAGGAAGAATGATTAGTTATCCGGTCGTATTACGAAGTACTGCATCTGGGGGGAGGGGCGTCCCATCTTGAAACTTGAAGGTAATCTGTCGAGTCATGGAAGCCCGGAGTAAAGTTTCTACAGTAGGCTTTCTAGGCTTCTCAGGGTTCCCCGCCTCCGCCCACCCAGCTACTCCGCCTTGTTTGTGCCTTGAAGGGATAAGATGTATGGAGGAACTACGGTAATCATGCATCGAAGCGAGACGGCTAGATGAAGGCTTCAGGGGAGGTTTCGCGATGGACGGCGTTTAATACTTTTTTGGGTTTAAGTGCGGGTCGACTTTTTGGCATTGGCGCATTGGGTGCGGGGAGGAGGAGGGGGGGAGGACTTGGATCTTGGGAGTTTGACTTGGTCATAGGGTACTGACTGTGGATCTGCAGGTACGGACGGTCTGATATTACAAGGTATGCATATGTATACGTATACATATCCAAACATCAAAGTGGAGAGCTTGGGAGGGAGGGAGTGGCTCTGTTTCATATACTCCTTTCCAGTTCCAGTTCCGGTTCCGGTTCCGCCAAATTGACAAAATTGTTTGTTGTTTATCCAGTCAGTTTGTCTATTTGATCTGTGGCTACTGTCGTTTCTCCTGCCTCGACTCTCGAGTTACGTTGGGCTCGTATTTGTACCTACTTAGTGTTACGGACTTGGTATCATCTACAGTACCGTACAGCGTCGACGAGCCATTTTATCTAGACCAAGACGAAGACTGCAAATAGTCCATCATGTATCTTCTAGAACCACTCGTCCTCGCCAGCCTCTTAACGGTCTCACACGCCCAGTCAGGAATCCTCACCGACCCCTCAGGATCATGCAACTCTCTCTTCGCCACACTCTCCAACACCCTCCCCAACACCACCGTCAACTTCGTGGAGTACCTCCCGGCGGGTACGAACATCTCGCTCTCGCAAGATTACAACCTCGCGTCTTGCGGGTATGTGAGCCAAGTGATCAGCGTGGATTTATGCCGCGTGGCCATGGAAGTCAAGACAAGTAACAGGAGTGCCATTTCACTCGAGGCGTGGCTACCTGGTCAAGACTGGACTGGTAGGTTTTTGAGTACGGGCAATGGAGGCCTGGGTGGTTGTATTCAGTACGACGATATGGCTTATGCTAGTGGATTGGGTTTCGCTACTGTTGGTGAGTTTGGTGCTCCTACTTTTGTCATTCGTAGATAGATGGATGGGAGGGTCTAGAATTAGTAACTAATTGTGGGCTTTAGGTGCTAATAATGGACATAATGGGACGAGAGGTATCGTGAGTCTCTTTTTATATTCTAATCAAATATCTAATCTTGGACTTACGAAAATACAGGCATTTGGCAACAATACAGAGGTCGTCCACGATTTTGCAGATCGTAGTATGCATACCGGAGTCGTGATTGGGAAACAAGTTACGGGAAAATACTACGGTAGTGCCCACAAGAAATCATACTACCTAGGTTGCAGTACCGGCGGCCGTCAAGGCTTCAAAGCCGTACAGACCTACCCGGAAGACTTCGATGGCGTCGTGGCTGGAGCTCCTGCGTTCAACTTCCTCAGCCTGACGAGCTGGAGCGCGTTATTCTACACGTTATTCGGCAGTAATTCGAGCAACCCCAGTTTCGTGAGCGTGCAGCAGTGGTCGGGGATCATTCATGCCGAAGTGCTGAGGCAGTGTGATGGGATCGATGGTGTTGTGGATGGGATTGTTGAGGATCCTGAGATGTGTCGGTTTAGACCTGAGGCTTTGCTCTGTGCGCCTGGTGTGACGAATTCGACGGATTGTTTGAGTAAGGAGCAGGTTGTGGCTGTGAGGACTGTTTTTACGGACTATTATGGTGTGGATGGCAAGTTGATCTATCCCAGGATGCAGCCGGGTAGTGAGGTTGTGGCGAGTAGGGTTTATTATACGGCGGGTGCGTTCGCGTATTCGGCAGATTGGTTCCGCTATGTGGTTTATAGTGAGTTTTCCTGTCTCTTCTTTGCCTTTCGGGTTGTTGTTGCTGTTGTGGTAGTGGCATTATTTCTGTGAGAGGGAAGAGGTTTGGAGAAGCAGGACTGATCTGGTTGCCTGTGTAGATGATACCACCTGGGACCCAGCAACATATACCATCGAAGACGCCAAAGTCGCAAACGACCAGAACCCATTCAACATCGCGACATGGAACGGCGATATCTCCGCTTTTCAGAAGTCGGGTGGCAAATTGCGTGAGCTTCTTCCTTGAGATATTCGATTAGAGAGAGACAGAAGCTAATATATCTGCACTGAACAGTTCATTACCACGGCCAAATGGACGCAGTAATAACATCCGAGAACAGCCCCGTGTATTACAACCTCGTCTCTCGAACAATGGGTCTGAACTCCTCGCAGCTGGATGACTTTTATCGCTTCTTTAGAGTTTCAGGGATGGGTAAGAGAGACCTTCCTCTGGCTGATCCTTGGAGATCCCAAGTCTGCCTTCGCTTGTCTCTGGGAAGTTACTAATGAGCGACAAATAGGTCATTGCAGCGGTGGTGATGGCGCTTCCATGATTGGGAACCAGCTCGAGACAAATACTAGTACGGACCCGCAGAAGAATGTGTTGATGCGTATGGTGGACTGGGTGGAGAATGGGAATGCACCTGACACGATTACAGGGGTGAAATATGTTGATGTGAGTTCTGACTTCTGCTTGATACCGTGATTTCCGTGTTCAGTTGGTGATGCGTGAATTGTTACTAACTGTATCACAGGATGATGAAACGAAGGGCGTGGATCTGGTTAGGAATCATTGTAAATACCCGAAGAGGAATACTTGTGTGGATCCGGCGAATTACAAGACGCCGGAGGCTTGGACTTGTGTTTAAGGGGATGTAGATGAGATTGAAATGATGGGGTGTTTAGAATGAGCTGCATTGCTTTCTGTACATATCGTTCAAAGAGGTGTGTGTAGGGCAGGATAGGTTACTGAATGTTAGCCCGTTCTGTAAATAAAGGCTCCCTCAAGGCATCTATTTGCAGCAAAAGGTACTTCAATACATATCCTGAGTCCAAATCATCAATATGAGCCGCCATTGATGCTATTGCAAGACTCCCCCAATGTCAGCATTATGGACTCCCTGTCCTAGCTCCATGTACATGAAACCCAATGCCAAAGGCCAAGAGGTTTCCTTTTCTTGGTTACACAATTTTTTGGAATATCATTGGTGTCTCCTTGGCGCTGGTCGTAGCAGGAAGCTTGATCATAGGTCAGATAGGCCACCTAACTGGGTGTCGGAAGAGATGGTGGTTGATCCTCAACTCTGTTCTTTAGACATCAAAGATTTTTGCGGCATCTGGCTTGTAACATCGCTATAGGGCCAAGGAAAATGAGCATAGCATCGCTATAGGAGTCATCGCTTTGATAGCGCGAGTGTTGCAGATGACCGAGATTATAACGGCCTTGGCGATTGCCGCATTTGTGGATCTGTTTCTCGATGTGAATCTATTTGGAAATGTGTATCGGTCGAGAGACAGGAGGATTTTGTTCTTGTTAAGCTTATTTGCCAGAAGCTTTATTAGGGCATTCACATATCCCAGAGTAGGCTCAACCTTTGCCTTGTTGATATCGGCGATTAGGAAATTGATTGTTACTGTTGCATTTATTCTGAACAAGAAGATAGACTTGAAAGAGGATCTGGAAGCTGGGAATTTGTAGATCCAACCACTAGGAATATGCAGAGGCGTGCTTTCAGCATTTGAGCACCTGACAATTTCCTCTTTGATCTGATGATAACATTGAAACTAAGATGCTGGAATTTGCTGAATAATTTGAAGGTCAAGAGTTTGTATCTCTCAAGTTTGACCTAGTCTTAGCCTCGCTTAATTAGTACTTTCGTACCATCAACGGCAAAGAGAGTCAAAGCTGCCTTCAATCATCGTTCATGACATGAGACACCTCATTTGTCAGATCAAATGCCAAGATGCTGTGGAAGGATCAGTGGGCAGCCATGCATGCTCATGATGATCATATGACACTAATTTCCACACTAGGTCTTCTCAGTCAGGTGACAGCTAAACACAACTCAGGACCGTCTTCGGTGACCAACTCAGGAGATTACAAATACCGAGTCATTCTTACGATTTTCCTCTTAGATAAACAAGAAGAATTCCATTCTCAAAATCTATAATATGCTCCGTAGAAAACACGAACTCTTCCAACAATCTATTAGAGACTTCTCGAAGTTCTTTTAAGCAGACGGACAGTCTTCCCATAGACAACCTAGTCCCAGAATGTCCACGCCGAAAAAAATCGTCATTGTCGGGGTGTCGCGGGTGGGATGTCAGCCGCAACTCGAGCTCGTCGTCTTCACGAGCACTGCACTAATTAGGATTTGCGGTTTCCTGCCATTGTTCGAAGGGATGAATGTGGATGGGACGGGTTGTTTGGTGTAAGTTTTCTGAACGGCAGTGAGATAATCGAATGGCATACTTGAGAGGGAAGTTGAAATGCATGCAATGGTTTCGTTATTCGTTTGATCTGCCTCTATGGAGTATGTTCAGGCTATTTCCTTCAACTTCCGATATTTGCAATCTCCAAAATTATGAATCATTCGAAGGAGGAAATGCCAAGAATGATGGAGAACAAGAACCAATTCAACCAAATCCAAGCCCGACATCGCGACACATCACACACCTCCCCGTATGTTGGGTTTCGAATCTCTGAAATCTCACGAATAGCGCCTCGTTGAATTTCAAAAACAGGTGATGTTCCCCAGGAATCAGGCCACGATCCACATTTTTGGCTTTCTGCACGCGTTTTTTTACATGGATGGGGGCTGTAAGGAACCGAGATGGGCTGGGAAAGAGCCTCCGCTTTGTTCCGAGTATGTACACTTGTGGCGATTAGGGTATTTAGTATACATATATTATTTTCATTTTCACTTGGTTTATATTTTTCTACGTGAGAGAAAGAGGTGGCAATGGGAATAAGAAATGAGGAATCATCACCATCATCCGTATCGAAGCCTAAAAGAGTGGCATGCTGGGCAGAGGGAACAGAGGAAGAGAGCTAGATGGATTCCATATTCTTTGAGATGGGAAGGAGGAGGGTTCTTGAGGATTTTCCCGCAGGTATATACTGTACTCTTTCTTGATGACGCCCTTCCAGCACGTGATGCCTGTATTAATCTCATTGGCTGACTGTGGACTGGCTTGTGGAAATAGATAATTGTCTCTGGAATTTTTGCAGCATTGATTTGCCTGGGATTAGAGTTCAAGGGCGATGAGCATATGCTACATTCGCCAATTCTCTTCCCCGTCTTCGGGTAAGCAATCCACCACCGATCGCCAGAAAACAGTAAAGTGAACAGACGGAATAGATTCGTTGTAGGACTGGCCATAACATTTCGCATGCAATCATCCTACAGCCGCTGGTGGGATGGCCGAACACAATGGGATAGAGTCTCCGCCGTTTCGCGCTCCTTCGCACGAACACTCTGGCTTCATGTCCCTGACATCCCCATAACGCCTGAGAGCAGGGAGACAATAATGAGGAAGGAAGAAGTGATAAGATGTGTACACACGCTTGCTGTGGCACTAAAGCATCATTTGAGAGGAGAGAGAGAATGGCATGAATGCCATGATCTGAAACATGGCGTAGACCACGTACCAAATGTGCTGCTCCTTCCTCATTTTCGAAATCCACAGCTAACAAAACTTCCAACAGTACAACCTCACCGCAACAAACCACCCCCTAACCCTGACCCTCCACCTCTCCACCGCAATCGAGTCCTATCGCACTCTTGGGCATCCCCAAATCGACACCCAAGTCCTCACGCACCTCTTAACCCATATCGACACTCTAACATCCATCCTCTCCGCCTGCGAACGTCTTCTCCGCACCCCCATTCCCCTAGGATACAACATCGCCATCTCGAGAATTGTATGGATTTTCATCTTCACGTTACCTGGCCAGCTGTGGGCGGAACTGAGGTGGTGGAGTGTGGCTGTTACGGGGGTCACTGCGTATGCGCTCTTTGCCTTGGCGGAAGTGGGGTTAGAGATTGAAAATGCAAGACTTCCTTTCCCTCTCTTTGGCGCGTTTCAGTTGCTGGGATTTGACGCTGACTGGATTCGTATTAGCCATGGGGCGAAGGACCCAATGATTTAGATCTAGATCGATATTGCAACTTGCTGGCGCTTGACTTAGATGAGATTATGGCGTTTCCGAGGGCGGGAAAAGCGACGGAAAGCATTGCTAGCTCCAGCTCGACTATTTCGCTGAGGGCTGGGCATGGCAGGGAGAGATTCGGGGACTTGGTGGATGTTGGAGTTGGAGAGGAGGCGGTATAGAAAGTCACACCGAGAATCGTGTATGATAGGACACAGTGTTTTGGTGGGAGAGTTTTGCTTAGTGCAAGGTCTTGTGTTTACAAACAGGCCCGTTTCAGGTATAGTAAGCGAGGGTCCTTAGAAACCACTTCCTTGTTCAGCAATATCATTTTCAAAATATAATTAACGCCGTACAGATCGATCATATCACAGATAATTTCACTCACTCTTTCATAAACATTACTTGTTCTCTCGCTGGAAGTCTAATATCTTTGATTGCTACTAGGCGAATGAGTAGCTTAATGTTGGGGGTAGTAAGTCGGATGGCCCAGACAAGAGATCCCCTATTCTAGATCCCTTGGTATATTATATCGCTTGAGAGAGATACGTTTCAGTCAAGACTACGGAAGCTTTCCATGCCTCCTCTCGCTTCACATCCCAAGAGTCCTCTGCACAGCTTACCGTCGGAAACCAAACTGTCAGATTCCAATCATCAATATGTTCGGGGAGGCCTGGAATGAAACGGTACGTACTTCTACACTTCATGCATGGTCCGAGACAATTAAAATAGCTTCTTCCGGCAGAAATGTGCATCGTGACAGCCATTCCGGTGTTTTCGGCATACACACCTCGGTGGCCATCCCAGCATTGCTTCAGCGCTTCCACCGTCATGCGTGGCACAGGTGGAAACGGCTGTTTCGTGCAACTCTCCAAGAGTAGTACTTTATCTCTGTCCAAGCGCGTCAGCATATCTCTACGTCGATTGTTCAAGTACGCTCGAATATGCTTAGCATTCAGGTTGCACCCTTGAATACCACCCAGGGCCGTTCCACCAATAAGTAATCCTAACTCTGAGCGTGAGAAGAAGATAACTCCAGGGCCGTGGCAGAAGTACTTGCCGCCGTCTGGGGCATATGCTGGGAATCGTTCCTTGACTGTACGGACTACTTCATCTATAAAGTTGAGATGTCAGTTATATGCTTTCTTTGAATTGAAATACAAGGGAATATCAGAGGTACGTACGGATAGGTGTTTCTGGGTTCATTGTATTTAAAAAACATTGTATAGCGAGTTCAATAACACTATCGATGGACACAGTCGACTTTTCGTCTGGCTTGTCCCATTCAGGCTCTTCGGAGTCATACTCTGCAAGGCTCCTGATCAAATGTTCGGAGGCTGTTACGACCGTCTCCAAGTCTGTGACCGCAGCTACTGCATTGGGGCACAAATTCTCATAATAGTCAAAGTCAGCATCCATGGGCTGAATCAACTTGGTCCCTTCTTCAACCAATAACTGAAGAAAAATCTGGCGACGTTTCAAAGTCCAATAGAGCTCTTGTAGAAACGTATGAGGCCCGCCCCACGATGGTGAAGCATTCGACATTGCCTTAGGTAGCCCCTTGCTCAGTAAGTCATGTACAACTTGATTGTCGTACTTGACCCAGGTGATAAACTTCATTGTGGCGGAAAAACTGAATGTTGACGGCATCACATAAGATTTGATTTCCTCGTAATCAAGACTTCGGCGTTTTTCAAGCCGTTGCTGCCAGAACAGGGAATTATAGCCTGCTTTAATTTCTGGTGCCTCGGCCTGCTCGATTCTCGAGTTGAATTCGCTGTCCGAGACAGTTCCAAGATCCTTCAGCGACATATTTAGATGACGATATATTTAGATTGTGAAGAGTAGACTGACGCGACATGCTTTTTATATGGATTAACATCTATGTTAGAACACTGTTGAGTTTATCTTCTCTACTGTTTTGTAAAGATTCTTTACCTTCTAGAAAGCTAAAGAAATATGTGGCCTTGGTTTGGAACATCTCAGTTGAAAGTGTTGAGAAGCATAAAGAAGTGAATTAAAGAAATCATGTCTTTGACTCATTGGCGTTTCACCATACAATGACCCGATACAATGGACGGCCTATCGTTTCTTTGTTCTTTGTTGTTGTTCTTTGTTATTCTTCTTAGTCATTATTCTTAGTTATTGTTCTTTGTTCATTCTATGGACGCTAGTAGAATGCCACGTAGTATAAAATAGGCCCCCATTTCTCCGATTCGAAACACAGCGCAGAACTTCTCAACTTGTACCTGTTCACACTACAACACATCTTTGGTCCTTCTTACAGCCCCTTTTCCTTGACGACAGTGTTCACCCGTAAGATGGCAGACCTGGCTTCTCAAAATTTGCGTAAGTATTCACTTTCAGAGTTTCAGTGCCGCGAACATGTTCTAATAGATTCTTTAGGCCAATCCCAAGACAGCCAAGCTAGCTGCAACAAAGAAACGATTCTGAAAATGTTACAGGAGATATCTCAAAGAGATCTTCAACTCAGTACCTTTGCTTGCTTCGCAGCTGGTTATCTGCTCGACAAGTACCACGATACCGTTGGTGATCCGATTCAGTTACCGCAAAGCTTCCTCCTCCAACCCTATCCGATCGGTCCAGGCTCTCTTCAGCTTCAATCTGGACACAAGGGCTCCGCGGATAATCTCCTCTACAGAATCACTCTTCGTACGGCGGACGAACATGAGGAATTCTTGCAAGGCCTTTTGGTTGGACGCCTGATGAAGAACCATATGGCGACACACTACGTCATGTTCTTGGCATCTGATCATCGAATTTATGCTTGCCTTTCGTCGGCCGTTGACAAGTACGAAATGGGTCCTTACCGCGACTATGACGAGGACTACGACGAGGACGACTGGGAAGACAGTTATGAAGTGGAGGAAGACATATACATGGATGACAAGGATGTCTTCGGTGGAAATGTTACAATGGTGGATTTCGGTACGCTGAGTGATTTGATCAACAACAACGGCAACTGCAAATACACTATTATGGACAACATCACCAGTTGGGTGTGCTTTGGATACGCAGAAGGAAAAAACGATCCGACTTTCAACAATGATGCCGTCCTCGCCAAGTTATCCCGGTCCTCTTCATTGGCTTAGTAATATCAACTACTAGCTCTGGCAGCTCCGGACGCACTTCTATTCGGAAGTGAGTGGTCAAAATACAAGTCTGGCCTGAGCATTGGGACGGCGGTGGAAATGTCAGTCATGGGACGGGCCATGCCGAGGCTGTGGATTTGCATTTTAGTTTGTTAATGGCATTTGGGGAATTCCAATATTTTTTTGAGCCTGTTTTAGTTGTGCCGTGCTTGTAGTTTCTTGATTGCTTAGGTTTGGCGGATTGGATTATCCGCAAGGGCGTGTCGACTCTCTTTAGTGAGAGAGTAATCCCAAAAAACCTCTGCATTGCAATACACCACACACTTCGTTTCCCGTTGGTGTTGTCCTGGCGAAAAGAAACGATTCATACCGCAGAGAGCTCGGAGAATTGTCCTTGTAAGTAATATGCAATACCCTGAAGTACCTTAACAAATGCTTCCGGTGTAAGGTTTCCAAACTAAGCTGGAGGGTCTGCGTTTGTTTGTGTCCGTGGGCTCGCTGCTCGTAAATGAAGGAGTAGGAGCTTTTGTTTTTGATTAGTCTTTTGATCGTGTTGAGCATAGCGTAGGTTTCTCTTATTGTGTGAACGCGTGTGACGTCGTAGTTGGTAGAGATGCGAGACCTAGTGCTGGAGGAGAAGTTTTCTCAGGATTAGCAGGCGACGTGAGATTGTTGATTTGGATCCTAGGAGCTTCGCCTAACTTCGTAAGAGAGGAGGTAGTTCAAGGCTGGTATATTGCTAAACCACGCCCTGGGAAGTCATCAGAGGTATGAGATCTTCAGCTCAAAGCCGTTTTATACCACCCCAAGTAGAAACAAAGCAGCTCAAAAGCATTGGTAATGGACAATGAGAATTTGTGAATCAGCAAGTCACGTGCCACTGACTAAATTTGCCGCCAAGCCAGGTGGAAACCGTGAGACGCGATGCATCGCGACTTCAACATCTCAAGTTTAGCAGCGGTTCAGAAGTTGGACTCTCGCCTGCAGAACCACCACACTTGATCTCGGCTTGCATTGTTGAATCTGCAGTAGCCTAAAGACAACAAACTATCCGCCCAATCAATCGAGCCGCACCACCCAAAATGCCTCCTTTCAAAGATGACCACATCCTCATTATTGCGCCAGGGTCGCAAACAACCCTCGCGCAACTCGGCCTCCCAGAATCATTCACACCCGCCTCGCATAGATTCAGGACTCGGGTATTCCTTGCGCCTGATGGAAAGAGTTACGAGGCACATAAGATCCGCTCCAGGAAGAAGGAGTCGGTGATGAATGGGGATGTTGAAATGGGAGGAGCGGGTGAGGGTGAGGAGGAAGAGGAATTGGTTGAGCTGCCAGAGGATGAGGAGGGTGCTATTTGGCCATTGAAAGGTACATTTCCAATTGAATGCTGAATTGGAGGTGTGGACAAGTGCTAATGTTTTTGCAGAGGGTCGAATTGACGATATGCCTGCCTTTTTCGCCTTCCTGGAACACGTCAAAGCTACATTCAATGCCCCACTACACACGCCAGTCCTATTTATTGCGCAGCCTTGTTGGACGGCGAAGAATCACGAGGATATTACACAGTTTGTTTTCGAGAAGTTCAAGACCCCAGCCTTGTGCATCATGGATAGCGCATTGGCAACCTCATATGCATTTGGAATCCCAAGCGCAACAATCATCGATGTTGGTTTTGAGAAGGTGGACGTTACTGCTATCACGGACTTCCAGATATCGGGGAGGAGCACTGTTCACGAGTCTGGAGGGGAGGCGATGACCATGAAGTTGGTGGAGTTATTGAAGTCCAAGAATTTCTCCCGAAATATGGCGGAGCAGTTGAAGAAGAGCATGATTTGCGAGATTCTTCCTCCTGGAACACCATTGCCTGGGACGGAGGCCGCCGATGTTCTTGTTGAAGGAGATAGCAACCCTGCAGCTGCAGCCACCACTGGAGCATCTTCTTCTGGGCCAGATGTGAAAATCACTGAGCCACCTCGGGTTCCTCTCCTCGATGACGTGGATGAAGAATATGGACTTGATGACAAGCCTATCGAGGATGATGGAGTGTTGGATATTGCGACGATTGTGACGAGTGGGAAAACACAGGACTTCTTGGCGAAGAAAGAAAAGGAGAAGGCAGAGAGAGCAGCAGCACGGAAAGCAGATCGTGAGGCAGCAAAGGAGGCTGCTGCGGCTGCTGCTGCGAGACCTTTACGACTACCTAACTCCAAGAGACCACGGGCTACTTTCCATTACGAAGAAGCTGTCAAGGATGCACCAAACGCCAAGAGACAAAAGACCCCAGAAATTTCGGCTGTTGAAGAGCCTGCTTCTGCTGCTGAGCCCAAGCCCGATGATGAAATTCCACCTGTGGATGGTGCGCCAGTTACAGTTGAGGATGAGGCCACTCGACGTGAGAACACCAAAGCTATTCGAAAAGAGGAGAAGCGAAAAGCTTTGGAGGACAAGGATCCTAGCATCATCCGAAAAGACATCGAGATCGGGACCGAGCGTTTCCAGGCTGCAAGTGAGGGTTATTTGGATGCTATCGCAGACGCTGTCTACAGAACTGTTCTTTCGGTCAATGAGATTGCAAAGAGGCAAGAAGCTTGGGATGCATTGGTCATTTGTGGTCAGGGCTCGAAGGTTCGGGGCTTTAAAGATGCGCTGGTCACGACCCTCAACAATCGGTACTTGGTATCTCCTAGCTCCGCGACGATGTTCATGAGCGAACTCCCTTCAAACCTCGCAACACCGAGCGGTACAGGATCCATGACTCCAACCGCCTCCTTCTCTTCAACTCCCCACGCTCCTCCCACTGCGAGTGCTGTCAATCCCCTTCTCCTCGCCGCCACTACTGCTTCCCACCAAGCCCTCAACCCCAACATGTCCACAGCATCCTTCAGCGGCCAACCAACCCACTCCTCACATTCGCAATCGCCTACGAGTATCAAGGTCGCCGGTCCTCCCACCTACTTTCCAGAATGGAAGTCCTTTGATGAGGCAGTGTTCCTAGGTGCTCAAGTCGCGGCGAAGGTCATCTTTGTAGTAGACCAAGGCACGTCTAAGGGGTTCCTTTCCCGAGTTGAGTTCAACGAAGAGGGTCCTACGGCTATCCATCAAGTGTAAGTTATCTCCTCTCCATGCGAAGAACTCCCACTGACTCATTACAGCGGACTGTTATACTAAAGTTTTGATTGGGTGGCGTTTGCTGGTCTGGATGTATGATACGATGGGTTGGCTCTAGACAGGTGTTGCAGGAATCAAGAAGTATACCCTTCTTAAAAAGTTAAAGCGCTTTCTTCTCGCTTTGGAATGATTTTGAATCAATGACGTATCATAGCAATAAAGCTTGCTGATGTACATTGCCAGGTTTCATGTCCTATCCATTGTCTTCGTTGCGTTTCCCTACATGTTGGCTGCCGTTGTTGTTTGATTGCGTTTGTTGACTTTCCTAAAGCTGAAACCATGTGACTTGACTGTCCTTACAACTCAGAAACATTCCTTTATTACTGGCAAAAGAAAATGTCATTACGATCTCATGTTTTAGACTTAGTTCACATTTGTTGTCCATCTCTTAACAAGTCAATTCGCCTGAGCGGCTTCCGTTCAGTCTCAATGACGACGAGGAGGCCTTTGGGATCGATCTTTGGATTAAGCGATCACGAGTGCGCTATTGCACAAGCCGCAACATCCCTGCCAGGTTGCCTACCCGCTCCCATTATCAATCGCTCCTGCCTTCCATTCCCAAACTCCCCCCCTTCTTTATCTCCACCGCGACTTTTTTCAGACTGTTGTGCGTTCCTCTTCCTTCAACCACAACATCTTTTCCCTACGAGCTCTTGGAGCTTTGATAGATATCAGAACGCGTGCCCCAAGAGATCTTTCATAGCTGTATCAACGTTCGTCGGTCCATTTCCTCAATCCCATCTCTGCTGATCTTCAAGCTCAGCTTTCGGCATGGAGGACTCCACTCCCACCATGCGCGTCACCCGTGGCCGCACCGGCAAACTCCCTACTCCTGCTTCGCGCAGAGGATTCGTGACCGAGTTCGAGGAGGATGGAAGCCCACCGCCCAGCCCATCCCGCAAGAGCCTCCCCAATGCTGAGAAGGAGCCCGCCCAAGTCCCAGAGGAGGTCCTTGAGGTTGTCCCTGCCAAGAAGCCTGGTCCCGTTTTTGTGGTCTTCAAGAGCACGAAGAAGCTGCCAGATGGACTGTGTATCGTTCGTGCTTTGGGGGGAGGTCGGTATGAGTTTGTCAACTTGACGGAGGTCAACCAGGAGCAGTTCTCGTCGGAGGACACTGGTGCTGCCATCAAGGCTGATGAGGGCCGTCGCAGTATTCTGGCTGTTGATGATAAGGAATGGGAGGCTGCGAAGTTCACTTGTGGTCAGGCTGTCCGCAGTGCTGGTAATTCTTCTTGCATACCGCTCCATAATCAAGGCGCTGACGGCCATTCTAGATAAATCCATCTTCCGCATCAGAAAGCTGCCCCTTGAGCTGCGCTACCTGATCTATGAGTTTGCAATGGTCGCATACAAGCCCCTTCACCACACCAGCGGAACCTCTTCGCCAACACTTGGATTAGCGTTGATGCAAACCTGCAAAGAGATGTTGGAGGAGGCCAAGCCCTTCTTCTACAAGAACAGCTTCCGCATTGACAGTGTCGATAGAGTCATCCCTGATCATTTCGTAGCCATTCGGGAGAACTTGAGAGAAGTCACCTTCCAATGGCACGGTTTCAGCAGAAGAGATGGCAATGCCATCAAGTTCTTCCACTCCTGCCCAAACCTCAAGATCTTGAACCTGGTCGTCACCCAGTGGGGCTCGACTGATGCCAATCACTACAGACGTCAAAGACACCACCAAGATGTCGTTGCGATCAAGAAGTTCAGCAGGTGTGTTGGTTTCGATGAAATTGTTGGTCTGAAAGGCTTGGACAAGGTTAGGGTTCTGGACTCTGGACATTCGACCTTCACCGTCGCTGAGCGAAAAGCTCTCAGAGACTTCCTCACTCCAATCTTGACAACTCCAAAGTACATTCCGCCTCCGGTAAGTTTTTACCTACTGTTTTTCGTGATCATAACACTACTAACACTCATCCAGATGCCAGAGAAGGTTGTCAAGGGCGCTCGGGTCAAGAAATCAAAGAAGTCAAAGAGATACGACAACTGGGAGGATGACTCTGACTATGGCGGAAAATAAGTGCTCTTAGGCTTTCGGACTCGACTTTTGAAGTGTTATTGGTGGTATATTCTGGGTCGTTGAGCTTGATCGATGCTTTTGCACATCGTCTGGGGGTGGCTGGAGTACGCAGATTTGGTGGTTTTGCTTTCCACACTTTCAACGTACTCCAGGGTAGCGTTATGGTTAAGGCTCGTTGAGCTTCGGATATGGCTGGCAGATCGTGTCTCTTCTTCATTTACAAACACCCGAACATGGGTTGCATGCAGGTCCGGTTGCAGCATGGTTGTGTTTCTTTCCTTTCAACGGCGCAATATCTTTGTTTGTCAGTGGACAACATCAGGGAGGCGACTATGCGGATATAGATTGTTTCTCCTATCCGTCAAGGGGTAAATGGTCCAACAATCCGAGCCATAGGAAAAGATACTGTTCCGCCAGAGATTCCTCTTTTACAGCGCGATGTCAATAAATGGATTTCTTGCAGTCATTACCAACTGATTGAATCGTGCTTCATTAAGTATCTAATTGCTTGTACTGCCGTTTCCTGTCGATTCCCAACCGGCCCATTACCCCATATGCTCATCGAATCCTTTCCAATCCTTTGCCACGTCCCAGTTCCACCCGATTTCATACAAACAGTCATTAAACATAATGGTATCAATCATCACACATCCATTCAATCATTTTCATCGCCTCTCCTTCTCAACCTCCCGATCCCTATCTCGCCTCCTGTGCTCCTTCTCCTCGCTCCTCTTACTAGTCGGCCTCCTATCCACATGTTCCCTCTCCCTATCGTGCTCTCGGTCCCTCTCTCGTCGCTCATGGCGATGCTCCCTATCTCGCTCACGCTCGCGACTCGACTGTCTGGAACGATTCTCGCGGCTCGATCCATGTTCGCGATCGCGCTCATGGCTTGAATGTCCAGATCTGTGCTCACGGCTTGATCCATGTTCGCGCTCACGCTCCCGCTCGGTATTCCTCCGTGATGTTGAGGGTCGTGAGTGACTTGAGCTTGATTCGCCGTTAGGTCTAGGCAACATCACGTCGTCTTCGAGCTCGATTATACGTCCTTCGCTGTCCACCTTTGCTTCGCGCTCTAATCGAACTTCGCGCCCGCGTTTATGACAGTACCAGAATACGAAGAGGAGTACTGGACGGGTGTGAGTCACAATCTTGACTGTGGAGATCGGGGTCAGTGTGGGGTAGAGGGGTAGCAGGAGCTTACCAAATAATCCAAGACTGAGCAGGACATTCGTTCCCATGAATGCGGGCCATCTGAGCTTCAGTGCATTCATAATGGCTTTCAACATCGATACTACAGCTCCAGGTTTCGTCACCAAATCCTTCAAGCTTGTAGGCTTGAGGAACTTCATTGCTGCAGCTCCAAGTCCGGCTGCACCTCCAGCAGCTTCTGCACCACCACTAGCAGCAGCCGATGCGCTATTGAAAGCTTGTGCCTCAGTGGCTACGGCCAGCAACTCAGGAGCTAAGTTTTTCGTCAATTTATCTGGCAATTGTGTGACTAGCTTCTGCAAGAAACTGGGCAGGTGATCGTAGCTCTTCGCCAATGTGCCTTGCGAGTCTTCAAGCAAACCGACGAGATCATCGTAGGCCGTGGGAACGCCATTGACGAGGTCTTTGAGGACGACTGTGAATTTCTGGAGGACTTGTTGGGATTCGTCTGAGATGGAGAAGGCGCGGTTGTTGATCGCGGAGAGGTTAAGGTCTTCGAGCACTTTGTTGATGTCGTTTTCCTCTGCGGCTGCTTCGTTGGGTGTGACTACTTTGGTATCGGGTTTGAGTCCGTCTTTGTGCTGGTTGGCTGTTAGTCTTTTGTCCTGTCTGGGAGGTTTGGTTCGACCGTGGAGTATTAAATAAATGGATGGGCTTACCTTCTTAGTACCAACTCGAGACAGAAACGCAAATCTCCCATGCTTCTTCCCATCGGTCTCAGCACTCTTCTCGTTCTCCTTCTCCTTGCCCTTCCCTTTATCCTTTGAGCTTCGTCTATGTCCCTCCTCCTCAGCTACTGTATTCCCATCATGCACCACCATCTGCGAGGCATTTCCTGTGAAATCCCCCGCCTCGGGTAATCCATGCGGTCGCGCAGGTAGAGGAGGAGGTGTACCCTCTGCAGAGATGACTCGGCGGAGGAAGGATTCGTCTTTCTCGTCGAGGAGGGGTGATTGTTGGACTGCTGCTGCTTTCTTCTCAGCTTGGTGTTTCTTCACTTTCTTGTAGGCGAAGTATTCCATCATCTTGCCGGTATTTCGAGGGGTTTCGTGTGCAAGGCGTTGATCTGAGATGGAGAGAGAGTTGTTGAGAAGTTGAAGAGGAGAGCAGAGGAGTTGGCACTGTTTCGTTGATGTTGGATGTTGATGTCTTGTTTGAGCACAGCCACACTTGGAGAGCTATCGCCACACGTCATCGTTGTCTTTGCCACCCTTGTCAAGTCTCGGCTCGTCCCGGCCAATCATTAGTATGGACCCAGTCCTGGATTAAACCTTACTTTCAACTTACTTGCCTCTTGATTGTTTATACTAGGATGTCAAATATGACGATGAAGATCTAGAGAAAAGAACGGCGGTTGATGATATGCCAGCTTCGACTTGGTTGATATAAACACCCACTTTTCTGATGTTTTGGGTCGAGGACAGTAAGCAAGCCCTTACCTCTGCTAGGATCTGTTTCTTTTCTTCCTGCAGCATTTGCTCAGGCTTTAAATTATGAAGTAGGAGAGCTACAACGTGATAAATTCTAAGAGCAGATATGTACGTCGGAGTTCTAATTCTCATAAGGCCTAGCCAATGAAGTAGCTAGTTCAATATCCGGGGAAATACGGTGTAGCATGATAGTGGCACAGCCCCAATATAGAAGAGCGCAGAGAATAAATCCTCGTTCCAATCTTCCAAAGTACACTCACTGCGCTCCAAGGCTTTTCCAAACCTTTAAAAGCGCTTGCAATCCTCTAGTTTTATTCCCCATGACTTTGAACGAAAAGCTCAGAATAGTAGGGGCCAATCTAAATGCGCGCTAGATCCTGGCGTAAGACGGCCCAATCCCTTCCCATTTGGGACCAGGAGGCTTGTCATAATCTCGGGGGAGTGCCAAATGGAGTCGGCCGCTAAATGATTCGAGTGATATACCCGTAAACAGGGGACTTATTAGCTGATTTTAGCTTGCTTCACGTTTGAATGCCAAGCTAGACTTGTCACAAGGGGAAGGACGCACTCGCATTCCAAATATAGATCCAGGGCTTCGTAAAGAAGTTAATACCTGGTGCAGCTGCAGGCTGTCTCTCAGTATGGAGCATCCTATGTCGGGACATATAGTGACACGCTTAAGTATTTGATTTTTGACCTTCTACGAACTATTCATAATGCTGAAATCGAGGCCCTTGGGGCATCGAAGATGGGTGCATTGGTCACATAGTATCTTTTACATGACCCCACTCCTCCTTCTCCACCTAGGTTACATTGTTTTCCTCGCCATCATCATACAAAAATACAAAAAAGAAACCGCCAAGGTCTCTTTGGTCGAAGAGAACCCAACCGTCATCCCCTCCTCCGCGAGTATCTTTGTCTTCCGGCAACAAGACACAACAGCCTACGCATTATGGCAATACCTTCCAACGACATTTGCCGTCCTTCTTGGCCTGCTCTGGGAATCAGTGGATGTTGGTGTGAGGCTTCTGGAACCGTATATTCAGATGGCGAAGGAAGGAGGGGCGACGGTGGATAATTCGCTCACCCTAGACTACATTACGATGTTCACATTTTATGTGCCTTTTAGATCGGCATTCCGCGGTCATCGAGTTGTTCTGTTGAGTTCTTTGCTCTATATTACTGCTTTCACAGTAATTCCAGCCATGAGTGGAGCATTGTGGACTATTAACTGGGCACCCGTTGACTCAGTTACTGATGGACCACTCTATGCAACTTTACAGATAAACGAAAGAGTTCTTATTGCAACCTGCGCTTTGAACGGACTCGTTGTCCTCTCTGGAGCCATATTGCTCTACACATTCTTTTCGCGCGCCCTTCCACTGTCCCGAAATCCCAAATCGATCGGCGGCGTCGCCTCCCTCGTCTGTGAAAGTCCCGGAGTTCTCAACCTCTTCCATCAGATTGACTCTTGGGGTAGTACGAATCTGATCTCCTCCGCGTTAGGACAAGTACGATTTTTCTTACAGCCAGAAACCATCACCGATTTCAACGGCACCCGATACACACGGCTGCAGATCACTACGAATGTCCCGCCCAACTACCAAATTACACCCCTCCAGGAATCTGGACAGACAAGAAGGCAAGCTCATGGGAAATGGTTGTCAGCGAAGAGGGTGTGGGCATCTGAGATCTTCTTCCTCATGTCGAACAGCATTATTGTGCCGGCTATTGGAGCAGGGTCGTATTTCGTGGTCGACCATGACGATTACGAGAAGAATGTCAAGCCGCAAGTAATCAAGATCACATACGTGGTTATCATTTCCATTTCTGGGGCGCTCTTCCAGTGGATTCATCGGGATATTCAGATTTTCCAGCCATACCGACGTTTCCTCTCTCCAACCCCGTATCAGAAATTCTACGACGCCGTCTCACGAGAGTACATCACACTCGGCCAGCCACTCACGACTATAAAGGGATTGGCGACACATTCATACATTGTCTTCATGACAGCATTATCCAGTATTATTTTCCTCATTGCCACGATCTTCTTCCCGATAATCTTTGAACTCCTCTTCAGCATCCTCAAAGAACTGGACCCCACCAATAATGCCGACCTGCCAAGACTGACAGACAATATGATGGATGCATACGACCAACAACTCCCTGCAGGGCGGGTCTCCTACTACAGGAGCCTCTATTATTGGGCTATGGCCATCCACGCTCTTCTCCTGATTAATTTCATTTCGATCTTAGCGACACGACAATGTCGACCTTTTATGCCAAGACAGCCGACTACGATTGGGAGTCAAATTTTGTATGTGTGTAACAGTCGCAGGTTATTAGGACTGATGATGGCCACGAGCTGTATGAATGGGAAAGCGTGGAAGGAGTCTGCGGGGAGGGTTGAGAGAAGTTGTTGGTTTGGGTGGTGGGGGGATGAGAGGGGTGCCTATTGTGGAGTGGAGATTGTGGATTCAGTGGTGGATAACAGGATTCAGGGATTTGTGTACAGTGGGCAGTTGCCCTATAGTGCGCATTGATAAGCGGTTTTGGTGTATATGTTATGAATGTGTTGAGCTGGCAAACAGAACATTATCTATTTTCTCTATGCTTTGAATAGTTCTAGACTCTTATTTGGTGCTTTTGCAATGGTGCGCCTGAAGCTTGTGCCCTGAGTGGCCGATCATACAAACGAATGCTCAAGTGTCAGTGATCGTCATAGTGTTTTAAGGGCCTTCTGGTCTGTCTCTTGAAGCATTTGAAAGTGTATATCCCCTGTTCAAGTTTCCCATGGTCTATCTATCATTGCCACGCATGTCAACTTTAATCACTTAATTCTCTTAGCGCTAGGAAAGCTCTCTTCTTGTTTTGGGGGTCATTGGCAGAACACGCAAGACTTTTCACAATAACTATACATCCATAGCTCGATCGTGCACAGCGTGGGGAGCGGCGATCCCAGAGATTTGACCAAATGTCGCCGCTAGCTAATGGACCAGATCTAGACCTAGTCTCAAAAACTCGTCTCCGGGTGTTCACCCTTTTCCCGCGGATCGTGGCTTGGACCCAATCAAAACTCGTGCGAGGTAGACGAACCCCAAGTTGATGACCGTCCCGAGCGTCGAGGTGTGCTCTGTACCGAGTGCCTTCTCCTTCCTTCGCAGCGCCCGCTGGTAAATCTTTTTGGCCTCGCCTAGCTTGCCCTAGAATCCGTACAAGAGCCCCAAGTTGTGACACACCCATGCCATGCCATCGTCCGTAACAAAGCTGTTCAACACCATATACGAGCATCTAGCTGCATGCTGGAGAAGCCGTCGTTGTGTCAACCACGGCCGATTAGCCTGCTCTAACGGGACATGGGATCCTACAAACTTCACAGCTACCCTAATTAGAATATAATTCCACTCCTGGTCTAAAACGTGAACTATCTACGAGTGAACACATTTATAAATGCAGTGCCCTCGTGACTCAACTAATTTCTGCGAAGACTTGTCTACCTCCACAAACCCGTAGTCACTTAGGACCTGCGCCGCGCTGTGGAAGTTTGACTCGTCTTTAATAAGCTCTCGTACCTAGTCTGGGTCCTCGGAATCGCTGTGCCAGAGAAGCTCGAACCAGAGATCCTGGTTATTAAAGTATGCCCACAACCGCAGAAGGCCAGCTGAAAGTCCATTCCGTTGTTCGACGTGGTCAAACGAACGCTGCCATGTAGAGTAAAGCGGTCGGTCTTCGTATGAGCCATTCGCGATGACAAATGTGCAACAAAAGGCTATGCAATCATGGGGCGTTCCACAGGAATAGGTGCCTCGCCACACCCCGGGTGGCATTCGGAGCAGCCACCAGAGTTCATTGACCTTGAAATCAACTGTCAAAGCTGGGGGGTCACATGTTGGTCCCCGGAGAGGTTCTGATGTCTGCAATGTAGCGCGAAGAGTGTGTCGAGATCGGAACGTTCCTTCAAGTAACCCACCATCGCGATTTCATCCACACCGAGAATGAGCGAGCATTATACAAGGATAAAGGAAAACACTGCCTAGAATAAGCTCCCTTTGTCTTATAAGAGGTCGCCCCGTTTGCTATTCAGATTTTCACTTCACCACTTCACCACTTCACTACTTCACTACTTCACTACTTCACTACTTCACTGCTTCAAAATGCAAGCCCTCAGGTCCAGATCTATCCCAATTTCCGTTACAGCTTCAACTCGGCCTGTTCGTCTTACCGCGGACCTGCCCCAAGCTGATACATCACCCGCGTTACTAAACCCCGCTGAAGTAATTAGAGGTGGCACCATCTACTAGTAAAATTCCCACCACGGAGGATAACAAGGCAGAAACACTAGATGCACTAATAACCGAAGCAGTCAGCCAACTATCACTCCAACACGGAGCAACAGCCCCTTCCTTAGTGGCAGAAACAGGTAATCCCACATCGGAATATCGATATGAATATGTTCTATTTCTCCCTTTGGACCCGAGCTATTGCTGCTTTAATCTGAGCAAGGGGTGAGCCACGCTGGGCAAGTGAGCCATGGGATCAGCGGAAAGCGACCGTTTGTAATCTTCGGCTACGACTGCCACCTGGCAAAATTAGAGATATAATCTATCGATGTACTAGTGATAGTCTCAAGCTCGTACGCTTGGCTATATCAGAGGCATCGGCTTACTGGTATACAATTTTTAAGAAGTCGGATGTTGAAATGAAGATATGCACAAGAGCCCGAAGAATATTTGACGCAGGAACAAGGCTCCAGGAAGACGTGCACGGAACTTTTTAGGGCCAACTATTTAAAATTGGCCGTGGAAGAGGAATGCCTGAACAAGACTCTTCAAGTGCTAGCGAGATGACTAAAATCAACAGCAATGATGATATTTCAAAGATGCTATCGAAGAAAATTTACTAGGGCCCTCGTGTTCTTGTCCTAGAATATGCGAGTGCATACTCCGTGACGGGAATATTAAATAGTCAGTTCATTTGCAACAGCTTAGGCTACCTAAGAATATAGATTGCCGTTATATTTAGACTAGAGTAAGTTTTCTTGAATCCATGTCTTGGTAAAGCTCTCCATGCATAATGCCATGGACATAGCATTCGCCAATAACCCCCCACGAAGGCCCGATTTCTCTGAGCATTACTGGATATCTTTCTCCCTTGAGTAAGGCAACACGATCCCCTTGGAGAGTGTGGCTGGGGACCAAGGCAAAATATTCCTGGTTCGTGACGCAAAACCGCCTTCCTACAGTGTGTCGGATGTGCTCGAACAAATGTTCCATCTCATCATCTTGGGTAGTGCTTATATAACTATCTTCTCCCAACAGACTTTGCCTCTGTCCCTCCGTGTGAATTATTCCACAGCTCTGCCAAAATGCAGCAGGAAACTCTGTCTTAGCCTTTCTATACGAAGACAAAAACTGCCGCTTAACGATGGAAAAGATCCCCAGTGGAGGTCCCGTAAGTACGGCGTTTATAAACGCATCGATTATGCTTCCACCAGAAACATACTTTTCGATATGTACTTTCCCTGCAACGGCTTCCCAGTCCTGGCAAATCTTGTCGCGGTCCTTAGGGCCTGCAACAACCCCTATATTAGAAACCGTGTCGATGATCGTACCGTCGGTAATTAATTGCTTCCCATCTGGTGTGAATGCCACGGAAATTCTCATTGTACCTCCGGCGCAGAAGTTGGTTTCGCGTCTATGTCCGAGATGCTGGGGAATTTCACCTTCAATGGTCCAGTCTGGTACCCAAGTAGGAGTTCCTTCCTGTTGGACGCGGCACCAAGGTTCTGAAAGATGTTGAAGTTCTTGTCTCTCTGTATGAATGCTTTTGCTAGATGGGTATAGAGTGTGATTACGTTCTGTTCGTCGTTCACCTCCATACCAAGTGAATCCACATCCACTGGATCTGCTATGTCTAAGATAGCAAACACCTTGTCTCGAGGATCTGTTGATTTCATTTCTCGATAAGCCTCCAAAAGGAATAGAAGCGAGTGAAACTCCTTTCGTGCGAATTTTGCAGAAGTTTGCATTATCTCAAGGAAGAACCCCCAGGGCCGGCGAGAAGCTCCCTCTCCCAGATGTAGGCGATAGAATGTCGCAAAGGCGAAAATAAACATATCTTGAGAGATCTCATCAGATCCGCAAAGGAATTGCGTATTGTTCCCAGATACAACGAGCTCTTGAATAATCCACATCCTGGAGAAATACGGCAACCTGTCGAGTTGTCGAAACGCAGAGTACAGATCCCTCCGGCTTTGCAATGCACCGAAATTCGGATATGTCAAGCGCCGTTCGAGAAACGGGCTGTATCCGACGGGCTGCCGCCAGGATTACACTTCGCTTACGGGCTGTTGCTTCAGGGACCTTCAGCGTCTTTGCAGCGTGGCACTCAGACCACTGTAATCCTGGCGGCAGCCCGTCGGATATCAATGGCTGGTTTTCATCAAAGGCGAGTAGGAATGGGACGAGTTCAAATCCCTTTCTCGTTCGGTCAGTGTCTGGGCCAAGCCATACAAGAGTTCGGCTTGCAGCTTGGTAAATATCCTTCATTTGTCGGACTTGATGGATTCGCTCTGAGTCGTCACCCTGATTAATACAAATAGCATCGACCCAAAGCGTACGGTGTTGTTGCTTCTTTCGGAGTCGTAAAAGCGCAGCGTATAAATTTTGTGTAACCAGAATCGTACCAGTATCGCATTGAATTGTGACTGGATTTGAATTGTCTCCCCAGCAGTATCTAAGAGCTTGGTAAGGTGGATTATCAGCAAGAAAGACATGGATGAGACGGCACTTGAGGGCAGCGGCGGTGGAACATGGGAGCAATTCCAGTAAACGGATCGGCTTTCGGCCGTTGTCAGGACTCAAGCAATAGTATTGCAAAGATAATGAGGGGGCCATCTTGGCACGTCGAGGGAAAGGTACAGACACTTGAGAGATGATTTCTATTGACGAATACCGTGTTCAATTACAAAGACAATGGAAGGCTGGGATGGCAGCCTAATCTTTAGGGCCGGAATTATCGTATTGCCAGAACCGACCTGCAGAAGGTTTGCTGCACGTCGCAATCCGCCTTTTTCTTCAATAATTAATATCTTTATACTACGATAGCTATTACAAACCTGAATGGTGCATTTTAAAGAGCTCAATTCAGCGATCAACCCCCCCCCCCCCCCCACATTTTATTTTATTTTAGTATAAGTTTTTAACTCGTTTCCCTTGTGCAGCAAGCCTACAATCTCGCGCCATAATGTCCGAAGCACTTCACAGCTCGTGTGCCGCCATCTCAGTCATGCTACTGAAAAGCATCCTCCTTTTCCTCTCGCTGACAAAGGTGGGATTGAAGATGCTCTTAAGTAGAGAGAGACCAGAATACATTAAAAGCATCAAGCAGCTGCCTGCAACGGAGCGATTCGAAGTTACGGAGCACGCGGTCAAAGGTATTGGTTTTTCAGGAGGGTGCCCTGTAAATATACCCTGTAATTTACTGGCTGCCTGTAAATAGGCCCTGTAGCTATCTCACTCCACTGTAAGCCTCCTGTAAAAGTCGCTGAAAGGGCTGGCAGGTGTTTGGGATCGCGTAACTAAAAAGTGGAGAAACCCAGGAGGGAGCCCTGTAAATATGCCCTGTAATCTACGGGCTGCCTGTAAAAAGGCACTGTAATCAACGGACTGCCTGTAAATAAGCCCTGTAATTGTCTCCCTCTCTTGGAGGACTCCTGTAGAAGTTTAATCACGTGTAAGCCTCTTAGCCTCCCATAAACTTTAATATAACCAGTGACAGGGAGCTTTACAGGGGAGTAAGACAGCTACAGGGCTTATTTACAGGCAGTGCGTAAATTACAGGGCAGATTTACAGCCCCCACCCCCTGAAAAACCAATACCTTTGACCGCGTGCTCCGTAGATTTGGCCGTCGGAGCTTCGTGACTGAGAAGGAAAGGGAACAAGAGAGACGAGCAGCACCTGAAAGCGGAAAAAGAATTGGAGATCCTGTTGATGCCATATTCTGTGGAAGAACAACTATTGAACTTAAACCTGGCGAAAATAACGGCCGCATTGGATCAGCTCAAGCCGGAATTCAACACCACTGGCAGATGGCTCACGATGGGGGAAACGGACGGAACCCTACACTGTGGGGCTGGCACATTACTTTAAATTGCGGAGAGAACTATGTGAAGGACTCTCTGCTGCTAAGCACTTTGTCTGAATACCGTATTAATTGGCATATAGCGCCACTCTCGCTGAACTCGCCACCCCTAATACAGCGCCAGGTCCAAAACTATCACCTTGACACGAGTTATGTTATATCGCCATGGCGGATTAAAAATCCTAGGTCCGGTACATGAGATCTCGCGTAATTTGAGTGTAAACAAAGGTACCATTTGTGTAACTAATCATCTATTATTCCTTTATAACATCTGCCATATCTTAGTTCTCGTCTCCTGACTCCTCTTCTGACGAATCAAGCTCTAAATCGGAGTCAAAAGCGTCCTCTGTATCGTTGCCTATATTTATCGTAATATCGTCCTCTCTCTCTTGCCACAGAGCCTCCTTCTCTTCCACCAATATATACGTCCCTTCAACTATAATTGTATCTACTCGTCGTCGTTGTCAAGAATAGGTGTGAGGTTCGTAGGGGAGGAAGTATAATCGCCAACAGCGATATTTGGGAGGTCTCTGATCTTTAGCTCACTGTCTTTAGAGCCGTCAAGGTTTAACGATAAACTAAGGTTTTTAAAGGTCTTGACGATAGTTTGCTTGTGCTCAGCGTGAATACGTAACTAGGCTTCTCCCACCCATTGTGTAAGTAAGATTCTGCGATCCTCAATAGAATACTTATTATTATTCTATTTCTCTAGGTTCTAATCGATATGAATCTCCTCTAGCTCCTTGATTATCGCCTTCAAAAGTGAGTTGATTGCAACATCAAGCACTTGGACGTAGCCTATACAACCTCCGGGGATAAGAGATAAGGTGACGTTGAGCTTCTTGAACTTAGCTCGAATCTACTGATTTAGCTTCTTTGCTTCTAACCTTCTTGCCTTCGCCTTCGCAGATTCGTTCGTAGGGGCCTTCTTTCCAGTGTGTTTATGAGGGGCAAAAGCATCAAGGACGAGAAGACGAGGCTCTTGATCTGCGAGAGAGTAACTTATTCTGAAGTATATAAGTAGTCGTGTTTAATCTAATTAATGAAGTTCTCGGAGTTGGCGTATACTTTATCGTTCTAGATCACCTTCACAGTAGAATGATATTTAGCTATCTCAAGGCGTTGATTCTTGTTTCCTTTGCCTAGTTTACCTTTAAATATAAGGAGAGGCTTACAACGATTAACACCATCTGCGAAGACAATAACTTAGAGAGTAGCTTGCCGTTTGTCCTATCTACTTCTTGCTGTCCTTAAGGTGACAGTACGAGAGCCTTTGTCAGCGTAAGTCCTGCCTTTCTAAAACTCAAAAGCGAGAGGTGTTTAGTCCATATTCGCGATTTCTAAGAGCTTATATCTTCCCACAATAGGTACAAATACAGGGCGAGGCTTCCCACAGTCAGATTCGGAGGTGACGACAGTGTTTCGACAGTTAAATTAGAGCTAGTTAACGATCACATTCCGAAGCTCTTCAGGTGCCTTTTGAGCTCGTTTAGTGCTTACTCTAAAGGAGATTCTATAGCGGTGTTTAAAGCCGTTTAGCCAGCTAGGGGACCATCGAAAGCCAAGGTATAAGTTTAAACCTCCTTCCCTTCAAATAACACGCTTAGGATGAAGCTCACCATATATTTGCCTAGCATTCCGAATCAACCATTTGGCAGAAATAGCACGTCCCTTAAGCCTAACCTCGTCGAACCTCACTTTCAGCTTTGTTTCTATCTCTAGCTCCTTGACTTTACCCCACGGCTTTCGGATACAGTATATGCCCTTCTTTTGCTACAAAATATCCTTCTTTTTCTTGATCTAACCTCAGAATGTTGACCTCGGGATACAAAGTTTGCGTGCTGCGTATCGAATAGTAATACACTCGTCGGTGCCGTCCTTGAGTTGACGATAAGTAGACTCCCAATACGTGATCGCTGCTAATTTGTATTCTCGAGAATAAGAGTATCGTTTCCAAGTAACGTAATCGTCGAATTCCGAATCTACGAGATCGTCGAGATCGTCGATATCGTCGTCGTCGATTCCTTCCTCAATTAGAAGTCGAGAGGCACGCTCTTGATCCCCAGGCTCCCCGACACCTTGAGCATCGTTCTAAATCCGCCATTAAGCCAATTGTTTAATCGTCTCTTATTCGCCGATTTCCCTAATATACCTGCGTCCTAGAACACGTTAAGAGCAAGTCGTTATTGCCTTCGCAACAGCTCCAGGTCGAGAGCGAGGCTTCGGAGGTTGTAATAAGCTTTGCAGATTCAAGGTAGCTTGACCGACTGGCAAAGGACCTATAGGAATACGCGGAATTGGAGGCATATTCACGATACCATATAAAAAGAGGGATCAAAAGTGTAGTTAGAGTTGGCAAAGAAGTCATTATAAAAGGTGGTGTTTTAGTAGGGATTTAGGGGGAAATTATGATTTACAACGCTATCCTTGACCATAGCGCCAGGTCTAAACCTATCGATTTACCACCAAAAAGATATCGCGCCATGGCGCTGTATTCCAATTAATACGGTATCTCGAGCCTGCAGAGAATCTGGAAGGTCTTGGTAGCAGACAGGAGATGATACCTCACCAAAGACCACTTTTGAGGCAGAGCAGCGGAGATTCGGTTTTGGTTTTGAGTTTGATGCTTGTTTGGAAGTGAAAAGGGGGGTGTTGGGTATGAACTAGGATCATTCCTTATTTGTGAAGTGACCCATTCAAGATTGTTTGATGCCAATTCTTTTGCTGCGAGAACCGCGTAGGGAAATATCGAAAATGATAGATATCCATGTATCTTCCAAGCAGCCGCATTTAACGAAGAATCGCATTTCTTTGATCTTTTCTGCAAGAAATGCCATGCTGTTACCCGAATGGATATATCTGGCACTGTCAAACCTACGGAATAGAAGTAAAGGACAGGATCACGAGCAGCAAAAGATGACCAGGAGTGATGAACTGGGAGGACATTACTTCATTAACATCATAGGGAGAATTCTCCCATGCCGCGCTTTTCCATCTACCAGGGTATCTCCAACGGTGACATATATTTACAAACAATTGTATCAATTTTACAAGATCTCCTCCGGCAAGACAACGACCCAGTTTTTGTCTGCGGTGACAGCAAGACCATTTGCAGCCTGACCTTCAGCAGCCTCAGTGATCAGAGTCTGAAGCTGCTCGTACTTCGCAAGCGTACGGTTGACCCAAACGTGCACACCTCCCTTCTCTACATCCACATTGAAATGCATGTAAGTGTCCGAGCCTGGAGTATCTCCAGCTGCGAGGACAGGCTTCTTCCACATGTCGATGTAAGTCAAAACAGCCGCCCATTTGCCGGCGTACCAAGTGGCAGGTGTCCAGAGATATGTTCCGAAAACCAGGTCCAGGTTGGCAGTTTGGTTGTACACACCGTCGGTAATTTGCTTGCGGGAGGTAGTGAGATCTCCGGTGGTGGCGTTCTTCATCACGATCGCCACTCCGAGAACATTCTCAGGCTTGATGTTGAAACCGTACTTGGGGTCTGAAACGACCATTCGTACAACTTCTTCGTTGGAAGCACTGACGACGTAAGGGGTGATGCCGTTTGCGGCAAGCTTGTTGATGAGCTCAACTTGACCTGTGTAGATCTTTGGTGGGTTGATCTCCTCCTGTACAACCACATCGCCATCCCAATATGACGTTGGGATCGTGGTATTTAGGACCATTAAGTCATCAATGTGTGCCTTCAGCTCACGAATTGTGAGTCCTGCATAGACTTGTGCTGCCCAAGGATAGCAGACTGCAGCATCTATCTCACAAAGACGGCTGTAGTAACCGTAAAGGGTCTCGGTGTAGTTGGCGGTATCCTTGAAATCGATTAACTTCAGCGAAGGATCGAGGGTTTCGCGAGTGACGACTCCCAAATTCTCTAGGTAAGGTAACGAGGACTCCTCGATATCGTACCGCCAGATGGTATTGTCGGCGTCGAAAACGGCGAAGTTCGACTGATTGGCATTGAGAGTGATCATGCGGTCGAGTGCTGTAGCTTGTGCTGATGGCCAATGTGCCAGGTCAAGCTCATCGGTCTTATTTTGGCATGAGTATGGTGCAGCGTGAACGGCCACAGCTAAGGAGCCTGCGGCGATTGATCGGACGGCGAGCTTCATGATTGACTAGAGATGTCTTTTGAAGTTAACAGGAGACAGGTGGGGAGACAGAAACTTTCTCGTGAGTGATGGCTACTTATATATACGAATGTTTATCTTTCGAACCTTATCTAGGAGCCGATAAGATCAACATTTTGACAATCTCAGCCAGGTACGTAATTGATAAGATGTGGATGCGAAAGGTACGAGTACCCAGGTGCGAGGTCTTGGGATTCTTGGCTTATCATCATGACGATTGGGAAACCGGCCGTGCCGAAATCATTGTGCACTTCGGCTCCTCCGCTTCAAAGTCAAATCGATGCAGGGTTGGAAGCCGAATAAGAGCCGGGCCGTGTAGATCAGCCTCATGGGTGGGATTCGGGCTTTGAAGGCATGATGAAGAACACAAACAGCTTTCTGTATAAATTCAGTGAGCGGTATTTGGGACTTTGATGCTTCTCATGATCTGAATTATGTCCGACTTGTACACTGGTGACACTCGACTTGTTGATTTAATAGGGGGCTGGTGGAGAAGTAGGTTTGCTAAGCGAAGATCATCCGAAGTACAGGCGCCCCACGCGAACACATCTCATCTCCTTGCTCCATCCCCATGGATATGAAGGAGCATGTACGAGTAACATGGGTGAAGAGATCTCGGTTTACCAGTAAGACTAATCATCAGCTCGAGTTCTATGGCAAAGTGCACTTTGGCTGCTGGGTCAACCATCTCCAAGGTCAACATCGCTTCGGGACAGACCATACCCCCCCCCCCCCCCTTTATTTGATCTTGCTGCCAGTCTCCATTTCATGGTGATTTACCTTCCGGCCACTCCTTCTTTGTAAACGTTCACTTGGTTTGTATTACCTTCTCAGCCTGGGCTTTTGGTTTCCTACGTCAAATACACACAGTGTTTTAGCTAGAAAAATCGTTGAATTGCAGTCGTCCCACATTTTCTGTCATACTTGGAGTACATTAGAGCTGCACAGCTAGCTCTATCTCAGCCCTAAACAATACTACATATTTTTACTTCTGCTGAAATACTTCTTTCCATCCCTGCTCGTCCCTTTCATTCGTGCTTAGCTGAGAAGCCCACTCATTGGCCAGTTTTAGCAGCAGCAGGTGAGCTTGAAAAAAAAGGCCACTGACATCGAAATGTAGTTGCAGCAAAAGGGCAATACCTTGGTTTAAGTGAATTCTATGTGCAGAATGGAGGTCTTCGCTTCACTCCCGTGTGCGGTTGCTCCTTCCCTTCAAAATCGCTATCCCTCACATCTACCAAAATAAGAGAATTCAATGCATCAAAAACGTGATGTGGCTCGTAAGTCTCCTCCAAGCACCGTTAAATCGTGACTTGTCTAACAAATTCACAGTGTGGTCTAGTGGTACGATTCTTGCTTCGGGGTTTCCCTGAGTTTGTATACTCAAACATGTGAGAGGGTAAGTACATTCCTTGAAGAAAGTTCGAAATTGCAGTCTAACCAGTTACAGTCCCGAGTTCGAACCTCGGCAGAGCCCTACGCTTTGGGGAGTTATTTTTTTGTTATTTGGGAGACAAATACACTTCTGAGACTTTATCTTAGGAGTATATATTTTCGATATTTATTTATCTCGGCAGTCTTGACGTATGCTTTTAAGGTGCGTGTGCATCTCGGGGGTAAGTGTGTGCTTCAAAGGCAGCCAGCCTTATTTCGCGGGGATCTTAAGCGAGCTCGGAGCTACTTCAGGTTGACAACAATAGCTATTGTTAATCAATAAGAACTTGTGTTTTATAAAAATGAATTCCAGTCCGCTTATAGCAAAGGATAAATTGTGATGTCTTCTTTTTAAATTGCTTAAACCCGGAAAGGTCGTTGAGTATTACTCGCCAGCGTTATGTGAGTTCAAGTCGGACTGAAGTCCTTGTTCAACTTCATTTTGTGCTACTTGACCATTCTTCAAGACTGATATGCTGCTCGCCGTAAGATGTCTTCTTTTGTTTGAAGCCTGTCGCGAGATTCCCTAGAGCTAAGATCTCCCTTAGCGAGGTTTGCGGGGAATGTTCACTGGAATTTTCTCACCCCACTTTCGAAACACCTCAAGATATCAAATCCCGAAGATGTTCTGATTACATGCTAGTAAGGTGGCTGCATTCATAGGTAGGCTGTTTTTATTTAAAAAGGTTTGTTCAGCGACTCCAGTCATCATCGTCAACACTTACACAGAGCCATTTAAGAGGTTCCGCGATGTCACTGCATGGGTAGTGACAGGCCGGATGAGGCATGTCGGTCTGAGTTTCCCGTGCACTCGTGTTCCAAGCCAACCAGCCAATGGCAAACACCGTCGCTGAAATAAATCGTACCTGCATCCTACTCAATCCGCTTAAGGAAGGCGAGCTAAATGGCCAAGCCAACCCGCGCAGGACAGTGACATCTGGCTTGCGTACCATCTCTTTTACCAACGCCAATCGCTCGCCACCATTGTACGAAAAAGCGCGCATGAGTCGGTGGCCAGAACCTGCGGTTCGGGGATCTTGTGGGAAATGTACGACGTGTGATTCGCCAGATCTTGTTATGAGGGTTGCACGAGGCGAGGCTCTTTGCCATAAGAGGGGTTGTGGTTCCCTGGTTAAATGCTGAGAGGCTTTTGGAAATTCGAGTTTTTCCGCGTGCGTGGTGTGGTTGTTGAGAGTTGGATTTGAATCGCTGTGTAAGTTCTGTCGAAAGCAAGATTGCTCAAATATTGACAAGTCCCCAGGGAAACTCAATCACGTTGTCGCATCTGCCGGAGGGGAGACCCGAAGTCACGATGTGGACTTCTCTTATCGTTCTTGGCTTAGCGGCGTCAACAACCGCTCAAACACAATATACGGGCACAGCTGCATCAGAAATTGCGGAGGCGCGAGCTGCAGCATTGACGTTGAGTCCTACGAGTAACATTGTTGGCAAGAAATTCGATAGATTTGTGACGATATGGTGCGAGAATACAGATTTTGCCATGGCAGCTGGAGATCGTTCGTACCTTTTCTTCTTACCCTATGCATCTATCTCATTCAACCTTGAATTCCTGATCCAACTCTCCAAGAATACCTGTGAACTAACTGTCCCAGCCAACTTTGCCTACCTAGCGACACTCGGTATCACTCTCAGCAACTACGTCGCCATCACACACCCATCTCAACCCAACTACGTAGCTGCAGTCGGTGGCTCTACCCACGGTGTTAGGAATGATGGATTTTATCGAATTTCGGCAAGCAGTAAGACGATTGTCGATTTATTAGAAGCGAGAGGCGTGAGCTGGGGTGTTTATGGCGAAGATGCGCCGTACAGTGGCTTCCAGGCGAATTATGTCAATCAGAAAAATGGGAAAAACGACTATGTGAGGAAACACAAGTGAGCCTGACCATTTCGAACTTTTGTTAAGTCTGGCTGTTCGAAGATGGTGTCTTGAGCAATACTTTGAGGTGGATTTGAGACCAGGCGGGAACAGGAACTGACGGTGACTAGTCCACTCATGAGCTACGATTCAGTCACATCAGACATCAATCGCCTTGCACAGAACAAGAACTTCACTATGTTCGAACGAGATTTGGAAGCAAACAGATTACCGCAATGGATGTTCATCACGCCGAACATGAGTATGTTCTTCCATCCTCCCCAGACGACGCCTCGAACTAACCTCAACAGCCAACGACGGGCATGATACATCTGTGACCGTAGCAGGAAAATGGATGCGATCGTTCGTCGAGCCTCTCTTAAGTAATCCACATTTTCTGAAGCGAACACTCGTTCTCATCAGTAAGAAAATTCCCTTTCTCAAATTATACCAAGGCGAGTTGAGCATACCTAATAAGCTGGTAGCTTTCGACGAGACAGCGAATTACCTCAGCAACAACAAAGTCTTCTCCCTGCTACTAGGCGACGCAGTACCCATAACTGCGCATGGAACGACGGACAGTGCTGCTTTCAATCACTACTCGCAAATGGCCACAGTGGAGCGGAACTGGGACCTGGGGGATCTGGGGTTGGGGGATAAGAAGGCCGCAGCCTTTTATTGAATTTTGCGCGCCCATTTTTGTTTTGTCGTAAAATACCCATGGCGTAGGAGCATAGAAGGTTAGATTTTCATTTGGAATATGGCCGTGCAGAATATGCAAGTTTGAAGCGTTGTATCTTCATCTCAGTCCGGTGCCAGCAAACTCTTCCCACGACTCGTTCTACAACCGCAAAATTCTTACAACATCCCCGAGGAACAATTCGTCTAATTTTGGGTCAGCATTCAATCAAACAATTTTGACATCTAGAATACCCGATAAGTATGCAGGACATAAGAATGGGTTGACTTGCTTACCCCTGCGTCCATCGCCAGCCATCCATACCCCTCAACAAAATGCCGCTCCAGCACACAAGATAACCTTCTCATTCCTGACAACATCCTCAGCACAGCTCTGCGGACGCATCCGATAATCAACACCATCATGCGCATAAGCAACCAAACGGCCATCATCCGTCCAAGCTGCAAACCCGCGAATACAATCGAACCAGAAGTGGTTGTCGAGTCCCCTCGCCTTGTTGCTCGCTGTGCATACTTGCACGCCGTTATCTTGGATGAAGCCTTCCATGAGGTTGCTTTGAACTTTCGTGAAGGAATTGACGCAGCCTTTGACTGCCGGGATGAGGGTTAGGAGGGAGAGAGTGAGACTGGTGGCGGGTTTGAGATACATGGTTTGGTATTGAAGGATGAAGGGAGTTGAGGGAAGTATGTTTCTCAGGAAGGAGATCTTGAGGATAGATGGGACTGATGTAGATGGACCAAAATCACAGACAGACATATCCAGAGTTATTATAATCTATTGATCCAAGGATCAGGAGACCTTCTTCATTTTATTATATTAATTTTGTGCCTAAACTCCCCGTCACCCACATGCCAAGCATTTCCAGCTTTTAGGCGGCACTCTCGCTGCCGTTCTGGGGACTTTGCCTTGAAAGTGTCCCTATTAATAGTTCACTTCATAGCTTCAAGCTTTATTACCTGGAGGCATGTGAAGAAGATTATGAGATTCGAGGCTGGTTGAATATTGCTTCGCCACCATGGCAAGTTCGTCATGGCATGAGTCGAGGAGGGAATCACTTGACGGTATCGAGCTCGTCATAAAATTCATGATCAATCTAAGAAGTAGAAACGATTCCGGTACCGAAATGCTGGAGAATATTTCTGAAAGTGAACCAAATGCAGTTTATTTACCAGTGAAAGAGGCACTGCAATGAAGATGTTTATCTTGAGGGTCTGTAAGCGAGAATTACTCAAAGCCGTCGATTAGCAGGACTGCTACAAACCAACACCATCGATTTATGTTTCACAATTCAGGCCGAATTTAAGCTGAAAGGATGACTTTCAAAATGCACACGTTCTACCATCTTGGTAGCACGAAGTCTAATTATCCAGGAGCACAAAATTTAGCACTTCTCACGTGACCACACAATAAAATCTTATCGATAAGCCTCCCTCAAGCTAACAAAGTCAACATCAAACAAATTTCTCTTCACAACCATCATCTCAATTGGACCAAAATGGCTCAATATCGAGGACTCGCTATCCTGGGAGTCCTAAGCACAGCTTTCCTAGCTCTAGTTGCTAGTCTCATGCTCGCGGAGAGTAAATTTTCAAACCCCACTCTCTACTGCCTCTCCAACCCCGCTTCATCATCTATCACAACGCTCAACTCTTCAGTACCGCATGCTCAATGTTTCAGAGTCCAGGATGGACTATTTACCGAGGTATTGGCTGAAAATCCGGGTGGAAAAGATGAGGAGGTGATATTCCTGGACGGGTATGTCCTTCCGGGGATCATTGAAAGTCACGGACATATTCTGCAGTATGGGGAGATGTTGGAGTCTGTCTTGTTGTATGGTGCGGATAGTATGGAGGAGGTACGGAGGAGGATTAGGGCGTTCTTGGAGACTCATAAGGGAGAGGGGTATGGTTCGCGTGAGAAGTGGATTCGAGGCATTGGGTGGGATCAGGCTTTCTTTGGAGGGGTTATGCCTACGGCTGTAAGTTCTACGAGACGAAGAAAGACAGACATTTTTCCCTTTCTTTTGGACTTTCTGAGAGGAATTGTACTGATGAAAATGCAGAAAGAACTTGCTGAAGACCCGGCGCTGGCGAATCTTTATATAATGCTCGACCGTGTAGACGTTCACTGCGTCCTCACATCTCAGAAAGTGCTAGATCTTCTCCCTAACCCACTACCAGAAGCACCTCCAGGCGGTGTCGTTGTCACAGATCCTGGCCCAGGAGTGTTCTGCGATAATGCCATGGATGTGATCATCTACCCAATAGCACCGAAACCGGATGTTGCGCAGAAGACACGCTGGTTCAAGACTGCCTTAGCCGAGTTGAACAAGGTCGGTATCATTGGAGTTGGAGATGCCGGTATGAGGCCAGAAGATGTGGCTATTCTTGAAACTCTTGCTGAGAAAGGCGAACTTACCCTCAGGATTAATGTCATGCTTGAGTGTGCTGAGAGGAATACTTATTGTCCTGATGAGACTCAGGACTTGAAGTTGTTGGATGCGCCGGCTGCGGAAGGGATGGGAGGAAGTACGTTGATGCTGGGTGGAGTGAAGCTTTTCGCTGATGGAGCGCTTGGATCTTGGGGTGCAGCGTTGCTGGAACCTTATTCGGATAAGGATGACACGAGTGGAACGATGCTGATAAATGAAACGGAGTTGATTGCCGTTGTGAACCAGGTGAGTTGTTTGATGTGCAGAGATGATGGTTTGTTGACATCGCCAGTGGTTCAATGCTGGATTCCAGGTCAATATTCACGCCATCGGAGATCGAGCGAATAGAGCGACAGTGGATGCTTTCGAGAATGTTCTCGGGGCCAACTGTGATGGGTGTAATGACCAGAGAAGGTTGAGGATTGAACATGCACAGATCATTGTCAGTATTCCTAGTTAGGTACGGCCTCCACATACTAACCAAAAGCAGCATCCAGACGACCAAAAACGCATCGCAAAAATGGGAATTATCTCAAGCATACAGGTAAACAAGATATCCTTGCCGCAAAAACAGAACCTGATGTTGGCTTAGCCTACCCACGCAACTTCTGATATGGCGTACGCACTCGATCGACTCGGCAAAGAGCGTACGTCAAACTCCGCCTACCGAATGGCCAGCCTCTTCCCATCCGAATACACCTCTAAAATATCGAAATACCCTGGGCCAGTCCTCGGTTCTGACTTTCCCGTTGAACCACCTTCTCCATTCGAGGGAATGTACGCAGCTGTTACACGTTTGAACCCGCATACAGGGACCAGTCCTGAAGGCCACCAAGGTTGGCATCCCGAGGAGTCGTTGACTGTCGAACAGGCTGTACTCGGATTCACGAGAAATGCGGCGTATGGATGGTTCAAGGAGGCGAAGGCTGGTGCTATCGAGGTGGGAAATTGGGCGGACTGGATTGTGCTTGATAGGGATATTTGGGCGGATGAGACGGGTAGGAGTTTGAGAGACGTGGTTGTGAAGGAGACTTGGATGGGTGGAAGGAGAGTTTTCCCACCTCCGAATAACTCAGCGGTTGGAGGTGAACAGCCGAAGCTTCACGATGGGTTGCGAAAGGTGCTGAGTGATGGAATTCGGTGGGTTTGGGGAGATGGAAAAGAAGAGATATGAGTGCCAAGTAGGGCGATCGAAGAGGAGCATCATTGCTCGGCAATTCTATGTTATGAATCCAAGGCAAGAGTCAAAGGGCAATTGTATTGCTACGACTCTATCGTGGAGACAACGAAAAGGATAGAATAGGTGTTGCCTGTGGACCTGAACTAGTTATCACATTCGAGAGGACGAGAGGACGAGAGGTCAACTTTACTGTGAGAAAACATTTTCTTCGTACAAAGATAAAGCTGTCCATGGCCCTACGCCGAAAAAACCCCCTTCCCCGTCAAGATAAAGCTATCCGTGGCATCCATCCTATCTTCGGACGAGCAGGAATATATATCCAAGCTTCACATTGCTTCGATCGATGGGCCGAACGTCCGTTTTCGTATTCTTTGAAAGTGCAAATGCAAAGATAAAGTTTCAATAGTACAGTGGAGTAGATCGATGTTAGCTTGGAGATGAAGTTGAGAGTGGAGAGGAGGTGGAGCTGGGTTTGTGTCGTCGGATGGGGCTTTGGGGATTGTTGCTCCGGCCACACCGCTGCCGCCAGCAGCCTGTCCTTAAGCGGTAAAAAGATAGCTAGAAACACACCTATGGTTAACCTACCGGTGCGGGCCGCTGAGAGCAGCGTTGGGTCAATCCAAACAACTGGTTGTCCAGCGCCTCCCGGCTTGGCATCAAATCACCCCGTTCCGACGTCAATTACAATGCCAAGAGATGAAGCGGCGGCTTTTCCAGAATGCTTAACAATCAAGCTCAGAACCTTATCTCTGGTTGAGATCGTCTAGTCCCAGGAAAGATACAAAGCCGCAGTCTAGCTGGGCATCCCTGCGCCGCGCCTACCGAGGGGTATCCACGTGTGGTTCTTACTGGCTGGAGAGCCGTGGCTGTGCAACATCAACAAACGGCTCACGTCCAGTCTTTGGAATCTGGGAAGAGTTGGTAGGCTTGTGGTGTTGAACAGGTATGGTGGTATTCAGAAACGTGTGGGATCGACGACTCGGCAGCTCGTCGAGGCAGGTGTCACACATGAGCCAGGCAGAATAGCCGTCACCAAGGGTGTATGGATCCGGTTTGTTCTTGTATCCGGACGTTGTGTATGGAGGGGCGGTTTCCAAGACTAGTGGGTCGATCTGGCGGATACGAAGATTGCGGTCAGGTACGCTTTCCTTCTGGAGTTTGGGTGGGCCGCTCACCTGGACGGTGTTGATTGTTCCTCGTATGTATAAGGCTGTGCTGTCCCTCGGTAACATGTGCTTCTTTACGCTGCTTCATTCTCCTATTTTCAAGCCTTCCATTCTGTTGGTTGAGTCTCGTCCAAGTGTGGGAAGATGATTTCCCAACTCCTCCTATCGTTGTTTCTGGTTGTCCAAGCAGTTGCGGATTACGTCCCCGTGAAAGGGGCATGTCCTACGACTTCTCTTGTACGACCTGCAGATGGCATCTCGGATGACGAGGAGACTTTCAGAGTAGCCAGGAAGGCTGTGGCTGACCAGGCTTTGAGGAAGTGGCTGCTCAAGACCAACTCTGCTTTTGGCACGGCTGAACTTCCGACTGTAAGTTGTATTCCATGAGGATGAATCGATGGGACTGACAGCATTGACTAGGTTGCATTGACGACAAGTGGAGGCGGTTACAGGTCTCTACTGTCAGGTGCTGGAGTGATTCAAGCCCTTGATGGTCGGGACAGTGCCGTCAGCACCAGCGGACTGTATCAAGCTCTAACCTATCAAGCTGGGCTATCTGGGGGTTCTTGGCTACTGTCTTCATTAGCTAGCAACAACTACCCTACCGTCAGCTACTTGAAAGAGAAGCTATGGAAGGATGCATTCCAACATTCACTTCTAGATCCTGGGTTCCTACTGGCTGCTGTTACTTATGGAGAAATTCTCAACAGTGTTATCAAGAAAGAAGCTGCAGGCTTCGATACCACATTGACTGATCCATGGGGACGATTGCTGTCATACCAACTGTTGCAAGGTTCCTGGGGTGGTATCTCGACGACTCTCTCTTCAGTTGCCGGTGTCTCCAACTTCACATCACATGCTGTTCCATTTCCGATCATAACGGCACTTGGTACTAAGACTTGGCTTGGAGAGTGCGTACCTGGCCCAAACGCAACGACCTACGAGTTCAGTCCATACGAATTTGGTAGTTTTGATAGAGACGTTTCTGCCTTTACTCCAACCAAGTACCTTGGCACGACGATGAAGTCAGGAAAGCCTGTTGGGAAATGCACTACAAATTACGATAACTTGGGTTACATCTTGGGGACCTCAAGCAATCTCTTCAATGAGCTTTGTGTGCCTGTACCTGCACAGAACTCGACCACGGATTTGGCCGAGACTCTCACTGCTCTGTTGGATCGGGTCCATGAAGTGACGAATTCCGATCTCTACGCCACATATCGAAATCCCTTCTATGAATACACCTCTTCAACTGCAACTCCAAACATCGCCAACAATATCTCTGCCGAAGAGAACCTCAGCCTAGTCGATGGCGGAGAATCATTGCAAAACAACCCCATCTTTCCATTTCTCCAGCCATCTCGCAACATCTCCGTTATCCTGGTGAACGACAACTCCGCCGACACAAGTAGCAACTACCCCAATGGATCCGAGATCCTGACCACTTACGTGCAGTCATTCAACGCCGGACTCACACGCATGCCTTTCATCCCATCGGTGGAGACATTTGTTTCGGAGGGCCTCACTACTAAAGCTACCTTTTTCGGATGCGGCGATCCTGACAAAGTGACGATCGTGTATCTGCCAAACACAGCATACAGTTTTGCCTCGGGGGTTGCAACGGCTCAGTTGGTGTATTCTGAGAAGCAAACTGACTCGATGATTGCCAACGGTGTGCAGATCGGGACCCAAGGAGGAGATTCTGCATGGGGCACCTGCTTAGGATGTGCCATCATGATGAAGACCGGGCAGACTTTACCGAGTGCTTGTAAGGCTTGTTTTGAGAAGTATTGTTACTATGATTGATGAAGAAGGGAGGGGGGGGGGGGGGGGGGTGGTTGTACATAATGCGATGGCAATGGCTTGCTGAAATACTCCCGAATAAACAATGTTTTAAGTTAGTAACCCGAGATCTAACTTCTCGACATGGATAGCACTCCTTGACTTTGATCTCTACTGTAGCAAAGACTTTAGAGCGACCGAATTGGTCCCTGGGTGAGAATTATCGAAGACACATTTTATAAGTAGAACACTGTACTTTATAGGTTCATTATCTGAACATTTCCAGACTTCCAGAGTACTACAGTATGATAACAACCCTCCTCAACACCAGGCCATTCCCTGCCATGTAATGCGGGGTTGACTCGTTCCCGGACAATTCATGCAGCCCTGCCCTGCCTTGCCTGGTGCAAAGCCACCAGCCCCTACAGACTTTCTTTAAATAAACAAATGGACACCAACAAAACCAACAATCAGTCGGATATACTTAGGATAGGAAACTTCCGACCGTTATGCAGATTTTATGAAACTGGATGCGATATGACCCCTCGAGGTGAGATGTGTTCTTACTTTAGCCCGTGGTGGTGGCTAGGTGCTAAAGTAAGGATTGGATTGACTCTCCAACAGCCGTGGCAGCCCACCAGTCAGTCATTCATTCCCGAGATCCAATCGTCAAAAACACAAGATAAGCCGAGACTTCAAATCCAAACAATATCAGTTCTTAATGTCATTATCAATTCAAGCAAGCAAGCCCTGCTGTGCGATCTAAACGCCCCTACGCCGAATCCATGCAATGCAATGCAACAAAATCATACAGCAAACCAGCCCTATCATCCCAAAGAACACTCACTACTCAACAAACTTTTTATTCCAGCAACAAAATACTCTTCTCGTCCTTCGCATTCACCCACACATACTCCACACACCTAGGATCCGTCTTCCCATTCCCCAGCGTGACAGCCAGGAGATTAATCTCCAACCAAGTAGGTCTCATCCCAAACCCCTCAAGACGCTCCCACCACTTCGTAAACCGCTCGAAATTAACATGCAGGTCATCGACGAGGTGCAGTTCGATCATGACCTGCCCGATAGGGAAATTGCCGCCCGTGCGATCACACGCATCCATGAACGCGTCCAGGGCCTCGTATTCCCCGCCCTCGATATCGATCTTAAGGATATCGATATAAGTGTGCTTATTCTGATCCATGAGCGTCTGTAGAGTGAAAAACGGCGGCGTCTTGGCGGACTCGTCTTTCCCACCTAGTCCGACTTTGGAGAAATGCACGCGTGCGGAATGAGCTGGCGGGATTTGAGATCCTATCCTCTCGACGGAGAAATCGTACGCGAAGATCTGCGCAGATGGGATCCGGGCCAACATCTCGGCTTCGAATGTCGACTCGTCGTTTACCCCGAAACTGTATATGATGGTGGATGGCCGTTTCGGTTGATGTGGGTTCGATACAACCACCGCGGGTTTGCTCTCGTATAGTGACATCCCGCACACCCATTTCCCGCCGTCACCCAACCGGCCTACGCGCTGGATGTCGTGGGGGCAGGTGTATGTCGCGGGGAAGAAGTCCCAGAGCGTGTAGGGCGTTTTGCTGAAGTCGTCCATTTTCTGGGCGGGGAAGAGGGGGATTCGTGGGTTTTGAGGGTGTGCGAGGGCCATTTGGTGGCGGAGGGTGACGGAGGATCGCCAGGCTGTTTCGGAGCGGGCCATTCGCTGGAGGGTGGTGAGGCCGTGGTGGAGTGTGGGCGTTGGTGAGGCTGGTGAGGTTGAGGATGGGAGGTGGATGAGGGTTCGGGATTGGTGCATTACAACGACGATGAAGAATGTGAAGGCTACCCAGAACCAGAGACCGCATACTGTGAGGGGAGTTAGCACTGGGCACTGGGTGCTTTGGTTTTGTGCGGGAGAGGAGGGGATGGGATGGATTCGAGTTGAATTCTGCTGACCTTGAACTATTCGGAGACCCATGTTGAAGGGTCTTCAAATGAAGCACGTTATTGAGAAGAACTTGATAAAGAGAAGCTGTTATGATCTCGAGAGCCGAGAACGAGAGATTAAATTCGAATCAGTATAGAAAGACCAGATAGCAGTTACAAAAAACCAGCTCTCCCAGAGAGACAGAACCAGCTGTTTGACGAAGTCGAGAAGAAGAAATAGAAGTTATCCTGTCATATGTAGACAGATGAAAAGGTACAGGATGAAGAAGAGTAGAGAACAGAAAGAAAGAAACGAAAGAAGACAGACAGCTAGAAAGATAAAAAGGTTAAATCGAATCAAGATCGACAGGAATAGAACAACATGGCGGAAAGGATAACCATAACCTTCGACACAAGGCGCTCCGCTCTTCCTGTTTCAAGCAAGCCGACGCAGGGACAGTCACAAGAGGTGAGTGAGCCAGTCAGCCCAGCATAGATTACTGTACCTACTGCATGCTGGAGTGCACTAAGGAATACCGGACGAGAGTGTAGGGAACTTCAGATGCCATGCCCACCAGATTCCTTAGATGTAACAATACGGCCTTCAGGACGAACGAGGTAGTGTAAGCGAGAGTCTCGAGAGGAGCGCTTGGAAACGCCGGCACGGCTTGCCGAGCCCATCATCGCAGATCTCTGTAGAGGATTGGGGATCTTGAGCTTTTGAGTGGATTTGGCTGGTGCAGTATGGGGATTATGAGGCGCGAGGTGTAGATCTTCATGGTGTGGTTGCTGTCACTTTGGAAGGTCAAGCCGTGGGAGCGTTTCATCGCGAAGCGAATTGACGTCGAGGATCCCCGCGAGTCGAAGGCTTGGCGTGTGGGAAAAGGGGGGCAAGCGAGGCTTTAAAACAACACCCATCTAGTTATGACCAATCTAGTTATGCTGGATAATTGCCACGATAAATTCTGCTTCGTCTAGTGTTGCCCATCTTAATATGGAAAAAAGCCGGATAGGTTTTAATTCCCACTGGGTTATTGATATTGATACATTAGTGTGTATATTCGCTTGGCACTCGAAGAGCTGCAAGTAGGTGTCGTGAGGTAAGGAATTGTGGATATGACTAGTAACAAATATGTGAGCAATACCTTGAAGTGTAATTTATTTGTTCATTGAAGCAAGAAAGGGTATCGTAAATGGAAGGCTATAAATACACAAAATCGCTGTTGCTTCCCCTGAACACCAAGATCATATCCCAAGCCAGAATCGCTTTCTCTCCCATCCAAACCTACCAACATCAAGCCATATAACTCCAAATCATCATCAAAGCCCCACCTACCCTTTCCCTACCTCACCATCCCACCCATATAAACCTCCAAACCCGCCTGCTGATTCGCACTTCCGCTACTTCCCGAACTCCTCACACTTGCATTACTCCTATCAACGCTCTGTCTCGAACTCCGATTCCTACTCAACGGAAAACTCGGTATGCGACTCGACAGCCCGCCAAACCCGCTCCTCGAGCCCGCACTAGTCGAGAGCGATAATCTAGCACTACCACTCCCAGGACTCGTACCCATCGCTCTCCCGCTCCCAGTACCTAGACTAGCCGTCCTCCCACCACCATCCTGTAGATTCTCGACAAATGCTGCTGGGAAGAGGCCCCATTTTCCCCTACTGGATTGGCCGGACCAGCACCATTGATCTTGGAACGTGTAGCCGATGCAGGTTATTTTATCACCCTTGTTGAATCGTAACCAGCCTCCATCTTTCGTGTCTTTAGGCTTGAAATCCCAGCGCGCGGTGGCGATTAAGCTACTTTGAGGACTCATGAGAACGTCCTCTTTGGCTGGTGTTTCAAGCATGATTTCACTTGCTGGGAAAGCGCCTCGTTCACCGTCATGATAGCCCATACACCATTTTCCTCCAAAACGTTCGGGAAATGTGATACCTACTATTCTGGCTCCGTTCGCAAACTTTAAGACTGGGTTTCCCTCAGGGTCACGAGAACTGCTGCGGGTATTTTTGGGGTGGTGGGTACTGGTTGCTTGACCTGAGGGTCGAGTGGCTACTTTTTGAGCGATTTCAATCATGCTGTAGGCTGCTGTGGAGGGGAGAGACGTTGTGAAGTGGATGTCGAAATCGACGACTTCGGGTGGTTGGAAGCCATAGAGAGTTGTGATGCCGGCGATTTGTGGGAGGGGCCGTTGATGTTTAGCGAGGTGGCGGAAGAGTTGAGAGACGGAGAAGAACACCGTGGCGTCGTGTTCTTCTGTAGTTTTGTGCTCGTCAATGCAGAAGATGCACTGGAGGAATTAGCAGAGACTTGGGCTGAAGAGGAGTGAACTTACGGCATAGATAGGCTCCTCCACAGAATTTGTCTTGAGATGGCATTTTGAAATGAATCTTTGCCGCCATCTGATCCCGCTGTTGCCATATATCCCAGATCCTGTACCAAGTTAGTTGGTGCTGGAAACGCGTAGCGAGCGACCTACTTTCTAACAACCTATCCTTCTCAACCTCATTCCATCCCACTTCATACGAGCATTTGATACACCTCGCCGATAGCGATATATTGTAGTTGCCCTGATAGGCCTGTTAGTATCCTGTGTTATTAACAAAATCAAAGCGACAAGAGGTATACTTACAGATGGCCTCTTCACAACTTTCAAGCCATTCTCGCCTTTCAATATTGCTTTGGACCCCTCACAGAAGCCGCCAAACTTGTAAAAAGAAGTATCATGTCGAATAGGGTAGTCGATGGAGTTCACGGAGGCAGTTGGTGTGGGTTGGTGGTAAAATGGCTCGTCGGACCCTACAACGATTTTCTCGTTGTCGTAATCAATTCCGTTCGCAACTTCAAGACCTGGTTCTACGCCTTTGCCAAAACCTGGAGTCTGGAGAGTCGTAGCCAGAGCGCCTCCTCCTAAGCTGCCCCAAGTGTCCGTACCTCCCGAGGTTCGATGTTCACTAAGAGGAGGGCTTAGTGGAGCAGCTCGAAGACCAAATATTGAGTCCTGGCTATCTTTTCTTTGAGTATGACGCTCTGGACGTTCTGGGATAGAACTATGCCGCGATCCTTGTGAAGCCTGACTTCTTTGCCTAGTCATCAACGTCCCATACCCGAAACTAGGCCGTGGGCCACTGCTTGGGCTCACAGGCAGGCTTGCGAGTACTGGGGAGCTTGCGAGTACTGGGGAGAGGGGATAATCGATGAATGTCTCATTCTCCCTCCCCTCGTCAATAGAAGATACGGATCTTCGAAGTTCGTTTAGAAATGATAATCTTGACTGTCTCCTCCTTTCGAGGAATTCCTCGTTTGCATCTACTCTAGAACGCACTACATCCCTGGATATCAAGCGCTGGTCTACTTCGGGGAGTGACGAGGGCGATATTTCCCGAGACGACTGCCGTCGCTGAGATGGGCTGCCAGAGTTATGTAGCGGTGCCCCCAGGTGGAATTGGGACGGACTGTCGATTGCCCACGGATTTTTGGGTCTTGAAGGTTCTGGGGGATCTTCAACTATCGGTGAAATGGCCTGTAGAGACTCGGCTGGTGAAATACATTGGGCTGTCGGCGGTAAAGGCTTCCGTAGTGTCGGTGACCTTTCCAACCTCATGCTCGTCAGCTGAGCTCTATCATCTTTCGGCTTCTCTTGCGCATGGGTTTGCGCTGCCACCAATCGATCCCGCAGAGCATTCAATATATTTATACATGTCGTGCTACAATTCTGCGCTTCCTCTGCTGCCTCCGCACATGTCACCGGATTGAACGATTGGGGATCCTCCTCTATTTCGTCAATTCGATCGCGGACTTCGATCCTGAGGTTCTTCAACTGGTTCTGGATCGCTTCTAGATAATCATTTCAGTTAGCAACTTAGTTACAGTACCAGTGCTATTCTCCCGCCAAAAATCCAGAGCCGGACAAACTCACTATCCTCAACCAGTGTTTTGGTGAACGGTTCTCCGCATCTCGCAGTATTTTGGCGGTAGGCATCCGCGACAGCCTGGGAGCTCCGTTCCAACGATTTCTGGAGGGTCTGGGCAGCCTCGGAAATCTGCAGCGCTTGTGCAGCTGGTACTGTGCTTGCGGATGCCGTTAATCTGCCGGCTACTTTGATTCCTGCCTCGAGAGCCTTCAAAAGTACTCTCACGGGTGCGACGAAGTCGTCCCCCATTTCTCCCGTTGTCTGTTGTCTCGTCTCTCGGGCAAAGGCCGGCGGGCCAGGGATCACAAAGTCCAGTTCTTATCGGGTGGACTGTTGGTCGATCGTTGCGGTGGTTGGGTGCCCGGTTCCTGGGTCGATCGTTTCCTGTGTTGTCACTGACTGCACTGCGAATAGTTTCGTGGGCGAAGAAGGAAACTTGGAGAGTGTTCACGAAAGGGTGTGTGAAGTCAAGTCAAGTGAAGGGAAGAATGCCAGATGTGTGACTGCGGTCGGTCAGTCGGACACAGTCTTGGTCTTGGTCCTGGCTGGTCCTGGCCTTGGTCTTGGTCTTGGTACTCGTACTGCGATGCAGCCAGCGGCTCTGGAAGTGGAAGTGGAAGTGGAAGTGGAAGAGAGGCTGGGCTGGACGGGGTCCACAGCTCTCGCCCGCCTTGTGTTTCGTTGGCAGGAGAGGAGAGACGAGACCAGAGGGGAGCAGCGAGGAGGGGAAAAGCCACAGGGCTTCTGCCTTACCAGAAAGCACTCACTTACGCACTCACAGGTCGCTCTAACATTGCTGAAAACAGCCTGGAGGCGTTATACTTTTGAAGAGAGTGGTCCCAGGGCTGTGCATGTGCATATGCATTGCCTTGCCCAGCCCTGCCCTGCCCTGGACACAGCCAAAAGATGGGACGAATAGGTAACGGCCATCTTCTCTTTCCGCAACTCTGCCACTGCACATGGTGGAACACGGGGAACTCGGAGGGGAGGTTGAGGCTGTGAAGCTACGAAGGACTGCTGAAGCTTGAGAAAGGTTGAAGTCAGTTGAAGTGGGGCACGGTACTTTTGTCTTACACGGTATTGCTGTACTCGAGTACAGTGCAGGACTGTATCTATCTCAGGTCTCCCTCCATAAATCTACGTCACTTTCAAAGATCTAGCTAGACATGGATAATTCGGAAATCCCCTCTTAAGGTTATCAAAATCCCTCAAGTGAGGCTTCCATCCCAGACATCCATCCATTCTGACAGCTCCCCGCACTATCCTCTCGATACAAAGCATGACATTTCCAGGTTGGCACGATCTTGATCCGAGAGATAGGATGGAATCCTTGAATGAGGTAAAAACTCCCGGTCAGGGTAAGGATAAATAAAGGAAGGCAAACCTGGCGAACCCTGACCTGGCTCAAACATCCCTGTTCTCCCTCTCTCTGTGTGTGGCACAGTACAGGAGAAGGATCGTGAGATGTCAGGCAGAAGCTTTAACTTTATGTACCGAGTCTCTGGGACGAAGGATCAAGGCAATTGCGCGATTAAATGACGTCCAACGAGAGGGAAGGCTGTTGTTGAGTTGGAATTACTTGGTAATTGTGTTCTACCCTGAGTTCGAGCAATATGAGCCGAAAATGAACCGATGCCATTTCACGACATCGTAGCCTCGTCACTCTCTCGTTCAGCCAAAACAGATAGGAAAAAAAATACTTGCATAAATCTCTTGAATTATTTGCACAAGCAAAGGCGGGTTATGCAAATTCCTGATAAACGATTATCCGGGTCGAGGAAGTTCCGCCGTGGTCGGTTCAACGTATTTTCCGATACTCGGTGAGGGAGAGGGAGAGAGGACCCAGCCAACACTCTGTCCTCCCAAAAGCCGTGTACATATACCCAACCCATAATCACAAAACCCATCAATTTCACACTCTTACCTGACCAAAAGAATCAAATAATCCCACCAGACTCAGGTGCCATCACGGATTCCCTTTATCGCATTCGTATTCGCAAAATCCAATCCAAGGGTCGGCCAGCTCAACGACCAACTTCCGAAACAACAATCAACAAACAGAAACACACAACCACACGCGCAAAGGCCAGACCAACAACCAAGCGCAACAAGGCAGATAAGAGATAGCAAGCAGATAGCAAGCAAGCAAGTACCTACCTAGCCTCTTCTTACAGCCTCAGACTGCTATGTGCAACAAAAAAAAAACAGGACAAGAGATGTCCCCGCCAATTTTCCATCCCTTCCCCCTTCCACAGATCGACAATCGATCGCTAGAGTGAGTGGTCTGGGATTTATGCTTTTTTTGGGGGCCGCTCGGGTTTTCGGACTTAGGGGTTCGAGGCACAAATACCGTACCCAGGTGGTTTGTTGAGGACACATGGGTTGGCTTATATTTCATTTATTTCTCTTTCTTCGCTGGTCCTCTCCAGTATCGTACAAAACTATCCTACAGTATGCTCATCACCAAACCCCCTTTCTTGTTCCCATCCAAGAAGATCCCAAGATACAAAACCCCCTTCACAATTCTCCTCAAAACCCAAATCCGATCTTCGATCTCGAAAATTCAATAAATCCCCATCACGGGATGTATGCATGCATGCATAAGCACTTGTTATGCACGATATTCTATTTTTAAGCTTTCTGTTGCACATCGCAGATATCTAAAAGTCGACGTTAGTCGACCGGTGTCGATGCTTGCATGACTTAGTGGGGAATGGTTATCCGATGGAGGACTTCCTATTCGTTGGTTGGAGGGACCCCCTGCACAGAAGAGCATCCAGACCTCGGAACTCAAGACCAAAACTCCAAGCTCAAACCGAAGTCAGTCAGTCCATCGTGGATTTGGATGAGAAAGATGGCGCTAGTTCTTTCCTATCTGCTGATTTCCTCTCCTCCTTGTTATCATTCTTCTTCAGAAGAACGTACTCATCAAACCAGGTATCAAGTGAGTATTTCGTCCAGAAAACCCCAAAAACTAATCGTTTTTAAGTGTCTCAGGTCACAGCTTAATCTACTTGGACCATCTTAAGTTAAGGTTTAGCAATTCTTATCCTTATTTAGACGTGCTACCCAAGCCCTTCTATCTATCTGCGTGTGGGCAGATTGAAGAGGGGGAGTCCGTTTGTCTACAGTTGCCGCTTCGAACTTACATGAGAAGAAACCTTCCCGAAACGAGGCTATCACAGCAAGGAGAGTATCGAGTGTCATTTACTGCATGAATCATTCATGAATTCGATCTTCGGATTTCCATCTCAAGAATGCCATCAGTGTCCTGGAAAGCAAGAAAAGACATCAAGCATTACCAACATCCGCCGAGCGCCACTACCCTCCCTCCCCCCATTAGCCCAATTTCAATCCCATCCCCTCAAGTCCTCCTCCCCCTAACAATCCCCTTCAACCTCCTCAATCCAAACATACCCGGCAGAACCCAATCAAAAGCCCACCTCCCGAGCCACGTATCCACGAACCAAACCAAGAAACTCTTATTGCCCCTCCAAAGCCACTTCTTCATCCTCCACGCCGGCTTCAGCGCCTCGCTCACCACCCCCCTCGCATAAACATCCGTCGCCATGGCCCCATCCTGACTATGTTTAACCCTCCGTTGGAAATCCCCACTGATATCAAGATACAGACTATCCTCACTCAACACCCTCTCGGTTCTCGCGATGCGACTCTGCACACCACCGGTGATAACGACTAGGACGCGCACATCGAACGGCTCGAGTTCCAGACGGAGGGTCTGCGAGTAGGAGTGTAGGGCGGCTTTGGAAGCGTTGTAGACGGATCCGAAGACGTAGGGGACTATAGCTGCGACGGAGCCGATGTTGAGGATGAGGCCTTTGGAGGCGATGAGGAGGGGGATGAAGGATTGGGTCAGGGCGATGATGGCGAAGAGGTTGGTTTCGAAGCAGGCGCGGGCGTCGTCGAGGTCGACTTCTAGGGCTGGGAGGGTGCAGTTACGTCCGCTGTCATACCAGTCAGTTCCTCATCCTCGCGCAATCTCGAGAGCAATAATTTCAAAGGGAGGAGGAAGATGTGGGCAGCAGTTGGAGGAAGAAGAGGAGCACATACGCATTATTAACCAGAATATCCAACTTCCCCCCAGTCAACTTCTCAACCTGCATCCTCGCCTCCGCAATACTCTCTTTACTCGTAACCTCCAGACCGAGGGTCGACATGCCCATCGCCTCCAAATCTTGGATAGCTTCTTTCGTTCGCGCTGTCGCTATGACATGCAAGCCTAGAGTGGTAGCAAAAACTCAATCAGCTCCCCGACACTTGCGATGTAGTAAATTGCAAAGCAACGAAGGCTTGAATGCTCGAGAGTTTTGAGAAACTTTTTACTCACCTTTGGCGTGGAACTCTCGCGCCAGAGCATGACCAATTCCTCCCGGTGAACAGCTGTAAGTGTGGTGTTAGATTTTTGGTTAAGCTGGATGAGAGAGGGGAGATGGATGGATGCCCAGGCTTTGGCGTTTTGAAATGCGACGTACCCTGTAATGAGAACACTCTTTCTTGACTTTTCTACTGACATGGTAGTATTGGCGATATATTTGTTTGGTCAATTTATCGAAGACTTCTCATAGAAGGTTGGCTTGATTGAAGTTGTTGAGTGATGTTTGGGAGAGCATGAGCATGAGATTCGCGACACTGACAAGAGCCGAGGTCTCCCACTCCTAGTGTCTTAGACCCCTGGATTTAGCAGGGGTGAGCTTGGGGGGATTGTTAAGGATCACGGGAGTATTGGGAACCAATGCAGTGAGAATCCTCTTGTAATATTATTTCCAGATACAATAATCCTTCATTCTCGAAGCAACTCTATCATGATTTGTTCGAAACTTTTGTGAGTCCTAACAGAGCTCAAATTCAACCAGCCGTTACCACACACCATCATAGCAACATAACAAAATCTAAACAGCAAAGGAAAGACATTGAAGATCCCTGGAAGGAGAGATGACAGCAAGTCTAGAAGCAAAATGTGTGAATCATGGTATAGATATATCGTTACCAGAGCCATCGGCGACCGGCATTGCGTCTGGCAACTCCGCCAAAGTTATATCCGCCATAGGCTGGGGGATTGTATGGCTTTGGAGTGCTGGTTGGAATGGGACCATAGGCGTACGGGTAGCCACCAGGGGTTAGAGTCTCGGCAAGTAGGTCGCTGGTTGCAAGAGATGTGACCAAAGTAGATGGGATTGATGTGGTCTCCGTTGATCCAATGGAGGAGGACGAAGAGCTCGTGAAGGCACCTACAAAATTGATGTTAGCCAAGCTTAGCAAGCATCAGGAGGTATTCTTACCATCAGCTGTCGATGTAGCCTCTGAAGGGTCCGAGATCGAACTGTTAGAAGCCGATGGCAAATCTCTAGCCTTGGTCGACGAGACTGTGCTACGCGTCAGTGTGCACGATGTGCTGCTCGACAAGTATGTGGTCGAGGTCAAGAAGACCGTTGAAACAGACGGCAATCCGGTCCCAGTTCCAGCCAAGGCCGTGGAGGACGAGTTTCCGGGGTACGGAGGGCTGACAGTGGACAGTGGAGGAATGTAGGTGAACGAAGTGGAGATGCTGCTCGATTCAGTCGGAGTACCTATGACTGCGCTTGTTCCTGTGGAGCTTGAAAGGCTGACTGTTCCGGTGGGACCGATTACTGAGCTCGAGTTGGAACGAGATACATATGGAGCGGATGAAGACAGCGATGTCACGACCCCAATAGCAGAGCTAGTTCCTGTGACAGAGATACTTCCGGTGCCTGTGGGACCAACGACGGAGCTTGAGTTGGAAGGAAAGCCGTAAGGAGCAGAGGAGGACAGCGATGTCACAACACCAATGGCCGAGCTGGTCCCGGTAACACTCGAGATGCTGCCTGTGCCAGTTGGTCCAGCTATTGAGCTGGAGCTGGAGGGAAAGCCGTAAGGAGGAGACGACGTTGATGAAGTCAGGACACCATCTCCTGTACTTGTAGAGGACGGGAAGCTTCCTGTACCTGGAAGGACATAGCTCGAGCTTGATGGAATCCCATGCGGCGCTGAAGTGGTTGAGCCAAAGGTTCCACCATTCGATGCGGTTGATGAAGGAAGGCTGCTACTTCCAGTTGGACCCACAATTGAACTCGAGTTCGACAACGGGAAGGGGACAGATGAAGTGAATGGCCCTTCAGCGGAAGAGGTGCCGAAACCCCCGGAGACTGTCGACGAGTAAGGGGGAAGCGTATATAAAGTGGAATGTCCGGATATTGTTGAGCTTGGGTACGCTCCGGCTCCGGTGGCCAACGACGACGAGTTTGTTGTTGGATAGGGAGGTGTTGTAGACTCGATAGAAGATGAGAATCCGCCCGAGATACTAGATTCTGAGGGTCCAGTTGTCAGAGGGCCTACTGTGCTACTCGAGGATGCTGGTAGGGTCACGGTTATCTGGGTGGTGATTCGAATTGTTGTGTCTGTGCCAATAATACCGCTGGCTGACGAACTCGTATTTGCCGAATGTGGGGGAGATGTTTTCGACAAAGTGTACGGTGCTGTGCCACTAGGGTATATCGAGTATCCAGTACCGGTAGGGCCCTCTGAGCAAGTGGTGTTGGTGTAAGGGTATGGGCCAGCTGTGCTTGATGCCGAAGTTGGGATGGATACGCTAGGCGATGTTGATGTAAGAACTCCGCCAGTCAAGGTACTCGATGTATCGATCGAGGTTGAATCCGATGATGGCCCAGAATATGTAGTTCCGGTCGGTCCAACGGCAGTTGATGAATTGGAAATAGAGTACGGGGCTGAAGTTGGAACAGAGGAACTCGAAAAGCCACGAGAGGGGGTTGAAGTTGCAATCCCGCCAGTCAGACTGCTGGAGAGATCGGTTGACGTAGAAATTGTCTCTGGTGTTGTGGACGACGATCCTGTCGGAGCTACCGAGGACGATGAGTTGTAGTAAGGGGCTGAAGTTGAAATAGAGAAACTACTGAAGCCAACTGAAGGTGTCGAGGTCGCAGTTCCTTCAGTCAACGTACTTGAAACATCGGTTGTTGTAGGACTTGTTACTTGTTCCGTGGAAGATCCAGTGGAAACAGCAACTGTCGATGAATTGGAACCATATGGAGCAGATGTAAGAACCAGGGAGCTGCTAAATCCAATGGATAGAGTCGAGGTCGGAACTCCGCCAGTCAAAGTGCTTGATATCTCAAGAGAGGTTGTGTTCGTGTACAGACCTGAGGTGCTGGATGACGGGAAGATTCCTGAAGACCCAGTGCCAGAAGGGAATGTTGTCACGCCCGAATTGGTGACCGTCTGGGTGATTTGGGAAGTCACAATCGTGGTAGTAAGGTCCTCACTGGAAGAGCTCGAAGATGAAGCCGATGGCGGAGTGGAGACATTACTGCTCTGCGATGTGGACGTAAACGAGCCACCTGCTGTCGAGGTTGTCTGGGAAATTGTTGACACCGGGAAACTCGATACACTTTCGATCAACATATTAGCACCGCTTTATTCAAAGTCTCAAAGGCAACAGAGTGCTGGACGCACAAACAAGATTTCATGAAATTGGGCTCAAACAAGGAAAAATGCAATACACTGACCTGATTGATGAGGATTTCGTGGCAATACTTGATGAGGTCACGGCAGGCAGGGACGTAATGGCCGATGCTGTTCCGATACAACTACAGGCAGACGAAATTGATGATGGCGAGTCTTTGCACTGGGAGACATACGAGGGAAGTCCTGTTGTTGCAGTGTTGATGGTTGTTGTGTAAGTTGCACAGAATTCTGCAGCAAGTGAGGATGAGCGAATGACTTGTCGAAGGCAGTTGTTCTTGTTGCACTTCACGGGTTTTGTTGTGCCGGTAGGAGGGGACGAAGTGATGGGTGAGTATGGCTGGGAGCTCGTGCTCGATGTGACGACCCCACCAGCTGTTGAGGAGGTCTCACCAAGGCTTGTCGAGGTCGCCGAGGAAGACTTAGACGTGGTGGTTGTTGACCCGTATGCATCTGAGGTCAGGGTGCTTGAGAGTGAAGTGAAAATTCCGATAGCACTTGAAGTAGTTTCGCCGGAACTTAAAGTCGAAGGATCGGATGAGAAATCAGATGATGTGCTGCTCCCAATTTCAGAAACTTCCGAAGATGTCGAGAGCCCACTGGTGGTTGGCGGGGTGTACAGTGGTGGAGATGATGTTGTACTGGTGAAACCGCCATCAGCAGTCGAGGTCTCGAAGGTGGATGAAGCAGAATCTGTGGCAGTTGACAATCCGGAGCTGACAATGGAACTCGTGGTTGACGTTGGCTTAGACGATCCCCTAGAACTAGAAGTGTAGGCTGGATCGATCACGACGGATGAGACTGTAATTGACGAACTGGAGGACGACACAGGAGTAGGGACTACCAAATGATACGTAAGCGACACATCACTTCGAATTATCTTGAGTCACTTACCAGTATATGGATCAGCAGAAGTTGCTTCACCATCCGAAGTGGCAGTCGACAGGGCCGAGCTGGATGTTTTCTCGACAGTTGGAGCCGGTCCATAACCCGGGTAGGTATACCCACCATAGGCGACAGGATTTGCACCATAAACACTGTACTGACGAGGCAAATTACGGACATCCTGGGCCTCGTGGTGCTTTGCTTGGAACCAGCTGGGAAGACCGTTGATGCCTGGGGCCAGTACCAGAAGGATTGATGCCGAAGCAAGAGAGCGAGTGTTGACTCTCATCTTGACCTGCAAAACCATCATGTCAATATATGTTTGCCTCTCTCCGAATGAGGTTCTAGGATGCTCATGGTGGACTCACGGCTTCTGATTGTCACGACGAGTCAAACTCAATGGAGGCAAACGAGTGTGATGCTTTTCAAGCTGGGAACGAGTGATGGGGGCAGGAGGGTGCTGTATGGGCAGTACGCCTTGTCTCTCAATCGATACCCAGCACTTCACGAGACGTGATACCGAAGAGGCAGGTTGAATGTTGAAGGGAAAAGAGAAACGAATGTGGGATATGAGAGGAGAAGAGAAGATATAAGAAAACCGAAGTGAGAGGAAGTGAAGGTGGTTGAGCAGTATGAAATGAGATGAGAGGAGATGAAATGGCCAGGTCGCCTACGTAGACCGGGAGGGCAGCAATGTTCCGGACTCTCCCGCTCCAGCTGGAAAGGGGAGGCGCGTTTGGCGAAACCTCAGAAGAACAGAGCTACATACAGACTACTACCAGATATGAACAAATCTCTGACGTGGAGCACGGGATAAGAGGCAGGACCAGTCAATTGCCAGTATTCCATCACGTCATCAGCCTATTTCGTTTCAACAGGACGTACATACCATGTCGAGACTCGAGTACCCGGCCCGTTTGTGCTCATGTAAGTTGGCCTTCATCAGGTTGAGGGAGGAAAGAACGAGGCCATACCCCACTAGACACGGATCGAGGAGGCATCTCACGCTCAATGTTCACGGGAGACCATGCCTCCTTCATTTGGAGAGCAGCTTTACCATCGGATTTCGAGTTCTAGATGTCAATTGAGAGTTTCACAGCATCTAACCTGAGAACGAGGCTGACTGCATTCTGTCTATCGTCCATCGACGAGGGCAAGGGCCAGGGGCCAGGGGAAATCTCAACAAGCTCTGCAGCCTCCCGTCGAGCTTGGCCCTTCAAGTGAGGTACCCTCATTGAATGTTCCTTGCTTCAAGATTCAAGAAACTCGAGAGGGCGTTTGTGTGCACTTCGAAGGCTTGAATTGGGAGGGTTGTGCATCGATCAGGGTTGGTTTGAGCTCGGCTTGACGGGAGAGATATGTGCCCTTCAACAACACGAGTAGCCTCGCTGCATGACCTCGACATGAAGAGGGCGTGACACACTGATCGTCCGTCTGCAAAGCTGCCGTTGGCTTTCGGATAGCAGCTTTCTGTGCTCGAGGAACTCTGTTTGCAAGAGCCGGAATGGAGACGTGTCATTGGTGGACCTGAGATTAATTTCCTGCGTTTGCACAGAAAAGACTTGTCGATGCCAGATACAGCTATCTTGTATGACCGTCTATCCCCCATATGGGGCACATCAGCCGATTTCGATGTGTTGAACTGTCACGACTTGTGCAGATGCTCTCATGCTGTAGCTCGAGATCTGGACGGCAATGCAAGACCTGCATGATCTGGGTCGTATAGCTTGATTATCTTGATTGCCATCCGGTTGGAATACACGGAGCCTTTTTGTTTGAGTTCCAGAGTCTTAAATTGAAAGGTGAGGATTCAAAGAAATTTCCCTCTAACTAGTGCTACTCGCTTCGAATCCATGCAATTTCACCCAATCAACGCCATGCTTTCATGATTTTCTTTCCTTCCAAACAAACAAACAGAAAATGCTGGAAATGAAGAGTTTGAAGAAAAATGAGACCCTGCGATGTGACTGCATGCACTCGAAGCCGTGATACGAGGCCATCGAAGCGACCCGCATGCAGCATTGCGATCAGACGATGGTTGTACAATCAACGCATAATCTCGGGAGGCTGCACCCCTGCACTACTCGGCCTTCTTACCAGCATCACGAGATTTTGGAGTGGTCATCTCAGTCATGGCTGTGTTGTTGCCCTCGATACTGTACAAACGCATTAGTACTTGCTCTGTCCAAAAGGTTCAAATTGTTTTGAGCAGGAGAGGCGGACTGCTGCAGCCACCTCGCCCAATGTAGAGATAAGCAAGTATTGGGGCGGAAGGAGACTTACTCTGCAGCCCACAATGCAGCACCAACTAGAACGAGTTAGTCAGGCAATTCAATATCTTCGTAGACGAGAAATTTTACCTGTGTTTGTAAAAGTGAAGAAGATGCTTGCAAAAGGAATGAGTTCAAGCAGAGTAGCAACTGTTCCAAATCTATCGACTGTCAGTTCGAAATGCGGCGAATTTGATGCATTGAAGCAAGGATTCGATCAGACATGATCGCAAGGAACATTTCTACCCGCATGGCCAAGCTTCGGCTTGTGGAGAAATTCGATTCTATCCGTGAAGGCAAAGTCACACAGCTCCCGCAAGTGCCACAAGAGTTGAAGTTCCAAGTATATTGCATGACCTTGAAATTGATATGGGGCAAGAAACTTACGCGGTGTAGGGCGCCGTGTTCTCTTTCAACCAAGCCTCCTTTTGCGAGTTGGACCACTTCTTCAGCTGGAAATACTGCGGGAAGGTTAGACACCGTTTGCTTCGAAGCTTGGATATTGGCTTACGCGAGTATGGACCGAATTTCCTCTAGCACGACCTTGCAGAGCAACGAAGATGACCGTACCCACAACTGGGATGAAGTTGAGAGGCAGGTACATGATATAGCGAATGAAAGCCTTAGGAGTGAACTTCTCGAATGGTGACTTGATGAGTTTGCCAAGCTTCTCCATGGGATCATTGAAGTTTCCGGACTTCAACTGACGGCCCTCAGATAGAACCCCAGTTTGTCTGCGAGCAACCAAGACGCCATCAAATGTATCTACCAGAGCATCTTGTAGCAAGAATGTTCGCGAGAGGAGGTTAATCAGGGTGGACGACTCGCTGAGGGTAAGGAGGATAGTGGTGAAAGCAGCCAAAGGGCCGTTGACGAACACAAGAACGGCAAGTTGCGGTAGGTAGGCAACCAAGAACATGACCACAACGACCACAACGGAAAGCGATAAGGTTGGTGCGAGCTTGGAGAGGAGGGGCTTCCACAACGATCTGTGGCTCAGAAAGTAGAAGATTCCCTGTGAATGTCAGTTGGATACTAGAGCGTTATAGATGTGACATGGCACAAAATAATATACCTTGATGGGATACAGATAAGCACCAGACTTAGCAGCAGACTGTGCCAAAGCCTTCGCCTTATTGAAGTCCTCGATACTGTAGAACCCTCGTCAGTTTCATTTCCATGCAAGTGCAAATGGATCAATTCCACATACGCCACCTCCCTTGCCTTCGCAGAGGCCTTGTCCATTGTAGTTGACATGTTGGAAAGTCTCTGGGTTTCTTTCTGCTTGGATATGAGTTTAATATGCAATCGAATGTATCAAGATAGGAATCTGGCAGACGGTTGTGTAGAATAGTGGAAGGAACCTTGAATATAAACAGTCCACCTCAACCTCGAAGTTGAATGATCGCGCCAAGTCTTTCAAAAGTCAGTGACGTCGTTGTGGCTGAAGCACCCCCTGCACTCCTCGCTAAGCTTTAGCGGATCGACCCCCGCACAGTCAGGGGAAAACATGTGAAGATCTGAAAGATCAGATGGTGATGTTTTGAAGACAACATCTCCAGCCTTTTCATTGTTATCGCATTGGGATAAAATTACATTCAACCAGTGACCTCATTCTTTTTTGTCTATCTATGGGACTCAAGACCATGCCACTCTCCGCAGCGAGAATGCACGATGGTCTCACAGTGTTGAGAACGTCTGAGCACATTACTCAATTGACCCAGAGATGATTTGATTCCATATCATTTTAATTTATTTTCTTAAACCATTTGCATACAGAACCCAGACATCAAATGCAGCCCAAAATACCCATCCTTCAATTTAATTCCCATAGTTACCAATTCCAGATTCTTGCCCTAGTAGGCATAGAACACCTGCGTCTCATCTGCATTCTGTCTGATCTTCTTATTCGTCCTCTGAAGCCAGAATCTCAATGCCCAAGAACCCGCAATGGTCGCAAAAGCAAACCCACTGTTCGCTCCCATGCCAATCAAGTACTTCGGTCCATCAGACTTGGGATAGAGGTACGCGGTGTAGATATAACTTGCGTTGGCAACGACGTTGACAATCGACAGCGAGATAGCTTTCTTCTCAGTCGTTTGTCCAAGCGTCGCAGAGACCCAGCCCATGATAACGGAGTTGACAGCGTATGCTCCGGATGCGAACAAGAAGCAGGAGACGTAGCGAGCCGCGGTATTCATGGTGACGCAGGAGATGATGAAGCCTACCATGGCGAGACCCATGCTGATGGTGATGTGCCAGGTACGTTCATTGTATTTCCCAGATGTGAGCCCTACGAGATATCCAACAAACCCAGAGACGAGATAGGGCGGGCAAGTGAGAGCCAGGGTGATGGTTTTGGTGAAGCCAAGCGAGCCGACGACGGTAGGGAAGAAGTTGTTGAATGAGCACGCTGAGAGATGCATGTTTTGGATGAAGCAGAGGAGATAGAGTCGTGGGTCTCTGATGGCTTGTTTGAATCCCTCCTTGGCACCCTTGTTGGGGGCAAGGCCAACAGTATCCTTTTCGATTCTGTCGACGGCGAGGAGTCGCTCTTCAGGTGTCAACCACTTTGTGTTTCCGGGATGATCTGGTAGGAGGATCATAGCTGCGAAAGCTACAGCAAAGGTAACGACTCCTTCGATGATGAAGAGCCTATGAGCTGAGTTAGCTAACTGTTCAGGATGATTGATAGACGGCGCTCGGCTTACCATTGCCATCCCTTAATTCCTTGGGCACCGTCGATCGAATTGTAAACTGCCGCAGCGATCAATCCAGCGAATGAAGTCGCAAAGATATTGCCAGAATACAAGATAGCGATCCGTGTGGCGACCTCCTTTCTAGTATAGAATATACCGAGAAGATACAATGCACCGGGGTCTAGTAGAATGGTCAGTATGCTCATTCCAGTGGGGCTTTGTTTGATGGGAACTAACAAAAAGGAGCTTCAGTAATGCCGAGAAAGAATCTGACTGCGACAAGACCAGCATAGTTTTTTACTATAGCAGTCATAGCGGAGACAATAGCCCAAGCAGCCATACAGCAACCCATGTAGATGGAAGGACGGATCTTGGTTGAGGACATCAACATGTTGGAGGGGACCTGCATGAGCAGGTATCTAACACAGGTTAGTCTTTGAGCCCCTCAACAGGAGTATTTGACATACCCAACAAACAGAATCGATATACAAGTGTTGTATCTGTCATATGTCAGTACCATCCGTCTCGGTAGAGAGCGTGCCTCCTTACTGTGTGCCAACCAAGCCCAGATCCTTTTCAAGACCACCCAATCTCGCATTAGCAATAGCGTTTCGATCAAGATAATTCATAAAGTACATCCCCCAGAGCGTAGGCATGATTCTCTTATCCAGCTTTCGAACCAGAGCGATCTCAGCTGGGTCGGTTTTCTCAACCGCGCCGGAGTAGTCGCCAGCTTGGTCTCCCTTGCCAGCGACTTCGAGATCCTCATTGTGGCGAGGAATGTCTCCCTTCTCGTCTGAAACTCGTGCGGCCATTTTGAGAAAGGATCGGTGTGACTTCGAACTTGAGGGGCAGGTTGACGGGAAGGATATTCGGTAAAGAGAGAAAGCTTGGAATTGAGAGTAATGAAGATTGAGAGGAAATGAGAAATTGAAGGTCTATATAGACAAGCAACGAGATGACGGAAGACCGCTTTCCCCAATATCCGCTTCGAGGCCTTCCCCTGGACTCCACGGTTTTACTCTCCCCAGACTCCAGAATCTAGACTCATCTCCTCCGCTCCGCGCCACTCCACTCGATAAAGACCTCAGCTACCTCTCGTCGCATTGGACCCCGAATTTTGCGAATTTTGCGGGGTGAGGAGAATCGGGGGTACGAATCGACACGCCAGGGGAAACGCAAAGCCGGCAACATCAGGGGTGGCTTGTTGCGAGAGGGTTTGCAAGTGGAGCCTTTTTGAGATTCCTTTGGATTCGTTGTTGAAGTTTCCTGTGATTTTTACAATGATTCTTGATCCAGATGGGTGAATTGGTAAGCTAGGACTGCTAGGCTGCGCCCGTCGTTCACTGGTACTATGTCGAACGATGACGGGTCCCATTGTTACCCCCGTCACAAGAGCAGAGTTTGTGGATCGTACTTTACTGCGTACGGTACAGTTTTCAGTTCAAGGTATCTAGTATTGTTTACCGTCTATTTAGTTCGCGATGTTTACACTCGGTTGAAAAATCAAGTGATGTAAGGATCCCGCAACTACCCCATTCAAAGGTTTAGGACACCCCGCAGTATCAAGAAAAAGACAGAAAATGGGAAAAGGCTTGGAGAATACCCCATATTCCCCGGAAAGTCAAAAAAGATGATGCTGACCCTCGGTTACCTTCGGCAGCCTCACCTCAAGTATTTTCGATGTCATGAAGTAGTAAAGCCAAAAGCCGATGAACAGTCTATTCGGTTATACTTCTCACAGAAACTCGGCATTAATTGCATTCCTCTTGATGTCCATGACAAGCCGTATCTGTTTCTTCTCCCCACCTTGCACGTCACTGAAGAATCCTCGTCTCAGTCCATCCAGATACAACTCATACGCCGGCATATACACTTGGACTAGATATCAAATTGTGAGCTTGAACCCATGAATATTGTTGTAGGAGGTAAAGTAAGAATGCTCACCAAACTTAACAACTTGCTCATCAGTCATACCACTCCCCGTCCTCTCCAACAAAGCATGTTCCTGCTGCATCCTCCAAACATACACATTCGCCAACTCATCCGTATCAAGATGCACGAAGAAATCGAAATTCTGCGGTCCCATGAATCCCTTACAGTAGAAACATAGCTGCTCATTAACCCATAGCAAATGGTTCACGTCATGATCCGCAAGCGTCGAAGTCGAAAAGTCCGAGGTTGAAGTTCGTGTCTTTTCGGAAGTTTTTGTCGAGTCTCGAATCTCCACAGCTTCTTTCCTCTTCTTCTCAACACCTCCCATCTCAAGCGGTCTGAACCCCACACACCACCCTTCAAAAATCACAATATCCACCGGCCACTTAACGGTCTTCCATTGATCCTGAGGTAGTCGATCACCATCGCCCTGGAAGAGACTCTTGTCGAAAGATGGGATCCATATCTCATCATTATCTACTTTCCCGAATTGTTCAAAGAATTTCCTTGCAAGTTCAATATCGTGAGTACCAGGCTGTCCTCTCGCGCCTAGCAGCTTGTTCTCGGGATTTCGCTGCCGTAATTCTTGCCGCTCGCTGTGTGGGAGGTAGAAATCGTCGAGTGAGACTTCGATGGCGTTATATTGGTGTTTATCACACAGTTCTCGTACGAGAGCAGATGCGAGGTGGGATTTCCCAGAGCCTGCCCGTTTGAGATCAGCTTTGTTTTCGTGCACAAATGAAGTAATTGTCTAACAGGAATGCAATGAGCATACCCTGCAAACCAGTAACTCCTAGGACGAAAGGTCGATTGCGCTCTCCATGCGATTGATTGTTGATTTTCCTCTGGATACATGGAAGGGCATGCTCAAGAACAACTTCTGCTCGATCATCTGCCATTGTTGTGCCTTCTAAATCCCCAATGTTGACTTTGAAATGTGGATCAATGCAGCGAGAACGATCGAAGGAACGGATCCACCAAAGGCTACTATCTCGCAAACTGAAGCCAATCAACCCCGTTATGCCTCTTAGAATCGTATTTACAAAAAACTTCCCCAAATAATCCAGCCCAACGCACAATGTAAGTGGGGATCTAGGGCGGGGAAGCGAAACTCCGGGCAGCTCTTGGCCGGAGAAACGATCTTTAGAGCTCTTTGGTGGGGGCGGGGTGGTGAGAACATCGCCACTTCTGCACTTCCAAGCACCTCGAATATTTGTACATCTATATCTTGCAAAAAATTTTCGACACTTCTTTCCTCACCATATCCTCCAAACCTCAAACTCCAACATCAATTCATCTTCGGTCCAGTTGCATTCTCAAATCTCAACTCCTCAAATACAGATCACCGAAAATGAGTCCCTCAATACTCCAAACCCACCCCACCTATCGCATTGCCTCTATCCCAGCTGATGGCATCGGCCCAGAGGTAATTGAAGCCGGCGTAACAGTCCTCAAGAAGCTCGCCGAAACACTCAAGACCTTCGATCTCGACTTCACCAATTTCGACTGGAGCAGTGACACCTACAAGAAGACCGGGAAATACATGCCCGACGATGCGTTGACGACCCTGAAGAAATTCGACGCCATTCTATTCGGTGCCGTTGGTGCTCCAGGTACGTGACTCAATAAATTGAGGTTCATAATAGATTCCTTGAGTGATTGATTGATTGATTGATTGATTGACTGACTGATTGATTGATTGATTGATTGACTGATTGATTGATTGATTGATTGATTGATTGATTGATTGATTGATTGATTGATTGATTGATTGATTGATTGATTGATTGATTGAGAGCTTGAATACTTGTTTGGGCAATTTGACTTATATTGTGTTTTGTAGATGTACCAGATCATATTTCCCTCTGGCAGCTTCGTCTAGCAATCTGCCAACCGCTCCAACAATACGCCAACGTACGCCCCACAAAAGTCTTCAAGGGCACGCAATCCCCTCTCCGGAACTGCAAAGCCGGCGAGCTGGACTGGGTGATCGTGCGCGAGAACAGCGAGGGTGAGTATGCCGGGCACGGGGGGCGTTCGCACACCAATCAGCCATGGGAGGTCGCTACGGAGGTGTCGATTTTCACGCGCCATAGCGTGGAGAGGATTATCCGGTTTGCGTTTGAGGTTGCGAGGGGGAGGCCGAAGAAGCATCTCACTGTGGTGACGAAGAGTAATGCTCAAAGGAATGGCATGGTGATGTGGGATGCTATTGCGGCGGAGGTGGGGAAGGATTTTCCGGATGTGGAGGTTGATAAGATGCTTGTTGATGCTATGACTGTGAGAATGGTGCTGAAGCCTGAGTCACTTGATACCATTGTGGCTACGAATCTGGTAAGTGATGAGTTGATCTGGGTCTCTTGAAAAAGTGAAGTGTGTGTATTGACTTTCGCCTAGCATGCGGATATCTTGTCAGATTTGGCTGCTGCGCTCGCAGGATCCATAGGAATTGCACCAACCAGCAATCTTGACCCAACAAGAGAGAACCCCTCAATGTTTGAACCCATTCACGGCTCCGCATTTGACATCACTGGCATGGGAATAGGTGAGAAACACCAAGTATACTGCTACATCCAGAGCTGTGACTAACAGAGTTTTAGCCAACCCAGTCGCCACATTCTGGACGGCTTGTGAGATGTTGACATGGCTTGGTGAGAAAGAGGCCGCAGACAGTCTTTTGGATATCGTTGAGAGTGTTTGCGAACAAGGCGTCATGACGAAAGATCTTGGAGGATCAGCCACCACGGTTGAGGTAACGACTGCCGTCTGCAAGGAGATCGAAGCGAGACTCGGCAAGCCCAAGAGTGTATGATTGCTTTAGGGTGGTTGCTTATCTTATTTCGGCCTTTTTTTGTCTCTTTATGTAATCTATAAATGCGTAGAGGATTCCCCCGCTTTCATATGATTGTTCTGTTTGCCGCAAAATCTTTGATGTCAGACCTTTCGCGCTCAACTTACAGCTCACTTGAGTCGGACTTGAAGTAGTATCAAGCGACACGGGCCTTGCCTGGGAAAATTTACTTTGCTGGAAGCACAACTGTTTTCAAATAGAAAAAGATCCAGCATGACAAATCTGTGCTAATTTATACATGTAAACCCAAGTTTGTGTTGCTTCTCAAGGCTACTGAGCCATGCCCACGCCAACGCTGATTTATAGAAGCAATAACATCCACAATGCTAATACCGACCAGCAAAACTCGGCTCGAACATCTGCTCGCCCAACTGGTACGATGCATCCATCAACTGAAAGATATCTCCAACGCCATCAAACTGCTCTCCCATATCAAACATTCCATTCATGCCAAGTAGTGCAGGGTCTGAAAACTGATCAGCCTGAAAAGAAGTCGCAGCTGGCTGAGATACAGACGTGGTTGGTCTATGATTTTCGCGACCGTTATGCGGCGCACCGAGTTGAGACGATTGCTGTGAACTCCTGGAACGGAAGTCTGGATTTGCAACTGATGAAGAAACCGACTCATTTCCTCGCAGGGTGCCAGCTGATCGAAAGCCCGCTATCTGTTCTTGTCTTTGGCGACTTTGTAAGACATTCGAGCCTGTACTGGGAGTCTCGATTGATCTTGGGTTACTGATTCTGGGTGATTGGCTTGGCTGCGAAACCTCGTGGGAGCCGTTGAGAGACTTGCTTGTCAAGGCTTTCTGTAGGTCTCTTAGAGCGGTCGCACATGCTCCAGGCCAAACGCTCCCCCTCATAGCTAGAATTTCTAGTATCTTGATGCATCGTTCCGCATCCCTGAGTCGAGTCAGAATGAGCTCCTTCGAATGGATGCTGTACTTGCCTTTGAGCGATTTGAACCGAATAATGGCCCTCAGATGCGGCGTAGACTAAGATCAGTCCACTACAGACCAAGTCAGTGCAAATTTCCATAAGATTATAATTCTTACTCGCCTCATCCAGATACACCAAGTGAATCCTGGCCAGCATAACGGATTTTGGACTCGGCCATCACGTGAGCCAGCTTCATTCATGCCCGTCTGTAGATGTTGATAGACTTTGGCGACAATCTGTTTTGAGGCTCCTATACACTTTTGCATTGCTGATGCAAACATAGAAGAATTCGGTGCTGAAGTTATGACTGGCCGGTTGAGGAGGATGGTAGACTCGTGCTTTTGTACAATCAAAAGAAGCTTATGTGATTCTTTCAATGAAGAAACATTTCCCTGCCCGCTTAGCTCGCCGCCGGATTCTTCTGTTTCCATATAATGGGGATCTAGCAAGTCTTGGGCTTCATTCCACCATTTTGAGATTTCCGAATCGACGTGTGCAGCCTCATCTTGGCCGGTAGTCCGATACAGTACAGATTTGTGACGAAGTTCCAGGATGAGACCTTTGATGTAGCCATGTCGAGCAAGAAATGCAGGAAGCAAGAGTAACCGTGGATCTGAGCCAGTCAGCAAATGACTCCACGCAGCTAAGGGCGAAGTACCATGAGGCTGTTGGACATTCGAAATCTGACGCAAATCGTCTGCATGAAGTTCTTTGTCGGAGTAGCACACATCCACATCATCGTCCTTGATATCAAGAGGAAGTCCAAGGGACTGTGATAAATATCTCTCAAGGCTGTAAATAGCCCAAAATAGTCTCCTACGCATATCTGCATCAGCAATAGAGAATTGCTGGAATCTGGATGGGCATCTATGAAGTCCAAGCTGAAAAGCAATCCTAGTTATCAATCCTCCTACTCTTGATGCAGCGTTAAGCCGCAACATCGAAACCAGAAATAGCTGTATTGCCACGAGGGCTTGAAGACTAGCCAGTGTTGATGGTTGCAAGAGTATGGGTGTGAGGCATGATATCGCATCGTCGACAGTGTTGAACACTAAATTTGACGGCACGAGCTTCCCACGGGTCGGTGGCATTTGTCTTCGATCAGCCACTGAAATTGAAAGTATTGAGCGAACAGTTATCGAATCCACCGTGCTAAGACTTTGAATCCCTTCAAGCGATATCCTCTCGAGTACTCCAAGGATGCTAGGTGCATGGAGGAATGGAAATGGAGGGTGCCAATTATCCCAGTACTGTTTGCTCCAGCATGCAAGATCATCGAAATTCATCGCATGTGATGGATGAGTATCAGGTAGCTGGATGATCTCGTTCGGATACCAAATGCAGCCTGACGGGCTTCCGGTTTGAAGGCGGTCGTCTTCTCCGGGGACGAGTGCATCATCCACTGCCTCACTCTCTCGGCGGTAGTTCCTGGTGAACGCCGATTGTACCGTTCGTACGAAATATATGCCACTTCCACTGCCCACAAAACTCGAAGAGCCTTTGGAGATACTTGGTCTCATGTGACCCAGCTCTTGGGGAGAGGCGCTTGCCATGGCGGAGGAATGGGATTGTCTGCGACGCTTTCGCCTGGACGACTCTCCATCTTGGGGCGAGTAAGACTCCATCGTCCTATGGGTGGTGGATATGAAATTGCCGCAAGAGGGCTAAAGACATTGTTCTTGGGGATGGTGCATCGTTGAGGGAGCCGTGGAGGAGGCGCATTGAAGAATCTGGAATTGCGGGGTGCAGGACCTGGCCTGGGGGTCAAGCTAGCGGCCAAACATGCTCTGTACCGAGCCCAGGTAAGTGGAACGGCAAGACATCAAGCAGCCTTTTTGATGGATATCTATTGAAATTTAATGTGCTATGAGATTCTTCCAACAAATAATCATGAGGGTGGAGATCTTTAAAAACATCTAATAAGTGTTTCTCAGGCTAAATGCGAGCCAAAAACAAACAAACCTAGCGCACCCCAAATTTAGCGAGTCGTGTGCTGTAGCCCCTTGAGCTGCCTACTTAGGATGCATAAGCATATCTCTTCAGCAAGGGGAGTTCAAGACAATGTCTCGATATCATTCCAATACTGACTATGTTGGGTTGTTGTACTGCGGTGAATGTCATATCTCTCTCTCAATCGTCGGTCTTTCCTGTTAGAAGTTGGCAGCTAGCAACGAAAGGTTGCAGCAGCTGCCAAACTCTCTCGCGGTCGGCACAAGAGCGGCAAACAGCAACAACTACATCCATCTCACTTCAATGCTTATTTCCCAATAGCGGACTTTACGATCTTATTCAATCTTCAATTGGTGATTTGTACATACAATACAGGTATATTCTGCACCGGCTTCGTGATAGATCCAAACACCTCTTACTCAATTCTCTGGAGTCTTCCCAGCTGAGGATGCATCGTCTCGCACAGCCAAGTGCAAAGTAAAATTGAAAATCAACTCCCGAAGATGCCAAGATTTATGTAGCTACGGTCCAAAGCCTTAACTAACTACTGGAATAGGAAGTATCTTAATGCCACCAGATATCTCGATTTGCAATCATGGTACTCCACTCCCTCGAGGTGGGCCAAATTCATATCTCCAGCTAAGCAAAGACTAACATTCGCTCTCTTTACGGAATCTAAGGATCAAAGCCTATCCAAAATCTCTAATTCGTTTTAGAATATTTACTTCAAAGAAGGACTCAAACTTGGGCAAGGCTTGGTCCGATCTTTTTCAAAGTGAATTGTCCAGTAGCATCCCTCTTCGCTAGACATGCTGTCTCGAGGGGGAGATGCAGGGTGGCCGTTTCCCCCGCTTCAAGCTCTGACAAGGATCGGGGGATCGTTTCTGCGGCCCAACATCCCCGTCCTTTTTGCAAGAGCAGACCTACGGTACATAAACACGAAGGAGAAACGCTCTTCCTACAAGTGATCCTCTTTTCACAACGACCGGGGTAAGATTGTAGTCTATTTGATTCGCTGAATCCAGATGATCCTGGGATCTGTCACCTGAGCAGCAAGTCTTGTGATCAAGAGAGATGACTGAGAATCAAGGAGGTTCTTGTGAGCCCTGCAAGAGGAAGAAATGTAAAGTAAATGCCCGATTGCCCAAGAAACAAGCTTTTAGTCTCACTAACACTTAGTAAACAGTGTGATCGTCAATTGTAAGAGAGACATTGTATTGCGTGACTTTCGAGGAATGACCAACTGATTGTCCGATCAACTCAGGCCATCCTGTGGACAATGTGATGCCTCCAGGCTATCATGCACATACGGTGAGAGCAATAAACGGTATTCTCTCCATAAAAGCCAATTATTAACCCCACTAACACTTTTCAGGGGTATTCCAACGGGATATCTTGGTCTCTTAGAGCAGCGACTAGGCGAGACAGAAGTCCTCCTCTATCACGCTCTATCCGAACTTCGAGCTCTCAAACTCGAAAACACATTTAACCCAATTCCTGAGACTCTGCTCATTCCAGACCTCATTCCTCGAGATGTGAACCGAAGCAAGCAAGTCAGGATGGAGGAGTGGAGAGAATACCGGTTGCGGACAGCTGATGAGGTTGAGAGATGGCGACAATTCCTGGGCGGTGGTTTGGAGGCACCTGCAGCTTATGGTGAGTTCAAACTTTTGTGTCTTCTGGTCAAAAGGTTTTGAGTAATTTGATTTATGTGCAGATGAATTTTCAGGCGAACAGTCACATCCAGAACATCCAGGATACTACAGTCCTCCAAACCAACAATTCTCCAATCCAGACCCAGATCCATCACTTTCATATCGTGATAACGATATGGACTTCAATGTCGCAACTGGTCTTATGGGGCTCTCCCAAAATCAAAGTCAGAACCAAATACAACACCAACAAACCACAAACACCGACTCGGACCCTCCACCGACCCAACTGTCAGCTATCCTAAACCCAGCCGGCTTCCCAAGCCCAACTCCTCTCCAACACCCCCAGAACCCACCTCTGACAACGAGCTACACAACAGACTTCAACCCAAACCTAGCACAAGACATGAACACGAACCACTCAATAGCCGATGCCAATCCCGTTCTTGGAGATCCAGGTTCCAGTGGTGGCTGGGAGGCTTCATCCCCCTACCCAGGAATCCTGAGACAAAATGTTCCACCGCAGAAGCCGACGGAGTTAGTTAGGTCGCAGCAGTTATCTGCTGCCTATAAGAATATCTATTATTGAGCTTGTTACCGACGTTGAGGATTAGTGGCAGGCTCTACAAGACAGCTTTGTTACTTGCACGCACTCGCGATTGCACGACTAAATGCTCATTCTTCTTATTTCGAAAATTTAATTACCCCCCCCCCCCCCCCCAAAATCCTCAAACGAGGTCTCCCTCAACCCAATTCATCTCGAAAGGTGGTCGACTTTTCGAGTACCGGAACTGCAAGTGTGGCCATAATCTCGTATAGCTGCCTTCAGCAACGTATCTATAAGCCTCAAGATCCTTCAAAACCGTGTAGCTGTGTCATCACTAAATATCAGCAACTTGCCGAGTAGGAATAGGAAGGTACCTAGGTACAGTATAGTATCAAAGGACCCGGGGAACTTAACTGACTAACTCACTACCAAAACCGACAGCCCGAGTCACCTCCAGAAAATTGATATCGATCCCGCCTTCGCTAATAGACGATATTCTTAACTATCTTAACTGTTACGCTATACGTTATATCAAAATCCCAGTAGTTAAGTGCGCTATGTACGTTCACGTAAGTGAGATCACTTATTACTAGGGTGCCAGTGGGTTCCCCGTATCTTGCAATCATGTTTATGCGAACGGAGGGACAATCACAACTGCAACAACTAGAACAACTACTATTCAAGGCTGTAAACAACTGGATGTTAATAGACGTGGCTTGAAAGAAAGAACGACAATGCTGGTTAAATTAACAGGTTGCCCGTTAGATCTTCCTCCCGATGGCGTCTTCCGGATTTTTCTTTTTTCCCCATGCATCCTTCAATCCTCTGTTCCAGAGCGAGTGACTGGCGAGACTGGCTCTGTTGATCTTATCTTATCAGCGGAGATCGGATTTACTCCTACGCCGACGATCGAGCTAAATGTTTACGGAGCTTGAAATGCTTAGCCATTCATTCTCTCGACATTATCTCAATATTCAGTGTCAGTTGGCTTCCAACCTGATCGACCTCTGTTCCAACCCAAGCCTTCACGATCTCTACGATGTCTGTTCTAGCAGGAGCAAAAGGCGAGACGGGACAGCAAGCGGCGAAATCCTTGGTAAGATCCTCTCTTTTCATTATTGCGCAACCTTTGCCACAATGTATTTCTCTTGATGCGCGAATGTTTATATTGAACGCAACACCTCCGTATGAACCTTGCTGACTGTTGTGACCCTCTAGTACCGCCAATTATTACGGCAAGGCGAGCAGTTTGCATCATACAACTTCAGAGAATACGCTAAACGGAGGACGAGAGATGCATTTCGCGAGCACAAGGACGTGAAGGACTCCAGAGAGATCCAGGAATTGATGCAGAAGGGATTGAAGGAGCTACAGTCTATGAAGGTATGCAGGGTCATCTGGGTGCTGTTTGGGTCTGTTGTGGGAGGTCCGCGGGATATTAGGGGAGAAGCGGATATAGCACGGTCTATTCGGCCATAGGAGATTGGGATTTTCTACGGGATTCAGCTAACGCTGGAATAGAGACAAACAGTTGTTAGTCAATTCTTCCAACTGGACAGGTTGGTGGTCGAGGGAGGTAAATCAGTAAGTCTTTGAATTTCGCTGAGACTTCAGAGAGCTGTTTTGTTGACTTTTTGATAGGGAAAGCAGGGTGGACGGAGAAATGACATAGTCAGACAGAAGGATACTGGGTAAGCATGCAATGAGAATGACTCCCCGAAATTGCAAATCATCTAACAAAAACGCAGGTGGGATTGATGGAGGGAAATGTTGATGGGGAGAAGACCGAACGGAGAAGCAGTTGATGCTCCAAGTATCGGGAGATAATACCGTATTGTACAACTTTGTAACATAGGCCACCGTGGGAAAGATATACCAAACATCATAGGTTATTTCCACTCAGGCCAGCCGCAGATATAACTACTCAATAAAAGTTGACATTGGTAGCTGCCAGATGCTATCTCCATTGCCTTGAAGTAGCCTCAAATCTGTGTTCGTCTGCTTGTCATAACTGCCAGTTGGCAGGAAATGGCTCTGGGGAGACAAGCACTTTTACTTTGGGAATCTAAAGGGTCACTCGGACCAGATATTTCTGCCACAGGATGGTTGCAATTGGTTCGACGCAAGTCGTGTTGGGATGGTGTTTGGATGGTGTTGAGCTAGTGAATTACAAGATCACATTTCTTACTTCTTGCTTCTGGTAGTATTCACTTACTAATGACTCAACTATATTCAGTCTTCAAAGCACTGCCCTCACAAACATCATCTACGGACATTATATTGAAGCTCACCTTCTCTGCTCAACAAAGCCCAAGACGGAATTCGGTAGTCCTATCACGTGACGAAGCTAAAACTCACAGTGCAGGCGCGATTGCATCGACGTCGCGACACAGCTCCAGGCTATTCACACGTCGACCCCCCGCGCCTTCGCTCCTTCCCTTCACACTCATTCTGACAGCACTCAATACTCTGGGCATATTACATGATCGAATATTATAGTGAGCCACCTCAACTTCCCCAAACTCCCTAATCCTCTCTAATTGCATCATCCTGTCCGTCATTTGCTGTCGCAATGCTAACCATGCGCCTCCTATTGCAGGATCGTTTGCTCATCTTCAAATTATTCGACGAACGTAACGGAGGTGGAAGCATGAAAAGCTGGGCAGAATATTGATAGATGGCTTGAAGGATTCAATTGGCGCAAAGGAAGTTGATCTGTCGGAATATCGATAGCCTCGGGAGCGCTGGGAAATCAATTCGACAGTACGGCAGGCTATAAGATCGGCGCATTCGAATATACCACGCAATTGAGAGAAGGGCGAAAAGTTTATACCAAAGCCAGTGCTTAGGCTCCCGTCAGCTCTTGTGGTTCGAAAGCAAACAGATCCAGGTGGAAGGTGTCGCATTGTGAAGGAACATAGGCAATAGCTCAGCAGGCGTTGCTACAGTACATCATGGCCCCTAGTGTAAGTATGTCCTCATTTTGGAGGCCAATCGCTCATGTCCCGTAGTATAGAAATGCAAACCGACGCCAAAACCGTCCAGGAGTCGATCATGGGGAGTACGAAGGAATACCAATTCGCCACTGGCGACGTGATTTTGTCACAGTAGCACCACCTCCAACACCAGACAGCACCACGTCTCAAAATGACATATGGGCTGTCGAGCTTCCCCATGGAATGCCAAAAGATTCACACCTCCTACCACAACACAGCCAAGATCTCTTACGCGCCGCCCGATCTGGGAAGATCTATAAACGTCCTGCACCCGCAGATGAGGAGGAAGTCGACCCCGAGACCATCATTGGCGATAAGCCTGAGAAGAAAGACGAGGATTTAAAGGAGAAAGGATTTACCGCCAAATCATGGAAGCAGATTGCCCGACATTTGGAAGGGCCAGATGTTGTGTATTTGGCTAAGAGACGCAAAGGCCTTGTCACTGCCTCTTCCAAACCTCTGCCGATCCCAACTGTGACAAAAGCAACCGTCAAACGAATTGATGCTGCTGGCAATGAGTATGTCCAAGATGTTGTCGTTCCCCAAGGCCAAGTCGTAGAAGGAGAGGTTATTTCGCAAACTCAGATTCCAGATCCAAATGCACCCGTTGGTCTGGCAGCCGTTCAAGCTACACCCCCAAGACCAAGGCCAAAATCGAAGAAAAAGGCAAAGGGGCCAGGAAGGGGAAGGAAGAAGAAGCCAGTTGCTCCAACAAGTGCGCCTCAAGTTCCACTAGCTGAAGGAGTAGCCCCAGTACCAACAACCGAGGGGACAATTGGAACTGATGTGAGTACTGTACAAGTAGTGGCTAGGCAATTGTTAACCGAGAACAGGGCGTCAAGGTTGAGACCGCACCAAGTTCGACACCAACACTTAATGAGGATACTGAGATGGGCGAGGGATCAGCAGCCAACTCGGATGATGATGATGGCGAGGATGGGGAAGATGGTGACGAAGGCGATGACGATGAGGGATCTGTTGATGTTCAAGATTCACCATCCAAACAATCACAGCACTCACCTTCGGCTGCTTCGACACCGATTTTACCTCCAATTCCAAATCTCGACCAAGCCGATGTCCCTATGGGAGGAACCGAATTTCCCCATGCACCGCCAAGGCTTTTGACTGATCGATTCGAAGGAAAGTCTGGAAGTCCACTGAAAAACGTTGTTATGACTACCTCTACACTCACTTCGCCCCTTGAGCCTCCGGCAATGTCACCAACGAAAGCATTTCCAGACATCCACCCATTAGCATCAGTTGCAACTCCAGTCACTGCAGTGGAGGCAAAGTTGGAAAGTCTTGACGAGGCAATGCAACAAGAAGTTCCTGGATTAGCCTCCGAAGCTCTTCCACCCCCACCACCTGAGCCTACGTTTGTAGAAATGGTTGCTGCGGTAGAGGAACGAGTCGCGGAAGAGGAAGAAGAGAAGATGCTCTTGGATATCTTAGACAGAGAAAGGAACGCTGAGGTTACTGCACCACTCGAGGAAGAGGAAGAAGAGGAAATGCTCTTGGATATTCTGGACAGAGCAAGGAATGCCGAGGTCGGTGCACCAGTCGAGGAACCTATAGCGTCTACCAGTCCAGTACATCGCAGCCCCCCTGTCGAAGCAGAAATTGTTGGGTCTGAACCATCCCCGCAAGTCAAGACCGAAGTTGAACTAGCGCAGTTTACACCACGGCCAGAAGTCGCGCCAGAACCGGCCCAGGTCAAGTCTGCTTCGCCAGAAATCAAAGAGGCACAAATTGAGCAAGAAGTCACCCCTAGCCCAGCTCCAGCTGCCATCCCAGAGCCTACTCCAGAAGAGACGGTAATAGAACCTTCTGCAGATGTTGCAGCGGAAGAGCCCACTCAGGACATTCCCGTTGAAGATGACGATGACGAATATCCGGATTTGCTTGGCGGTTTGGAGAAATCACTGAAGACGCCAGAGCCGAAAGCCGAGACACCAATTGCTGCCCCCGTTTCCGAAAAGACTCCTGAGGCTGAGGTAGAGAAGGACGTGGACGTGAGTGGAGTTCAAGGAGAAGTAACATCTGGAGAGAGCAAGGCAACCGAGGAGGAACACAATAAAGATGAGCCATATTCACAACAATCTCATGAATCGGAGATGATGCTGTGATAGATGAATTAGCCTGGGCGTTGGTATATAACAGGCAGGGCTGGGATTGGGAGAGCGCTGGGTAGTAATTGGCTACAGGTAGCTTGGCTTACGTGCTCCCACTGTATGTACTTGTATACTTCATGTTTTCAATGATATTTCGCTTATGGGAATGAAAAATATCCATTTCTTGATCTCCCACTCTCTGCAAATTTTCTACAAATTCTGAAGTCATTCATCCAGGACTGCCAATTCGGAGACAACCTTACGACGAAGACTCTCAACGTCTAGTGAGTGCTATGCGATGAACTTGCATCAGTCTCCCGCCTTTATCTGAATGCAAATGCAACCTCAGAAAGACCTCGGAGGGCTAGAAGAAAATGATTCACGCCTCTAGATATCGCCATTGGCCTTGCTAAGAGTGCATTCCTTCGGGCAATTTTGATATTTTGATTTTCTATTTCTTAGCCGAGAGGATTGTGAAAGGGGCTCGCTTTTTCGCAAAGCACTCACGACCAAGATGGATACGATTCAATTCTCAGCACACTATCTATGACTGTATAACTAGATGTTCTGGAAGGGGAGCTTTCAACTTATGGCTTTTATTGTGTCTCTTGGGATAGGGCTCTTCCAGTGTTACCGTGAGGTATGTGCCTTCTCGTTCAACTTCAAGAATAGATTAAGGAGTGCAATTGGATGGGTTGGATGGAGCGATTACCTAAGGGTGTATGCATGGTAATTCCCGAACTAGAATTTTGTTTGGGGATTCAGTGATATCATGAGGTTTTATGCCTCGGAAGCGAATGTAAATCTCAAAATCAATCCCTGCGCCGCTGGTGCTGATGTACGTTTTGGCCGTGAATTTATAGCTACCAGGTAAACTCAACCAAATAAACGAGGCCCTTCATATTATCAAACTAATCTGATGGCGCCGTGGATAAATACTTCATCACATCTAGGGCAGATCAGTTTGGTACCACAAAACCCTCCTCGAAAGCCGAGATCTTACATGGCCACCAGGTTGAAGAATTGTCAATTTTGGAATCCGAGCCTACTCTATCTCATCTCCAAGAGCGCTCTTTCGGAAATTTGTTTTCTTTATTTCAGGCGAAAACCAAATGATACGGAAGTAATTCGCTTCTTCACTGTCCCCAAAGTCAACAAACTCCGGCTGCCAAGGCACGGCCCGAAGCGAGGCGATGCGGCTCGGCCTTTCCCCAGATCTCGCATCTCAAATCCCTCCCCCTTCAACATCATCACCAACCCAACCTTTCATGCCCTCCTTCCTCGACCTCCCGCGCGAAATCCGCGATGAGATCTACACGTACTGCCTCGTCTCCCCCAGCGGGCTCATCGCTCCCTACCTCCTCCCCCGTTCACCCGCCCTGAAACTCTCACGTCGCCAGTCAAAGACCTCCAAACAGAAGCAAAAGCAAAAGCAACAACTCCACCTCATCACCTGCCCCGAAATCTTCACACCACACGATGCCATTTTCCAGGCCCTGCCCTCGCATGTCTTCCTCGCCCGCTTCAAGAGCGCGTACCTCTCCCTCTCCCTCCCCTCGACATGTCGCCAGATATACAACGAAACAGCGGGCCTCTTCTGGAAGAAGAACGCGTTCTACTTCGATGGGTTTTGTGAGTCTGGGCGGGGACTGGGTGTGGCTAGGACCTTGAAGGGGATGGGGCAGACGGCTAGTAGGTTGATTGAATACGTTACGATCCGTATGCCCAGGCTGGGAGCGGAGTATGCTGTGTTGAGGAAGGTGTTGAATACGCTTTCTAGCAGAGCGAGGTTGGGAAACTTCAAGAGGTTGGAGTTGGTGTGGGGGGAGGAGGAGGTGAGGGAGTTGATGCGTTCGGCGGCTGCGGGTGAAGAGGAGTCGCAGTTCTATTGGGAGATGATTGAGGATTTGAGGGAGGGGTTTGAGGGGGAGAGGTTCGAGAGGGTGGTTAGGCTTGCGGCTTGTCCGGTGGGTATTAGCGATGATGATTTTAGTGTGGAGGAAGAGGTGGAATTGTATGAGATGGTTAGTGGGTGCTTGCATAGTTTTGTTGGGGGGAAGATGATTTGTGGAGGGGTGTTGCAGTGGGAGAATAATGTTATAGTTGGGGATATGAAGAGGTGGATGTGAATTGCTATACTGGATTGGTTCTGGTAGTTCGCAATGAAATATATATCCGTGACAAATTGATGGCTATCATTAGACTAGTAGGCTTTAAACCAGGGCCAAGTGGATTTGAAGAAGCATTATGCTTAACAACCAGTTCTTCTGACACTTCCCTTGTTTGTTGACTATTCACCTACAGACCTCTGGAGTGAATCAATAAACGCACCCCCCTTCGCACCCCACTTCACTAACGTCCTCCTCTCCCCTCCTCTCGATATACATACTCCCTCACTCAGTCCTTCAGTTCAACCAAAAGAAAAAGAAGAAGAAGAAAAAACATCCCCTCATCAGCCGAAATCAAGGGACCTTGGAGACCAGCCAAGGATATGGCTAAATCAGCTAGTCTACACCCTCACTGTGTTCCCTCGTCATTGTTTGTTATATAAAATAAAATAAATGACAAAATGTCATTAAGTTTATAGACGAAGGAAGGTATTAACGTTACGATTGTGGATTCTTCGTCTCAAATGATGAAGTGATGCAAATTTCGTTGATATAGAATCCCTTCGTCCGCGGAGACCTTTATCAACGCTAAGCAGGGGAGCAAAGCAAGGGTTCTAATTGGTCCAAGAAAGTATCCCAGTTGAGCCTCATGCTCTGGCGAATAACAGCTTCTCGTTTGCTAGCTCTGGCAAATGTTTCAGCGGATGAAGGGATAGTCTTTTACATATAATAGACCACCACCTCACGCTTCGTCCCTCAGCTGAACCCACTCCCAAATTTAAATCAACTACTCTCGGTCGATATTTTTCTTTAGCCAAACTTCAACGTAGGGAAATATTATGGATAAATGTATTTAATGTTGTACTACAGGCTACTAGCCAGATACAAGGTCAAGCGAGACTCTCAGCCTTGTCATAACCACCGGGTTTAGAGCCGTCGTAAGGTCTACATTCATCTGGTAAGGAGAATTGAACTGCAAAGCTACATGTAAGCTCTTCTCTTGCTCATCTGCATTCCGGCTGACCACGAAGGCTGAATGTGAACGAAACTGACTGGAAATTGGAAGAGTATGATTTACAGTCCAATTCATTTAGAGAAGTCCATCGTTGATTGAAAATGGCGCTTGAAAACAAATGAGCAGAGCAAGGGTGAATATGAAAACGTTGAGAAGAGAGGAGAAAAGTCGACACGTGCTGGCATTTCGCATTCCTAAACCCGACGTCTCCCTAGATTGACATCTAGTTTCATGCCAATAACTTTTTGAAGATCGCCTCAACATCTGCCTCTGTCGTGCCTTTGATACCGAGAAGTTCATTATCCACCTTCTCCATGCGGCTTCCGTATCCATCTCGGAACATTACCAAACTGAGGTACGCATACATCACAGGGAGTGAAAGATCGCCCTGGGCAAACTTTTCGTTCGCCCACTTCTCCTCTTCGTCAAGGTTCATTGTGATTGGATTCCATTTCTTCTCTGGCGCCACCTTTCTCGCCAACTCAAGCATCTTCGACTGTGAAATAGCCATATCTTGAACGTAGACGGGCCGATTCTTGGTCTCCTCTGGATGACTCAAGACTCCTACAACAGCTTGCCCAACTGAAGCAAGAGTCGTTGCGCTGAACTTGAAGTCTCCACTGTTGTATAGCTTTGGCTCGGCCGACTTCCAATCCAGAAGGAAGGAGTGATTGATACCCCGTCAAGGAATGCGCAATTGATGATATGTGTAGGTTATGTTGGCACCAGCAGCAATCTTGCCCTCAAGATGATTCCGTGTAGCGACTTTATAGCCAAAGACTGGCAAAGCTGCTGCCTTCGGATTGCTGAGGTTGGATCCAAATTCAGATGGAATAATGCGTTTGACACCTGCCGCAATCGCAGCATCAATTAGGACTGATTGTCCAGCATTCCCTCCATGTCAACGGCCGAAACGACAGCATCTTGGCCATGGAGGGCGGATGTAAGAGAGTCCACTGAGGTGTAGTCTGCCTTGATGACTTTGAGTGAGGAGGGGAATATTGATGTTGAGGAGGGACGGGTGATGACAGTGACATTGAATTTGCCGGAGTCGACGACAGCTTTCAGGATGGGGCCTCCAAGATCACCAGCAGCCTAAATGTTGTCAGTACACGGAAGTCGGAGAGCAGGCTAGGGCACTACTTACTCCAACGATGGCAACGTTCTTGATCGAGGACATTGTGAGTTTTCAGCGGCTGTTGTAATTTGGTAGTGAACTGGATTTGTAGATTGGATACTGAGTAGGTGCTTGATGGAGTGGAAGGATGAATGCGATGAGAGAACGACCGTCTTCAGAAAATTGCACCTGCCTTTGTGTATGCATGTTAAACGTCGGCGAGGACTGCCTCAGCTCCACATCTTGCGATTGTGTCACACCGGATTATGGAATCAAGATCTTTAGGTTTCTCTCCGAAACGCTCGCTGTAGTACAAGTGCACTTCATTCACAGCCGAGTTTTGTGTGGGGGTGCTGCGACCTGCCTGCCTGTTAGTCCTTTGTGCTCTGTTCTACCTACTTTCCTACCTCCGACCTAACGATTGACCCATCGGCCTGGGCTGACAATTAAAGCCGTGCCTATCGCCCATCCGTGAGATTATAAGTAATTTAAGTAAGCTTTATGTTTAAAGTACGAATAATTTTAGAATTAAGCTGCGATAATTATTAAGATTAGGTCTACCTTTAGTATTATGCGATGTTTTAGATTCTCTGAATATAGCTAGGTGGAGCGAGTTGAGTACGGTGGGAAGAATTTTTGGCGCATAATAACAGAGACGAGATATTTAGAGAGGTTGCCGACTGTAGAGAGCGTCGACGTGTGCTCTGGGCCGAGTGCCGTTTCGTAGCCTCGCAGCGCCCGCTCGTATATATGCTCGGCCAAAGCGAGCTTGCCCTGGTCATTAAAGAGATATCTTAAGCTGGAGTATGACCCTGCCATGCCATCGTCCGGGACCAACCCGTTTAACACAATATGAGAACATCTAGCTGCATGCTGGAGAAGCCATCGCTGTGTTAGCCCTGGCCGATTAGCTTGCTCGCCTGGAACATGCAAAGCTACAGACTTCACTGCCACCCTAGCAAGATCGTAGTTCTATTCTTGGTTGAGAACGTGAACCGTCCACGAGTGAACGCATCCATGAATACTCACTCGCTTCAAATGTCGAATAGCGGACTTCACCACAATCATAATCATGGCAAATTTCGACCCAAACCACTGGCAGCAAATCACGTTTGCGGGGCCGAACCAACAAGGCCAATCGATGATTGGAACAGTTCTATACTTAGAAGGGAATAACTTTGGATCCGCGTTTTTCCAAACTACGGACCTCAACTCAACGGTACAAAGATGGTAGATTCTCGCCTTCAACTCCTCTTATTACGTTCTACGAGCCCAAGGAACTGGACCAAACGGATATTTAAGCGCGGCACTCAATTCGGACGAGTCTACACCAGAAAAGACAGTTCCACGCATGGCCAATTATACATTTTGGGATGACTCAATGTTCTGGAAAATCAGTCCTTGGGGACATGGGACTTTCTACTTTACGGATGGTGCGAATGGAACGGCGTGGCATTTGAGTGTAAAAAGGAATTCGCTCATGGCGATGACGAGTAATATTACGACTATCCAAGATTCGCAACGGTTTTCTTTCAAGCAGATGGGAACAATTGATAATATGAAGTATTCTTCTATTATTGTAAGTGTCTGCGCTTCAAATCCAATTTGAAGATGTGTTGATTGGAATTTAGACTGTTTCAGCAACAGCAACAGTAACAGCAACAGCAACAGCAACAACTACCCCCAGCGGTACCGCCACGAATACGCAAACCCCCGGTCCAACCCATAGAGGTCTATCTTCTGGTGCAGCAGCTGGTATCGGAGTAGTGGCTATTCTTCTGCTTGCTATTGCGGGTTTTCTTATTGGAAGGAGGAGGAAAGCACGTGCAGGTGCAACCAACACACAACCTATGCCTTACGAGCCCGCAGAGCTTCAGTCTAAGTTTGTGCAAGATTATAAACCTGTGCAGGAATTGGCGGGTGCCGCCAGTGGAGCTGTCAGAGGCGGGGAGAGGAGGGTGGAGCTGCCGGGGTATTGAAAGAGACGAAGATCTTGGATCTCCAAGGAACGTTCCTGGTCCAGGAGTGCACAACGGACTTTCTGGTTTGTCTGGGGGTCACCAAAGATTAGGTTCGCCTGAAGTAGACTCTGTACCGAAGCCAAATTCGACTCATCGCGAGCACCGCATGAACATTTGAAGACACCACTTGAAACGGGCAGTTGGGAACGTGTTCTGTAATTGGAGAGACCTCGACATAGAAACCATCAAAATTCGAAAGAAACTCAAGACACTGCGCAAAAGGAGCAAGATTGCCCAAGATCAGAGTCGAAAGTCCGTTATCTTGCACCTTTAAAGAGCAGGAAAAGGACCAGCAAGACAGGAAAATGTCCCTGTTGCAAGTTGAAGATTTCCCGGTCTGTATTAATGCTTTTGGTGGCCGTCCTTTCCATCAGGTTCATTGTCCACCATTCGAGGTGAGCAAAAGCTTAGATATGATATGGGTATCCTAGTTGTCCTTTCCCCAAATGCCAAGCGTTTTGCCGATTCGGCCTGCGCTTTTCCCCGCAATTCAACAATCCTGATCAATGGAATGATGGGATGACGTTTGAAGAGTATTATTAGCAGTTGGGCGCGGCGCATTTTGCCTCCTGGCGAACCTGGGCAACCCCTGAAACAGAGGGGTTGGCGCGCCTTCATGCATCAGCCAGCCCCCCTCGCTGGCTAAACCCTAACTCAATGAAATCGCCACAACCTCCACTTACCAAATCATAGCATTCATCTTCCTCTGCCCACGGAGTACGAGGCTCATGATTATTGATCTCGATTAATGTGCCTACTCGTGCACATTTTGTGCACAAAAATTGCTCCAGACTTTCTCAAGAATTGATCCCTGAATCTCTAACATGTGTCAGCCCCAAGCGCCAATGTGGCACGACACCTTGAAGCTGGACAGGGCTTAGCACACCCCCGTGATCGCCACTTCGAGGATTTCAAGTTTCCGTTCATGGGATCTTCACCGTTAGATCACTCCAATTTCATCTCACCCAGATGCCGCCTTTATCTTCGACGACGACACCTGCAACAAATGGAGACAAATGCCCGTGGCTTGCCAGAGGAGGTAGTAGTATCCAGTCCTATCAAATCCATGACCAAGTGACTTATGTGGAACAGCATGAGATGGAAGATGCCCCAATGATGCGTTCCGATCGTGGATTGCACGATGAAAGCATTCAATCTCCGTCTCTCAAGCTTGACCCAGCAACACAAGAAACCGAGCAACACACTCACTATAAGATGCTCCCGAAGAAGTCAAAAAGCAGACGGCATGCTCTCATCAAATGCCTCGTTCTCATCCCGCCATTAGCGGTTTCACTGGCGATTCTTTCTCTGAATTTCAGCAATGTATTCTGGGGCCAGCCATCATCAAACACCAACAACATCCTGAGTGCTCTGCAATTTACTGCTCAGCTTCATGCAAGTCTAATAGTCGCCTCGATCTCGGCGATGGTACTGAGCGTGGTTCAATACGGACTGGCTAGTAAGCGGGGGGTCCCCCTTGGATTCATTAGTGCCAGTTTCAATGTCGACTCCTTCTTCTATATGTTCCGGAAAGAGTTCACGACCTTAAACCTAAAGTATGTCATCTTGTTCCCGTGTGTACTTGCCTTGGCCCTGCTTTCGGGTCCATCCTCGGCCATCGCCATGATACCACGTCTCCAATTCTGGTCGGTGAATAAAGTATGGGCCGATAAAGGGAATCTTGACTTCAAGGTCTACATTCAGACCTCTCAAGACGGCCTATATCCTGAGACTCTGACAGCCCAGAACTCTCCTCCTCAATGCGGCGGGGCAAACGCTTCCATTCTACAGGAATGTCCATCGTTCGGAATTCGACAATGGGTTATGGACGATGATATTTCCTCTGGTTCCCTTACTCTTAGCATCAACAAGACTGTCAACGGAGATTGGGTCAGGTACTTGGTTGGGCAATCGACCGGTGTTTTTGCTGGCACAAGCAGCTCATACTCAAGTTCTTCACTTTCGACTTTTCTCGGAAACACATTAATAGCCTACGATAATTATCTGCGTGGTTTTCAATCCAGGTACATCGGAAACAACGATGGCCCAGGTACCATGCAAAGGAAAGCTGCGGATGATTACTCGAATCTCCGAGTACGATATGATCTTTCATTCCGAACTGCGGGCAAAGAAATCCCGACGAGAAAACCTGTCGTCGAAGCTCAATGCAGCGGCGCACCTGCCAATTCTAGCACGTTTGTGCTGCCACACGATGTGATGCTCCTAGCTCCTTCGACAAATGACCAGACGGCCCCCACAAAATGGAGCGTTTCAGCTTCAAAGTACTCAGACCTCTTGGCAGATCTTAATTCTACCATTGTCAACTCGAGCTGGATTGATCCCGAACAATTCGGTAGCTTTAAACCTTCCCTAGGAGCCATTTTTGCTACACCTGAGATAATTCATGGCCAAGGTTCTATCAATGATGACCGCTCGCCATTCTCATTCTTCGTCTGCACCTTCGACGCACGTTGGATGACAACCAAGACATACCTAGATATGGCTACGAATTCCAAGTATGTCTATGATTCGTTTCCTGATCCAGCAGATGCCATCTACGGTGAAGAAACTTCCTATCATCCAATCAAAGATATATCAGCTACGCATGCATTCATTGACGAATCGTGGGCCAACCTCCTCGACGTTCCCTGGATCGATTCCCTTAGCAACCCAACGGCGACAAATCGTTCAACTATCGATATGATTGGACAGAAATGCCTCGACAAACATTCCTTTTTGAATGCGACTTTCGGAACAACTTATAAACCCTTGGACGATGGTTCACTTTACCGTGTCACTCCGGATATCATGACGATGTATGAATGTTTGCAGACTTCCCTCTCGGTTTACCTTACGGATTCCCTGGCTCGAACCCAAGATTCAATCCCAGCCTACGTTGTCATCGAAGGCCAAGTGCATCCCACAGACAGTGGTTATCCCAGCAAGGTATTCTTGAGCCAGAGTCTCTACGGCGATCCACAAGAACTACTGGTTGAAAGACGAGCATTCACTACGAATTTGACGAAAGCCGACTTCGAAGACACAAGTAGGTTTACTGAGATCCACATGAAAGTCAGTCGTTATGGCTACGGATATGGATTCCAGGACTCGATATTGATCTACGTTAGCGCCGTAGTTCTCCTGCTTCATGCGACAATATGTTTTGCATACCTTGCATGGGTACTGAGCGTTGGGGTGTACCCTGGTGAGCAGGTAGTCACAGTTGGGGAATTGCTTGTGATGGGAATACAGTCTGGGAAGTTGAGTGGAGCCGGAGATAATGTGACGCTCAAGGATGCGAACAAGAATCCGAAGACAACGTGGACGGGAAGGTTTGGCTTAAGGTATGCGGGGTCGAGAGGAGATGGCTTGAGCATCGATGAAGATAAAGGGGCTAGATCTGTCATCTTGAAGAAGCTTGATGATTGGGATGAGAAGGAGGATATTTTGAGATGATACCCCCTGGTGTGAGTTATTACAGCTACGTAATAATTGAAAGTCAATGTTCTACCAAGAAGGGATACGTCCATATGTGATGAATTTCCAAATACTTCAACTCCCCAGTTGCCGCCATACATCATCTAAACGGTGATATCTTAATCGACCAGACGTCCTATGCCCGAGAAATTGTCAACGAATTCTTGTATGACAACACGAAGTTGTACACAACTCCTATGGATCCAAAGGCCGCCAGCGACCTTGTTGCTAATCCCAGAAAGCTATGTGCCCGTGTAGAGAGGGCGAAGTACCTCAGACTCCTTGGCAAGCTCATGTGGATGTGCAATAACCCGGCCAGATATTGCGTTTGCGGTTAATAAGCTGGCATCCTTCTCTTCCGAAATTGCGTGCTCTATCTACCACTGGAAGGCATTGTTGAGGGTTCTTAGTTACATTTCTGGGACCCTGGAATACGGTATCATTTTATCGACACGGAGACAAATTGACACCGCCCGAGGTTGCCCCGAACGGAATATTACACTGTGGACCACTGTCTTGAGATTCACTCTGGGACAGCATCGGTGAAGGACGCAAGGACGCTCAGACTTTCTCAGACGCAGACTATGCAACTGATCCACGGGATAGAAAGTCTTTAACTGGCAGGATATCACTTGTATCAGGGGGAGCCGTAACATGGGCAAGCACATAGCAGAAGTCAGTTGCAAAGCCAACTACTCAAGCTGAGTATGTTGGCCTAAGCGATGCCGCTAGGGAGGCTCTGCGGCTCCGAGACATGCTTGCGTTTTTAAGGTGCTCTGTGAGTAAAGAGGAGAAGATCATCCCAATGATCTTCGGAGACAACGAAGCTTCAATTCAGCTGGCTAGGGGGCTCTCAAACACAGGGAAATAAATCCCATTTCAAACTAACAAGCCTAGAATGGCAAATAGAGAGGTCGATCTTTCTGTGCAGTGACAAATCTCCATACTGAATGCCAATTCTTCAATTTTCTGAAGTTCATTTTTTAAGTCCTGCACATACCAAGTATTGGTGTTCTTCTATTGTCATTTCAAATATCAAAATAAGCATTCTGCTGCATTCAATTATCTCATCCTCTGCTTGGAGAGGTCTCCGGAAAACAAGCTGACGGAGTAGCTCAGTTTCTTGGAATAAAATATACTTCTTTAACAGACCGCCTAGCTCCTTCACGTTTGCAAGGATATCCAGCAAATGAAAAGATCTTGCAACAAACCATGGGTATGTACTCTAACACTTGGGATTTGTTTATACCAAGCTTTGAAGTCTCCGAAGAATTGAAACTGACCAACCTTCAGCCCATCACCAATCCTGACCCCCTTTGCCTTCTACCGAGAACTCGGTTTCATCCAGCAAAGCATTCCCCGCCCATCCCCACCGCCAATCTCAGAACTAGAAGGCTGGAACCTCAATATCACCGTCCCAACATTTTCCGGACAGCTACCAGAAACAGGAAAACTCTTGCCGGTTTTTGTTGTTACTCATGTCGGCGCGTTTGCATTCGGCTCGAGTTCGTACCCGCATTATGACCAGGCTGAATTGGTTCGGCTTTCGGCTGAGGTGGAAAGTCTGGTTCGGGTGAGTGTAGATGGAGGGTTGTAGAAACAAGGTTGGGAGCATGAGACGGGGTTTGTTCAAGATCGATTGGATAACAAGGACTCACCAGCTCCAGAACTCTGCCCAACAACAGCAACAGCATTAGGATCCCCTCCAAACCCAGAGATATATTTGTTGATCCAACGTAAAGCAACCTGCTGATCTCTAACCCCATTATTGACCAGATACCCTGCCTCAATCAGCTCCGTCGAAGGCAGAAACCCTGGGACTCCAAGTCGGTAACTTTGTTTTCTATCAGCCCCTTTCACACCAAACATCAAGAATCACATGCTTGATACTAACACCAATAACCGCTTTTCGACCAGTACATTCTTCTCGGTAGGACCATTTTCATAATGAGACCGACCAGTCTTGAAACTGCCAATTCAATCAATGAAAAAGTGTGTCAGGGGCTTGGACTTGAAAAACTCTCCGTGGAGGAGCGTATCAAAGCTCTGACCAATATTCCAATCGAGGATGTGTAGGTTACCTGAATCTATTGGTTGGCTCTGGGCCAGTAGTGGACGGCGATGTTATTCCTTCAGAGCCTTGCTTCGCTACATTCTCGAGCGATAGCAAGACTGTTTTTCCTGGGACGAAATGGTGCCGAAGGTTGATGTCTGTTGACTCTCAGTTCGATGTAAGTGGCCAGAGACACAATTTCCATCGCAACGTTTGTGCTCGCAATGAAACTAAGGATCAATTGCTGCCCAAATAAATCTCAACCACCGCATAGATGGTTTGTCCGCCGCCTTCCAGAACTCCATCAAATCGTCGTTGGACGAAGTCAGTCCAACAGCCAGCAACAATCTTTGGGACGCCTACAACATCCAACCAGATACTCCAGACTCAGAAGCACTTCTCAGCATAACTAAACTCATCACGGATCTTCTCTACTAAATTGGATCAAATATTTGGTTGCACAAGACCCTGGTTACGACATCAACCACATGACATTCTCTCAGTTCGACCAGATCTTCAACAAGTCGTCACTACCTTTGCCGATGTCCTTGGAGTCGAGAACCCAGATCTCTCCGCGTTCAAAGCTCACGGTGGAAAGATCCTTACATGGCATGGTCTCGCAGACTCACTCATCACCCCTGAACTTACAATTCAGTACCGTGCAGCACTAGAAAGAACATGGGCGGGGCAAAAGCGGTTGATGAATTCAACCGGTTGTTTCCTAGCTCCTGGAGTTGATCATTGTTGGGGTGGATATGGCCCCTCGCCCGTCGACGATTTTGGTGTTCTGGTAAAATGGGTAGAGGAGGGAGTTGCGCCTGACGTGCTGCCTGCATCGAGGATAAATGATGATGGGGTCAATGTGACGCGGAATCTTTGTCAGTGGCCGAGGCTATTGACGTACAATGGAGAAGGGGACATGAACGATGCAAGTAGTTTCTCCTGTACATAAAAACCTAGCCTCCAGTTCAAGATGCAGCGTTGCGAGACTTCCGATATCAGTGCTTGGCATTTCTTTGAATCACTCTACCAATGAGGTCACTTACCTGGGCTATCAAATCCACTCATATCTTAAAAAAAAAAATATTAAAAAAAACGAACTGTGAACGGTGCAAACGTGACCTGGTAGAAGCAGGTGTCGGCGGCAGAGCGAATCCATCAGCATCCCGTCTGTACTCTATATTCGGCGCCGATTTCACGGCTGAAGCGTCTTTGTTGGGATCATTACGAAAATGCTGACATTTTGAACGTTTTGTGTTACACAATAGGAGACCCCCTCTTCGCCCTAGATGGAACTATGTCGAACAACAATTCACAACCATAAGGAAATATCACAACGCACGTCCTTGCAACCCCTCTGTGACCAGTACAGATTCATTCCCAAGGAATAAATCACAATAAAGGTCCTTGCTAGCCATCTGTGTTTGTAAAACCTAATCCTGCAGGCCCTAGCATTTCATATGATAGGCTGTTCCGCACTTCGTCGGGGCGTTAGCAAATTAGACTTATCGAGGAGGGCTAACAGTTAAAGACTTACTCTTTTGAAGACTAGGAAGCTCTGCAATTGTGACAGACTTTGTGGGTGCAATTACCACCATCACAGTGCGGAAATTAGTTACGTTCTTCCCGATATTGGTAGCAAGTCCATCGTCCGCCAAAGTCGGAGAGGATACATCTACTACGCCCACAACAACCGCCGTTACTATGCATAGTTGTCGTTCGAACATGGTTACACATGACTCGATGTCCAGCTGCATTCCGACCAGCATACTGACAGTAGGTTATGCCACCGCTGTAAATTTGATGTCTGCATCGGTACTGTGTTTTGCTCCGATGACATATAGTGGCAGCCCATAATCAATTTGTCGAGGGTGTATATAGAGAGGGTGTGTCTGAGAAAGCGAGAGACAGGGAGATCGCGTTCAGGAGAAGTTATATATCTGAGTCTAGGCGCGAAAGTTTGTGGAAATGCCTTAGGAGAGAGAATTGATAGAAGAAGCGATGATAGAGACTGTAATTGTGATGGATACAGGCATATCAATGATGGGAAAGCCATATCTTCTTATATGCTAAAGCATCTCTAGATAGCTCAGTTGCTGTCACAAAATGGCCCGAGACCTTGAAGGATCTTCGTCTGAAGAAGCCTCAATATTGGTCTAGCGATACGAAGGCTTTGATGTTATCTAGCAGTTTAGTGTCCCTCAAAGAACGAAACACCAACATTAGGGGTAGTAAGGAGGTTGTTTGATATCAATAGACGTATCCGCGCGGCTAGAAAGTACCAACATGTTGCATGATACAGCTAAGAACGAGTCAGCCAATGCCCAATAATCTCCCACCCGAATAGAACTATGAAACATTATAAGTCTCAGGAGTATGCAAATATAGATCAGTAACATTTAGCCCTGAGTAGATGGTAGATGTTGGATGTTGGATGTTGGATGCTTGCTTACCAAAATAACTTTAAGACAAAACAAGTAGGTTGGATGCTCGGTTCCTCCCACGCGGCAAGCGCTTACTTATTGTCGTCACATTTCAATTTGCACCGGAGCTCTTTCTTCTTTCCGGAAGGACTCCAACTTCCATTCGCACTTGGGATCATTTGGTATCACAATCACTCCCTCGACGTCCTTCTATACAGGTCTCCACTTTCCCCACATTCCGTAACATTTTTGGGGCTAATCCAGTTGCTAGATACTTTATTTTCAACTGACTGCTATGGAGGACGACATACCCCGATATGCCGTCGTGGACTTTGCGTTTGGTGACACTTCAGACGCTCAGCTGACGGTCATCTGCCGAACCAAGCGCTTCTACATTACTCTGTCGGCACTGAATTTACACGACCCCGAAGACACAGAAGACTCGAAGTATGAACAAGAATACCAACAACTCCTCCATGCAATCCAATTCGAGGATCAGACCAAGTTCAATCCCGATGAACCAGATCCTGTTGAGTCGATGATTCACTGGGTTGTGACTCCATTCTTTCCCGTCTTCCGGGCACTAGCACCACAGCTCTCGTCAACTCCGCAGATGCAGACCTTGCACGAATTCTTCAACCCTCCCACATTCTTCTTCACGCTCAAAGTAGTTAAAGGGACACTGAGCCCGGTCTCCACACCGGAGAATTCTCAACCCCTCGAGTTCCTGCCGCCGAGCATGGAACCGCCGCTTGTTCTGCTCGATGCAGGTGTGCCGATCTTCAATCCTTCGAGCCTTAATGTAGATTGGGACCCGGAATCTGAGGGGGCGCAGTTTCCCACTAAGGTGTTTGGAGATAAACTTATGCCATATTTCTTCAAAGCTACGGTTCATGGGAATTCTGCAGCTATTGAGCGTGAGATTGAGATCTTGCTACGTTTAGAACGAGTAGGATTGACGACGAAAATTCGCGTGCCAAGGCTCTGTGGATTTGTGCAGGTTGATGGACGGAATACTATCATGGGGTTGTTGTTGTCATATGTTGAGCGACAACATACTTTAGAGGGAATCCTTCTCGATAAGCCCGAGGTTGCTCTGCGGAAGAAATGGTTCCGTGATATTGAACATATGCTCAAGTTACTATATGAAGCAGATATTGTCTGGGGAGACGCGAAGGCAGATAATATTCTCATCGATGTAGAGAATGAAGCGTGGATAATTGATTTTGGAGGAAGTTATACTTTTGGATGGGTTGATGAAGATAATATGAATACTGTTGAAGGAGATTTGCAGGGTTTGCAGAGGATCAAAGAGCATCTCCAGATAGAATAGAAGGAAAGTGGACAGAAGGTCACATTTCAACATGAAGATTGGGGAAGGTGAATCCTCTGTTTGGTAGCATCGAAAGTGTATTCAGTTTACTAGTTGGACACTGGACTCCTTTTATGAGCTAACGTCCGTTGCAGACCCGATCCACTCGCTACAGATGAATAATGTAGTGTTTCGTAGTGCACGGTAATATTACAATCCTTTCCAGGCAGAAGGCAGGCAAAAATGGTGTTGCGGTGCTTTACCAGAGCGCAGCTTCTAGATGCTTGACCCTTTTGGGCAAATTCGAGGGCGCACAAGCCAACAACCGTGCCAACGGGAGACGTATGTTTGGCGAGGGTGATCAAGGAGGGGGATCTGATGAGGTCAGCAGGGACAAAGAAGGATTACAGGACCAAATCCACGCGTTGAAGCCATGGTTTACCCGCCTTTGTCTATAGTAAGTACATGAGATGTCTAGCCGGACGAAGTTCCTTCGTGATGATGCCGAATCACTGGATCGCTCCCGTGAGACAGCGCGACTAGATGTAGCCCTAGTCAGGCTAGAGAACCTATCATATCATATCCTAATGGAAGCATCTTCGGTTCAACTCCAGCTTTTCCCATGGATCTTCTGGCTCTGGCGTGAGTTTCTAGAAAGATGCGGGAGCCGGGGGTCTCGACCGATGGCAGATCCTTTGACAGTCGAGCCCACAATCGCTGCCAACGTTTATCAAATGTGCCGGCCTCGAGGGAACCCAAGCGCAGCTACGATAAAGAACTCCCTTGATTGGATGACCAAGGTCCTGGAACCTAGACGATGGGATGCCGGGAGTGTTTTCAAGGTAGGTAGATCGCTGGTGGTAGTTTCAGAAATGGCAACTTGATAATCGAGATCCTACTTTTAAAGACGATGGGTTTTCTATTTACTAGGTACCGAAGCGCAGGCATTCGCTTTTGGGTTCACACGATATGGTCTCTAGTCTTATTTTTGACGAGACAAGTAGACGGGAATGGAGCATGAGACCGATACGCCTTGAGGTCCCCAGTAATGCAGGATTTCCAGCGTATGAAGGGACGGTCAAAAGGCGACTTGTATCTCATAATTTCACTCGGGAGTTCCAATTAGACGAAGACCCAAACCAGCAAGGAGGCTAAGCGACATAAGTTGAGTATCTCAACTTTGAGTACTAGAAGGCGGATCGAATTGCTCGTCTCCTGAAGACCTCGGAACCACGTTACCGTAATGCTTGGGAGTATGACAGGTTCTAGATCGGACAACAGCTCTGCTACTGCCTCTGGTCTTGAGCAGCAGTTGACTACACTATAAGCTGAGCTTGAGGGCTTACGACAGAAGATGGACAGCTTCATCCGAGCGACTAAGCAACACCGACGTGCGGAGGAGGATGCTCACCACCAAACCGTCCTGACGCAATGGATCATAGAACAGCTGTTCCTCATCGAGGTTGAGGCCGCGCAAGACCGTCCAGCCGTAGAACGTGGCTAGGATAAAGCAGCACCCAGAAAGACAAAAAGACGCATCGAAGATGTCGAGGATGAGGAAGGCACTGCGGAAATCCTGGCCGAACGTAGTTCTAAAAGATCAAAGCAAGGCAACGTCTTGGGGGGAGGTACAGCCCAACGACCAGCAGAAGGAAGGCGACAAAGCCCCAGCAGAGCTACAATACCTACCGGCTTAACGACAGCAGCATCCATCCATGAAGGTAAAGAGGCAGGCTCGTTGACTTCAGCAACAGATAACTGTCGACCAAACATCTCAAAACAGGAAACGTGAGACTCAGAGACCCCTCGCTTCGGCTGGACGGCAAAAGCCACTGGGTCAGCAACAGTCGAAACGATTACAAGATCAGCTACAACCTAAACAAGCTGCGAAAGAGGGAACGACATAAGAGAGGGAATGATATAAGTTTAGCTATCAGGTAGAACTCGTCTAGTACTATCGTCCTTCTTCTGTAGCTTAAACTTGAACCTCTCATTTTCTCTGTTTACACTTCCAAATAAGTGCCCCTGACCCACCCGTAAACATCAGGATATTGACGAAAAGTCTTGACAAATCATCACTCAAATATGAGCGCAGACATCCAATGCCAGCCGTAGAAATGGTCGTCCTCTCTCCAAAGATGCAGTTGCTTCCACAATCGGAAAGATTGAACAGGCTAGTCTCGATCCGAAAGCGTATCCATACTAGTGATAGAATAGAGTCTCTGGTCTCTACCTTCAGAGAGGGGAAGAGGAACGGAAAATTTCATTTATTGTAAACCTGTGAGGATATTTCATACGTGCCTTCTCGGCTTGAGTGACAATTGAGGGGTGCAGGATTCACCAGCTGGGTAATCTGCTGCTTGTGAATCCTCTCTTCGTATCCAGGACAAGCAAGCAGGCATGATGTTTAAATCGTAGCCAAACTCATCGAGGGGAGGGGACTACCAGCTCATGACTGAGTCAATCAATGACATTGTTTAATAACACTGTAAAAGCAAACAGTCTGGTATAATGAACTCCCTTCCGAGATGCACCATGAAGCCATCTATCCCGTGAAACTCCCAGAATGCATTCATGTACCCATCCATCCTATGAACAAACAACCCATGCTAATCTAAAGGAGGCCATGAAAAGGCATCTAAAACATCTCCATCAAGTTCATTCTGACTGTCCACATTCTAGCCCTCTTCCCGAAAATGTACATCGGCACCGTAAACGTCATGAGGATGAGCTGGATGACACCAAGCCAGATAAAAACAGACTTGGAGCCTGAATGCTCAAGCCACTCTGGGAAGAACAAACTGAACACTAGGCCGTGAAAGATATTCTTACTGAAGTTGAGTGTCACGAGAGCTTCGCCTGCATATTGGCGATAGCTGTCAACACAGAAAGTAATGGCTGTTGTCGAGCCGAGGGAACAACCGAACGAGATGACGCCGAAAAAGATCGTGGGAACGATCCATGCGTCGTGAACTTCTGCAGACCAACCGAATCCCATAAGGCCGATAACAGTCGTGATTGCAACTGGGGCAGCCATTACCAGACGGAACTCGGGTTCGTAAAGACCACCATTTCGTTTGGCCATGGCGCGGACAATGATATCACTGACTTTCCCAGCAACTGCTGTACCGAGGACACCTCCAATGAAGGGTGAAAGATAGATCAACCCAGTTGAGAGTGCCGAAAATCCGTATGAGGTGCGCCTTCGGTAGATAACGGCAACTGATTCGGATAGGACAATCAACCATCCCACAGCGCACGAGTAGACAACAGCAGACCACAAAACTGCTGGGTAAGCAAACAAGATAAAGGGCCGGATGGCTACCCGAAACCAGTTATCCTGATGTAGCCTTCCATTATAAGGTTTGAGCTGCTGGACAAATGTCAAGGCAGGTTTGTCGCGAAGGATTGTAGTATATCGTTGAACGTTGGGCTGTTGTTGGATTGGGAAGGAAATTCCTCCATCAAGCATGCCGGGTTGAGGGGGAGAAATTCCGCCATCCACGTTCATGTTAGTCCCAGCTTTAGAAGAATCACCAGCTGTCACATAGCTCGAGTCAGTCCTCTCAATATCATGATACCAAGGTGAATCGAAACTATGCAAGGCTGGTGTTGGCGGGACGCCTCCAGCTGGCTCGACCCGGTCTTTAAAGTCATGCATTGCACCTTGGAAATGGGGAAATAGCTTTCCTTCGGATGCGTGATGCTTTTTATCTTCTGCATCATGGTCGTGTTCGTTTGGTACGAACCCAACATGAAGATGGCGGGCTGCACTTGTCCGATGTACTATCGACGGCCTCTTAGAAGCAGCAGGTGTTTGGATCGGCGCAACAACCCTGTCGTGATTTGGATCGTCAATGATCCCATCTCCCTGCTTCTCTAGCTCGGCGGCAGGAGCCCGTTGTAGTTTGGGTGATCTCATTCCTGAAAATAAGGAGAACTTAGAATTTCTCCTTGAGGGCTTTCGACTCTTGGGCACTGGGGATCGATCCCAGAATGTCTCTGGCACGAAGAAGAAAAGCAGTACTCCGCAGAAACCAACAACCATTGCCACAATCCTATTTTTGTTAGCTGATTCGCTTCTCCCATACAGAGTGCCAGCCATCAATGCACTTACCAGAAAACCCATCTCCATTCCAATCTTTGGATAATGGCAGCACTGACCAATGGCACCAAATTCTTACCACCTAAGAGGAGAAGTGTGTAGATGCCAAGGCGGTAGGCACGCTCATGGAGGAAGAAAATCTCGGCGATTGTAGCAGAAGGCAAGCATTCGACTGGGCTGACAGAAACACCTTGGAAGATCCGTGCTACAAGCAAGGAGTGATAGCTTGGTGACGCAGCACACCAGATGGAAGTGCCAATGAATATCACTGCGCTAGCAAGATAGACAGGACGCTTGCCGTAGAGAATTGCTGTGGGAGATGCAAAGACAGAGCCAACTCCCATTCCCATCATGTAAAGTCCCGTGGTCAAAGCGACTTTTGGCACTGTAACATTATATGTCGAGGCAACGTTGGTGAAGCCGGCCGCCAGGATTGGAGTCATTCCTCCTCCAACCATACAGTATATGCCGAGTGACAAAAGGGCGGCATCTCTCCTCCACGTAGGCCAATTCAGCGGATCGTTTCCTGACTCTTCTGGTTGTGGTGTAAGAATGATCTTTCCGTCTTGGGTTGTCTTCGTTCCAGCCGCAGATTTGGAGTGTTGGGAAGGCCGTCTAATCTGGCTCGGTGGTTGGGCTGGCAGCGAGGAGGCAGACATTCTCGCAGGTGCATTTCGAAGACCGAGGGGTTGATTATGATCGCCAGTAAGGAGAAGGACGGAACCTTGAGAGTGGATTTAGTAAAGGCGCATCTTCTGACTAGATACTGGGGATGCAACTCACCTGGAACTTCATGAGTAGCTGGATCGTTCAAAACCCCCATACTCCATTTTGTCGGCCGTCCCTTGTCTTCTTGGAACTCCTCGATTTCTGGAGTTCCTCCATCAGATGCAGAATTACGGCCAAAGAAGGACCGCGCTCGTTCTGAGGTTGGTGTACCGATTGGCGGTCTTCCATCGTCGTGGCCAACTTCTGGCATATTGAGCTGGCTCGCCCTCACGAAGCCGATGGCTGGGCCTCTTTCGAGAGCGGTAGTAAACACGGGCGATCCAGTGAGAGGGTAGATTCGTAGGTTGCAGAGAGGTAGAGAAATAGGTCTAGAGCAGGGTTCGAATAGAAGGAATTAGGAATGACAGCATAAGAATAGAAGTGTAGCGGACCAAGGCGGTCTAACGATGGACTAGATGAGGCGGATGGAATGGCAAAAGATATTCCATTTCTTGAGATTCTGGAGAAGGAGGTTATGGAGACTGAAGCACACCTTGGAAGTTGTCCCTTCTCATTCGGGCGGCGGTGAAAGTCTGACTTGACTTGACTTGGTGGCGCGAGTACCAACCCCACAGAGAGTCTTGGAAGGAGGGCAGGATCGGGGAAGAGCGAGATTGAGAGGATTTGGTAAGGAGAAATGGAGAAGAGAGGATAGAGAAGAGGTATGAAGAAACTCCAAAGAAATTGATACTTATCCTCTGCGGCCGTAATCATCTATGATTCAGCTCGGAACTGTGGGAGATGGATAGACAGATTGACAGCCAAACAGACTGTCAGATGCAAGTGATATTTACGCATAACAGAGGGTCTTGCAGCCGATGACGCAACTCCGAGTCGCGCTTTGACTGGGGTTGGAGCTTCAAGAGACAAGCATCAGCAACATCTCGACTTTCCATTCGAGAGCATCAACAACATAAGATGATCACAAGACCTACAACGCGACTCTTGCGAGTCTCACTACTCGCCCCATTCTCGAGCAGATTCACATGCGCATACACCAACCCCCCCTTTTCCACCCGACGCTTCTCCACCACCAGAGACAAACAGGCCAAAAACCGCATTTTCACCCCGTGAGCACCTCCTTCAGCTCCTCACTTCCCCAGCTGACCTCCAGCTGACCTGCGCAACCCACAACACCTTCCCCAAAATTCATGCATGCTAATACCAATCAACCGCAGAGTGCGCCGACCAGATGAATTCTACTCGTACCTCTCGCTATCGACCACCTCTCGCACACCCCTCCTGACCTTCTGGACAGCCTCCTACTGCAACACCTGCAAATCCGTCTCCCCTATCCTGCAGGACCTCATCAATGCCGGGGTAGGCGAAGAAGAGGGCGGGATCTCGTACTGCGAAGTCGAGTACGATGCTATGGATATCATGGATTCTGGACTGGGTATGACTTATATGATTACGAGCATGCCGACGCTCTTGAGTTTTGATCGGGGAGAAGCACAGGTTGGCACGAAGATCACGGATCCGAAGCAGATGACGGATATCGAAGGGTTGAAGGAATGGATAAAGAGAGAGGCGAGGAGGGGAGGAAGTGGTGGTGATGGAGGGGGAACAGGATTATTCGGGGGATTGTTTGGGTTTGGAGAGAAGAAATAAATAAATAGGTGGGATGGTGGTGTTGACATTCATGGGCCATTTCATTGTCCTCCCGAGCTTCTAGACATTCGACGTCCGATCAATGCGATATCTACTGGATCATGGGGTGTAGAAAACCTCCTCGACGCCCTTCCACCATGCTGGCTCCCCGTCATAGCTGTTCTTTGCGCCGGGTACGAAGGATTCTTGGTAGCTGTCTGTCATCCTCCACCATTCCTGGACCTTGGGGTTCTCTTTCATGCGCTCCACTGGATGGTCGTCAGTACTTTATACAATACACATGGTTGCAGTCGGTATTGGGATTGGGAATAGGACATCGCGCCGCAGAAAGTAGAGGGAACGGAGCCATAGCTGATCGCAGAACAACTTGGATAAACAGCAGGAAGAGGGCTCTTACTATCTCCCGCCCAGTTATATCCAACATACTTGAACGAAGCAAACAGAATATGGGTTTCAGGATCATGGAAGATGGAGTCTATCACTCGCAATAAGAAACATTAGCAAGTAATTCCCATTCCAATCAATCATCATTGCCCAAATGCAACTTTTCTCAATTTCAACAAGGGACGAAACTCACAATCCTCAATATTCGAATCCTTGATCTGCTTCAGAACCTCGGGCCAGACTTTGGCATGACACTCCTTGTACTTCTCGACAAACTCCGGCTTCAGCTTGACAATCTGCGCGACCCTGCGGCCCTGGTTCTTCAGCCTGTACGTCGGCTTCGACGCAGCTGGCGTGGTAGGACTCGTCGGAGAGGTCGGGTTGGATGAGGATGTTCCGGCCCACATTGTTGCTTGCTTGCTTGCTCTTTCTTCCTCTTGTTTACTCTGCCCTTTCTAATTGCTCGTCTGAAATGGTACTGGTACTCGTAACTGTCTGGTCCGGAGAAGATGTCCGAAGAAGATGTATTCCCACTTTCACTCTCTTTCGATCAAGAGATACCAATGCGTAGACAATAGATGACAATGCGGAAAAATCGGCCCTGTAATCGTAAAATCGAGATATCGCGGATCGATCCGTTCCCGTCCGTTCGTTCAAACTCTACTGTGTTGTGGTGTGCTGGAATCGTGGGAATCGGATTCGGAGCTCCTGGTGGTGTGAAGCAAGCAGCGAGGTGCGGGGTTGCCTTTTAAACACCTTCCTTCAACTTGTGCAACACTCCAACGAATTAAGGCTCAACAAGAAAGGAACCTGGAAGCCCAATGGTAAAACTCTCTCTCTCTCTCTCTCTCTCTTTCTCTCAGGAAATAGAAGAAAACGTGCAGAAGGAATCAAATCTTGAGAAAATATTGACACGGTGGGAAGAATGTAGGGAGATCGACGTGATTAGAAAATCAAACCGGCGGAGAGATGAGGGCCGGCTCTGCCTGCATGGAGATTTCTAAGCCCTCAAGCTCTCGAACTTTACTTTACCTTTCGGTTCCTTTCAAAATGCGCTGCGGGCCTGGCCTGGCTTTGCTTTTTTCGTACAGGTGTGAAAAAGGTAAGATCGAATTTATCCGGTGCACGTCACCGTCTTTTGCTTCTTTGCTTGCTTCAACTTGTGGGGTGGATCCGAGGTACTGTGTCTCCGGGAGAATATTGGGCGAGAGTGGGTGCTGGTGGTTGGGAGCTATCCTGCCTATGACTATGGAGGAGGTGGGGTGGGGTTGTCTGGCTGGTGGGGAGGTGTGTTGAGAGAGCCGTATAACATATGTATGTTTGTATGTCTCGATGTATGTTGCATGTCTCGATCAACAAAAATTCCTGGAAGGCTGGTCCGTCTCAATCCATATACCTCCAGCTACGTAGCAGTACACAAGTAAGTGAGTGAGTGCGGCATGAATATGACCATCACAAGCTAACACAAGCCAAATCTTCACATCCCACCAAAGCAAAATCCCATGTGCTCACTCTCAATTCGCCGTCGCGTAGGCAGGCAGGCAGGCAGGTAGGTACGACTTCAAAACCTCTATTACTGTAATTTACTTGTACTGTTTACTATACCCGCTTCGCTCAAAGCAATTGATATCTGTACTTGCATCCATCCCCATGATACACTTCCTTCCTTCCCTCCTCTCAGTCAATACCCCTCTCGATCTTTGACGTTCAACAAGACAAAACAAGACCAGACCAGACCAATTGACTCCAATGTATGCTGCTTTGCTCAACCATTCATTTCCTTCCCGGACAGACAGACAGACAGACACAGAAAACAACGAACATGAAACCCTCCTCTCCTCTGGACGAGGACGAGGATGTTGAATTTTCCCACCACCCATTGGCACCGGATACCCAAACAGATAAACCACATACAGTTCCTATCGTATACCATTTGTTTGAGAATACAACAAGAAGGATGAGGCGGAATCGGAGGAAAAGGAAAGAGCTCCGTCGAGTCGGCTCGGGACAGTGTGAGCTTTTCTAGATAATATTACAAAAACGGCTTAGGAGAAAGGAAGGCCGTCTACGAGTAGTACGCTTCCACGAGGTAGATGACTCCGAATACCAAAAAGGCAATTGCGCCACCCAATGTGACTATGAACTGTTAGCCATTGCTCTGATATAAGGGCAGATTTGTGGAACATACCAACTCTCAAGCTGACTTTACCAGCAATCGCTCGGCCTCCAATGACTGCTATTCCTGTACATACGGCATGCCCACTGATTGCTCCACCAGTAACCCACCAGTAATCTTGACCTGCAGCCATAGCGATTGTAGCAATCTGGCTTCGGTCGCCCCATTCGCCCAAGAAAGTCATTATAAAGGTCTGTACCCAGGCGGGGCTGAGAAGGAGAGAGAGGAGGTTGTGTAAACCTCCCATGATACCCTTCACTGTCGATCGAGGAGGGGAGGGTGAGCGGTCCGGAGATGACGATGGGCTTCGTGGTGGAATGCGGGAACCAGATCTCGATTTCCTTGAGCTAGCTCGACCCATGCCCATTTCAAGAGCATATGGTGAAATTGATGATCGTCTTCTGCCTTGTTGCCGCGCAAGATGTTCCTTCTCTTCTAATTCCTGTTCAACCTCCTGCATTTCTGCTCCAACTCCTTCATCGGGACTCATTGCCAAACCCTCCTTCATCAGTCGTGCGCCAAAAATGAGGAAGAGTGCACAAGCAAGGAAGTTTGTAAACTTCTTGGGAATAAGCGTCGGGACTGCATGGCCGAGCACTGCGGAAAGGACGGTCATGGTAATCAATGCCGAAAATGCAGCAGAGAAGACCAACAGTCTGTCGTGCTTCATCGCCATGAGAGCTGCAATCAAAAATGTCTTATCTCCAATTTCCGAGAACAGAATCATTGTGAGAGACAAGAGGAATGAATGAAGAGGCTGAATGAGACCCTCGGTTGTTTCGTCCTCCAGGTACTCCGCCTTCGAGCTCGATTTTGAGTCTGGTTTGGAGATATCGAGATGGTCTTTGTTGGCGGAATTTGGTAGGGGATGAGGGAGATTGTTTGGCGTACTAGGCAGGTCGTTTGGTTTCTACGAAAGTCAGCTTCAGGAGACATGAAATCTAGGGAAGGGCGCTCACCTCAAGCCCAGCGAGACCTTCTCCATCTTCACCATCCTTATCAATTGATGTCTTGATCTTTTCACCGTCGAGTTTAGTTTGCTCGCTAAGAGGTAGTGGTGGAGCTTCCTTTGGTGAGTCTGGTGTCTTTTCCAATTTTTCTCCAGTCTGCCCTTCCTGTGCTTTGCGCGCCTTATCCTTTTCACTCACTCCACCCTCAGTACCTGTCGTGCCGACCTTTGGCGGTTCCCGATTTGGGTCGTCCATTACTCCATCATTGACCTGTGGAATCTTCTCTCCATTTGCTGTGACAAGTTCCGTATCATCCTTTCCTAGGACCTTTTCTTCCTCCGAGCCAACCTTTGGCTTCTTGATATCCTTGTCTCCAACCCAAGGGCCAGCGTGTGGTTTCCCATCCATCCCATCCACCGGCGCATCTTTCGTTCCTATATCGAACCTCGACTTGGTATTGAGATCGACCGCAGGGGTCGGGATGGGATCTATCCGTGCATCTCGAGGTTGTGGATTTTTGGAAAGTGTGGCCTGCGTATTATCTTGAGCGCCAACTGCGAGAGCTGTTGCGAACGAGGGTAGGAGGAGGAGCAGCAATGGCGCAGGGCGTCTGCGGAACTTCATTGTGATGGTATTTTAGAGGCTGCTGTTGCGGTCAATGACCAGCAATTGTAGGGAGACGCGAGGGAGGTATGGCACGCGAGTTGAGAGCTCGAAGCAGGAGGATATGTTAGTGTGATCCAAGTGACGTGGCGAGGTCGATTGTTTTTGGAAGGTGCCACGAAAGAAGACGAAAGAGGGGGAGAGAGAGGAGGTTGAATGTTGGTTGTATGGCTGAGCGGAAGGAGCGTAGAGAAGAGAATAAAGTAGGAGGAAGGAAGTGGTGAGAATTAGACTCCAAGATTTGTTCTGAATTCCAGTCGCGACATAGGTACGAGCAGGTACAGTAGGGGATGAAAAGGCTGCTAAGGCAGTGCAGTGCTGTGGTGGAATTCTAGCCTCATGCGCTGACAAGGGGCGTACAAGGGAGGCACTACTCCGCGTCGGTGCTGGCGTGTCGTGCCTAACCTAAACCAGAAATGGAAAGGGAAAGGGGCCAGCAAATCAATGATAAAGTATTGCGGACAGCAGCCAGCCAGGCCAGGGCAGGCCAACGACAGGGTTGAAGTTCCAGCCAGAGAAAAGACTCAAAAGATATTCGTTCTCACAAGGCTATGTATTAAGTATAACAGTAGAATACCTACCCAGTGGTTGCGATCAATGCACGAGACTTGCTCTTGTAGAGTTTCAGGTTTCAACTCGACTTGACCACCAGGACTTCAATTGACAGCATTTCCCTACTCCTCGGCTCTTCTATTCCGCGCTCACTCACTCCATCATCCTTCTCACTTCCTTCCACCAATCTTCCTTTCTAAATTTGGAAGTGGATGGAGTAAGTTGCCTTCCGGGCCGGTGCTGCTGCTAGACCCACGGCCCAGGCCAGGGCAACGCAAGGGATGCCAAGCCTGCAGGGCTCACCAACTCTCTGTCTGTCACATGACGTGACGTAGCGGGGGGTTTCGCGTGCTAACTTCCAGCTTGATCAACAAAGCCAGGCCAGGGCTGGTGCGCGCGCGTCGAACTCCAGAGCTTCCATGCAGGCCAGGACCTCCAACACTCCCACCACCCATTGAGAGAAACCTGCCGACCAGAGGACTGCCAAAATGGCACCGCGAAGTACTGCTCGCTCTTCCGCCGCGCGCGCTCAAGCATCGTCACCCCCGAAAGAATCGCGTTTGTCGCAGAGTCCAGTTGGACGGAGAACAAGATCCAGTCGAAGTCGGAGCGTCGATCCAGAGGCCACCGATGCTACCAGGAATAAACAACGAGTGGGAATGAGAGGAGATCGCGAAACCAGCGTGAGCAGTGTTGGAAGCGCCACGAGTGCTTCGAGCGCAGGATCCCGTACCAGAAAGCGCGCCTGGAAACCTGGTATCAATCAAGGTAAGGGTACCAGAACAATGTGCTGAGCTACTTGCTGATACCTAGCTACAGAGCTTTCGATAGTAGCTGAGGACGATGAAGGGAAGGAGGAAGTGAGGGGGTTTGATCCATCAGACGATGAGGATGAGGATGTCGCAATCGAATTCATCGACATACAAAACCAAGGCGCGCGTTCTCCCGCCATGTCACAGATGTCCGGTACTACGGCCATGACATCCTATTCGGCTCAGGAAATTGCCAAGCTGGACCCGATGATGGCGGAAATTCTTCGTGAACTTCTGGAAAGTGCGTCGAAAATACTGGACCAACTCGCGCCAAAGGATGCAATCGAAACCGAAGAACAAGTCGAAATGATTGTGGCGGATTTGAAGGTTCCCGGATCGCGGCGCGGGAAGCACCTACACCTTCACGAGCAAATTTTTATGGTAGCCAAAGCCCACTATGGAAGTGACATATACATTCGGCCCTCGTTCGTTCTACGAAAGCTCCTTGGGACTGCCAATCCAGAGGAAGGAAATTTCCGTCCAGATCCAGTCATTTATGCAGCCAATCTCGCAACTCTTGTTACAGAATTTCTGGTGTTACAAAGAGGAGAAGCCAAAACCAAGAGCACTCTTCAAGGCGTCTGTTATATATTTCCAGAATCTTTCACCGGCAAACTCGACGAAGTTGTGCAAGCTGGGCAGAGCGACCTGGTGGACGAGGTTTTCGACTTGGCCCTAGACTTTTACACTCAATCTGCGATGGTCTGCTTGGCTCTTATGGACGAAGGAGATGAATTAACACCCGATCAAGTTCTAGCTTCTATTTTCTACGATCAGTACGACGAATCGGATCCAAGGGCTCCTTTCGCAGAAATGACGGATGGCGGTGTACTGAAAAATATATTGCGGTCTGGCCAGCCCTATTCAGAAGTCCAAGTCGAGATGATCCAAGAGAGATTGGCTTTGATCAATAGCACATTTCGAAATAGCGATGAAGCCCGCGAGGTCCGCGACTTGGTCGATTTTGATCAGCTAAATGAGATGTTTCCGTGGCTGACTTTCATTACCCATCTTGTCCAATGGACCCGAAGCCGCTTCACCGAAATAACTCAAACCATCAGCAAACAAGGCGGCATCGACGAAATTACCAAGTCCCTTATCGAGCTCATAAAATCCAACGATAGCCAAGTCGAGATTCGATATGATCCACCGCCCACCGTCACCAGGAAACGAGAGCTCCTACCAGCAGCTGATATCACGCAAAGCAATAAGAGGTAAGGCTGTACTTACATTGTGTCCCACGATGGCGGCCACAATCTTCTGTCAAATTTTCCATTTAGGATAAGTGCTGCCACTCCGTGGAAAGTGGGCTAACGGTTTCTTAGCTTTATGTATCGTGGTCTCGGTCAAACTCTTCGGAAACTGAAAGAAACGAATGTTGGTAATTCTTCATCTGACCAGGAACCTGCGGTTGTTCTTGCCTCGTCGTCCCGCCCACAACCACGGTCCAAACAAGCGTCATCGGCACTAATACCAGTGCCCGCTCAACACCATCCAGACCCCAGACAAGAATTTGATGAAGACGTGATGGACTATAGAGACGACAATTCAGACGAACGACTACGACCAACTGCTGAGTATATCGCTGCATGGAATGAGAATAGCAAAGAGAAAAATAAGGAGAACCACAAACCCGCAGCAAAGCCAGTCGCTAGGCCAAGACTCATCGACCGTCAGCCTAACGCGCAGAAGGTAGTCTGGGATGAGACTCAGGATAGCATCGCTGGACCCTCCTCGCCTACGACAAGGCCTCGGGCGGGGAGCGAACACAGCGATGAAAGCGAAGACCAAGGATTTCAGGAGGACGACCGGCACGTTGATCCCAATCGAAGGGCCTTTGCACCACCTGGGCCTCGCCTCTCTCCAGTGGAAGACTCACCGCCGCCTCGCAAAAGACAGCGTGTAAGTCAACGCGAAATCAGCCCTCGCGTTGAATCGAGTCGATCTCGTGTGCAGGAGAGACCTGAAAGAGCAGATTCTGACAGAGCTAGAAGCGAAATGTTAGATGACCCTGACTTTGACAGTGACTTGGAAGATGGCAATCCGGCGCCGACAGCTACCCAAGTCAGTGTTGCTGCCCGTTATGCTACGGCAAGAGCCAAGGGCGTCCAGGCACCGAAGGGCCGAACGCCTTGGTCTGATCGAGACTCTGAACTTCTGGAACGCCGTATAGAAGAATATGGCTGTGCGTGGTCTACGATTTTCCGGTTGGGAGGGTGGGAGTTCCCGCGGAGCCAGGTGGCTCTGAAGGACAGGGCTCGGAACATGAAGGTCAACATGCTGAAGTAAGAAGATATGCCTCATTTACAACCACTTCGACTAATTTCAAAACAGGTTAGGCTTGCCGCTACCTCTGAATTGGGAGCAAGTTCCTTTGGGCAAGAAGGAGATTGCTTTGGTGAGGACCAGATTTCCCGATTATGAGGAATAGGAGTTAGAGGTGCGGCTTTCATTGCGGAATGGTTTTGGTGGGGCAAAGGTTGATACCCACAACGTACAGACTCACAGGCTGGCGTTTTTATTTTGGGGCATGGGAGGTTGTCTACCAGGCGTAAGAGGGAGGTTGGCGTTTCGGTTGTATATATGGATACTGCTGTGGCGTCGAATTTTTGAAGACTTTCGCCTCACAAGTACTGTTTATCCAACATTAGCAATATACGTTGGCTAGATTCTGATTTTGGGGTTGGGGGGGGGCAAGTGGTGAGTAATGAAACCCCAAATTCGGCTAGCGCAAGAAGGGAGGATCAAGGAAATACAGGCACCTTGAATTCATCTTCCTCATTGCAAAAACAATCTGTTTATGCTTACAGCGTCAAGATGCGAGCACAGCTAGTGCTCTCATTAACCAAGATGTATGCGAAGACTCTGAGGAGAGGTTCCAGGGGCAGTAATCATTAAAAGGCCTCTCTTCTTTGCGTAGTTTTAAACTGCAATGAAGTCGTGTGCCAAATCCTTATCTTACCAAAGAATTATATTATTTAAGTCCTTCCTAAGCCCCTCGAGGATTTCGATATAGACTTCGGCATTCATCTTACCAACTAAGTTCGGGATCTTATAAGTAAAAGCTCGTCGATAATCTCTTCTGACGATACAAAGGACCGAAACCATCTACGAATAATTCTCCTCCCAAACTTTCTTCTTTACCCGCTTCAATAGCATCTCTTTTCGGTGATAGTTCATAAGCTTATGTCGATGTTCCCTCCCTCCCGTTTGACTCGTTTTGTAGCTTGCGGACCGACACCGAAGTGAAACTCGTCGCAGAAGTAGACGTCGTTCCATTGCTCCGAATGTAGCCTTTCCTCAGGTTATTCTTCGGAGAATTCGACTCGCTCTTTAGCTATTCGCCAAGGTAACTTCTACTCTTCGTAACACACTGCGTTAATAATCCCCGAGTCGTCTCGACATGCTTTCTGAACTACTTATGTATTGACTTCTCGATAGCCAAGAGGTTTTTGAAATGCCATGTTACGGGCAGCTAAACTCCTGCTTGTGTAACTAAATCGAGCCAAGGTGCTCCTCGATCGTCTAATGTCTCCACTTCATCTGAACAATACTATTCGATCGCAGCAGTGTCGTTCCGAGTAAGAGTACGCTTTCGTCCGCGGGGATCAGGGCCTGAGTTTTCGATATTATAAAAGGTTCGGAGCTTTTTCGATGCTGCAATACGGCTTTGAGAGCGAGTTGAGGCTCCGGTAAGCTTTTCGATAATCGAAGAAGGGATAAGCTACTGAGGCTCTAATTTAAGAGCTTTCGCAAAGATGATATTCAATCGTTGAGGCGTTTTCAAGTGGCCTGATTCGCAGTAGAGATTAGGAGAGGGGGTATAATACTTACGCATTCGATAGCTTGATTTACGTGCCATAAATGTGTGTAGAGAGTTGTTTGTTTAACTTAAAAAAGCAAGTAAACAAGCTAAGCTGTGTAGCACGTGCGTCAAAATCGGCCACCTAATTCACCGATGGAGAGCACAGAGTACTGTAGGTACTCCCTACGGCCCTAATAAATGTTAATTGTCACCTGTTTACATGGGTATTCTCGGCGAACTAGCTAGGATCGCAGGGTGGTCTGACCAATCACCTGATTTCAGCCTTTCTTGTTATATGTCGTTAAATACTGGTTTAAATTTAAAGACCCCTGTACGAACTAGCCTTGCCCGCTGCAAACGGCTAATGAGGCGCAAATCATTCCTGGTCAAGCCACGCCTAACACAAGCGACGAACATTGTTTATTCTGGACAACTTCGCCTGATGTCGCAAACGCATCCGAAAGTTGCAACAGCAGCAACTATTCTGCGGCAAATACTCTCCCTGCACCCGATCAGCCCATTGATAATTGGATTGACACCATGTTCGCCGTTCCGACGCTTCCAAGGCTCTTATACAGATACAGACCAAGACCCACTGGTACCGCAATCAGCCATCCCATCCTCAATTGTCGTCAATTTTGGAGAATGGCCGCTGCAAAACCCAAGTCCGTCGATCTACCAGCGCTGTTTGCCCATGTGTAGCGCTCGTATCCCAAGCGATTTCAGAAGGATGGATGGTACTTAACGACGGTGAGATATGTCCAGTTAGCAATGGAATTGACCTTTGTTGGTGCCCTGCTGATCAAGAAGACGGCTGCCCTGATCGCTAGTGGCAAGCCAACACTTGTAGGGCCTCTCTACTCCTACTTGGCCCTCGAACATAAAACACCTGCTGCCCGCCAGGCACTCGTCCGCCGCATGCGCGAGGCCATGATCAAGTGCATTATCCTCAATGGCATACCAATTGTGATGGAGGCTTTCGTCTCTTTGGCAGCGGTCGAGCGACCGGAGGATCGGGAACACGGCTTCACAAGGTCAGTCTGCTCTACAATGCTACTTCTCTTGTCCTAAAATGTACCCCGCTAACATCAGTAATGCTCTAGGCAAGGGTGGCAGGCAGATGAGAAGAACCACAAGCGCGGCTTGGATGTTCTGAATATCCTGTACAAAGGTGAGAATGATAGGATATGGGGCACTTTCGGCGCCTACAGAGACATTCGTAAGATACATCGCTATCCGAGCAGGATATGGCTTGACTTATTGATCTACCTTGGTTGTCCACCGACATATCATATGGTTTATTTCTTGCCAATCACACAATCCTCGACATTGTGGAGTCGGAACTCGTTATTCTACCGGCAATCATGTGTCAAAATCTCAAAATGGCGACGCATTGGCATTTGCGTGGCTGCCTCCGGGTGGGCATTTCCCGGGATGAGGTAGAAGAGATACAGAGCGTAATTCATGCCATCGCTGAAGCGTGTGGAAAGAATTTGAACAAGATTGGCTCCATATCTGATGTCGAAGATGATCATTAGGTGGCTTAATACCGGGCGTATCTCGGGTCAGAAAATTTCATATCGATAGGTTTATTTTCACTAGTAACCAATGGTCCCGTCAGGCTCGTGGCCGGTATTGTTACATCGTCGAAAAGTCTTCTCGACTTGGAGATTTTCATTTCCAATTACAGGTACGCTTCCCTATCGTATATACACTATTGCTGCTAATCTTCGAAGGGTGGTTTTCTACGTCTCGAACCCAAAACGCTAATAGACGCATGCGTATTATGGGACACCCCAAATCCACCGGCTTGGGATTCATGCTACTACTTCGGAGAGGAGAGCGAAGGTCCACAACGGATGCGGAGCATCTCACCTGACCAAAACATCACAGGCATGACTGCTTTTTGCACTGGAGGTCGCATATATGATATTTACGCCCATCACGGCAGATCTTCAGCAGTTGATACATACGCAAGACTCACCAAACGACTACAAGATCAAGTCGTCTGGTTATATTTCCCACTTGAACCTGGGGAGGTTGTCCATAATATTTTTATTCGGTCCCGCCACCAGAGTCCTACTATAATATCCAGCAACCCTATCATTGTGGTAATTTATACAATCCCATCTTCATGCCTATTCTAACGAGAGATAGATGCACACATCTCACGGCAGACTCTATGCCTGCGGGCAATACATCGAACCATCAGACTCGAGGTATGAGTATCACCGTCTTTGCAGTCGCCCCGTTGGCCAACTACTTTATCGCGACCCGGACCTGGGCCAGCCGATCCTCTATTTCGGCGTGGATTCTCATCTAGCAGGAGGAGCCGAACCTGGTTTGGAAAATTTGGACTCTGTTGACTGTCCCATCCATCGAGAATCTATATATTACTCTCATGCCTCTTTGGAGAACGTTGACAGTGTTCAATGCTTTTATGACTTGGGTGATGAGGAACAACCTGCTCAATGGTGCATTGGCATCTTGCTCGAGTATTCAAATAAACATCGAGCAGCTTTAGGCCAATGCCGAATTGGAGCTTCCCAAAGGATTCGAGTAACCGCTCCAACAGAGATGCACGTGAAAAGGGTTGTCGACAGATCAGGTCTCTCTGGGGTGATAGTTCGTTTCACAAGTTCCGACACACTTGAGCAACTTGATAGGTCAGGCTGGGAATGTATGGAGATGAAAGGCGAGATTACGTGGTGGTTTGATCATGGTATGGTGGAAATTTCTTATTCTCAAGAAAGCAGACAATCATAGGCAGCCTCGCCCCAATATATAGGATGAGGTCCTCGTACCGCCCCTTACAGATTCGTCTTCCTATCTTCCTTTTCCTTTTCCTTTTCCTTTTCCTTTGCACTTATAAGTCTTGCAATCGCCATCCGCGATAGACCAAACCCAGCAATGCCTTTTACTGGTCTTGCCAGTGTAGAGATAACACGGAATGTCCTGGCCCTCGTGTTCCTATATACCCTTGCCAATCATTTCCCCCTACCCTGACCCAACCATTGTCAGTATTAAACCAGTAGCGACGTGTCCCGTCGCCGCAAATCTCAAGTTCCACATCAACCCACTCTGCATCATCTGGCACGTAGCTGTGCACATCCGCCTCAGCGTATGAAGCCACAACCGGAGTTGAGGTGTCCGTCTTGGTCCGGTCAACTAGTGGTTGGCTCTTCAGAATCTGGTCTCTCGGAGGAGGTAGCAGATTATTGACTTTCATATACTCCCAGCCCTCCGCGATGTAATGGCCATCACTGCTGTTCGCTTCAATATACTCCTTAATCTCTACTAACCCTGGGCCTTTTGGAACGAATGGCTCCAGATAATCCTCTGACTTATATGCAATCCAGAGTCGAGTGAGTGTTCCCACAGTTGTCATAGCGTACATTTCTGATCGTTCGCTGTGTTTGAGATACGTCAGGTAGCATCGTACGCCTGAGCTTCCACTTCTTGGATTTGAGGCTTTGTGGCATTGTTTTGCTTGCACTCGACAATCTGGAGTTTCTCGAGGAAATTGCCATACAGGCATTCAACAGTCGCTTCACCTCTCCTGCGGTCAGACTTTTCGCGCATTGGCGGCTGCTGAGACGAAACTATCCAATCCTCCGATGCGGGGAACGTTTTCTGGAGCTTATGCTCCAGAACTTCGATGATGCCCACTCATGGTGTTTCTGGGCATCTTTCCATAGGAAATACTCGACGTCTGTCTTTACAATCGACATAGTCTCGCAGTTATGCTGTCTTTATCTCGCAAATATTACGAGGATGGTGATTGTTGACAGTGAAGATACAGTGGTTAGCAAAATAAACTGGACGGCGGCTTTCAGCTTCAGCGTGCGATTTTACATGTCATTGCCTGGCCTCGCTCGTCACTGCCTAGCTGCCTCACGCCTCATACGAAGCTTGAGCCAATGATTAGGGAGTGAATGATCGGTATGCATGATACCGAAAGCAAGGAGGCTACGACTGAAGAGAGGGCTTAGCGCTGCGGCGCGAGGCATGGTACACTAAAATTTGCCTATATCTCCATATCACTGTTGGGATCCCTTGAAACGTCGATGAGGATTCCAGACACTACAATGTTAGAGCTTCCATCAGACGAGAAAATCATCGCGGTCTGCGAACAACAACGCAAGGATCGGAACGACAACAGCAGGTGTTTCGTATATCCGTCGAAAGCAGCACCCCTCGCGTTTATCAAGTATTCCGACAAAGCAGAATTGCGAAACCACAGACATGTACTAGAAGCTATCGCTCAGATAACACCGGAAGAAAGGTCAAGTCTTCATATTCCTCAGATCTATCGTTACATTAAGAGAGGAAGCATGGTGTACATTGTCATGGAATATATCCAAGGGCGGACAATTCAAGAATTGCTGAAGGACTTTCCCGAAGGTCTTCTAGAAGACAAGTTCGATCGAATCTCTAAGGCTATTGATTCACTACTATCTGTTCGGATTCCCCCAAATGTTGCACCAGGACCGGTTGGAGGCGGCACGATTAAGCACCCAATCTTCAAGGATAGTACCGCTTCGACTGAGTACAAATCAGTCAATGAGTTGCAGCAGCATATAAGTCGGGTTCGTTTATAGAAACCTCTATCCTATAATAGCAACTAAAATGTTTAGGTTGCTAATCGAATGCCGGATAACAATTGTGAAATCGATTTCTCGGATAACAAGTTATATCTTTGTTTTTCAGATCTTTACGAGGGCAATTTCATTTTCAGGGAAAATGGTGATCTCTACCTAGTAGACTTTGAGGGCTTGTCCTATCTCCCAAGTAGCTTTATGGCTTATGCACTAAATCAGCCTCGCCCGATATGCAAATCAATCAGGGGAAAGTTTGATCTTCCAACAAAAAATCTTGATGTCATGGAGGCTGCTGGATACTACTTTGGGATAAGTTGGCGACATATTGGTAGGTCGATAATGCTACTCCCTTTCGTCGACTAACCATTACATAGGCTTACCACACGAGGATGCGGAACTCCAAAAGAGAAAACAACGGTGATTACGGCGGAAGTTGCCTTAGAGAGAATTGATTGTTACCCAGTCTACTATACGCACACGGTTAAGCATGTACGTTTATGTTGCTCTCAAGGAGAGTTTTATTCCTGAGTTCCGAGATGAGAATGTCAACTCTGCCTATGCATTTCGGCCACCTAGAGGATCCAAATGCTCCTTGCTTTTCATCTCCACGTCCTTTTGATTGCGATATCCCTTCCGTCGAATTCGTGTTGAACTGAATCAAGTGCTTCGGTGGATTTCCTTTGGAAGCGCCTCTGGCCTTGATTTCTCTATAGATCGAACGAAAGCCCCTAACCAACTAAGAAAGTTTGTTGCAACTTGCCGACCCTAAGCTTAGAGCAGCTAGAAGGGCTGGATGGGAAGAGTATCCGCTCAGTTCGGAAAGCAGTAGAAGAGTTCATTCAACCTGGTTAACATGCGGAACAAAGTTCTACTTGATATGTGGAAAGATATTTCTGTACTTTCTCTTTCAGGATTTTAGCTAGCTCTCTTTGACTAGTTTATTCCTTTGCAGTAATCTTGATACGCCGATTTCAATATACGTGTTCGGCCAATTCTCGACTTCTAATCCGCATCTATAACTTTCCCGCGTCTAATAATTTGTATTCTGAGAGCTCGAAAGTGAGCCGGTTGATTTCTTGAGGCGGTTCGTCGAGCACCACATCACTCCTCTCTTACCGCGCAGATGAAAGGGGTTCGCTCAATCGCCAATTCGAACACGAACAAAATTCCAGAGGCTGCACCGCAATCGTTCTCATTTACCAGTCAGTACGGTCCTTCTCTAGATGGAACGAACCACGCTCCCATGTCTGAGCCGATGTCTCCCTTGCGATTTCGTCTCGGAGATATGGTTGTTTGAGGAAGTGAAAGTATTTGGGAGGAAGGTGCCTGATATATATTTTCTAGAATCTACGGCTCGCACAGCCTGTATTATTTATACATATGAATGGTATGATATCAGTTATTACAATAGTACTAGTGACAAAGTCGTCCCTCTCTCAATCCGCGCTTGTGTGATGAATTCACTTCCTTGGACCAACTATATCACCCACATCTGCTTTCATTCAGATGCCTCATAGAACTACTAACACTCGAACCGTCACCCTTCCCCTCCATCAGTACTACAGTAGAAATAGTCTTCAAAATCCCACCGTCTTGATCGTGAATCCCGATTTCGCCTTCGTTAGGGTAGCCTTCGGATCCCGTATTGCTAGCGTAGACGTGCGAAACTTGTCCCGGCTTGTTTGAACCAAAGAAGGCGTCGCTCTTTGAGCCGAACTGGGGATTGCGTGGAGTCGACGTGAGTTCGGTGGGGTTGTTGTTCGAAGTCGAATCGTCCACACGGTCGTGATTGCGGACGACCTTGGAAATGAGGTCTGCCATTGAGAGTTCAATGTTGAGTTTCACAATGTATGCCAGTGGGTGGAATTGGACATAGCTGAGGTATAGGTTAGCAAACAGTAAAAGGTGCATTTGATGAAGCAGTGAAACATACATAAAGCCGTTTGGGAGAGACATCATGCCGATAATTAAGATCTAAAAGAACGATTAGTGGCTAACAGTTGGGCACAATTTCGCATCCGATGACTTACGTCCATAGACAGCGACACGCCCACAATAACAGCATTGAAGTTGAAAAGCGGCTTGTACTTGTTGAGACCACGCGAGATCAACTTAGCTCGGACCAGGTAAAGGAAGTATCCATTGAGAGCACCATCAATAATAAGATAGAGGACTTTTTCAATCCTATCCCATATATTGTTAACATGGGCGAAGGTGTAGGAAATGTTCATGCGAGCCGGGATCCAAATGACAAACACCGAGATATTGATAAGGCCTACAAAGCCAAATAAGGTCCATTTCAAAGCCTTAGCTTTCCGCTTGTCGACCATGATAAGACCAACTCTGTTGGCTATGATTTGAAGTAGACATTGTGTCTGCAAAGATATTAGTACTCAGCAAAGAGTTTGCGGCAAGAGGTTGTATACCTGGAGCGTCCATAAACAAACTATTCGTTGTGACTCGTTTAGCTCTACACCAACCTGAAGCACTCAGAGACCAGTAATCTTACCAAGAGCAAAAAAGAAGCCAAACCTAGAGTAACTCGTTAGTGAGTCTGAGCTGTCATATTTATGAGCGTAATTGGACTTACGATCCTTTAATCTCGCCACGAATATAGAACCAAGAGAGTATGGCCATAATTAAACTGGCAAGTCCTTCTGTCCAAATCATCCATGCATAGAAATTTAGCAAGCTGTGTGTCCTTCGATATATGGAAACAGTTTGACGACCAGCTTTCATACTGGTGAGAATAAAGAACCCCAGTGAAAAGCCAAAGCAGATGGATACAACATCCATATCTAGAGCACCTGGTTTCGACGCCATGATAGAGGGAAACGAAAGCAAAATAGTCGTGGAGGTAAAGAGTGGTGCTGGGTAAAGGACAAAAAATGGGGGGAGAAAGAGGCAACAAGACAGATTCCGAATTTCGTTGTGCGAACTTAATCACTTGTAACAAGTCCTGGAATGATGTCGACATCTTATTCGGTGATATATGCACACTGACTGCCGCCACCACAGGACTATTGTGCCTCACGGGCTGCCTCCTTGAGCGCTAGCCAACGCTACTCAAGACAGGAGCAGGCTAGGGAAATTCCAAGCCTTCCTACTGATGCATCTCAGAGGGGACAGGCAAGAAATGTTTCTGATCATGGATGCTCTATCGACAGAGCTATTGGGAAGATTGCTTTGGTGGAGGATCGGTGAAGGAATGACTCGAACTACTAAAAGTTTATTCCTTAATGGTACAAGGATTGGCCGCCACACTACAGGAACAATCTTCAAAGACTGGGGGTGATGGGAGTTGCCAAGCCCTATTATGTACCCCATATTTTGTCCTTGAAACGCCACGCTCTGACAGTTGCTGGCTTCCGTTTGACCCCTGCTGCTGATCTGGGGAAATTATAGCCAAGACCTGATCTTCTCCTTTAATATTATGACCTGTTCAATGACGATCCAGCATCGGAATGTCCTCCGAGCCCGTTCGGGTCACGTTGTATGGCTTGCAACTAACCCCAGCTCGAAGCCACCTCCCTTTCCAGATCCACGCAGGCGGTGATGTCTTCGGCATTTCTTGTTAATAGGTCCGATTGACACTTGGAGCTTTACGAGCCACTAATCTTCGTCGTGCCATTCCCCTTTCTATTACTTCGTAATCCGGGGGTCGGACCCGGGCCGGTCGGGTCCTCTTCCCCGCATTCTGCAGTACCGAACGGCACATGCCGATATGCACATGCAGCTGTCAATGTTACCGCGAATAGCGCAAGGATTGCGGATGCATAAGCAAAATGCAATGAATGGTAATGGTCTGTGAGAGCTCTATGAACGTGATGTTGATATATCGCCTTGGCTTGGCTAATTAACTAGAATTCTTTTCTTGGGTTTTCATTTTGGAGAGGACAATGCAACCCATGGACCACTGCGCGATTTCTTTGCACTAGCCACTATACCATTCTAGGCGAATCAGGAAGTTCAAAGGCAACATGAATCCTTTTGCCAAAGGGGAGAAGGCCGATTAATTCCACAGTCCTGTTGATTCGCAAGGGACAAAAGCTTTGTCGGGCAGTAGAATGCCCGCTTCCAATTACTGATCAGAAGGCTCCCGCTATTCAGTTCATGGACCTAGCGGAAAGAGAACATATCAATTCTCTAGAACTTGGCGAATAATTGGGGATTAACAGCGCACGGGGCGATTATTGAGAACATTTTGTAATCCAATCGAGATCGAGGAAAGGTAGGCCCGGCATGATCCGAAGTTCCCTGTTGTTGCTTTTGACTTCTTCTCTGCCGTACGGGATTGGATTTTACTTTGCAGTGGCTTGCTGTGGCTTCCGACGGCAAACAAGAAGCGCTCCTTATTCGTATCGGCTGCGTTGTGCACTGCCGGTCTTTCGGTAGGTGCCCTGATGCGTACGTCGAAGTCGTCGATCCTTCTTCCTTTTCCCCCTGCACCAACTTCATAAGAAGAATGTCCAGCAACGATTCAGTCAACTCTTCAGCCCGCGCTTGGATCTTAGAATTCTGAGTCCTCTAGCATGAAGGGCCTCTTGATAGTCCTATGGTGTTTTGCTTACCTAGTCTGCCTTGTTCGAACGGACTCTTCAATAATGGCATCGTTGCCGTCCTGCGCAGTAAGGTTTGCCCCGATATGTTTCTCGGATGGGGTGGCTGATGATAGTTGCGGCAGTTGACATGCATGTCCGACCTGATTCCTTCCTCTGGATGCCTTGTCACCGACCAGCATTGTATATGTACCAATCGCAACCTTAACGAAAACATAAGCATATGCCTGATGACGAAATGCACATTAACAGATTCATTGAGTACGTTTCCCTTTCATCTAGGTCTTTTCATTCTCGAGATTGCTTGCTAATATTCTCAGCAACGAAAAATATCTCGTCAACAATGTGCGGAGAACCGATACGGAAGAAGCCAGATATAATTGGCTTGGTTAGCCTTACCATGGTGGCCTTCATCACCGTCCTGCTGCGGTTACTTGCCCGAGCTCCCACGATAGGCGTTGGCAGCATAGGAATGGATGATTGTACTATTATTGTAGCAACAGTCAGTCCCAACATTCGAACAGGTATGCATGACTCGGCTAATCGCAGTGCACAGCTTCTTTTGGTACCGTACACCGTGTATTGTTTCGCCTGTCAGTAGCATCCACCCGTCTAATCCGATTTGTATTTAATCCTTTTAGCTCGATATGACGGATTGGGAACAGACATATGGACTATTCCCTTCAAACACATTTCAAAGTTGCTCTATGTAAGCATCCGAAGTCCGAAGCACTGGCAGGATGCTGACCCAAGCAGAACTACTATGTTGCTGAAATAATGTACTGTCAGTTAACGGCGCTGACGAAATCCTCGATACTCTTCTTCTATCTTCGGATATTCCCCCCAACAATCCCTAAGAGACTAATATATGCAATCATTACCCTCTGCTTGAGCTACGGAATCACATTTAGTCTAACATTTGCATTTCAATGCCTGCCAGTGCCATATTCCTGGAATGGGTGGGACGGGGAGCATTCTGGCAAATGCATGAACAGGAACGCAATGGTCTGGTCACAGTCTACCATCAACATAGTTCTCGATCTCGTCGTCATTGTACTACCGTTACCATGTCTCGTCAAGCTTAATCTCTCTTGGAGGAAAAAGATTTTCATATGCCTAATGTTTAGTGTCGGATTTTTGTGAGTGTCACCACCCGCGAAGATGCAGAGTAAAGAAGAGTGTCCTAAGGGCAGTGCAGTATTACAGTTGTCAGTTGCATAAGGCTGGCCCAGGTAGTGGAATTTGGAGGCACAACCAATCCCTCATGTGAGTGACTTAACCGCCTCATTGACAGTTTCAAGACCTAACCTGCACTTAGGGGACTGGTACGGCATTGGTGTCTGGAGCATTGTTGAGATTGATGTGGGTATTTTTTGCGCCTGCATGCCTGCTCTGCTAGCACTCCTTCGCCACTTCTGGCCAGCTGCATTCGGAAATACTACAGATGAACATATTCCCACATCTTCACCAGGCAGGCCGCTTCCTGAATCTTCCCACCGATTGTCCCATACAACGAAGAGCAATTGTTCGGATTTTGTCCAGTTGATGGAGATGGGCAACCATGGTGGAGGCAATGAGACTAATGTTGAGCGGGTGTGATAACGACGCACGAATTTATTGATCATTTCACCTGCCTCCTTAACCAAGAGGCTATCAGCGATTATCTCTTATATCAGTCATAGTATCCACGGAGCGCTATTCTAGCATACCAATTCCTCAAGGTACATCGTCGTCATGTGGGTAATAATCTGGATAAAAAGGCAAAGGCGGCCACTCGGGCTTCAAATACTCGCTTTCGAAATCATGCTTTCCCGAACCCACCGTTATCACCTTTTCTTTATCAGTAGCACCAGGAAGGACGATATCCGCCCGCGTGTTCGGCGGCACAGCGACTGACATGCGGAATTTCTCTTCGTCAATCTTCCACCCAATTTCGATCTTGCCGTAGGGAGATATGAAAGTCGCATTTGCAAACTCGAGATCGCCGCCCGGGACTGGTGCGATCCGAAATTTCCGCCACCCAGGCTCGATGCACGTCAGGCCTGTGATGTTGCTGTGCATCCAGTCAGCGACAGCACCGAGCGCATAGTGGTTGAAACTTGTCATCTCGCCAGGATTGACACTACCATCAGGTAGCATGCTATCCCAGCGCTCCCACATCGTCGTCGCACCCATGGTGACCTGGTATAGCCAGCTGGGGGTTTTCTTGTGGTAGAGCATTCTGTAGAAGAGCTGTGAGGCGCCGACTTTGCTCAGGGCGTGGCCAACGAGTGGAGTTCCTGCAAAGCCGGTTGCGATTTTGAAACGCGAGTTTCGGAGGATGAGATCGCAGAGGCGGGAAGCTGCGACGGACTGCTGGGCAAGGCTGGCGAAGAGGTCAAAGTGAATGCATAGCGCGAGCGCGGTTTGTGTGTCGGCCACTACGCGTCCCTCGGGCGTGATGTAGCGGTTCTGGTAGGCGGCTTTGAGCTTGAGAACGGAGGAGGCGTAGGATTTGGCTTGGGCGGGGAGATGCAATGCGAGGCTGATCTTGTGCATGAGGGTTGTTATATGGATAAGATAGGCGTTTGCAACAAGGCCAGGGTCGGTGATGGACATACCAGGCTCGTCAAAAGGTGCTTTGGGGTCAAGCCAGTCGCCAAACTGGTACGAATTTTCTCTCCATAGATTGGTAGTTTGGTCTCGCACGATGCCGCGATTGAGCCAGGCTTGCATGCTCCCCATATGGCGGCTGAGGATTTCGCAGTCCCCAAACGATTTGTAGAGATTCCATGGCAGGCCAACAACAGCATCACCCCAGATGGCTGTTGGGACTTTTGGATCGTCTAGAAAGACATTGGGGCAGAAAAATGGCGGAACTCCGCTGCCATCAGCCATTTGCTCCGCTGCGAGGTCCTTGGACCAGCTAAGAAGCATGCCGCAAGTGTCATAGTAATAATTTGCAGTTGACGCAAAGACATGAATGTCACCTGTCCAACCAAGCCGCTCATCACGTTGAGGGCAATCCGTCGGAATGCTCAGGAAGTTTCCTTTGATTCCCCAACGTATATTTTCTGTAAGAATTCTTTAGAGTGCAGTCAAGACTGGAGATTGTTCAACATACGGTGCAGCTTATTTAGCAGTGGATTTGAACATTCGAACCATCCGGTCTGTTCCATGTCGGTATGGACAACAATTGCCGTGATATCATTCAGCTTGAGCTCGCCCGTTACAGGCAAACCATCAACCTGAAGGTATCGAAACCCGTGGAATGTGAACTTTGGCTCCCATAATTGGTCATGGCCAGACAAGATGATGGTGTCGGTAGCCTTGCAACCTCGCAATGGTCGTGTAGCAGCCTCGCCGTGCTCCAGAACTTCGGTGTGCAGAAGTTTCACAACCTGTCCCTTGGGTCCAGACAGACTCACGCGTACCCACCCAACAAGATTCTGCCCAAAATCAACAATAGTCTTTCCCGAGGGAGACTTGAAAGTCTCTACTGCCTTGATCTCCTCGATTTTCCTCACGGGAGGGCCATCTGGAGCTACCAAGGTACTTTCGGGCAATGGCAGCGTTGTCACGCCGTCCCACATGCTATCATCGAATTCAACTGTGAGCCATCCTTCGGGATCCAGCCGCAGGTCGCAAACCTCTCCATCGTAGAGTTCCGAGGTTTGAAGAGCCCCAGTCCCGGAAGTCCATTTAGAATCGGTGCTAATTACCGTGACGTCGCCGTCGTCGCCGGTGAGGACAAGCTTCGCAATCAAGCCCATAGTCTTCCCCCAGATGTTTCGTTTACCTCCAAGGAAGCCTAAGCGGCCAGAAAACCACCCTTCCGCAACTTGAGCCGTCAGGACATTCTGACCTGATTGAATGAGATCCGTGACATCAAAAGTCTGATATATAAGGCGATGAGTATAGCTCGTCCAGCCGGGTGCGAGCACTTCTGTTCCAACACGCTGCCCATTGATGTGAGCTTCGTACACTCCCTGTGCTGTGATGTATAACCGAGCTCTCTTGGTCTGAAGTTGATTGGTAAATTTCCGTCGCAGGAGGACCGGTCTTTTGGGCGCCTCGGGGTCGCATTCCTGGGCGGCGGAAATCAGCTTCGAGCCAAACCAGTCTATTCTTTCCAGAAGTCCAGCTTCGGCGACGACGCTTTCCGACCACGCAGTGCCCGGACCAGAAGAAGATCCAAATGCACGCACGCGAATTGAAACCGGTTTGCCTGTCTGCAGTGGCTCCCCTGGCCATGGAACCAGCACTGATGCTGAGGATATGACTTTGTAGACCTTGGAAATTTGGCTGTCCGCATCTGTGATCTCAATCTCATATGCTGCCTGTGTCCAGTTTTGCGCATCCCCTCCAAATCTCCATGAAATTCGCGGAGCACGTTCACCTATGCCCAAGGCTTCTCGGTGGTGTTCGAGCTGTACCCTACCTATGCTGCACGACATATCTTCTGTCTCGCTCCCAGGCGCGGCGGGAGGGACTGCGCGAGACCGAAGATATTTAGAGAGCATGGATAGGCAAAAGACAAGTGTGATAGTGGATCTATGTCTTTCTCCGAGGCGTCAAAGCTTGAAGTTGAAAGTGACTGTGAACTGTGGGAGGAGGACAATTCTCGTGCTGACTCTTCTCTCCAGCGAGTATCAACAACAGTTTTGATAAAGGTTTGGAGAGGGAGGGAAATGTCTAAACGGATGGAAGTCAGGAGACGAGACGCGACCTAATACTTCCTTATTGGGATTGCCCCAGAACTCAGTCCCCCCCAGCTCACTGCCAAGCAACACGGAACGGGTCGGCCGGATATCTTGCATCGGGGCTTCGGGGCCCAGCCCCGAGACTTGGCTGTAGGTTGCCTATCGAGTTACTTCGTATACAAGCGGGGAAGCGAGAAGTTCCTACTGTAGTAGCGGCATGTACATACAGCCATCCTTGCTTGGCATATGGTTAGATTCACTGACCCTTCAGTAACCGAGGCTGGAGATTGTTGATTTCTTCATCGTGCAAACGGGCCCAGTTTAACTATCTGCTGTACCTTGGGCCTCTACCCTGAATGCGGGATGCATTCGCTGCAGCAGATTTACATACGCCTCACAATCCCGCGACTCGGAACTCCAGTAATCGAGTCCTTTCATCAGAGTCTCCCCTCCCTTTCCCCACAGCGCTCCCTCTGGCACGCAGAGCTTCTCCAGGACAGGCATGTTTTTTGCCGCCAGTCTTGCAGCGGCGATGATAATCAGCGCGCTGCGAACGCCTCTCCGAGGCCCCAACCAGGTCGCTTGATGCCGATGAGTGCTGATTGCCATACTCAGGAACTTCTCATCAAGAGCGAGACACGTGTTCGCTAAAGAAATCAAGTCTGCGACGAGGCTCCGGTCCCAATGCGTAGTGTCGTTGTGGATCAAGATGTACAACGCTGGGATGGTGATGTCGTGTCGGACGCAGTATACTCGCCAACGGAGGTATTGCCGGAGCTCATCAGCACATGGTAAAGGGTCGTCAAGGGGAAACTTCATGATAGGCGGCAGCGAGTCGAAATACTGCGCAAGTTGATAATCGAACTCCTTCAAAGCGTGCACCATGCTCGTGAAGAACGACTCTGGCGAGTCGTTTGCACGGTTGTACGCCTCGCGTCGCTTCTCATGGGTGTAAATGTCGATGCGCATTTCGACTTTCTGAAGCATGATCTCCGTCAGGTAGTAATACCAAGATCGCTCTTCGTAATGGATTGATGAATTGGTGGATGCCGGAGAGTCTGATACTGGCTCGGCTGCCGGCGTGTTATCCTCTTGGTTAATATCAACAGCATAACCGTTAGGGGGAGTTGGAAGTTGTGATGAATAGGCTATAAGGTTGAGACCAGACGTTTCCATACCAAATTCGGCAGCGATCTCGCTACATTACTATCAGTTTATTGATGTCGGTCGGTTAGCGAGATTGAAAACTTGCCGTTCTGATTTGATGGAGCTCCAGCAAAGCCGCTGCTCCATGCTATAGCTTGCTGGTAATGGTAAGCCTTTGTTCCTTCGGGCTATCATTTTAGAAATGTAAGCTCGACATGTGACACTGGCTGAATTAAAAGCCCGCCACGCAGCTACTGGTTCATGTGTATACACAAGAAAAACGCCCGTCAGAAATAAGCATTGCGCGGAAATGAGTGAACAATGAGACCAGAGATTCCCGATACGTTTTTGCGCTGCGTTAAAGTAGTCTTGGCCAATAGCATGTCGTTCAACAGAAGTCTTCGGATGCGAGAAGTTTGTCAGATTTGAAATGTCCCAGGGGTCTAATATGGCACCAATCGCGCATGCAAGCAACTATAGGCAGACATTAAAAGACATCCATTAAGCTCCATGAGTTGGCACACTTACCACTTGGCATGTTTCGCCGTCCCAACCCAGACCGTCTTCTATCATGCTTGCGGCGTTCTTGCGCAGCACCGATGGCTCAAGAATAGGGTTCATTGTGTGTGCATGTTTCAGGAAGCTCTCTATCAGATCAGGGACCATAATTTCGTCGTCTAAGCTTCGTTTAACTCGCTTTAGACGCCTGCGTCCTTTCCCTTTCCTGGTGGAATTTGGACTTTGTTCTTCATCATCTCCCTCTTCATCTGTTGAATCCATCAAGGCATCAAGGCCGACGCTGATATTTCCCTTAAAGTCAAGGATTGGCCAGGATAGCGTTTCTTCTATAGTATATGACCACCACAAGCCGAACGGGGCATTTTCTGGCTGGGCCATACTTCTGCGGAGGGAGAGGACCTCTAACACGTGACCACTACCTTGAGTATCTTCGTCGCCATATATCGAGGTCATGCTGTTCTGCGGAGAGGTAGTCTGTATGGTACAACCTCTCTCCGAGCTGGCCTGCATTGGGACAGATAAAATGGATCTCCTGGACGCCATATCGGAAGTCAACACGCCTTGATCCTTGGATTGAAGTGGAGCTGCATTGGTAAGACTGCTAGCAAGTTTATCGATTGCGCCGAGTATTCTGGAACCCCATGCATCGAGGCCAACGGGTCTTGCAACATATGTCAGTAGTTGGTTTGACAGCACTAAAAGGCAAGACGGCTGGTAAACGTACGTAGTATTCTGGGGTACCATCGGTACTATCGTCGCGCTATGTGAATAGAAGCAGTCTATCCCGGCTTTCCTGCAAAAGCTACATGACGGCTGTTCGCCGCTGCACCGAGTTTTGCGATCACGACACGCTGCACAGGCGATGGGCACACGTGAGCTTAGGTTGCTGGCGTCATGAAAGCGCCTACGCTTTGCGTTCTGTGGTTGCGGTTGTGGTTGAGCCTGTGTCTGTGCCTGTGCCTGTGCCGGCCACTCCTGGCTCTGGCCATAGCTTCCAGTTGATGCTGGTCGGGCAGAGGCCGAGGCAGAATAATCCATGGCGCGAGCAAGGCCAACGTCGTGTCGTGTTGTATTGTGTTGTGTTGCGTTGCGCTGTGTTATGCTTTCGGGGCTCTGCCGGGAAGGGTGAGGGCGGGGAGGGAGAGGGAGAGGAAAAGAGAGAGGCAGCGTCAAGATGTACTGCAGGCAAGGGATGTGACTAAGGTAGACGTGCGGCGGCGGGGTTTAGTGCAGTGGCGTGGAGTGCAGTAGTGCAGACTGAAATTGAAAATTGAAATTGAAATTGAAATTGAAATGAGTGGTGCGCTTGAGTGGCAGAGGCTGAGTACCTACCAACCTACCGAGGTGGGTAAAGGCAAGTTACCTGGGGCATATGATGGCGGTCACCTGCTGAGGAATACCAAGGTTGGGCAGGTTTCTACTGGACACCATGATTATGAAATATGAAATATGAAATATGAATATGGATTGGACCAATACTTATTTATTGTGTATTCCCTGTGAATAGCACTACACGTAGGTAGCTTGCAGCCTTGAAGATCTACCAGTACCTGTAAATTACAGTCCAGTACAGAGGTAGATGCACCAGATGTGGAGAAGAAACATTAGCGGGGCAGTAACACAGTGCGAGTGAGGGGCAGTGCGGGGTACAGTACAAGCTATGGTCACGGATCGCTATGTGTGAGCAAGACTTATTCTTCAATATGCTGGATGGAGAAAGAAAAACCGACGTATCGGTGGAGACAGGAACGGGGCTCACGGTTCCGGCATACGTATTGCCCTGGATTTTTGCGAATTCTTTCAGGAATCAGACTTGGTATGAGCTTTGCATTCGAACTCACATGGAGGCGAACTTGAGTTATGTAGAACTTAAAATAGACCTTTATCTCTTTAAATTAACTGCTTGATTATAGTGGTATGTAGCGTAGTACTCCTAGTTCGAAATTTAGTTCTAGACTTGAACTAGACTTTTTGACATGTACTAACCTGTTCTAGACCTTGTCCTAGGAAGTCCTATGGCGTTCCTCTGACTGAACCCCGCATTCAAATCTCTAAATCGTTCATCCCCACAAGCCTGTTACTGTAAATTAGCTAGCAATTCGCTTTCGGCCCAAGATCTGCAAGTCTAAGGATATAGGGCTCTAACTAATTACAGTACATAAGAATGCCCTGTATCAGCTCCCTGCCACTTCCAACATGTCATGTCATGTCATAGTCGGCAAGTTGACGAAGCGAGCTTGGGGAACAACGAAATCCATACTGCCCTATTTTCCAAGTTCGCTTTCGAATTAAACCGAGAATAACAGCTGCTCCCCGATAGCCTTGGCTTGCAGCTGAAATACTCAATGGAACAACTAGTCTCAGTGCCCTGCGGATCCTCGGCTTTGCCCCGACAGTGGGAGGGAACCCTTAAACTGGCCTTGGGTGAGATGACCCCGCACCCCGCCCCACGCTCCACTTCAGGTACAGGTAGAGTACAGGTACATACCTTACTCCACGTGCTCGGAAACCTCAGAGCTTATCTCAAGCTCCAGCACTGACTTACACTAGGTGGAGTGTTCATAGATATTGATTGACCTTTGGTCGTGCTTATTTACATAACTGACGCTTTCCAAACCAAATTCTCGTCCCCTCTCTCTCTTGACAAGCAAGTCACTTTATTTTTCCGTCACCTACGCCTTCTGAGCGAAACGCGACCATGGCTTTCACGCAGTCTTTCGACGTCGAAGATGTCATTACCAGGCTCACATTGGAAGAGAAGGTCACTCTACTTTCCGGCGCTGGTCGCTGTGCGCTCGCGAGCGTCGAGCGGTTGAATGTTCCCAAAATCAACGTATGTGTGCCATTGAGAGGAAGGAAAAGAACGCTTGTACATGTCAACTAATGTTAAGATGTTAGACCTCAGATGGTCCACACGGATTGAGAGGATATTCATTTTGGAACGGTGTGCGTAGCTCTTCATACTCTAATTTGGGCGAGGATGGCCATGGCTGACCAAATTCTAGCCTCGAGGTTTGATGCTGCCATGTGGGACAGCCATGGGTGCCACTTTTGACCATGAGCTGTTGCACAGGGTTGGGAATATGCTGGCCGATGAGGCAAGAGGCAAGAACATCCATGTGGTGCTTGGGCCCGTGGTATGTCTCCAGCGATCTCCTCTCATCGGGCGAGGGTTTGAGGCGTTTGGCGAGGATCCGTTCATGAGTGGAAATCTGGCCGCTTGCTATATCAATGGACTTCAAGAGCGCAAGGTTGCGTCATGTATCAAGCATTACGCCGCACACGATCAGTCTCTCCGAGCCACAGAGGATGACGTTGTGATGACAGACCGTACCCTCCGGGAAGCGCATCTTTTGCCCTTCCAAATCGCGCTTAAGAAGTCAAACCCCGGCGCAATCATGACTTCGTATAACAGGATCAATGGCATCCATGCAAGCGAGGATTCGTATCTCATCAACCAGATACTGAGAGAAGAGTGGAAATGGGATGGGTTGGTTTTGAGCGACTGGTGGGGTACTTATAGCACTAGCGGATCAATAAATGCAGGTATGGATCTGGAGATGCCAGGGCCACCGGTATGGCGAGGAGGGTTACTCATAAATGCTGTATCGTGTCGAAAAGTCACTATGGCGACTGTCGATGCCAGTGTGAGAAAGGTGTTGACTCTCATCAGCAAAGTCAGCGATCCCGGCCCCACGAGCATCAAGCAGTTGAACGACACGGCCGAAACTCGATCATTTGCTCGAAGAGTCGCTGGGGAATCGATCGTACTTTTGAAAAATGAAAAGAGCATCCTGCCTCTCGGTAAAGCTGACAAGAAAAGTTATGGGCTGATTGGGGGCCATTTCAAAGTTCCCGCTACGTGTGGAGGGGGAAGCTCTGAACTGGACCCGTACTATGTCAGTACACCTTTGGATGCTATCATTGAGATAGTGGGAAAGGAAAACGTTACTTACCTGCCCGGTTGCTATTGTACGTTTCCACCTGTGCCCTTCCGTATAACATGTTACTGATACTTTATCTTCAGCACACAAATTCACGCCATTGATCACAACCGGACTCACACAACCCGGCTCCCAAGAGCCTGGCCTCCTTCTAGAGTTTTTTGGCAAGAATCCTGAAGTGATTAAAGCCGCTGCCGAAAACCCCTGTCTGTTTACCACCCACACAGTATCGACGTCGATGCCCTTTAACGATAGCATACCGCTTTTCCTGCCATCTGTCTACTTCATCCGAGTGCGGACAACATATACCGCCGAAAAGGCAGCAAAGTATCGCTTTGGGCTCTCGATTTCCGGGCGAGCCAAGTTGTCGATTGACGGCAAACTGGCCATCGACCAGTGGACCAGTCTTCCAGAAAAGACCGATGATACCCCAGTGTTCAACTCATTTACGATGGAGAGTTTGGCAGATCTAGATACCAAAGCCGGGCAGAATTATGAGATCGAAGTCCTCTTAACAAACGATGCTATCGATACGACTATTGTTGGCGCTGCCCCTGCCGCTGGACTCCGTATCGGGATGTACGAGGTCATTGACGAGGATAGCAGCATCGCAGAAGCAGTTGAGCTGGCGAAAAGAGTGGATGTACCAATCGTACTGACCGGTCTGAGCTCCGACTACGAATACGAGAACAAAGATAGGAAAGACCTCGTTCTCCCAGGCCGGATTAACGAATTGATATCGCGAGTCTTGGAAGCAAACCCGAAAACAGTAAGTCTGCTTCCTTGCTTGTTACTTGCTTACAATGGAAGGAAAGATATTCTGACTGAATGCTTTTTGTCCAGATTGTCATCACCCAGTCCGGCCTGCCCATCGGAATGCCCTGGGTACACCAAGCAAGCACCCTCCTCCACGCCTGGTTTGGAGGCCAAGAAGTCGGCCACGGCATCGCAGACGTCCTATTCGGCACAGTGAACCCCTCCGCAAAACTGTCCGTGACATTCCCAAAACGTGCAGAAGACACACCGACCTTCCTCACCTTCGGCAAAGCCGACCGGAGCCTCGTGTACGGCGAAGGCGTCTTTATTGGATACCGGTACTACGAAAAGATAGACCTGGCGCCGCTGTTCTACTTTGGGTACGGCTTATCCTACACACAATTCAAGTACTCGAATCTGGTTGTGCCTGCGGAATTTGTGGCTGAGGAGGAGCATGTCATGACCATTGAGCTGGAGTTAACTAACACTGGCAAGATTGATGGTGCCGAGGTTGTGCAGGTCTACGTAGCAGATCTTCAGGCTTCAGTTCAGCGACCAAGAAAGGAGCTGAAAGGCTTCAAGAAGGTCGCTGTCGCCGCGGGGAAGAGCACGAAGGTTGAAGTCACGCTTGATAAGTACGCCATCTCGTTTTGGTCTGAGGAGCACTCGACTTGGTTGGCTGAGGCGGGCGAGTTTCTCGTTATTATCAGTACCAGTGCAGATCCCAAGGACGAGGTTTTGCAGAGCAAGTTTGTTCTTCGGAAGGATCTGTTATGGTCAGGCGTTTGATATACTGATTGGATTAACGTCTGGGCTCCTCATCATATCGAGTCGAATCTAGATTGTATGTACCTCAAAAGTCGGATAGACACAATGTAGAAGAAATATTTTGCAACACTCTCGCTCTTTGATAGACGGAACATCTTGAACAAGTACCTGAGTTTTCTGATTAGTTCGAGAATCTGCCGCACCCAATGATATACCATGATGCCGCTAAGTCAGAGAAAGATGTCTACCTGAAGCACCACGAAGATTCAATTGGAATGATAGTATATGGTCTGATTTAAAGTCGATATGTCTTAGAGGGAGGAGGAGGAGGAGGAGAGAGAGAAAGAGAAAAACAGAGATTACGCAATATTATTTAGCGGGCCCCAAACCACCGACGGTGAATTTTACGTGAGAAGCTTATTATATTATTGCTTTATTGATCAGCTACTTGACAGTTGCACGTTAAACTTCGATTATTCAGTATCAATTAGAACCCCATCACCAAGAATCAATCATTTTCATTGAGAGTCGGCTACAGTTTTAGCTATAAGGTCTGTCAACTCCTTCCTAGGCACGCAATTCTCAAAGCTGAAACTCGACGCCAATTCGTCCAGCTCGTCATCGCTTTTTCCGCGGAACAACTCGGCGTATTCTTGCAGAAAGCTCGAGGCGAGGAATGTGTACAGGACGTTACGCTTGACGTGATCGCGAGTACGCCAGTTGGAGGGATAGGTTTTCGTCGCAGTGGCCGAGACCTTGTCAATCCACTCCACCAGAGGAGTGAGGAGATCTTCGACCTCTTGAGATTGTTGGCGCAGGAAGCTGTCGATCTGCACCTGGACTTTCTTCGCGTTGAAAGGCGCGATGAGTTTGTTCCAGGGGGAGGAGTCTGATGTGGACACCGCGCCCAGCATGCCGATGTCCTTGTAGCACCATGTCGACCAGGGTACGCCATATCTCTCGTAGAGACTGAGTTGGGCCGCGAGGAGTTTGTACCGTCCCCGGTTTGTCTTCTCGAAATGAGGGTCCAAGTCGCTGCTGGCATATGTAGGGCCAAACTCGCCGACCCAGACAGGGACCTTGTGCCTATGTTGGTATTCACATTTGCGGAGAAACTGGGCCTCGAGTTTTTGGTCCGCCTCGGGCGACGAGTCGTATTGTGTTCCTAGCGGGAAACCCATCTTGCTATAGTCGTGTATGGAATATACGCAGTTGGGCATGACTTCGGCTAAAGCGTCAAAACCTTTCCACTCCATGGCGAAGGTGTTGCCGTCGAGCCAGAGGATATGATTGGGGTCAATGGCCCGGATGGCCTTTCCAACACGTTCGTAGAATGCTGGTAGTCGGACGTGTTGGGGATCGCATGGCTCGTTCAGCGGGTTGTAGCCTGCGATCCATGGGTTATCTTTATACCGCTCAGCCAGTTGTTCCCATAGCCACACAGCGCGATCTTGATGGTCCTTGAAGTCCCAGAAAGCTGCGTAGCTTGTGTTGTTATCCGAATGCCAGTCAGGATTCTGACAACCTGGCACAGTGTGCATATCCAAGATGGTATATATCCCCTGATCCGAGCAGAGTTTGATGACGCGGTCCAGATGCCGCACTCCCTTTTCTCTTAAAACTCGTGGATTCATATCGTCCTCAAAATGTCTGTGGTTGAAAGGCAGACGTAACGTGTTCATGCCAATGGATTTCAAGAAAGCAGCATCTTTCTCTGTGAAGAATTGGTGCAAGAATCGCTCGTGGAAGGCTTCGTATTTTTCTTTACCGAGGACTTCGGTCAGGGCTGTGTGGAAGCCAGACTCGGTTCCTGGATAGCCAGTCATGAAGTTTTCCATGCTGGAATATTCAGTCAGTCCCCAACTTCGTTCATTCATGGAAGGAGCATTTACTTGAGCCAACCGCCCAGCGCGGTGCCTCGCAAAGGAACCACCTTGCCATTCTCATCTACAATGCTAGTTCCCTTGACCTTAAGAAACCCTTGAGCCATGGTGGAAATTGAAGAGTTGAAAATTGTATGCTTCCACAAGCATGAATGCTGGTTCTAGCACGTTTATGTGGCAGCAGTGTTACCCAGGGAAGGGGCCAGGTTGGGCTAAGTGTGATCGACCGAGCTTCAACTGACAATCCAGGTGGTTTAGAATGATCTTTCGGGTATTTCGCTGGAGGATGGAGCGAGGGGCATTTGGCAAACATGCCAAAGTAAGTAACTGATGGGGATGAGTAGGAAGGGCCATGGCCCGGGGCAAAACCGATATGCTGTACGAAGACATACCCACGGAGTACAAATAAACTGTTTGCATACAGCCAAGTAAATAACTACCCTACTGTAGCTTCAGCTTCACAAAGCTAGGTAAGCGACTATCGGGTGTGGTTGGATGTAGCCGATTGAGCATGTGGAGAACACCAAAACCAGTTCACAACCCCCGAATATACACAACGCCTAGTAGTTAAAACTTCAATTCCTCTTCTAAACTTCTTCGAAAATAGCTGCTTAATAACTAGATACTTTTAGCTACAAAAATGATTAATAGGATGTGGTTTAACATACACATCTAACCGCACCTGATAGAGCGAGTTGCATCATCCCCGCTTTCTTAGCGCGGGTGGGAGGGTGCGGGCAGGCGGGGTGACTTGGCAAACATCCAGACCCGATACAGTAAGTGGGGTACGAGTACGAGACAGAGCCCTGTAATAGGCTTGGCCAAAGCCAGACACCCACCTTCGGCACGGGGGAGGCCCCCGACAGCCCCATTGTGTATACCACAAACCCCTGCAAGTATACAAATAAGTATTGAGATATACCGAAACAGCGAAGTTTAAGCCACAGCCTCTTGACACCCTAGACTCTCTTCGGGGTAGCTTCTCCGATGCTGGTGCTATCTGTGTCATTCTGTGGGGTAGAGTACACTAAGATGATATTGTGTCGTTCATCCGAGGGGGGCCCGCCCTTGCGGGGGATTGGGAGTGAACAAAAACATGGGCCGGGTCGAGCTTGGGCATGTGAGAAGTCCGTCGGAACGAAACGATCGAGGGTCGCTGCTCGCAAGGTGATAAGTCCCATCTCCCGCAGAATCCTGATTACACTGATCATATCGTGTGTTTTTTTCGTATCTGGGAAATAAATAATCAATCTTGGTAAATCATGATCGACCAACGAAAGCTGCGCTTCTGCCCAACCAAGCCCAGAGTCTTTGTGATTTCGGACATCGCCAATGAGCCAGACGACGCTCAATCCCTCGTCAGGTTCCTCCTCTACGGAAATGAATTCGATATCAAGGGTCTGGTTGCATGTACATCAGCTTGGATGCGCTCCGCCGTGCATCCGGAGCAGATGAAAGCCATCATCGACGCGTACGGACAGGTTGTCTCGAACCTCAACGCCCATGTCCATCCAGAAAACCAATACCCAGCCGCCCAAAGTCTCCTCCAGATCCTCAGAACTGGGCCGCCAGTCTATGGTAAACGCGCCCTAGATTCGGACATTCCACTCAGTGAGGGCGCCGCCCTCCTCATCGAGCAGCTCAGTGCCTCGGATCAGCCTCTTTGGGTTCTCTGCTGGGGTGGGGTCAATGTCCTTGCCCAAGCGCTTCAGCACATCCATAAGACCAAAGCTCCAGAGGTTTGCGCCGAGCTACGCTCCAGGCTTTACGTTTATTCTATCTCCGATCAAGACGATACAGGGCTATGGATTCGTATCAACTATCCGGATATATTCTACATCTGCTCGGTGCACGGCTGGAACAACTACGCCCTTGCCACATGGACCGGGATCTCTGGTGACATCAAGGGAGACGAATTTTGCGATAGTGGCGGACCTGATACGACTATGGTCAACGCCTCCTGGTTGAAAAAGAATATCCAGGTGGGACCGCTCGGCGCCGTATACCCAGACTCCAAATTCCTCATGGAAGGCGACACACCCACGTTTCTCTATTTGATTCAGAACGGGCTCGGACGCCCCCAAAATCCCGAGTGGGGAAGCTGGGGAGGTCGATATACCCCGATTGATGTCAGCCTCTCTGCGAGACACTACGCGGACTGTGCGGACAGGGTCGTAGGGTTGAATGGGAAAACATTTATCAGCAATCAGGCAACGATCTGGCGGTGGCGAGAAGCCTACCAGAATGACTTTGCAGCGCGCATGCAGTGGACGCTGAGTGCGGATGTGGCCTCTGCGAACCACGCGCCAGTCGTGATTGTCAACGGGAGCCTGGGGCCAGAGCCGCTGTTCATTTCGATCGAGGCGGGTGAGAGTTTCATACTGGATGGCTCAAGCAGCTATCAACCTAACGGGAATGGGATGAAGTTCTCGTGGTTTCAATACCGAGAGCCCTCGACTGCGTGGGGTACAGTCATCGATCCTCAACTTGCCAGGATTGTTATCAACCCCGTTGAAGATACGAAGGCGTTACCAGGAAGCAAAGTCCAGGTTGTCCTTCCCGGTCCAGAAAAGTGTAGCATCGATCTGATAAGTGGGAAGGCTCAGAGTAAAGGCCAGGTGCTGCATATTATCCTAGAGGTTAAGGACGACGGCATTCCGTGCTTGTATTCATACAAGAGGGTGGTGATTCAAGTCACCAACGAGAAGCTTCTGGGTGGTAGAGACAAGGTGTATGAGACAGTAATGGACACTTTGGAGGTGTAGGCTGGCCTACAGAGGAATTCTGATATGTACATTTAATGATTTGAATCATGAAAAGGCAGTAGATATTCCCATCCAGCGTCACTGGATTTGGAAATTAAAGCACATTTGTCATGGCCTGGCTTGACTTATGCAGGGCTATTGTTCATTTATGCATGGCATGTATTCGAAAACAGAAACGCCCGGATTTCTAAGACTTATCCCATTCCATCATAACTATTTCTGGAGAAGAATAGCAATCATCAACGGGTTCGAAGTAACTCGTGAGTTAATTGAACAGATACTTAGTAAGTGTTTAAGAGCACTGTAGTGGCACTTTGCTATACGTCGCAAAATAGAAGGGTTCCGTCCCGGTAACCCAAGCAGCTACTGGATTTGACTTATGGGCAAGGGCCAAAGGCAAGCAGGTGCATAGCTGCTCTTGGTCTTGTCTTGTCTTGTCTTGTCTTGTCTTGTCTTGTCTTGTCTTGTCTTGTCTTGTCTTGTCTTGTCTTATCTTGTCTTATCTTATCTTGTCTTATCTTGAGAAAAAAGTCCGAAAAGAAAATTCTTATGACAAGGCTCCGTCTTGATTCAACTCTATTCGAATTTTAAGAATTGGTGAAATATCCGAAAATGATGGGGAAGTAGTTCACGAGAGGTTGAGGATTCGGTACAAGATAGTTAACGGGGTCAAATGAGTGCAGAAGTCATGAATTGCCTCTTTCAATACAGAAGTGTCAGGCCTGTTTTAATACACACGAGGACATGTGCAGGCTAAATTTACTGCCAAACCAGGCTGGGAAGTGCTGTGAAAAAAATAAAGTGGAAACAGAACTGCTCATAATGATGTCTGCTCGCTGTAGGATTGAGATCAAGAATTTCTGCACGCAAAAGAGGTCTGTCCCTCTCTGTCATTACCGTTGCTAGGCGATATCTCGTTGGATTTACCAAGATCAGATAACGCACATGAAGGGATGAGTGCACTCCCCTCGGTCCCTCCTCTCCCGAACCTGCTGTGTCCAGGGGTATCATGGCTCTTGATTCCTGCCTGAACACAAAATCACCTTCCGATCCCACCCCATACGCTGTATGTTCATGCTACTCATACTTGTGCTTGGCAGGACATATTACTTCCCTTAATACCACAGTACAGTTCGGGCCGGGGGGAGACAGCCCTGGATGGGTCAGTGCCACCGTGGGTAAATCCAAAAGGCGGAGTACTGTGGAGTTGCATAAATAGCCTGGCATCTTCTAGCTGTGAAATTCACTGCCAAAAGGGAGCGACCTACCTGGGTTAACGAAGCTTGGGTTTATACAGATTTTGATGATGCTCATCAACAATCCCATCATTCCGGGATTCGCTCCCGATCCATCCATCATCCGCATTGGAAACACTTTCTTCCTAGTGAACTCGTCATTTCATTTGTTCCCTGGATTGCCAATCTATGCGTCTTCCGACCTCCTAAGCTGGAAGCATATTGGTTCGTAATCGCTTTGGTCGATATTTTCGACAGGATCCCTTGCTAAAGGTAGAGAATTAGGCAATGCAATCAGCAGGCAGTCTCAGCTCAGCCTCGCTGAATCAAGCGCGCTTATTCACGATAGAGGAGCGGCGAACCTCGTGGGTACAGGAGGCCTCTGGGCACCAACTATGCGACATCACGATGGTATAACCTACATAGTATGCACAAACGTCGCTCATCCCGAAATTGTGGGCAAGCCAACGTGGCCCAGATTCGACAATTTCATCCTGTGCACCACAGATATATGGGCAGGAAACTGGAGCGACCCCGTCCCTTTTGACTTCAACGGCATGGATCCAGACATTTTCTTTGACGATGATGGCCGTGTCTATATCATGGGATCCTCCTGGAACACAAAGGATGGGGCTATCAACGGCTTCGAAGTTGACATTAATACCGGCGCTAAACTCTCCGAAGAGAAAGTCATCTGGGCCGGCGCCATCAAGAACACACCTGAGGGTCCTCATGTCTACAAGAAAGACGATTGGTATTTTCTTTTGATTGCTGAGGGGGGTACACACGACAACCATCAAATGTCCATCGCCCGATCCCGAAGTCCTCTGGGACCATATGAGTCGTATGAAGGAAATCCAGTTCTCAAGCCCACGACAAACATCGAGACGGAGATTATGTACACAGGTCATGGTGACCTCTTCCAGGATAACGAGGGCGAATGGTGGTTAACCTGCCTTGGAGTTCGCAAGGTCAGGGATGGCCAGTCAATCATGGGCCGCGAGACTTTTCTAACGCCGGCGAAATGGACAAGCGGCGATCCTGAGAATTTGTGGCCCGTGATACAGCAGCCTATCAGACCTTTACTGGATCTTCCACGGCATACATCCTCGGTGGCAGAGATCTCCACTGACAAGGGGCAACTTACGGCCCAGGCTGGAGTCGACTGGGTCTGGATTCGCGATCCAGATATGTCCTTGTACAAGGTCGACGATACAGGGAAGTCAGTCAGTCTTCGGCCATCCTCAACAGAAGTGAAGGTCAAAGGAGCTCCGGCTAGTATTACATTCATTGGCAAGCGGCAGCGGCAACTTACAGGCCAGGCTCGCGTAGTGCTACGCCAAGCCGAACTTGTAGGTAAAAACACTCTGTCCGGGTTGATGTATTACAAGGACGAGCATCGCCACGCCAGCATCACCTTCGACTCGATGGCCTCGACAATTGTGTTCGAACTTGTGAACAAAGTGAAGCGCGAGCCAATCCACAGACGAGAAATAGTTTGCCATCTGAAATCAGCGGGCGAGGCTGACTCGAATGATCTTGAGTTCCTTTTGGTTCACACGGAGCTCTCCATGGAATTTCGCTATCGATCTTGCTTACCTATCAACGGTTTCGGAAAAGTATCGGAGGTTCCATGGTCAACTGCTGGAAGTTTTGACACAGGGGACATGTCGGACCTCGACTTCACCGGACCATGTATTGGCCTGTTCGCCGCTCATGCGATAGTGCCAGGAGAGACTGTGTCGACTGAGGCTGTGTGGTGTGAATTCCATAGCGTGAGCTTATTGTGATGGTTGGCCCGCCCGCCTTAGCACAGAAGAATTTTAGATTAGGCAGGTATGAAGTAAATTATTTTCTAAGAATTTTACAACTTTAGAACCAGGACATCATTACACCCAAAGTCCGAGTCCGACTTCAATTGGATGTGATCCTCATTCATGGGAAAAGCAGTATACTGAGATACAGTACAGAAGTATTCTACTAAGGTTACACCCCCCAATCACAACACAACTTTCCACGACAAAAAGGCTGCCACAGAAAAAACTCTTGCGACCAACCTGCTTAAGAAAAACCCTTCGCTATCGTCCATTAAGGATTCTTACCCGTCAAATGATTACTTGATGGGGTGGATATCAGAGATTATATACACACACACTTTCACAGCTTTCGGATAAAGGAAGAACTACGGTAGACAATCCTCATCATAACGACTGAGAGGACTTGAGGATGACCAAGCCACAAGGTTCGTACGTACTGGCTCTATAAAACCATTCAGTCTCTGTTTCATTCCTTGAGGCATCCAAACTTGCTGCAAACCACGAATGCAAACAAATCAAACTTCCTCCACCAGATCGACGCTGATATTTCCCTTGCCGCTATTCTGAACTCTGCCAATAGCGTTGCCTCTGATGTTGATGTCGTCGAAAATCTTTCCCACCCCCTTGAGTGGAGACCCACGTCGGTCTCAAGGGAAAGGGACGAGAAAGTGGATCATTGTAAACCAAGTTACTAGTAAGACGCAGAACACAAATATACTACTTCCAGTTAATCGCATCCAATGCAATTCGATTGAGGAATCCATGGAAGTGCTAGCACCATAGATGAAGATCTGCATGATCATGTAGCACTTGGCACGTAGGGTGAAGGTCAATACCTCGAACTACGGCGGAATCAATGTACAGATCAGCGAGCTCTCAGAGTATATGACGAGACTTACAGCATAGGTTGGGAAGACTTGAGCAAACCTATATTATACTAGATGAAGAAGCAAAAGATGGAGAATATAATGGCAATGCTGAGGTCTTTCTCGTAGCCACTCTTTTGGTTCACGGCGGACAGCGTTGCCTGGATGAGGAAGGGTACGAACATGCCAATAACAACGGTGAGGCAAGTAATACCTTTCTCCTTGAAATATGATTGACAAGCACGCCGCTGAAAGCTAATGTGAAGCAGCCTCATCTGGATACTACCCCTGGCGACGATTTGATCGAAGGGATCAGTGATTCCAATACCTTGAGACGAGGATGAGGCATGCAATCAACTCGTTACCAGGCTCCTGGGAAATGATACCCATGCAGACGGCAGTCGCTAGACGATGTCTGTTCTCAGCTGTAGAGATGACGGTTCCAAAACCACGCAGGTCACTTGCCACCTTCGAAGAACACCAGCTGACGATCTTCTACAAGGCATATGATATATGGCTTTAAGGATGTCACAAGGTATCAGCTAATTCATGTTTTAGACAACTTGTTAACTTGTAATATAGGCTTTTCTTTTGGGGAGTTGAGAATTATCTCCGTGTTGGTGTTGACCAATATATGTAGCCGAAGAGCTACGCGGGGTTTTGTCCCGAACCTCGGTTGTGCATTCAGGGGATCATCTCATGGAATTCGGCAGTAGAACATAAGATAAGCAGAACTTATCGTTAGTGCGTTTAGCGGGGCGGTAATCCTCATGGCCAAGACACCCGTGATCTTCAAATCGTGACAGCAACCTATCAAGTGCGCCCTTGGAACTCTACTGATGGAACACAACAACTTGACAAATTACAAAGGCACCTGATCAATGAGGAACTCTGAGAAACGAACCAGAGGAGACCCATGCTCAGCAGCAGCGAATACTCCTATGATGGGCCCAATGAAGTCTGAGCCAGTTATGTCGATAGCATTGACCGTACCAATCTTCTCCCAGGAGGTCCCGTGGCCGCTGCCAAGAAAATCGAGAGACGACTCATTATATTCGATGCAGAATCGGATGGGCCCATCCAACTTCAATTTACGAGCGTGGTGACTGCGCAAGTCCTTCGCTGTATTGACGAATTCAAAGACAGCGGCTGACTCCTTGGTACTCCAAAAAATTCTAGCAAATCTAAGCTCGTCTTTGTAACTGCGAGGCTCACGCTTGGGCTCACCGCCCAAGCGAGGTACAGCGAAAAATCGATTTCAGCGAAACATCGATAAAAGCGGGGCTACCTACCAAATTTCCATGACAATTAGAAATAATTATTTTAAATTTGCCTTACAACAAATATTTAATTAATAACTATTACAAGAGGTTCTAAAGCTTCAAAATATCCAACTAGCTCTTGAACTACTCGTTTGTATTGCTTCAAAATCAGTTGATTCTCGTCCTGCCACCTATTCCTCCATCGAGCAGCTGCTCGAGCAGTAATCCCCCAACGTTCGAATACAAGCTTATCAACTTTCTTATTATATTCTTGAACTTTGACGTTATGAATCTATTGTAAATAAGCCTTTCGGCCACATATACAAAGCTTCGTATCGCCCTTCTTAATTATCCCGTGATCTGTTTTGATTCGACGATTTCCCCCCTCTTACTTGTGCTTCTTTCGACGTGCTTCTTCCGTTTTTCTTCGAGACAACTCTTCGCTCGATAGAACTCCCGAATAAACCATAATATTCTGTGCCTTATCTCGCTTTTCAATGACTCGAGTCACCGAAGGAGTCAAGGGAATCGAGTCGTCGATAGCACTAGCTAGCCGTTTATTAATATATTCCGAATACTCTTGAACTTTTGCAATTGACGTCTCAGGAGTAGTCACTTTTAACCAATCGACTTCGACAGGTTCGGGAGTCTTTTCTAGTAGAGCAAGCATTTTCTCAACAAGATCGTAGTATCGTTCGACGGGAGGCTCGAACTTCTGCATATTGTCGATTACTCGTTCGGGATCGAGAGGCCATAACCCCGCCTTACGCCACGCATGTTGAATTGTCTCTCTCTTTGCCGTTCGAATAGTTACTTCGTTATAAGCATTAAGGAAATCAAGCTTCGAGTAAGCCTCGGGGCCACTGTATCGAACCTGGTCCGCAAGTACGTTTTAATAATGCTACTTCATAGGCCCGAAGAACCCCACATCTATAGGTTGTAACAAGTGAGTCGAATAAGGAATAAGTTTAAACGGCACGATCTTATGATCTTAACAAAAGTCAATAAACTCGAGAGTAAGATGTGAGCCGTGACCATCGAAGATTAGAAGTCGCCATTCGCCGCTGTGTATAACTATTCCCGATCGAGTCTTTTTTCCAGGACAAGTAACTTCCTCAAATGCCTCGAGCCAGTCACACGCAATTTGGTCGTTAATGAATCCCGAGCCAGTCTCTTTATTCGTTATAAACAATACCTCGTCGTTAATATCGTTATCCAAGTACTTCTCGAGAAGCTCAAAACCCGGCATAATAATTGTACTCGGGGCATAATCCCCCGCGGCATTACATGCTTCGATCGAAGTCAGGGACTCCCGAGTATTCGGATCTTCCATGTATACAGCTGAAATATCTGTAAACGTAAAGACTAATCGTCTATTTAAGACTCCAATTCGCCATCCCGTCTCATCGAAGTTCCAGCAATTTCGAGGCGTGATTCGGTACTTAGTAACAGCCTCGTCGAAGCTAATAAAGTGGCCCCGAATATCATCTTCTTCGTGTGCTAGTTTTCGTTCGAGAGCTAGAGGCTTAGATTTCCGTCCTTTAAAAAGATACTAATGCGATTTAAGCCATCGAGAAGTCCATGGCTTTGAGACTGGTTCTTCTCCTGCAGTTCGAAGTATAGAGTTCGCAGCTTTCATGATTTCGTTCCTCCCCGGATTCTCTCCTAATTAAATCAACCTCTCGATATGCCGCACAAGTGTAACTTCCTGCGCCTCATTCAATCTCTTATTCTGACCTCCTCTCGAAGAATTCGGCTGTCTCCCTTGCATTCGAGCTCTCATAACATCGTAATTGACACACCACTTTTGTGCAGCTGCAATTGCACTCGGGGCAGTCTTATTTCGAACCTCCTCGATCGCTTTAGCTATACGCACTTCGTCTATAGCGCTCGGGGTACCCATTTTCGTGATCTACGGCTCTCGAGGCTCGAGGCTCCTTTGTTTACTTTCAGGTGCATGCAAAGGTTCGGTGGTGATTGAATAATTATTTCTAATTGTCATGGAAATTTAGTAGGTAGCCCCGCTTTTATCGATGTTTCGCTGAAATCGATTTTTCGCTGTACCTCGCTTGGGCGGTGAGCCCAAGGGAGTAAGCCTCGCAATTAGTATGCAAGACCCGATTCAAGATCCACAGGCGATCGCAGACTCTGATCGCTCAGCAACACTGTAGCCTTTCCAACCATTGACCGTTGACGAGCCCCTACGAATGCGATGGGTTGAGTGTATTCAGCAAATGAAGCTGGGAGAGGATCGATAACAATGGTCTGACCAGCGTCGGAAAATTGGAATCGTGAAAGATCAGAATCTCGGATATACACTCGGCCTGCTTCTGCGTCGCAAACCAGGGGGGTCCCAACAGACGAGTTACACAAAGTAGGCTTCGGCAGAACGCCAGGATTAAGCACGATCGGGTCCACTAATGGCCAGCCTCCTTCATGCCAAACGACCGGTGCAATGAAAGTCTCGCGACCCATGGGATAACAACCTTGCTTTTTCCTTACTCCCAAACAGACGAGATGCCATTGCCCGTCAAGATCCTGGAACAAGTCCCCATGGCCTGTGTGCTGGATGTAACCCGTGGGGTCGCAGACATCCAGCAGCGGGTTCTTCTCGTACGATTCATAGGGCCCCCAGATAGATCTTGATCGTGAGATGGTTATTCTGTGACCTTCAGTAGTTCCACCCTCAGCTGCTAAGAGGTAGTACCACCCTCCGCGTTTATAGAGATGAGGACCTTCAGGGACAACTTTGCTGTAGCCTTCCCATATTTCCTTCTGGTCTGTAAGCTTCGTCCCAGACTGGAGATCAATCTCAAAGCAGTCAATAGCAATCTTTGTAATCCATGGGAGGCCGCGAACATAAGAGGATCCAGCAATGTATGTACGCCCATCGTCATCAAAGAAGATATCGGGATCGATGCCATGGAAGTCAAAATACACGGGGTCGCTCCAATTACCACCAAATACGTTGGTCGTCGAAATAACGAAGTTCTCAAATTTGGGATGGCTTTCTCCTTCTTCGTGAATGGCGTTAGTACAAGTAATGTAAGTAACGCCTGAACGATGTCGAATGGTTGGAGCGTAGAGGCCGCCGGTGGCAAGTAATGGGTCTTGTTCATTCGCTTCCCGGATAATCCGCGTTCTTGATTTTAAGAGACTCAATTGGCTCTTTTTGTTGATTGCATTTCCTATATGTATTATCAACCTAAGTTCTGACTCTTCTAGTGTGCGGCCGAAGCTTACCAAAATGTTTCCAGGAAATGGCATCGTCAGAGACATACAGCGGAAGGCCAGGGAAGAGGTGGAAAGAAGAGGTGACTAGGAAGAACTTCCCGTTGATGAAGGTAATGGAGGGGTCTGGAGCAAAGCCAGGTATGATGGGGTTAATGTCTCGGCCTGTCATGGTCTGTCTTACGATGGTAAGAATGGGTTTGTCGTTATTCAGATCTTGCAAATGACGGGTCACCTCGTCTCTCAGCAGCAGATAATAGTAATAGAAATCCCAGTGGTTAGTGCCGGGTGCTTATTCTCCCGAGCTACCGAGCTATACGCGATGCAGAGGCTGGGCAGAAGCTGCCAGTGGAATTGAAGTGAAGTGAGTTGAAGTGAGGGGAGGCAATCGTGACCACTTTCCTGCTACCGCCCCGACGGCTCGGAGCACCCCGTTGTCATGCTGATGGATGCATAGATGCCTGCCCCGACCCGGACTTCTACATCTCTGGTCAGCCAACCAACGGCTGCGACGTTGTTCTGCACATTTTATTTGTATTTTCATCTAAATCAAGTGTCGATAGAAGAATAAGAATTAGAATAAAATGTGCAGGACAACGTTTTGTAGCTTCATACACACTCCTTCCCACTCGTGCAGCCTCTCCTGGTTCATGGCAATACAGATTTGTTGCTAGAGTTCATGATCACTAAGATAAGTCTTAATTTTGATAGTGTAAGGTCAGGGAAAATCGAATGTGAATGTCAACTATTCAAATCTTAGCAAGGGACAACTCATCTAGCCCAAGACCCGCAAAAACAAACATGCACAAGCCAATTGAGATTCTAGTGACAGAGAGAAGTATATTTCTTCGCTATTGCTATATTCGTCTGGCCATCACTCTGAAGCCAGTCCTCTCTCTCGCTTCCTACAGAATAAGTTTCGCTGACTCTTTGGTTCTCCCTCTATTATTTGAAATCTTGCCTCCCGAACGAGGATGAAGAGGATCCTGATCAGTTCCGCAAAGTTGCCTCTCTAATTCTATGTAACCACGACACGAACTCGATCTATGTTCAGGATCGCCGCAAATGCACTCTGGGGGTCTCTCTTCGAGGTGATTCGGAGCCCTGCAAAATAAGTACCGGGCTTCTGGTACGAGAACTTCCCAGTGATCACGGCTTTGTCTTTTGGAGATCCAAGACCAGCATCGACAAAATCCCCAGTGCCATTAAAGTCCCACTCTGCTTTCACAAGCTTTCCAGCTCCGGGGGGGACTTCCATCTTTGCTTCGAAGTTGACTGTCTGCCCCGCTCGGACGGTAATCCGATCTTTGCCACCAACACGTAATTGAGCGACGGGTTGCACGCCGAGTCGATCCTTGGCACTGGCAGGAACTATGATCTGGCTGTCCTTTACTGAGTAATTCGTGGACAGTGGAGGTGCCTTGCCATTCTCAACCCAATCAACGAGATCCCTTAGAGCTTGATGATAGACCCCCGTGTATTGAACGAGATAGTTGGTCTGGTCTCGTGGAAGCGTTTCGAAATAGTGGTTGGAGTGGTCATTGTACCAGATTCGATAATTGTCATTGAATCGAGAGCCAAGTGAAGCTTTGACTTGAGACTTGTACCAGTCTGCGTGCCAGGGATAAGCATCGACATCGAAGAGATTGTCCACCTGGATGACTTTCGTGTTGATTGCCCCAGTGTTCGTGCCCCCGCCAGAAGTGCTCTGGGCTACGATGGGACCAATTTCAGCCGGACGTTGCGGGTAGATAGGTTGGCCATTTGAGTTGCGAAACTGGTCAAAGCCATAAAATCCTGCACGGCTTGGAACCTGATAGCGATAGTATGCATGCAAGGCAATGAACCAGCGATTGTCTATGCGTAACTTGAGGCCGGTGGCGATAGCGCTCAGCGTTGCGTTGGAGTTCCCAGCCGCAAGAGTGAATATCCCGGATGAGTTATCGAGGGTGCCGGTGAGCGGACCGATCAACTGATCGTCGCTACTGTAGAGGTTGTAATCCAGACCAGCATTGGGCAGGTTGGCTGGCACAGAATCTAAGGTGAGGTTGAGAGGGAGGTTTTGCGGATCTCGCTCTACCTTCTGAATGATGGCGGAGCCCTCGAATTTCGCCGCGCGAAGCAGATCACCGAGTTCTGACACCTCAGTTCCAAGATAGCCCTGCTTTGTCCAAAAGTCGTTCTGGTAGGTGGGGTCAAGACCTTTCACAACACTAGCTAATTGTGCGAGAGTGTTTGTATTGGCGACCGCTTCAAAGTCTTGCCATGCTTGGAGAGCGATCCCAAACTTGGTAGCCTCGAGAAGTGCGGACCGTTGTACTCGATTCAACTTTGCGTACGGATCCCCGCCTCCACCAGGCTGGAGGGCATCTTCAATAGCGGAAGTTTGATTGCGAAGTACCAAACTCGCAAGAGCGCGAGCGGCGAGGTTATTGGGCACAGAGACCGGAACCGCCTGCACGATTGGAACCGCACCATCCCAGACACCTTTGGAATTCTCAATGGCCCCCACAGTTACGAATGAGCCTCCGCTCCCGCCATAGACGTAGCCGTATATATGGCGGGATGGTGGGAGGTTATAGTACTTCGCGGCGACCGTCCTGGAGAGCTTCGCTCCCGCGGCATCTCCTCGGTAGCCCAAGGTCCCTGTGACTTGTACGACATAAGCCTTGCTGCTAAAGCAAAATGCGACAGTATCGGGAACGTCAGAATTGGCATCGTCGTTCTGGAGAGGGTAGACCCATTGAAAGAATCGATTACCGAACTGCTCCTTGGGAGGAAGGTAAATGTTGAATTGGAGCGCTGTGCCATTGAAATATCCCGACACCAGACGATGTGCGGACGGAGCAGTCTGGTCGGTCTCGCTTTCTATCACTGGAGACGAATAGAGGGGATCGATACAATCAGCTGTAATCTGTAGCGGACCACCAGGCGTGGCTGCAACGCACTCGGCTGGCTGTCGAGGAGCAATGAGGGCAGCCGAGAGGCTGACTCCTGGTAGGAGGGAATAGAGGAGGGAATAGAGGAACTTCATGACTGAAGATGAGTGAGATGACAGCGATAGTCGATCAACATCAACATCGTAGGTATGAAAGCGGAATTTCTCGGCATTATTTATACTTTTTATCTTCATATACAACCTCCACAACATGGTGCTGTACGTACTGTACTAAGGGTGCACTAACTAACTGCACTTGGGTGAAGATGATGGAGGATGCGATATGATGGATGTGACCTGCGGATCGCGCCAAGGATCGCGGGGTTGATGCCATCCATCTTGGGACGGGACAGAGTGGGGAGTTGGGAAGTTGGGGAGCGGGCAGGCGGGGTGCGGGGCGGGGAGCAGGCGGATGTCAGCAGCTGAACTGAACTGTATGAATGACCATGAATCCTTCATCCCATTTTGGCAGCTGATTGATTGATTGATTTATTGAAATCAAAAGCCCAACCAACCAGAGCGGAGAGCAGTGCAACCACCCTCGGTTCGGTAGCGAAGGTAAACACTGACTGTCCAGTGCATGCATGAGTCCGCCAAACAGGTTACGAAATTGGTCAAATACCGAGACCATGGTACTTGTACAAAAGAGTCAATCTCTCGTGCTTATGCTTATGCTTATGCTTTTACAGGGGCCTCCCGTCGCTAGTTAGCTTAGCCTTCTACGTCGCCAGTCAGTCAGTACCCTTAGATGGAAGTCTACCTAGGTAGTGCTCGGGGTAGCCTTATATAGGTTTTCTTTACCAGACAGCAACTGAAGTTTAACAGTTTCCCTACGACATTGAACAGTTCAAGTAATCAATCCTATGTAAAATACATGCTTTGCCTGAGCCCGAAGAGAGCGAGTAAAGAGAGGTTCCCACCGTAAAGGGAGTAAGTGAGGGAGGGAGTCTGAAGAAAGAAGAAAATCAGGCACCAAGGGCTAATCAATACAGGTAAGCCTGATAAAAAAATATAAAAAATAAAAGAAAAAAACAAGTCCTCGCAAGATAGCCAGTCGGGGACTTGCCCCGTCCCGTAAGCGATCACAAACAAACCACCTCCTCAAAAGTGTTCCTGCATCGGCTCTGCCCCGAGCCGCTCCCGATACGAATCGTCCAATATGGATGTATTATACGAGTACGAAGTCCTCCCCTCCCCCGTCCCTGGCGCGGCTCTCCGGCTAAATGCAAATGCAAATGCAGATGCAGATGCAGATGTGCTAGTGACTATAGGCAAACAGTACTGTACCTAGGTAGTCAACATTCTCAGACTAACATGACTCAACCAACCCCCTTCCAAGAAAAAGCGCCGTCCGGTACACTCTAACGCGCCGCTTGGAACGTACATCTACGTGTCTTATTGGCCTGTACCCCGCCATGTCCTAGGAGACCCCACGGGGAACCAACAATGGATTATGGGGTGAAGGTGAAGGTGAAGGTGAAGGTGAAAAATGAAATGTTCCACACGGCTCGGGGCACATTTCGGAACGACAGCCATACGAGTATGCGAAATAATCGAGGCCAGCCCAGGCCGGCCCATGTTCCAATGTTCCAGCCGGCAAGGCCATGGAGTCGGGTACTACTGTACCGGTACTGCGGTAGTATTTTCTCCTTCTGGTTCTTGTCCTGTTGTTGTTCTTGTTCTTGTTCTCGTCTGATGAGGCCTGATTCGATTCCCCGCCCCCCGCTCTCTCGTTAGTTACGCCACACTCACACCCGCACTCACACCCACACTCACACCCACACTCACGGGCATGGGTCAGGCCCCGCCCTGGGGAAATGCTACCTCTCTGTCAACCACCTCAAACGATTGAATGATAGCCCCATGGGAATCTTGGCTTTCAATCAGATTGTAGATATAAGACGAGGTGATCTCTCCTCCACACCCTTTCCTCCCGAGACCTTCTCTCCCCAGACCCAGACCAACACCATTTGCTCCAGGGTATCCATTGCATTGCACTCCCATCCTCCTTCTTCGTCCTTGCTCCCTTCTCCTCCTCCCTCCTTCCATCTTTCTTCTCTTCGCCTTCAAACCCGCGTCGACAAACAAACAAACAAACAAACACAAACGACTCACCTAAGAGCCCGCCATGGCGTCTCAGCAGATTGACGAGAAGCATCCTGATACCGTCGACCATGCGGTAGACAATCAAGGAGCTTTGGGAGATCCAAAGGACCTGACTGCCAATGCAGTGGCTCAAGGTCAAGCCCTTAGTGGTTACGAGAATTTGACTGTTTGGGAGACTATCTGGAAATTCAAGATGTGTTCCCTCCTATGCTTCCTAGCCGCTGTCAGTGCTGCCACAGAAGGATATCAAATCAGGTTCGTATAAACATGTTTCAGGTCCTTAGGTATTAGTATTAATAATCTTTTGCTGACTCTTTTTCGTAGCTTGATGGGAAATATTGTTGCTAATCCTGGCTTTGCCCGTCAATTCGGTACTAAAATCGGTGCCAATGGCGAGAAGGTTTTAGCATCCTCTGTGCTAAGCACTTGGACATCCGTGGGATCTGCCTTTCAGATGCTTGGTCAGTTATCTATCGCCTTCGTATCGAATCGATTTGGTCGAAAGATTGCAATGCTCTTCTTCTGGACAACACTCCTTATGAGCGTCATCGTCGAGGCTCGATCTCGGAATTGGAAGATTTTCCTCATCTCCAAAGTCCTAGGCGGTTATGGGGTTGGTTGTCTGCAGGCCACCGTACCCCTCTACATCAGCGAGATAGCTCCAACAGGAGCGAGAGGTGCCTTAATTATGGTCTATATGTTCTGGTGGGTCTCCGGCCAGTTTTTCGCTCCTGTCGCTCTCCAGGTCATGTCGAAGACCGACCCGGACAACTGGTTAACCCCTATTTACACTCAATTCGGCCAAGTTGGTCTCATGCTTATTATCTACATCATTCTTCCGGAATCGCCAGCCTGGTACGTAGGGCGTGGCCAAATCGACCAGGCGAAAAAAAGTCTTCGGTTCATGTACAAAGGCGTGAAGGACTTCGACTTCGAGCACCATATTCATCTTTTGGTTATCAACATCGAGCACGAACGTGCCGCCGCAAGCGCAGAGAAGGGTGTCAAGTGGTACGCCATCTTCCAAGGGCGTGACAGGCTCCGGACTCTCATTGCCACCTGGCCTTTGCTAACTCAACAATTCATTGGCCTGGGTGTATTTTTCACCTACGGGACATATTTCTTTCAGCAAGCCGGAATCGAGGACCCATTTAGGGTTACCTGTATCACTACTGGCATCAACATTGCCGCTACTATGGTCATCATCTATCTTGCTGACGTCACCGGTCGCCGGCTTATAGCATGTTACGGAACCACCCTTTGTATGTTATGTAACATAGGTGTTGGCATTCTCGGCGTTGTGCCAAAGGGTAAGGTATCGGATAATCTACTTGTCGTGTTCGCCGTCTTCTGGAGTAAGCTATAAATCCATCCCACTTTGACTTGGGCTCTGCTAATCATCGCGCTCCAGACGTCGGCTTGATTGGTAATGGTGCCTCTGCATACGCCTATCTTAGCGAGACGTCTTCCCAAAGACTTCGAACCTACACCGCCGGCTTCGCAAATGGAATGGTTGTCCCGAGTGGTATCGTACTGGGTGTTTTGCAGCCTTATATGATCAACGCCAATCAATGGAACTGGGGCTTGAAGACCACCTGGTTTTTTACTGGTATTGGAATGCCCTTTACTATAGCTATGTGGTTCTTGCTACCTGAGACCAAGGGGTATGTTAACAATATCTTATGAGCTATAGCTGATCGAGAATTGAGCTAATTTGAACCACAGCCGCACTACTGCCGAGCTTGATGAGCTTTTCGAGCGTAAGATCAAGCCCTGGAGATTCCACAAGACTACAACTTTGACCGAGAGTCTCATCGAATTGAAAAACGACCACCCTTCAGTCGTGATGGTTGAGGATGTGACAAGCCAGGGAAAGTCAGTCTAGTGGCTCAGAAGCGTTCACTATCATAAGCCTCTGAAGGGTTATGCTTGGTGTATCTGCTGGACAATACAAGCGGCGGGAATGGGTACTGTAACGGGTTGCAACTGTAGTTATGCTCGGCGCTATGCGCCTTCGCTTCAAACAAATACATATGCTCTTTCTAAATCCTCACACTCCCAGCCTACGTCACTATACTTAGAACCCTTCACCGGATGTCAAACGCCGAAGTAGAGTAGGTGATGCTTGAGGATATATACAGACGCTTCTAGGATGTCAATGCGATCCCAGATCTGACGCGTCGTCCTAGACAAGCGGAGCGCATGATGGAAGATTTTATTTACTGTACCCGAACGGGTCAGCTGGAACAGGATGTTGCGTCTCACTCCAGAGTAGGATTGTATGTCATTTTGGCAGAATATCAGACTGAATTTGAATATGGGTAGCCGAGCTCGAAAGACAATATGACAAGCAGCGTACTGAGATGTACCATCAGATTCAGTCGTGCGCCTAGTTCTACTGTGACAGTCTCACCGCCTTGCAAGCTCGTGCACATCTCAAGCTTCTGCTTCTTCGCAGTTCTCTCTCTACACCCTTTCAAACTGCACAAGTTAGTGACGATCAGAGCTTTTCCCCAAAATATCTGCCCTACATCAACAAGCGGTTTGACCTGGCGGCTTCATCATTAGCCAATAGCCACGCCTCGCAAACGTTTTATTGAAACTGTGCCACCATCGAGATGAACAACGCCGTTGGAGCACCACTGAGAGTTCCAGGATTTGGCGGCCTTCCGATTTATCATCAAATTGACCCCCTTGAGTCTTTCAATGACGGTACTGCAGGGTGGCGGCAGTGTCCTCGGTTGACGGCTCGGGAACTGGCCATGTTAGCACTCATAGACTTAATTACCGACAGGGAGAATTGGCATATTGACATTTTCGATGAGGAGACAGTTATAAAGTGGCGATTAGATGCGAGTGTCTCTAGCCTTTATATCACTCTAGACGAGCAGAGAATCAAGGATTGGGGTAAGAAGAAAGTCCCCGCGATACCTCGAATTAGCGAGACGGCTTAGAGATAGTGTCTTAGGGAGTTGAGAGATAAGGCGGCTTCTTTCTATTAAAAGGGCTTTATACGAGTGTTAGATGCTAGCTCGTGTGTCTGCAAGTCAGATGGCTTTGTTTCCACAGATATATTAGAAAACTTCAGCTCTGCAGTGGCCCCGCTGCGACAAGAATCCAGACGTCAAATCCCCCAAGCAGAGGAGATTACTAATCTTGTGGACCCCTCAATGTACCCCCTTTACTACGGCCGGACGAATGTTCTCAATGGGGAAAGACAGGTCGGACTTGACGGCTGTGTTGAGAGCTGCTTTTCTCGTAACGCGACAATGGTATCGACACACCTATGGCCACTATTGCCAGAAGAGCTAGTAAAAGTCATTCAGGAAGAACACCGTTCACTTACTTTACCGAACGATACTGACTTTTATAAATATTATTCTTTAACATTTCAATGGCTTCCTTGCGAAATCAAATACATAAGGAATAAGGAAGCTCCTATACGTATCACGTCTTATATCAACAATTCACACCCTACCCATAATAAGCTGCTTTATAAGGTCATGGAGAGGATAATAGCTTCGTCAATTCCGCTATGGAGCAAGTGTTTATTCAAGGGAAATTCTCGTTATATAAATGGAGGAGTGGCTCCGATTCGTATCAGGACTTACGGCTATAATAGCGCCGTAGAGCTTCCTCTTTGGCTCGACGCTGTTACTGAGGACATGCGAGAACTATAGAAAGATAGAAGTTCCCAAGAGGGATCTTAGAATAAAGACATCAAGGGTTATATACGGAAGATATACGATTTCCTAGTATACCCTGTATATACAATTACACTTTTACTAAATCTATTAAAGAATAAGATCGCAAGCATAAACTTCCAGACCCTTGAAGGCTGGGATAGATCAGGAATTAATTATAAAACATTTATGAGTTTACTTCCTCTAGTAAAAGAAAAGAGAAACAATATGATTGTAGCATTACACCCGGAGCCCGGGACAGCATTCTCTTACGAAGCTTGGAAAGAAGGCAGAAATGGCAAAGTCATCGTGGGGGCACTAGACTTTGTGGACGGCGACAAGGTGCCGATGCAAGCCCCCGATCCTGACGAGGGCCTCTATGATCTCCAAGAAACCTTCTAGTAAAAAGGGCTACAGATTATTATTCGCCTTCAGGGGGTGAATCTCACGCCCGCTAATCCCGCTTTCACTGGTAGTTTATCGTTTGAAGCCCAACGGAACGAGCACATAGTTTCTACCGCCGCGTATATTTACTCTTCCTCTAATGTCACCACCCCGCAGCTCTCCTTTTGCTAACCCACCTGGATGTATCCTTTGGACTACCATTTTGGCGCAGATGGAAACATGCTGGACGATGACGACGCGTGGGATACGCAGCGCCGCATCTTTGGCTTCGCCCAATCTGCAGAAGCCAGAATGTATTACAACGTTACAAACGATTGGTCATATCACACCCCTCTACTGCAGACTCTCGGTACCGTCGATCTTCCAATCAATCGTCTGCTGACCTGGCCTAATACCCTTCAACATCGTCTCGATGGCCTCACTCTCTACGATACAACGCATCCTAGTAGATTTGGTATACTCCTACTTTATCTTGTCGATCCCAACTACCGCATCTGCTCGACGGCCAATGTGCCTCCACAGCAGTATGACTGGTGGGCGGAAGTGGCACTCGACTAGGCCGTCTTTGGGACAGGTGCTATTCCACAAGCACAAAACGTGCCGCAAGAAGTTCGTCAGATCGTGGATAGGTATGCGGCAGGGTGTCCGATGGACAAGGAAGAAGCAGAGGAGATCAAAATTCAGGTAGAGGAAGATCGGGCGCGAGCTCTTCGTGTGGCAAGGGATGCTATGCCATCTGGTTTTTACGATCCTACAGCCATGCGGCTATGAAGCCGTAAATCGTTCCACGGCGCAAGCAAGCATAGTTTTGGATAATTCCATTTTATATCACTGTGCATATTCTTACGATAACCGTATAATCATATGATTGCAAGGAATGATATTGATCTAGTATAATTTTGGTCTGGAGTATGCGTAAATAGTAAGTAGCGGTCTAGAATTGAAGTGCTATATGGATATTATTACTGAACAGGATCTCAGGTATACTTATACATACGAAAGGAAGACTATAGGCTAAAGAGGTTACTCTCGTTGTAAGAGTTCTTAAGACGATGTGGCCATTGGGGGGTTATCGGTTGAGATAATTTCGCGAGGAGGTTGTATGTTTTGGACAGTTTTCATGGAGGGAAAAGTCTGCTAGTGAGATGGGTTGACACTAATTGGTTGCCAGGAGACTACGGAGTGTACCTGGTGCATACAAACTGCACAAGTCTGGATAACAAAATCATGAAACTCCACTTTCAATAAATTTACCCTTAACTTACAGACTTACATGGGTTGCGGTTTTAAATAAATGGTGGACTAGATTGTTTTGGAATGCTGGCATCACCAGGAAATCTGAAAATATACTAAGAGCACACAGCCATTGCATCCGGAGTTGACTTCACTCTGAGACCGCTACGATGTATCCTAGATCAAGACAAGACAGTTAATAACAATGCCTGAATTTGTGCTTTTCTAGGTTCAAATGGAAGCAGAGTGTTGTTTTTATTTTTGCAGCTGATCGAGCGCAAATACCCCAGACTGCGGCCTGAGTCGTTTGCGGACGATATCGTAGCTAGAGCAAGGAAATGTTGGTCAGTATATCTTCTGCTAAAGCTCTGCAAGCTGTGGTGTACCCTTTTTGTGCTCCTTGGCGATCTTCTGTAGATGCGGCAGGAACGCCCACTGGCCCGTCGACTTCCATCCTTTGTCCTTCCACTTGTTCGCAGTGGCTGGATAGTATTCCAGTGTCTTGTAAATGGATACATCGTGTGCAAAAACGACCAAGACTCTGTCATCGGCATCGAATCTCTGGACACACTCGATTGTCTTCTCCGCATCCCGTAGATGCTCGGGGAAGCACGGGTCCAGGCCCAGATATGGTAGCGTTCGTGAGACACGGGGATGTATCTTCAGAAGTTCTTCACTGGGGCAAGGCAGGTGAACTATGCCGGGAACGTCGATGGAGTCTGGTAGTGGGACGGCTTTGGTAGGCCGAAACTCTCCTCCCAGATGAACGCTGTCAGCAGCCATGAAAATAAAGGTGTCCGGGTTGGATGACGTCCTTGCCAGAGCATTCATGTGCCCCAGAGAGTGCTTTAGAAGGAAAACAATTGTTAGCTTAAGGAGTTCGCTACCAGCCCCGAGCTCTCATAGATTAGTCCGTCACTTACCTCTGGTGCGTCGAAAAGATAAAAACTGCCATTCCCAAAGTAGTCGAAGCCGCGTAGGCCGCCAATGTCAACAACGAAGCTGTCCGCTTCGAGCGCTGTGATCTTCCGGCCCGCGAGGTCTGCCTCGTGGAAATGCGCATCCGGAACGGCCGGCCAGCCGGGCAGGAATCGGTCCTTGATACGGGGCCCACGATGAGCTCGGTTGTTGATGGGAAGCTGGCAAGATTCCCCGTGTGGTCCCAGTGGGTGTGGCTACGCAGTGGGGGTTAGTGCGATGCCCAAGATGGTGGGTACTATAGTTCCTTGCGGAGCCAGAGCCTACCTACCTCCACACTGCGGCCTCGATTTTGTTGGGGTCAATTCCACCGTCGCGAAGTATATCGACTAGTTCCTTCTCAACGCTCACTTCCGCGCCCGGATCTTTGAGCCCGGCCACCGTGCTTGGGATGAGATTCTCCCAGTCCTTCCGAATGCCGAGATCGAAGAGGACATGACGATCATCGGGCGTGGAAACAAGGAACGCGTAGGAACATAAATCGAATGTGTCCAGGCCTGGAAAGCGAGGAAGGAACAGTTCGCCGCACGAGAAATTGAGTGCCCACGACGTTGTATCAATGATGGACACACCCACCGTCGAATTGGAACTTGGGATTGCGACCTCGAGCGGAGATGGCATAGTGCCTCGATTGTTGCAGACCAAACGCTTGCTGCGAAACGGTTGGGCTGTCGGCGGCAGCCGTGACAATCGAGACGCGAGCAAACAAAAGGCAGTGTGGAGGTGCCACCTTGGGGCTTCTAGGTATTCTATCCCCGTAGCTGCCATAAGCACCCTTCTACAGCGCACGTGCCGCTAAGCTTGAAAATGTATAGCGGGGTCATTATTGATTGAATAGCGTACCACAGGCCGAACAATACACTATTTCTCGCTTCTTAGGGCATGAAGAGGGAAAGGAAGGACAAGCGTTAGCACAGCGTGGTTGTTGCCGTGGACGATCACCACTCGTGTTCCCAGCACAGCACAGCAACAGCACAGCACGTACAACTCTAGTACGAGTTCCCAATAGCAAAAGTATGGGGGGAGGGCGGGGATGGAAAGCTTAAAAGAACGTTGACGAGCTTACAGAGATGATTTTGGCAATATCGTCACCGGCATCTAAAAGGGGCTGCGGCAAGTCGGCGATGTCATTGGGACCAAATTCTCGTACTGTCAGCTGATAAACGATGCGATAGATGTCGTCAAAGGGGTCATATTCGAAGTTCCCTCGGCCGAGGCCAGGTCTTCGAGGCGCCCCTTGGCGTCGCCGACCAGAAAGGGAAGATTACGAGCCAAATTTTCATTCCGCACCCTGTTAATTATGGTCTTGGAAGACCACTTCAAGAAGGAGGTGCCGGTCTCATGTGGTACAATGGCGCTCTTGATACTGGAGATTACAGTGGTGAAGAGCGCCTACCTGCAAGTGCCACCTTAGCGTCAGTCTGTCGGTCTTACGATTTGGCTGAGGAGAAGGAAAAGAAAACCAAAGCTACCTACCCTTCGCTCATGTCCAGTGCCTTGCTCTCGTAGAAAATCTTCCTGCCCTCAAGGCCCGATACGCCAATGATGTAGTGCTTGCCGAAGTAGAAACTGAAATGGCCCGACCGACTAGCAGCGACACCATCAAGGTAGAAGTTGCGGCGGTCGGTGAAAAAGCGTAGCATATCGAGAATGGGATAGCCTTCACGTACGAGCGTCGGAACTGCCCAACTCAAGGACGCCTGCCCCGCGAGACTGGCCATGGCTGCGAATGCAACGAGGGCGACGAGGACCACCAGCCCGGTCACTAGCAGAGCCCAGATGATGCCTTGCATTGCCAGCATTTCGATCATGTTATTTTTTGGTATAGCGAGAACAAGTGAGGTATGTCAAACTTGAGCAGGCAGGATGTTTTTTTCGTCAGTGGGGGTTATTGCGGCTTTATTTACACACAAGCTGGGCGAGGAAACTTAAGCGAGGGGAGATGGCGTTAGCGTCAGGCTCCCACAGACACACCAATTTGGATCCATGCAAGTGTTCCATGCAAGCCAACGACTTCGTGTCTTGTCGCCTCCATCACCCACACCTCCTCACCACCAGATCCTCCCATCAAATTGCTCTCCCACCGGCGAACATCCCCTCGTAGGTGGGCGACTCGACGGATCTGCATTGATACCAATCCCTAGAACCTGCAAATCAGCAGAGGAGGCCAGCCGCCAGCAAGTAGGTAGCCTCAGCTCGTTTGGAGCTCGATCAACCCTCTCAATATAGCTGTGTTTCGCACAGCCTTACCTCAGGATGTGTCGAATACTTATATTTGTCCACCCTCTCGCATGGCGCCTCCCGTCGATTTCTCCCGGAGGTGCCTCTGATGAGATCACGGGCACGGTGGGAGGAGACCCTAAACATCCAGAAGCGAAGGCTGGGGAAGCATCTCGCTGAGGTCGACACCAAGCTTTAGTTTGATGCTTTCGACCTATATCTGAAAGATCTGGAGGACAGCAGGGCCAGGCGTGGCCTTGGCCGGCTTTTCAAAGCCACTGTTCTCGACTAGATCAAAGAGTTTACAGCTGCCAATATATATATATATATATATATATATATATATATATTCACCTCCGTGAGCCAGGCGATCGAAACCACCACACTCCTGTGGGGCAGTATCCAGGCCGTCCTGAAGGTACATCGCGAGTCGAGTCGAGATGGTAACCATCGCTAACATCTCGTAGATAGCGTACACTTTTATAGATACCATGGCACTCATCGCCGAAATGATAACCGATATGACACAGCACCTTCCTGTCTTTGAGGAGTACCGGTCGCTCTTCCCAACAGCCTACGAGACCGATAACCCCTGCGAGAGCTCTATTTTGACTACGTCAGTTTCTGCATTGATACGATCCTATTCCTTAAGTCCAAGCGGTGGAGTAAGCATATTTCCCCAATGTCACCGTTCGCATTGCATCTATCTAACCGCCTCTCCAGGGATTGTCATTCGCCTAGCTTTCGGTGGTCTGCGCAAGGAGTATGAACAGACACGACTTCGCATCGAAAAAAATGCTGCAAGCTTTTACACGCAGGCGGATATTGCCCGAACATATCATTGGTCTGACCGAAGCAAATTTCCGCCCACAGCCTGCCGTGCACGGGATCCCCTTTCACAGAAACTTCCGCTTCCAGAGTAGGGACGGCGTGTTGGATGACCTGCGCAAAAATCTGCGTCCCAGGAGCGGAAGTGTCTTGTCTGGCCAGACTTCATGTGTCATCCACGGTATCGGCGGGGTGGGTAAGACACAGCTTGCACTGGAGCATAAGTATCGATACCGAGAGGATTATTCCTATCTTTTCTGGGTCAGGGCGGACAGCGGTATGGAAATTTCGACTTCTTTCGCGAGTTTTGCGCGTTCTCTGATGCCAGGCTCCACACTCCAGGATCAACTGGCCAACGTGCAGCTGGTGAGGGACTGGATGGTCCAATGTATGTATTCCGCCTCATATGTGTGCACAATGGTGCGACGCGGTCTGCTGACATGACATTTAGATGACCGTTGGCTTCTTGTCTTCGATAACGCAGATTCTCCCGACCTTGATTTATCACAGTTCTGGCCCCCAAGCTCTCATGGCTCAGTCATCGTCACAACACAGCGCCGCGACTTTTCGCACTGGGCAGCGAATGGTATTCATCTTGAAACCTTCAACGAGGACGACGGAGCGCACCTGATTCTCAATGTTGTCGACCAGTCAACAGAAACACATTCCACAGAGACAATTAAGGTAGCCCAAGACATCTCTAATGAGCTAGGTGGCCTTCCTCTCCTTCTATCCCACATCGCCAGTTACATAGACGACACTAAAGCCCCACTGGCTAGTATTCTCGAAAACCTGAGACAGCCATCAGCTTTCAATAGAATGTGGGCCTTTGAATCGACAACATCAACCAACTTCCAGTACGGAGAACCCATGGCCAAAGTATGGCGTCTGGCCCTGGATTCCCTCGACCCTCAAGCGCTCCGAACGCTTCAGATAATGTCAATGCTGAGTCCAAATGAAGTGTATGAAGACATGTTGTTCGGTGAATGGGAGGATCCAGAACTTGACTTCCTTACGGACAGCAGGCGGTTTGAGTCAGTACTCCATAGCCGCGCAAACGACCAGTCTTTGAGTTCACTGCTGACGGGTCTGTGTTCAGCTTCAACGAACTAAGGCGGAGCCTCGTCAATCGCCACCTTGTGGAGGCAGGCGAAGAGTCAGGAAGGACGAAACTATCAATGTATAGGGTTCTCAAAAGACATATTCTACAAAAAATCAACGAGGAAGGAAGCCAGGAATTTAGCCTCGTCTTCAAACGAGCCGTGGCCATGATTCGGGACTCATTCCCTGAGGCTGACGAGCTGCAAACGCCGACAAGTAAGGCTTGGGTGGAATGCGAGAAGTGCTTGCCACATATCCTAAGCCTGTTGTCCATTTTCCAGGACTGACCCCAATGTAGAGCCTTCTTTGGACTTCGCAACGCTAATTTCCGACACGGCAACGAACTACATGTGGGAACGCGGATTTACTGCCGGCGCAATCACTGTCCTGAACGTGGGAGAGCGTGTCTGCGGAAAGCTATCCCACCTCGAGGAGATCAACTTAATTCAAGCTGACATTTGCGCCGTTGCGGGCTCTGTTCATGAGACTATTGGATTGAGCGGACGAGCTACTGCGCTAGAGCAATGCAAAAAAGGCGCTCAAGCTTCGACAGGATTTGATAAAGATGCTTGAAGAAAATGGTCAAACCGTTGGCCCCTCCAGAATTCTGCAGCTAGCCAATGCTTGAAACGATCTCGGCGTTGTCAAGCTATCCTACCGAGACTTCGAAGAAGCGCTTCTCAACATCTTAGAGTCACAACGACTCAAAAAGATACACAAGTCGGAAGAAGAGATTCCTTGGCACTTCGGAGAGGCGTACAAGAACTTGGCCATCATAAAGCTCTATCAGGGAGATGCGGTTGGTGCCGAAGAAATGGCTCGCCGCTCCTGCGAACTCTGTTGTCTCGGCCGCACCGAGACGGACGCCTCGGCCCAGAAAGCCCGCTCTATACTGGGCATCGTGTTGATGAATAATGACAAGACGGGCGAGGCATTTCGTTTGCTGAAAGGGGTCTATAAAGCAAGAAAAGAGATACTCGGAGAAACAAACTTACATACCAGAAACAGCCTGTACTTGGTGGCCGAGCTATATCGGTCCGCTGGCAAGCTGACCAAGGCAGAGTGAGTGTTACCAATCTCTCCATACCACCACCAGCTCAATTCTAATACTGTCACCTTTTCCAGATCTAGTTTCCGACTAGTGTTAAACCAATGCGAGCTTTCTTGGTCGTAAGTAAACATCGAACGTTCTGCGCCCTAGCCGACAGGCCCCTAACTTTATGTCACGTTAGTGATGAGGCAATTGCAAGGGCACAATATCATCTCGCTCTCGTCATCAAAGCGATTCCCGACTATCTCAATGCGGAGAGGGAAAAGGAGGCTGTAGAGCTCATCAACACTGCCCGCGAAACCAGGAGAAAGATTACGCCTTTGTACCTTGAGACTCTTACGCCGGCGGAAGAGCTGAAGAGCTTTGGTTTTCTAGTTTCTTTACTTGCTGGGAAATGGATTGGGTGACAAGGGTAGGTTTGGGAAATGTTCTGTAGTAGGTTTCTGAGATCGTGAATACTTGTAATTGGCAGCAAACCCGTCCCTGACAGCAATTAATATCCGAACAAACAAGCACGTGTACCACACCCTCCCTCAGGCCCAAGTTCCCCTTCTGAAAAGCCATTCTGAGTTTGGCAGCTTCTTCAAACCATATCCCGTCAATATCGGAATCTTAAATCCAAATCAGCATGACTGGCAACCATTCCCCACTTCAGGAATCGGTAACAAATAACCATATTCCAACGCTTGAGAGCCCGTAGATACTCGCTGCTATGTAGAATGGTAGCCCCATCCAGGAACTTGATAGTTTCAGGCCAACTGCAAACGAACCCCCAAAAATCGGTCCGCCTACTATGCCCCCGATAGTCATTATCACCGCAATGATGCTATAAAAAACTCCAATTTTGTATTTATCTACCCTCGAGGTTAGGAAAAGCATAACCGACTTATCATAAGCCCAGCCGAGGGTAAACACAACAAGACCTGCGCAACAACGTCAGTATATTGCTTGCACGAGGCGCTAGGTGAGTCGAGGAGGCAATCCGCCTTACCAAACCCTAGCATTGCCGGACTTTGACTGGACCCAATTACCAGCAGTCCTACTATGCATAGAACAACACTTCACCTAGCGACAAGAAGATCTGCATTGCTTGGCTGGTAGCGTAATCGTAAGATGAGGTATCGATTGAGATTCGGGACAATGATTGTAAACAGGAATGTGTTGACAACTGGACGCAGAATAACTAATGTAGCCGCCTTCGCGGTTTCAGCTTATGAGAGCCGTACGGATAGGAGACTGGTTAGTTTAGGGTCAGAGGTAACGTATAGCTGCTAGTGTCCATCCAAATCGCTTTGAGGTATATTGTATCATGTATGTGACAAGTCCTGATCCCATTTCTGTAGTAAGAAAGCACGGCAGTGTGAAAACCAATATCCAATCACCCGCCACTGTCCACACAGCCTATATAAGGGAAGCGGACAAGTCATGGACCTTAAGAGAGGTTATTTCCCGTAAGTTGTATTTCGGGTTCACGATGTCTGGCTCATCATTCTGTTGGTCGACACTGGGCTCACTTGGGAGACTCTCATACCCAGCAGGCTTTGTGGACAATGTCTCTGGAATGAACAGAAGAACTAGAATTACCGAGAACTCGACTACCGTTGCAGAAGTAAACCCTATGAGAGGAGTGGTTTTGATCATGATCAGGCTGCCGAGGGGTGGTGCTAAAACTTCAGTGACAAGTGCCATCGTACTAACGATAAGTACTACAGAGGTCCTGCATTATCGATCAGTTTTCCTTTCTAATATTCAGTTTCGCCTCTAACAGGTCGCAGACCTTTTCTCACCCGAGACAACGTCGGTTATAGCTGTGACCATTGTGCGGATCTGATAGCCACCGAGCAATCGAAATGCTGCACACAAATATACAGCTTCTGGTGGGAAAGTATGCAAAAACCGAGCTAGTACAAGTCGTTTCTCGTAATACAGTACGAGATTGGACCAGCAAGGTGGTGAACGGAAAATCTTACCAACGATTATTACCCACACTTTCATGAGTGTCACTGCAACCAAGCTCATAGCAATGACAGCCTTGCGACCTACAGTGTCGGCCAACGCCCCCAGGGGTATCGTCATGGGCAATGCTACTAGGTAAATCCAGAAAAGCAACCAAGCTTGAAGCATACTCAGTTCGCCCTGCACATTGTCCAGCTTGCAGAACTTCTCGTCGAAGAAGCTGTTCTTGTCAATGTATGATGGGTCATGCTGTTGGCAGTATCGGCGGTAGACAAATAGTTCATAGAGCCGGATCCCAGGTCAAATCTTGATGTTCCCTCCAAAATTAACGATGAAAGTGAAGAGTCTATACAGATAAACCACTCTCCAACGCCCCCAGTGATGCTTCGAAGGAGGAGGGAGATCAGACGCATGAAAATGTAAACGATAGCTTGTTCAGGGTGTAGTTTTCGGCGAGATATTGGGAGGCAGTTGTCGAGGTCCGTCAGCCACTGTCGTCGGATAAGTCATCGTTCGCGTAGCATAATCTTCAAGAACCATGCTAATACCTTAAGCGATAGGAACGAAGAGGTCCTGCAGACTCTGCAGAATCTTCACACCTCGTGCAAACAACCCTCGAGCTCGAATCCAAAACTGCGAAACGCTGATCAGATTTGTTATAGCACACCGAGCCTGTGTAGCCCAACCCATACATTGAACCGGAGCGATTACATCATCGATCCTTCCATGGACCTGATCCCATCACTACTCGCTTTTCTGGAAGAAGAGAATATGTCTACTCCCTTCCAGGAGAGTAAGTTTCTTCGGGCGGTGCAGATCCGAATTCGAAGAAGGAAAACCGCAGATCCTCAACGGCCAACACAATATTTTTAGATCAGGTCTTACAGGCTCATTCATACCATAGAAACCAGACTTATCCAAACTCGACATGCCAAGGTTTCTATAAGAGCTAAGACACTCGCTAAACTGTTGCAGAGCTCTCAGGAGAAAGGGGGGAGGGACATTACTCCCGCCACAGAAAAAGTCGAGGCAGTCTTTGCAAAGAGTCAGAAGATCTGGCAGGTCTATCTTGAAAAGGCCCAGTCAATGGCATCACTGCCTGCTGACAGCCTAGAAACCTCAAATTTGCTTCATAGAATTCCTGCCCTTCCAACCAACTTAAGAGATTGCTGGTTTGTTGATGGACATTCCACATAGGACGCGGTCTCTCAAGAGGGCTGTGACCTGCGACAGAAGACCGAGGGTTAGCTCCGAATATCCCTTGGTGTCGCAGGGTCGACAAGATGCGACATATTACAAAGACAAGACTTTCTACATCGGAGCGACAACAAAGGGGGTGGGCCAACCGAGCATCCACCTGGAAATTTTATCGCCATCCTCACGTTCGCGTGGGCGTACATCTTCAGCTCAGAACTTCTTCAGAGGCAAGGCAGGATGATCCAATATTCGAGCAATTCTACTCCCGTCGTAGCTGTTAACGGTTGCCATGATAAATGTACCGGAAGCAGTCTTGTTGTTGATGTTGGTGACGCCACAACTAGGGAGTTGCGTTGGTGGAGTCAGATCCTAGCAAGTGGACGTGGATGGTATGCACCACCTTTCAAAGCAAAACCATCGAGATCTCAACCACCTTGGTCTATAGAATATCACGGGAGCTTGGAGTTCCGAGTAGGAACGGCGGCTCTTCCACTTGCAGGCCTTTGCCTCGAGCTTCCGCCTTCTTCAGAACAAGCTGCAGGGTACCTCTCCAAATTCTGCCATCGACATCATCTCCTGATGCAATCTGCTGCGGCATTCACGGTAGTACTTACGCTTCCACTACATAACTATATGCATTCGACGGTTCAGCTCCCAAAGCCGAACTTGCCCAAATGTTTGCCAGAAGCATGCACGCCAGGAACCCTTCCACAGTATAAGAGTCTCCCATATTACATGACGCTCAGTGCAAGTCCAACAGTCCTCAGCTCTGCCCTTTGGGGTGTATTCTGGGAGCCAGACGTTGATTGCAACCTCGTCAACGCCTGGTTTGCCCCAATATCAGGCCAATTTAAAAGTTACTCATCTCATCCGAACAACCTCGAGCTACTTGCCAAAGTGCTTGCACTTCGCTGCCCGAAACTGGCACCAGTATGGCTTGGCATGGCTTTATGTGGCCCTACGAAAACTATAGCCAGCATAGCCCCGTTCCTTAAGACATCAGAGGCTCCTATAGCACGGCCCAACTCCGATGTTGCTATCTGGACCGGAACTGCACAATCATTCATGGATATCCATGGCTCGGGTCCTTATCTGCGAACGGATGATATGATTCTACGAAGGGATCTGTGGCAATTGTGGCATGACTACAGCGCCGGCGGTAGTGTTGAGTGGGAATCTCTCCCATTTAAAAGCACGCCTTTATCCGCATGGGCGCCTTGTGGTGCCTTGTACTTGAAAGATTTGGAGTATGAAGCTATTTCGCATGCTAAATCATGCAAACACCACCAATGGAAGTACAGACATTGGGTATGGCACGACAGGGACGGTACAACAGATACGGGCTTCGTCAAACCGGACTTTCGTGAGCAAGAAAGCTCTGTACCTAACTACGACACCAGACTTAACTTTCTGCAAAACGACTCCAAAATTCAGATGGATCAAAGTTTTGTGGCGTCAAGGAGGGCCACTGGAGATATATTCGACTGGGCCTCGAGTCAAGTAGCCAAGGGGGAGAGATTAAGTGTGTTTGCCCACCCTTGGTTAGAATATTCTATCAGGACGAAGTTCGAGAGTGGAGTTGATGAGGGGAGCAAGGGCAAAAGTTGGGGAGAGTGTTGCTGTGATGAAAAGGTCTTAGATTGGCTGCAGGAGTGTTGTCCAGAAGTCACGACGAAAATAGAGAATGTAGTAGATATAAAAGAAGGAAGGTTAGCATGGTGAAATCTTGGACTAGCTCCAAAGCTTGTGTTTATGAGAGAAGACCTTAACCCCTCCTCTACCCTCTATCTCTGTATTCCATGCAAGGCAGGTATGGATTCATACCAAGGGTCCGTCAGTAACAACATCTTACTGCTCATGATGTGAATCTCGCATGGGGAAAGACAAGAGGGCTTGCATAACTTCATCTGTGAGAAGGTGGCTCGATGTGTCAGATGGGAGTGCTGGTGCCCAGTGCTTGATCCAAGCAGTAGATAAACGTAGCACCATGTTTTTTCCATCTTTCTTCTCTCTTCATCAGTCTTTCAACTTCATCTATCTTTCTTTCTCCCTTAACCAGTTGTCCGAATCAAATTCCACTTGGTTTCTGCCAAATTTATTGCTTAGCATTCTTTCATGTACGTCTTTTCTCGACTCTGGATATGACTCGTTAAAGACCCCATTCTTCTCAGATTGCACTTGGCTAAGTATCGTGGAGATACTGGCTAATCGACCCGTATCCATCGCTAAAGTAAATCTCCAAAGCCAAACTTCTCGAAATTTACGTGAGACGAACAGTAAGTGGAGAGCCTGAAACCTTGTTTTATGGCGGGCAACTGGTACGATCAAGCCTACTTAGATAGATCAATACACAACTACTTTGTTTACCTCATGAATCCAACCACTGCTATCCTTAGTACCAAGTTGAAGTGCGATCAACTGCTCGAGGCATAATCTAGATGCCACAACGAGTTTCATCCAGGAGGCCTTGTTGGTAATAACTTTACCTGTTTCCATAGGAAGCAGCCAGCTTGCAAGCTGGGTTGCAAGCCGCGCTTGCTAAGAACCAAAAAAAAAAAAAAAAAATTAACAGAGACATGGTTCCTAGTAGTGGGAGGACCAACCAGAAATCTCGACTTGTCGTCGATCTTTATCGCGCGCTACGAGGCCGACCACGGTTCCAGTTTCAATATGACCCAGGTCGAGCTTAAGAGATTGTTCTTACAAGGTAGCTTCTTAGTGACGAAGAATCGATCCAAGAAAGCGATCATTGATATACTCGGTCTCGTAGCACTTTGGAAATATAAGACCGACATAGTTATACCAGTTGACTCGATGGTCTGATGCGTTGAAAGTCTTCACAAATTCCCAGTACTCTAGATACCAGCCCGAGAATTCCCAATCCAGAAGACCAACGACCCACCCGTCTTTGACGATGATATTCCGGGGTGCGAATCGCAGTGAGTGAAGACAAGTTCATGATCTCTCTGCAAGGAACGAAACGCAATATCGCGAAGTATTTTAGCAGTAGATGAAAAGGTGTCCGACAGGAGGAAGCGGTTAAACTCCTCTTCGGTATCGAATGGACCGCCCTCGAAGCCGAATCTCCGTCCGTCGATTGCTTTTCCACAATGGAGTGACCCGATGTACTCTCCTTTGAGGCTACGCAATTCAGAGAGTATGCCCTTCAGCTGATCCGCGATATCTAGCTTCTCCTCTTCAGGAAGCCCATTCCAAACTTTGTCCAGTCTCTCCCCTTCGATGTAGCCCATAGTAATACTCGGTGCGGATTCCGTACCCTCGTCGTAGACTCGAGGAATAGGTATATTGGTATTCGCCGCGATAAATCGCATGGTCGCGGCCTCCGACGGACGTAAGTCAGGACCAGATTTGATCACCTTGTTGCCATAACGGACGACCTTGCGCTTGAAGACGGAATGTAAGGTGATACCTACGGCTGGTAGTCCTATTACAAGGGACGGAAGACAGCCAACCTTCGGAAGTTACTGAAATTATGCTCTCGTCAGTCATCTTCTGTAGGCTATCGATTTGAGAGCTGGCGTTGAATATGTGATGGAGTTGACGGAAGGTGATGATTGGGGCTCGGCCCGTGCACAACAAGCCAGCCCGCTAAGAAAAGCTTAACCTCGTCATAGGACGAGACCAAGTGTGGTCGTCGTCCCCCCGGTACTGCACTTAGCCAACTCCTCCCATACCTGCTTTTCAAGCTTCCTCTCCACCACGACATGGGCAATCATCTCGACAGCAGCTCATCATCCTGAACTCCATGCAAGAGCGGGCTCTGCATGTCCCACTGATTGACCTCGATCATTACCAGCCCACTCTTATCCCTAGTGCCCGCTCCCTCTCCCCGCAGATACTGGACGGACCGACCCCGGTGTCGGGGCGCTATTCGCAGACGGTGCTCATCGGAACCAAGATTGCCTCTTTTGAGGCTCACTTCATAATTCAACGATACGGATTGAACTGGATCGATGGAGAAGGTCGAAGTGGAAACCATGGAGTGGTGGAAGACGAGCGAATTGGAGAAGGGAGAGCTACGGCTTGTCCGTGAAGAGGTTGTGGAAGTGGAAGTCTGGCAGAGGAAGGCGGGCGAACAATGGTTCTATATCAAGAGGGTGCGTCTTCCATATATGGCCTCGCAGATTTGGTTTTGCTGATTGAAGCTTCAAGATCATGTTCGCAGGTCTTGCTGTATGTTTACTGCTACTACAGCGATCCTTCACCAATCCGTGGATACAATCTCGCCAGGTTGATGGCGTACCTCAATATGTTTTGGATTATGGTAAACAATAGCATTGTTTAGTCCGTGAGCAAGATAGCTAACTATTTGCAGCCCCATTAGTCTGGCTCCATGAAGCAGAAGCATTCTTTCCGTCCGATATCTACTCCCAAGTTACAAATACCCATCCCAACATCAACTCAACCACCATAGAAGACCCCCCTTCTCCCCTCACTCTCGAAAACCTCGATATTCTCAACGCCTACGGCAACAACGGGCGGCACGTTTACTTAACATCAAACCTCGACGTGACAACGAAACCCGTCTGGCTCACCGGCATAGTCCCCGACTCAACCGGCGAAACCAAAGAGATCACCAGCTCCGCCATCATAGTCAACGACCGGGGATCCGGCAAGGTCGACGCATTCTACATGTATTTCTACGCATATAACCAAGGGAACAACGTCTTCTTCCAAGAACTAGGCGATCACATTGGGGATTGGGAACATAATATGATTCGTTTCCACAACGGGACGCCCCAGGCGATGTGGTTCAGCCAGCACGCCAACGGCCAGGCATTCACGTATAAAGCCGTGGAGAAGAAGGGTATCCGTCCAATCTCATACTCGGCTAAGGGAAGCCATGCGAATTACGGCGTGCAAGGGACGCACGACCATACCATCCCCGACTTGAATCTCCCAGCGGGGTTCCTACAGGATTATACCAGCAAAGGCCTCTTATGGGACCCTACACTAAGTGCCTATCACTATAACTACAGCGCCGTAGATAACTCGTTCGAGTCTATCAATGGTAGCCCGGTTGGCGCTATGTATTACCGGGGTAGATGGGGAGACCAACAATACCCCGACGACGACCCCAAACAACCACCTCCCTTCTTCGGATTCAGGAAATTTGTGAGTGGCCCCACGGGACCGTGGGATAAGCACTTGAATAGGACGAAGATCTGTCCAGATAATGGGATTTTGTGTATCGTCAGAGAATCGCTGGGACCTTGATCGGCTTCGTTTCGTGTCGTTTTCGTTGCGGGAGGAACTGAAATGATGGATCGGGATATAGATTGGAGACTTGATACCCAGTTTGGAGGGGGGTTGGATGGCGTTCTGGCTGCTGGTATTTTATTATCATCTTTTTTTCCCCCTCCCCGTTCTAGAATGATGAATGAATGGGGTTGGGACTGGGTTTATAACATGGGGGAATTGCAAGAGTAAGTTACGTGTGAGCCAAAAACAAAAACCTGTATTTATGGGTTTGTCTGGTCGTTGGGTTCAGTTGGTTTATTAGGTATACAGCCTCTTTTTTTATGAGAAATGAAGAATGGGCAACGCGCGACTTCTGTTCATACAAAACCTACCTTGTTTACATGCCCTTGCTGTGATTTTTCTCTACTGCCTTGAGTAGATTCCCATAAATTAAAGGGTAGGTAGGTAGTGTCACACTGTGTTTGACTTACATCTCGCCTCGTCTCGCCCATGGCATGCATGGCATGGCATATCGACGACAGACAATTCTTCTCTCTTTTTAACCCCAATGTTTCCATACCAGACAGACAGACTACTTACTCCCCATGACAGGAATCCCAGAGCGCGTCAAAGAAATAACTCAAAATACTTTGAGAGTAGTAATCAAAAAATTGATTTGAGTAGGGGTGAACTACTCTACTCTACCTACTCTACCCCAATTTTGACACGCTTGTCTAAGGATTTTTTCCATAAACTTAAGTTTCAATTAAAAAGGGTAATTTGCTGCATGTAGTGTAGAAATGCTATCTTAAGGCAGGTATGAGTCGAGAGGTACAGTACTCCGTGTAGAAAGAATATGGTGGTTGAAGGGTCGTTAGCGAAGAGAAAGAGGGCACAGCCGGATTTCGGCTGAAGCAAAGGGGAAGATTTGTAAATAGTCTTTCTTTTCCTTTTTTTTTTTTTTTTTTGTGGATTGAAATCTGTAATTCTTTTTTTCCTTTGTGTTATGAGTCTCAAAAGTAGGAAGTCGACCCTCTCGTAGGTACTGTTGGAGTGCTTTGTTATGGGATAGATAGATCGGTGTGCGATAAGGGACAGTTTAATTTCTCCCGAAGGAGGGCGGGGTTGTTGGTAAGGCAATTACTTACCGCAATCTGGAGCTCATATCTCTGCTAGGTACGGGGGCTAGGGGGGGTACGTATTGTGTGGCTCGTCACATAAGGTAAGATGAAGTCAGAGGAAGTTGTTGGGCGTGAGATGAGATGAGAGCGGCGAGAATAAGAATTTGATTTAAATGTGTGGATTTTCTAAGACTAATGGTACAGATAGATGCATTGATGACTGGTGATGAAAACAAAAGAATTGCATTCATCGAGAGAGAAACGAGACAAAAGTTAAGTCGTGAGACTGAAAGTTTCTTCATAATCCAAGTATCAATACAAGCACGAATAGTAATACACCAACCACCATCATCCACTAAGCGAGAAAGGAAAAAAAACAAAAACCAAACTTGCTGGGCGAAAATGAAGAAGAAAAAAAAAATTGGGGGTTCGACTCGCGTCGCACATCTGAAAGGAAATAAATAACTGTCTATGCTCGCTATGCTGGAATTTGATTGAAACGCTGCGATGAAATTGTTCCGTCCAATGAGATAGGAAAATGATGCAAGATGCAAGGCAGGCGTGGCCGTTTTCGCGGCCAACCTGACCGAGTAGAAAAGAAGCTGGGGTGGCCGTGACTGGTTGTTTTTGAGGGGGGGGCTTGGAAACCCAATTAAGTCCGGCGTCAGACCAGGTGAGAGAAAGCAGTCGCAGGTGTTGTTGATGACGAGGATGCGTGCGAGGCGGTGTTGGAAAAATGGTTGAAGTGTTGAAGTGGAACTGGAATTTGGAATTTGCATTGTGCTATGGCTATCCGAAGTGAAGTTGAATGGAGGAGCTAGAGATGGCATACACCCAAGGCTCTCGTACATGATCTCGAGCAATGAATGAAGCAATGACTAGTAAATTCGTGACAGACATGACAGCTGAATGGTTGACGTTGACGTCGCTGGGCAAGTTGTATGCAGAGGCAGGCAGAAGCGAGAACCGTCGTCTTTCGAGGATGCGAATGTGCATGTCGATAGACCGGATTTAGATCGTCAGGAAAGCCGATGAGTCAACCGCCAGGTGGAAGTATGGTATGATCCGATGGATCGAATGCGTATTCCAGAGGAATCTAAAAGGGGAGAGCCGTCAGCAGGGGTTTGGAAGAGGTGAGTCATGTGATAAGGTTGTCACATGAAGATAAGATAGGCGCCCGCGTTTCTTATCGAGCTGAACCTCGACCTTCACCGAAAGCACGGCCAGCTCCGCCTCAACTTAGGCAGGAATAGAACTTCTTGGAACGGAGAGGACTGAGGGAAAGACTGAGTCACCTACCAGCATGTGTTGTAGTCATCTCTCAGGCAGATTCGATGGTTTCAGTTGCCAGTGTCTGGAAACAGAGTCAGTAAAAAAGTGCAGGAGATTTTGAGGTTGGGTGTGAGCGTGCACGTACCAGTGTCCCTCTCAGCGGGGTCTTCTGCCATGTTGATACCCTCAAAGCGAGGCATTCTGTCACCGTAGTCTATTGAAAAGCCAAACAGTTAGTTTCAGGTATCTGGGAATTTGCAAGGCAATATTTTGAAGGAAGGCTGAAGGATTTCCGTCTGAAACATTTTCAGGCGAAAAAAAGGGAAAGGGAAAGGATTGCATACCTGGGTCTCTCTCCGGCTTCTCTTTGGGTGCCTCTCGTGACGAAGCGAAGCGGGTGTTTGGGTTTGTTGATGCAAACATTTTGGATGTGTGTTGAGTTCTGGAACCGATGACTGACGATTGCTCGATGATGAGGAGAGGAAGAGGAAGATGTTGATAGTAGTGTTCCTTGTATGAATGACTTGAATCAGTGTGTGTATTATTAGTGACAAAGAAAAGTCATTTCAGGATGAAAGGCATGCCTCCCTATATATCAGTCAGTCAGTCAGTCACAAAGGCTTCCTTCCTCCTGCCAGCTTCAAGTCGACAATCGACTGGACACAACGAATGGGGCCATGCTGGCCAGGCATTGCCTATGATTAGCTTCATTGTAGCCTCGGCCTCCTTGTAATTCAGGTGAGTGAGCAATGTATGTATGGAGCCTGCCTGATGGCCGGTCAGTCAGGAAGGGCATGGTAGAAGTTTCCGCCTTGACATTATGCCTTGCAGGTTCATAGCAGTTCAGTCACCAGCGGCAGTGTGGAGAAGTGTGGTAGGTAGCTAGGCCGGTAAGTGGTAAGGACAGGAATGGGGATTGGGGATTGGGGTCCAAAGGGCAGAGGCAGAGACGCAGGGAGGCATAGGCAGAGCAGAGCAGAGCAGAGAAAGCAGAGCAAAAGCGAACCCGCCCTGCCCCGCCCAGCCCAGCCCGGCGCGCTCTCTCACTCGCGTCGCCAAAAAAGGGGGACTTTACTTTTAGGCTTCGACTCCATCCTGGATTCAGCGGATTGGATTGGATTGGTAGCGGGGCTTGCGCCTTTTTCCTTTTGCCACCAGCAGCAATCCATCCATCCATCCATCCATCCATCCTCCTTCCCGCCAGGAGCAGAGCCACTGCCCGTACCATGTCATGTATGTCACGGATGTTGATGATGATGTTTCGCTGCCCCTTTCATCCTATCGCCCACTCCCAAACACAACCATCATCCCAATCGGCGCGGGAGATGTGCCATGTGCCGAAGGTGATGCTGTGTTTCAAGCTGCAGAGAGATGCAGAAAGATGCAATGAATGCATGGGGAGATGCAGGTCAGGTCAGGTCAGGCCGGTGACTCTCCAGAGGACGATCCGGGCAGGGAGCGATCGTAACCCAACCAGACCGAAGAAGGCCCAATGACCACCTCCCTGAACCGCCTCCCCAGCCAGCATAGCATGTCCTGTCCCATACAGTCAGTACTGTACCTACGTGGTACGAGATGGACCTGTACAATTCCGTCAGGTGCCTCCCTGCGGTTTCTAGAAGCCTTCCTAAAGCGTTCACAGAGAGCCAGCCACCCACACACTATTTACACTTTACAGTGTACATACAGTAGTACTTCTTCGTTCCCTCAAAGGCAGGGCGTGCGACACCTCCTTCAGACGGACTCGTGTTTTACCCAATCATTCGCAACAAGCCTACCTACCTTGCGATTGACAACCTGCAAAGCCATCCACCAGCGCCATCGCTATCTCTCAACCACTCGATGATTCCCGGGAAATTGTTGTGGTTGCCCTGCAAAGCTTCAAGGTCCTTCCTTGAGAAGGCGTTCTGTTCTGAGACCAGCAGACCAGATACCATTCGGTACTGCTACTGCTGTATGTACAATGGCGATCTCTCGATCTCGAGCGAGATCCAGAAGCCAAGGGCGGAAGTGCTTCAAGTTCTCTCCAACCAGCAGTTCATCTTGTCTCTAGAAGGCCGTTGAACAGCGACCTCTTGCTTCCGTACCATGCACAGCACGGTTGGTACCAGCAGCGCGGGAGCCAGTGATGTCAGAATCACGCAATGATTGAGACGATCGAAGTGCAAATCATTGTACAAATCATCAGCCTCACTTTTCTCAGGCAAAGAGGAGTGATCTAAGGTCCCTTTGCGATTACAATACGAGTACTGTACGCTGCCTGCCTTCCAGTCGAGTGAGTGAGCGAGTGAGTGAGGCATACCAGGCTCTGCCCATCAGCATCATCCGCGTACCCACTCTTCACCGATCAAACAAACAAGCAAGCAAGCAAACAGAAAAGAAAAGGCGCATACAAAACAAGAATTGAGTCATTTCATTTCCGTATCACAATCTCACTCACTGCAATGGTACTTTTTCTTCAGCCGCTGTCACACGCTTCACCTTTCTTGCAGTTTCGTAACACGGTGCAATTGCAATCAAACCACAAACGGCTCCGTGTTCCGTGTTCGAGGCTGGTTTTGTGGCAGTGGAACACGCTAGGCTGTGGCGGAGGGCCCTGAACTGACGTCTGGGTGCATCACCCACCACCCCACCCCCTGCTGGGATTCATCGGTGCCTTGCATAGGGCGCTGGGGATGTGTGATGTGATGTGATGAACAGCACAAGTGCCATGCAAGCAAGCAAGTAAGGGTTCCGAATGTTACCTACAGTACCTGGCCTGGCTACCTACCAAACAAACAAAGTGGCTGGGTTGCGTTGCGTTGGCCTGGGCTGCCCGGTATCCAAACAATTCAAAACGGGTGCGAAGTCCACGCCGAGTTGCAGAGTCACTCCCTCCAGTCAGTCAGTCAGTCATTCAGTCATCCATTCAGTCATTTCAGTCATGCCTAATTTCCTGCTCGTTACAGGCTGCCACGATGTACCTAGGTGACGGTTGTCACAGCACATCGGTCACATGGAGAGATACGGTAGACGTTATGGACATTCCGATTTGGTCATTGATTCATTGACTCGTCACTGTCGTCATCTACCTCTTTTTGCTTTTTCCTGTCTTACACTTTTGTCGGCCGTTAAAGTACAAACAGAATCCAAGATCGAGATCCAAGACCTACAGTAGAAGGCGGAATTTTACAAGAGAAGGGTCAAGTTAAGTACAGAAACCACGCCTTTCGATGCCTGTTATACGTCGCCCTATATCATACCCACTCTTCAATCACCGAAACACCTCAACAGACCCCCTTTTGGTTCGCCCTATCCGTCTCAATGGCCTAGAAAGTCGTCCAGGAATATGCATGCCAATCGTCCGCCATCCGTGTATTCCGACTCTTCGTCCCGACTGGAGGATCGGTGTAATCGGACATCTTGTTCTGGGAAATGGTCAGCCTGGAGCAGCGATTGGAGCAGAACATTCTTACCGTACTCGCCGACGACATGTTGCAGTTCTCTGACAAACCTCAACACGTCATGGTCGACAGTTTTGGATTTCCCTTGGAACGCTTCAATACCATCTCGAATCGGATTACAGGCCTCCTTGCCTCCTTTTCGAGTCTTGAATTTCCAGTGGAAGATCTCCTTGCACCTGTCGAATAACTCTTTCTGTGTCAACCTCACGAGATCTTGGAATAACTCTCGCTCTGTCGAAGCTTGATGGCCATGGTGCTTTATCCGTCCTTCGCAGAAGTAGTATGCCGCACCGAGGGTCTTGTCCATGACGAGTATGAGGATGAGGAACACGCTGAATGCAATCGCCCACTCCTTATCTTTGGTGGCACTTGGGTTCGTCGCCCAGATCATGCTTCCCCAATCCTTCAAAACGAGTCGAATCCGCCTTTGTTGCAACATGAAGAAGGCCAACTTGATCTGCCTCTGCGCACACCTTGGAGCCGATCGTCTGTGATATTCCTGTCTCAGGTGGTCTTGGACCTTGTGCAATGAATTCTGGTCGAGGAAGAGGCTTCGTTCGAGGATCACTGAGGTTACGTGCATTTCGAGCGCTCGGCGGAGGAGTTCAGACTGCGGATCATCAGCATCACACAACAGAGAAGAATGGAAACACTGCATACCTCATTATCAGTCGCATTACCAGCGCTGTAATACGAAGCAACGGTTCCGAGCAGACGTGTTGGAAGGTCTGACTCTTGGTCGATATAAGCCGTTGGAACATACGAAGCGATGTCACTCTGTACGATATCCTGGATATATTTGGAGTATGAGTTCTGCATCTCATCCATCGCAGCAAGCGGTATTCCAAGCGGCGGGCTCGATTTCCGTACCAACTGAGGTCGCGCGGTTCCGTTTGACACGGTTTGGTGGAAGAATCCCATCTCGGAGGCGCTGCTCCGAAGAGCCAGTGCAACGACGTCGGCTTCCAGAAATTTCGGATATCCCCAGTCCATTCGTATCAGCATGTGTTGTGTACCCCAGCTCGACGCATTCCTCGTAACGAACGATTCGACATCGGCCTTGGTGAAGTGTCCCATGAGGTAAGCTGTACACGTTAGCTATATCGCAAAGAACGAACGGTAGGCATATTTACTTGGTACTAGGAACGTTGATAATGTCTCTAGTGGGTCATTGAAGCACGTAAACAGGCAGAATCTTCTCTTTCCAGCTAATCTCGCGCATTGCTCGCATGGCTTTCCGGGAGAGCAAGGGGAGCACTACCACTCGTCAGTTTGTTGAATTGCATATCCAAGGGATATCAATACCTTTGTCTTCGATATATGGCAAGCCCAGCATGCTTTGGCCTCACGAACATCTCTCGCTTGTTTCTTCTCGACTGCTGTCAGTCCTCTTTGACGGCCGCGTGCAGCCTTTGCCCTTGGGGGGCCTGGGATGGAGTTATAGATGTGCGAGTGGTGGATCTCGATTTCCTGGGGCGGTGGGGAGGAGGCATGCGATGGTGGAGAGTTTTGTGACGCAGGAGAACCATGAGATCCATTATAGCTGCTACTTGGGTTTGAAATCAGAGCCCATGATTTACTCTCACTTTCGCTGGTTGGGCTAAGATGGCTAAGCTGATCGAGGTTGAAATAATTTATACTCGGCTGGCCAGCATCCAGGAACTCCTGCCTGGCTACATGGGTCTGGTACGTTCTGCCACGATTCGGTTCGAAAGCCACTCCACCTGCATTTGCGTCCAGTTGGAAGTTGCTATCCTGGGCAAATTGCGAGTTCCATGGAATATTGGGTTGAAAATCCATTGAGTTATTTATCGTCGGTGTTTGCTGGGTCTGATGAGGTGCGATCAAGGTTGTCGCAGACCACTGCGCGCTCTCCGTGGCGTACAACATGGGGTTATCCACATAATTCCAGATTGGCGATATTGGCGAGGCATCATTTTCAAACGCAAAGTCTTCCGTGAACATATGGGGTGAGCCTGTATTCGCAGTACCAGGAGACGGGGTATCAAAAGGAGGCCCAATTCGGTGGAAGCCATCTATCACGATCAGTACCATGGCGGGAAGAACTGCGAGCGCAGCACGGGACCCGACGCAAGATCGATCGTGGAATGATCAAAAGAAATGCGAACCAACTTACCTGGAAGTGCCAGGTCCTGTATTTGGTTTCCAGCAGAATCGAAAGTAGAATTGCCAGTTGGAAAAACGTAATTATCAGATATGGAAGAGGCCGTGGTATTTGCTGCTGAGAAAGCGGCCAGGCTATTGAAGCTGTCAAAGTTGCTCATCTGCATATCTGACATGGACATGTCATCCAATTCGGAATCCATGTTGCTAGTCCGGGGAGTGTTTATGTTCCAAGATGTCTCCTGGACATTGCTGCTGGACATCTGGGGAACCTCGCTGCCGCCGCCGGGAGACTGGCCATGATTCCCGCCGTAATTCTGGGGCGAATTCGGGAGGTTCAAGGCCAACGTATATGAACTCGGGGATGATATCGGCATCCATGAGGTATCATCGGGGATGTTTTGATGGAGTATGGGGCTGTTGTTGAAATTCGAGGCGGCTCCAGCTGAATGGCGGTCAACCTCAAAATATCCCAGGAGATCCAGGTTAAGGCCACCGCCTCCCTGTGCGTGGAGCTGGCCGTGGTGGTGGTCATTATGATTATTAGATCGTGAGAATAGATGCTCGGGCGAGGAAGGGTAAGCTGGGGCAGCAGCAGCGTTACCGTTACCGTGATTGTGTCGGGTCGAGTAGCCTGGCAGGTTGCGATATGCCACTTTTGATTCCCTCCTGCCTGGACCTCGCGCTCTCCGGTGCGGGAGAGCGCCGCCGAGGCCTCCGGCGGGCTGCGAGCTCATCGTTTCCATCATCGTTTCCTTCCTTCTTTACGACATGTTTCAATCTCTTCTCCTTTCTTTGCTTTGGCTGCGCTTTGGCTGCGCTTTGGCTGAGTGGCGATCGAACAACTCTCTCTCGGTCCTCTCCCCGTCTATTGACGCTGGGATGGATGATGGGTGCGGTGGGAACAGACAGTTACAGAACGGGAAGGAAGGGTTGACCACGACGGAAAAAGGACTTTATGGGGGGGAGGGGTTGGGTGGGTGGTTTCCCTTCCCTTGCTGCACGCTGTAACGCTGTTCGCTCTCGCTCGACTCTTCTCTTCAGCTCCAGCTGCAGCTCCAGCATCGATCCTGCCTGTGCTGTGCTGTTGCTGCAGTGCTGGCAAGTCAAGTCGCTCATCTCCCCCCGCAGAGCCGCAACATGTCAGCCCATTGCTGGGGTTGACTCGCTGTAACAGCTGTCATTGGCCGGGCGTGTGACCGAGTGAGGTGTGTCTTGCATGAGGCTAGACTGTATCGAGGACACCGAGTAGCTCTTAAGCGAGTCCGTGGGGGACCTTTGACGAATCCTGGCCCAGAGATTTTTATGCAGCTGGTGCAGCTGGTGCATCGGGGAGGAGTGGGATTGGCTGGTTGTGTATGGTGTTGTGCTTTTGGCCTGACCCAGATGCGGTTTGTGCGTTTTTATGCAGACATCCTGTGGTCTGGACATGCAGAGATGGAGATCGCGCGGTGGTGATTCGTAGATCTTCCCGCTGCGGCTGCCCCACATGAGGGGTTACAGGGAGGGGGATCTTTTTCCAGGCTGAGATGCCCAAGTGGTCATGTCCTCAGGTTGGGCTGGAACTGGAACAACTGGACGGTGCGAGCCGTGAAATGTTTCAGTCTTGGACTTTGAATAAACCCTTTTCTAACCGAGCATTCCCCTCCACTTTGAGGTTCAAGAGAAGATATCTCGGATGTGTAGGTATGTGGATCTTGGTATCTCTCGGAGTGGAGGTTGGGCTGTAATTTTCAGGGCATCCCCAATTGATGGTAGAATGAATGAACCGGGCGTACTTGTGAGGGTGGTCGTTTGATATCTTCTCAGCAGTTTTGTCAGGGTTACCAGGAGGGGTTGGGAAGGGGGGATCTTTGGACATGTCTTGTTGTTCGAATCCTAACCTAGGTAAGGAAGCGAGATAGGAAGTCCATAGATCTCGGAACATTGCTTCAAAATCTCTAATATCCAAGCATAAGCAAGCTTCGGTGTAATTTAGATCTGACACCATCCATATACTGAGTTTACGCAATGCGCCGACGGGTCGTGGAGTTACGAGGGTTGCATTTTCTCTAAGCTAGAAGTCCTGTTGTTCTTTCTTCAGTGGCTGGCTCTTCCACAAGTGCATGGCCAAAATGAGTGTACCAAAGTATGTATGAGTGCATATGCGCATGTAGATATACACATGTGTGTGTGTATAGTGTACGGGCAAAGAGTAAGCTGCCTCCATCCGTCAAAGACTTTGCCTATTCCTGTATAGGTAGCTCGACTCTTGTTTGGTATTGCCCCAGCAATAATAAACGCCCCACCCAACGGTAACAAGCAAAGATAGCATAGACAAGTCTACAAATGGCCTTTCAATATACACACTTCGTTCAGCATCTAGCGTGTCTCTAACACCATCAATCATCTTCGTCATCCATCTGGAGAAAGGGATCCTCAAGCAAGTCCTTCGCTGTGCTCCTCTTTTCCGGCTGCCATTGAAGCATCTTGCTCACAAACTCAAGAAACTGCAATTTCTCCTCTCCTTGAAAAAGCGTGACAGTCTCAACAATCCTAAGGTCCTGCGGGATCAAATCCTTGCGGATGAATTCTCCTATTTAGCAAAAGAGTGGTCAACAAGTAAAGCTTTCCGACTGGTCTCGGGGATTCATCTGAATCTTACCATTATCGTCAAAAAAGGGGCCGCCAAAGTATTGAAAGGCGTTTCTACACGACTTTCCTTCGGGGTTCAGGATTTCAGGAGTGAAGGTCAACTTGCGGAAACTCCTTTCCCGCTTCAGGAGAGCCTTGGGAGGTGGACCTAGTAGGGCAATCATCTGCGCAAGATGGGCATGGACATCGTAGCGTCCTTGCTCGTCCTTGAGGTTGGTAAACAGATCTTTTCCTTCCATCATATTCCATATCTACTTTATCTTGTTAGAGAAATGCTATGGGGGAATAGAGCACACACGTGGTGGTGGCACAGACCAACACGCCCATGTTCCAAATATCTGCACTGTACGACCATCCAGTTCCTAGAATGACTTCCGGCGCGCGGTACCGGTGGGGTTGGACGGGATGGATACGGACGGGCCCCTCGCCAGACTGTGCCAGGTCCAAGTCCGCAAACTCTGGAAGGATAAAGTAGTCTCGAAGTGGCCCAAAATCGCCCTGTGACATATAAGTCACGTGGCCATCATCTGTGACATGTCGAACTGGAGGAATTTGTCTCTGTTGCTGGACGAAATCTTCCAGGACTGACTCGCTCTCCAGATCCACCAGAATATTGTCATCTTTAAGGTCTAATGGGGGTCGTTAGCTCATCAGAACTTGTAGATGGTTGTTTGCAAGTACATTAGAGACTTGCCCGTATGGATGAGATGGCATTCGGAATGAAGGTAGTTGAGTCCTTGTAGAAGGAGAGCAACGTAAAGTCTAAGGATTTGCGGTGGGAATCGATGGTTCTTAAATCGGTTCCGGAAGTCGTACAATGTCTCCCTCATGGGATGGTAAACCAGACAGATGTGTACCCCATGCGATCCGTTGATCTGGAAGTCGTCGATCGGAACCCTGATGTAACTGGCACCAGGATGCGACGGGTTGGCCGTGGCAATGCGCTGGGAGAGCTTCAATTCGTGCTCAGCAGCAGCGATGCTACCATATCTGGAGGTTCCGATCTTAACGGCGACGTACTGAGGAGACGCGGGTTGCTCTTTGCATCTACTGACAATTAGCAAAGCCGGGGGGGTAACCGCCAGAGCATCGGTACCGCTGCAAATCCTCTGCCAGCCAGACGGTAGAACCAAATCCCCATCCCAATTTTGTGATCGTTTGATATCTATCGTTAAGGAGCTGGCCCGGATGCGTCGAGAAATAGTCGTTTGGGCCGTAGTTGGGGATTGTTTCTTCGTCGATAGCTTCAGATGTCATTAGTGGTGGCCCGGAGCTAGCGGACATTGCTCTTGTGAGCGCTGGCCGTAGACATCTGAACAAACGAGGAAATGATATTAAAGGCTGCAACATTATTTCTGAAACGGCGAAAATACAAGGTGGCTGCCCATGTGTGCTGGAGGATGGACGATTAGAAGTAAGCACATTGCAAGCGGCTGTCTCAGTGCTCCCCCTTTCATCAAGCGAGGATCAACGGCGTTGTACTTACCTACCTACCTAACTTGTCTTCCAAAATCCAAGCTTCAATCTCAAATTTCTCCTTGGCACTGCGACCCTTCAATTTTATGTGAATTTCGCACTGTCGTTATCTCTGCATACCTTGGTCTCACATCACATCCTCAAAGAATTTGCGTCAAGTGATTCTCATTGAGCAGCTGAACTATCTCATCGCCTATTTCTATAATAGAACATCAACGATACCCCCAAGCCATCCCCAACAATATGTCGCATGTTATACAAACTTCAGCGCCTGCTCAGCTACCTAGTCCATATTCCCGGTACATTCACATTTTCCCCAGCAGTTCATCACGGTGTGAGAACGCCTCCGACGCTCATCCCAACAGCCACACAGCCAACGGCGATCCCATCACAACAACTATTGCCATTCCATCCCATTCGATCCCCTCCCTTAACCCCCCTAAGTTCCAAAAGAAAGGAACTCAGTAGTAAGGACGACCACCAGCACAGCCCCAGCACTGGTTATGAAGACAGTGGAGGCAGCTTCGGCCTGTCTGGTACTCGGCTCCACACTATTTGCTGTCAGTCGATACATATTCAAGCATCATCAAAAACTTGTGATGTAGGACTTGTGATGGAAATAGATAGGAAGAAAAGGATGTGATCCTGAGTGCTGGGACTTGAGATGATAGGAAGACTTACTTGGCAGCAGGACCACATGATGAAATTCGAGATGTGTGTTTTTGTTGAGTTGTGCTGTTTTGGGAAGTCTAGCTTGGAGTTTTGGTTGTTTTTAGGGACGTGCGATTGCTCGTGTGTGTATATGTGTTTGGACTTTGGATATAGCTTGGTATGTTGAGAAAAAGAAGGAAAGGAAGAAGGAAGCCGTTATTTATACCCAGAACCTTGGAGGGTTCAATACCTTAGTGATTCAAGTCAGGCACTGTGGTCCTAGTACGTGATTAAGGAGTTAATCGACTACTAAATATACCTTTAGCTACTGGGGTATATGATTGCGAGACTGTGAAAGCAAGGTTACTAAGTATGGTATGATTGAGAAGACACATGGTTGTAGCCGCCAGAATGCTGCTCCATCATGTTGTTGAATAGATGTCTCGTAGCTTGAATGAAGAGAAGTCTGTGGTGGTCTGTGATAGAAAATGTTCAAAATAACGCTAGTCTTCATGTCCTCGAACCCATGTTTTCATCTCAAGTTTGTCTGTTCCCTATCCCTCCAAAGGAAATTTCGCCCATACGTACGTGACGAACTTGCCACCACAAAATCATGCTCTGAGTAAAGCACTCTGCGTCCAGCGTCTTTCCTTAACTCGGATTGCCTGCATCTATGGAAGCCAGAAGCTGAAATCTCGTTCAATCTCGCCATTCATGTCCGCCATTCATGTCCACCATCCGCCAACTGAGAAGGCTGGACTCTTGGGCCATGACCATCCTCTCCATTCGGTGCGTCAATCGCACGGGTGGAGGACTCTCCATTTGGTTCATCACGGTATTCCTCAGCGTTCTCTTCGATGAGTCGTCTCACCGTTGCCCTGTTGTCTTCCGTCTCATCGACGTCCTCCACATCATGAGTATGGCCAATCTGCTTGAATGGTCGAGCCCATCTCGATTGGCTGAATGTGGTGCTTGTGAGGAGTGAGATGAGGGAAAGGACCTATTTTGATGGATGATTAGCGTGTGATCCCAGAAATAGAGTCTGGGCGAATTCCGTGAAGTTTTCATACCTTGATAATGAATACCGACACAGCAACAAGTAACAACAAGCCAGCGTGGATCTGTTCCGATCGTCTCCACGGCGCAGCACAAGATTGAGTTCGACCGAATGTTTTCGCACAGGTAGCAGGTTCAGTAAAAGGCCACGAGCGATCACGAACAGTATTGAAGCCACAACAATTCAAAGCATCCTGTATTGTCCTGATAGCCTCTCCTGCATTCGCATCATGTGCGCTCCACCACGACTTCCACTTGCTTTCCAATCCGCAGAGCAAGGCTGCTGGTGGTATCATATGAGTCAAAGCCAGAGTAGCAATGATGGTCTCGTACATCAACTGGAAGCCGATGACGGCAATGAGGGGGATGGTGAGTTGGTACGGCTCATTATTCGCGGATCGGCGGACGAGTCCATATGTTCTCTGAGCAGAAATTCCGGTAATAAATGGAAGGACGACGGTGAGGAGGGCGAGCGCTTGCGGGATTGGGAGGGACAAGTATCGGATTTGAGTGTATGCATAGCTGTATTTTGGTAAGTTGCTGATACAATGCTAGGGTGTTGATAGCTAGTTACCCTGCGATTGCTGTGAGAAGTAGCAGAAGCTAAGGAAGTCTATTAGCAACAACAATGATGCTAGGTGACGGGTCTCGCAAGTGGTACTGCGAAAAGTCCCAGCCTCGTGATGATCGTTGTCATCTTGACTAATAGAGCTTGAAGCTCAAATATATACGAGTACCTGAAGAGTGTTTGTTGACAGAGGTGAATATCTCCAAAATCAGTTTGTTATGTTGTCGCTTGGCGACCAGTCAATCAAAATGTTTATCAGTCGAAGAAGCAGAGAGGCAAAAGAAAAAGAACTCAATACAGTACCAGACATGTCACAGCCTTAATCTGCAAGCAAACGCATTCATCCTTTCTTCTCGAAGATCACCTCAGCCGAGATGAGGGGAAGGTAGTACAGAGTCACGTGAACAGTCAACCTTAAATTGCCCCGCAGCTTGAGCGTCTTCAAGCTCCTTCCTCATGCACAGTCATATCTACGTCCAGGTCTTCACTTCATCTGCCAGTACGAGCATCACACGATCTCCCGCTCTCGACGTCAAGAGCTTCTTCGAGCGACAACAGGACGAAGCGCAGCAACCAACAAGCAACATACAAGGAACAAGAGGCCTTGCGCCAACCAATACCACCCATCATGCAGGCAATGCCCGATTCGCGCACGCAGAGCTTCGAGGAGATCTATGGCCCACCAGAGAACTTCCTAGAGATAGAGGTAAGTCGCAAACACTACAGAAAGCGCCAGAACCTTTCCACCTCATCCGCCTCCTTTCTGCAGCCCAACCTGCCTCCAGCGCATCTTGCTAACCCCACCCTCACAGGTCAAGAATCCACGAACACATGGAATGGGACGTAGCATGTACACCGACTACGAGATTGTCTGCCGCACCAATATCCCAGCCTTCAAGCTCCGCCACAGCAACGTCCGTAGGCGGTACTCGGATTTCGAATACTTCCGCGACATCCTGGAGAGAGAGTCTGCGCGAGTGACCATCCCCCCGCTACCCGGCAAGGTATTCACAAACCGATTCAGCGATGATGTGATTGAGCACAGGAGGGAGGGCTTGCAGCGGTTCTTGCAGATTGTTGTTGGTCATCCGCTCTTGCAGACTGGTAGCAAGGTTCTGGCTGGTTTCGTACAGGGTGAGTTTGATATCTCTTGCGCCGGCTTGGAGGAATCTGGGAATATTTGGAGAATCTGATCAGATCTCAGTGCAGATGACAAGAGGGAAGAGTTGCTAACTTTGACTCTTTACAGACCCAAATTGGGACCGCAACGCATGGTGAAGTTCATTAGACGAGACTGGTGAGCGAAGGCTGAGGAAGTTGCAAAAGCCACGACCGTCTACCATGATTGATACCCAGCACGACCTTGCCTCACTACACAGATCGCACACAGTATGAATGTATGATGGAAGGGAGGGCTCTGAAGTATGGATTGTGGGGTGGAGGTGTTTCTTCATTTCTTGTGGGCTATTAGGGATTTTGATTCACAGGCGTACTCACGAAGCGTTGTTTTCTTTTCACCACGTTCTATCTTTTGGAGGGAAAAGCGTAACGGCTTTCAATGCTGCGTAACCAAGCTGTCACAAATGCATACCAATGATCCAAATCCCCGAAGGTGATGGTACAATAATATTGACAACTAACCACCAAGTCTATCTGAGTAGTGGTGATCCATCCAGCTTCCTCCAAAAATCAACGCCCACCAAACCGTCTATCATACACCCATATCCCAGGCTCGGAGAGTGAAGTCGAGTTGTTTATACAAATACCCGAATACCATGCTTTTTTGTACAAACGCCGAACCCTCCCAATATATGCTACAAAGGTTGCCCTGATTCTCTAGCTGCACGTCTATTCCGCCGGTGCATGTAATAACTTCAAAATACCCTCGTACATTCCGAACATGATGGCAGCGCTGGGGACGGTTCGTAGGAGATGGGGCGTAAGCCCACCATACATGGCAACCATGCCTTCTTCCTTCCAGACCAGCTTGAAGCACTGAATGAGCCCGGTGTATTTGGGTTGACCGTTCTCAGTAGGCGCTTGACGAAGACGGGTGCGAGCGACCTGTGTACGGTTAGCTTTTTAAGTCCTGCGAACCAAACTGGAAAGTTACCTCGTGTGGATAAGTTGCAAGAGCTGCAACGAGTTTGGCACCCCCAGCAGCTCCTACATTCCCTGTCCACTCAACCGTATTATCCCACCACGTCTTCGGCCTTCCACTAAGATTGATCCTCTCCTCTCGCTTCGCCAGGGACTTCTTCATCTCCTCATACAGAACCCACTGCAGCGTACTCTCTGTGACACCCAGGTAACTCGCGCTCATACCTTTGTACAGTCCTCGTACACCCTCCTGCCTAACAACCTGTTTTATACAATCCCAAGAGTTCTTGTATCTCCTCTGGGCCGCACCACCAGTCCTCTCCACAACATTCTTATCCAGCTGTAACCTCGTCTTGATCAACCAGATCGGATTCGTGACCGTCGAAGTAACAACACCAGCCGCAGCCGCAGCACACAAGACAACCCAAGCAGATTCCTCGCCGTTATTCCCATAGTCGGCAAGGATGCGCTTCCCGTTTCCTACGACGAAGAAATTGATAGACCGCGCCGGTACCACTCCAATGAGATTCGGGCCCAGGCCTTTGAACAAAGCCCTCCATCCCTCAACCCTATGTACCGAACCTAGTATCTGGAACGTCTCCCTGAAATGTAAAAGTCCACTACGGAACGCGGAGAGGTGTGCGTGCGGCGAGATGCCCTTTGCGAGTCTGCTCTGGGCGAGCTGTGCTTGGTAAAAATCGGATTGCAAACGCGTTTTGAGGACGTCGAGGGGTGCCGTCAGTGTAGCTGCTGTCATTCCTCCAACTCTATACAGAATGTTAGAATATGTCGAGGCAGGTTACAGTTGGATCAGGGGCTACTCACCCTCCAGCAACGAAATGCGCCCATGATTTTGCCACGGGCGCAGGCTTCGTCGCTATCGAAGCTACATATCTCGAATGCGGAGGGCCTAGTTCGCCAGTCTCTCGCGAATGCAGAAGTTGCGTGGAGCCGAGCTGGTGTCTGGGGCGGGTTTCTGGATCGGATTTGGTATTCATGAAGGGGGAGAGTGAGAACCGTTGGTTCTCAAGCAGAAGTCTGAGGAAAGAAGAAAAGTAATTAGAGATTAAAAAGGTCTTATGGCAGTATCATATCCGTAAATTGAAGTTTTAGTTGTGGTGTTTGTCGTCGAGACGGTGGTGTTGTCGATGTGGTTGTGGTTGTGGAAGAATATTCAGATATGATGACGACCTCTTCGCAGTTTCGTGATAAATTTGGATGACTGAAAGCCATGCACGGGAAGAGCCGCGCTCGGATAACACGCTAAGGAAAAGGGGGTCGCTTGGTTTTCTGGAATATGTGGAGAAGACTGGGATTAGATCTTGACAGCTTCACCTTGAAATCGTGTTTCGATTTCCAACAGGCGTCACAAGGGGAAACTATTGTTTAGCAGAGTCAGATTGTAGTACGGTGCTCTAGCTAGAAATTATGTTTTGAATGAAGCTCAGAAAACCTTAGCAGACCGCCATTCAATGAAATTCGAGACGCCATGCTCAGTACCGATGAGGAATTAGTAGATAATCATACATAGAGACTCCTGTTGAAGACGGGCCTCGAATGAATGAAAGAGCTCGCAACCAACTCCAAATGCGCCTTTAGCAATGTGTCCATATTTCCCAATCCCAGTGCCCGAAATCCCAAAGGAAACCTAGTCCTCACGGCCACTGACAACTCGAATCGTGCCTTCATTGTCATCTTGTTCGTCACTGATATTTCGAGATACTGCCCTGGCGCCACGGACACTCCTGACAATCGTCTTTCGTACACTCTTCTTCGCAGCACTTGACTTCTTGACGCCTCGTGGGCTACCTTCTGTTGCTACGATAGTGAGACTGGAATTTCGCGAGGAAACTGTGGTCTTTCGGTTGCCAAAGGTCTTCAGGGAGCTGGCCTTCAGCGTCTTCTTGATGACTCGCTTGGTTGCGACCGTCTTGCGAGCGTTGAGAAGCTGGGTAGAGACAGACTTCTTGACGGCTTTTGCTGCTCCCTTGGCCTTCTTCATACTGGCGCTAGAAGCCGATCTCTTCACACCGGTAGCTTCTTTGATCTTTCTCTTCTTTGGGCTACGGGCATCTGCCTCATCTGCCTCTTCGCCGCCAAGCAACTCCTTGAGCTTTCGCTTTCCAACCCTGACACCAGCCTTGAGAGTGGCCTTGATGGTCGCTTTGACTGGTTTGACTTCCTTAGGATTCGGCTTTGGCTTTGGACCAAGAACGCCTCGACAGTTGTCACTACCACATCGGCATTCCTGGACATTTTTGGCGGAGAAAGGATCAAAGTTGTAGTCATATGTCAACTCGTCACCGGTCATAATTGGGTTATCACCGGCAAAGAGAGCCATGCGTGGCTTGCCACCAACGATCCACTTGACCATTCGGCAATTTGGCTTGCAAGAATGGTTGACGAAACGAGCAATGCTACCTTTGGTGGCATCAATGATCATATTCTGATCGAATGACATCAGGTAATAGCACTATAGCTGATTAGCAAATGTAACCTAATTTCTGTAAAGATTTTAGCGTACCTCGTTGTTTTTGTAATCCTCGTTCATGCGACGGTCACACTCGTCTTCAGTGATGATTTCACCAGTATACTCAACAATGATCTGGTTGGCTTCAAAGCAGCGATTGCTGCGAACACCATAGCCTCGATCAGCAGTCTTGATAACTTCAACACCAATTCTGTACTTTCCACCAGCTTTGCGTCGTTCTTGAAGGGTTGCAAAAGCGCGGTTGGTACAGCGTGCACGGCCAGCACCACAGTTCGTATCATCGCACTCGTAGAGCATGATTCGGTTCTGGCAATCTTCATCACAGCCGTCTTTTGCGGTACAGACGCACTTGGAGGAGAAGCTATCAAAAAGGCTTGACTTCTTCCACATGGCCGCAGCTTCACCCACAAATCGATCTAAGGAACCTTGTCAGCTAGTTTCCACGCATTCATGTAGATTTTAACTTACTGCTTGACGTTTTTCTCCACTCATCAGGCTTTGGCTGTCCAGGAGGAAGTGGCGAGCAGATATCGAAGGGCAGCTTGAAGTCTCTTCCGGTGTGAAGCAATCGCTGGCCGTGCCACATTGGAAGTGGCATGAAGCTATTGGGTCTGAATGGTGCGATTTTCTCTCCGTCTCTCATAGACTTCTCAGAAGATCCATTAAACCAATTCAGGTTATCTCCATCCTGTCCAGCGTATAGTCCTTTGGTGAGCCAGACCTTTTGTCTCTTGCCAACAGGCTTGGGCTTTTCGGCGAGCTTCAAGGCTTCCTCCTTCAGCTTCTGCTTCTCCTTCTCCTTGGCAAGAGCCGCCTCCTCTGCCTTCTTCTTCTTTCGTGGGTTTTCGGGTACAACCAATTTGCCATTGCTCCAGACTTCATGTAGAACAGGCTGTGTGTCGATCTTCGCAAACTCGTTGGTGTCGGCAAGATTTCGAAGTTCGCGTTTGACCTTTGCCAATCCTGCGAGGCTACCAGCCAGACCATCATCGAATGTTTGGCGACTTCTCTTTCCCAGAACACTGAGCTTCTTAGTAAGGCTCTGGACTACCTCTGCTGCGGGGCGCGAGGATTTGCGACGTTGTAAATCTCGTTGCTTCGCGGTTTTTCTTGGGCTAGAACTAAGGTTGGTCTGACTTTTGGACCTAGGGAGGGCCTTAGGAGACCATTGTAGATCGAGTGCCTCCACTCCATCTTGGACAAGTCGGTTTGCGGTCTTCTCAATTGTAGCAGGAGACGCACTCGCAGAAGCTAGGCTGCCCAGAAGTGTATCGCCTGAGACAGTACGACGACGAGAACCAGATCCCTCGCGGACTGCGGGATCTTTGCTGAACTTCTTTGGCGCATGAATAGCAGTGCCGCTGAGGATCTTCACGTTGTATGTACTGATGCTCGAACGTTGACGACGACCACGTCCATTGGTATCTGGCGCAGGTGTCGTAATAGCTTCTTCCAGCTTCAGCGAAGAAGACGACACGCTTACACTGTCACCAATGCTGGTCGGGGGTGTAGAGGAGGAGGATTGCGCGTTCGAGGTATTGTCGACGGTGATGACACTGAGAACGGAGTCTGCGGATGAAGCGCGTGCCATTTCAGGAGCGGTAGATAGAGGTGTTGCTCTCATCGTGTCTCCAAGTTCGAATGGAATTGCGATTTCGGTCATTGTCGCGTTGCATGTGGTGAAGGAGTGTTGTTGATCAAGAAGCGCGACCTGGAGGTGATCACGGAAATTGCCGATTGGTGTTGGCGAGGGGGACTCCTGCAGATGGGTGGAGAAGGCTGGGAGCTTTGTCCCTTCGAGGCAATCTCGCAGAATCTCGTAGATGTAAGAATTAGACGTGTGCAGCGTGAGAATTAGACAAGTTAAGAAGTGTTGTCTGGTGTTGTCTGCGGGGAAGGGAGGAGGGAAGGTGTGTGGTAGACTTATAAATGCGTGGCTGGGATCTGAGGGAGCGAGCTGGACAAAAACATCACTTCGATCTAGCGAATAGGGAGACCGCAATTTCTCACTTGCGTGCCTTTACGAAACAGGCCCTCTGCCCCAAAGCCTCACAGAGTGATTGCCTACGCCAGACTACATATTTCACTGTCATTTGTCTTTATTTCACTGTGGCAGAGTCTCAGGATGAAGGAAGCATGGATGTTTTGGCCCCCTTTATTCCCCGTTGCTCCTTTCCATCTTTTGACTGACCTTCTCAAATGCATAGTGTCCTCTCAAACTGCTGACATCGCAAGTGCAAACAACTATCATTACCTAATACTAGTGCACTTTTGGGCCAATTGGTGCTAGATAGCTTTTTGTTAGAGAACGGTCCCAAGCGAACTATGTTCAAGTCACTTCTGTAAGTGCTTGTTGGCCTGCTATCAATTGACTCTCATCATTCCTATGGAGTTGCGGATAAGTTCTGTTGCCCCTTTTAGGATGCATACGATTTTCTGTTATCACTAGTCTCAGCATCCGACCGGTGGATGTAGCAGCCGGCCAAAGGGCGGCCAGCCCAACATAAACAATGCAGCCTTGGCTTCAGAGTTCAAAGGCATTCTCCCCAAATTATCTGTGGTTCAATTCCTACCTCAATGGAGACAAGGAGTCGAGTGTTTCTTTGCAATATGCCATGTCTGAGCGCTTCATTGGTTTCAGAGGTGGGGATTTGAGTTCTGAACTGGCGTCCTCCGTCAACCACGACACTTACACGTTATTTCCGAAACGGCAGGTATTTTTGTTTCTTGCATTCATCATATTGGTATGAAGGAAAGGGAGATTGATTGGCAATAGTTTTTCAAAGAACAGTTGCTGTTGTTGTGTTTTGACGGTCTGCGCCACGCTTGATCTGATGTAGTGATCCCGAGCTCAGGCCGGATTACATGTCGGCACATTGTGGTCGGTAGCAATTACAACACAGTCAGGATTATCATAGTTGAAGCGAAGGCGGTGCTCCCGTTTTTCTTTGAACATCTTAGGGCAAATGCCCGCAAACAGCGGTTTGCTTTTCTACGTGGCGTTTGCGATATGCGGCTAATCGGGAGGAGCAGTTCTGTGGTCAGTGGAGCTCGCCAGCCTCAACCACCTCCCATTTCGAACTTCCCACAACTTCAAGGTGCTAAAGCACATTCTAGGTTGATTGTATTCACCTTGCTAAATAGAATATTGACAACGGTAATAACATGGATGGGGTAATGTGTTGGCGTGGAACAGCTCGACATGTCACACCCTTCCTACCACTAGAATACTTCAGTGTAATCAGGTCTGTGAGGCACACCTGAGCTGCAAATTTCGCTGCGATTGAATATCTCGAATTATCTAGAGAGCTAGAGTTTCAGCTTCACTGGTCATGAGAGTTTTTCCAGAGAAATCAATTGCTGGTGATGAGGTCAGGTAACCGAGGTTTTGACCCGCGAGCCTCAATACTGCTCAGTCACTTGAACGTTACTTCACAGCGCCAAGACCGTACTTGATCTTGCGACTAATTTTGTGCTGAAAACTTCCTCTGCATCCTTGAGATAGGCTACTGAATTGTTATCGCCGCTTCAAAAATTTCATGTTCCCCGATATGAGGCGTGGGCTGATGTCGGGAGCAAAAAGCAGGGATAGAAGGCAAGCACCGAACACCCTCGTCGGAGTCAGCGCAAAAACGCAATAAACAATTGAAAATGATTACCAGCGTCTATGTGGCTACACAAGATCTCTTCTGGAATAGAAAATATCTGGCCCTCGGATCCCATTCCAAATATGCGTGCATCTTTACCTCACCACAGTTAAATGTGTAACCTTTGACATGTCGGCTAGCTGCACCTCAATGAAGAATGGCACTGGAGATTCTTGCTTCGTTATTACATTCTTTTAATCTGATGCCAAATTTTTTTTTTCAGGCTGATCGCTGTTTCTCTTGGGCTGAGATCTTCATACTGCTTGTGAGTAAACGTACGAATGGGCATCGATGGCGATGACCAGAATGTGATCTCTTCGTTTTAATTCACTAGTTCTGGCGTGGATGCAGTTCCTACTCTTACTTACTCACCTACAGTAATTTGATTAATTCTAAGCCAGTTGAATGAATCTGTTTCAAAAAAAAAAATTATCTTGATTGAACGGATACATTTGAAAGCAAGGCTTCACATAAGCCAACTTCAATGGACTAGGGCGGAGACCAGACTACAAACTCATCCTTACAACTAAAAAGAAAGCTGCACATCTACTAAATATTGATAAGAATCCTACATTGGATTCTAGACTTAGGTGTAGATTATTTAATATACAGTTCCTCTATCTAGCTGCCACGACTCTTTCTCAAATATAAAAGGAAAGCCGAAAAATGTGAGTGCTACACACACAGAGACTGAAGATTTACTTCCAGTCTCTTTCATGCTAATGAGTTTACAGTAAGATGTTATGTCTAAATTATCGTATTTTGCTTTATCATGTAAATATCATTCCCAGTCATCTCTATCTTCAGCCGTACTGAAGATGATATTTTGAACCAAGCGACACAAGTGAGGAATTTGAAGACAAGAAACTGGAGCTTGTAGTGTCTGGGCGGTGTGAAATATCTATCACATTTCCTGAAAAGAAGACGACATGGCTAATGGCATACTTATGCCTACTAAATGCAGTTGACCAACTAAAGTTAATATCATCATGCGTATGGATCATATGCAAGACTGTGAGCCACGACGCAAGTGTCTCACGAATGTGGTTCGTGAGACATCAGCAGAAACCTCAAGTCATCTCAATATCCTTATATACCCCCTACAAAGCAACTACTAATTACATAAAGATAACAGTACCCGGCCCCACGCAGGTTCATTCAATATCTAGTGAATATAAAGCTATCCCCGTCAAGTCCCAAGACGACCTTGCTCGACCAAGCGAAAATACACAAGCAGAAAATGGACAATCTTCGGCCAGCAAAAAGAAAAGACTTTACAGTAAATGAGAGTAGCCCAATGCTTATTCTCATAATTTAAATATCAACTCTACGACTGGTTGGTTGGTGGCCGTTTCAAAGAACAATTCAAAAAGGCAAAAAAGGCAAAAAAGAAATATCTCCGATTGAACAGAGTGGGACTCGAACCCACGCCACTTTCGTGACCAGGAGATTGTTGCTAAGGGAAACCTTAACCTGGCGCCATAACCAGCTCGGCCATCTGTCCATAAGATATATTCCTCGATGCTTATATGGTTAATTATACGGATTAGTGATTTGTGGAGGATTGTGAAGTGTGTGTGTGGTGGGTTGAGGTGGGATCGTTTACCGAAGTGGTCCCCACTTTGCAGAGTTTTCTCCCTTCTACTTTGGGACCTCTGGGTACTTGGATGGCAGGTGTACATGGCGATATATCGGGAAAGAATGTAGGTGTAACAAAGATCCTCAGAAATCATCTGTCGGTTTAATTGGAAGTGAATCTACACTTGCGAGAAATTTGAGTTGGGGGTATAAAATGAAATGGGAACTCAGTCAATGTCGAGGCAAGTAGAACAATCTCCTAACCCAACAATTAGATACCCTAGCCTGAGACAAACCACCAGGTTTTCGATGTACCAAGTCTTATTTCTGCCTGAAGGACCATAGCTTTGAGAGCTGGAAGGGTGTTTGACGTGAAGTCTGGGAGTTTTGGTCGATGGATGCAGGCGACGAAATACGAAAATCAACAACACTTCGGCGTTTGACAACCAAGAACACAGAATTGAGGGATTGAATACACTTGGCAGAAGCCGTCCGAATTTACCCAATCACTTCCTTAATCTCAATACTCAGCTCTATTGTTTTTTTGTTAGGGATCCAAGAACTTGGACTTGGACTTGGACTTGCACAAGACAGCCCATGGTTTGTGGCCATTTTGACTGGGTTCTTTGTTTAAAGAAAAAAAGAGTACCTCCTGTAGATGGGCGCTTTATATACTGATAGAAAATAGTTTCAAGTGCTCCCAAAGCTATATTTGAGACTAATAACGCAACCAGTCTTAATCTCCAAGGAGAGTGAATAAGCTTGGGAATTCCAAATTGTTGACTCAAAAAGTCCCAGAAACACGCATTCGGCCAGAGTGCGCTGCGAATGGCTGGTTTCCATGGACACGGAAAGATATTAAAGTGAATAAATTAAAATAGGGTTACGATATAGATAGTGGGTTATATAATGAAGGACCACCACCTTCTTTTCCGAATTAAAGCGATCCACCCAGGAAGCACTTCCAGACTCATCCTTACCTAGACAGTAATTCTACGAAGGAGCAAAAGCTCTGAGACTAACCGATTACATATACGAGACAACGAACTTACAGTAACATGTAACAAGATGTAAAACTCTCCTGATTCCTGCCGGCACGAAAAAGTCAAGGGGCTTGGGTTCCTCATCCTTAGACGAAACGATGACAACTCTCTTAACCATGACAGCAATAATAGACATTAAATCATACCTCTAAAACAACAGACCTCTCAAGATGTAACATATATAAGAAATAAATTGTACTCCCCAGCTTCCAGCTTTCACGTCGTTTCTTTATCTTTCTTGCTTGCTCCATGGTGGAATCAGGACCATTTTCTTCCTCTGCTCTCGTTGATCAAGGCACTGATGACTCGAAAGAGGCCTTTGGGACACATTTATAGATATTCGTACTACCTAACTACAGTACATCTCGAAATGGGAAGGCTTAACATCAGTCTTTTTTTGAGAAGATTGGCAAGCGCATTTGTAACACGAAATCCATCGCACAACGTCCGCAGGAGAATCCGGGCCAAGCAACACCCACCACTTGTAAGATCTTACCCATCCGCTTTGATCGAGTAACGGTCTCGTTTCCAAGATAACAAACTAGATTCTAGAAGAGAGCTGATCATTATTTTGCAAGTCTTGAACATCAGACTGCCCGCTTTGTGGATGGAATTTTACTGTTGCTATTTCCGGTGCTGTTGTCAGTGGCACACCTTCTCATCTGAACACTTCAGCAGACACTAACCATCAAGACGGGAATAGAATGGCGACGGATTAGAGAGGCAGATGGATGATTGGCATTTGGAAGGTTGTATTCTTTGCTAGGGCTGATGAGGCAGAAGAGTCGCAGATCTCGTAGGTCGAGAGGTTGGTAACTCTAGACGAGATGGATTGTCAAGACTGCGAAGGATAATTCGTGTACAGCAGGGTACTAGGAGATGCTTGGGGAGAAACCATTTGGGACAGCCAGCTGTCGCAACAACTGCTGCTATATAGTATAGACGTAGACCAACGATACTTAACCAATCGCTTGGTAAGCGAGGATCAAGGAGGTAAAGAATCATGACAGAGAGAAATCAAAGGAGCTTCGGTGGTATTGCACAGCAACATGTGCCAATTATACAGTAAAACAACAACGGGTATATCTATAGCACAACTGCATCCTATCTCAACTATACACAGCCCTCCTTTCCTCCCCTCCCCCTCGTCTCATCTCCCTTCTAATTGTCCCACTTCTTCCTCACACCTCTCCCACCTATGATACAAAGAATCCACGCCGTCAGGCCACTCTCAGGATGTCATAAAAACACATTACCCGAGGTATTCTCTCGCCCCGTCTCCAAAAAAAGAAAAGACAATATTATCACTACGTAGTATTCAAGCAGTTTTCCTTCCCCATCCTCCCCTTCCGCCTCTCCCCTCCCCAGAAACAAAAATAACAATCGCTAAAGTGTACATCACACAAAAATAAAAAACACAGATAGAAAGTAGCGGGGTTGATTATGCCTGTGGCTGCCCACCATTGCTCTGTCTTAATGCTGAAGGGCCTTGGAAGCCTCTATCCTCAGCAGGGACGTCTTGCATTTCCATCGCCACGCCCTTGCCTTGAACTTCTTTCGCCAGAGGGGCGGTACGCTTCCCCTTTCGTTCTCCAAAGCGCTGATCGCCTTCCTCATACTTCCGCTTGAAGTTGAGGTAGGTTGGAGGCCGAGGCCGGCATAGCACCACTAGCCAATTCTTGATGATGTTACCTTGAGTGAACGGTCGGTGGCGGTCTTTCTTGAGGAATTTATGGGAATTAAGGTACTCCCTGGTTGTCTCGCCACGACCCATGAGGAAGAGATGATAGACCATTAGAGCTAGAAGATAAGGAGTTCCGAGAGCACCGTAGATGACCATGGCGAATGGAACTCTAAAGTGGTTTATCGCCGCGCCAAAAGAGATGTTTTGCCGGTTCATGTACACCAGGATTTGGGCGAGACTTGCGCCGAGAAGATACAGTCCGACAAGAGTACCCGATGAGACGAATGTGAAGAAGTATCGGTAGTTACGTCGGCCTACGCAATTGTTGATCCAGACACAGTGGTGATCTTGGGTCTCGACGCAATTATCACAGATACGACAGTGATGACCACGAGCCGGGCGCCAGATATTGCAAGTCTTGCAATACTTGGTTGGTACCTCCATGGCCGCTGTAGCAGACTGAGCCGACTTGATCATAGTCCAATCATTTGTTGGGGGTGCAAGCCGAAGCGGATCCTCGTTTTCTTCAGGAGGTGGCATTGGGTGAAGGTTTCGAGGAAGTATCTAAAAAGAGTAAGCAAAGTCTATGTGCTTTGGAAATGCTGATTTACCCCTGGATCGGAAATTGAAGCATGAATGAAAGACGACATCGCCAGGTAATAGAGGTAGGCGAAGATAATGGGTATCGCTGGCGAAATGTTGTCCCATAACCAAGGGGCTGAAAATACAAAGAAAAGTGCTCCAGGGATCACGAATAGAAGTGCTGTAGCAATGTTGATAGGGCGATGTCGGGTATTCTGTATCCTTCCTCCCCAGAAGAAGACCGTATTACCAGTGAAATACTCATAATTACTACCAAGCTGCGGATTCTTGGGAACACTTTTTGGCGGATCAACTGGTGTCAAACCAGGTGAAGACGCAATTGAAGCTAACTTTTCCCTCCCTTGATTGCTTCGATTAGGGCTGGTGGGTGCCGCATCACCGCGGGTTGGTAAAAGGAAGCTAGAACGGAAAGACCGTGGAGATTTTGCAGGTGTTGCAAGTCCATTCCCATTCTTATAGCTTTTGTCGATTGTAAGACTGAGTCCTTTGGCATTGGCTGGGCCTCGTTGTAAAGGCCGCACGCTGTCGGTCAGACTTCCAGTTGGATGGTGGCCTTGTGTTGGGCTTGTATTGGCTGTTACTCTCTCCATAGTCTCCTGCTCAGTCATTTCCGTCCCTCTCGAAGGTGGTGCCGGTCCATCTGGATCATCCCCTTGCCTCGCTACCTGACTGGAATTGACGCTGCTCCGAACCATGCCACCTCCCTGAGACAGACTCTCGCTCACGCTTTGTTGTGTCAAAGTAGGTGGTCTTGCACCTCCTCTTTGCGCTTGTAGTCTTTGTGAACTCATGGGACGAAAGAAGGCATGCGAGGTAAGGGATGGTACATGGGACCTGCCACTTTTTGGTCTTGGGCCAGCGATCGTAGACACACTGCCTCGTGCTGTACTGTTGAGTGAGGCATGCCCTCTTCGAGATGCTGAGGCTTGAGACCATGCGCCTCGCTGGTTCGAAACTCCAGTCAGGCCAGTCGTCGGCCTCGAAACATTTGTTTGAACACTGCGTCGTTGACCCGGTTGCTGTCCAGTTGAGCCTGTCGCCGGGTCTGCCGCTCGTTCTCTTCCATCCTCCGAGGCAATATCCGTCATCCGCGATGACAGAATACTCTCTACATCTCCTGCTTCGGAATTTGGGACCTGGCTCGATTCGTCGATATTCGGAGGTTGTGGAATTGTCGATCTATTGTCTTGAGACGCCATCGCCACGGCTGAAGAGGGCTCCTTCTCTTCTCAAAGTCCTATATCTCATAACATCCCTTAAACCCTCGGACCGTCACAACACGCAGAGGAGAAGTTGGGTGGGTGAAGTCAAGTCTGGTTCGTGTCAAGGCTAGCGCGTTGAAGAAGCGTGGACGGAAATTAATCACTCGCAGCGAGCGCGAGGAGAAACGCGAAAGAATTGCTGGTGATGAACTGAATCGAATCGAACGGACGAAAAGGGTATTGTTGGTGGTATTATTAATCGGTTGTAAGGAGTGTGTGTGTGTGTGAAAAGATCCGAGTTCTTCTGAAGGTTGGTCAGAGCAGAGCAAAGCAAAAGCAAAGCAAATCGACGCTGCTGCCAAAGGGGGACGAGGCGAGGGTCTGCGCAGCCCAGCCAGCCCAGCCAGCCAGCCAGTGCCGTCGCTCACTGCAGTACAAAAGTCCGAGCGCTCTGCACATCCAGAACAGAACAAGAGAAGTGCCGCTCGATTGGGCCAGCCCGCAGGGGCCCGCGAAATTAACGGATCCAGGCACTTGGGAGGGGTGCATGAATTCCTCGCTCTGTGATTTGGGGATGCATCGGCACGGAGTGTACGGAGTGTACGGAGTGAACCTCCCCATGACGTTCTCGTGTGATAAGCAGGGAGATCATGCAGCAAGAGAGTGGTGATGCTGGAGGTGTCGTTTCAGGGGGTCGGTTAGAAGGACTATCATGGGAACTCAATAAACAATGGAACTTTATGAGCGGAAAGGGATTATGCATTGAGTAGGAGGAATTGTACAAGAAATTTTGCAAGTACACAAATCATGTTCATGCATTATTAACCTTATAATACTTGCCACTGTGAGGATGCAGATGTTGCGAAACTAGCTTTGTAGGGATGTGATCCCACCAGTTATCAAATTTACCGTGCTCTTACAAGTCACAACGCTCCATAATTACACGCATTATCGTTAGTAAGTATCACAATTGGCTTTGTGATGCATTGTCCCTGCGTAGCCTTCTAGAACTTAACGATGGCAGAACGAGGACTACGAGCTTTACCCGATTCTATAAGTAACGAAATGAAAGAGGTAAATTATAAGAAGCGTCACAAAGAGTTAACACTTTTTATATCGAGAGATGCCAACTACGGGCGAGGCTATAGTTGTATAATGTCAGGTCATTAGTTCAAGTGGGAAGAAGAGCCAACTTCTCATCCAGCTACGTGTATTATATGCGGGGATGAAGATGGGTGTATCCTGGGAGGAAGGCTTCCAGGGCTGTGTTGGCTCCAGGAGTAAAGCTCCTGGGAGCCCTCAGGCTCTTGGGATCATTATGACTCCCAGGAGAAAAGGTCCCGAAAGTAATCCAGCTCTCGGGATAACCATTCCTGAACGTTCAAACGACAACTATTCGCCCACATCTGTACAACGGTCTAAAACTGGGCGACAAGCCGGTATTGAAGCCCCCGGATAACAAAAGTTGCTTTGATACCAAAACGAGGGCTGACAAGTTCCAAAAGAAAATCATGGATACAGAACAATACAGTAGAAGGCGAAATGGGGTTTGTTATTTTTAGTGAGGCCTATTTCTAGACTGTTATAACTGCCCAAACACTCTCCTCCACATGCACCTGGAGGTACCTCCGTGCAAGCCCTTCCAGAAACGAAGGGAACTGGTGACTATCTCTTCTACTTTCTTCCACCACTCCCCTCTCATCATTCCTGTCATCCATTTTTATCAGTAAACATAGCGCTATAATTGAATAATTTACCTGTATGGATGCGAAATGGCAGACTTGAGGTGTCGTCGAATCTAAACTCGGGCGTAACGTGATAGATCGCGGAGGTGGAGACATCACACTCCTCTGACTCCTCTAGGGTCGTCGGCACGGCAAATGTACACATGTCAAGACGATTGGGAGTTTCTGATAAAATGACTCAGGGGTAGGTGATTTGCTCAGAGCTCACTGCTTCTTCATTGAAATCTTTCTGGGATGCGCCTCGGTCGAGAGCTTCGGCGGAGAACTCGAGAGTCAGGCGTGCCATCTAAGCTGAATTTGTTGCGCTGTATGCTCTTCTTCACCCGCGTACTATCATTTAGCACCAGCTTAGATTCCGCAGAGTCTAATTTTGTGTTTGATGCTTTCGACGCACGGAGGGCTCGCTGAGGGCGAGGCTTTGAAGGCAGAGTAACAGAACTCGAGGTTTGTCTTGGCTGCTGGGCTGAAGATGTCTCTTGAATAGTTGGAGAACATATTTTGCTCTCTAGGGGTGTGTGGTTCTCTCCGTCGGTCTCTGCCGCTTCAAAACTGGTTCTTCATTGGGGTAGACGGGGCGATTTCGTTTGAGACTTCGCTGGCCTCTGCCGTTCCCTGCTACTGAGTCGGATTTGCTCACCTTAGCTGGGTTTAACTCGAGTTCGACCAAGGGGACCTGCTGCAGTATCCATCGCAGTAGAATACTTTGGCGGCTTGCATTATCGCTGGCAATCTCGTAGCCCCTCGTCTGATTACGGAAATCACTGATGAGTTTCCGTCGTTTACTAAGCCATTGCAGCGACTTTGTTGCCGTGGCCATTTTAGACCCGGCTGTAGATAACTTCTGTTCCAGCCGAGAGAGACCTCGTCCAGATTGACCTGAAGACTGTGCTTTCAGCAAGATCTTTTCTGCTGATTGCACAGTTGATGCCACAGACTCGAGAGCTTTGGTAGCCTCGCTTTCTTCGTTCTTCATCTGAACCCCAATTCCGAAAATCCATAGACTTCACTGTCTCAGAAGGTTTGAGGACTTTCGAGTCCACGAGCTTCTTCCAGGCTTCATCATACTGTTTCTATAGACGCTTCATAATCCTTGCGTGCTTGTCGTACTCCAGGTACTCACAGCCCAAATACTCAATCCATGTCGTCAATTGGTCTTGTCGGTCCGGGTCCTCATTCAGCTGAAATGTCCGCTCAAACCCGTGTCTTGCCAGACGCTTATATAGCCGTCGGCAATATCCATCGAAGCGGCCAGGCTCTGCCTAACAAGGTGGAAAGACACCGCTCCCCTCCAGGGGATGGTCTGTTCTCATCCGTCGTTGCGACTCGCGAAACACTTTCCATCTCCCCAACTACTCTCCAAACACCATCCAACCGTACTCGTTATTGGGGTTGTTGATAAATGGATTCCAGAACGACAAGATCTCATAGTATTCTTCCAGGTTTCTAGCGGCAGCATAGCCAAGACTGATCGGGTGTGATGGACGGCCGTTGTCATTAATGAGTTTATTGTAGCTCTCCCTCTCCTCCTCGAGATTGTTTTGATAGTGTTCCTGATAATTTCTCTCGTTGCTCAAGTCTATAGTTGTTACAGGAGAGGGTGACCGAAGCGATGGATCTCTATCCACGGGCTCTTGTACAAGGCGAGCGGAGACGTAGTTTAGATCGATGGGGCGGGACGAGGCAGCATCGTTCGCGCCTGTTCGCGACCTGCCATAGCGATTAGAAAATGGCAAAGAGAATACGAAGGCGCAGCATTGTTACCTTAATCTCTAGATGAAATCGTCAGGTAGGTTCTCCGGATCTTTAACATTGACATATCTGTACTCTGAACTTTAGCGATACTGGCGGGCCATAAGCTTCAGAAAATCCTAACCTCCCGTTGGCCTCCAGGTACTGGTCAAGCTCGGTGTCGTTGTAGGCAGCTATATCGCGAGCGAACAATTTCGAAGTTCGAGCGAATGCCATTGCTTATGGTGTAAAAGGGGCAGGTCGAAAGGCGAGGAGCTCGAAGATGGGTCGTTCACAAAAAGGGCGGGGAAAGATCTCAGAAGAGTAGAAATTCCATTTGGAATGAAGAAACTTGTACCTCAGGCATTAAGTCGCACTTGTCTCAGCCGCCCTAAGAAGGTCTGAAGGCCAACCATCGCAGCAAGGAGGTGTAGTGTCATCAGACAACATAGGCGGCAGCTCGATTGGACTCCGCAGCCTTGTAATAATGAAGAAGGTTTGTGTCACTTACATATACATATACTGGGGCACTCTCCCCCAGATGTCCCTTCAGTAACCATTCTGCCATATGTCATTGAGAGAGACGTCTTTTGATGATGGAAGACCCGAACCTGATTGCTTGCTTATCCTGGGAATGATAAGACAATAGCCGCCATCCGTATGTCCGAGAATAGTGGGCGATACATTCAATCGCAAAGACCATCCGCTTCAGAGCATGGCAGCCGAGAGTCAACAGTCTCAGTAGAGGACGAGGACGAGGACAAGGACAACGACTCCGCGGCTGACGAGCGCCTCCAACTTACCTTCGACCCAGGACCTAAAGCTGGCCAAGGGATTACGATTGGAACCGATAGAAATCGCTGCGATATTGTTTTACCGAAACTGCCTTACATTAGTGGGCTTCACTGTATCCTGACATTCGATGCACAGCGACGATTAATCTTGAAAGATCTTTCAAGGAACTAAACTATCGTTGAATACGACGAGCAAGGAGGAGAAAAACGCCGAGTTTTGATCACATACGGTGACAAAGGACCAGAGTAGTGTCATCACTTTAACTGGATTCTCAGCAGGATTGAAGTACCGGATGTCGCCAAAAAAAGCATCACTCAAATCGCTCAGATCGAATTTCAGATCATCGTCGCTAGACATGAGATATATCCCCACCTGTATAATGACCACGTTGACCGACTCCTCCGCGAGGCAAACGCAGATAACGAGCTTCCCCTTGGTACACTAGGCATTCAGAGTACGACTTCAACCGCACAACAAAGTGGGGCTCATACTCCTACTCAAACGCCCATCTACATCAACCCATAGAAGCTTGGCAGTGGTGCATTCTCGATTGTGAACCGTGTTTGGGATGTTAGCACTAGGTTTGTATATGCTTCCAAGGAGTTCTTCAACATAAAAGAATCAGCGTGGAGGAAGGAGGCGAGTGTTATGAACCAAGTTTCGCAGTTCTCAAATGTTAGTTTCTCCTTGCATTTCTATAATGCCCCCTTGCTAACTCAGTATAATAGGAGCATATTGTACAGTTTTTTACTTTGGTTAAAAAGCTGTCGCCTCGGCTAATACTCGAATATCTTCCGCTTAGAAATTTACATGACCAACACAAACAGCAACCATTTTCAGATCAAGAAAGCTTAAATATTCTTTGTCAAAGCCTTAATGCTTTACCCTCCGTTCATGAAGACGGCATTGTCTACCGAGATATCAAGCCGGAAAACATTCTTGTTCAATCTCGAAACCCCCACCACCTATATATATATATAAAAGTTTACAGACTTTAGTCTATCAAAGGCTACCGCTGATCTAACAACGTTCTGCGGGACACATCGCTACGCTGCACCCGAGATATACACCACTCGCCGTGCTACATACTACACAAAGGCTTGTGACATCTGGTCGCTCGGCGTCGTCGTCTTCGAATACGCCTACGGGCCCCTTCCAAAATCGAGTAGCATCGGATTGCGTTGGTGTGAAAAAATCATTCGGCAAGTCAATGATTGGGATTCTGATGACTTGGTCGATTTCCTTGCAGCCGCAATGTTAATCATAGAACCAGACAGTCGACTTCCAGCTAGGGAGTGTTAGAAACAAGCATCACAGCTCTCTGCTCCGTCCCAAAGCCGCTGCCCAACTCCAACTCAAGCACCTTACCCCGCAAGCGCTTTGCAGGATGCATCTAACCCATACTCGGCCATGCCTAGTGCAACACCAACCGAGGCAGCGACATTAATTGTGAACGAATGCCTCCAAAGTCGGAACGTAGTGCAGGGGACTAACACGGCGTCATGGCAGGCGCTAGATCACTATTTGATAGATTCCGGCACCGAAGAGCTAAAGCTTGGGGATCAACAGAGCTCGGAAAATTTTGTCAAAAGAGGTAAGTAAATTTCTGCCTTCTTAATTTCGCGCAAACTTGGACTGCAACTGGCAGATTATCCTAGCTTCAATCTCGACTAAACAATAATAGAGGGGAACCCGGGACCGGAAAACAAAGCGAAAGAAGGGGTCTAAACCGGATTCGAACCAAACACCGCGGGAAAGGCGATCAAAAAGTCCTACACACTTCATCGGTCCGACGATCAAAGCGAACACGAATGAAGGAACACGACCAGCATCCACAATATCGCAGTGTTGATACTACGGACTTCCCCTCATCAAATTGGTTGCGGGATCCAAATTACGTTGGGTCATCTGTGGCTGCCCTAGGTGAGGACATGGACGAAGAGAGTAAGATGAGCAATTAGACACCGTTCCATTCTAAGAGCCTTATATTACCACGCCCATCTGACGTTGTGCATGAGCAGAATAATAGCCACATGTCTTCGCTCGTTGATGCAAGAGAGGCTTCTGCTCATGAGCCCGAGGTCGAAAGGCCCGGAACTGGTCAGCCACGCAATATCGGACGGACAACACCAGACATCAATTCCAGTTCTCCAGAAATGCGCACAATCCATGGCAATCAGGTCAGCTCTCCTGGCTGGTTCGAAAACCCAACAGACGACAACGACGCATGGCATGTCAGTCGTACTCGCTGGGAGTCCGAAGCTCGGTTGGCCGAGCAAAATTTCACGCAGACAGGATTGCTCGACCCAGGATATGTTGGTCGAATTATTAAGAGATATATAGTAAGTTCATTCAGTCTTCCATGTAATAAAGGATCACAAGGCCTGACAAAACTAGAACCCGGAGCAAATACACGAACGCAGTTTAGGAAGCGAGGAGAATACATCGACATATTGATCCCTGGGCGGCTCGCAAACAACAGGTATCCGAGCGCAAGAAGACATTGACCACTCGCGCCATGATTCGCCTCCTTGTCCAGACCACGAATCAGTAACGCCAGGGTTGACATTTGAGTGAAGCACATCGCGCTACTCTAGAGACTGCATATCAGCGCCCCAAGCCAAAGAGGACAGAGAAGGTGGAAATAGCCTCGACGCTAGGACTCGAGAAGGATGTCATTGATGTGAGCCCATCCAGCAAGGCAGCACTTCCTGACACGCTAACAGGTGCCGTCTTATAGAATTGGTTCCAGAATCGACGGTACAAATCCAAACATACAACTGCATAGACATGTGGGTGTCAGACCTAATCAGGCATGGGATCCTAGAACACGGAAGGTCGGGAAGGGAAGCAGGTTTGAGACGGATACACGATGTTCTGTAGGACACATTTCAAAACTTCTAGCTATCGGGAAACGGAATTCCACAAACCAGAGGTAGATGCCCTGTTCTGGATCATTTGGGATTCTAGTTAACTGCCTCTTAACTGACCAGAGGTATGAGCCAGTTGTGACAAAGTGAAGGGGAGAGAGAAAGGGGTGTTTACCTCGCTTCGATTTGATCAGGTCACTTGCATCGGGAAATCGCACAAATCGAAACCCAGATGACCAAAAGATAAAAAAATATTGGGGGGGGGAGCTCAAAATAACTAATTCCTGCCAGATGTAGTCTAGAAACAGGGAACCAGCCAGCTTTTACAAGAGGTGGAGGGGCTCGAAAAGGGAGACCAGAGGTCACCAGATGTTTGTTTCTTCATTTTTTTTATTAATTGCAGAACGATATGCGGACAACAATCAATCGACAGAGCTTGGATATATTATGAATGGCGGTCGCATTTCAAGCATATTCTGATACATTCTTGTTAGTGAGAGTTGTGAACTTGTTCAAGATGTCTTCCAACACCCTTCCTGAGAAGAATGCCCCACCACCCGGTCTCAGGCAATAAGGCCACCACAGCCAGCGGTTCCCGACGGGAAAGCAAGCTTGAGATTATCGAACCACTCGTCCCGAACCCATTCAAACCACCAAACAACACAACAATCACAATGAGACCAACCCTCGTCAGATCAATGAGACCAACTCTCATGAGAGCCGCTGCATCTGCAGCCAAAGAAGGGAATGTCCTGAAGAAGGGAGCAAAGAGGGATCCCGAACTCTACGTATGTGGCTATTGAAGAAGAACATCGTACGGTCAATTCAAATGCTAACTCACCACCTCCAGATCCTTTTGGCCGTCATGTCTGGAGCCTTCGGTCTTGCAGGATTCTACTTCGGTACATCTCCCGCTCCCATCGACGATATTTAGGACTCAATTGACCTTTCTGCAGGCCGCAAGCCCACTTCATCGACATCCGAGTCGAAGATTAGCATTGCTGCTGGAAGTATGCCATGGCAAGGAGAGACCACCGAGGGCGACAAGGCTAGAGGTGACTACAAGTACCAATACCACCCCGGTGGAAACCCAAAGAACCCTCCCAAGGACGCCCCTAGCGCTTTGCACAGCGTCATTGTGCCAAACGTCAACTTGCCAAAGGTACGGAACTTTCTATATTGTCGAATGTTTTGGTACAGAGAAACGGGGGCTGCCGAAGTTGATAAAAGAGTATAATGGATAGTCTTCTTAGTTTCGAGAGGGGTACAGGAGCCCATGCTGAAGAAGAGTTTCTGAAGCAATTCGTCTAGGTCAACAGGACCCCCAATGGATCTCTAGTCTGCCAGTGGGAATCGGACTGAAGAAACAGGGATGCTATCACGGTTACCGGAAATACCGTCTTCTGGTCTTGAGGCGGACAGATGACTGGGAGGACGACCTGGCTTACATGAATATAACCTGCCAAAAACACTGCTAACATACACTTTTCTAGGAGCTACACGAGAAGTACAACAAGTGGGGCAAGGATGGTTACTAAGGAAAGTCAATTGGATCATCATTGGGTCATTGGAATGTGGTTGCGCGGTGGACTGTTGTATTGTAGATAAGGTACATGCGAATTGCTTTGACGAGAGAGGGACTTCAAACGACCATTGAGTTTTGAGACCAAGTATTACAATGTGATAGTGATTCATTATGCAAGAGTATAGTGAGTAAATTCTACTTTGAGAGGAGATTCCGCTGTCTGCTGTGGCTTGTCAGAAATTGGAAGCTGTCCTGCTCCGAACCATGATGCGAGAAGGGCATTGTTTCAGCAGAGGATGTATTCAACAGAATGAGGTTCTGCAACAGTGTCATAATGACCGCAATAACATATATATTCACCATTATTGTAATTATAATTCTCCTTGCTTCAATTTCCATATTTACTCTTCTCCTTCACGCTCCCAGGGAGCTCTCAGCCTCGTCTCCTAGCTCCCGAAACGCTTAACTCGATTCGGAACTGTGATGTTCTAAATTTAGTTGAAGCTCTTGGACTTTTCTCCACGAACTTTGTTTCGACGCGATCTGATCATTGTGAATGATGAAATAATGATGAATATGCTGTGAATTGATATATACACGATAGTAATATAAAAATTAATTGGTGGTTGAAGGTCTAAATTGGGATTCCAGGACTTTCAGGTGCCAGCAGCCTGTCGCGCCCCGTCAACTTTCTCAGCCGATCTGGCTTCATGATAAAAGGGATGGATACGGGCACTTTTCTCCTTTCCATAAGCGGACTCACGCCCAACTCTTCGACCACCAGTCCTTCGCCTTCATCTTCGATGCTGCACTTTTAATTCTGTTGCGACTTCTTCTTTACTTTCTTTTAGGGACTGGACTGACTGCGACTTTTACCTGGGTCCTGGGTGTATCTCAGGAGAAACGCGTGGGCAATAAAGCTCCATCCGGGCCAGCCTCTCTCTCTTCGTCCTACATTACCTGACCATCAAACACATCTGCCAACATGGCTCGTCCTACGAAAGCTGGCACGCCGACGCCTGCGAAGGTCGCTCGAAACCTCTCATCTCAGACAACCGTTAAGAAGTCCAATGATTACACCTCCGAGGGTGTTGAGGACAACGATGTCTTCCTCCTGCCAGGATCCGACTACCAGATCATGGTTGGTGTCACATTTTTGGCTGCGGTAGTCAGACTATTCAGAATATACCAACCCAGTAGTGTGGTATTCGACGAAGTCCAGTACGTCCCTGCCAGGAGCAGAACTTCTGGTCAATGGCTAACGTCTGCGCAGCTTTGGTGGATTCGCATCGAAATATATTAAGGGCAAGTTCTTCATGGACGTTCACCCACCGCTCGCAAAACTACTTCTTACACTCGCTGGATGGTTGGCTGGATTCGATGGAGAGTTTGATTTCAAGGACATTGGAAAGGATTATGTTGAACCTGGTGTGCCATACGTGGCCATGAGAATGTTGCCAGCCCTGTGCGGTATCTTCTTGGTCCCAACTATGTTCTTGACCCTGAAGGCTGTTGGATGTAGAACTTGGACCGCAGCAATGGGTGCTTTGTTGATCGTTTTTGGTGAGCAAATTGCTTTCCGGTTTTGGGATATTGGCTAATACTCCTACAGAGAACGGTCTCCTTACCCAAGCACGATTAATCCTCCTCGACTCCCCTCTCATGATTTTCACCGCTTTCACCGGCTTGGCCTTCACATCTTTCACAAACCAACACGAGCTGGGCCCCACGAAGGCTTTCCAACCAACATGGTGGTTTTGGTTGGCCATGACTGGTCTCGGATTGGGCGCAACAGCCAGTGTCAAGTGGGTTGGTTTCCTCACAATCGCGTGGGTCGGAGTCTTGACTATCTTGCAACTTTGGGTTCTTCTCGGAGACGTGAAGACCGTTACCCCTGTAAGTCCCGAAAGTATCCCAGACCAGGGATCTTGCTGATCATTATAGCGCATCTTTGCCAAGCATGTTGTATCGAGAGTGTTCTGCCTTATTGTTATTCCAGTCACATTCTACATGGCCATGTTTGGAATCCACTTCCTTTGCTTGGTTAACCCTGGTGATGGAGATGGATTCATGAGCTCTGAGTTCCAAGCCACGCTTAACTCCAAGGCTATGCAAGATGTCCCAGTCGATGTTGCTCTTGGTAGCCGAGTGAGCATCAGACACCACAACACTCAAGGAGGATACTTGCATTCCCACAACCTCATGTACCCCACTGGCAGCAAGCAACAACAGATCACACTCTACCCCCACAAGGACGAGAACAACGTCTGGCTCCTCGAGAACATGACCCAACCCCTTGATATCAAGGGAGAGCCAATAAACGGATCTCTCGCTTGGGACGCTCTTAGCCCTCCTACCTTCATCAAGGATGGTGACACCGTCAAGCTTTTCCACTTGACTACTAGCCGTCGTCTTCATTCCCACGATGTCCGACCTCCGGTCACCGAGGCTGATTGGCAAAACGAGGTTTCTGCCTACGGTTACGAAGGGTTTGAGGGTGATGCCAACGACTACTTCAGGGTTGAAATTATCAAGAAGATGTCAGATGGTGAGGCTGCCAAGCAACGCCTCCGAACGATCCAGACAAAGTTCAAGCTTGTTCATGTTATGACTGGATGTGTTCTTTTCTCCCACAAGGTCAAGCTTCCTGAATGGGCATCTGAGCAACAGGAGGTTACTTGTGCTAAGGGAGGAACTCTTCCAAACAGCGTCTGGTATGTGGAGCAGAACGAGCACCCCCTTTTGGGAGCCGACGCAGAGAAGGTCAACTACAGAAACCCTGGCTTCTTTGGCAAATTCTGGGAGTTGCAGAAGGTCATGTACCACACCAACGCCGGACTTGTCGAATCTCACGCCTGGGACTCTCGCCCGGACTCCTGGCCAATCCTCAAGCGCGGCATCAACTTCTGGGGCAAGGACCACCGCCAAATTTACCTCATCGGCAACCCAGTTGTCTGGTGGACATCCACCTTGGCAGTTGCGGTTTATGTCATCTTCAAGGGTCTCGCTGTTCTCAGATGGCAACGAGGCTTCAAGGATTACAACAACGTTATTTTCAAGCGTTTCGACTACGAAGTTGGCACAATGGTTTTGGCATGGGCTTTCCACTATTTCCCTTTCTACCTTCTCCAACGTCAACTATTCCTCCACCACTACTTCCCAGCGCTCTACTTCGCGGTTATTGCCCTTTGCCAGATCTACGATCATATCACTGCTCGTATCCCGGGCATCGGTCTCCGTGAGAATCCGTTGGTTGGCCGTCTTGGCATTGTTGTCTTCCTCAGTCTGACCATCGTCACTTTTGGCCTCTACTCTCCTCTCGCATATGGTAACCCCTGGACCCAATCAGCTTGCAAACAGGTCAAGCTCTTTGACACTTGGGACTGGGACTGCAACACTTTCTTCACAGATGTAAATGATTCCCACATCCCTCAAAGGATCCTTCCGAACCGTGGCTGACCTCCTTCCTAGTATTCCCAATACTCCGCCCAGGCTGTTAATGTCAATGCGGGTGTCCACAAGACAGATTCGCCATTGATTCCAACCAATGCCCCAGTTGCACCTCCACCAGCTGCAGGCGAACAGAAGCCAATCGTGGAGCAAGAACGAGCAGGCATTTCCGAGGCTCCAGCAGAACCCAAGGTTTCCCCACCCCCTCTTGTTCCAGGCCAAAGCATTCTTTCTCGCGAGGAGAAGGTCGAGTACAGAGACCAGGATGGTAACCTATTGGACCCGGAGCAAGTCAAGGCTCTTGAAGGGAAAGTCAGCTTCAAGACTCGCTACGAGACCCGAACTCGCCTGGTCGACGCTCAAGGAAATGAGATCGCTCAACCCGAAGACCCAAAACCAGTCGCCCCACCTCATCCGGATGTTGAGGGTCCCGACTCGTCTACCGTCGGCAAGCCAGAGCCAGATTCCCAAGACAAGCCAGCTGCTCAACGTGAGGTCAAGGCTGATGAGAGTAAGGAGGAGAGTATCGCAAAGGCCGATACAGGTGCAGCTAAGCCAGCTAGTGAAGGCAATGAGGCAACTGCCGCGTAACAACATTTTTCATTTGTAAGGGGGGACGGCGAAGAGGGTTGACAAAATTTGGGGGACGCGCCTTTGTATAGTAGAGGGCATATTATGCATCTCATTAATATGATGGCTTTACGGTCTGCTTGTAGCACATTATATCACACGTGAATACCAGGATTGACGAGATTCCGAACGAGCCCAAGTGCTAGCTACATTTCTTCCCGGTTTCTTTCTTCGATTCTCCCTCCACTGAGATGATCAAATTACAGACTTGAAGTCTGACCTTGAGAAAGTAATCATTGATAGATACCTATCTTTATACCTTGGTAGTCAAGTCTATCCTATCATCCATTCCAATTCAAGCCCCCACAAAGCCTTACAAATTCGCCTTCTTCCCCGCATCAATATGTTTCCCAAACCACCTACTCAACGTCTCATAGCCTCTCAAATACTCCTTCTTGACAGTCTCATCCTCGAGGTCAGCTCTCGCGCTCATCCAGCCATGGATCTGCGTCCCGAACGTCTCGACATGCTTCTCAACCGTGAGAGCCTCATCGAACGTCTTGACGTCTTTGGCCTCCTCCTCCTTGGACGCGAGCATACACATCGGGATCGTGATCTTAGCTGCGTCTTCGCCGGATATGAACGCTGGGTGGCATTGTGCTGCTACGGTCCAGGGAGTGGATGGGCCGGAGGTTAGGGAGATGACTTTGCCGCCCCAGCAGAACTGGGTTTGTATCAGCGATTGAAAGCCCGCAAAATCGAAACGGAATTGGAATGAGAATTAAATTTGGGGAGATTGGGCAAGCGAAGAAGAAGGGGGATGCTTACACCTAATGCAGCCCATGTCTTCTTCCCGTAAGCGGCCTCGATATCAGCGAGTATCTTGGGTGCCTTCTCGACTCCCAACGCTGGACCACGGGTTGCGAACCAGCCGAAAAGAGCGGTTTTCTGCTCTTCTGTTGTGGGTGGGTACCTATCTTCTCGTTAGAACTTCGGGTTTTGGATTTGATATAATTGTTTTCTGGTGTGGGAAGAGTGGGGGTGAGATGTGAATATGGATGTGGATGTGATTGTGAATTTGAGATTTGAGGTACTTACCATGCCAGGTCGGCAGGATTCCCCTCGAAGAAATCAGGCATGAATACTTGGTAAGCGTGTTCTGGGTCGGCGGTGGCTAGAATGTCTGCCCCTTGGAGGGTTTGTTCGTAGTAGCCAAAGATCTGCGTTAGATGGAGTCAGTACCTCAGTTTAGAATACGCAACCGTTGGCAATTCCATTGCGCCGAAACCCTTTTCAGGACATCGAGATCGTCCCAAGGTCGAAAACTTCTCTAAAGGAAGAGAAGCAGGAGCTGCGGAGATTGAAGGCTGGAATAGACGTACATCGTAGATTACGAATATAGCATTGGTGGCCGTTGAAGGGCCGGTGGCATCTATTAAAAGCGGAGTAAATACTGAGTTATTTCTAAAGATTAGATGAGGAGTATACTTACAAGTCTTCAACCCTCCAATTGTCTCATAATTCCCTTTAAGCTCATAGCCCTTCGAGACAACAGGTGGGATGTTGCAGCATGCTTTGCTATGACCGTTGATAGATTCCATTGTTACTTGGTCGTTGATTTCTGGGGATTCGAGAATCGAGCGAGGAAGCAAGTTTGGTATATGTATAGCCAGTTCGTAGTTGTTGAAGAGCCTCGTGGATGCCGAGGCGAATATATAGACAGGCGGAGGAAGTCCTGCCCGTTTAGGTAAGTCTTATTAAGCCCGTGAATGTACGGCGTAGTCATGACTGCCACCTATCAAAAGCTGCATCTCGTCTGCAAGGACAATACCACAGTGGAGGTTGTGGAGCGGCTGTGGATGTGGATGACATTTTTTACTCCTCTTGAGATAGTTGATTAGGGCCTTTGATACTTTCCTTCTTTGGGATAGTAAATCAATTCTACTTGGTGGAACTACTCGTAAACAAACATGCTTGTCTGGAAGTAAAAAAGGAGATACGTTTTAGATGGTCATCGATATGTGTAGATGCTAAAGAAATTGTGGGAGACTCAGATATGCTTCTGGTGCGTATCGTTCATACCAGCCACCCCGGTCCCCCTGGACTCCAACCGGACTTCCCCAAAGTGGCCACTCTGTAAGCCGACATTCAATGCTTGCAGTTGCTAGTTTTTGACCAATTTCTTTTTCAACAGCTATTTTCTTACGAAATGTCGATGGTCGCCAGGTGTGCCTGTATTTTGTTAGCTGAATTGCATTCGCTTAAGCAGAGCGTGAACTTTATTTATCGAATGGTAAACACAGCTTGTGCTTAGGTACTTATCCGACTCTGAGGGCTATACCGAATGCAGGGAGAACGTGGCAATTCCAATATCTTAGTCTTTCTAGCTACTTGAGGTGTCAAGTCGTCCGTCAATAGGGTTAATGGGTGAGAGCGATGTGATTCACGGAGACATCATAATTCAGAGCACATATCTCTCTACTCTCGAGTGACTCCCATCAGTCTATCAACTCACAATATGAAAGGAAGCAGTACTATTTGGAAACACACACTCCCTAATACGAAAGATACAGTCAAATACATCAATACCCAGGCAGGATCTAGTCCCTAGCCCAAGAACTTCAAGCCACAGTCTTGACCTTCGTTACCCATTCCTTGGTCTCACCAAAGACTCTCCCTGTGATCCCATCAGCGGCGCTTTCCTTCTATAGGATAGTATTTTCAAGTACATTTACCTAGCCAGTTTACCCACGACGAAACATGCAGTATGGATTGGTGTCTGGGCCCATCGGGGTTTCAAAATCAGCAGCTCGTATGACACGGCGATAAATTTCTGAAGTAGAGTCAGTCACTACTGTCTCCCTTGCTCCCCTCCTTCCGCTTGACCACTTTAGAAGATCAAGGGGCATACATACACATACGCTGACTTCCTTTGTAGATGTTCTTCTAACAGTACTTGCTCAATATAAAGGAAAATTGGGATAAGATAGTCGATACTAGGAAAATAGCTGCGTACGCTCGCGATATTTACGATCGTTGCAACGACCCTCGAACGGACTTCCAGTACAGTGATCAAGGCTGGTTCGTTAGTGTTACGTGGGATTGGTGTTAAGGCCGTTAAGGCGTGCTTCGCTTTGTTCTGACGGCTGAGGGCGGGAGGGGTACTTGTGATGGGTTCGGAATGAAGTGCCAGCGGTGAGTGTTGTTTTGATTGGAGAGGTTGCAGCTTACAGGATGGTTTTTTGAGGTTATGTTGCATAAAAAGAACAGAAGAAAAATTTTCTTTGGAATGATTCGGGGCAGATAGAGCAGCGCCTGATGTCATTCATTCTTTTCTGCTCATTGTGAAGAGCCAATGTGCGCCACCACGCTAGCATCTGTGTTGATTCTATCCCCAGCTTGGGTATGGTTAAAGAAGTCGATGTTCTTTTACTGCGGTGAAATTCAACAAGTAGAACAAAGATGCCCGAAGACTGACCGTTTTAGAAGTATTCGAGAAGCAGATAGATGCAGAAAACAAAGAAAGCCGGCCCAAATCGGTATACAATGAAGCGAGCTACTTGACAATTCCTTGACCTCATTTGGGGGATTTTCTCCTCCTAGGTGACTGTCCTGTAATGATTAAGAAAAAGAGTCAAGGACTCGTTTTCGATTCACCGGAGACTAATTTGACCCGAAGTTGGGGGGACTGGAGATTCTTCAAACAGGTGTTTATTTTGAGTCATTATGGACTTACTTTGCTCTATCAGTGGTGTATGTTCGGTGTATGTGAGATCAACAAACACAGATCGCCAGTGGCTACTTGCCAGCTGATGGTTCGACTGATACTGAAGGAATGACAGTTGGAAAGAGATGACAGAGATATGATTGAAACATGACTGATAGATGAGCTGGTTCTGAGTATCCGTGTCCATGTAACAAACAGCAACTCGTACCAAGGCATCGCACCTTGTATCAAGGTTTGCCACCAAGTCTCTTTATTGTCAACGTGTACCCCCAAGCATTCCATGGCTCACACTCACGATGGCCTTTATTGCCAAATTATTGGTACAATCTTCGCGCCTAGATGACTGATCAACGGGGTCTGCTTTCATGGCGGCAGTATTGCTAGAATAGAAATTCTTTATTACATTCAAGCGCGTAGTCGTTTCACCTCATAAGCCAATCTATCTATCAATAGAACTCCCCTATGAGACAACTCGACCGAGGACCAGTGGTTTTGACAGACGCCTCTCCTGCCCTCGGTTCTGGCTGGCCTGGGCGGGCGTTTATTTCACCGTCATTCGTATTTTTACCCGTGGCTACGCCTTGAAACACGCGAGGATTGTCCTGAATGCCAGAGCCAATCATGGCTGTGGAACATGCATCCCATCGTCATAGGCGCGGCCACTAGTGCTGTCTCGAGTCCATTTCCCAGGCTTTGATCCCTGTCGCATCCATGCCCAACCCCTGCTCCTGCCGATTCTTCGGGCCACTGGCATCATTCGGTTTGCCCTCTTGCGTGGCTGGCCAATAGCCAAGCCAGAGCGCGAGCTGGTCATCGCATCGCCAAAGGGATTGAACTGAACAAAACCATACGGTACACAGCCCTGCGCTGCGCTGCCTTGTCTTTGTCTTGCCTTGCCCTGTCCCATGAATATATCAAAAACCTGCTATTGTTCTGCCCGCGCTCAACTTCCGTACCATACATACCATACATGCCATACCATACGACTCCTCGTTCAACAGCTGATGACTTAACTCCTACTTGCCTACCTCTACCTACTTCTTCTTTACTGCCTCGCTGCTTGTGAATCACCTCTACAAGAACACCAAACGCATTCCTCAACCTTCTCTCCTCCTCTCCCCTCGATACCCCCTCTACATCAAATTCATGTCTCGATAATCACTATTTGCAGTCCGCAAAATGTCTACCACGACTGCAAGCGCCCCCGGGGCGACAGGCACTGATGTGTTCGGAGGGGCTCAAAATTCAGAGGGAATCAGCTTGGTAGCCTTCGTAACAGCTCTGGCTACTTCGCTGGTCATTTTTGGCATCCAGATGCTAGCATTTATCCTGCTGAAGAACAAGCTGGCCCGCATATTGTACGCTCCTGAAACATCTACTATAGAAACACCTGTTAACATTCTACAGCAAACCAAAGACCTACCTTGTCCCTGAACGAGAACGAACAGATCCGCCACCGAGAAGTCCCTGGGGTTGGCTGGTTGCAATATTTCGATTCACAGACCGAGAAGTCATAAACAAGTGCGGTCTCGATGCCTACTTTTTCCTGCGATACCTCCAGACCCTCCTCGTTATCTTCATACCTCTTGCCCTCGTTATACTGCCGATCCTATTACCGCTCAATTACCATGGAGGACGTGGGCCACACTATGCCAATGAGACTGCTGGCACGAGCGAAGAGGGTGTGAACGTGAAGGGGCTGGACGTGCTCGCATGGGGAAATGTTCGACCAACACACACTCAGAGATACTGGGCACATTTAATCCTAGCACTAGTGGTTATCATATGGGTCTGCGGTGTCTTCTTCTCGGAATTGCGAGTATACATCAAGGTCCGACAAGATTACTTGACGTCGGCTGAGCATCGACTGAAAGCTTCTGCAACCACGGTCTTGGTCAGCGCCATACCATCTAAGTGGTTGACCACAGAAGCTCTTGGTGGACTGTATGATGTGTTTCCAGGAGGAATTCGAAACATTTGGATCAATCGAAATTTCGACGAATTGCTTGAAAAGATCAAGCAACGGGATGAGATTTTCCTCAAATTGGAGGGTGCAGAGACGGAACTGATTAGGCTGGCCAAGAAAGCCCAGAAAAAGCAGCTTGCAAAGGATGAGAAGTACAACGCGAAGCAGTCTCGGCAGAAGAAGACCAAGGTGGACAAACAGCAGCAATTGAAGGATGAAAACGCAAGGGCCGAGCAGTTAGCCCAAGCTGGAGGTGTGAGTACCGGGGATCCACACCAGGTACCTCATACGGTGGATGATGCGATAGATGAGGAAGAAGAGAGGGCGAGAGAGCAGGGTACAGAAAATGGTACGCATGGAAAGGAACCTGGTAGCGGGCGAAAGGGCTTCAAAATTCCTGTTATTGGAGGCGGGCTGGCTGCTGTTGGCCAAGGATTTGATGTTGTCGGTCAAGGTCTTGGGAAAGGATTAAATACAGTAGGAGATACTGTCGTGGGTGGAGCTCGGAATGTTGGAAGAGACCTCAACAACCAAGTCGAAACGACGAATGGCTTCATGAATATGGATGCAAGATCGATATCAGAAGACGACGCTTATGATCAATACGGCCGATATCGAGGAGATCTTGCGACTCGTAGAGCTGCACCCGGACCATTTGGAGCTGGCGCTGACAACGATGCGGAAAAGCGAAGGCAACAACAAGAGGAAGAAGAGGTCTCACCAACATCTTCCAAAGCTCCAGGAATCCATGGAGGCGGTATGGGATTGCCAGGCAACAAAACTCGACAAGCAACATTCCATCACGGTGACCACGACGGCGCAGCTGATAATGATGGCGGGCCTTGGGCATTTCTCAAGTTTTGGAAAGCTCCAGCAGGAGGTTTTGCATCACCACTACCGACTGGATACGAGGAGGGTGACGAGTTTCCATTGACTCAAAAAGATGGCGGCGGATCTGTGTCCAAGCCTAGCGGAGACGAAGAGAAGAAAGGCTTCTTACAAAAGGTCAAATCGATTATTCCATTCCTTGGCGGCGACGACGAAAAAGAAAAGCCAGAATATCCTGTTCCATACAACGAAGAGTACATGGAAGATGCTCACGGTGCTGTATGGGAGCGATATCTGAAGGAAAAGGATCGTCCAACTCACAAGAACCCAACAGCTGGTTGGATACCTGGCTGGTTGACTTGGATACCATTTGCAGGCAAGAAAGTTGACTCAATCTACTGGTGTAGAGGAGAACTAGCTCGTCTCAATTTGGAGATTGAGATGGATCAGAAACACCCCGAACGGTTCCCACTGATGAACTCGGCTTTCATTCAATTCAACCACCAAGTTGCTGCACACATGGCTTGTCAAGCTGTCACTCATCATGTCCCTAAGCAGATGGCCCCACGAACCGTTGAAATATCTCCCAAGGACGTCATTTGGGACAACATGTCCATCAAATGGTGGGAGGCTTGGGTCCGAACAGCAGTCGTCTTTGGTATCGTATCTGGCATGGTGGTTCTATGGATTTTCCCCGTCGCCTGGTCAGCCTCCTTGGCCCAGCTCGAGGCACTCGCGGACGAGTACGTTTGGCTCAATTGGCTCAACCAAATCCCCAAGAAAGTACTTCAGGCCATTCAGGGTGTGTTGCCAGCTTTGGTTCTGGCAGTCCTGTTGGCTCTAGTGCCCATGATATTGAAGTATCTGGCTGGAGTCCAAGGTGCCCAAACTGGTGTGGAGAAGCAACGAACTGTCCAGAACTACTACTTTGCGTTCTTGTTTGTGCAAGTGTTCCTGGTTGTCTCCATTTCCGGAGGTGCGGTGGCAGCACTCACAAACGTGACGGATATCACTTCGATTCCGAATACGCTTGCAACTCAGCTTCCGAAAGCCGCAAACTACTTCTTCTCGTACATGATTCTACAAGCGCTGTCTACGAGTTCCGGAACTCTGCTTCAAATCGCTACGCTCATCATGTGGTACCTACTACCAAAGCTCTTGGACAACACAGCCAGACAGAAGTGGAAGCGAAATACAACTCTCCCCACCGTTACCTGGGGCACCTTTTTCCCAGTCTACACCAACTTCGCATGTATCGCACTGATCTACAGTGTTGTCTCTCCGATTATTGTCATATTCGCCATAATCACGTTTACGCTACTCTGGATTGCTCATCGCTACAATATGCTTTACGTGTCTAGATTCCAGCTTGACACTGGTGGACTTCTTTATCCTCGGGCTATCAATCAGACTTTCACTGGACTCTATGTCATGCAACTTTGCATGTTCGGTCTTTTCCTCTTGGTTAGAGACGAGAATGACGACCCAAGCTGTATCCCACAGGCCATCATTATGATTGTTTCTCTCGTTCTCACAGTTCTCTACCAATGCTTGCTCAATATGTCATTCGGACCTCTATTCAACTACCTCCCAATCACATTCGAGGACGAAGCTGTTCTTCGTGACGAGGCATTTGAGAGAGCTCAAGCACGTCGTCTCGGCCTTGAGGAGACCGGGGAGGATGAGGAAGTTGCCAGCATTCCTCAGCACGATGGGGCTATAGAGATGTCCAACATCAACTCGGGGAGCAAATTCTCGAAGTTCAATCCTGTGAACATCGCCCAAGGAGCTGGGAGCTGGGCAGCCAAATCCGGCCGTCAAATTAGAGCCAAGACGATGGGTAACAGTACCGGCAACGATGGAGCTCAAGAACATGTTTCTCCACACCCCCATCGCCGCAAGCGTCACCGCGACATCGAAGCACAGATGAAGATTGCCGATGCTCTTTACGGAGGCTACAACGACGAAATCGAAGACCTGACACCAGATGAGAGAGATGTGCTCGTCAGACACGCTTTCCAACATTATGCCCTCCGGGCCAGGAGACCTACAGTTTGGATCCCCAGAGACGATATTGGAGTCAGTGATGACGAAGTGAAGCGAACGCGAGAGTTTGCCGGGAACAATATCTGGATCAGCAATGTTGGCGCGGCGCTGGATGGGAAATCTAGAGTGGTGTATGGGAGGAACCCTCCTGATTTCTCGGAGGTTGATCTGATTAACTTGTGATTGGTCAGGTTGAGTTGGATAGTGAGAGGTGGCACTTTTTGGGTGGATTGTACAAAGGAGAGGATGGTGGGTTTGAATTTAGCGGCATGGCGTTGGTTTAGGGGGCATTGCATTTGGATTTGCTTTGCATCCTGTCGTTTGCGGTGTGGTTACCACGGTACATACACGCATGGATGGGCATTAGATACCAGCGGGATCCAGCATCTCAGCATAGAAACGAGTAAAATCAAGACTTCAAAAACTTAATTCTAAGTGTAGCCTCATGTCAAGAGTGAATTCGGCAAAGAGAACCTTGTATTCTTCCGCTTTCAAAGAGATTTTTGAAACGTTGTCGGATTCTACTATTCATTACCTGTCATTCACAGTTCACTTGCGTTCAACTACATGAGGCTGATGTCTTGCATAATGATTTTTCTACAAACCGACGAAGTCGAATTCTTTACACTCCACTATCGTAACAAAATAATCATTTATCCCTTCCAATAACTCCTGTTCCATTGGTATACCCATTTCCCCATCCCAAGTGACATTAATTCTCAACACCCAACATCCCCTTCAACCCCCCCTCAACACCTCTCCACCACCTCCCCCTCTCCTCCAAATCATCCCCCACCCCACCCAAAGCCTCCTCCTTCCTCCTCTTCGCCTCCCTCGCCGAAGCCGTACTCCCCAACCTCTTAACCTCTAAAGGCTGCAACTCAGCATTCAACCTCTCCAACTCCTTCGTCTTCCTCGGAACCATAACCTGCAACTGCTCTAACTGCCTATCCAGCTCCGCACGCTCCCTTTCCCTCTCCTCCACAGCCATAATCGTCTTCTCCAGCGGCATATTCAACCTCGGATTCGCCCCCGGCTGCTCCTGCGCATTTCTCAACTCCTCAACCCTCCCCTCCAAGCCCTCGATCCTCTCAGGCAAGTCCTGCAGCTGCGCCGTCTGCACACGGATATCCTCATACTTGCGACATAATTCGCGGCCTCGCTTCTCTAATTCGGCGACGAGGTCTGCAACTTCGGTCTTCTGGGCTTTGAGGGCGGCTTTGGAGATCGCGAGGGTGGCTTCGAGTTCGACGTTCTCTTGGTGTTCGACGACCAGTGGTGGGTCGCCGACGATGGCGCGGATGAATTTCTCTTTGGTGACTTGCTCGAGGTAGGAGAAGCGGAGTTTGGAGAAGAGTTCCTGATTAGCGCAGCTGTCAGTATATATATATAACATCTATAACATCATCCCCATATCAACTTGAGTATTTGGGGCATTCTTCGTACTTTGTAGTGTGTGAGATCTGCTTCGAGGCTTGCGGGTGTGGGGTTGTCGAATACGTCTGTAGACACGTCTGAGGTCCGCTCTTTCCCGCCGTTTTGCTTCAGTTGTCTGGATACGGGCTCGCTGAGTTTTATGATGGAGAGTTCGTGGTCGTTTTGTACTTCTAGGAGCGTTTCGAGGATGTCTTGGTGAGATTGTGTCATGGTGGGTGAGGAGGCGCAAAGGATCTCTTGATGCTGGGTTTGTTGGAGGAGGGGCAGAAATGAAATACCAGACGTGTGAATCGGAACCGAGAGAGCGCGACGATCGGATTCGGAACTTGGGATATATCGAAACGCAATGTTTTGGTCTTGGTAAAGGCGCGATGCGTGAAATATTTCGTACATGGAAACCTGGATCGCGAAGCTGGGTTTGTTTACTTTCAAGCCACAGCCTTGTCCGTGCCAAGCCACTACTCCACCGCCTATCGGCAGAACAGCCACGCCAAAACGTCAGAAAACCTCATTGGTGCCTGCCCTCCTTGCCTGCCTTGTCCTGTGTGTACCTGATTGCCTTCAAACAACTTCCACACCCAACTTCTTCTCGCCGCAAAGATGGCGAGCGAAGATCTCACGGACGATTATGTCGCCAGTCTCCTTGCCAAAGATGCGAAAGAGAGCTCTATCAAATACTCTTCTGTCGGCTTAGAAGCTTTTGGGCGGTCCAAGTGTGTACCCCTCCTCATCCTCCTCCTTCATGCCATTTCCCTTCCTTGTTCGCAAGTAATAAATAAGACAAAATAAAAAGAGAGAAAAGAGACTAACAGGAAAACAGACCACCAGCGAATAAACCTAAACCCAACACGCGTTTCCTGAGGAATATTATCAAGGATACGGATAGTCATAATGCCGCCCTCCTAGCGAAAGAAGCCGCAGAATCCCGCGCTAGACTTCAAAGTTTGGCTACTAGTAGTAATCCGCAGAGGGCAAATGGAAGGGGAGTAGGAGGTGATATTAGGAGGAGGCAGTTGGGGGATATTGCGGCTATTCTTGGGGGGAGGCCCACGAAACGGAGGAGGGCTGAGAGGGTGGGGAGAGAGGGGAGGAGAGTTAATACATCGAGTGAGGATGAGGAGGTTGAGGAGAAGCCGAGAGTGAAGCGTGTGAGAGAAGAGAGGAGGGAAGAGAGGGATGAGGATGGCAGGTCGAGAAGCCATAAAAGTTCTCATCAGAGACGTAGGAGTGTTTCTGGAGAGAGGGGAAAGGATAGGAAGAGGAAGGGGGACAGATCACGATCCAGATCCAGATCACCTAGAGAACATCGGAGTAAAGACAAAGAGTCACGACATCGACATAGATCACCGAGGAGGAAACGCTCAAGGTCTCCTGAACCAGAAAAATCTCGAGATAAATCCCACCGATCACATCGCCATCGCCGCTCTCCATCCCAGGAACGGAAACCCTCAAAACCCGACTCTAGGAAGCCAGAAAGCAAACCAGATTATGATTCGGATCCGTTAGACGATATTATTGGGCCACGGCCCCCTTCTATCCCAGAAGTTAAGCGGAAAGGAAGAGGGACTATATCTCACGCCTCTGGGATTGACTCTCGCTTCTCGGCTAACTACGACCCGACTGCTGATGTGCAACTCGATTTCGACGAGGAGAATGACTGGGACCAAGCGCTTGAGGCGTTGAAAGATAGGCAGAAGTGGAAACAGCAAGGTGCGGATCGGTTGAGAGCTGCGGGCTTTACGGAGGAGGAGGTCAGTAAGTGGGAGAAGGGTGGGGAGAAGAGAGAGGAGGATGTTAGATGGTCGAAGAAGGGGGAGGGTCGGGAGTGGGATAGAGGGAAGGTCGTTGATCGTGATGGGGCTGTGACTATTGAGTCAAAATTTGGGAGATTGACGGATGATTGAGGCTGGTTCCTGAGTTTCTGAGAGCTCGTCTTGAAGCTGGTAGATATCCTTGGGCTCTTGAGTGTTCCTATCTGGATGTGTACAACTGGCTGTAGGGATCAAGTTCTCGCTTGAATGTGCAAATGGATTAAGCAGCCGTTGAGAATCTGAGTCTCCAATGTTCCTCACTTTCTCGGATATTTCAAGCAAGTCACTGGAGCCTTGTGTCTAAGCCTCGCCACCTTGTTCGCTTCTCTGATCCAACAACGTCGTAGGGCTCAATCGCATGCATGCATAGCGCGTACTTCTAGGTAGACATCACAGCCTCCTCCTTTCATTCTCTCCTTCAAAAAACCAAATCTCTATCTCCATTCCTAAAAATCCACACCCTCCCACACAACAATCAGGCCATTAAACCATGCCTCCCTCTCCCCCTCCCTCAGCATCACACACAACCCTCCCCCCAACCAACCCCACCCCTCTAACAAAATGTGAACGCTCTGCCCTCCTCCACTGGTCCCTCTACGGGCAAGGTCACGACCCTTCCATCCAGGACTTAAAACCACGCGCCTCACCCCCAAAACAAGCTCAAGAGATGTCGAAACCGGTGTTTTCACACTGGAATGTACCGCTTTCGGTGGAACAGATGGGGAAATTGAGTCGTGGGTTTGAGCCTGAGATGATGGAGGATAAGTGGCTTGTTTATGCTGTTGATGGGGATGGGAAGAAGGATGGGGAGATGGAGGAAGGGAAGCAGGGTATTCTGGGAGGTGGGAAGGCTGAGAGTGCCGAGTTAGAGAGAGAAGGGGAAGAAGTTGGAGGAGTAAGAGAAGCTGGTTTAAGTAAGTTGGTTGATTTGAAAGAGCATGAGATGATGAGAGTGTTCATGGTGCGATCTTGGACTGGGAAACCGATTTATGAGATTCGGATCCTGGTTTTGAGGGACCAAGAGGGGAAGAAGCGAGAGGGAGAAGGAGAAGGAGAGGTAGTGGGGAGGATTGAGGGATTGGTGTGGGAGAGTGATGGAGAAGTTATTACCGGTCAGGATGAGGGCGTTGCAAAGGAGAGGGCGAGGGAGGTTTGTAGGTGGATTTTGGGCGTGCAACTTTTGCCTGATGTGCCGAAGCCTAGGAGGGGAGGTGGCGGTAACGGAAGTGGGAAAGATTGAGTGGTTAGTGAGAGGGTCCTGGAATGTTGTAGGGCGAGACAAAGATGGTGTTTTTAGGTGGATGTGGAAATGTGGTTATGGAAAAAGCTGTGCTGTCTTGGATCTTGAAATCGGTTTGACGAAATGTCCTAGTTGGGGTGGGGACTTTGAGATAGGCAGGCGTGCGTATAATAATTTTCAACTGTAAGTATATGTATGCTGCTCTTTCGTATGACTACTTAACCTTCGATGAAGAAGCCGGACCAGGGGCTGAAACTTTCAGTGATGTCCATAATGATTAGTTGATGGCCATGATATCCCGGATCTTGAAAATGTCTTGGTGCAATATTGTGTACGGAGGCTGAGACTTTGGCGTAGGAAACTCCGAATAAGACAAGACTTGATAGATTGTCATTTGATTCTCCATGCGAAGGAACACCAGTGTTTGTGAGAAATAAAACAGGCGTTGAGAGTATTGGTAATAGCCGAATAGGGGGCTATTCGAGATTTCGAAGTCCTTCAAGACAATGTGCCGTGTTGGGGTTGGGATTATGGGATAGGTCACTCAAGTTTAACGCTTCATGATAGAACGATGCTTAGGGAGAAAATATTAGAATGGATGGATGTCTGTATTAAGAGCGCCGGAAAGGAACCTGGATGCTTACGAAAAAGTTAATGTGCATTTCAATGTCCTGTAGCTGGGTTGGAACATTTGATCCTGAGATGAGTGTCAACCAATAGCAATGGATAATATAGGATTTTGATGGTTATATTATTGAAGGGATGTGTATATGGATTGACTTGGATGCTTGAGAAAACGAATATGAAAGTCCTAAATTGAGGTGGGGGAGGTTAAGATATTTGATTTCAAGAAAATGACATAAATTTTTCGAGGCTCTGCCATGCCCCTTCATTTCTCTTCAGGCTCTTCCTCATTATGATCTAAAACCGGATGATATTGTAACAATTTGTCCCATGTAACAACATACTCGGGGCTGACCATGGTTGACAAGATGTGAGCTCACTCAAAAGTACTTTTGGAGACATGATAGTTAACAGACTAGATCGCCATGGACAACCGCAACGAGAAGCCACCCCTCAAACTTTCATAAACTCCCATGTGATATCACACTCTCCTGAAGGTGCGTTTCTCACTGCTAGTAATCGACAGTGACAGTTGGGGCGTAGATACGTTTCAACTGATATGTACACATTGAAACAGGCAAAGTCACAAGATTGCTTCCTGCAAGAAACTTGAGAATTCCGACGACGATACCCGGCCAACGACGATGAACCCACGAGGAAGTGTGAGCTAATCAGAAACCCACCAGCGGTGATTTGCAAGCTTTCTCCAGAGGTACTTTTCAACATTTGCTGACACGGAATCGGAGTTACAACTCTTTCGAGCAGAACTTTGAAGCAGGCAAGGGACCTGCTCGTAAGCGTTCTCACTAACACCACCCCATCTTCTTGACCTTCATCATACCGCAATTTTAAAATTTCCTTTGGACAAAAACGAAGTAAGAATGTTGTATTGATGGAACACAAGTGGCGGAAATCATGCCAAGAAGGACGAGAACAATCCAATCTTGGCACCATGGGCAGCCGAATCCGTACTTCAATGGGGAGAAAAGTGATGGAGAATGGAAACAGATTGAAGTCTCTGAACTACAACGTGGCCCAGATGCTCAGAACAGAGCCATTTTAAAGCCGTAGGGTGATTTTTGGCCTTTGTTATGATGAGACTTGTAATCGTAATAAAGCTGGATATCCAGTCAAGAAACGGTCTGAGAAAAAAATTCTGATTCAATGTCACAACGCGATTCTAGGACATTTGGGTAATGAGGGAGAAGAAGGATTTAAAGGGGAAACAAGAGCGGGTGCAGTACGAAAATCCGTCTGGCGGAAAAAGTGACATCCACATGTCTCTGGCCGAATCAAGACATTGGACGACAGCTCTTTGAATATAGGTTCGATACTGAGAAATGTAAGGACGAAATTTGAATACCGATTACAAAACACGGAAGCTCAATAATAGTTACCTACCTATCAGTCCATTCCAATGTTCTAAAGGGGAACTGGGACATTTGATGATTGAACAAAGAGTTGATTGATGCGAGGAAAATTCAAGAAGGGCAGAACGGATATGTTAATAAATCGAGGCTAGCCAAATTCGTCTCTAGTGAAGTAATAACTGCTCAGATACCTAGGTAGCCTTCGCTCTCTTTATTATTTAAATATATCTATAAATAAGAGCCTATTTAAAGTCGCTAAATTAATTCAAAACTTTGGCTTTGAGGAAAAGTCCAGCTCGAGTTCAAGTAAGCCTTAGTTTTAATATTTAACGTGAATTATATTAGTAAAAGTAACTCGCTTCGCCGGAGATGAAATTAGCCAGCCAGCCCCGAATAGACGCTCAAAAAGCGGCATCCAAGGGACACAAGCTGACAAGGTAAAGCAGATCGGATCGGGAAGGAAGGAAAAGATAAAAGTGGAGCATTGGCAAGGATCTGATCACGTGGATCGCTTATTTTCTAGGAAGGCGCTAAGGACACACAGGACTGAATCCCAAAATCGAGCGCATCACGAACTTTTCGGAGATCAACGACAACCTCGACAACAACCAACAGGTAAGCCCTCACGCCTCCCTCTGGCATCAATGCGCTCTGCAGATCAAAGACCATAATACTGACAGTTTCCTCCACAGAATTCGCCAAAATGAGTACGTTTCCCGCATAGCGCTCAACTTTCCCTCTCTCTCCTCGCCTTCGACGACGACCTCAGCCTCTACCCCAACAACTTCTATACACATATACTGACAGATCTACAGCAAAGGGTACGAGTTCTTTTGGAAAGCGCCATGTTTGTGAACCCAACGCTCTTTTTAATGGATTTAAAGCTGATTCCCGAATAGAACAAGACGCACACCTTGTGCAGACGTTGCGGTCAGTCCACCCGAACAGTCCCAGGCCGATCGAACGACGAAAACGAGAAGCCTGGGATAGATACGGACCCCTTATACTGATACTCCCCAGGTCGCCGATCCCTCCACATCCAAAAGCACACCTGCTCATCCTGCGGATACCCAGCTGCGAAGATTAGGCAATGTACGTTATACTCGACTCCTGGGGCAATGACATCGACATTTCAAAGGCGAACGACAGGAGGATACAGTGGCTAACACGAAAGCAGACAACTGGGGCGAGAAGGCCAAGCGTAGGAAGACCACTGGTACCGGACGCATGAGACACATGAAGGGCGTTCCCCGACGATTCAAGAACGGCTTCCAAACCGGTGTACCAAAGGACTCGAGAGGACCAACCGCCAAGGCCGAATAAATTCAATCATCATCTGCGGAGTTGAACTGGGAAGGGTTGCGGATGGATTGCCTATGATGTCTTCAGGGCTGCGGTCATGTTAGCGAACGCAAACAATTGCAACAATGGGGTTTCAGCTGCATGGTGAACTGTGAAGATATCAAATGGCTGGTTTCTTTGGGGTTGATGCATTGCTTCCTTGTTCTTGAACGAAATCAAAAACACTCTGGCAAAAGTCATCGCATGGGAAATTTCATCGCTGTGACCAATGGGCAGATTCTGGAATTTCGACTGCTATTCTTGATTATTGGCCCCTTTCGAAGACTTTCACCCCGCCATCTCCGCCCACGAAATACAGCAGCTCTCGTTCCTCTATCCTCTTCTGGATATCCAAGTCTTCTTCGGTTCTGTCCCCCGCAGTGATTCTCAATACCCCACTAACATCCCTTGCGGTTCCAGTGTCTAGCAGCCTCAAACTCATGATAAAATCCGCCTGATGTGCAGTACCTAGCAGAAGAGCCGCGTGGTCTGACTCCAGAGGGGTTTGGTGATTAGAAACCAGCGGTTGGTCGGCAGAAAGCGTCATGATAGTAGCATGTACATTCTAAATACGATATCAACCTCGTATCCATTTCCCTCTAAAAAAAGTAACATACCTCGCGAAGTCCCATCAACATATCCTTCAGGCTCGCAGCGCCAACCTGCTCGCCTCCTGCAGCTAACAAAAGATCCAACTGATCAATTACGAGCAACACTTTGCCTGTGCCTTGCAATGCCTCAATTCCATTTTGAGTTTCCTTTGCGATACTTTCAAGACCTGGGCTGCTGAGGACTTTCTCTCCACCTCTTCCCACCGCGGCGTTGGGCTGGCGCGGGAGAAATAAGCCACTCAACCCATCCACGAAAGTAAATCTCTTCTTGAGAGCGAGCTTATCAAGATCAAGACCCTAAATATCGCAACTTTCAGCATAGTTCTTGCAAAATAGCCTAATCTGATAACAACCAGAAAAAGTGCGACATTCAAAAACTTACCAATCTCCTAGCATTCTCCCTCCAAAACGCCAAATCTCTCATAAAGCTCACCAGCAAAACTTTGGGCTCATCCTCAGGAGCTATCCCAGAAGACACCTCCGAACCAATCAAAGCGCTATGAAGAAATCGCAGGACAAGCCAGTTTGAGCTGGCGCCCAAGACGCTCGTTAGAAGCACCAGAGAAGCCTCCGGTGGGAGGGATAAATAGGGTTCCAGCAGAGGCGGGATTCGAGAAGACATCTTTCTTGGTTGTTGTCTTTCTGAGCAATCTTGGAAATGTTGTTGGAATTTTACAGCACTTTTTGAGCCAAGGCTGGTCACGTGGGTGCTGACGATGACCTCTCATTCGTTCCTTCTGCTCCCGCAGCAACTCCATCTCTCTTCTTGTCTTGATATGCTCGAACGAGAGTTCCTTGTGGATGGAGATTCCATTCAGTGTTCATAAATGCTAAAGAGAGCTTTCATGCAAGAATTGCGTCCGTTTTGATCAGTTCTCGGAAGAGTCGGCTCTTGGCTTCTTGGTGTGGATAGTTCCTTCTTGCGGAGGTCTATATGTCGATAGAGGTATCGTCTTTCTCGATCCAGTACTCCTTTGAGATTAACAAATCGGCCAGATCTCGTAAATTCACATACTCCACGCCTGGCTCAAAGCTGTCTACGTTCAAAATGGACAACCATGACGGAGCGGTGGCACAGATTGCCACAGCCATCGGAAAGTTTCATGCTCGGAAAGAGGCATTCCGGATATATCATGGCTCGACAAACAGTACTCGTCAATCGCAATACCAACGAGACAGAATGGTTGATACTTCTGGTCTGAACAATGTCCTCAAAGTCGATACTAAAAGCATGACTGCATTGGTTGAGCCTAATGTGCCTATGGACTCTCTTGTCGAGGCTACGCTGAAGCATGGCTTACTTCCTCCTGTTGTGATGGAATTTCCAGGGATTACTGTTGGAGGAGGATTTGCTGGCACGGCTGGGGAGAGCTCATCCTTTCGGTATGGATTCTTCGATCGGACTATCAACTGGATAGAGATGATTCTTGCCAATGGTGAGATTGTCAAGGCATCTGCAACACAGAAATCAGACCTCTTCTATGGCGCCGCTTCATCATTTGGGACGTTGGGTGTGACAACGCTTCTAGAAGTTCAATTGATAGAAGCTAAGACGTATGTGGCATTGACCTACCACCCTGTCTCTAGCATCTCCGAAGCACAAGAAGAGATCGAGAAGGCTACCAAGGATGCTTCAAACGATTTCCTAGACGGGATCATGTATTCGAAAGACAACGGCGTCATCTGTGTTGGACGTCTTACCAACGATATTCCAGCTGGCGTGAAAGTTCAAGAATTTACACGTCCGACAGATCCATGGTTCTATATCCACGTCCAACGGCTTATGAAGAACCGTACAGCTCCAGTTACTGAAGCAGTTCCTGTGGTGGACTACCTATTCCGCTACGATCGAGGCGGCTTCTGGGTAGCTAAGTATGCGTACACTTATTTTATCACGCCATTCAACCGCATCACACGCTTTCTTCTCGATTACTTCATGCACACCCGAGTCATGTATCACGCGTTGCACCAAAGCGGACTGTCTTCATTCTATACCATTCAAGATGTTGCAATCCCCTACAAGGAAGCCGCGACATTTATGTCCTATCTCGATGCCAATTTCAAAAACTACCCCATCTGGCTCTGTCCCCTTAAACAAAGCGGAAATGCCTCAACACACAGTCTCCAAGTCCTGAAAACGAACCAGCAACGACCTGAGATGATGCTCAATTTCGGCGTTTGGGGACCTGGGCCCAAGAAAAGGGAGGAGTTCATACAGTGGAATCGAGCATTCGAGAAGAAAGTCGACGCGCTTGGTGGCCAGAAATGGCTGTATGCTCATACCTACTATACCGAAGAGGAATTCGATGAGATATATAACCGGGAAAAGTATGATGCCCTGAGAGAGAAGTATCATGCTACATACTTGCCGACTGTGTATGATAAGGTAAAGGTCGATGTGGAGAAGGAGACGAGAGCAAGAGAGGAGTCTATGAAGGCCCGGCTGCTGGCTCTGTTTTGGAGCATTTGGCCGCTGATGGGATTATATGGTGTTTATAAAGCTATGATGGGCGGGGATTATCTTCTGCCGAAGACGAAGAGGAAGAGTTCGAAGGAGTTATAGGCTTTGGTCGTCTTTAAAGAGATGGGAATCGAGTATATATTTCTTGGCCGGGGTTGTTCACAGATTCGGGTTGGGCGGTATTTAGATGGGTGAAATGTCAATTCGGTGTATAGAGCTGTCTAGGAAAGCAAGCCAACGCCATGCCACCATCGCTGAGCATCCTTTTCAATTTCCATGATCGCAAGGTCTCAAAGCACCCTCTCAAAGCACCCTCTCATGAACCAACCTTCCCTTGACCCAGACCGCGACAGTGTTTCTATCATCGCCGTTAAACACCCACTTCGCAATCTTCTCATCCCAGCTCTCCCATCCGAAGATATCGACGGGTCCTGTATCACCCTTCTCGTCACTGCCAACCATACCCATGCCAATAAGTTGAGCATCCCACTCCATTCCAACCCCAAACCCACCGATCTTGTCGCTCAAACCAACAACCTTCGCTCCTCCTCTAGTTGCTAGGTATAACACCTCTTCAACACTCAACTTCGCCGTATCATCTCCTCCCATCGCAACATGGTTGCTAACAAGAGCCGCTTGCCTCACGGCCTCCAAGATGCTAGGACTGTACCCACCACTCATATCCGTCCCAAGTCCAACCTCGACGCCCTTATTCAGCATCCACCTCACTTTTGCCGTCCCGGACGTAATGGACGAGTTGCTAACCGGACAATGACTGATCTTCCCCTCTCTCTTCTTGATCAGGTCAATCTCCGCCTCTGAGAGATGCACAGCATGAGCTAGGATCGTCTTCGGGCCCAGCAAACCATGTCCGTCATACACTTCTGTATACGAGTCGAACTCCGGGAACAGCTCCTTGACCAATGCACACTCGTTCTTGTTTTCTGAGATGTGCGTCTGCACGGGGAAATCGGTTTCCTTCTGGAGAGCGCCGAGACCATTCATCAATTCCCGGGAACAGCTGGGTGCGAAGCGTGGAGTTAGGATAGGCGTGATGAGAGCATTGCTCGGATCGATACTAGCGATGTGTGTGATGGTTGCTCGGGTATCAGCTAGAGAAGTGGCAGCAGATTCATCGCGGTAGTAGTCCGGTGCCATAGAGTCCATGCAGCAGCGGCCGATGAAAGCTCTTTGTCCCTTCTCGAGACAGAGGTCCGCGAGCAGGTTGGTGGATGGTACGGAGATGGTGGCATAGTAGGATGCGGTGGTCGTTCCGTGGGAGAGGGTTCGTTCGATCACACGGCTGTAGACTTTCTTTGCTTTTGCGGCGTCCGATAAGCTGCTCTCCATGGGGAACGTGTAGGTGTTCAGCCAGTCGAGGAGGGTGCTCTTGCCGAAGATTCCTGCGTTGGGATACTGTGATGCGTGGATATGGGTATCTAGAATTTGGTTGGCAAAGAATGAGGTAAATCGAGGAGTGAGAAAGCAGACCAATGAAGCCTGGGAAGAAGAATTGTCCTGGCTGAGAAGTGCGTACAGTGACTTCACCAGCTGTCCACCCGAGTTTGGGATAAACCGTCTCCTCGACCTTCTTCTGGTCACAACCTTTCTCGAAAGCAACGATGATACCCTTCTCGTCAACGCAAACAGCAGAATCGTGAAGGAACTCAAGTTCTCCTAAGCTCTTGCAGTGCACGAAACTTCCTAGAAAGAGGGTCTTCTGACTTGAGGAGGCCGCCATGATAAGGGTTGGATCTCTGTCTCGTGTCGAGCGGTCTATGAAAAGTCGATCGGGAAGATAGGTCTCTTTTGTAGATGCTTCCTCGTCTTCATTCGAGAAGTGAAAGATGAAAAGAGATGTTTGTGTTTTTATGGTCCCTCAACCAATGTATACTCCCGTTAAGATGTTACTTTTCCTAATTAGGTAAGGCGGAAACCGGCTAACGCCGATGTCCTGGAAGAACTTCAATACTTTGGGCCGGAAGGGGTGTTTTGTTTTGTTTTGTTTTGTCTCAAGTGGACTTTACAATTTCAACATAGTGCTGTCTTTGGTAAAGATGTCCTGTCCTGGACATGAAACATTGGAAAACGGAAAAGGTCACAATTGAACAATAGAACCACCTTTGTTAGAATCATAATCAGCGTCACACAACTCCAGTACGCATTTAGTCTCATCTATTTGTATTCTCTAAGATGGGTATTCCCGAGCGCCTACCATGCACCAACCCTCCCGCGCCGTGTTATGCAGATTTAGATACTTGCCCTCCGAGGAGCCATAGTCCGGCGAAGAGCCTTCTTCTCTTCTGTCTCATCAACCAACGGAAGAACTCCTTGCTCCCGCATCTTTGCCAGGTACTCCTGCCCAAACTTGTACCCAACCTGGTAGATCTCATCGAACTTCCCAAAGTCTAGCGTACCATAATCGTCAATTGGAGGTCGCATATAATGACACCCAGGAGTTGTCTTGGCTCTCTCCAAAGCATCAACGCTCGACACATAAGCCAGGCGTGCCTGGATCTCGGCAAGTGTAGGCGGATTTGGAAAAGAGGAGAAAGGGTTCCATCGATTTGCAAAAGCCCAGAATCCTGACAGGGAGTCTCCGAAGGTCTGAGGTGTATCATCATCGAGACTTCCTACATCGATGGCAAAGATAACATCTGCTCCTAGAGACTTCATGTGAGAAACCGTCAAGTTGTCGACGTAACCTCCATCAAGAAGCATACTGCCTTCATCACACAATGGTGGAAGCAGTCCAGCGAGTGACATGGAAGCTCTGACGTATCTCCAGGCATATCCGCTGGTGTGTATCTCCGATCTGCTTTTGCTGATGTTCGTCGTGTTGCAGTAGTACTCAAGCCAGAAGTCCTCAATCTGGGTATTCCCAAAAGTCTTGAAAATGCCACGATTGAACTCATGCCCAGTAGTGTACGATGCAGAAGGGTATGTGAGATCCAAAGCAAAACGCCACATGCTCGCCATGCGCCCTGCAAACTTCTTTGCTCGACCGTACATTGGGACGACATCTGCATCCCGTGCATACAGGGCACCAATAAACGCACCGATGGAGGTACCTCCAATGATGTCGATCGGAATACCAGCTTCTTCTAAAGCTCTAATAATACCAACTTGAGATATTCCTCGGGCTCCTCCGCCACCCAGGACGAGCCCGATGGACTTGCCGCAAAGTCGTCTTGCAATCCTATGGAAGTCTCCTTTGAAAGGGGTCTCTGCGGAGTACAAGGGAGTTTGTCGTACTCGTCGAGATGTGTATTTCTGAATCTCGGCTTGGATTACCTGAACGCGTTGCTTCAAAGCCGACCCAAATTTCCTTGCTTGGGGATGGACGGGGACTGAGCTTGAGCGAAATGCCATCTGGACATGATGATGACCGCCATTGATCCACACACGATTGCGCAGCCATGCTCTTGTCAAGCCTTGGGGCGAGAATCTGTCTGCGTGTAGCAGAACCAACTCTTTTCGTGCTGTAGTTTTCATCCCTAGAAGAAAACGCTCATACTCGCCAATCGCTGGCGAGCCTTCAGCTAATCCGACCAGAAGAATGCAATCAGCTTGGCTGATGCAGGTTTGGGTCCATGGAGAGTTGACATTGGTATCTAGGTAGGGATCATCAGTACTTGGGTCTTGGTTAAAGCACTCGGGAAAGACGAGTAAGAGGATGTGGTAACTTACCAGCAACGTACAGCACCAAGCCATACTTTTCCTCAAGATCTGCCAGGTATTGCGAAAGCTTCAGCTTTCCCATGCGACTGAAGGCATGCCTTCCGAGATGGTTCAAAATAGCTGCATGATTAAGTGACGTGACACCGTTTGTTGCTCCTATTTGAGTGAGAGCATTCGTCAATCGACTCGCGAATTCGACAACGGGTACACCGGCAGTGACAGGGAGGATTGCTACAGTTCGTAGATTGATTGTTGATGAAACTTTGTTGTTGGTGGCACCGGTCGTTTTCTCCTTCCCTTGAACGAAGACCGGATCTTCTACCAAAGACCGCATGCGGGATGCTATGATTTTGGAGATCTTGATGGTAATTCCTGGATGCTCCTGAGCAAGACTGTTGAATAAAGTTCGTGGGAATTTTGCGAGCTCCGTGTCTCGAATAGCGTGCAGTGTCGCAGGTCGCACTGACTCGGTCATGACTTCCAGCTCACCAACACTTTCCCCCTGGCCATATTCGCCTACGACTTTCATTCCTGCTTCTTCATTGTTCGTGACCAGGCGGAGACGGCCATTTAAAACGATGTATATGGCATCGCTATCATCCCCTTGATGATAGATGACTTGGCCAGCGTTGACCTGAACCCACTCCAGAGCAAAGTCAATGTGTAGAATGAGTCTGGGTAAGAGACTTGTCAGCCGCTTTGCCATAGTGAGAAGAACGACTGGGTATTTCTCCACTATTCTTTCCAAAGAAGATCGAGGTAGGAAGCCAACATAGACGTCTGTTTTGGCCACAACATCAATGAATGATCGATACGATGAGATCGTACCAATGTAGCCGGCAATTCCACCGGGTTTGATCAGGGCTAGACTCTTTCGACCAGCAGCCTTTCGCTTTCGGCCATCTGTGCCGCCGTTTCCCATTACTGAGCCAGATGTGCGAGAAGATCCAGTCCGTGTGCGTGAGAGGGGAGCAAGAGTCTCGTGGCTAGGTCTAGCATTTGATGATGTTTGGTGGGAATGAGCCAATACAATAGAATCGGACTTGTCATCGAGGGGAACGGTGACATCTAAGAATCCATCGATTACATAGTAAAGCCCGGGATTCCGCTCGCCTTGCTCCACCAGCACCGATCCTTTCGGAAAGAAAACGATTTCTACCTCGTCCTTGAGCTCATGGGCAAGGCCTTGGGTACTTGGATAGCCACCGACACTAATACCACCAGAGGTCATTGACTCCGTATCTCCATCTGCAGAACCCTCGTAAGGATCGATGAAGCCGAATGCATTATTGCTGAAGACGGCCTTTTGCCTTTTCTGGTCGTATGACACAAGCCTTGGGGAAGCCTCCACCGAATCAGACATTCTCAAAGCATTTTTGGTGTTTGTCAAGCCGATGGCTTTGAATATGCACTCCAGGATAGATCCACGAAACATACTGTCCTCATCTATAGACTCTTGACGGTGAAGAGTCCTTCGTGGATTGGCGGGACCGTTGAATGGATTGAAAGATCTTTGTGCAAGCGGGCTCTGGGTGTCATGGTGCCAAACTTCAGGACCAGAAGGACCTGATGGTGGCCCCGAGCCAAAATTGCTGACTCGACGTCCGCCATTCCGAGACATTTGTATGTTTGTGAGTAGATCCCCCGGACTTGGGCTCGCGCCGATATCACTCCCTGGTGATGGCTCTGCACGTGCAGAATGTGAGGATGCTGTCTTTCCCGACAATGCATGCAAAGTAGCCTCCTTTCGGAGACTGTTACTGGATCGTCTTCTACGGCCGGCACCTGCATTGTGCAGAGCGATACCCTTGCTACCTTCTTCAACACCAATTCGCTCACGCTCACGGATGAACTTCTCTTTTAGTCGCTCTAAAGCGTCTCCTCGCAAGAAGTTTGGAAGCTCGTAGGTTGTGTACTTGTTCATGTGCTTCTCTGTACGCAAAACCTCACTCGTCAATCCAAGATACGAGTGTCCTGTAGCCAAAGTTACCCTTTGCAATCTCGTCAAAATCACTTGAACGATATGAGCAGTAGCCTTTGGATATACTCTTGTTAGGCGACGAAACGCACTCGCTGGGATGATGGCAATAGTAGTGTCAACAGTCGCTCTCGCAACGATGTCTGGGTGTGCAGAATTGGTCTGCGTTCTTCTAGGCATTGGCCGTTGTGGCCGTTGTTTCAGGGGTGGCCCATCGGGAGTGTCAAGAGATAGAGGAGGGATACGAGGTAGCGTGCCTCCAGCCGTAGGGCTTGCTAAGGTAGAGCAGCGGTCTCGAGACGATGCTTGACCACTTTGACTTGGAGCCCCGTATATGGGGCTTGTTGGTAGAGATGGAGGTGTCTCATGGTGATTATGATCGTAGGCAAAGCCAGCACTTGAGGGGAATCGCCGATGGCCATATGCCGATGAAGCACTGCCGTCCATTTCGTCATCTTCGTCGTGCCGAAGCTTTACATCTTCTGTAAACAGAGATAGAATTGAGAATAGGGAAGACATTGGAGCGCCATTCTTGACTTCGGTCAATAACTGGTAGCCCTGCTGCGTACTCCGCCGATATTGCCCCTCTCCACTATCTGATGAATCGTCCGGCTGGAATCCTGATGGTTCCGAATCCGAGCCTCTATTTTCCCGAGCAGACTTGACAAAAATTTCAACCAGGCCATCTACAACTAGACAGAAACCCTTTTCTTCTTCCAGATTTAGAGTCTCCCCCGCTATTAGTTTCCTTGTCTGCATAGTCCTCGTAAGCTCATGGAAGACAGGCCGCTCCAAGTATCCAAACACTTTTATGGCGCTTAGAAACTCGTCCAAGTAGTTGGAAAAACCAGACTTGGCTCCTTCCTCCTGAGTATCCGGATACAAGTCGATCTCAGGTTCTTTCCTCTGTGGTTCGGGTGGTAGTCGAGCGTACATGTTGAGAAACCTATAGCGGACGAACCAACTCAAAGTCGACACGAGGGCAATAGCGATTAGCATTCTAAGAAAACTATTAGTAAGGATAAAAAGTACTCAGTAGACGTACTCACAAAGTAGTTGCATTCATAGTGAACGTCAAGCTTGTGGAGAACAGGGTAAAGAGGAAGGTCGGCATGGTGATAGTTGAGAAAGTGATGATCCAGTAAAGAATTCCCGGAATGACCTTGATCATAAATAAAATCATTCTCCCAAACAAACCGAACCATGACGACTGAACAGTCTGCGCTCCAGTAGTTGTGTTGGCCAGAGCCGAGGGGATTGTAGATTCCATGGCATTTGGCAGGCTTGTGACGCCTTCAACAAGCGCAGAAACAGTTTCGGACATCGCGAGGATAGACTGCTGAATACTATCAGCACTGGCGGCAGACCTGGCTGCCATTACGACGGTTCACTCTCCAGCTTCTTGAGCTCTCATTGTGTAAGGAAGGTGCGGAATTTGGACTCTGTTGTTGGTGCTTGTGAGGCAATGTACAATTCAAGTTGCAGAGCTTGGGCTTCTTGAACCTCGCTCCTCGTCCTCGTGAGCGCGGCCGCCGGAACTTGCCGCTCCCCACCAACCCACCAAAACCATCAAAAGATTGTGACTCCAAACAACCAAACCCCATCCCTACGGCCAACATCACACTTGCGCGACTACAGGTCCCACCTTCTACGAGCCGATCAATTCTTCATATTTGAAGACACAAATAGCCAGCGACGGAGCGCAAAGGAACCGCCCAGTACCAGTCTCGCGCCACCCCGCGCAACCACCACCAACATGTCTTTAACAAATTGCCGCTTCTATGAGGAGAAGTTCCCAGAGATCGATAGCTTCGTGATGGTGAACGTCAAGCAGGTACGCGGCATACTGGCAGATTTGAAAGCCGTAGGTGGAGATGATTCTAACGGATTTGTAGATTGCAGAGATGGGTGCCTATGTCAAACTCCTCGAATACGACAACATCGACGGCATGATCCTGCTCTCCGAACTGTCGAGACGTCGTATCCGAAGTATCCAGAAACTCATTCGAGTTGGCCGCAATGAAGTAGTAGTGGTTCTCAGAGTAGACAAGGAGAAGGGTATGGACATTTCGAAACATGGTAGCTATTCATACTGACAAGGCTGAACCACAGGTTATATCGATCTTTCGAAGCGTCGGGTTTCACCAGAAGACATTGTCAAGTGCGAGGAGAGATACAACAAGAGCAAGATGGTTCACTCGATCATGCGACATGTTGCGGAGAAGACACAACACCCCATCGAGGATCTCTACGAGCGCATTACCTGGCCATTGAATAAGAAGTACGGGCATGCAGTAGATGCTTTCAAGCTGTCAATAACGTAAGTTACAATCTGCGAGGCTCTGGAAGCATTTACTGACTTGCTCCTGCAGCAATACCGATGTGTGGCAGGAAGTCTCGTTTCCCAACGATGTCGTGGCCGATGAGCTGAAGTCATATATTGGAAAGCGCCTGACACCTCAACCAACCAAGGTTCGAGCAGATGTCGAGGTTACCTGCTTCGGTTACGAAGGAATCGACGCAGTCAAGACGGCGCTCAGGACTGCTGAGGCCCGGAACACACCTGACAACCAAGTCAAGGTTAAGCTGGTTTCGCCACCACTGTATGTCTTAACGAGTACTTGTCTGGAGAAGGCTGTTGGAATCCAAACTCTTGAGGCGGCCATCGTTGATATCCGGAAAAACATCGAGGAAGCTGGAGGAAGCTGCATTGTTAAGATGGAGCCAAAGGCGGTCACAGAGAACGACGATGCTGAGTTACAGGCTCTGATGGAGAAACGAGAGAGAGAGAACGCCGAGGTCAGCGGAGATGAGAGCCAGAGTGAAAGTGATGAGAATGCCGTGGAGGTGATGTAGGGCATTTTGGGTTAATCAAAAGCATTGGTGATTCAGAACCGCATTGCAGGCGCATAGATGGCTAAGTCAACAGATGCAAGGCCATATTCTAGTATTGTCTGAATGAAATAAATAAACTTCATAAAATTACTAGAAACTCTGGAAATGGGGGCTGTGAGATTCCTCGCAAGGCTACAAAGTGGCTGGCGAGGCTGAGGCTAGTTCCTGAAAACGAAACTTCAACTTTACCCAGCCATCAACATCTGCAATGTTATCAACCAGCATTTTGTCCCAGCTCAATCGCCGACTGCGATGGAGGCCTACCTGGCGCGAGCTTCGATTTTGGCCTTTGAGAATCCTGCCTTGGATTCCCGCCGTGATCTTCTTCAACGACCATGTTGGAGATATCGCATGGATCAATGGGCCATCAATGTATCCCTTTCTAAACCCGTCCTTCAACGAGGATCTCTCGAGAGACCTTTGCTGGAATAGCAAGTTGAATCCCACGCAAAATCTCAAGAGAGGGATGATAATCTCGTACCAGTACGTCAAATATTCAGATATCCGGAAGAGCCACGCTTACAAAGACTGTTTTAGGAGTCCTGCCCACCCTGACGTCCAAGTGGTGAAGCGCATCATTGCTATGGAAGGAGATATCGTATATACACGAACACCTTGTCCAGTGCCTACCGTTCAGGTACCTGCAAATCATGTCTGGGTTGAAGGAGATAACAGGGACTCGACTAAGACGCTCGACAGCAATACATACGGACCTATCCCATTGAACCTGATAACCGGGAGAGCCACACACTTCCTTTGGCCCTGGAGAAGAATAGGACCAATACGCTGGGAGGAGTTTGAAGGAAGGACGAGGGTTATCAATGGAAGGAAGGATGACGTTCCTGGGTGGGATTGAGATGGAGAAACTTGACATCCGAAAGGATCTGCGACCTCTTTATCATGTGTATGAAGTGAAAACCAAAACTCCCCTTCGTCCTGCAAGGCATTTCTATCTCCAGAATCAGTTGGCCTCCTTGCGGGTCTTCTTTCCAAAGCTCTGTTGGCTTCCATCTGATTGCCAACCAGAACAGATTTGGTTGCGTGAGGCAAGCTGGTTAGCCCATTCACCATCTCGGCCTCTGGAGATGCTTTTGGGATTGAACTACATGTGTATTATAATAGAAGAAGATACCCTCAAACTAAAACTCAATGTATATAGAAATGTTTCCCCAAAAGTTTATCCATACTTATGCGGATGTATACAATCTTGACTTGGGATGCAAGCGGAGTCTTGCATCAGCGAATTCACTTCACTTATAGTAGATTACTTATAGTAAAATTTTAATTATATGCAAGTGAATCTCGATTTACTTTTTCTATTCACTGCTATTAGCACTGAAAGCTGATCTCAAGGTCGAGGAAGCATCAACCTCGAGAAAAGTGGCCCCTGATTGGCCAGCCTCGTCCTTACATAAACATGAAATTTGTATGCAGCAGTTGACGAGAACGAAAGCCGCGGATTATTTGCTCAAGACAACAAATCTCGCATTACTCCACCACATACCGGATTAAGCTTCTCAAAGTTTCCGTCGAGAAGCCCTGAAGGCGACTCAATCGGAAAATTGAGAAAGGACATGTCCTTAGGCTCCTTGGTCGCCAATTTGTTCTCCGGATCAACACCAAGAAGTCAGGAGAATCGCAACCAGTTGGGCTTCGTTGATGATGGACTGGAGGGTGGGAAGCAAACCTTCGCGGATGCAAACTTTGATGCAAGGAGATTCAGGACGGAAAACATGGCACCGAAAGCGGTTGAGGAGGAGGAGTCACGGCCGCCATATCTACATGTAAGCTGGAAACCCTGGAGTTAAGCCCTCATTACTGATATCTATAGTCTATGATTGCTGGAGGACTAGGGGGTACGACTGGAGATCTTTTGATGCACTCTTTGGATACAGTCAAGACGCGACAACAAGGAGATCCTCACATTCCGCCAAAGTATGCCTCGATGTCTTCAACTTACGCCACCATCCTGCGACAAGAAGGAATACGGCGTGGACTATATGGAGGCTGGGTACCAGCAATGCTTGGATCATTCCCCGGAACTGTTATATTCTTTGGAACGTACGAGTACAGCAAGAGGCATATGATAGACTATGGCGTAACACCTCAATTTGCCTATCTCACAAGTGGTATGTTTTCGGGATAGCAGCAGGACTTCACAGAAATACTGACTGGCAAATAGGTTTCCTTGCAGATTTCGCCGCATCATTCGTCTACGTACCCTCTGAAGTGCTCAAAACTCGATTACAACTCCAGGGCCGGTACAACAACCCTTTCTTTCAGTCAGGATACAACTACAAATCAACCGCACACGCCGCCAGAACCATAGTTCGCCAGGAAGGATTTTCAGCTCTTTTCTATGGGTACAAGGCTACGATATTCCGGGACCTCCCCTTTTCAGCATTACAATTCACATTTTACGAACAAGCTCAGACCTGGGCTCGACAGTGGAAACAGAGTCGGGATATTGGACTGCCATTGGAGCTATTCACAGGTGCTTCTGCTGGAGGGCTAGCCGGCGTTATTACCTGTCCACTCGATGTGGTGAAGACAAGAATTCAGACCCAAGTCAACGTGACCACGCAGTCAGCGAAACAACCCTGTTCACTGAAGCCAGCCTCATCCCAGGTTAAAGCAGGATCAGCAGCAATTAAACAACAAATCAGATCGATCTCTACCTCGTCTCCTTCAACACATCTGCCACGGCCAGGTTCGATAAACCTCGACACGTCTTCAGTCTTCATCGGACTGAAGCTCATTTACAGAACTGAGGGAATAGCTGGCTGGTTCCGTGGGGTTGGGCCTCGGTTTGTGTGGACGAGTGTCCAAAGTGGGTGTATGCTCTTCTTGTACCAAACTATATTGCGGAAACTAGAGGTTTTTACTGCTCTGGAAGACCAGGAGTCAGCGGTATGATGCGGAGAGGTCTGGTGGGCATGGCGGGGTATGGGAGCTTTGGAGCATTTTGTAGGCATATGTACTGTATACTAAAAGCATTGGGCGGCGTTAAGCATGCATAGCATGCAGGATTAGACAATAGATCAGATCTTCACTTTTTGAGCATGCATATTATCATCCTATCCTTTCTCTCTTGTCCCTCATGAAATTGGCTCGGTTTGTAGCTCGTGCAATAGGTCTTTGATGCGGAATTTGGTTTGGTTTGGACATCCTTGAGCCTTTTGAGAATTCACTTAGAGGCAATTGTTTATTTTTTTTAACGACTATGACGTTTTCTTGCTAAACAACTATATCGAATGTTGCGTTGAAATTCTAGTGTTGAATATCCTAACAGCGGGTACGTTGCCCGAAGTGACCAATCCACGATGGTCTAAGAAACACCGCCTGCCCACCTCGGAGCTTTCATCATCGCCCTCCAGAGAGAACCACGACACTGAATTGCCATTTGGCAACGCCAATTCGCGCTCACGATTCAATCCGTTGACCTGACATAGATGCGATGGCCAATGTATCGTCCCAACAATGCCAACAACTCTCCCTGTGCCCTCCAAAGGTGCATTGCGAGCCCTCCGCAAACTCGCTCTCGGAACATCATGCACAATCGCACTCGGGGCAGGTCTGCTGACGGAGGACCGCCGTCGTCGAATCCATTCTGCTAGGGAGGTCCATGAGAACGCTAAGAGGCTGAAATCGTCGAGGAAATATCACAGTGCGGGCACTACATCGCTGGAAGCCTTGGAGGGTCAAGCTCAACGGTACCGCGATGAGGCATTCTGGCTCCCCAGCAATGTGTTGAAGAGCACAGCATCTGTGGCTCTAAGCCCTACTGCCACAGCGGATCCTCCCAAATTCGAAGCGCCGGTGGAAAAGGAGGAATTAGCCAAACCTTCAGAAGTTCCGAAATATACACCATCGCAGATGAAAACCACCAGAATAGCGGTCCAGAATGTTCCTAGATCTTGGGAATTTCGAAATACTGGTGTGGTGGAATACCGACAGTCTCACATTCGCCAGCTGAAGATTGCATCCGATGTGACTATGCTTCTGGAACAAGACTCACCAGACGTCGAGCGAGCTGTTCAACTGTTTTTTGAAGCTTTGGAGGAAAGGTTATCAGTTGACAAGTCTGGCCTGGCACAAGAGCTGATTCAAGCCTCCGCGAGACTCTCAGAAGATTGTCAACGACTGTCAATGTTTACCACCTCGTCGAGGATTCTGGACATCATTTTGAGCTATGGGCTTGTTGCCGAAGAAAACTTCAATACATTTCAGCCACTCAAGATCATCCAAGCACTGGTCTTGAAAGAAGGCATCACAGACTACTCCTTGTTGGATCCCGAACTATTGCAGAAGGCCTGCTCGATATACCTGACGAAGTTCAAAGAGAAACCAAAATCTATGTCTGTGGAAATGCGCTCAATCGGAGGGAAACTTTGTCAAGCGACTTGTTTGCAAGGCCTGTTTGACCTGACTTTTGCCCTATTTTCTCGACTTGAGAATTGTCGAGCTGGCAAGCCACCCATAGCTGTGGATTACCTTATCAAGGCTACCCATGGCAAAGGGCATCACAAGAAAATATTGCGGCATTTTCAGAAACTCTACACCCAGACAAGTCCCGATCAGGTACAATTTTTCCAAGTGACGGGTCTGGTCATCGACTCGATGCTTATCCTTGGAAGGCTTGATGATGCTGAGAAAGTTTTGGTTACCGCTAGTCAGATGGCCGAGACAGGAGGGTTGGATACTTCAACAACTTGGTTCCTTCGTGTCCTCGGCGACGAATACAGAACGCACCGAGACCTTGTACGGCTTCAGGGTCGGTTTCGACGGCTCCAGCCACTCTTTTCACACACCCGTCACCCGCAGGCGCTTTACGGTGCAATGATCCAATATTGTATTGAGGCTCGTGATGAAGAGCTTGCCACATCGTACTACAGTGAGCTTCGAGAATTGAACGATCGTCGCCCAAACGACTTGCGTATCTACGGTCACTTTGCACTTGGAAAGGCCTATCGGGGAGATTGGGACGGCGTCAAAGAGGACTTCCACGAAATGAAGCAAGCTGTTCCTGAGGATGACGGGGTCTACAGTGCCATGTTTACTCCTATACTCAAGGAATTCACCAAATCGCACTCTGTTGATGAAATAGAAGATTTCATACAATACTTCATCGTCAACTTCCACTTGAAAACGACAACTCACATCTTGAATGCCATGATTGATGTGTATTCGAAAGCACACGAAGTGGATGCCATCACCCGCTGGGTCTTCTATGCCACTACAGATGGATGTGCAGTCGATTCAAAAACGTTTAACGCCATACTGAGGAACTGTGTCTCTATTTTTCAGTTCACATTCGATGAAACTTATCGATTGTATTGCCTGGCTCGAAATCTTGGGGCAGATCTCGTCAACAACGATTCGCTCAATATCCTGCGAGGTGTTGCCGTGTCTCGTTCTCCAAATGAAAACACAAGAATCGAGAGGCTACAGCGTCTCAAGAATCACGATGACTGGGTCGAAGTCTCAGGCAGTAATGAGGTTTACCGAGCGATGACCATAACTTCTGCAGAAAAGAACGACATCGCAGTTCTGAAAATTTACAAAGATGCTGGGCGTGATCATGTCTGGCTTCAACCTAAGCACCTGGATCTTGCCGTCCGAGCAAGTTTGCGACTTCATGGAGAGAATGTCGCTGAGGCTGCACGACTTATACGAGACGCCCAAGGAAACGGCATCGATGTCATCAATGCCGTTGCATCCGTCTTCGTTCATCAGATATCAGATTTGTATCAAGACGGTAGCGATATGGAGCGTCTCGCCGAGCTAGCTGAACGAACAATGTCTTCCTTCGAGGCAAATGGACTGAAGGTCTCTCAGAAAGCCATAACGCACACAGCAAGTCTTCTGCAGAGGCGCGGCAAATTCCGCATGGCAATTGATCTTTGGGATTCGATGTCTCGCCGCTTGAATATTCCCACGTCGAAGTTCGACCTAGCCACCCTCACGACTCTTTTGCAGGCGTACATACAGTTGAAAGACGGGAATGGTATTCGTTGGGTCATCAGCGTCCTCTCGGTCAACAAGTTATCACCAGATAGTCAGCTCAAAGGGACTTTGAAAGAGGCTCGGAGGGAGGCCGGCAAGCGATTGGAGCAAAACCCGTACTCCGAAAGGCTTCATGAGTGGTGGGATATTCTGAACGAGGCTCACGAAGAAGTCAAGGAAATGCGACGGCAAGCGTTACTTACCAAGGAGCAAGTCACATTCAAGGTGATTAAGATTATGGAAACCGCCATCGAGGACCAGGCGCGGAAAGAACGCACAGGGAATGGAGACGACCTGAAAGAACAAGGACAACAAGATGGGTTGGAGAGTAGCTATAATTCCCAGGCAGAAGGTCATTGGATGGAGCTCGATGTTGAGTCTTCTCCAGTCTCAAAACGGCTTGTTGGTGCTATTGGAGGATGATGTGATGAGTATTAAATTTGTACATATGATGTATATAACATGTGCGTATTCAATGGGGATTTTCTTCTGTGTCCACAACTCGATTGGTCCCTGTGAGATTATCAAGAGCTGGAAGAGAGAGCCTCCTGCAGTAGAGATTTATGAATTGACTTCGAGGCTAGCCAAATTCGTCCCTGGTGAAGTGATCACTACTCAGATACCTAGGTAGCCTTCGCTCTCCTTACTACTTAAATACATCCATGAATAAGAGATTGTCTAAAGTCGCTAAATCAGTTTAGAACATTAACATTAAGGAAAAGCCCAGCTCGGGTTTAAGTAAGACTTAGTTTTGATATTTTAAAGTGAATTATATAAGTGAAAGTAACTCGCTTCAACGGAGACGAATTTGCCTTGATGAATGACATCAGTCAGTAGAGCCTGCAGAGCTTTAAGGCTACTCCCACGGGCTTTGGAAGAGAATTATCGGTTCAACTGCTCACAAGTGATGGAATGACAAATACTATATGTCAAATAATCAAATATCTACAACAATATTTTTTAGGTGTCAATATGTAATACAACGTGAGGAATGCAAGGTTGCCCGCGCTAGAGTTTCCAAACTTTGGTGGGGCCTTCCTTACTTGTTCGCGTGCTTATATTTACATGAAGTTTAAAATCAACAAAACGAACATAATTGACTTTGTCATTTGAACAATCCACTATCGATGGAACCAGAGTCGTAATGTCGATAGTTGCTGAGTATGGCTGTCGTTTGCCCCATTCTGGACAGCCACTAATTTCTTCACAGCCAGGTTCGTCGCGTTGACAGCGCGCTGGATGGAGTTTTACACCTGGTACCGCGCCCAACCAACGACTTCTTCGCAGAGCAGAGCCACGTCATATCATCTTCTCCTCGAATAGCGGAACTGCAGAGCATAGTGAAGGCTCTGTCGACGACGTCCTCCTCCAGCCCACTTTTATCCTCATGGCGAATTTCCCAGCTTCTCGAACGGGCAGCTCTTTCCGAGTTCGTGGCGGAGGACGAGCAGGATCCGGTCACAAGTAAATATGAGGCTGAATTGGAATGGCTGCTCGTGAGCAAAGCTACGGTGCAGACCTATGGCTTGTTGATGAGTACGCTGCTGGAGCAGACGATTCCTCTCAATGACGACATCTGGTATTGGGACGAGGTGCTGGGATCATACACATATTCAAGCCTGTACACAGTACAGACATCACCACTGAGATTATGGGCATGGTCGAAGGATATCTACAGCGACACGTTAGCTCGATTGGAAAGGGTTAGAGAATCGCCTGGGGATGCCATATCTGCGAGAGAGCTTGGGACAAGCTTGACGGATCAATGGAAGCAATTCTACGGGCTTGTCAAAGAGAGTATAAGGGAGAGCTCTGTTGCGCATATTCAACAGCAGGTTCTCTCTCCTATTGCCCTTTGCCGTTCCCAAGCTAGGCACAATCAAGCGCGGTTGCGGCGATTACGGGAGATGGGAGCAAGCGGCTTGGGCATGCTGATGGATGAAGGGATGAACTTTGATGTCAGTGATGATAGCACTGATGTGGCCAAGACGGAGGAGAGCGATATGCAAGAGTGGAAGTTTGTTGTGGAGAGAAGTGTGGCCTTGATGGATACTGTTTTACGGAACGTCACAACCCTCGACACCGGCATCTCTGAATTTGAGGATAATGTCTTTGCGACTGTTGACGATGACCCGGAAATCACAACTCGAGAAACTACCCCAACGGAAGTTGCCAGACCCTCAAAGCTTGGTATGCGTCTTCAGCATATTCTCGAGATTCACGTACCTAACCACATTGCTTCCTCACAAACACTCGCGGCTAAGTATGGCCGTCCATCAAGAATAATTCGATATTGGCTACCCGCGACTGCTCTACTTCTGTCTTCAACAACTATCCTTAGAATTTTTGTGAATAGAAAGGCAGAAATCGCTGCTTGGATTAGAGATCTCGGTGCAACAACACGAGATTTCTGGCTAAACTGGGTCGTTGAGCCCACAAAGAAGGTTATTGGCACAATACGCCATGACAAAGATAGCGAGGTTGCGATCATGAGCAAGGAAAGTCTCAAGGGTGACAGAGAAAGCCTGGAACGTATGGTGGTCGATTTCGCAATCGATAACCCTCAAAGCTCGACTGGGGAGGTATCTCTCAGTGAGACCCAGATCGCAGATATCCGAGCCAAGGTCAAGGAAGGAGATCTCACACCAGTTCTTAGAGCCTATGAGAAAGACTTACGGAAGCCGTTCGTCGGTACAGTTCGTGGTGACCTCGTACGCACTCTCTTGATCCAGGTTCAGAAGACCAAAGTGGACGTTGAGGTGGCTCTAAGTGGCATCGATGCACTGCTCAAGAGTCAGGAACTTGTGTTTGGATTTGTCGGTCTCACCCCAGGCATACTGGTTTGCTTTGCCACTTTCCGTTACCTTGGAGGTGTGTTTGGAAGCAGGAGAGGATTCAAGCAAGGCCAAAAGGCTAGACAGACCGTCAGAGTTCTTCGCAACATCGACCGCATCCTCACATTGGCTACTCCAACGCACAACAACTTGCTATCATACAAAGATCACGGTCTGCTCCTGTGCGAGGTTCATGTACTTCGGCAACGGGCTCATAGGTTGTTCCCTAACGACGTCGAGAGGGAGTTTCTGGAAGATCTCTCGGATCTTGGAAACATCAACAGCGGTATTGGACAGCAGTTGAGGGTCCTGGAGCGCATCCGATGGGGTTATGCGAAATGGCTGAGGTGAAACGGAATTATAGAAAATATACAAATACAGAGAACAATGTAAATATTTCAGGACAAGGTTACACATGCTACCCATTGCACGACCTGATTCTTCCGAAGAATTGCCCATTCCACTTCTACAGATCCCAATAACAGCTAAGAGCCCTGAATTTCTCCTACCGAAAGTCAATATTCTGAAACCCGAGTATTTTTTGTCGCGTGAATCCCATCCAATATACTGCCGTTGATGTTTCCTTCCCGTTTTGGCGAGCGATGCAGAGCCGCTACGGAACCTCCTACCCAAAGACCACCACCACTCCTAGACCGCAGCCCACCAATATCACGACCGCACCACCCCCTTGACGTTCGCAGGAGACATAGTAAGGACCTGAATCGAGTCCTCCTACCTCTCTACATCCAGTGCCACCTGAATCAAGGATCCAGCTTCGAACCCTTACCGCGCATCGTCATCACCCTCGCCGCACCGCCTCCCAGGCTTCTTTCAACATCAGCGACTCCCCGCGCTGCCCTGCTACCCCACAGAACCCTGATATCTAACGGTCTACGCTCATACAAACACTTCCTTTTACCTTGAACACTACGCGATCAACTCCGACATGGCTGGGACGCGTAATTATGACTTCCTGGTACGCCTTGCCCGGACTGTTGTTGGAGGACACCTGGATGCTAACATGCTCTACAGATCAAGCTGTTGCTGATCGGTGACTCTGGAGTCGGGAAATCATGCTGTCTGCTCCGATTCAGTGAAGACTCCTTCACGCCTTCCTTCATCACTACAATCGGTATCGACTTTAAGATCAGGACGATCGAGTTGGATGGAAAGAGGGTCAAGCTGCAGATCTGGGATACGGCGGGACAGGAGAGATTCAGGACCATCACGACCGCTTATTACAGAGGTGCCATGGGAATATTACTGGTCTATGATGTTACCGATGAGCGTTCCTTCAACAGTATGAACCCCGCTTCCCCTAGTTGTGGAGATAGATCTAACAGATGCTTCCAGATATCCGAACCTGGTTCTCGAACGTTGAGCAGCATGCCACTGAAGGTGTTAACAAGATCCTTATCGGAAACAAGTGTGATTGGGAAGACAGACGTGTGGTTTCTACAGAGAGAGGACAACAGTTGGCAGACGAGCTCGGCATCCCGTTCCTTGAGGTCTCGGCAAAGAGCAACATCAACGTCGAGAAGGCTTTCTACAGTTTGGCGGCAGATATCAAGAAGAGAATCATCGACACGGCGAAAACAGATCAATCGACGAGCCAAGGCGTGGATGTTGGAGCGCAGGGAAGCGGAAGTGGATTGGGGGGCAAGTGCTGCTAGATAATGGTCGAATGGGAGGGCATGCGTTTTGTTTGTTAAGAACAGATTATGGGCGGAGTTTGGTCGTATCATATGGTATTACAAATTGAAGGCATCTTTTTGCCTATCCAGTTGAGGTTTTGAGGTCACAGAGGAGTGAGGCAGGCAGTGGATTAATGGGACAGTACTGTATATGTGAAAGTCAATTGAGCCTTGTATTACCACAAGATCTCTGCATTAACTATAGGGGGAGCATCATCCCCCGGCTGTGGTGACCGTCTGGAGGGAAATGGCCTGCGGTGCCACTCTCTGGCAAATCTTCGAGCCTCATTCGAGTCCTTGAAAGATACAGTGTATCTCGCTGGCCCACGATAGCGAGACACAACATCCTCCCCAGATGAAGATCCTTTGGTGTTGAGCTGTACAATCGCTTCGTCTCTTGCACCAACTAGCTTCCAATGTAGATTCCGACGTTTGCCATCATCCATAATCGCATTTTCCAGCTCGTGGGGCTTGATATGGCCTCGATCGGTGCTAATCAGGACAATATTCTGTGACTTGCTCTGCCTTGCAACCAGAGGTGCTGGACCTCCTGCATCTATCATCCACTGCAATCCTTTGCTATAAGGAGGCTTGAGTAACCTAAGTGACAGCTTGCCACCAACTGGGACCAGCGTAAAGTTTCGCTTCACTGCTTCTAAGTCTTCTCCTTCCCTAGAACGGGCACTAGGCCGTGCGAAGTACTCACTCGACGTGGTGAGTGCTAGGAGCCGTAGGGTTTTGTCTAGGTATAGTCGTGCAGCTGCAAGGCTCGAGAAGAGGAGGAAGTACTGGCCGAGAGGTTCGAGTGTGATATTGTCGCGGGCAGGAATAACTGCTGCATGTTAGCAGAACACCCCACAGTCTGGCATCCAGAAAGCATACCTTTGAGGATACCGCTGGTCCAGCTTTCCAAATGGTTTCCCTTTGGCCCAACTCGGTAGAAATCGCTCTCTTCCAACGTCTTGCTGCATCCTTGCAACACAAGCACACTGGCTCTCCTCCTACTCGCCCTGGACTCGTCCTCATTCTGCTTCTCCGGCTGAATCGTTCGATCCTGAACTGTGCGAGGTCTACTCTTCAATCCTGGAATCGTCTGGTATTTCCACTTGCTTTGTTCGCGTGCTTCTTCATGCCTTCTTTCCTGGACCTCTAGTTTCCCCGTGTCCACGGTCCAGTTGAACGCTGGCAACTTCTCCAATCTCTCTCTCGCCTTCTTCTCCCTCGTCTTACGTGCCAGTGCCTCTTCTGGAAATAACTCTTCGAACAATGATAATGGCTCTGCGTTGGGTAGAGTTTCCTGATTCGTGGATCGTGTCCCAACCTTCTCCTCTGGTGGGGGATCTTTCGTCACTTCCCCCTTCTCATCCCCCAACACATCTATTGGAATGTACAGCGTGGAGTGGTTCTGTTGGCCAATTGAACCCTTTCGGATATTGCCATTGACGCTTTTTTCGTCCTGTTTCGTGTGATCGGATTTGTGAACTCGATGCTGGAGTTGACGCTTGTCTGGATGCTGTTGTGTTGGCTGACGTGAATTGAGATTCGTCTCGACCTCGACGTCGATCGGCTTGAGACTAGAACTCTGGATATTACGTGTCAAAATACGAGCTCTCTTGGTTGGGGACGGTTGCTTTGGAGGCTTGGGACCGGGTTCATCGTTGTCATTGTCCAAGTTGGCCTTCGTGGAATCGGATTTGTGAGCCCGTTGTGCCGCTTGGGCTAATTGTCTCGCGCTCCATGCTGGCAACAGGAACTGCGGAGGCAGCAATCGCGTCGACAGCATCAATATTCACCAATGGCACGTTGTTGGCGGACCTATGTGGTACTGAAGTTGAACAATTTTTGTGTTCCTGGACAAGCTCCAAAGAGCTTCAACTCGGCTCGGCTTAGCGATGGAACGGGAGCGAACGAGAACGAGGTTCCTGCAAGGCTGCACAAAATTATTTTCTGGACGAACTTTTATTATTCCAACCACCACCAACGATGCGAATTAATTTCAAGTCCACCAACTCAGCATGTCGAATATCCAGGATACGCAGAAGACCTTGGAGGTCAAGATACGACCCTTTGCAAACCAGAACTTCAAAGACCGCCCCGATCAGAATGGAGTATCACGTGTATATCTTGCAAGCACAGCGCTCTCTGAGCTGAATCTCAAGCCTGGGATGCTTTGCCAGATTTGGAAGAAAGATGAACAGGAGAGGAAAGAGGCCGTTGCTTGGCTTACTACGGAGAAGAGCACCAACAAGAAAGTCATACACATGTCGAAGACTTTTCAAGATGTGTGTGACTTTAAACTTTCAGACGATTTGTTCCTATGTGCTGCTGGTACTGTGGGTGTAGCAGGATCTATCTTCTTCAGAGATATTACTTCTCAGGAGTCTGGCGAGATTCCAGAAATCAGTGAAGAAGATAGACCTCACTGGGAATGGTTTCTTCGGGAGAGTCTGGGTAAGTTTTTCGTACATTTGTATCTCAGTTTCAACTTCATTACGCTTTATAAAGAAATATTTGCCACTCTTTATGGAGTATTTTCACATTTTAGAATTTTCAAATCTTGTACATGGCTAACCATTTGTAGGTCGTGCGGAGATAATCTTCCCTGGTATGATGTTTAAGAATATCTCTCTCAGAGGACCTAAACGAGATTTCATTGTTGATTTTATCAACGGTAAACCAACCGGTCTGGGCAAATACGACTCAAACACATCCGCCAAGATATCAAGCCGAGTCGGGGGCCTTGCTCAAGCCGAAGTCAACGGCCCTTTGGCGCGTCTCGAAGTCGTCGACATTGCAGGTATTGATCAAGCACTCAAGAAACTCAACCGCTTCCTGAGCAATTTTGATCGGCAATTCAAGTTCACTTGGGCACAGAGATCATGTGCTGTACTGCTGCATGGCGGTCATGGAACGGGAAAGACGTATCTTCTGAACAAGATACTCAGTACGGGCTGGAGTAAGAATGTTCTCCGTCTTGACAGTGATGCAAAGCTCTCGAATGTGCGGTCGACTTTCAGAGATGCCAAGCTCAGCCAACCGAGTATCATCATTATTGATGACCTTGACTCTCTGGTATCGAAAGAGGATGCTATGTCTGCAAGCATTGCGAAAGCTATCGGTGAAGAACTCGACGTCCTTGCGCAGAGCCATACAGGAACGTCATTGCCCCGAGTCCTTGTCATCGCCACCTCCTTGAATTCGAGCAACATCCCTATGTCTCTCAAGAAGAGAGGAAGATTCCGGACGGAGATTTCACTGCCAATACCAGATGTAGCTGCACGAAAGGCGATATTAAAGTCACTCGAGCCACCAATTCATCCAGATACCCGAGAAGAGACACTCAACAAGCTTGGTGATCGGACACATGCGTACACAGCAGAGGATTTGGTAGCTCTATTAGACGCTGCATGCGAATTGGCAGAAGAGAAAGCCGAGACGGTTGCGTCGGAAAACGCAGATGGTTTCTATCTCGCACAGGAAGACATCGAGCAAGCTCTACTCTTGGTCCGACCAACAGCTATGCACGACATTACCCTCCAACCACCGAGTGTCCGTTGGGACGAAATCGGAGGTCAGGACAGCGTGAAGAATGCTCTTCGCCGTGCCGTTGAGACTCCTCTACTCGTAAGTACCCTCTCCTAGTTTAAGCTCAATGACAATCTACTAACCATGCCCAGAATCCCGAACGCATGAAGCGAGTTGGTGCCTCGCCTAAAAAGGGGCTCCTCCTCTACGGTCCGCCAGGATGCTCCAAGACCCTGAGTGCGCAAGCCATGGCCACCGAAGTTGGATTCAATTTCTTCGCAGTCAAAGGAGCTGAGTTGCTCAACATGTATGTTGGCGAGTCCGAGCGAGCAGTCCGCGATGTATTCGCGAGAGCACGAGCTGCTAGTCCCAGTATAATTTTCTTCGACGAGATTGAATCTATAGGCAGCAAGCGGAGTGGAAGGAATAATGGTGTCAATGTCCTCACTACGTTGTTGAATGAAATGGACGGCATTGAGACATTGAAAGGCGTCACTGTCCTTGCTGCTACGAACCAACCTCAAGCTCTCGACCTCGCTTTACTTCGCCCTGGAAGATTCGACAAGCTCCTCTACGTCGCACCACCCGATCTCGAAGGCCGAAAGGAGATTCTCAGAGTCAGACAGCGGACGATGGATATGGCAGATGATGTTGACATTTCTAGACTTGCAGAGCTGACAGATGGCTATTCTGGTGCAGAGTTGGTTGGGATCTGCCAAACTGCCTGTGATGACGTGATTGAGAAGTGCGAGAAGACCGGAGAGGAGTTGCAGGTTCATATGGATGACTTTTTGAATGCCATTAAGTTGGTTAAGAAGCAGATCACGCCGAAGCTTATTGAAGGATATGAGAGGTGGGCGGCTGGCGCGAGAGGGGATACGGATTAGATGAGGTGCTGTCTGTTTATGATACTCAGAGATTTCCAACTCAAGATATTAGAATTCAAAGAGGAATTTGGAATTCGGTACTGGTTCGAATGAGACTGCTCTTTGAGGTTTTGAGACATTGATCGACTAGACTAACATTTAGAGCGCAAGCCCCTCGTGAATGGGAGTGGCAGTGTAGGTGCTGGCTCATGAGTTGGATGGATACCCGTGCCAAGCCGACCCAAATAAGAAGACTGTTTGTTGTTATGGCCTGTAACCGAGCCTCGAAGTATTTTTGGTCTGTGGAATTTAGTGCATACATTTAACCACCCAGAAGACTCAAATTATACACTGGCAAATACATTGGCTTGCTACCTCCTCCTATACACACCCGCCATCCAACTAGCCCTCAAGAGGGCTAATCCCCAAGCCATTCCTAGACTATCCCATATAACATTCAGCTTACTCCCACCAACCTCTTTCCACCCAATTTGAACCTCTGCAACCCTAATCCCAGGTGTAGTACCAATCTGCTCCCCTTTTCTGCCTGTAATAATCCCAGGCGGAGCACTTTCAGCCAGCATCAACATCTCAACGTCGAAGATCCAGCCTTCGGCATGCATGTAAGGAACGATATGAGGTAGAGCAGCGCGAGAAAATAACTTGAAGCCGCATTGGGTATCACGGATTCGTGACGTGGCTGGAGGCGTAAGGATTTTGAGGAGGGCGTGGAAGGAGTGCATGAGAACATTTCGAATAGCAGAGCGCTGTTTTTAGTTAGTGATTTCCAACGAAAGTTGAGGCAAGAATTCTTACCTTGACAACTGCCTCGCTGCCCACCAGATGCGATCTACTCCCTACTGCAACAGCTCGATTTGGCTGATCAGCTACAGCTTTACATCCCTCCACCAGCTTCGCCAGGTCCGCAAAAGCAGACGCTCCATCCGCATCGGCGAAGACCGCAAATGCACCTCTCACATGTCGAAATCCATGTGTAACAGCCCCTCCCTTCCCCCTATTCTCTTTCAATTTGCATATCCTCAAAACATCATGCAGCTTGTATTTCCTCGAGAACGCCAGCGCAACCTCCACCGTCTTATCCTTACTTCCATCATCGACAATGAGAATCTCATAGCCGCCCATACCGCTCGCATCGCCTTTCGGAGCCCCCTTGGCTTTAGGCGTACGTCCATATTCGGCATCCAGAAACGGCACAGCTTCCTCCAACATGATCTCTAAGCGCTCTTCTTCATTGTACGCCGGGATCACCACGCTCATTTCTAGCTCTGCTTCCTCGATATCGCCGGTATGCTTCTCTGAGAAATCCTTGATGTTCTCCGCCTCCTTTCGGTGGGAGAGCCATTCGTCGTGCCAGCATGGAAGCGGCTTTGGGTCTGTGGTAGAGCCATCCGGAGCGGAAGTTATGTACGTTTTCTCGGACGAAAAGGGAGGTCGCGGGGTAGGCGCGAGAATAAATACAGCGGCATATATCTAACGGTTGTGGTTAGTTTGAAGATTGTGGTTGGAGGGTAGCGGGGTCACATACGCAAGTCAAAACGGTAACAGCCGTTGTAATTGCCAAAATAAGTAGAATAGGTAAGGGCGTTTGCTCGAAATTCTCATAGACAACCCAGAGCAGCTTCTGCGGAAGCTCGAGAAGGGCTTCCATAGCTGTAAGTTGCAAAAGAGCGAACGATTCAATATGTCGGTGGTTTTATGAAATGCGCAAGAAATGATCGAGTTCTGACATTGAAAGTGCGTCGCGCACGAAAACGGAGGGGCAATGATTAAATACACATGGCCTGGATCCAATTGAAGCTTGATAGGAGAAGTGGAGAGGGTTGTCGTCCCGAGACGCTAAAAATATGCGGCTTACGAGGCTGCATGCGAGGCTGAGGCTGTGCTCGCTTCATGCACTTTATTTACCGAATTTCTCCCTTTTTTTCCTTTCCAGAAATATTCTTCAGCTTTGGAGCTGTAGTAACAGGATATTGAGTACTGCTACTCACTTAAAACATCCAAGAATTCTCTTACAGGAATAAACAAACAATAACCAATTTGTAAGAGGCAGACTTCGACAATTCCATCTTAATCACACCCTTCTAAGTGGGGAAACAAAATTCAAACCCTATATTTTCACTCTATAAGATCTATCAACCTTACAATCCCACAAGTTACAAGCACAGAAGCGGTGTCTAGAAAAGAAAAGAAAAGAAAAGAAAAGAAAAGTAACAAGCAAAAACAAAGTTTCTCATATCTGACCGACGCAGGGATCGAACCTGCAATCTCTTGATTCGTAGTCAAGCGCCTTGCCATTGGGCCAGTCGGCCCCGTGATATACCATTGATATGTTATCCCACTAGATAATCTCAGAGACTATTGTTACTGTGGGTCTGTTTAAAAAATCATTTGGTAATAGGCTGTGAAGGTGTGCGTTGATTTGGCTGGTTAAATTGGGGAAGGGGCTTCCTCGGCTATTCAGTACAGTTCGAACTACTTCCTGGCTGCTGGCTGCTCTGTCTGCAATTCGCAATTGAGAGTAAGGCAATAGTATAACTTCGAGGGCGATTTAATACAGCTGCGAAACTTGGAGCTCGCTTGTTCGCATGTGTGTGTGTGTGTGTGTGTCTGTGGAAAAGGAGGGTTGAAATAGCTCGATTAAGGACTAGGAAAAACTTAACATTAAATAAGGGAAACCATGTAACAGAGCACTTAGCCATATCACTACAAATAACTATTTACTACCAGCCAAAGATTACATAGGAAGCCTTTTTCCAGGAATCAGGCACTAGATGGTGGAAATTTCGGGCTTCAGCTTCCCTACTACGGAGTGGCTAATCGATCGCCTGGACAGAAAGTAAACATTTCAGAAATGTTTGTTTCACCAGATTAGAGTCATGTGACTTCCGAGGAAGCACAGAACAGCTGTGCTTATCAAATGTTCATTGGATCTGTGTCGTGAGACCCAGACGGTATCTTTATCTGCATCATCTCTCGTGTCCCAAACCAGCCCATCTATAATACACGTAACAAGCAAATCCGTGATCATGATCAGATGCTCCGTCTCGCTCGTTAAACCCCCCCCCCCCCCCAGCCAAGCAACAGCCAGATGAAAATAGGCATCTCATAATAACAACATCACTCGACCAAAACTCCATACACCTTCCAAGCAAGACGCCCGCCCCTCTTTGCCGATATTGATGCTTCCTTGGTTGATTGCGAATTGAGACGACTTTTTCAGCTACCGCTGTCTCCTCCACCTTGACTCTCACCACCGGTCTTGATCGCTGGGGATAGACTGATAGCGATTTTGTTCTTGCCACCAGAACCTCCATTCTGATTGTTGAAACTCTTTTTCCTCCTGAGAACACTGCTCGTGTTTGATGCCACAGAACTGGACGAGTTTCGGCGTTTAGGCTGTGTAAGTTTGCTCATCTCATCATCATCTTCTTCCTCGCGGCGGCGCTTCTCCGACATCTTTTCTAGGGGCGAGACCGCAGATGAGGAAAGAGGAGTATGAACTCCATTGCTACTAGCCTTGGACGAAGAGGCAGGAGGGGTGTTCTCGTCCGTGCCTTCTAGAATGCCAGCAGATAGATCGGTGTCCATGTTGTCGTTCTCCTCGTCGGAGTTGTAGTCCACCAATGGTTTCGATGTAGGTGAAGCGCCATTGGCCGCTGCTCGACTAGACGATGCCTTGACCGCCACATCCTCTTCGTCATCAGATGTATTGAAATACTCTTCCTCCTGAGCATCGAGATCCTTGATTCCTTCCCACCTATTGCCTCTGCCTGTTTCTGGTCGCTTGGGTGTAGTATCTTCTTCGGTATCTAAGAATGAACTGTCCATGTTCGATGCAAAACCTTGCGTCTGGTCATACCGGATGATGTAGTTGTTGAAGGTATCGACATAGGTGATCTTCGCTAGCTTCTCCCTATAATTCTCAACCAGATGACTGATGATATTCTTGATATTTTCCCTCTTGATGAAATCAAAGAATTCCAAGCAAGCTGAATTTAGAAGAGTATCACGGGGCATCGTTTCAATAACTAGATCCAAGATGGGCTCAAAAAGCTTGCCTTGGGTCATTTGCTGATTGTAAAACTCGTCTTGTAGTCCGATTAGATTGCGAAAGAACTTCAGTGCGGCTGGTGACAGGTTAGCATTTATCGTTATGAGAGGGAAGTGATACTCACTCAGGCGTAGATACTTCTCCGGACTCGAGAGAAGTTGGGCAATGCGTTGACCCAAACTCTCAGAGAGAACGAAGTATTTGCTGTGATGGGTATGTTGTCTGACGAAGAAGCAGAGGATCTCGATGAGGTAGATGAACAGGGATACCTGATGAACGCTGAAATCCATATTGTCTCGGTCTTTCAAGTCCACCAGAGGCTTGAACAACTTCTTGGCGGAGTCATCGTAGAAGTCCTTCACGAATTCGGCTTGCTGAGGGTCAGGTTGTGGTCGCATTCTGCCTGCGATATCTCCATTTGCCCTAGACAGATTTTCAAGTGGTCCATTTTGTGATCCCGGGTCAAGGAGGACTTTGATTGCGTCTGCGATTTGTGCCTTGACTCCGAGATCTGCTTCTACAAGGAGAAGATCGATCAAAGAGTCTGTGAGGGGGGTTTGCTTTTCACTGATTTGTCGAAAGATGGTTTGGCGGATCATTTGCGGATCATGATCAATCATGGAAACCAGTACATCCGTGGCTCCAACTCGAACGCCAACATCACTGTGTCGAAGGGCAAAATTGATTACTGACAATAAGCCATGCCCAAGGAAGTTGTTGTAGAGTTGCTGTCTGGTAGGTTGCTGGATGTTTTTGGCAATTGCACAGCATTGTTGAATGAACAACACAGCCTCCTTCTTCCGCTCCTGGTCGGTTTCCTGTGGCCCAAATACTCCAAACAGCTCCTTGAGGAAGGCAGGGTTCGTCTGCAGATGACCAACAATATCGACCTGATTAAAGAAAATCGAAGAATTAAGAACAGAGAATGTAGGATCATCCAGGATCCGAGCGAGCACGACGTCCTTCAGGTATTGCAATCGATATGTGGCGTGGATCTTCTTCCGGATCGTTTCATCATCGATATGCACAACCTCCTTATATCTGCCTTCCTTGCTCAGCCAGTGTCTATGATTCGCCTTGTGGCTGGGAAAGTCCGGGTCATATTCCAAAGCTCCCACCACGCCAAGGATCAACTCGTCCGAAACCACATGGTCCATGATGTTGGCGTCGTTTAGCAGAATCACCGTCTTCATGATGTTGCATAATCGGTGTAGACTTGGCAGGTCCTCCATATCCTCGGCCATTTCCACCAACGGAATCAACTTGGGAATGTAGTTGTTTTCTTCATTGAGAATGTACTTCACCAATGCCTCCCGTCCTTGAACTGTACAATGCAAACCACGCACTTGTGATTCGATCTCTGCTAGATTGCCCAGGCCAGGATTGGGGAGAGTGAGTTGGTTGTTGACGAAAGGGTCGGTTGAAATGTCGTCCGATAAAGCATCGTCTTGAATTGGAGTTAGAAGGAGTATATCGCAGATTGATCTTGTGCACTCACCTGGGCCTCCTACAGCGAGCAACTGTTGTTGGATATTATGGATGAATTTCCTATTGCATGTTAGCAAGAACCCGAGCACATTCATTGCCTGCACAGCACCAATTTGACTTACCAAATAGCAGCACAACCATCTCCCTCCTGGAAGCTGAGGGCCATGTCTATCGAAGTTGTTGGCTCGGTCCATACTATGAGTGTGTCTAAAGGGAGCATCAGCCTCGATCCACAAGCAGACTATACAAGTCCTCTAACCTTGCTGCTTCTGGAATGAATCCTCCTTGCAGATGCGAGTCTCTAAAAGTATCTTGTCTGGTTCATCTTCCGACTGCACGAGCATGCGGGGCTCCTCTTGACGGTTGGCTTCATTCTGTACGATAGGAGTCAGCACAACATTCACAACATATAGCCCCTGATGATACTGCAGGAGCGCATGCGCGTGAAGGTTCAAGAAAGGGCCTGGCGTACAAAGATGAATGAAGCAACGCAGAAGCCAGTGCCTCGATCGAACCAGTCATTATTCTTCAGCTCGTAGACCTTCACTCTCTTTTTGTCATTCGGCGGGTTAGGCACCGCTTGTGCCATCATCAATGGTTGTAGTTCCCCTTCGAGGTCCTCCGCAGAGTAATCTTCAGAAGATGGTGCGATGTCTATGGTTGTTGCGAGAGTCTGGGTGGTGATCGTCGCCACGGTTGAGGTTTGCGATTTGCGCCCGTACTCGATCGCGCGCGTCGTCGGAAAGGAGGGGCAAGGTCGGCGATGAGAATGGTCAGGATGAGGTAGACGCGACTCTGTTTACTCTCCGGAGATGTTCTTCGCGAGGCGCCGTGTATTTATGACGCTGCCGTCCGGATCGTTGGACGTTGGTTGTTTGCCTGGCTGGCTTGGGTTGACGAGAACTGACGATGGATGGGATGCGCTCGCCGGCCGGTCGCCGCTAGCCTTAGCGCGATAATTGGGTCGAGATCAGATCAGATTGACGGCACTCAACGTGGGGAAACAGCCATCAACTCCATTCCAATCCAATTGCCGGATGTGAGATTTTGTTCCCTAGGTTGAAGATAATGTTTCTGCTGTACTTGCCACTTCATCCGTCCCTCCTGTCTCTTCCCACGTCACTCAGCGTCGGTCACGTGCCTATGAGGTGGGCGCTCGGGCCTTTTTGGTGGAGCTGCCCAGGCTATTTTTGGAACTTTGATTGGCCCTTCTTCAACAGCCTCGGTGAGCTCGAGAATTCCGTCATTCGTTTCAGATATGATATGAGCTTAATTTTGTCGGCTTCAAAACTTATGAGCTTCACTTTATCAATATCAACAAGAACTTTGGATCTCAAGATAAGTCCAATCTGTTCTTGCCAAATGCAGTGTTATCGGTTAAAGTTTATGGCATCTCCTCTGTGGAGTAGACGAGATAGGATGATTTTCGAGCAGACGCAGAAGGGTTGTTTGGGGCCCCTTGGATGCTCCTGGTGCAGAACGGGACCTGGACCGGAATGTTGAACTTTAAAGAAAGGTCGCCGAACCAACAAGATGGGGTTTCCCGTTCTCCAAAATTCAATGGTATTTGTGGTGTTATGTTGTCATGACTTGAGCTCAGAGGCTTGAAGAATTCAGGAAGTATGCCCAAGCAGTCTTACTTCCTCGCACGAGTGCACTACGCACTACGCTGTACATTGGGCTCTGATGGCTATTCGAGCCTAGGTCTATGTAACTTTGGGAACTTCGGCATGAGCACAAGATGTCAAAACAGAAATTGACTTTCGGTTCTTGCTTTTGAAACCCCCACGGCTTTCCTCCAGCACTCCAAGGCAAGTCTAAGCGGACACATACACTGTCTTGTTCTTTCGAGTTCTGTGATATTTGGTCAGACTCAAACAAGGCAAAGATATTTTCGAGTAGGTAACTGTCCTGTCCTCTCTCAAAATGCAGCCTATTTCTCTCAAATCCCCAAGCTCAATCCTCCTTGTTCCTTCGACTAATTAGTGCATATTCTGGGCAGGCGCCAGGCTATCGTGGAGGGGAAATATTTAACTTCAACAAACCCCTCACTACGTAATGAAGTTTGGAGAGGGGCTGCCGCTACCCGACAGGACCAAACCAGGTATCGTATCGTGTCGTATCCATCCGCCACTTGTCGATCAGCCACAAGCGACAACAGTTGTTCGTCATCTCGACATACCACTTGGCTTCTCCTTGGAGAGTACTGGCTTGCCTTTGTTTCGAGGTCGTAAAGCGGAGTAGGCAAGGCAAAGTACCTAAGTCTAACAAAAGCATGGCAGGCCCATCGGTTGGAGACTTTGCGCTTCTACTCTTGGCTGCACTTTACCAGACGGTATTCCCGCATGAAAGAAAAGTGAAGAGATATCTCGAAAGTGCTAGCCAAGGTGGGATTCCATTTACCATAGTTCACTTACTGTATCCGTCTCTCAATACTCTAACAGGGCCCTAGATTCGATTCTTGAGGATCTTTCAAAGTCCTTGAAGCTTGCCTCAAGAGAAGACCAAGCCAGATTGTCAGAGATATTCAGAAACTTTCGTATCCAGGACGCAGATACTAAGGCAAAATGTAAGTTCCTTGATCATTTATTTGAGAAATGTGCTGATGCTTCTAGACTGGAATGAACATTGCTTCAGAAACTATATCCGCACTAGACATGATGCGAGCTTCCTTTCAAATCAAACCATTAGTCTATTGTGGCGTTCCTTCGGCTACTATGCTTTCCATCCATTCCCTCGCGGAGAGGTAGACCAAATACGGATTGACGCAGACGCATTCCACCGTGCTGTGGCCCTGCTTGCACTGCAAGCCAATGACCTCCTCGGAACTCAGAAAGGTAGTTGGCACCGGCGACATAACGATGAGTATTTTGACAGAAAGAGTTGGGAGAGGATGTTGAGAAGTGTTGCGTTACCTTGTGGCGCGAAACTGGACGACAGCTTTGACGAGAGTGATGGGCGAGGGGCCATGGCGAGCGATATCATGGATGTCCTTTCTATGACCCGGCCTCCCCCATCACTTCTGCGCCATCCATCACCGGTGCAGCTTGAGCCTGCTGCCAATGTCTTGTTTGATGATGGCGGCAGAGGTCCGAGGTGTGCATATCGGGCTACAAAAACAGATATGCAGACCTTGGTAGAAGTGCTGATTCGGTTGCGACTCCGGAAAGAGAAATGGGGAAGATACTTCCCTTCTGGAGATCTGGATGTTATCTCAAGTCAAGGAACTAAGATAGCCGAAATGCTGGCTTTCGAATCATTCTCAGCAGAAACCCAAGCAGGGGAAGATGAAGGCGTTGTCACAAGCGACGATATTACAATTGCGATGGACCGCCTCGTGAGTGCGAAGTCAAAATCGTTGATCTCAGTGCTAATTACCTTCACAGCCAAATCTTCATCTGCGCTTTCTACAACTCTGGGGTATTGTTTTTCAACCCCAAGAACACACAGCTGAGCCTTCACCACCCTTAAAACAAATATTTGTCGTGCCCCGCCATGAGATCCCACTTGGCTCACTCTCGCTCTTCATTCCACAAGCTACCACTTTGGCAAGGTATGGGGAGCGGGTGTTGGGCATGCAAGATATGCAAATCGCCTTCACTCAAAGCTCTTCTTCCTTATCATCAGACAACACCTCCCTATCTATCACTCATCTCGCCAAATCCCTCTCCGAAAAGGCAACTAGAAGCATGTTGACAGGTCACTACCTCGTGCTCTTCACCTCATCGACCAAGCAGCCAACTGGCTCAGACCCAGTTCTAGGGGTGTATTTCCCTGGCCCTTTGTTCGCCACAGATGAATATAAAGGGGAAGCCGTCTATAGCGTCAGTCTTGCTTCTAGCTCAGACTGCATAATGTTTCAACTGTGGCCCGAATTTCGAGTCGCGAAGTGGAAAGGAGATGGGATTGATCTTGTGAAGATGTTGAGTGGCCACACTAGCGCTGCTCAAAGTAGCAAGATTACAGAACTGAATCTCGCCCGGGTTGCCATGGGCAGTCCTAAGAGTGAAGAGAATGTATTATCTGAAATACCGTACTGGATTGGAGGACCAAACTCAGACTCAAGTCCAGCTGAAAACACACAGACTGGCTTACACATCGACCCGAACAAGAGAACTGCTACTCTTACAATCAAGCCACTTTCTGTAGGGAAGTCTGGATTCGAGCAGATTGGGAGTGACGGTCAGGCGTGCGAGATCCAAGTCTCAAATGCAGAGATGCACGTCTTCACTGTGTCGGGAGAAACTATTGCTAGAAAACGTACGAAACCTGTTGTGTAGGATCTCTCCAGATATACACGAGATGAGAAAGCTGTTCTAGTTGCTGGAGAGGAATTGAAGACGAGGATCGAGGGATTTGGATCGAGTTAAATCCCGTCTCGTTGGAGTAATGTAATTACCATTGCCCAGACCTCAGAAGTCATGACATGGCATGTCGACATGAGAATGGAAGAAACTGGATACATAAAGAGATAGAAACAAGAAATAGAATAAGGAACCCGAGAGAACGAATACGAGCCTTATCTCCCCAGTAATTCCCAACCAAGCAATCCCGACAATCTCACCGAGTACAGCAGAGGCGAAATGTCGAAACAAACACAAGATCTTACATGATTGACAAGCAGTTTGGCAAAAGCTTGAACGACAACACCACCCGCATGAGCTGGGATTGCAGGCGCAAGCTTTTCCGAATATTCCCAATGTGGCTTGCGCTCTCGTCCACTTCGAGAATCCCGCATGAGCTAGGTGGGTGTGGATGATGCATACGGTAAGTATAATTAATATGTAGGCAGCCTGTACAAGCATCACATCACATCACGCAAAGCTTCTCGGCTTCAAAGTGGATAGTTGTACAAGAAATGCGCCAAAAATAAGTAAAAGCTCTTCGATTGCTCTAAATGGGTTTACATAGGTGCACCGTGCATGTGGTGATCTTCATTGAGGCGTCCAGGCGTCGTCATGGTGAGACCTCAATTCAAAGAGGTCTCACGAACCCCCACTCACCACCACGCTCCCCGAGACGCCATGTTTCTCGGACTAAAAAGGGGCTTGACGGGAATTCCCTCAACGGAAAGTCGGATGGGGGAAATCTTTTGGAGCAACCAGCTGCCCGATGCACGTCCCGTTCTCGGCAGCACGAATGGATATGGAACCCACACAGCCGATATCTAAGCCACAGTAAGTAGTCGATAAAGCAAACAAACAAAGTATCATCGGGGTCTAGGTCCATGTCGAGGCGCAATCAACCTTACCTTGCTGCACTTAGGCCAGGGAACGTCTTGCGAAGTCTCAGCCACAAGCCTCATCCTCACAATTTCAAGCCCCAGTTTGAGCGGCATGCAAAGTTCACAAATGGAAGCTGAAATCAATTACGGAGGGCGGCTGTAGATATGGAAATTTTATTCAAGAAGGCTGACCACATGATGGCAACTTCTCATCCCGTAAGCTAGAAATTTTTGACGAGGCGAGCTCGAGGCAGCTAGACAGAGACAAAATTTTGTCACGGCCGGAGGTCCTGTCATATATCAAATGGCCAGATTGCCCTTAGATCTTCTTCGTCCTTTATGGGTTCATCATCGTCGGGACTCTCGTTAGTTAGTACAGCTTGTAACATTCCATTGAACATCTCCCTATGCGCCAACTCCGTCGCTTCCCAGTCTTCCTGCGGAGTCCATCCATCGGATGCAGTGTTAAGCAAGCTTGACAGATTGTTCCTCAGCTCGTGTGCAGCCTCAAATGTTCTGTATTCCATCTGATGAATTGCTAATTCTTCGGGCGTGGGTGCGTGGAATGGACACGAGCCGGCAAAACCCAGCTGCTTCCAGCGCAGCGAGGTTTCGATTAACTCGTGACGAAAAGCCACGATGCCATCCTTCCACGTCCTATGGCAATAGCGAAAGGGCCGGAATAGGGCTTCGTCCATCAACCTAGGTCCAGACACTTTCGGGACAAGAAATTGAGAGCAAACATCAAATGCCTTCGCACATCGCTCACTATTGGACTCAAGTTGATTCTCGAGTGGGGGAGGACCAGGCCTTGCAAAGTCTGGTACGTCGTCTGCATACCAGAACGCTGGCTCAATACTAGACGATTGCCAATCGATGATACCTGTAATGACAGCGGGGTCGTCGTCCGAAACAAATATGTTTCTTTTATGTAGATCCGGGTGGAACAACGTTGGTGCAGCCGCGTCCCGGATCCGAGGGTCTTTAGACATCTTTTTTACAACAGCACGACCAGATTCCAGGAGGCGAAGGTGCGCCTCAACGGATCCGTGGTAGCGCGGTTGGTTGTGAGGAACAGGTTCGACAGGTGGGACCCTCGAAAGACCGGTATCAATGAGACCGTCACAATATGCTGGAAGATCAGGCCCTGGAATGATTTATGAGTGGTGCGTTTGTGCCAAGTGAGAGCCACGAAAACTTACACCGTCCCTGGTTGGGCTTTGTGTTGTGGTAATATCTAGATTCGCCGACGTTGCAATTCCAGTAAATAGCTCCGCAATGAGGCCCGATACAGAATCTCTGGTTCAAGGTCTGCTTGGAGCCAGAGTCGAGGGGGGCGTCGGCAAAATACAAGCTCCCGTAAGCTGGAAATTTGACATCTACCATTTCTTTGACCTTTTGATATATAGCGTCGATACATCTTACTTGCTGGTCCCCAGCCATAGTTGGCCACCTCTGGTGCAATGGAACACCAGCGGCATGTTCCATTATGATGTATTCGCTACCAATGGCGTTCGAAGCATCGTTGCTCCAGTCAAGGATTTTCGGTATAGGAATACTGGTATTAGTTTGTACTAGGACGTGCATGGCGATTAGCGGCCACATGTATATCTATCTGGTGTTTTGATTTGAACCTACGATATTAATGGTGGCGACTTCCGAATTGGTGGTCAACTTAGGCGGTCCTGCTATCACGAAGGGCAACCTCGCTACAACACGTTTTGTATTGTCGGTGGTGAAAATGAAGACCCGATTGAAACCCCCTTCTTTCTTATCACAAGTCGTGATGGAAGCAGCTCCAGGACATAGCTCGACAACCCTCCTGCAGAGTGCGTCGAAGTCAAAGGCTATGTAGCGCGAGTCACGCTCTAACTTGTCGCGACGAAGCCATCGGCCGCTTGCATAAGCGTGAGGGTCAAGGCCTGTATACATGTTAGAGACACTGATGTGATGCAGAGAACGGGGTGGGTGATGGAAGTGGCGCTCACGAGCTGCTGGAATCGAGCCCATTGTCTGCTCTGAAGAATGGAATTGTGCGTGATGTGCAGACGGTTCATGAGGCTTCCGCGAATGTAAATGAAGAGATGACTGTCTGTCTGTAGAAAATGTGCTGAAGAGTGCAAGCTGCGTCCTGGAGGGATGGGGCACCAAACTACCCGTAATCCATCCTGATACTGTACGACTCATAAATGTTTCTTTTCTTGCAGGCAGTGAGAGGTATGAAGGCTTGGATCGAAGTTATCCTTGTGGTCTTTTGCAGGAGAGTAAAGTCGGATTTCAATTGGTTCTCTCCTCACTCGGTTAAGTATGGAAATCACGTTTGGCGAGATTACTAAAGAAGCGAGCCAATGGATGTGATAAATACCCTTGAGCTTATCGCATTTGGCTTCAGGGGATTTTCGCCTTCATCACCAGCGAAAGGTAAACCAACCACCTCGGTTTCGCGCATTCCAATTCCTCATAACCAGGATAGAATGACCACTTCAAAGACGCTTCCGCTCCTTCGCGATGATGTCACCTTGAGCGCTGCCTTGAGACGCGATGACGATGTCATTCACAAACTGAGCCTCCCTCCGAAGAGAATCGACTTTTATTTCCATCTCTACGAACATCGGAGCGACATCGAGTCCTTCGTCTCCTTTCATCTCGGCTTGAGCCTCACCGAGATATGCTACATTTCAGAGGTAACGGACTGGATTGCTGGTAGCTTCATTCCAGTCCACGTCACATGTCACACTAGGAAGAATTTAGGACAAGCTACACGCGTACTCGTCAGGATTCCTTTACCATATAAAGTCGGGGAAAAGGGGAACCTGGGGAATGCGGATGAGAAGCTTCGTTGTGAAGCCGCCACTTATCTCTGGATGCAACAAAAGAACAAGAAATACTGACGACGAAGAGGCAAGGACTTATAGTGTGACTTGATCCGCTCAAAGACCTTACTGTGTAGGTAGGTAGCTGCTAGGTACGCAGGAGATAAATACAAAAAGAATGTCATGCCTGGAAGAGAGTTGCGAGAAGAGAACTTTGAGGACCAGAGTGTGCATAGAAGAAAGGTTGGAGAAGCGTACAGCTCACAGAGAAAAGTTTATAGGAGTGTTAGGCTTCTAGAAGAAATGATCTAGAAGGTTTCTTCTGGACCGCAAAGGCTTCCACAAGACTGTGCAAGGAAGATAGGCTCTTCCCGTCGACTAGTTTGAGAAGACGCTAGTCCTTTGACGATTGGTTCCTGGTGGTTCTGTCACTTGAAATGGGGCAGCACCGCCATCGTATCCGATCCCATTCTATTATTATCATCTCCTACTACGATCCTTCGACATCTTCCCCTCCAACTCCTCTATGGCTTCCTTCTTATGGTAATGCGGTGCGAACTCATACAACCAAGCCGCTTGAATAGGAATGCAGCTGCGCATATACTCCTTTGTTGTCTGTACCAGTTCATGATACACCACGAGCCTCACTGGGGGATCTGTTTCCATCAATACTGACGAGGGGTGTATATACACAGTTGTGTTTCTCTTAACTGTTCGGTAACTGTCACCGCCTCGCTGCAATTGCGCTGCGTTGGCAAAAAACCCTGCCGTGATCGCTTTTTGGATAGGCACGAGATTTGAGGCCCCGCAACTGGAGATTGTAAGCTCAACGCGTTCACAAAGCTTCGCAAGTTGGTCTCGGACATCTCTCGCTCGAGCAAGAGATCTCTGTTGAAGGAAGTTCTCCTTTGCCCAGACGATGCTAAAATCATTATCCACCCATTGGTTCCAGATGTTCAGGTAAGTGAGGTGGTCTCCTCCCTCCTTGACTGTGAAGCGCGCTCGTGCACTATCTGCGTGCACTCTCTGTCCTCCCTTCGGCCGGAAAAACAATGCTGAGCTTTCACCTAGCATTGCCATTATGCTCAACACTTCGTCAGAAGAGCCCAGCTGGTCTGAAGCAATGATTGTCTTCGCAATCTGAGGATCAGTCGGGAATTCGGCCATTTTTCTTCCAATTTTGGTCAGCTCTCCTCGATCGTTCAATGCAGACAAGGCGTATAGCTGATTTAGAGCGCCGATTAAAGTCTGGGTGGGTGGAGGGTCCATGAAGTCAAAGGTCAAGAGGTCGTTGATTCCAAGTGACTTAAGTAGCAACACTATGCTATTCAGATTTGTTCGCTGGATTTCAGGAGTAGTGCTCTCTCCCATTTCGTTCATAAAGGCCCATTTTGTAAACAAGCGGAAGCATTTTCCAGGTCCCACACGGCCAGCACGGCCACTTCTCTGGTTTGCAGACGCCCGTGAACATGGTACTGTGACCAATTTTGACATTCCAGTTGCTGGATTATAGATGTTCTCCTTCACAAATCCTGGATCAATAACATACACAATGCCATTGATAGTTAAACTGGTCTCTGCAATATTGGTTGCTAAGACAACTTTTCGTGCACCTTTGGGAGTTGGCTCAAATATCTTGCTTTGTAGGTCGGTCGGAAGATTTGCATAGATAGGACAAATGACTAGTTCGCGTACTCTTGAACCTAATTTCCTTGAAATGTCACTTATTCGTTCTTCGGCTGCCTCGATCTCATCTTGCCCTGTCAAAAATATGAGCACGTCGCCGCTCGGCTGAGAGGTATGTATCTGAAATAGTGTGGTGATAGCAGCAGCAAGATAATTTGCTTCTGGTTGAGGGGTGTTGTAGACTTCGACTGGGTAGGTGCGGCCTTTTAAATTGAAAATAGGAGCACCTTCGAAGAAGTCCGAGAAAGCCTGTGCATTGATTGTTGCCGAGGCGATCAAGAGTTTGATTGGACTTTCTTTGGCAAGATCTTTGAGGAGAGCTAGGAGTATGTCGGTATGCACAGTGCGCTCGTGAGCCTCATCAATCATGATCACCTGATACTCGTCCAGAGAAGGCGATATCATGACCTCTTTCAATAGATGTCCATCCGTCATGTATTTTATAACAGTTTCCTCGCTGGTGCAATCCTCGAAACGAATAGCGTAGCCAACTTCGTTGCCAAGCTTGCATCCCATCTCCTCGGATACACGTTGAGCGACGGACATGGCAGCCACTCTCCTTGGTTGGGTCACTCCGATTTTCATCCCTCCCTTAGTGTACCCTGCTTCGTGTAAATATTGAGGCAACTGAGTGGTCTTGCCAGATCCCGTCTCACCGACAAGGATAATGGTCTGGAACTGCTCAAGAGCGGCTAGAAATTCATCTCTATAAGCGTATATTGGGAGACTTTTCCGAGTCTCCTTAATAGACTTTGCCTCCTTCTCAGCAGCCTTCAACTGTTCCCTTAGAAACCTTTCCTCGCTATCCAAACCCATAACCTCTCCGGGCAGCTTTGAATCCAGAATCCACTTGATCCCTTGTTCCTCATCAAACACGTAATCATATTCGCCTTCGTCGACTCGTTCCGTGCTTTGAATCTGATTTTTGGCTAGCTTCAGTTGCTGTCTCTCCCACTCCTCATGTTCAGTAACGAATTTCTCCTGGCCATATTCATCTCTCTCGACGTAGCGTTTGTACAACGCATCGTGTTTCTTCTTCTGGTCGAGTTTCCCTTTTTCTGTAACGTAGTCATCTGGTACAGCATAGCTGTCTCGATGATCATCGATCCGTAGTCTTTCGTCGGCAAGTCGAAGAATCTCTTTGTTCTTGGCAAATTCTGCCTTCTCCGACAAATTCGAACGAGGATCATTCAGCTCCCTCGTCTCGTCATCGACTTGCTTCCTCAGCAAGGCGAGCCGCCCTGTCTCACGCTTCTTCAAATATTCTTGTCTCGACCTTTCCCTGAGATCTGGCATTGCAGCACTCCTCGCAGCAGCATCTTCAGCCAAAGCTCTTCGCTGTGCCATGATGGACCCCTCCTTGGCGGACGATCTATCCTTAAGGATTTTCCTCGGCGTATCGGCATCTTTTGACCGCAGCCTCTGCGCGAAAGCATCTTTCTCTGCTTGGTCTCTCCTACGTTCTTTCTCTGCCTCCGAGATGTCGTCGTCTGGGTGGCTCATTTTCATTTGTTTGAAAGCAGGCTCCTGGATTTCCGGTTCTTCTTCGAAAACATATTCTTCATCGCCCATCGGTCTTCAAAGTCGTCGTTCTGTTCCTTTCGGATGGTTCCTGACCGATGCTCTGTCTCGCCGCGAGGCGATCTTTCTCGCTGCCTGTTGCGCCGTGAGGAGCTCCCGCTATGTTGCTTTTTCTCTTTCTTCTTTTCTACCACCTTGGCTGGACCCATATCTTCCTCTTCCATGGGGAGAAGAGCGGACTTTTTAGCGCTCATGTTGTGTGGTGTGGAAGTGACTGCTGGGCAAAAGAAAGAGGGTCCACGAAACTTCCAGCTCCCCCACGGGAACAACAAGTGGCTAATATATGGAAGAGAAGTGGCTATATTTTAACTACTTTTACTGAGTAATAAAACTATTAATTGAGCTACGAATTGAGTTACAAAATTTGCCATAGCAACCTCCATTCCTCACGAGTATTGTCGCATTCTTTATTTTATACATTCCGCACGGATTCCTTACGAATAAGCATTCCTCTTCAAAGTAAACAATAGAAGAGAAAGAGAGGGGGGGAAAGAATGAGAGAGGGAGAGAGAAAGAAAGAGAGAGAGCTTAACTTACTTAATAAAAGGAAGAGAGAAAGAGAGAAAGAGTTTGACTTACTTGATAAAAGGAAAAGAGAGAGGGGGGGGGGGGGGGGGAAGAAAGAGAAAGAGAAAGAGAAAGAGAGAGTTTAACCTACTTAATAAAAGTAAAAGAGGGGGGGAGAGAGAATTTGACTTACTTAATAAAAGAGAGAGAAAGTGTGTGTGTTTATAATAAAGAGTATGAAAAAGACTCGTAGGTACACCGGGAATGTAATTATTAACTAACGATTCAATTGGAATATATTTTGTTATGAACCACTTAGTACAGTATCGCTCTTGATTTGTATTTTAAAGTTTTAAATACACCGAGATTTAGGCTCTGAACTACTCACTAAGCATAATAACGTAAAATAGTCGATTATTTGATACCTCACGTTTAACCAACAACAATATGAGAGCGACAAGTAGAGTGTAATTATGCAAGCTTAGTAGCTAAAGACGCTTATTTTCCGGCTTTTGAGCCACCCGCTGCTACCGTAGGGAGTGCTGGAAGGACCACATTTATCTTGAGTTGGTGGTTGGACGCTGGAATCGCGGGGTAAAAAAGGGACTGTCCACCAACATCTGTCTCAGACGAGCAGGAGCATGGCATTATCAGCCAGTAGCTTATGGAAGGCGGCGCTGCGACGGTGGAAGAACGCATCAAATGCATTCGAAATGTTACAAACGCTCTCCAACATATGCACGAGAACAATTCAGCGAGTACCGAGGCATGGATTGAATGATCAGGACTTCATATGGCATCTTGCTTTGGCATCATTTATTCTTCTCTTTCTTCACTCAGCCGCAAATCCCATCTAGGACAACACGCCACCCTATGTTTCCAACATGCCTTCATAGTGAGAGATGAGAAACCCAATAAGATCTACCGACAGGATCACTACTTGTGCAAATCTTTCTCCAAATCATCGAAGAGCTTCTCCACAGTCGTCAATGCATCTCCCTCTCCAATAGGTACATCAGCCTGAGCCCACACTTTGTGGGAGTTTTGGTTTGCCAACTTCTTCAAAGTCTTGTCATCAGCTCCTTTGTTGACCTGGAAGTTGTACCGTTTGTACTGTTTCCCATCCTTGGTGAATGATTCCCCATTATCCAAGCCAGAACCGATGTCCTTGTCGTTATTGCCGGATTGAGCTGGAGCTGCCCTCGTCCCCGGAATACCTCGCCCATCCGCGATGCTTTGTACACGAGATTTACTGAGAAAGACCCAGTCTTTGAGAGCTATGAGGGATGTCTTCAATGCACGACTCATGACGACTAGGTGACGTTAGATAGATGGATTATAGAGCAAGCAACTTCAAAACTCAATTGTTACCCACAGGTCAATCTGGTGAAGAAGCGATGATATAGGCAATTTGAATCGAAGACCGGTACTAAAATATCGAGGCGAACGATTGGCAATTAACTTGATTGGAAGGAATGTGAGAAAGTGATATATCCAATTTGAAGAGTAGCGATGATACCCCGAATTTATGGGCAGGAAATTGTGGTGGAATTAAGATTGATGTGATAGGAAGGTTCTTTTATAGCAGCTCCATTGCTATCGCTTTCAACTTTCCGTGAGGCAGCATCATATACGAAAATACATGGGTGGCAGCACTAGCATCAAGGGTCGAAAGTGATAACTTGTTATTCCCAGTTTTGCGCGCGGTAGGAACCAAAATTATGACTGTTTGAAACGAACTGGTTGGGTGGGCTTGGTCGACGATTTTTAGATTTGTTGATAGCCCCTGGATGGCCGCAGGGACATCAGCAGCCCTTACTTGACACGCCCCGACGAGATAGCAGCCGAAACTCAAATATGACGGTACAATACGAAAATACACTGTAGACCTCCGTGCTTATTGAATGACCCCAGCCAGAAGTGAGCCCAGTTTTACGATTCTCACTCGCTGTAGGACGTTCAATGTACCCATGGTAGACGTCGAAGTGCCACGTGAAACATTTCTGGGGGTGCGTTCATCGCTAAAATTGGGCCTGTTTTGAGTTAGCGCTACGCGTCCCGCGCAACGGCGAAGTTGCTCTTCTGCGTGGCAAGATGATTTTTTCACATATGCACTGGGCTGCATGGCACCTCGTGATTCGTGGTATTCTCGAAAGCGCTAAACAACCGGCGGCCGAATACGTCAGTTACTACTGTTTTAAGTGCTCACAACTAGGCTTCTCGCGATACCTCCGCTCCTCACTGCCCATCTCGAAAACACCTTGCGATTAGGTTGGAGTCATGCATGCAAATTCCTGTGCGAGACTATTTGAAAGGAGTACTGCTTTAATAAAACACTACCGCCATTGGAATGCCATGAGCAGGAAAACGATGGCAACGGACTCTACTCCGTCAAGTCTCAAATCATCACGAAGGCTTCTCCCAGGTAAGTTCATTCGATTCTGGATACTTTCGAAATGTTGCTCATTCCTTCAGATTTGAGGTACAGCGAGGATTTTTTCAATTTCACTCGAGGCCGCTTCGTTTGTGACGAAGTGCATGAGATGTCACAGCGCCACGTCCGATTCAATGTGAACGAGCTGGCCCGCCTCGCGGCCGACGCGGTTGGAGCGAACATATGCGTTAGCATAGAAAAATACCCCGACGGCATGTACAACAAAGCTATGCTTCTCACCATGGACAATGGTACTCAAGTCGTGGCGAAGGTTCCAAATCCTAATGCTGGCAAACCTCATTTCACCACAGCCAGCGAAGTTGCCACGATGGACTTCGTGCGTTTCATCTCAAGCATCAAGGAATGTTATTACTCGGCTAACCTGCAGTAGGTACGAAATGTCTTAGGAACTCCGGTTCCTAAGGTGTTTGCTTGGAGCTCCAAGGCAGAAGAGAATCCGGTTGGCGCAGAGTACATCATTATGGAGAAGCTTCCAGGGATTGAGCTTGAACACGCTTGGCCTAGTATGACGATTGGTGATCGGCTTGCTGTCGTGAAAGCCATCGCTCGTTATCAGAAATCCTGGTGCTCAGTGTCCTTCAAAAAGTACGGGGGTCTTTACTACGCCAAAGACCTAGATATATCGACTGGGAATGAGCCGCTGTATACGGACGCAAATGGCATTGATGTCAAAGATTCAAAGTTCGGGATTGGTCCATCTACTGAACGGGAATTTATTGACAATGGAAGAGCGACTATCGATTTTGACAGAGGGCCATGTAAGATTTATGTTTCCCATCTTAGACCTACTTGATTGACCAGAGTAAGGGGGAAATGTAGAAGACTATCATAATGCAATTGCGCATCGAGAGATAGCTGCCGTGAGCAAGCTCCCTCGCCTACCCAAGTCCCCAATAACCCTTTGTGGTCCGGGAACCTACCAACCGACGAGAGAAAGGAAGCTCAAAGCATTGCACTGCCACCTCAAGCTCATAAAATTCCTGCTCCCTGCAGATCGATCTATCTGCTCGTCACATCTTTGGCATGGCGACCTACATGTTGCCAACATTTTCGTGAACCCTTCAAATCCCACCGAGATCGTGGGTCTTATAGACTGGCAGTCTACAGAGCTAGCTCCACTCTACCACCACGCCCGCCAGCCCTAAATTCTTGATTATAATGGGCCGCCTGTCATAGGTCTCGAACGGCCTCATCTACCAAAAGATATAGAGCAGCTCGACGCAGACGCGAAGAAGCAAGCAGAGGCTTTATACTTACAACAATCACTTTGCTCTCTGTATAATACCTTGACCCACCACCAAAACGCACAACTTCACGCTGCGTTCGTGTTCCAGCAAACGACCAGCCACCTCCTCCTACTACTGGCACGCAACCTCCTCATCGACGGCGAAGCAACCTATCTCTCGCAAGTCGCAGCATTGGAGGCAACGTGGGACGAACTTCCGGGAGCCAAAGGCTCGGCTTATCCTTTCTCGTTTTCAGCCAGTGATCGACAAGAGATGGAAGCCGATACTGAAGGCGTAGTTCGTGGTATGGAGGCGATGCGAGCAATTCGGGAGAGTATTGGTGAGTTGTTTCCCGAGCAAGGAATTGTGAGGACAGAGTTGTACGACGATGCTCTAGATGCGTTGGAGCAGATGAAGCAGCAGGTTATTGGGGAGTTTGCACAAACCGAGCAAGACAGAGAAATTTGGCGGAAGGAATGGCCTTTTGGAACCTGAGCAATCAGAGATTTAGCCGGTCTCTCCGATATTTTAGATGAATTTACTGTTGTTTGAAGTCTCCTAACTCTGGCTTTCTCTTCGTATCGTTTGTGTCCTGTGGCGCACCTATCGTCCTTGCCTCTGAACAACGCTCCCAATGCCAAAGTAGCTACTATTCATGAATCTCCACGGAACTGTTCTCAGCAAATCCGACCGCAGACATAACACATCAGCGAATACAGTGCTGAGTGAGCGATTTATCGGAGTGTTGCTTGGTATGCGCTGATGGTCTGAGAAGCGCAATTGTCCCCAGTAAAGCTCCTCAACACAAACACAGAGCAGTACCTGCCACTGAGTACCCCTTCTCCAACGTCAATTCTCCACTTCGTCCATTTAACTCTACCGAAGAGAGGATATCAAGAGAGAAGGGGGAGGAAAGGGAGCAGAAGAAGAAGAAGCGGATATACGGTGCAGATCGCGAAGATGGAAAGGGAGAGACCATCCAAGACAAACAAGACGAGATTGACAAGCTCCTACTTCCCACAAGTCAAGTTGATAGGTGGAGGAATAATCGATCGCACGCACCGGTCGCAACCAAAAGAATCTTAGCCTTATCGATCTTGAAATCCTCGGACACAAAGAGCAGTTGCGGGAGAGTTACGGCCTGAAAATTCACTCCATTCTACCACTCGACAAAGTTGCAATATCGAAGAAGTACAGATTGCCACAAAAGGTTCAGGGGAAGCTGTCCAATATACTAGGGATTCAATTGATTGTCATCTAGTTGTGCCCGGCGCTCGACCTCTTTAATTTAAGCTGAATAAATTGATATCTCTCTATGAATTGTCCGTTTCTCAAGAGGGTCTCCGCAAAACGAGTTCCCCACTAGTCGTTGAAAGGCTCTTGTCAATGCATAACACAGTTCGCTGACGGAATACGGTATTGGAGAAAGAAGCCAGCAGAATAGCACAAAATGAAAGAACTTCGAGCGATGCCATATCATGCTTTGCTGCATTCCTTGAAAAGCGTTCCGCTACCAGTTCTAAGAGAGTTCCGGATAGCTTCCTTCCCAGCCCTTTGCATCTAAGCACATCCCCGTGAATCATTTCGCCAACAAACCACGAGCATCTTTATACAAGGCACCTATGTTTACATACTGTCCACTCCAGCATTTCCGAATAATCGATCCACAGAAAAGACCCTCTAACGGAGGCAAACCTTGGCTTGGCCATTGTGGGGGATCGAGGGTGAAGAAATAATATTCGTGGACACGCCATACGGCGATCGAATAGATGATCCAGCCAAAGTGAAGAATTTCGATTTTTGCAGTCAAATCTTCCTCGCATACTGTATCCACGTCGGCATCCATGGACAGTAACACAGACTGGCCAAAATCCGCGAGCTTGAGCTCTTCATCGCTGACCAAGGTGTTCCGGAGGGCGATTTCGTCCACGAACACCTTACGTGAGTGGACGTAGGATAGAGTGTCTATGAGAGACAAAATCCACTCGGTTTTAAGGGATTGGTGTGGTTCAGTATTCTTCTCGATGTACCTCTTTAGATCACCTTGCTTTGCAAAGGCGAGCTCGATCCCGTCACCAGAAGCTTTAAAACAATGGATGATCCCATTATAGTTGCCAAGTCGTTCGACAATAGCCTTCTCATGTTTCAACGCGTTGCGATTGATAGAGTTTCAATACTCGGCGCTGCGACGAGCCTCACTGGTGGAACCATCAACGGAAAAGACTCTCGCGACCTTGACGACCCGCATCTCATCAAGCCGAAGGATACGGCCTGTCATTCCCGACACAATAACTCCATAATCGTCAGCGTAGCCCCGCCACACCACCTCCAACCACCCCCCGTGGTAGTCAGTGGAAAAGGTTAGACGTTTAGATTACCTTAGACGTTTCCGGCGTATTTCTGAGAAAATGGGCGTATTTCTGAGTTTTCCTTGGCAAACTCGAAGATTGGCTGGGGCTCACTTTTAAGGCCCATTTCCGCTCGCTAACAAATTTTGGTGGGGAAAAAACGTCTAAGGTATTCCAGACGTCTAACCTTTTCCACTGACTACCACGGGGGGTGGTTGGAGGTAGTGTGGGGGGGCTACGCTGACGATTAACCCGATAAGACTTCGGTGCCCAGTCTGAGTTCCCCTGTGCACTTAAGGGCGGAGGCGCTAGATTATCCATATCATGAACGCCAGTGCGAGGGAGTGAGGCTACGCTAGCTACCACTGTGCGCTGCAATGGCAGGGGATGGGAAAGAAAAGGAGAGCAGAATAGCAAGGTTTCAAGCGGTCAAGAGATAAGGAGTGAGCAGGGCTGAGAAATAATATAATTAGAACGTCTGTGTCTGGATCGGAAGAGAAAGATCCAGATTCGGCACTTACCTGTGCAAAGCAACGCCTGTTTGGGACAGAGTGATGAATATCAGTTCAAGCAGAGAGTGTTGACAATTGAAACAAATGACGTTCATCCAGCCACCAATCTCGAAGGCCAATGCATGGAAGCCACACAGGGAATTTCTTCTTATCTTGGCGGCGCCATCAGCCCGTGTCTGTCAACTGGACAAGCTTCGACCACGATGCAGTCATCCTCTCGGAAAGTTTAGAGGCCAATTGGATGTACGCCAGGGGCTCGTCGAATCGATACTACTGATGTCTCAAAAATTAAAAATATTCGCAAATCGGCCTGGGCTGGCCTGCCTTTCCGGGAAGGGGGGGTTGGGCTGACGGATTATCAGGGGTAACGAGCCTCCTCGTTAAAGGCGGTCCACTCAAGATCCTGTCTTCTTAAGCCTCTTTTTGATGCCGCAGACTAGATTGAGAATTGAGACAATATTGATTTAATTCCCGATCTTCCACTTTCCATGTCCAGGTCCAGACGGCTTGCTGCTGGGTTGTTCTGGCTGACGGCAATCGACAGATAGGCTCTTCCGAAGAACTTACTTACTGAACGGAATTTCGAAAGGGACATCGGATGATGTGGACATGAGACTTGAGCTTGACCTCTTGTGACTGAAGCTCCCGTCCATTGGATCGTTGGATCGCTGCAGGGACTTGCGATACAGTAGTTGACAACTTTGACAGCGCACATCGTTAGTTGCAAAACAAAAGTCTCATCCGCAAACACGGGTTCCGTAAGGTTTCTGCTAGGCGAGCATGTTGACGCCTCCGTCAGTGCTTGATCCACCACTACTGCGGGAGAGGAACATCAATACATCGTTGTTCTGCGATGCAGATTAACAGGGGCTTTGGGGAAACTCAAATTTCAGACAGGAGTTCTAAGCTCATCGAGAATCGAGAAAGAAACGGGATATCTCACTGCTTTATGTAGAAGTTTCCCTAATGAACAAATGGGTGGTTTGATTAGATACTAGGTTTCGATGCCGTGTTGCTTTTCTTGGGTGTTGGTGTTGACACCCCCTGATGCCGAGCCGATCCTTCGAGCCTTCGAAGACTTGGAAGCGGCCAAACAAAGCGCCGATATAAATGATGCGATTAGAGGGAGGGAATGGGGGTTGTGTTACAGTCCCACCAGCATGCATGCTGGTTCTGGATAGCGGGCCATTCATCTGCTGCTGGCATGGCATGGGCATCATGGTCCGTGGATGCATGCACTGGACTGGATGGAATTGGGTGGGAACACAGTACAGAATGCAGGTTTCCACGAAGTACACGAGGACAAGTTGCATCTCTGCCAACCATCCATCCTCCATCCTCCTACCACATGTTTGCCACACGACTGGACGATCGAGGACCGAGTAAGTACTTTGTACTTCTTTGTACTTGTATCCAGGCAATGATATATTTCTGGATCTCTAAGGGTGCTTTCGCCTCCTTTTACACTTTCGCCACAAGTTCACAAACCCCTCGTCTATTTCTTACTCATTTCATCACCTCCGATGCAAGTAAGACCCGTAAGACCCGCTGCCCTGTTCCTTATCAGTGACTTTGACCAGGATGAGTGCCAAATCCGACACCAAGAAAAGGAAAAAAAAACACGGCTCAGCCAGGCACCGTGCCATGGCAGCAGCCCACTAACTAACTGTTGGTGGGTAGGTGAGAAATGCTGCACCAACAGCAACACCACCTTTGCGCACACACAACCACAACCGCATCCACATCCAAAACGCACCCAAATCAGTCCAACGTTACGATACGAGGCTATTCCTGTTCGAGGCCTTGTTTTACTGTGTCATGATTTGTCGCTAAGCCAGCCGCTGCTACACTACTGCTTATTATTATCTCGGGCTGCCAATGCCAGACAGACAGGCCCAGCTTCAGCTGATGCCCCAGCACGGGAGGCACGGAGGAAAGAATCAAGCAATAATTAATATGCATGCGCGAGCGCAGCGCCTCGTATCCCTCTGATTTGAACCCAAAGACCATCGAAGCCTCCCCAAGTACCGTGCCGTACGTACCATACATTCTTTTCCCCCTTTCTCTACCACTCTCCCTCCCACTCTTCGTCATCACTCACCAACAACACTTCCTTCTTCCGGCCCTCAACTACCCCTCCCCTCCACTCTCTTCTCCACGCCCACCTCCCAATTCCAGACATCCTCAGCTTTTCCAGATTCTTGGTACGCCAAGGTGCCAATCCCTCACTTGAACGGTCCCCATCCCTCTTCAAAGGTCAAGACGTTATCAGGTATGTAATAACAATTGATAGTTTTCCGTTGACTGCAGGCGTTGTCAAGTACGAGTTGGTAGTCGGTACGTACCTTTCTCAATAGAGTAACACTAACTCGCTCGTCCCAGACTATCGCCATCAATCTCCCCCTACTGGCTCAGCACCGGTCTTCCGCCATTGTCTAAACTAGACACCCGCAAGTCTCGCCGATCAATGCTCAGTGAGGCAGCCGCTCACAAGGGAGCCAATTAAAACAAGTGCGGCCTGAAATACATATTCCAAGGTCTTGCCGATTCAAGGCCCAGAAAAGCCTCAGCAGCCTAGATAAGAGCGGGTCAACCTTCAGCGTCAGAGCTGGGCACGCCGTTCAAATACCTACTACGCCCCCAGCGGTTCTCAAACACCTCCAGACTTCAATCTCAACATCAATCCGTCGCAGACATGTCGATATTCTCGAAGCTCAAGGCCTCAAAAAAGGCTGCGAAGGATCACAAGGCAGCAGAGAAGCAGAAGGAACCCGCCGCTGTTGTCCCATACAAACATACTCCCACCCATGCTGCTGTTGATGCTCTCAGCGGAGCTCCCTCCAGTTGGTCGAGAGATGATCGGTCCAAGATCAAGGCTCAGCACAAGAGAAGGAGCGAGATGGTCATGACCAGAACTCCAAGTTCTCTATCAACGATATCCTACATGAACTCGGCCGCTGGTCCCAGCTCGCAAGCACCTCCTCTTCCTCGGAACTCCAGTTACAACAGCTTCAACCCAACTTGGTTCGATAAGATGGATGGCACAAATGATACTAAGCAAAATAGATACAGACCTCAACGAGGCCACTCATACCACGATTCTGGCCTTGGACCAAGCCCGTTGGGAAGTAATATTCAATCCGAAGGTACATCCTCCACAAACCTGCAACAGGCATCACTTTCTCTCACCGAATTCCAAGCACAGCTCGACAATCGACTGACTTCATCTGTAGACGCCTCTCCGGTTGTCAGCTCTGGTACTAGCACCAACTCGAACAATTCTTCTGATGGCCTTGAGATTGCCGGCCCTTCTACCCAGAGACCAGCTGCTACAGGCCAACCAGCAAAGACCGAAATACCTCAAGGAACTGTCTTTGCCGAGCAAGATATCTTTGATCGTCTTCACACCAGCACAGCGAGGAAATTAGGCGAAGCACCCCTTTACGATAGCCCGCCAGGACCAAAACCCAGAACGCCAACCAAAGCCGCGCCAGTGGTAGAACAGAAGCAGAAGAAGCAAAGATGGAGTCTTCTCGGAAAGAAGAACACCTCTGCTGTCTCGTCGTGATCCCTCGATGCAGGAACCCTATCTTTTTTGGGCATATGATCCATGTAATTCCGGTAGGGTGCGTCATGCAGGTGTTTGGAATACCGAAATAGGGAGAAACCATGCGGAAGCCGGGAGCACGCATATTTGCACATCATATTTTCTGCCTGCATACAACTTTTGCTTTTTCACCTGCGCATATCGAAATTCCTCAACGCAACACCTCGTCGTTTCCACCAACACCTATTACAACCCGATAATTTTCCTTTGTCTCATCACAGTGCTTTCGGAGTCCTTGCTCAAGCGAATTCTTCCTTTTTTGTCCTTTCCTCGAGAACTAAGCGCCACGAAATTTCTGACCGGTCTCATGGGGAACACGCTGTTCCACAACCACCACCCACTTTGTGTATCGAAAGGGAGGAGGAGTCCAATTGCGTCACAAGCCGGCATCGGACGAGTACAAGGAAGAAAAATTCAGAAGATGGGACGGCTTTTGACATTGTTACATTTTGCGATAGAGTTACTTTAGATGGCTAGACTACAGTACAAATGGTTTTTGTGCTCTTTTTTTGGATTGGATTGGATTGGCCGTTTTCGATTCTGATTCTGGGGAAGGGCAATACACGATGTCACGCGTGGAATTGGCTGTCTGGATAGACAAAAGGGGGAAGCTCGGATCTGGACTTGGACTTGAATCGGTATTGGATATTATGATGGCTGCTTGACAGGAAGGTCATTCCGGTTGCGGTATTGCGGTACACGAGAGAGTGCGAGAGTGGTCACTACTTGTGCATATACACCCCCACGCAGACAGGATAAATATCGAAATAGGTGTCTGATCTACATCAGTGCCATGACATGATCTTCATGCCGTGCTCATTCCTCTGCGTCAATCTGTCAATCGATCTTGTCTTTCAACTTCTACCAACTGGCTGCAGGTACCTTGCATAATCCTCAATCGGATGGTTTGGTAGTACCACAGACAGGTAGCTCGGTGTCAGGATTTCAGATCTCCCATCCCCCACAATCTGATCTGACAATATGCATGCAATGCATTTGTTTTTTCCCCTTGCATGCCAAGCCAATCCTCCTCCTCCCGACACAGTCAGTCAGGTAAGCAGTAAGCAGTAACTTAACCGTTTTACAGACTTACGCAATACACATCAACAGAGCCATATATCATATCGTGTAAAAGGTTTCAACACCAGACCCAGTTTACCCTTTTTAGCTCGCTCGCTCGCTCGCTCGCGTGCAATATTGCATGTTCGTACGTGTACCAGTAACCTGCCGGACAGACTACAGTACTCATACCAGTCAGTCAGGGAAAGAAAGGTCTTGGCACACCCCGGCGAACCAAGTGTTGTGGAATGTAGGAGGTGGTACAGTTCTGTCAGTGAGTGTGGAGCACAAAACTGTAGGGGTGTATGGTGAGTAGTGAGTGAGTGCGACTTGGGCTTTGTAAGACCTTTGATGTTATTTTGGCTGTATACTTTGAGACTGGTTGCTTCTCCTGCTTCGCCTTGGACTGGAAAGAGGGATGGATGACTACCAGATATCCTCATCTATCTATCTCAACAGGAGGAAAGTCGGAGCGATGTCTTTCCTTTTCTTGGAGCTGACCATTATACCAAACCAAGACTGGCTCGATTCTGTCTTCATTCTCTTCACTCTGTATTTTATTTTCCCCCCGGGAGGAAGATCTGAGATCTGAGATTAGGATCGAGATTTCTTCTGGTGTACCAGATACTACTACCTTCTTTGGTATGCACCGTAGAGGTCTAGAAGCTTGTGGGTCGTCCTGGACGTTGATATTTCCATGGGGGCCTGTCACGTGCAAGGTCTTGATGGCACTAGATGGATCACTTACCCTCTGCAAGTGGAGAGTTTGCACAACTCCACTGTGGTTGTATCGTTCAGATCGGTTTCTTTGATCAGAACGGATCTGAACAGTTTGTGTACTGCGTGGGGTTCTTTTCACCCGTTTGTGTTCCCCGTCGTGATGGTTTTACGGAAGCTTCTTCAGACTTTAATTTTTTGTGGTTGGGGAACGTCATGGTCCTGTTACTATGCGACGGTTCAGTGAAGAGTTCTCTTCTTTATAATGATGGAGAATAGCGTCGTCTTCTAATTGCCTGGTCTTGCATGGTGTTTTTTTTTTTTTTTTTTTGAAAATATGCAAGTGACGTAGGTTGCAGGACAAGTGAGCAGTAACGGGTCATAGAGAACGGAGCAGACGGACAGGGCAGCATCTGTTTCGGCCCTTCGTCAAGTTGCAGATACAGTACTTGCCTCTGGGATCATTTTTCAAAGCAGTAGCTCGTTCAAGAGTTGACAGTCCAATTTTGGAGACGTCGCGCTTACCAGTATCCGTGAAGAACTTTTCACCCGATCTACCCGAATGCAACAGCGTTTGCGGAGGTGGTCCAAGCAATGCAATCATCTGAGCAAGGTGCGCTCGGCTGCGGTACGTCTGATGTTCTGGGTCATGTCCTGTAAACAGGTGGCCACCTTGGAAAAGATCCCAGATCTGTTAAAACGACACAAAGGTGGGTCAGCTCTTGTGTCTGCGAATGTTCATTTTCGGTTTGAGTCCTTACCATGCAACCGGTGTTCCATATATCGATCTGATACGACCACGGCGCTTCGATGATGACCTCGGGTGCTCTGTAAATATCGGGCTGTACGTCCTCTAGATGCTCAGTGTCCCCGACAACGGCTGAGCCAAAATCACAGAGTACCGGGGCACCCCAGGTCTTCGGTATCTGGAGCTCGCGTGACAGATAGATGGTTCGTCCGTTCACCGTCTTTCGAGGAGATGGGTCAACCAGCTCTTGCTCCTCGAATGCGGTGAAAACCGAATCGTCTTCAATGCCAAACATAATATTGTCGGCTTTAATATCTACTCCGTAGCAGCTCAGTGCCGTTCTTGGTAGGTGGATTCTTTAGAGAGAGAAAGGAAGGAATAGAGTATCTCCCCTCGTACGTACCTGTGTGGATGATTTGGCACTCTGTGTGCAGAAAATCTAAAGCAAGGAAGAGACGACGTAGGACGAAGGCCAGGACCGGCGCGGGTAGTCTCCTGACCGGGTTACGGTGAAGGAAAGTCAAGACGCTCTCCCACAGTGGAGGATGCACCAGGCATTGGTGGGACCCGTCTGGTCCAGCAACATTGAACGAGTCCAGAAGTTCCCTGACGGCGCCGCGACCTGGATGCTTTGACGAAGACCCGGAAATGCGATTGTACATCGAGAGCTCATGATTTAGCTGCTCGCCCAGAGACTCGGAGTGTACAAAAAGCTTCAGCGACACATGCCGGCGACCTCTACACTCGTGTTAGTAGAGCGTCGCATGTAGCAAAGCTGATGAGTAGACATGATAACCGCTTACTCTAGGTCGCGTGCCAACCAAACAGTCGAGCTAGCTCCAAAGCCCAGCTTGCCCACAATCTGATAGCGATCCTTGAGGACTTGGCCGATAATGACAGGGTAGTAGCGCGATGCTCTATAGTCGGGAAAGAGCTCCTCTTCTATCCTCTCACCCAATGGGATCTGTGTGAAATTGGAGTTGGGGAAGGTGAGAGGCTTCCATGTTCGGCCAGGCCAGGGCAATCGCCGAAAAAGAGACGTCATGTGAGAAGGTATTCCAGGCGGGAAAACGAACGAAGATAAGGTCGTAAGTTGGTGCGCGTTTGATGGAGCTTGGTGGAGGAGAGGGCCACGGTGTGTGAACGAACTGAACGGAGTAGAGAGAATTGTATGTAGATGGTTGGAGTGGCTGGAAACCCTTGAGAGTGATGGGTGGGGCGCACAGACAACAAGGAACATCAATTTTGGCCCATCCTCGATTGGTGTGCGGTGCACCGTCTTCTTTCTAGTTTTTGCAATGAATTACAATTTCTTTTACGCCTTTGAGGATTTTAGCCGATATATGGGACGTTGTATGATAGGATATGTCATGTTTTTTGTCTTGCACCTGCTGGCCTCATATCACTTCCTCGTACTTGAGGTTGATTGGCACGCCTCGCTCGGACCTGTTGTTTACGTTGGCATTAAGCGAGAATGCGACTGCACTTTCTTGAGCGATGCAAACTGGCTTGAACAATGATTGGGATCAGAAAGCTCCATTGTAGCGGGCGGTATTCCGTAAATAAATACAATTCATTGCTCGTTCACAGGTTGGCATTGCTCTATAAATCATGGTCCAACCAGCTCTATGAGGTTCTCGAATTCGGTTTTTATTTTGCGTGAGTGGCATCAAACAGTTTAACGTCTATACACCTCTCAACCTACCATGCTGCCTTGGCTCAAGTCAAAGGCGTGTATGTGCCATTTCTCAAGAGGAATGATGTCCATCAAAACCACTGAAGCCTCCCAATTTCCCCTTAGCCCCTTTCACAAGCTTTTCTTCTCATCTAAAAGTCCCAATTCAGCTTGATGCCTAAGAGCCCATTCAACAGCCGATTTCAACGCCTCATCCGTCGAAACTTTAGGAGAGTATCCCAATCTGTCCTTTGCTTTGCTGACATCGAAAGTTCGATTCAAGCAAACCCACTCCAACCTACGTCTTCTGATTACCTGCTAATTATTAGTTCTGATCCAGACACCGAGAACATCAGACGACATTACCTTTGGTTGTTTATACCCAAACGAGAATATCAAATAGATCCACTCAAGGATGAACGCAAGAGTCATAATAACAGAAGCAGAGATGATCTTGACATCCTCAATTTTCTGGACGAAACCAGCGTGGGCCCACATCTTTCGACGGAGGGTCCAGTAGGACATTGGGTTGTCATCCGTGACAAAGAAAGCTTCTCCGTCGACTTCTGGTGCGTTGGGGTCGGCGATACCAGCAAGGAGGGCGTTCATAGCTAGTATGTGAGCATGGGCTGCGTTCTCGACCTGGGTTCGGTCAGCATAATCAATATTTCAGAGGGTTGTAGTTACATACAGCGAGAAAATCCGAGTGCTTTGAGCCATCGCCGATCTGAAGGCGGGTTTCACCAAGACGCAGAGCCTCCATAGCTGGCCATGTAAGCGTCATATCTCCAACGCCGTACATCCCACCGATTCGGAGACAGCAAGTGCGTAATCCACGTTTCTTAGCGGGACTTCGATTATTGGCGAGGAGGACCTTTGTGATATTAATACCAAAGTATTTAAACACATCGAAAATAAAATCATGAATAGTGGAAAGGGGCTTACCAAAGTATCAGCAATACCCTTCGTACCGGAATACGGATCGAATCTACTAATGTTGATCTGCACTTCAGAAACAACTGCATCTTCAACCGCCATGTATGATTCCTTCCGCTGGAGAATCGCAGCCGAGGATGTGTAAACAAATACCTCAACGGACACTTCGTCTCTTGCGCACTCTAGCAAGTTGTCCGTCCCTTCCACGTTCACCTTTGTGAATAATTCCACATCGTCAGCATCGGTTGTTGGACACACGCCTGGGAGAGCAGAGGCCGTGTGGATGATGACTTGGGGTTTGATGATCGAGATGAGTTTTTGCAGGCGTGAAAGGGAGATTATTGAGCAGGTGTGGTAGGCGACACCCGCGTGGGGGTTTATGGGAGTGTTGAGGTCGATGACTGAGATTTTGGGAGGTGGGAAGGCTTTGGCTTGGTGGAGGAGGGAGTGGACAATTTGCTGGCCCAGGAAACCGCAGCCGCCAACCACGAGGATCGATCTGGGTGCTAGAGGGGCAGGATGTTGAGCCATCTTGAATCTCGAAGGCGGTGTTTAAGTCGTGCTGCAGATTTGAGACTAAGCGCGCCGATATTGAGAAATAAGTCGACCGAGGAGTGGGATGTTGTGAGGAGGCGATGGCCAAAGGGGAGAAATTGCTGCTGCTTCGAAAATTACAACTGCGCATATATGAGAACAACGAATGGACGCCGCTTGAACCTGTTAATATCGGTTCTTTCTTTGATACGGAGAATGTAAGAGATTCATTCCAGCTCGGCGATTCACTTTGTTCTCGAAATTGAATTCGAAACACTCAAACATACCTAGGCACTGAATCGAATTCTTAGGGCAACATTAGTTTATACAGTATGATTTTGTGTATAAGTATTTTGATTAAATGGGAAGTATTGCTGTTACAGGCTAAATTGCTTTTTGAGGTGACATGAAGAAAAAGGAAAGGTGATCGGCGTGTCGACCATGTTCGTTTCAAATATCTCCCCAAAGTAATTTTTCGGTGAATCGGCCTTTTTTTTTCAGACTAAATGAAGTCAATGGCATCCAAAGAAATGCCTGGGCTGAGGAATTCGGTGCCGGTGCTTCCACTGATGACATTGATAGACATGATGTTGTATTGACCAGCGGTTAAGAATGCCGAAGCTGGTACATCATACTGATTCTCTTAGCCTTGTGCCAACTTTGGGAATGAGCAACTTACTGTGAGCATCACATTGTTGCCACGATATGTACCAACCGTTAAGCTCCGAGTTGAGGCCTGAGTCGTGGCGGCTGGAAGTTTGCTTGACCAACCGTTGATGGTGATCTGAGGACGGCCGCCAATAAAAGCTTCTGTGATACCAATGCGAACAGTGTGAGCAGCTGCTGTTTGGGCGGCGGTGAGCTTGAAGTAGATCAGATGACCATTATTAATATCCTCTGTTACCTGTTAGCAAAGGATAAAAGTCTCTGAGTGACTATACATACTCCACATGTAACCTGGCATAGAACCAGCAGCATTGCTAGTGCCTACGATATAATTTGGTGGGGTCCATGTCGATATCCGTTTGTCGCTAGGGTGCATGTATGTTGGCAGCATGGGAGTCTTGTCGAAGTTCGTGAACCCTGCTGGAGACCCGTCCCACTCGCCTGAGCGACATTAGCCTTGATCTTTTGAAAATTCCAGTGCATCTTACCAATTCTCCAAATAGAAACAGTATCTGAAGGATCCGTGGGCGTAATCGAGTTCAGTGCGATCTTTCCCCCAGCAGTGACGACGACACTTGACGTATGCACTTCAATTTCGCCCTTGTAGATCGTCAGAGTGTAAGTGCCTGGAAGAATCTTTGCGATGCTGAAGGCTCCTGTTGTTGGATTGGCTGTTCCCCAGTATTGAGCATCGGTGTTAGAAAGCCCTACAACGTAGGTATATCCAGCTTTCATGTTCTTGATCCCAACACCAGCGACACTCCCACGACCCGAAGTGGGCACCCAACCTTTAATACCGAGAGTGTCCATCCAAGACCAATCCACATTGCGAGAAATCAGCGCGGAGTTTGGCGCACCTCCATCTGTGAAAGAGAGCACATATGGACCCTGCAGACCCCATCGCTGGGGGTCAGTGGTACCCATGTTATAATAGAGAATCTCGTAAAGATCCTCTGCTATAGGAGAGCATCCACGAACAAGAGATCTGAAAAATGGGCCGCCAGAAGCCTTTTCTCGGTTCGAGCGAATAAGCCAGATCCCAAGCGTGGAAGTCGCTTTTCCAACGTAGTCGTAGTCCATGGTACGGCCATAGTTGCTACCTTGGTAATGTTTCGACTTCGTGTAGCCATTTGCACTGGACAAGGTTACGTCAGAAGCTTCGACGGTGACAGTCGAGGCGTCGTAGTAATCTGAGTCTGTGAGTGCTTTGGGAAGCAGCCCAGGGACAAGTCTGACAATGTATCGAGATGCAGCAACCTACGTCGGGTTAGAAAATGTAATTGGTGGGGTGTTGGAGGACTTACGGTAGCATCCCCCTTGTTGGTAAGCATGTAGATGTTGTTGTTTCCATATCTTGCAATATATGTTTGGACTATAGTGCCGTATGTAACTGTCACCTGTATGATGTTGGCCGGGGCTGGAGTGTTAGCCGCGTACAAACTGAGTTAGATGATTGCCTTACTCGAATATTGCTTGATCGTAACCACAGATGCACCCAATCCACTTTCCACATGGGAGTTCTTGCCCTGATAACCATTCGTTTCGGTCCCTCTGTATTTCATGGAAGTGATATCTCCATTACTCTTCGAAACGGCAAATACAAGCTGGGCTCCAGTTTCTGGTAATGGTCAGTGTGCTATATCTGTCATCCAGAATATCCGGGCAAGTACCGATGATGTAGGAGCTTCCATTGTCAGTGTATCCCCAAGCGGCAAACGCAACGGATGGAAGACTGATAGCAGCTAGCAACAACGAGCCGAGAAACTTCATTTCTGCAGTTCTTTAAAACGCTGAAACGAGTTGAAAGTCAGCCAAAAGCTAGTCAGGAAACCAAACATGGCGATGCCCAACATCTTATGTGAACAATCCCAGCACAACTGGAGAGTAGCACGGAGCACAAGGATTCGAAATGCTCGGATAGGAAGGAAATCAAAGGATAAGCATCGTCCGTGATTTTGATCAGAAGTCCCGTCATGAACAGGCTGGATTTTGGGGGAAGTTTGGTGGTTGGTGGATTAAAATTCGAGGATTATCTTGTCTTGGCGAACAGCTTCAACCCATGTTCAGTAAGTGGGGAGATCGCTAAATAATCCGTTTGTGAAATGTACCTCCGAGATAGAGAGACTTGTTTTCTAGGCACCCCATAGAATCAGATTAATTGATCAAGATATCAAGAGTTTCAGTCAATGCATCGAAACAACCTTATGCAAACTCTGGACGGGGAATTTGTGACGCGAGCCGAAGGGGATTTGAGAACGTATGATTGTGCAAGTGAGCTGCTGCTGCATGGCCCAAGAAATAGTACCTATTATTAAGTCTTAAAATTGTTACTCATTGAGAAGAGTAAACGATGAATCGATTTGAAGAGTAACAGTCGAGCGCGGTTGAGTGAGCACAATAGTGATGGGAATGTGTTACATGTGGAGTCAGGACTGATGCACCTCTGAATAGGCCAGCGTTTTCCAGAAAGGAGGCTCGCCTCCCTACTTCTCCATCCGCCATATTCAAAACTTACAAAATCTAGCAGGCATCAGCATCGGTCTTCCTTGACTACGTGCCTCGCGCTTCTTCGCCCTCTATGGTTAGCCTTTTCGTTCGACCTACCGCAATCTGGAATCGCAAACCCATGTAGGCTTCCGGGACCGAGTAGATTATGACGACATAGGCGGCATCTGATGTATAAAATGACTTACTTCGCAGTATCAAATATGTATGCGCCCAGAGTACATGAGTGAGAACTCCTACATAGGATTTGAGAAGAGCGGGGTCTCGCTTTTCTGAATGCCATGCTGTTTGTTTCTCTTGGATTGTGTTGCGCGTTTACCTCGTTGCTGAAGTTTCAAAAGCAAGATACTCAAACGGAGTACTTTTGAAGTCCTATTCTATCTCCTCTGGGTAGCTGCGTCTCAATCCGTTTAATCGTTTTTCAGCTCCGCACTTGGGTTGTCATTAGCCGATACGATGAGAGACCGCATCTTGTCACGGCCTATTGAGCAAAACTTGTTGTACGGATGTGTGACAGGCCGAACGATCATCCGGAAGAACACTCGCTAATCCCCAGAACCTCCAAAAAGCTCTGTTGAATCTATCCAAGTAGAAGCTTCAAGATTTCACTCAGACCGCTGTACCCTTCGGGCGATTACACTGCATTGTTTCACTTCACTTCAGAACCAGTGCATTGCAGCAAAATTGTGCCAGCTGGTCTTTATTGGATTCCAGGGAGGGTTCGACCAGATCCACCTCGGCGGGTCAAATCGCGGCGCTGAGGCATTACCAATCGGGTTTCGAAGTATTAGGAAATCTCAGATCTTCTAGGGCCAGCGTTTGTTTTCAATGTTTACGTTCGTTAAGCGAGCTCGGGCGCGGCGGCTCCCCATTTCCTACCCTCGCTCCCACAGAGGCGTATGAATTCACAATAGCAACAAGGGGACCGGGACGACCTGTGGACTTTAAGATGGCGCTCAGGGTATGAAGAAGGTTGGTGGATCTATACCAGGGCTACGGGGACCACGGCAGAATGAAACCGACTCTAGTTCATGAGTATGAGTTGTTGAGAGATATGTGAGGCGCGAGGTCTCACAAGAGTCTCCTCGTAGAAGTGATAGATGATAGAAAAGCGTTGCATTTGTCCTTCCCCGCATGTAGCCTATCTTACAGAAACTGTGTTCACACCTTCGTGATGCCATGCTTGTCCGCCCCGAGTGGTTCCCAGCACATCAATATCTGCTTTCAAATCCACGTTTCAAACTCAGCAGCCACAATAACTGCTGGATCCTGATATCGAAGACCAGACTCGTCTCCAAGTGCGATAAGAGCCGGAAAGATGATGCTAAAACAGAAGCCATTGCAGTCAGTTCAATGCGCTATACACAGTTCAGGGAAGGTTCCTTACGCTCGCTCATTGGAGACAAAGTCTTCGATCTCATCACGTCTCGTGGCAGAAAACGGAGCAAGCCTGCGTTGTATCAACGGAGCCGTATCATTCAATCGAGTCTCTTTCGGGCCGAAATTGTCGAAACTGAAACACCAAGGGCGAAGATCACGCAGAATGCCGAAGCCAACTCGAGAGGCAATATTGAAGCAACGTTTCAATTCAAGGAGCTCGCTGTCGTTCAACTCTATGAACGGCTCAAGTAGCGCTTGCGATAATCCAATTAGTTTATCGATAGCGTCTGGGTTAACTGGTTGCTGGTCCAGGTCATCACATAGGGCAGCAAGTGGGTATATAGGTGTTTGGCAAAGTAGAAAGCACAGGTAGACTCTTGCCTTTTCCCACACCCAACACCCGAATTCGTCGAAGTGATTGCCGTCGATTGTTTTAGCTGTGGCAATCAACGTTGGAGACAGAAGAGTATATGATGGTGAGCCTTGGAGAGAGATGTTGGCGAAGATGATCCAAGATAAGAGACCTGTCAAGGCAGACTCGCGAGAAGCAACGTCCGTGAGCCGAGGTGTTATACGTTTAAGCTGAGCCAACTCGCGGGCTGTATAAGGGTATTGCCGGGTTTTGAGAGTAAGCTCTGGATCCGAGAGCAGATGAGTTGTTGGCTTCCAGGTAACATTGCCAACAAAGTTTCGGAGTGCAGATCGTAATGATCCAAACCGCCCAACAATGTATGGAGATCTGTAGTCGCGAAACAACTTCCACTCCTTGGTAGTAAATTTTCGTCGTTGTGGAGTCCAGTCATCTGTGTATGATACCGAAGAAGAATCCGACCCAACCGAGTTGCTACGGACCAGGGACAGTTGGAACACTAGCCATGTAGCCGTCGCACCAATCAGTCCAGACAGAATAGCAGTTGAGAGTCGTTCTACCCCGAAAAGGCGGTCGTTCACCATGGCTCTTTTGCTCGAAGCAGGTTTGCTTCGAGTTCAAGCTTCGCACGTGGAGCTTCAGGGAATAGAGCAGGATGCCAATATGCAGCTGGGAAACGAGAGTCAGGAAACTTGAGGTTTATTGTTGGACACCTCAAAATTGAGAGTTCGAGCTGGAGATGGGAGGGAAATGCAGGGCAAGTAAGTTCAGGAAAAATAAGTGAATTTGGACGTATAAGTAGGTAGGGGAGGCACGATATCCACTCATTTTCGTAGGTCTCAAGTGAATCACTGCGGTCAGCGGTCATCACCACATATTTTGGAACGACGTCCGGGACACAACCTCTTCCATTCACCAGAGCAAGCAGGCTCCACTGACTAATCAAATTGCTCCGGCCCAAGCCCACGTCTTTGAGACCTCGTCTTTCCTCACCAAACGTCTATCTTTGCGTAAGTATAGGGGTAAGAAGTTTGTAGCACATTGCCTTCCCGAAATACACCTACATCTCTGCGACTCCATGAGCTTCTTCCAAAGAAGCCCCCCTCTCCCTGTATATTATTCTTCGTTCTATGGACGTCAGAACACACTGCCGTACTTTTACAATCACACGACTGCGCCAACTACGTAGTGTTACAAAAGCTCCCAAAGGAAAATTCTGAGGCCGAGGCTTTGCAGCAATCTTGTGCTCCTCAACGAAAGCATCCGTAGTGTGCTGGACTTGAGGATGACATCTAGCGGTAAAGACATATTATACCAGAGCAAGATGAAAGCTAATGTTGTCGGCTGTTTCGTATCTACTATTAAAACTCCAATCACTTGTCTTTCCATCAAGAGAAATATTCAGAGACATTGAGCGCTGGCCAGGCTGTGGAGACAATTCCGAGCCAAAAATGCCAGCGAAAGTGTTCGTCATCTCTCGTTCAAATCACCCTCCGGCGTCCTGCTATGCTCCCTCGGACACTACCCAACAGTACGATGCCATACATGAGCACTTCAAGGAAAATTTTGTCACAGGCACGTTGAAGGGAAACTGGAATGCGACAAACCTACAGTTCCAGATGTGCTTCGGCCTCCTCATCCGCATCCTCACACACGTGGTCCATACCATAAGCCGACGTGGTGACGTAAAAGATGAAGAGATCGCAATTGCAATCAACATCACAGGGCCCTTTCCCTGGAAACCCATCCTTCGGGAAGCACTTTGCGAAATGGTTTGGGGCGCCGCCAGGAGTGTAGATTTATTATCAATTCGACCCACAGAAACAATTCGGATCGCTTCTGTCGATTACGTGATCTCAGCAGGAAGATGTTCCTCATTTGTTCCTCAGATTCCCAGGCTTCTCATGGGCGGTGAGAGTAGGACCAACAGAACATGGATCAGCCCCGGTGAGATGGTAGCAGTATTCGACCTTGGGGGATACACAACTGATATTAGTGTCGTCGAATGCTATCTCAACACCCACCCCCATCCAGGGAAAATCCATGGATCCTCGTTTGAAGAGCCCCAGCCCGTTGGCACGAAACAAATTCACGACAAGATAAAGGACCTTCTGAGGACACAAATCAATCGATCTGTCGATACTCCTGCAAATCGGATCCAACGTTTAGAGGCGGCTGTGCAAAGCCAAGCAATCCTGGAAATCTTCAATCGGCCTACAAAACCCAAGCGCTCATACAAGTTTGCAATTGGTGATGGGCTTAGCCTTCTTGAGTAAGCTCCTGATTGTATGCCAAGCACGGAATTTAACATCACCTTTAGGAGCGAGTTGGAAACGATGTTTGACCCATACTTCCGAGATCTCGACGTTCTATTCAAGTGCGCAAATTTCACAGGCAACTATCTTGTAAGTCACTTGCTAAATTTTATGATAACGGTGGTTTGAATTTGCTAACTATGAGAAGAAATATGTTATCGTCACCGGTGGTGGGGCCCCGTTTCCAAGGATCAGAGATCATATCACAGAATATTGTCAAAGGGTGAAAGAGTCGCCTTTCTACAATGCATAAATGGAGTTTTTAGAGACCCCGTTGAGTTTCACTGAAAAGATCCAAAAAAAAAAAAAAAAAAAGGGCTGACTTTTGTACTTACAGGCTCATGTCAGCGAGGGTAACATCCCAAACTTGGAATGGAACAACTTCATCGGCTCGGTTGTTGGATAGAGTTGGATAAGCGTACTTTCTAATTTTCCTTGCCTTTCCTGGGACCTTTCGGGTTGTTTGTAGGAACGTCTTGTTATTATTTAAAAGTTGATATTGAAATTATCAGTTTGTGTTTTGACCGGCTTTGAATCAATCAATTTCAAAGATATGCCTCCATTCATAATGCTGTTCATGAAGCCTAAAACAACTCCAAAAGATGATGAATCTCTTCCCAAGTGCCGCTATTAAGTCATTGACAATCAGGTTCCTTAATGCCTGGGAATCCCAGATGTTTCCACGAGCCAGTCAGCGTTTGTTTTCCATGTTTACGTTCGTTAAGCGAGCGTAGCTGCCACTGTTATCCGAAACAGCCCCTCATTTTCTACCTTCGCCCCCGTAGAGTCTTACTTCATGATGCTAAACCGTGCTCTGAATGCTATAAAAAATTAATTCGTTGTGTTGTTGTTGGTACCGGAGTCTGGTCAGGAGAGCGGAACACGGCAGATATTCTTTAAGGCATGTCTGCTGAAACTAAGTGGGCTCGTTCCGGGTCCCCGCGTCCCCAGGATTCACTGCCAGCGAAGACTGTCGCCTACTTACCAGATAAGGCCGTTTGTAGCTTCTGCAGCAGGACGGATAAGCACGTGCAGAAACTCTTACCTTCTTGTTGTATGTCTTAGAGTGCCTTGGAAGTTCTGAGGAAGGCGGAGACTTCTAGAAACACTCTCGAAGACATCGAGTCCAGTCGACATCAAAGAAAATACTTGCAGGCAGGTTACAGATCTAAAACAGCCAGCAAAACATACATAAGTACTCATTCGTTTGCTGAGGGGTTCTTATGTTTTTTTTCCCTCGTCACCCACAACATCCTCATCAACCTCGCCGTCACCATAACCATACTCACACAACAAGACGAGAACAACGTACCCGAATAGACAGTAGAATAGACAGTATGCCGCACTTCTGGGTGCCCAGAGGACTCCTAGGGGTCGACCCATCGGAGTCAGGCTTCACATGCACAGCGATCGTGAAACCTAAGAAGAAGAAGGGGCAGCCACAAGAAGGACACCGTCGATGCAGTCTAACCATGTTCAGCAATGAGAGCAAAGCGCAAGCCTGCCGCGTGCTCGACACCCTCGCGCAAATCGACGTCGTTTCCGAAAGCGTGAGCGAGGGAATGGGACGAGTTCTCGTTCGAGTTGCTGAGCTGACGTCGTGTCCGAGATGGCATCGAAAGCCTGGCCATTCGCAAGCTGAAGCTGTTGCTGCGAAGTGGAAGGGTATTATCCATCTGTTTGTTGCGAATGAGATAGCTTCGATCAGACGAGCTGGGAGAGAGCGGGTGCGTGTTGTCCCTGTACCAGTCCCGAGTCGTGCTCCCAGATCTGAGCAAGAGCTGTTTGTTCCGAGACGTAGAGTACGTTCTGTTCCGGACTCCAACGTGCATGAGCAGAGACCGATTGTCGAGAGAGCTTCTCGGAGAGCGAGAGAGAATGTGAGTTTCCTCTGGTATATCCCGCTCCTGCGAACACACTTACTGAAAGGTTTAAAGCGACTACAACATCGTGACATCTCAGCACCACATCGCCCAAGAGAGCAGCAGCAACCTTCACCTCAAATGGAAGCATAAAATCTTCGACCATACCAACAACAGCCCGTCCAAGAGCACGGTCCAGAAATGGCACAGCCCTATGCCAACCCCTATGTCCACGGAGCTGCTCTCGCAGCCAGAGCGGCCGAGCGAAGACTTGCACAGCAACAAGCAGAACTTCGACTAGGTCCAAACAGAGACCAGGCCGCAATCCGAGACTCAGCTTCACGCCCACACCAAGCTCCCCGACCCGAAGCCAGACCCGAACGAGCAGTCGAAAACAGACAACATGCTCCTCGGCTCCCAGTTCATCAGGCAGTTGAAGAATACAGACCTCAACCTGCGGCTGCTGTACGTCGTCCGGATGTAGCTGAGCACATGGCAGAGATGCAAAGACTTCAGGAACAGATATCTCGTCTCGAAATCGACTTCCTCGAGCGCATGGGGGCTGAACGTGTACGAGCTGCTCGTGCCCAAGCCGAAATTCTAGCACAACTTCCCGCTATCCCAGCTGCACGCATCATACCTATTCGCAACCCAATACGTGAGCCTGAAGATGTACGAGGTGAAGAAGCTTTCGTTTTTCCTGCTGCTGAGGAACCTAGAGCTCTTCGTGCAGTTGCTGTACCAGCTGCAGTTCTGGCACCAGCTCGACCCTACGTACCCGTCCGCAAACCTTTCGAGGAGTGCTACATCTGCAACGATGGTTTTGATGGCCCAGACTATGCGATCTGGTGTCAAGACCAGTGTGGAACGAATGTTCATCGGGGATGTTTCGAGGAGTGGAATCGTATCAATGAATATGCTAGGAGGAAATGTGGGTTCTGGTAAGTGAAGTCAACGCCGATAATTGGAAGGAAGAGAGAAAGAAGAGTCTGATGCTAATTTGAAGGGTAGTCGTCGTCCATGGGTTGAACAGCTGTGAAAAAGTGGCGAGAAGGAACAGCTCGGGGAAATCGGAGATTTAGAGCTCTGCTGCGACACAGGACCGAGCAAAGAGATTCCACTCAAAGATATCGTGGAAATCCCAGAATCTCTCCCTATAAAAGTAGCCTCATCACTGCTGGGTCTCGATTTCACTAGCATGGCAAGGGACATGGCTCAGGGAAGACTGGTTCGAATGAACTCGTCTGAGAGAGGGACATCGGCGGTTCACCTTTTTCTGATTTCCGAACTTGTTGTGCTTTGGATATGGGTATTTGCTGGGTTTTTATTTGCTGGTTCTGTTTTTCCGTGCGGGAGCCAAGGAGTTTGGTGCATGAGTGCAAAATTTGGGGAGGGCTGTTTTCTTGCGGACTTGAGGTAGATTTTCAAGATGAGGACAAGAACATGATATCGGTTACGGAACGTCATGAATGAGCCTGGTTCTCTTGTGACTCTTGGGTATTCTTGGTTTCTGAAAACGGTATAATTGTTTCTTCATAATGAAGTGAAAAGAATGCGAGGTACCCAATCACATGTAAATCACGAGACCCCCTCTCATTGGCCACCTCCAACCTTCCATCCATCCACACCCATCCACGCAACCATCAAGCATTTACCCACCCACCTCACAACCACACCAAATCTCACCATGCGTCCCCTCATCTCCCTCTCATCCAGAGCCGTCCGGAATACATCTCAACTCAACCCAACCCAACACCGCATCCTCACATACACTACCTGCAGAATGTCATCCACCACATCTCCTCCCTCAACAGCTCCCAAACCAACATTCTCATCAACCTACCCTGCAGCCCAAGGGACCGCAGATTTGGAACCCCTGTTAAAAGCCAATGGAGGGAAATGGACGTTGATAGAGAGTGGGAAGGGGGTGGAGAGGGGGTTTAGGTTTAAGACTTTTAAAAAGACTTGGGTTCGTTTCTCTCTTCTCCCTTTTCTGCTCTCGCTTAGGTGCTGGCTTTGTTTGGAGACGCCCGCCCGCGGGATTTATGGGATCGTTCGATAGATGGGTGGAGGACCATATGCCGAACCTAACCTGGTGGTCATGTTTTGCTACGGGTTCTGAATTTTTGGTCATGTTTGTTCTTTCTGTGGAGCTGGAAAGAGTAACGAGGAAAGGGTGGAGATGAGATGAGGTGATAGACCGTAAGAGAAGTGGACTTTCTAACTAACACGCCATAACAACAGGAATTCATGAATATCATCGCATCCGAATGTGCCGTGCAGAAACACCATCCTGAATGGTCGAACGTATGTGCCCTTTTCCCCTTTCTCACAAGTCACCCCATCCCTCCCCTCCCTCCAATGAAAATCTCACATATCTTACACCATACCTCATTTAGGTCTACAACACGACATTCATCCGCTGGACGACTCATTCTCCGCCTGGGTTATCGGAGAAAGATGTTGTGATGGCGAGGTTTTGTGATGAGAAGGCTGTGGAGTGTGGAGAGGTTGTTACTGAGGGGGTGGAGGAGAAAGGTATCGGGAGGGAGTTGGCTGACCGGGTTGCGGTCGAGGGAGGGGATTGTTGCGTTCCTAAGGGGAAGGGGAGTTTGTGAGATGGGAATGAGGTTTGGTAAGATTGTGCAGCGATTCGAGGCTGCTGAATAAGGACGGGATTCTACCAGTTGTTGGGGATTTATAGGATTTTAGGACTGTCTGGATCACTGGCATGAAAGAAGAGAGTGCTATATGGTACGGTCTTCAGTATTAATTAGGAGGTCACTATGTGTAACCTATGTATGATGGTCTAAGCGGGGCTTCCTTGCGCCGAATTCAAAAACGCCTGTAGTAACACATGCACGCAAAGCTATGCTGGAACCAATTACCCCCCTTTCACCTCCCCTATGCTCGACCTGTAGTCGTACCCCCAACACCTTCAGTGTCTTCGTACTGGTCCTTCTGACCTGCACCCTTGCCTCCGTATGTACACCTGCTGAAGCAGGATATCTACTGGGCCTTCTTTGCCTTCTTGGCTTCCTTTGCCAACTTGCGCTCACGTCTTTGCTTTGCAGCCTCTGGTCCAGCTTCAGTATCCATGAGGTAATCCCACCATCTGAAACTGCTGGCATAGTTGCCAATGAACCGTTCGTGGTGAACATCGTGATGCTCGGCTCCAGCCCAGAAGGGAATGAAGTGGTGAAGACTCCATGGGAAATCATATCCGCTGTGAGCATCGATAGCTTGGAAGAGACGGGCAGCGATCCAGAGGTACATGGTAAGGACGTGGAAGTTGCCAGTGACGAGACAGAAAACAATGGGGACAACAACTGTTCCGGCGCCGAGAACCATGGTTTCGATGGGAGAAGCGTATTCGGCGGCGAGTCCAAAAGGCGCAGAGTATTGGTGGTGAATCTTATGGACGTTCTTGTAGAAGAAACCAAAGTGAAAGAGACGGTGCATCCAGTAATGCCATGTATCCTCCAAGACGAAGAAGATGGCGATTTGGACACAGATTGTTTGCCAGGAGGGGAACGGAACGCCAGTATCCATACCGCAAGAGACGGCCATTGGGTGGAAGAGCCAGATCTGGGGTAATTCGACGGTGAAATGACTGAGGAGGACGAGTTTTGTGCAGGCCCATTGTTCCTTGACGGTGGGAATCTTTTGCCCCTGAAGCTTCCACTTGTTGAAGTATGATATCCGGTCGATTATGATCCAAGGAAGACTTCGGCCAAAGTAGACGGCTTCATGCATGACGAAACTCATGATTCCGGTTGCGAGGACATCGTTTTGCATGTATGCGTACCAACTCTGTATTGCGCGTTAGTACTGTGTACGCTGTATGATAAGGGGGATCACTTACTGCCCAGAGACGCTCAAAGATGTTCAAGTGAACATTGTACTTTGACAGTTCATTGTAGATACCGAAGTAGGTATCTGGAGCTGCCAGGGTGGAATTGACAAGGAGAGACATGGCTGCGACCGCGTGGGGGAAAGAGGGTGTTGAAGTGAAGTTGTTGAGAGTTTGGAGAGAAGTGCGGCTGCGATGGTTTAATAATTTTAGGCTTTAGCGGCTCAGGCCACTGCAGTGCTCCCGGAATTCGCGATGCCGATCTGCTAAAGGGGGAAACGCAGGGTTTGGCAGCATTCACGTGATTGAAACACGTCAGGGAGTGGCGGGGTGGGCTTGGGCAACCCGAATACGATGAGATAACAGTCCCCGTGGCGTTTGAACCCATTGCTTGATCCTCAAGAATTCGACTCGACTTGACTCTCTTCGAATCCCACTTGTTGCCATCTGCACCCGATCTGGTCCCATCCCAGGGCGGTGAGGCCATTTCAATCCAATCCAATTGCCAGCAACGCCAAGAAAGAAAGCTTCTGTCATCTCATCATTCCAACGGCCACAGCCATCCCCTGTCGATTCAGGGGAGAAATCGAACGTTCGTCTATCGCCCGAGCCCACCCCAGTTTAATTCCTTTCAATCGCCATATCGACTGTTGTCCTCGCCCGAGGAGTGATCAATAATTTAATATACCGCCTCTTTGTGGTGCGACAACCTTCACTTCGTCAGTCCTCAGTCGATTACCATCAGACCATTATCTCGACTTATAATTTGCCAGGTCCTGATTTCGATACCGAGCCGCAGCTGCAGGTACACAATCGCTCCACTCACGTAATACACCACCTTTCACATGCTCGAAGATATCTAGAAAGACCCTCGATTCCTCTCCTAGATCCTCAACGATCCCCCAGACCTTCCAAGATGTCTTCCAGTCAATTTCAATCCGCAAACGAGGAGCGCAGACGTGTGCATCACGAAGCAGATGTAGTGGTGGTTGGAGCCGGTGTATTTGGTTGTGCAGTTGCATTTGCGCTGGCAAAGCAGGGACGGAGTGTTCTACTCTTGGAGAGATGGTTGCAGGAACCAGATCGCATAGTTGGAGAGCTGCTTCAGCCTGGAGGTATTTCCGCTCTGGAGAAGCTGGGTTTGGCGCATTGCACAGAGGATATCGATGCGATACCGGTCCATGGATATGAGGTGATATACTATGGGCAAGGAGTCAATATTCCATATCCTCCCAATGCAGGAGCACAGCCGACAAAGGGAACCCAGGAATACACAAACGAGAAGGGTGGTAGACCAGAAGGAAGGGCTTTCCACCATGGACGATTCATCTCGCAATTGCGAAGAGCTTGCGCCAGTCAGGCAAATATCACAATCGTGGAGACGGAAGTTACAGACACCATTACGAGCGAATTCCAACCACAAGTCCTTGGTGTTAAGTCAAGGACTCGGAATCCACAGACGGGAAAGAAGGAGGAAGATTATTATTTTGGACAACTCACAATCATTGCCGACGGCTACGATTCGAAGTTTCGGAAACAATATATCGCAAAGAAGCCTATTGTGAAGAGCAAGTTCTACGCATTGGAATTGATCGATTGTCCTCTACCTGCTCCTTTCCACGGGACGGTCATACTCGGGGATGCCTCGCCTGTTCTGCTCTATCAAATCGGTACACACGAGACTCGAGCTTTGATAGATATTCCAGAGAATCTCCCAGCTGCATCTGTGAAGAATGGAGGGGTACGGGGGTATCTGAGGAATACAGTTCTTCCTACTCTTCCATCACAAATGCAGCCGTCCTTTGAAGCCGCTCTTGCGGATGGTAAAATCCCCAAAAGCATGCCCAACAGTTTCCTACCTCCTAGTACACAAATGGAGAAAGGTTTTGTGATCCTTGGCGATGCAATGAACATGCGTCACCCTCTCACAGGTGGTGGAATGACTGTAGCATTCAACGATGTCGTCTTACTGTCTAAACTGCTCGCCCCCGAACGGATTCCAGATCTTGGCGATACAGTTGCCATCAAGCAAGCTATGAAAGATTTCCACTGGCAGCGCAAGGGCTTGTCGTCCATCATCAACATCCTCTCCATGGCATTGTATAGTTTATTCGCCGCCAACGATCGCCAACTCAGCGCACTCAAGAAGGGATGTTTCGCCTATTTCCAACGAGGTGGGAATTGTATCGATGGCCCATCAAGTCTTCTCGCCGGTATCATCCGCCAACCTCTCGTCCTCGTCTACCACTTCTTCGCCGTCGCTGTCCTCTCCATCTGGCTCGTCTTCCAAGACACCGTTGGAGGCTTCCTGGGGTTGTGGAAATTACCCCTTGCTGTTGAAGAGAGCATTCGTGTTTTCTACAAAGCTTGTGTGGTTATATTCCCTTTTATCTTTAGTGAGGTGAGGACTTGATGGGGGAGATGTGAGGGGCGCTTTTGCGTTTCAGCGTGATAAGCGAAGATGGATAGATGATTTGATTTGTACAGTACGATACCTCAGCGATCGTGGCGAGGCGTTGTTTGAGGTGATGGAGTATGGAATTAATGGGAAGGCAAGGCGGGGTATACTCTCTAATCAGCCAGTCTTCTCTGATAATATAATATTAATCTTTGACCATATTCCTCGAAGCGAGCGAGCGCTCTTCATTAACTTTTGTTTGAATATGCCTGACTATGTTTCTCGCTTACTGTGTTTGAAGTACCGCTCTGGAGCCAAACTATATCTCCCAAAGGTTGACGGCTCTGGAGTCCCTCTCCTCTTCTCACACCTGTCTAGCTTTCAATGTCTACGAACTCCCCTTCCTCGAACCCCTCCCATCTATTCCAAGCACTCCCAGCACCACCCAATATCTCATGGTCCATTCTCAGCTCTTCTCAGAAACCTCCTCACTATCAGGCTCACCAGCAGTCATAATCCTATTATTATAAGTATTCATCCCAACCGCCTCCCACTACCATGAATCGACCCCTGAGTTCCAGGCTTAATAGATGACTTCCTCGGCACTTGATTAGAACTCGAAGACGCCAGCGTACGATCTGACGAGCCACCACTCGTATGAACAGAAGCAATGGTATCGTTACCATGCATACCACCATTTCCAAGCCCTCGGTATTGATCCTCCGTATGTGCAGGCGCAAGACTATCACTAAAATGTCTCGATTGTGCACCATATTCCAACGACACGCCATGAGAACGACCTTCCTCAGCAGCCACATAATCGCTCGGTGCAAAAGAAACTTTCAGCGCGCTTGTATCTAGATCGGGATTGAAGTGCTCACCTTCTGGCTTCATGCTGTCTTGTCCAGGATTGGCGGTCTCGTATTCAAGTATCTTCATGAGTAGGTAGACACCAGATGCGACAATGGCGCCGAGGATAGGTCCGATCTAGTAAATCCAGTGATAGGAGCGGAATTGGCGAGATACGACTGCTGGACCGAATGAGCGCGCTGAGTTTACTGATCCGCCTGTGAAATATACACCTGATTCTCGTCCGTCAACGTTGCGATTTGGGATTCAGGATTTTGATGCATGGATGTATGTGTGCTTGCTTACCCATTAGTTCGGCAATGAATAGAGAGAGCCCGATACCGATGGGGGCGATGAATGTCCCCTTGTGTTTCTCAGCTGCGAGCATGAAGATGGTGAAGACTAGCAAGGCGGATAGGAACATCTCGATGAATAGTCCCTGGATGATACTCGTCCCGCCTCCAAGCTCGGTTTGAACTGTCAAGGGCCCAGGGAGAAAGGTAGAGAGAATCGCAGCTGCTGTGATGCCACCGAGGATTTGGGCAATGGTAAGAAGTGCGCCTCGTGTGTAAGGTAAAGCGCCGACGAGACACATTCCGAGAGATACCTGGGATGTTAGTGTTGCTTGATTTTGAAGCTGGGATATCAGATATTAACCTACAGCAGGGTTGAACAATCCTCCACTAATGCGGAAGAAGATCCACGAATTCACAGTAAGAGAAAACCCGAAGCATAGTGAGATATACAGCAACTGATCCACATGGCTAGTTGCGCCGACTTTGCTCTTTTCTGATGGATGTGCGTTAAGAGCGACTTGAGTTCCTGCGAAGGCGAAAAGGAGGAAGAGTGTTGTGCCCGCGAACTTGGCGATTGTAGCTACTAAGTGATTACGAGCCTGAATGTGAGCTGATGATTTGCTGTGCTCTGGTCGCAGGACTTACATGATCTGGGGCCTAGTTGAGGGATGGTAGACGATTTGACTTCAATGAACTTGTTCTACTCTTCGTGCTTGGTCCCTTGCGCGAGAAGGAGGGCAATACAATTCTGGCACCGCGTCGAGGCTTGTTGATATTCATTGTTTCAATTTTTGGGGAGATAGTTGTATAGAAAGCAAAGCTGCTCGAAAATTGGATGGTCAAAATCGTAGAAATATCAGGAGAGTACCGTACCACTTAGAAAGCTCAAAAGTATCATAAAGTCATTACCATGAATCTCACTCCGAGACCTCTGAAGGAACAATAGAGCAGGCAATGTGAGATTCTGGCAGCATAGCCTTTCGAAGAGTGGCTGGAAGCAAGCTGGAGCGGCCACCAAACGGTTTATCGGCCCTCAAAAGATTGAATTGGCCATTAGGAAAATGGGATAACCGAGCAAGCCTAGCACCCAACCACTGCAATCCTGCAATACTAGCAATCATCTTATCTTACCGCTAGTCCAAGACCTAACCAACTATCACAATACTGCAACGCGAACAATTATTCCCTTTAAGCCTCAGAATACACTACGATTTACAGTACCCTTATTCCCGCGCCAACTCAATAAGTAGATCACATTTGATGATTCTATGAGTACTTTATCTTACCATCCTTTCGCTATATTCTCAGATTGAGCAAGCAACAAAAATCCCCACGATGGAATCTCGTACCGTCCCCAAATCGGAAATCGAGGTACTATCACAAGAAATCAACGAAGACTTTGGATTTTATCGCATACGGGCCGGACAAAGAGTTCACTATGTGACAATAGCAACCGACGTTTTTGATGAAGACGCGATGTGTCGTCCGCACCTGCTCATACCCCAGTTACCGGATTTTCCAGACAAAAACTGGACAATAATGGAAGTTAGCCGCAAATCAGACGGTTCCTTGACATTCGATCTCTCATTCGAAGCCTTACCAGCCGTAAAGACGATATGGCATCCAAAGACCATCGACGTGCTGTCTTTAGAGAAAGTCAAGCGGCACCGTTCCGGAGTTCACGAAGTACTGTTTTCGGGCCTTCCAGCCATTTGCAAAACTGCATGTTTCGGGTGGCAAATCCCTAGAATCGAGCATGAGACCTACACATATTCAGTGATCGAAGAATACCGAGAGCCTGGGGATCCGGTCATCGCTCCTGCTTTCTTGGGACACGTGACGGAGAATGGACGGGTGATTGGGATGCTGCTTGAGAAGTTGGAGGGCGACTTTGCATCGATGGATGATCTACCGGTGTGCAGAGAAGCCCTCGAGAACTTTCATCACATGAATATGGTTCATGGAGATGTTAACCGCTACAATTTTATCCTGGATCGGTCGAAGGAACCTGTTCAAGTTCGCCTCGTCGATTTCGAATATGCTGAACCATATGAGGAATCGAAGGCGCTTGAAGAGCTCCGATCACTGTCGTCGGAACTGGCAGAAACCACTGGAAGAGGCGGATCAGTTGTAGTAGTTGATAGTGTTTGAAATGAAACCCTTATTGCCGTGCTCCTGTCTGAGATGATTAATCCCTAGTGTGGGAATCGACGGATAAGTCGAGCAATTAGCTGCAAGGGGAGTGAGGGGTTTAACGACGTTGGACAAGGGGAATTCTCTGAGCATGAAGACGCTGAGGAAGAGGTGGAGGATAGGGGTTGTTTTGGCAACACACACTGCACTGGCACAATGAACGCTTTTGATTAAGATATCGATGCTGATCTTGAAGCGGACTGGAGGCAGCTCTGCGGGAGTCAATGAGAACTACGACACCGTTATCTAGATTTTGCAAGGGGTTGGGAAAGGATTTGAAAGGTAAAGACGTGGAGCCGAGGTGAGATGTGATGTAATGGGGACAATTAAATACAGACAGTCTATGAATAAAGCCTCACTGCCCGCACCATAAAATCACACAATCGACTGTAAATATTTCTTCTCTTCTTGATAACTTGAGAATTTCGCGGAAGAAATGGCAGCCACCCATTCTCCCGAAACCATATTCACAACAGTGACCTCAGCGTCTTCATTCCTTGAATTGTCTCTGTGGGCGTAACAAGATGATTTGCCGCACCTGTCTCGGCCGTTGACCTGCTGAGAGTCTAGCTTGGTGCACATGTCTGAGATCAGAGTGGATATTAGCAACAGCTTATAATCTCGGATCCTTAAGATATCAAACGAAAAGGACGCATTCAACGTGGCGCGTCCATGTTTCATTATCTTGCATATATTTCCAGTTACTTTCGTCTTGGTTACGCTATTTTTACCCTCTTTGTATTTTCTCGTGTTCACATCTTATTTAGTAATTTCTAGTTGGCTCCAGGACAAGATACCTAACTTCAAGAAGCTGAGGATCAGCGCTTGCTCGTTGTACCTTGGTAGAGGTCTCGCCGCATCCGTCAAGGGGAACAGTAGTACTCTCCCATTTTTTTTTCGATAGGAAAAACCCCGTAGCCTTTGAGCATGATGCGTAATGCTTAATCACGCTAAATCAACGTGGGTCCCAACTTTGGTGCACCGCCAGATAATCCTTCTTAATCATATCATTAATATCGCAATATGTCGAACGAAAAGTTTCGATTATTCCTGCGATTCAATACTTCGAATGTACCTGGCGAGCCGAGTGGGAGACAAAGTTTGCTTCAAGAGCACTTGTTTAGCGTTATTGGACGGGTTGTCAGTTCTTTCGACCATATCCACACTCCCGGGCTTATCGACAGCCCAAATCAGATCGCGTATCTAGTGGTCGATGTGAATGTTGGAGAAAAGGGTCATGAGCTGAGCAATATTCCCGTTAAATGCTATAAAGTTGTTTATTCTAAGGGGGAACCGTAAGATCCACAACTCCTACCTGTCTCTTGTAAGGTTATCTAAAATATACTAGCACCTTTTTTCCTCGTTCATACAATGTTGCGAAGTATCACAAGATGTTGCCATGGGGCGGGCCATGACGGGGTGCTGGATTCCGAGCAGGGCAATTAGCTGCGAAATGACAGTAAGCTCCACGAGCGTTTGATCGTCTCATGTTAATCACAATGTAGACGTATTGCAGAAAACTTCCCTTGCTATGATTACTCGTGGTCCTAACCTTCGATTTATTTGGACCACTTGATGCAGTATAAACACAGTCTTTTAGTACTATTTTATACCCCTCCTCCTTTGATTCTTTCTCCCAAGACCCAATAATAGATCCCACCCGCAGATTAACGGTAAGACTAAAAACTATCAGCGCTTTATTACTGAGACATGGTTGTGTGATATCTGAGACTCTACCTAAACAAAGGTTGTCCTTATTAAAGTTGTTGCTGCCAGATCAGAATCGGGTGGGGTATCTCCCTGACAGCCGGACAGGTAGTGTCTGATGTATTGTCCGCATCATGAGACAGTTCGCGAGGAGGTGGACAAATTGCACCACTTGAATCATCCAAGTGAGTGCCACATTTGAGCACGTCGATAACCTGGTCGTGACCACATCTTAAGTGGTGCCATAATCCATCTTCACAAGACATCTGCCTTTAAATTAATAAGTGGCGGAAGACCCGTCAGTTGTGCTTATTTCACATTTTAGAATTCGGTTGATTCAAGTTAATAAAAAGGTACTGCTTTGACAACATATCTGTAAGATAATCTCGTTATAGATATATCCTTTCGCAAAACATCAGATACAAACCAGGAGCTTCCTCTTGGGTGTTCATATAGCCAATTTAACACTGCCACGTCACAATTCCACGACACTGGACGAACACTCTGCGATGTCCTCGCTCTTCCTTCATAAACATAATAAAAACCAAAACCAAAACCAAAACCAAAACCAAAACCAAAACCAAAACCAAAACCAAAACCAAAACCAAAACAAGGAACGAGGACCTAATCAACTCCGGACAGTTTCAACAACAGACAAAGTGCAGTGATGAGAAATCCAGAACGCAAGAATAGAAGAACATCCGTATCGATCTCAATATGCTTCGACCTTGGATCCTGATATCGATAGTAATATACGTAATAATAGATTTGATTGAGAGAATCGAGGACTCTCACGTGGAAAAGCTTGTTTTCTCTAGCCTCAAACCGCCGGGAATCTGGAGAAAGAAGACTGGATTCCAAATCGGGATTTTGAGACGTTTTATACCTCACATTGAACGCTTTTGAAAGCGTAACTTTCTGCTCATTGTCCAGAGACATCTCTCAGCCTTATACTTTGGGAAAAACAAATCAGTTGTAAAGCAGCAGAAATCAATCACATCATCTCATCAGTTGATCAGGCGAGTTGCTGCCCGGTTTGCTGTCAACGCAAGCCACAATCTGCCGCATCCGCACTGCACCCTATCCCTGCCCTCCCTGCCCTCCCCTGTCGCTCTCAGTCGTGACATCCCGCCTGAGCCACAGTCACAGTCCAGAGCCCACAGCATCTCGAGCCTCAAGACTCCTCTCGACCAAGACATCTGCGAGACGACAACATCTACCTAACTCACGATCAGCTTCACGCCCAAGCTTTCCAAACTACCAAACAACACTTTCCCACAGTTCCTCCCTACGACGTTGGATGCGACCTTCCTCTGTCTTCCGCAGCCCTCGAGCTGATTAGGTGCCCGCAGTGGCATTCACGCCCTCATCATGCGACCTCCGAGAATCATCATAGCCGTGGCCTTCTTCGTGACCACGGTCTTCTTGACATTCCTCACTCTCCGCTCCTCTCACCAGCCGCAGACGATTACAACAAGTTCTGTAGCGACGCCGAAGACAGGCATACGATCATTCTTTACCTTTCGAGCACCATTCTCCCTCTTTCCGCCCAATGCCATCATCACTTTAACCCATGATAATACGACTGCTTTCCTAGCACGACCCGCCGGTTTTGGGCCTCAGCTACCTTCGAGCGGTCTCAAGGGACAGGTATGGATTGGGAGTGGGTTCGGAGATGATAGCATACGGCAGGGAACGATTGCTGCCGGTGCGGAGGGGGAATTAGGATGTAGTGATGTGCTCGAGAGGGGTGATGGCTACGCAAAATCGAGCGCGGCCACATCTGACGGGGGAAAGCCCACAGATGGAAAGGCTGCGACGAGTGCGGGGAAATCAAAGCCTCAGAAGCGGGCAACGGATGAGGACGGACCATTTGATGACGAGAATACTCAGCAGGATGAATCTGGCGTGAAGGAGGATACCACGAAACCTCATGTAGACGACGGCACTGACGACTATTTACACCACCCCTTACCAGAGTCAACAGTCACCAAACCGAATGAGAAAACCCCAGCGGATTCGAAAGGAGACCATGCGGATATCCAGTCGATACAAGAAGGAGCAGAGATTGCAGGAAAGATTGTGCTTTTAAGCCGTGGTGGATGTGGTTTCCTGGAGAAAGTGAAGTGGGCACAGAGAAGAGGGGCAATTGCTCTTATGGTTGGTGATGATGTACAAGGAGGACCTCTGATCCAGATGTATGCTCGGGGGGATACCTCGAATGTTACGATTCCGTCTATATTCACGTCGAGAACTACAGCACATCTTCTATCATCGTTGATTGGCCCTGGAAGTTTCATTGAGGATGTGGTGGATGAGAATGGGAAAGGGAGTCTCAAGCTTCAGTTTACAGACAAGCCCAAGAAAGGAGTGAAGGGGCAAGGTTCTCATCCAACATTCACGCCTACCACGGGAATGCTGAAAGCTACTGCAGCCCCACGACCAGTATCGACGGTTTCCCGCAAGGCCAAGGGTGTTGAAAAGGTTCCAGATACGCCAATGGAGAAACCAGGATGGTTCAGATCTATCTTCTTTGGTTCTGGGAGAGGGAGCTCTAAGTCGGAGATTAGTCGACCACCAGCTAGTGGTAGACTTGACTGGGTTCTGGTTGATGAGTGGAAGGATGATGATGAAGCAACGACCAAGAAAGTTTCAACAAAACCGAAGAAAGTCGAAGATAATAAAGTCACTGGGGAGATTAAGCCGGCTGCAAAGGCTCCTGGGGATGACTTCCAAATAGGTGTTCAGGATTGGCGTGATCCTGATTTGGTTGTGAAGCCCGGAAAGGATGCAGAGGTGGCGGGGAAAGTGCCAGTAGCTAAGACTGAAGGAAAACCGGGTGCTGCACTTCCAAATGGAGCCCCAATTCCAACAGGCGCTGGAAAAAAGCAGACTGGAGGTGCTGTTCAGGAAATTCCTGGATTATCTTCTCCACTTAGAGGTGGCAGCACCACTCCAGGAAGTGGAGAATACCCAAGCAAAGGGCCAGAGACTGTTCAAGTGACAGAGCAGAAAGACCATTCGACTACGGATGGAAAGTCGAATGGTTTGCTCACCACAATCTTTGGTGCTGACGAGGAGAATGTGGAAATCTTACCCAACAAGAACGCACAAGTCCAGCCGGCAGACGAAGAGGAGAGAGATGGAGATGACGAGCAGGAAGGGTTGTGGGTCACATTGACGCCGACGAGTGGAGCAAGCCCATTTCTTGACACACTTTTAGTCTTGGTTGTAAGCCCGCTGGTTACCTTGACTGTGGTTTATGCGCTTCTGTTGATCAGATCTCGGATACGACGCCGTCGTTGGAGAGCACCGAAGTCCGTTGTGGAAAGATTACCTGTCAGGACATACCAGACCATAGTCCCATCGAGGACCCCATCTCCAAGGACACCTAGGACACCAAGTCCTAACAGTTCCACGGCTACTACTCCTCTTCTACAAAACTCACCGCGGACGAGACCACGTCCACGATCAAGAACTACAAGCGGGTTACCAGAACCTGGAGACTCGATGCGCAGTTCCAATCCATTACAAGTCCCAGTTATGCCACCTCGAGCACCCGAGCATGAGAAAAATGCAAGCGAGTCTAGCGAATGGAGAAAACACATGGGTAAACAGGTCGAGTGTGTTGTTTGTCTTGAAGAGTATGTCGCTGGTGTTAGTCGTGTGATGAGTCTACCTTGTGGTCATGAGTTCCACGTCGATTGCATGTAAGTTTCTACAATACATTCTGCCCTTGAACTCATACTGATAACATGCAGTACGCCTTGGCTGACCACACGTCGACGAACATGTCCAATCTGTAAGGGTGACGTTGTACGTTCTCTTGCACGTGGATCTCCATCGAGTCCCCGGTATGAGCCATACCAGGATGACAGTGATGACGATATCCAAGCACAAGTAGTCGAAACAGTCAACAATTCCTCCTCATCCGCGCTACCCATCGGCGGTAGCTACGATAGCCGGTCAGATATCGAGCAAGGCATAGCGTCTCCAACGCCTACACGACCACGCAGAGTCCAACAATCTAGTAGCTGGCGAGCACTACTAGCAAGCAGTCTCGGTTCCTCATCACGAAGTCCTCAACCACAGCCAGAAGATCGTGACAGGTGACCACAGACGTGATCTTTATTTTCCGATTCATACACACCGCTTCATCAAGCCGTGTTTCTTTTTCATAGGTGTATAGGGAACCCGTTGATGGGCAGGCAACTGGGTGTGGGGGTTTACGGATCGGAGCACAGCGACAGGCGCATACCACTCGTTTACAGACTTTCCTTTTCCTTTTTTCATTTGCGGTACCCAGTGCCAGGGAGCGTTTTCGTCGTTTCGCGGATATAATATAATATCCCCTTTCGCGACGACGGAAACCTAGGGCAGGGGTCGGTTTGTAAGTATAGTCAGTCGGTGGGAGGGACATGAGGCGTGTAGAGGATACCAAATGTCCTGTTTTTGTTGGCAGGGGTTGTTTTTTCATAGAGGAATGAATGAGAGAGTTTTGAATCGTCGAGTGTTACCCCTTCGGCGTGAGAATTGCCTGGGGGTGTTTGAACCCATTCTGGAATCTTCAGTAGTATCTAAGTATGAAGGTATGAGGTAGGAAACGGAACTTAGGTAATTGACCTGCTAGTTGTCATGGCCTTAGACAACGTTCTGTGATCGCACAGCCCCGGCCCTCCCCCTTTCACTGCTTCCATCCCTCCCACCACACTGCCTCTTTGCTCCTTACCTAGCCTAATGATGGGCGCCGAGTGATCCCTAACCTGATGACTCGCTGATATAGTGTGGTGTTGTGCTGATGGTGATTTTCTGGGGAGGAGATCGTTGTTGTTTTGGGGAGACTCGCTTATTTGTTTGGCTTTGCTTTAGGCGTGTATGCCCCTCCCCACCGCCTTTTCACGAGGTAATTCCCAAGAGGCATCAGTTGAGTGAATGGAGAGTGTGAATCTGTTTCCTCCTCTTTGATGAAAAGACGCGGTGTAAATCTGAAGAATTTAATCTGATGGAAGGGGGAGCAGTCAGGCCGGCGACGCAGACATGTGTTGTCACTGTGATTGTTTGTTTACTTGTATTGTAGTCTCATCTATAACTACGTAGCTGAACAAAGTGGATTATGTACCTCTCTCAACGCCAAACCCCCTATCGGTCTATGGATCTATCTAATGCACGCTGATGCAGATTCTCTTTCCTATCATACACATCCCCTCCCTCCTTCCCCTCTCACCCAAATAGATCTCTACCCCTCAAATACATCATGTTGCAACTCAACCCCAAATTGATCTTTCGCAATATACCTCATCTGCTTCTCCAGATCATCGTCCATACCATCCCCCCACCCAAGAACCTGCCTCACCCTGCTAGTCCACCAAACAACATCACTCCCAAACAGGACAAAGCGGAACAGGAGATGCCGCCACGCATTCACCCACCTCTGACCCAGACTCAGATCCTTATCATCCACCAAACTGCGGCTCGCCCACCACCCCGTCATCTTGATGCGGTTGACCGGCGATCCGAGGTACTGGTTATTGCCCTGCACGATCCGCATATTGCGGCCTATAAAGAGAAGCTCGCGCGGGAAATTCTCCTCTTCGGATAACACTTCGCGGATACCCTGGCGCATGCGCTCTTGTACTTCGTAGTGCCGTTCAGCGGGCGTGAGGCCCTTCAGCTCGCCCGTGATGCGTTGCTTGGTGCTACTGTCTCCGCCCTCATACGGACGCATGAGTGTGGCCGAAGCAAACAGATCCGGGGCTTTGACACCCCAAGCACTTGTTATCTCGCTGAGGGTCTCATTATCGAAGGTCATGATCGCTTTCCAGAATTGGCAATACTGGCGTCTGAACCTCGGCGTCATGGACACGTACAACCCGTGGTCGATGAGGACGAGTTCGGGCTGCCCGTTCGGTTGCCGTCGGATGAATATATTGCCTGGATGGGGATCGCAGTGGACGAGACCCCAGAGGAACATCTGCGCCGAGAAGAGGTCGATCATCGTTGTCATTACTTGTTTGAGGGAGAGGCCGAGTCCGCCCTTTCCGGAGCGGCCGCGCCAATCGTCGCGGTCTGGCTTGAGGAAACCGGTGCCGTCGTTGGAACGGATTGAGGTTTTGGGTGGTGGGAGAGGTGTGCCTTTTGCTCCTGGGGAGCCTCGACCGTTTCCACCAACCCAGGTTCCTGTGAGGGTTTCTTTGTCCCAGAGGCGGACACCTTCGATCCATTCGGCTGTCATGATGCGTTTCGTGGATAGTTCGCGGTACACTTTCGGAATATAGACTCGCCCGCGAAGACGTGGTTCGCTTGATACCAACTGGGCCATCTTCTCGGAGTTGTTGGCTTCATTGACAAAGTCCGTTTCGAGCATGAGTCGTTCGGCGATATAGGGTACGAGGCTATAAAAGGGAAGGTCGAACCAGTATGTGTAGACCTTCATCATGACCCTGGAATTGTTAGTTATGTCCAGCTGCTGGTGAGAGTGCCACTTACTTGAAAGCCCAAAGATCCCATCCAACCTGCTGCTCAATCTCTCTCTTTTGCACCTTGATAGCAACCTCCCTCCCATCAGCCAATCTCGCCCAGTGGACCTGCGCAACAGATGCCGAAGCCCTAGCCTTCTTCTCCATAACCCCCTTCCCAGGTTCATTACTGAAACTAACACCAAAGACCTCCTCTGGACTCTTCCCTCCAAAATCTTCTCTAATGACCTTCTCCACATCACTCCAAGTATTCTGCGGCGCATCGTCGAACATCCGCGAGAACATCTTCTGGAATTCCGGCGGTAGAACTGCACTCTGCATAGCAATCGCCTGGCCGATCTTCAAGTATAGCCCTCCATTCTGGTGTAAGAGCGCGAAAAGCCTCTCTGCGTTCCTCAGGTGAAGGTCGGTGATATCCCCGCCGAATAATGGTTCCGGTCTGAAATTGAGCTTGTAGTCTAAAGCCACCACGATTCCCAAGCCGAATGTACGAAGTGACCGTGTTATTGAAGAGGCGTAGAACTGCGAATCAAGAAAGTATAGACCTCCCCCCACAACACTGACAATCAACAGTCTGCGACCCCATTTTATCGAGCGTGGGTATAGTCTTGCAGGGCGTGCTTTTCCGAGGGATTCAGGGGATGGCGGAGTGAATGATTGGAACCTCTGGGATTGTATTGAACGGCTGGTATGTTTGGAGAAGTTGGTCTTGCTTGGTGCTATCGAGGGGCGTTCATGTCTGTGGAGGGTTTGGAGACTGCGGTTTGATATCTGCTGGAATGCTTGAGGTTGTCGCAAGCTTGTGTTTGTAGGTCTACATTTGAGCCCATTGCTGCGCAGATATTGACCTGCTGTACGCAGTGACATTGCTTCAAATAGGTGCAGACATTGATCTGGAACATAGGCTTCACTCAACCTTCAAAAAAAAGATGTCGTATATTCAGAGGTGTTGGTTGCCGTATTTATCTTAACTCCGATCTTGTCCGCCGGACTCGGATTCGGGACGGGGAATTGGAATTCTCCCCCACTTTTTGCTTCGCTTATTACCTCCATCGAATGACAAAGAGGCACAGGTTGAAAGTTGAAAGACTTGAGATGAGTTGTTTTGTTTTGTTACCTGGTCTTTGAGTTTCTTGCCCGCATTTCTAATAAATCCTTACTCGTCAGGCAGAACTTATTGAGCTCAAGCGCTGCAAGGAATTGTCACCAAATCAAAGTCATTTGGTACATGGTCGTACCGATGGTCGCAAGGACTTTGAAACGAGTCTCAAGTATGCAGAAGTCTAAAAATAAACAGCCTCAGCGTGAAAAGTATATCCTCGACAAGGAACAATTCACGAGACACAAATGTTTGTCTGTACTTCAAGTCTTCAATCAATCCTCGCCGGATATAAAGATGCAAGTGAGTGTTCTGATGGGTGGCATGCCGGGTAAATTCCAAAGTGATATGAAGCCACCCTGCCAGATGCAGCATCTTGTCCGCTCGCCTCTGCAAGCTTCCAGAAACAGAGTTTCCGCGATGTCCCATGCCATATCAAAGACGCAAGGATATATCGCACTCCACAGTGTAATTGGAGTAATCTTCAAGGATAAAAATGCAGGTTGCAATCCCAGCAGCATCATCATCCCTAAACAGAGGGTCCGTTGATCCCGTCATATGCCTTGGGAGACTTGAAGAGGGTTCAATCTAGATGCAGTTTCCGGTTGGGAGTTTATGCTGAAAGTCCAGGCGAGGCCAGAGCATGCTGTACTGTACTCAGGTCTCGTCATGATCTGGCTGGGAAAGTTGAGATGCAGGTATTTCTGTGCAGCAGAGAGAAGTCTTGAGCTGGGATCTGAATAGCGTCACCGTCAGATTAGGACTAGCAGGACGGGCCAGGGACCGTGGGTATGGTGTCGCGATAAGTGTGACGGGTCTCCAGCGACCTGCAGATGATTGCAGAATCAGACCCACGATAATCATGGGCGGAAATGAGAGTTGCTGGGTTGAAGCTTGTACCTGGAGATACCTGACGATACGCGGGACAGTTGTTTGAGAAATTGAGAGACGAGCCTCCAGTCTGGAATCTGGATTGGATAATGACATGGCAGCGAGCAGCAGGCTTGGATCTGATCTGCCCTATTCCTGGGGATAGCCCGCTTGTTATGCTGTGTGCACAGGTCCTTGTTTTGAGTGAGGGAACATTTGATATCTTCGTGACTTGGACCTGTCACCACCAATATCAAATATCGTGACATTGGTCACGTCGTATCAATCAGTCAGATTCTTGTACTTGTACATACCTACACCTCACCTGTACGTCGTTGTTCGTATCCCGCCGTTTGCTTGCTCTATTCGTTCAGTGCAACGCGTGGAAGATCGTGGCTGAGCCGCTCTCTTGCCTTGGTCTTGTCCTTCTCCAGAAGTCCAGAATCCAGTCCTTTTCTCCCTCTCCCACTATCCTGTGCTGCTCCCCAGGGCCACTCAACGGACGAAACGATTGACTCAGTGAGATCCGACAGGCCCAAACCACCCACCTAGGTACCTCAGGGAGCCGCCTCTGCTGTGCTTGCTTACCTTCCGGCTCGTCTCGTCCTCTTCAACTAAAACATCGACATTAATTTACCGCTTTATTGCGACGACAACCTTCCTTCCCTTCACCACAGTACTGCAGTACTTACACCAACCCACCATCACCACGCTCCTTCAACAATTATCGCAGGTCGTACTGCACCGCACTGTGCATTGTTCCACCTCTCGTCCAATCCTCCGGGTTGAACTTGCTCGCCAGAGAGTGGCTGGGTTGCCTCGCGGCCATTGGTGCCAAAGCTGCTGCAGGACAGGACATCGAATCGAATCGCTAACCATCATCCATCAGCAAGACCAGACCCAGCTTACCGTCGCCGTAAGCCCAGAACCGGAAGGTCGCGATAGTGTCAGGGCTTGAGAGTGCAGTAGTAGGCCGTAGTGTACTGTAGTTTGGAACTGCTGGACGCTATCCCCCGCCATTGGCTTTCCAGAATCCGAGTCTCGCCCTACGCACCACCCTCTATCTCATCGCCGCCATCCATCTGCCAACTTCACTCCACCTCAACCTCAACCTTCACCTCCGCCTTCGATTTAATTCATCGACGAGGTGTCACTCTCGTTTCCTGGACAGGTCTGCGAGATCAATGCGAGCGCAAAAAGGCGGCGACATCGAATTTGCCGTATGCGGTTTCCCATTAACTAGGAGATTACCTCATTCCGACGAAATATCGAAATCCTGCCTTGCGCATTGAGAGATCGCAACTCTTTCGCAGAGGCCGCGTCTTGAGGACGCCGGCACGAACGATCCTTTCCAAGCGCTCAATCTTCCGATCTCAAGATGTTGAGGCCAGCGACCCCGTTGACGATATTGCTGTTCGCAGCATTCGTTCTACTCCTCATCTCCGTTCTTTCGACACCAATCATAAAACAGATCCCTCTGGCTTCGTTTGGAGGAGTTGATTTTGGTGTGTTTGGATATTGCCAGGGCACAAAATGTACCAGCATAGAGATTGGATACAATACAAGTCAGTGATTGAGACTGCGGGATTGCATGGTCCCAACGGCCAGCTGCATACGCCTGTGGATCTATTACTAACTCTTTGTAGGGAGTCTATACAACAAGGAGCAAACGGACAGTTTCGATCTACCGACTGAGACAAGAGCGACTCTTTCAGCAATCCTCATTGTACACCCAATCGCAGCACTATTCACCCTCGTCATGGCCGTGATGGCTGCAGCAGCACACTTCCACGCGCCCTCCCATTCCCCACGATATCTTCTCGGGATCTTCATCCTTAGTATTCTGACTTTAATTACCTCACTTCTGTCATTCTTGATTGATGTTCTACTCTTCGTTCCGCATATGGCATGGGGATCATACATTGTATTAGCAGCTACTATTCTAATCGCTGCAAGTGGTATTGTATCCTGTGCAATGAGGAGAACTCTGGTCAGCCGCAAAGCAAGGAAGCGCCGTATTGCCGAGAATGCAGAGATGAACGGGGAGAATTTCTACAACCGTCAAGGGCCAGAACCGGCGCCACTGGCTGCCAGTACCACTTTGGTTGGTAGTGAATCGGCGGTTGATAAATTACCTGCTTTTGCTACGTTTGAGATGGCAAAGAAGGATCCAGAGAGGACGAGTGATGAGAGGATTCCATTGACGACTAGGACTCCTACCGAGACCTCGCCAAATGGAAATGGCGCTGCAGGAATGGGAGTTGACCGGTATGGAGGACCACCAAGAATGGGAGAGGCTCCACAGAGGGATCAATATGGCAATATTATTCCACGACCAGGAGGTTATGGGGGAAGAGGTAGAGATCCTTCAGCCGATCCATCGTTGAATCGCCAATATTCGGACAATTCTATGAATTCAAGAGGGAGAGGAATGCCTGGTGGGTATAGAGGGGGACCAAGAGGGGGATACTCGAATGGACGTGGAGGACCGTCAAGAGGCGGTTATGGACCACCACGTGGGGGATATGGCGGGCCTTACAGAGATCCTATGGGTCCACCAGGTGGTGCTATGATGAGAGGTGGAAGAGGAGGAGCACCTCCAGCTTATGGAAGAGGTGGTTATGATAACAGAGGGCCTTCACCAGCTGGGTATGGTCAGAGGAGACCACAACCTGGGGGTTATGATCCATACGCGCCTCAGCAAGGAGAATATGCGGCATACAATCCTGATGATTCTAGGAGCAGTTTGCCTCGAGCTGAGTCGCCACCACCGTTGCCAGGGCTCGATACGGATGGACCTGTTGGGCAAGCTATTGAAATGGATGCTACTACAGGAAGCCCTTCGACTGCACCAAAAGGGTTTGGTCAATTTGGGAATATCAGAGAGAGTGATGGTGATGTAGCTGGAATGGTTGGACTCCAACAGCAGCGGTTACAACAGCGGCAGACGGTGGACAGTGACGCGAGCAGATACAGTACTGAAGAGTAAGTTGTTCCAAGAGTCACGTTTTCAGACACTAACAAATCCAGTGCCTACGTTCCACCGAGACAAGGATGGGGAGAAGGTGGTCGATCGTCTCCACTGAATCCCAATGCACCACCTGCTGAGCTGCCAAGTCCCATAACACCAGCTCACAGACGGATAAGTTCAGCTGGAGACAACTACTATGAAGACGTGGATCCTCGATTCGCAACCGAAGCGCAAGCAACCGCTCCCGCAGCAGTTGGGATGGCGTCAGGTTACCCTCAGAGGAACCCATCAAACCAGAACCAGAACCTTCGACCCATCCAACCGGTCAGCAACTTAAACGGCAGCAATTCGTACGAAGATCTCCAATCAGGATCACGTAGTCCCGCCGACTCAGACCGTTCGAACTTCACCTCGGTCTCACAGCGTGGAGTTAACCCCAGATGGAACGGCGGTCCAGGGTACGCTCCAATGCCAACAAGACGGCCTGCTCCCCAGCAGAATGATATCCTTCTCAACTCAAACCCCGACTTTCAATTACCGAGCGGTCGAGGAAGAGGTGGTTATCCTAGAGGAGGTGGACGACCAAGTCCAGGTCCAGGAATGGTACCGAACAGCGCGTATCCACCAACCAATGGGCTCTAAATGACATCTCTCCAAAGACGACGAAACTTTTCACCATTCGATCACGATCAATCACCACGTTACACCTCATCTCTGTCAAATACCCATCTCCGACACATAGCATATACCTACCACCACTTCATACCTGCAAAACCGCGTAAATAATCTCGCTCTTCTTGCCTTGTTCGCTTCTCTTTTGTCCATACGAAACGCTACGGTTTGACATCGATAGAATATTCAATGGATGGATATATCTGGTTTCGATGTTGGCCCTAATGGTTTCCTGGCGTTTAGGTTCTTTGATATCAATCTCGATCTCGATCTCGGAAACTGGATACTACCACATCACATCACCTCAGATCACACTCGAAATGATCGAATGGTATATCTACACAAAAGTTAGCCAGCCAACCAAACACACCCTGCCAGCTAGCTGTCTGTCCATCTTCCATCGCCCGGTTCTGTAACATGTACATACAAACGACGCATCGATCAAAAATCCATATGCATCTCCCTCTTTTTCTTTCCAACTTCCAGTTCGGGTCTTTTTCGCAGCGGGTCTTGCTATTCAGGCTATTCATATCAAGTAGCCCTTCTAGGGAGGACGTTCTCTCTTACACGCACACAAAAGAATATGATGCAGGAGTGGTGGAGTTTTCTTGTTTGATTTTCCTTCTCCTGTTTGCTGGGGGATGGAGGGGGGAAGGTGGGGGATGAAGGGGAAGGGGGAAGGGGAAGGGGAAGGGAAGGTCTTGGCTACGCTGAAGCTTGAGATGAATGGTAGATATACGGAATGGGATGTGATCAGAGCTAGCGAGAGGTTTGCCACAGATTCACGAGATCTGGTGAGATGAGCAGGAGATAGTACGAGAGCCAATAATGAAGGCATTGCAAGACACGCTGAATCCTCTTGTGTCCTTCGCCGTGATCGCCCTCTCATAATGTCAAGGGGCATAAGTTCATTGATGTCGATATTCTGTATTGTATTGTCTACGCTATCCGAAGCTCCCTGTGTCTTCTCGCCCCTTGAGTGTACGCTCTCGCCGGCTCGCTCAACTTCAGAAGTCAGGGGTTCTAACGCAATGATAACAACAATGCAGTTCCTCTTCTTCTCTTCGCTATCCCAATCCACAACTCCTCCCACCATATCCATCATATCGAGATCTAGGTCGGGGCATAGGATCGAACATGTACTCATCGTCACCAGAATCCTCTTGAGCCACCATGAAAAGCTTGACTATTGCCACTCATTGGTTGGCACTTGTTGGTACCCATTCATTCCCGAGGTCGGTGTTTGAGTGGTGTACCCGTTTGTTGTCGGCAGGTTTGTTTGCTGGGAGGGATTTTGAGGCAATCTCCTCAAATGATCACCCGGGTTGGCAGCCACGCCTCGTCCTGCTGCGCATTTCTCGAAGTGTCTCTTTCGTATATCAGAGCGGTTGTATCCTTTTTTGCATAGAGGGCAAGTGAACTGTCGAGCATCAGTATCTGTGTAAGTCAGCTATGTTCAATACCTTGGTAGAGTTCTCTCTTTCGTGACTTACGCCGAAGGAGGTGCCGTCTGAGTAGTGTTGTACGGCTGTAAGACTTTGCACAGCTTGGACATGGATACCTGCCATCGTCTCCTGGTACAGGCCTGGAAGTCGACGGGTTCCCCTGCTTGCCAACATGACCTTCGAAATGAGAGAAGCAGTCAGCTTGGATGGATGAATCATCAGAATAATTGAGGATGTTGGAATTTGGCTGATACGCAATACAACCTAATCCAAGGGAAATAGCCGACGCTTGGGTCAACGACACATATGGTCCATAGTTATTGGGTTGGTTTGGATTCAATTGCACATTGAACCCCATGTGATAGTAGCCTCCATTCTGCACCTGGTGTGGCTGTTGAACAGTTGGTCCGGACATATAACTTTGAGGTGTCAAATTCTGATCATATGGAGAGGACTGCGCCGTTAGGGCGGGACTTGGTGGGATTGCGATGTAGCCCATGTACTGGGGTTGAGATGAAACACCGTAGTCCTGGCGAGGGTATGGTGCTGAAGCACTCTCATCCAAACCATAGGGCATCTCTTGGTACACAGACCGCGGAGGTTCGTTCATTTGAGCTTCTCTCTCAGCCTGCCGAACTGGCTGTCTTCCTCGCGACCATGAGTCGAAGTATGAGGTTAGTTTCGGGGAAGATTTTGTACTAGAACCTCTATGCAAGGCCTTTGCAAATTCCTTGATCGATCCCGACAGTGAATTCCTTCTCGGAGGTTCATGGGAATCTTGCTCCTTCAGTTGTTCATCTTGATCGAATTGCGATTCCATAGGGGTGTCATAGCCTGTGGCCATCTTGTCCGTTGTGCTGGGTTCTTCTTGAGGCTGAGTCTGTCGCGTTGGACTTGTTCCAGGGGATCTTGCACCACCGCTGACAACTGCTGGGTTTTGCGGCCAGGTACCAGGACGATCAAAGATTCTGTCTCGTTTTTTTCGACGACTGGCAGATGTACTCTGGACCCGTGGGTTCGAGGTTCTTTTGCAGCAGAGCATGAGAACTTGGTGGCTTAGTCTGCATATCTCTGGGGTCGTGTGGGCTGTGTGGGCTGTGAGACTTACACTGAGATGACTGTACGGAGCGAGAAGAGATCGAGAAACTGTGGAAGCAGGCCTGAGTCTGGACTGCTTTTGGACCTGCGAGAGAGAGTAACTCCGAGTGGTAAGAATGGCAATGATGTTGGATGAAGTGAACGGCGTTTCGATATGATGATGTGAGCGTGTTGTCGACAAATGAAAAGTGGAAAAGTGAGAAGTGACAAGAATAGGCAGGATGCTTCTATTTCCATTGTGGAAGGTGCGAGTTGGGCGAGACTCTTCCCAATATTGACGATATGGAAGGCAGGCGCGACGTCCCTTCTCGCTTATTTCAACCTCAGGTGCTCAGTTTGTTTCATGGCACGATCTCTTCCAACTCGGTCTGGAAAAAAGGTAGTTCATGTTATGTACGCTCGATTACCTAGCAAAGGTCTCGTCTCTCCAACTTCCTCATCCACGGGAGTAACTACGATTGAAATCCCGCACACAGGAGTCCTTTGCAGAATCCATGCTACAACCAAACCAAGACTGAATGGTATACTGCTTCGGTCAATAGCTTCTCAAGTCTGGTCGATCTTGCAATTGCCTGGCGAGTAAAGTAAATCCAATAATTCTAATGAGCATAGCAGTACTATGATTGATATCTCGCTTCCTCCAAGCTAACACAAACACCTCGATTGAGGGGAGCGTCATGATGAAGAGAGAGATCTTGACTATTTGCGAATTCAGGTGAAGATCTGGGGTTAGAGTTCGGCGTATTATGAAGACGGCTTCATTGCCCATGAGAATGAACAAGAGGAAGAAGAAGGTGATGAGGATTGTGAGGTAGGGTCTAACGTCGTTAGGAGAGTGATATTTAACAGAGCAGTATCAAAATCACGTACGGTCCTAGGACACCCAAGTCCCCCTTTACAGCCATAGCAGCCATAACGAAGGTTACGGCGTAGATGTAGACGGATATCGTGATGAACTGGATAATCCATAGAATAATCGGAAAACCGCAATTCATTGAAGCAACTTGACTTGCTACCCCTGAGCGAGGTATTTTGATGAATAGGGGGAAATAAACGAGCTGCGGACTGAACAAGCAGGAGCTGAAATCGAAACGGAAAAGAAACAGAAGAAAAAAATAACCTACACTCAGCTGGAAAGACAGAGGAAATGCTCATCTTGATATTCATTTTGGAGATTCATAGCACTCTCCCGAGTAAGGGAGGTCCTGTCCGTTAATGCTTTTGCGCGTAAGAGAGATGCTGCTGTTCACCTGGGCAGTTCTTCCCTGCGCCTGTACCCAATTGTCCACGACGCCACGCAGCATCAAGACCTTCTCGTCATCAAACAAACCCACTCGGCTCGAATCTGAGATTAAGCATAATGGGAGCTCAAGAAGCAATCCTCGCATTGAATCTCGGGAGTTAAAACAATGCTTGGAGTCACGTGGGATGTATCAAATAAAGTGGTGGGAAAATGCCATGCACCCACCAGGCAGGCTCATCGTTGATCATTTCCTATTCGTCCCGCACTCCATGGGTGAGGATATCTTGATGATAATCTTGATATGCCCCCCGGGGGGTTTCAAGTCTGGTATAAATCGTGAAGGCTCGCTAAAAAGTACTTTGGTAGAATCCTGGATGATGGATGAAGCTGGAGAAAGGAGAGGAGACTTCATGGATGCGCCAAGCATGAAAAGAGTGGATTTTACCCCTGAATTGCCCTGAAGCGAACCTCAAGAGACAGACAGACAGGACCTGGCTAGGCTTGATCGAGCCATCTCCAGATAATACTCCGTGAGCCAACCAGAAGGAGGCCAGGGCATCAATAATCCATCTACGGAGTATCTAGAGAGGGTCTAGGGGAATAATCTGCGAGCATCGTCGATGGGGCTGCACCGCACTGCACTGCATCGCATCGCATCTATATTGCCATGCATATTCCGTGCAGCTGCCCGGAAAGAAAGCACAGCTAGAGGTACAGCCTCAGCAAAACAAAAGCATCCACGATAATGCTGCTGCGATGTGCCGGCCTTGGTAAAGTCTGAAGTCAAGATCGCGTAGAGAGTTAGTTGAAATACCGTCCAGTACTGCCCGTCAGGTCGGTCAGGTAGACAGGGGTTCAATCCAGCCCCTTAGTCCTGCATTATTTGGGGGGAGAGAGCCGACTGGGGGAGGAGAAATCTCACCATCTACGGAGTACGAAGTACTCTACCGCATCTACATCAACACCTTCACCTTGAACTTCTCCTCACTTCACTCTTTTCCTCTCTCCCTCTACTCTCTCCCCATTCTTTCGCAGATCGCAGATTGATATCTTGTGCCCTTTGCTACTCTTCCCTTCCCTTCCCTTCCCTTCAATCGGCCTGCCTTGTTCAGCCACAGCAATTCGCTCCACCGGCTGGTCCCCCTCCCTACTTTCCGGCTACGACTACTGCACAGCTACCAAGCTACTCTATTAGCTACAGCAAACGGCTCTCGTCTGTTCGCGACATTTATTAAGCCCTACGACGACCTACGGCCTCAACTCTGTCTGTCGCCTTGGCCTAGATCTCGACATCTACGATACGGTTCAATCGATACGCAGATCCTCGAGTACATACTTTCGCGCCTTGAGCTACCGCTACAGCTCCAGCTTCCGAAACATCCTCCTCGTCCCCCTAGCACCTTCGCAGACCGAACGCCAAAGTTTCGAGACGCTCGCCTTCGGCCATCTACACCTCGCGCTCCTTTGTCGCAGACTCGAAATATTCACCCTTCCTCCTCGCCCGATACAAGACCCGAACCGCAGATTCGATTCGAGTGCAAATTAGGGGAGACAAAGTCACGGCACGATCCCTGCCACTTTCGAGACTCATCCGTATCCAGTCAGCATGGTTTCTTCATCGAGACCACGAACACCAAGTGCGAGCCAGTCTCCACCTTCCGCAGACAAGTTGGCGGCAATTCCAGAATCCTCGAAAGCACATCCTCCTCGTCGTTCCTCCCTCGGCCTCCTGTTGCGCAGATCCAAGTCGGGCGAACTCAAACCAAGCAAGAAGCAGCAAGCCTACGCACGCGAACAAGAACTCGAGAGGCAGCGACGAGAAGCTGCCGCCATCCCCAAATCACCCCCTCGTCTCCCAGACCTTTACAACGGCCAGAAGCCCGCAAACCTTCCATTCGGCGGCGAGGATCGTCCAGATTCGGTTGCAATCATATCAAACAGATCCGGTGGATATCAGAACGGTCGCGTATCGATGGATCCTCCACGCACATCGATGACGGTCGGCAGCGTCCCAATTCCTCCCATTCCATCAAACGGTAGTCGAAATGGCGACTGGGTAGATCCTTATGCCCGTACGGAGAGCATGACCCATCGTGGAAGATATAGTTACGCCAGCAGTGCGGTTAGCACAATCAACAGTCCTCGCAGAGTTAGGAGACGGAAGGACCCTACGCCGTTCAAGTAAGTTTCGCGCTGTTCTGTATGGGATAGGAATTGACTTTGCATAGTATCTTGATCATTGGCGCGCGTTCATCAGGAAAGACCTCGTTCCTCGAATTCCTCAAGACCTCTCTAGCTCTCCCACCCAAGAAGAGATCAAATCGTCCAACCGAACTCGCAGATGATATATTCGCTCCACAAAACACCAAGACCGGCAATTTCGAATCCCATTATTTGGAGACGGAGATCGATGGCGAACGCATTGGTCTTACTCTGTGGGATTCGGAGGGATTGGAGAAGAATGTTGTTGACCTGCAGCTTCGGGAGATGTCTTCCTTCTTGGAGAGCAAGTTCGAGGAGACCTTCACAGAGGAGATGAAAGTCATCCGAGCACCCGGTGTCCAAGATACCCATATCCATTGTGCTTTCCTCCTACTCGACCCACTTCGTCTGGACAGAAATATCGCGACTTCCAAGGCTGCTTCGATGACTGGCAATGGACATACTACGAATGGAAAGTATAACTCTTCTCCTCGAATCATTGGTGGCCTAGATGAGGATCTCGATCTGCAGGTCTTGCGTTCACTGCAAGGCAAGACGACTGTTGTGCCCGTTATATCCAAAGCGGATACCATCACCACAGCCCACATGAGCCATCTCAAGAAGACTGTCTGGGATAGCTTGCGAAAGGCAAATCTTGACCCACTCGAAGCACTTGGGCTTGATGATTTCGATCCAGATAGCCCCACTAGAGATGCCAACCGTATCGATGAGGCAGACGAGGAAGAGGATTCCGACAAGAACTCTGGTGATGATCTTCCAGTCCAAGATGTAACCACATCTCCAAAATCCAACAGACTCTCGACAGGCTCGGTCCGCCGTCACAGTCATAAGCGCGATGAGTCCGAATCACAGGAGACACCATATCTTCCTCTTTCAATCATCAGTCCGGATATCTACGAGCCTGGTGTAATTGGAAGGAAGTTCCCCTGGGGATTCGCAGATCCAATGGATGTGGAGCATTGCGATTTCGTCAGATTGAAGGAAGCTGTATTCAGCGAATGGCGAGGAGAGTTGAGAGAAGCAAGTCGGGAGCTTTGGTATGAAGGATGGAGGACGAGCAGACTCAAGCACCGTGAAGTCAGACGATGATCTGTCCTACTGAGCATGTCTTACAAGCCGTGGGCTTACTTTTGGAACGGCCTACCCATGATACCGGAGACATGGCGATTAATTTCGGTTGTGATACTCATTTTTCTTTTGTTGATCGATTGCATACCCCTTACTTCGTTCGCCACGCATGATGCTTTGTACCATTTTCGATGCCTATCAAGGACGACAAGGGTGAAACTCCTCCACGAGAGAGAAAATTCCTAGATTTCAGATGTGCGATAGCGTTTGTGCAGATAGCGTTTTGAATTTCGATTCTACTGCGCTGGGCGCTTCACTTTTTTACAACTATTTTGAAAGGAAGGACACTTCTCTGGAACTTTCGATATGGAGGCAAAGCAAAAAAAACGGACTCACGAGAAAGAAAACTATTGGGGGAGGAAATATTGATCTCGTGGAGATGGGTCATAGCAAATACCTTTTTTCTTCAAGATTGTCACGTAGCGCTTGGCTGCCTTTGCTGGTTGCTACCTGCTGTATGTTTTGTGTTTCGATGAATCAGAAGCTTCTACTTCACTTTATGAGCGATGCCTGGTAGGCAGGGCAGCATTTGAATTGCTGATTAGTGGCGGAATTTTATCATGTTGTCTGAATTGGTTTCTTGAAAGTGACTACCGTATCAAGATTACTGGACTCTTCCTCGCTCGTTTCTGCTATAACTACCCAGATGTCTACAAAGAGCAAGTCGCTCACCAACCCTCTCGCGCAGCCCTTCTATCCCAATCACTCCCACTAACATGACTTATCACCTCCTCCACTTCCTCTTCGTCCTCATCCTCATCCTCATCTTCATCTTCATACTGCAGCTCATACTGTTCCTCATACCTCGCCGCCTCATCCTTCTCCGCCACGATCTCAAGCCCAACACAAATAACTAGATACGCACCCACTCCTACTAACCCCAAAAGCACCACCCAACTAACCACACCCACTACACCACCCGATCCAGATCCAGATCCAGCTCCCTCACCTCTCATATCATCCTCCTTAGCACCCAACAAAACCACCCCAAGAACAACAATAAACCCAGCAAGGAAGTACCTCTTCCACGACCAATAATTTCTCATCAAATTCGAACCCGCGTTTATGTTTCTGTCCGCGCCTGCGTTTGCATTCAAATACGCCATCGAGCTAGGCGAAGCATCTTCTCCCCTCCCTTCCCCTTCCTCCCCCGGGGTATAAGGCGTCGACGGCGGCGCGTTCAGGAACGGCGGGGATGTGGGCGTCGTGGACCCGAAACTGTAGCGTCGCCGACGGAGGGTGTAGATCTGGTCTATTTCCTGGTCGATTTCTTGTGCGGCTTCGGCTTCGGCTTCGATTTGCTTTTGTTGGCGTTCGATTTGTCGTTCCATTTCAAGCTGGAGGTCGCACGAGCGTTGCCGCTTTTGGATGAGGGTGCGTGGGGAGTTGGGGGAGGGGTTGGGGAGGGGGTTGTTCATTTTCTGGAGTTGGGTTTGGTGTTGTGATTTTGGTGTTGGTTTGTGGTGTTTGTTTTTGTTTTGGATTTGGATTTGGATTTGGTGGAGGATGGTTGCTTGCGAGCTTAGCGGTGGGGTGTGGAGCGGAAAGAAGTCTATCTCGTCTATGCAGACTGAGCTGGGTGTTTTATATTCGGAGGGGTGTGACTGTGTTTGCGTCGGGGCAGATGGATTGGTTACAGCATACTACTTCCGTCGTTCAGTGGACACAGGTAAATGTTGTTTGAAGAAGGATACGGCGTATACTTTTGAATGGAGGGGGTTAAGGTATTCTTCTACTTGAGGGGAAAGTGGAAGGCTTGGGATTTGTGCCTTGCTTCCAGATTCAGAATTTGGTAAGGGTGTCCGGCTCTTTGTTTCTTTGTTTTCTTTGTTGACATGTTCGCTTGCGGGTTTCAGTAGTTGGATTTGCTCGGGTAATTTGCTTTGTTCGAGTGAACGGTTGCGGAGAGCGTCACTCTTGAGTGAGTGAGCTTCTAGAGTTAAGGCCGATGATGTTTTGCTGACCATTCTACAGTAGATTATGTAAGTGCCGACTTAGCACATAATAAGAAGAGAAGGGGCGATGCTCGCTGCGCTCGTGGTGCTTCGCGCCAAAACGAAAATCCCCCATAGGGATCGTAGTAAAGTCGCCATCTACTAAGATCATCACCATGTAATTAGTTAGTCCACGCTTAAAATCCCACTAAAACTGGTGACATTTAACATTTATTCCGGCCTGGGGGTAATAGGTAATAGATTAGAGGGGGGGGGATCTTAAAATACTCTTGATCATGAAACTGTTTAGAAGATATGCAGCGGGTCTTAGACTAGGCACAGGAAAGACAAGCCTTCCTCCTCGCTCCAGGTGGTGGGCGAGGCGAATTGTGAATATGCATATGCCTCAACAGCACGTCTCTGCAGTCGAACAGTTTGAAGCAGGCACTGCAATGGTAACGGGCATATTTCCACGAAGCGTCGGTGGTGGTGGTATCCTGTTGGTGAAGAGCTGGGGTAGAGTAGAGGAGCAGTAGGAGTAGGAGTAGGGGTAGACTGCCTCTAAGCGTCTTTTAAATCTTAAAAAGAGAAGAAGACGGTGAAAACTCGCCATGACTAGTACCATCACCGAAGGTGATAGTCTCTCCCGAGCAAGCTCCTTCTCTGGCTGAGCCCAAGCATCGGCAGCCTAAGCTAAGAGCTTTAAGGTTAAGGTTAAGGCTGACTTAACTTGCTCACACTCGACAGGGGTAGTATTCTCTATTAATATATGGTTAGCGGACATACACTAAACTGAGTTCACTTGGAAAATCCATTTGAGCCATTTTGGAGAGTGTTAAGGTTTGAGTTTAGTATGTAGAAGGGTGAAGTAGACTTGTTATTTGTGGTAGAAACCGATAGAAGTTTGGAGTAGAGTTTGCGAGAGTTGTTGTGTTGTTTTGTTGTTAAAGGAAGAGCATAGTTTGGCAACAAGTTGGATAGCGAACCTCCTGCTCGACGGGAGTGGGAGCACGCCGAAGGAGCCAAACGACCACGGAATATCGATTGGAAGGATGTAGCCTTTTGCGACAAGTTCCACTTAGGAATCCGTCCGCAGGTCACGAAGAGAGTGAAAAGAAGGATCGGGCCTGAGAGTTGTTCTAAGCCGGAGAACGTTCATCGGAAGAAAGTTACGTCAAAAGATATAAAGGCAAAGGCTCGTGAGGGTAAGCATTTGAACCTTTTGAATGTCTTCGTTGCTATTAGATATGACTATCGAAAGATCTTGACTTATGACGCTGGCAACGACGTGGGCAAGATGAGTACGAAATGTTAACTGAGCAAATCCTCCCGCATTTACTTGACGATTTCCGATCTGGAGGGCTCACTCTTTGCCACGACGCCGACTCAGCTTACTTATCTAAAGCTACCGAAGCGTGGGTTAAGAAGGATGGCTTGAAGGTACTACCTTTACCTGGTGTTTCCCCTGATTTCTCTATCTTTAAGTCGATGGCCAATCCCTTAAAGCAAGCATTTCATGCGCGAAGATCAGTCTCTGAAGATGCAGCGTTGAGACGATTCAAGAAGATATTTATGTGGGATATGAATTAAGAAACGATTCAAAACATGTATCATAAATATACAAATAGGCTACTTACTTGTAGGGAGGCAAATGGGCAAATGACGAAGTATTGAGAGGTAGCTAGAATGCAGATATTTGGTATTGTTTGCGCACGTGCCTTAATCGGTCACTTTTCTCATTTCTCCCGAACCTTCCACCAATTCATTTATTCGTGTCTCCCATGTTTGTGATACGTATATTATAACCTCACCAACTTCTCTATCGGTCAAGAGAAGAGCAGGGCCTCTTCTAGTAGGGCGAGCGCGTTCAGGGGCTGTGAACCAAGGATCCCGCGAATCGTACTCTCAGAAGAGGCTCGCCGGTAGAAAGGTTCTTGTATCGTAATTGAAGAGCGCAAATCGGGACTTTTCCGTACCAGTGTAATTGGCGCATAGCCTCCTTGTGTTTCGTAGCAATTTGGAAGCCTTTTGTATGATGCCAGTCGTCGAGGGGGGGTGTTGTAGCCATAATTGCTGATTGAGAGGTTCAGGGCTTTCACGTTCGTTAGACTTTTGCGGTGCGACTGCAGCCCAGATTCGGGTGCCTCCATATTTCGCGCTCAGTTCCTAGGATGAGTGAACACCAATGCCCGAATTTCGATGCTCTTCCGCGGCGGTAGGCCTGCTTGATACTTCGGATGCTTGAATGCAGAATGTGCACAACCTGTCAAGTTAGCATTCTTGACTACCACATCTAGATGGGAGTGACTTACGCTTGCCTTCAATATCCTCCTGCGAGTCGAAAATCTTGAGCATCAAAACCTCGTCAGGTGTTTGTTGACTCAGATAGTACCATTTTTGTTGGGGGTTGAAGTGAGCGTAGAGAGTTGCGCCTGTGAATCGTTTTCGGACAATGTCGCATTCAGTCAAGTCACCAGGCTCCATCGAAGAACTGTCACAGACCGCAAGCGGGAAGTCCTCGACAGGATTCTCCAGTGGCTTCCAGACGCTGAGAGAGTTAGAGAAAATGGGTATTAGGTGAATTCGGGAGCCTACTTGATGATTCGCACTCTGCCTTGCAGGAGATATTCTGCCTTCTCCTGCATGTGAAGCTGAACATGGTTGAGAACAGCAGCGGGACTTTGGTCTAGAAGAAACTCGTCAGAAAAATAAAGGCCTGAACTTTGGAGATAACAACTCACCGACGTGTACGACTCCGGCGGGTTCGACCCAGTTTGAGAGATCGTTCAAGTCAATACGATCGCCCTCCTTGATGTGGATATCTCCACTCCGGAGCTAAAAGGGTCAGTTCTCTACTCTCGTCGCATTTTCCAGGGGTTCAACTTACTCTCCACTCGAAGAAGAAGACTTGGTCGACATCAGAGACCTGTTCTCTGATCAGACTCTCAACTTCTGGTTTATAGACCCCTTCCACCATAGTCCCATCAATCCTTCCCAACCTGTCAAGAGTCGACCGGAATTCTCGAACCATGAACCCATGCTTATCAAGTGTGAATTGATATTTGAGCTCTCTGATATCTCGAATGGTTTGCTCTCTTGCCTCAAACTTGGTGTTGTGCTGCCTTTGGTTCTTGGCATCGCTCGGAATGTCCATCATGATCTCGAAGGGCTTCTCATGTTGGTAGATGTCCAGTTTCTGGAGGTAGTTGAGAGAAGCGGTGACGTCTCCTGAAGACATGTTTGCGGCGTGAGTTGTTCTTCTCAAAGATTGGGAACAGTTTAGGTCGTATTTGTAGGCGCGGAGCCTTAGATAGGTATTCACTCAATTGATTAAGGTAGGAGGTTCGCTGCCTAACTTGTTGCCAAACTAGGCAAGAATGGTCGAAATACAGCGTGACAAATGATTTGATTTGATTTGATTAGGGGGTCCTAATCAAAATCAAATCAAGGCCGAAATTCACGTAATCAAATCATTGATTTTGATTATAATTGATTATAATCTAATTATAATCTGATTATTATCAACAGTAGCAAATCAAATCAAATCAGATTATAATCAATTATAATTGATTAGCTTAATTTTTCTTTCTCACGCTGTCGAAATAGGAAAGTATGCTCTTTGGGTGAATTCCTTCCCACCGGTCGAGGGAAGACCGTCTCGCCGTTTGTGTAACCTCTTCCTTTAACAATACAATAACTCTCGCAAGCTCTACTCTAAACTTCTAAACGTCTTCCACCACAAATAACAAGTCTGCTTCACCCCTCTATACACCAAACTCGAACCTCAACACTCTCCAAAATGGCTCAAATGGATCTTCCAAGCAAGTGAACTTAGTTTAGTGTATGTTTATGATTAACGCACTAGTGCTAATTATACATTAATAGAGAACACTACCCCCGTCGAGGGTGAGCAAGTTAAGTCAACCTCGACCTCAACCTCAACCTTGAAGCTCCCAGTTTGGGCTGCTGAGACCGAGGTCGCCGATCCTCGGGGTCAGCCATGGAAAGAGCTTGCTCGGGAGGAGACTGTTACCTTCGATAATGGTGCTGATCAAGGTGAGTTTTCTCCGTCTTCTTCATCTTCCAAACAGTTTCATAATCAAGAGCATTTTGAGATTCTCCCCCTCCAATCTACTGACTATCTCCTGAATCAATCTTGGAGCTCCTTCATTTTACGTGGAATGTCAGCGCTGACTTCGAGTTTCTCCACAGTCGACGTTCTCAAGGACCGCAAGGTCACATCGGGTGCGATGTTCGTTGGATCTCTTGCTGCTTAGGTTCGAGGACGGCGAGTAGAGTCCAACTCTGAGCTCAGCTCCTGATAGGTTGGTTCTACAATGGATAGGGAGGGCGAGCGCATGGATTTCATACATTGCTTGCAGACCAAATACAGAGCAACGCATAATGAATGCTTCGATTGACTGAGAACTACATGCTTTCATTTTTGCTTCTCTCGGCGTGACACCCATCTCTGCATATGAGGAAGAAATTCTCGCCCCGTGTACCTCGCGATTTCTGTCTGTAAGCCATCCAGAACGACCATTTCGTCCTCAGCGCTTGCAAGCCATTCAGGCAGACCCGCCAGCTCTTTTTTAAGCATCTCTCTTCCCTTCCGATCCAACTCTTCTACTTTTTCAGCGCAAACTTTTTGTTCGATGCATACTTTACGAAGATGCAGGTGGGCCCTGGCTGAAATTTGTCTGAGGGTACTGTCTTCTGACATCGTCGATCTTGATGCTCTGTCAATACAGTCTTCGAGATGTGATCTGCCGTAGCATTTCAGTTAAGCCAAACTACGATGATGCATTAATATAACATACCTAGCAGCCGACAAGTCGCCAAGATAGTGGTACATAGCCCCAACGGCGTAACAGCTCGAAACTGTTGTAAAGTCGTACTTGCCGCAGATTTGCAAATGCAGGTCCAGGGCACCCTGTAGATCTCCAGACTGTAGCAGAATGTAGGCAAGAATGAACTGCGACAAGAAGACTTTCCAAGTGTGGCCTACAGCCTGCTCAAATAGCTCTACACCTCTATAACACAGTCTGATAGCATCCTGGAAGTTACCTTGCCACATCTTAACGCGGGCGATATTTGTGTAGTACTTTGCGTACTCAAATGGTATCTGCTCTTCACTTCCCCAGCAACAGTATCTTTCGTAGCAAGCCTCAAAGATCCGCCCTGCTTCATCGAAATGGTAGCTCCCGAGCAAAGATAACCCGTAGTCGTTGCGCGAATTTGTGAGAAGAACGTCGCTTTCCCTGCTGAGGTCAGCTTCGTGGATCAACGTCCGGATTCGCATTGCCTCTGTTCGACGATGTAGGATTGCCATGTCTTTCCTGGGCCCATGGCTTTCAAAAGATATTGCCAGGATGCAGTGGATGTCCGCCCGCAACTTAGCATCCTCGTCGACACCCATATCGTTCAGCATCGCTTCCGCGGTCTCAAGGTATCTGATGCCGTCGGCAATGTTGACCTGCTGCTCCCAGGCATGGAAACCAGCGTCGTAGAAGAGCGTAGCCAGCTCTAACCTCGGTTTGAGGGGACTAGATGGGGACGTGAAAGCATGCCAAAGGCTCAAGACGTGTGGTAGATACATCTTGCAGGTCCGCCACTTGAGTGGCTCTGGTGCTTGGATTGGCGAAGCGGGTGGGTACATCTTCCGCACAAGACAGTAAGCTTTGTCAAACACTCTCGCAAATCTTACGGAACCTTTTCGAACTAGGTCTCGACGTATCTTCAGCTGCAAAAGTCGATGAATGCTAAGAGTTTGGATTCCGTTCTTGTCCGTGATAGTAACTAGCCTGCGACCGCTCAGATTCTTCACCATTCTTCTGTACCTGTTGATCACTAACATTAGCAGGAGGAATGTGGATGGTTATTGTTGACCTACCGGTTGGTTTCTACCGGGTTGAGAAACTGCAGAGCAAGCTCCTTATGATTTCCCACCAGGAGATCTTTCTGAATTACTTCTGGGTCTAGAAAGCTCAATATCTCGAGCAGGTGTCGTTCTTCTTTGGGCAATTCGCGAATCTCAATCTTCCAAAGTATATCGAGTGAAGAGATGATACTCCCAGCTTCAAGGCCCTGGGTGGTCTCCGTCGACCACGACTGCCACTCTTTCCATATATCGATAAACTCGGCTAGTGTGCAGTTTGACTGGCGAAGATAGCCAGCAGCCATATTTATAGATAAAGGAAGCCCGTCCATCAATCTGGCAACATCGGCAGCACGGTCGTGATCTCGGTGCAGATGTAAATTTTGCCGGTCAGCGTCGGAGTCAACAGAGCAGAGAAGAAGCTCTCTACTCTCGTCCAGGCGCATCGCGCCTAGTCTAAGAGCTTGACAGCTCCTCAGTCGAGATGGACAATCCAGAAGCGTATCTATCCGTGCTATGAGTAGGACAGAGCCTTGGGTATTCTGTAGGCCACGAGGAATGTATGGCTCAACCGTAGACACACTTTTGACATTATCAAAGACCAGAAGCCAGCGATGCTTTGTGAACTCTAGAGCCTTCCTGACTTGATGATTAAGGCTGTTTTGATCGCGAAGCACGTCGACACCCTGAACCAGACGGTTCCGAACGGAGGCGATGAGACTGTACGTATCAGCGCAGCCGCCACTTGTCTCAGCGTCTATCCAGAAAACGTGCGAGAGGTCGTTCTCGTATTTGTAGGAGTATTCAATTGCCGTCGCCGTCTTGCCAACCCCCGCTTCGCCACTCAAAACGCAGATTTGGCCCGGTGAGCTTAGGCAGTGCCGCAAAGTTTCCAAGTAGTTTGTTCTGCCCACAAAAAATACATTTCTGGGCGGAGCGTTGGACCGAATGACGGCTCTTGCAGACCTATAGCATGATTCATTGTAGGTCGTCGGAAGCTTCGCTACGCACAGTTTCGTTTCACCACTTCCGGACACGCTCTCGAGCTGGCCACCTGCCGACTTGGAGTCATCGAAATTCTTAGGGGAAGACGAGCAGTTGTAGTTGTCTCTCATCCAGTCCAAGTGGTGAAGACTATAGTTAGCAACGTGAGTGTCGTTACAATCGAGGATATCGTAGTTGTCTATCGAACCGTACAGTTCTTTGGCTTGATGGTAGTCTCGAGTGAGGAAATTTGCTGGAAAGTCTGGATCACTCTGCAATGAGCAGGTAGCAGTCATCGGCATGTCGCTCGTTAGACGTCTGAGCTGTTTGTTCAAGATTACTAACTGCTCAAGACGATCTTGGACGTTGGACTTGGGTAGAGAATATCTGGCTGTTCGAAGTCGCAATCGCAACCCCGGCCCTGTTTTCTGTAGTACAATTAGATGAACCCCAAAAGGCATAAAAGTATGCTTAGACGTGCTCACCATGCCACCATCGAGATACTTGAAATCCTCGTTCAAGCCACTCAAAAGCCCTTTCAATTGATCCAAAAGTTCGAGGATAAGGACAGCCTTCTCCCTTCCCAATCGATTCAACAACTTGCCGTGGAGCGTCGGATCCTTCCAGCCATTTTTATCCGCAGTCTCTGTACTCACTAGTTTCGCGATGCTCTCTTTTGGTAGATCCGATGCCAGTAATCTGAAAACTAATTGGTGATATATCAGGTTCTCGACTTTCAGCTTCATGGTAAGAGCCATCGCGGCACTGTCTGTTGTCTTCGTTGCTTTATACAACGCTACAGCTCTCTCAACCAACGGGCAAAGCCCCAAAATGACGCCGACGACTTCGAACCCAGACATCTCAACTGCAACTCGACGCTATGGTCTCTAGTGAACTTGCTTTTACGAAGTGCGTGGCCGAAGGTGCGAAATTCATGGTACGATTTGGCCTTACAATTTCAATCATTGTGAGAAAAAACAGATTGGGCAGCTATTCCATTCGATCAATTTCGCCCAAATATCTGCCTGGGCTATGTCTTGTTACATTGCCATATGGACATGGCCTATTGGTGTCCTGAGTTTCCGATTTCTGGCCATGTGATGCGTCGGGTGAAAGCTAGGACCCGACGGAGTACGAACGACAATCTTACAGCCACCAGTGTGAGCCTTGCAGGAAAGTTTCCTTCGTCTTGAATCTCAACGCCAGTTGAGGGCTTTGAACGGAGATTAGAGGTGGTTCGTAACTCAATGAACTACACACACTGAAGTTGCCATGGATCTTGAAATGGGTATGATCAATAGGCAACCTCGAAGGCTCAAGTCTCAAGATCTGCCGAGAACTTAAGATGCAGTGGAAACCGTCCCACTCCCGTAACTAGTTGTGCGACTCTCCATTCGTAGGACAAGGCATCGTACACACAGCTTCCATCATGATAATCCAAGTTCAAGCCACGTATTTTGGAGTGGCAGAACCGGGCGGTCAGCCTAAACTTACGGCCTGTACTGTACCTCCGTTCTACGTGTGGCTGGGAAGTGGCCGTTTTGTGGCACTCGCTCAGAAGCACCTCAATTGTAATATCTCTACAACGAAAATTCATATAATTTTCATTTTAAGTTAGGAAATTTATCTTATAATTTGGATAAGCTTATAGTTTTATTTTTGAGCAAAATGCATTTGCCGTTGTAGAGATTTTGCGATTTAATTGTTCTGCAGACGTCGGTTTTTTGGTGGTGGCCTGTGCCAAGAATCGGCCGTTTCCCGTCCACACGTAGAGCTCCGTAAGACTCCCTTGTTCGGGCTGGAACAACGCTATTCGGTCACTAAGGGTCCCGCTATACTCTTTTGGGCGTAGCGACAGGTGCCCCACCAGGGAGGACGCTTATGGCAGCTAAGGGGATAGTTACAGTTGTACCGTGGTCTGTGTTTCGCCTGTTCGCTCATGAATGGTCACGCTGCTCATAACTGTGGATTTACGTGCTACTAAATGAACAGAGCGCTTGGCCGTCATGATCCTTTCCCTCTCCGGTGTACCTCGAGGCGTACGACGCTGATGCCTGGACGTGATAGATATAACGAATCTCTACGCCTTAAAGAACGGATCCTACATTTCAACGTCGCCGAACTCAAGAAAGCTGCTGCCGCAGCTGTCAACAAAGATGCAGCAAACGTTCAAAGCTTCCGTAAACTTGCCGAAGGCGGTTTTAACAGAGCCTTTGAGCTCACGATTGATGGTCTCCAAGTTATTGCAAGACTTCCACATCCTTCAACATATCCGAAGCACTTTTCTGTTGCCAGTGAAGTAGCTACTATGAATCTTGTTAGATCATATGGTGTACCTGTTCTGAAAGTTCTGGACTATTCAGATACAAGCAACAATGCGGTGGGCGCCGAGTACATGATCATGGAGAAGGTTCATGGTAGAGATCTTGGAGATGTCTGGTACGAACTTTCGGAAAAGGAGCGTATGAAAGTTGTAGTCCAAGTCGCGAAAGTAGAGTCAGTCTTATTCTCCATTTCTTTACCTGCTTGCGGAAGCGTCTACTACAAGCGTGACCTGGAAATTGGCACCGAAACCGTGGATATTGCAGTAGGCAAAGGTGCAGGCGAAGACGCAGGTGGAAGTGCCGGACAGTTGTGTATCGGCCCTGATGTGGCGCAGAAATGGTGGTATGACAAGCGGTCACGGTTGTTAGTACCCCGTGGACCTTGTCAGTATAAAAATCATGTGAAATGTTACTTTTGGATTTAGTATTGCTGACACTATGAACAGTCTTGCAGGCAGACCAGGCGTTCACAGCAGGCGCGGCAAAGGAGTTGGTATGGCTCAAAACGCACGCTCGCCCTTGTCTTCCTTATATTATCCCACACAGAGAACTCCACGGCTACCAAAAGGTGTCTCCGGCGGATCATGTAGCCAGTATCGAAAAATATCTCCAAATTGCTCCTCATCTGGTCCCTGGCGATGAGGACTATTTGCTTCGGCCAACTCTACGTCATCCTGATTTCCAGCCACGAAATATCTTCGTCACAGATGATTTCACTATTACTGGCATAATTGATTGGCAGCACTGCTCGGTTTTGCCTCTAATACTTCAGGCAGGTGTACCAGAATACTTCCAGAATTTTGGAGACGACGAATCACTCCGACTGAAAAAGCCATCTCTCCCCAAATCGTTCAATCACATGAGCGATGCAGACCAATCATAAGCATTAGAGCAGTACCGAAGACGACAGCTTCACTACTATTACTTCGTTGCCACGTACAAGTATAACAAACCCCACTTCGACGCCCTTTGCCTGGACTCTACCATGCCGAAGCAGAAACTCCAGCAATACGCAAGTTCGCCCTGGGAAGGCGATAACATCAGTCTCAAGGCAGAGCTGATTCGTGCAGTCAAGAACTGGCCAGTGCTTACTGCAAGTAAGAGCGGCAATGTTCCTGTTTGTCCGATATACTTCTCAGACGAAGAAGTAGAACAGTGCTTGCGCATCGAAGCAGAGCAAAACCATATTGATGTGCAGATGGAGAAGATACGTGACCGAATTGGGGTCGGTACCGATGGCTGGACATCGAATGAGAGATACGAGGATGCCTGTGAAGAAAATGAGCATGTGAAAGCAGAAGCCCTAGATGGAGAGGATGATGCTACGAGGAACGAGATCCTCGAGAATTAGCCATTCGATGATCATGAGGAATATTAGTGCATCCGAAGGCGCCTTTGATTAGAATCGCGATACCTAATGTCCCGTTTTTTCCAGCTCGATCATTTCTCTAGCGGCGGCTCAATGAAGAGGCCAAGTCAGTGGTGACGAGGGAGGAGCGAGCGTTCTGGGCGAAACTCTGTGGGGTCGTAATGTGGGGGGGACAGCCTGCGCTTTGCAATACACCAAGGACTGGCGCCGCCGTGAATATGAGAATGGTGCGACGACGAGGGTGCCTTACGTAGGCATTCGACTCCTGTGCTCGTATATCAGCCAATGCGACACCACTCGAAGAGAGTGTCGCCGTCACCGTTGGAGAGAGATCGAGGGGCAGCAGTTTCCTAAGATCCGCTCGCGCCGCCAGGAGTCTCGGTCTCAGCTTCAGCTGCAGCAATGCCGACGCTGGTACACGAGGGCGGATCTGAGTGAGAGAACGTCGACGGCGCATGATGCGAGGCGAGGAGAGGTAGGCTGAGGGGTCGGTGTGGACTCGTCTAAACCCGGGGGGAATACCACACCCCGGGAGATTTGTTGACGTGAAGGTTCGTAGACTTGGAGGGTTGAGAATGAGAATGCGGATCATTATTGGATTTTTACCGCTTTTATCATCAATCAATCTTCTGTCACCTCGGCGCCATTCCTTGTCCAGAGTGTGTTTATTCTGCTTACGTTCTCAGATGATCATTCCTGGCTCACACTGTCACCCTTGATGCGTTGAGAGCCTCTGAGACTGTCTTCTGGGACGCGGTTCAGGCCGATTGCTCTCTGTTCTACCGCTATCCGATCTATACATTCGACTTCATAGGATTAAATGGTACAAAGTGCTGGACGTCATGCAAGTTCACCAAAATCGTCTACCATATATCGATGCCGACACAAGGCCCACGACGAGCCTGCCTCGAAGAAACCCATTCGAACTAGAAGAAGACTTTCCTGTTCCTCATATAGCGATCATCCACGTAACGGGTGCCCTCCATGGCACTGGCGCATCGATTATCATCGCCACTTCTGGCACTGGCTCGGTACTTGAGTGTGTGGGCTTGGTAACTCCGGCTGTAGTAGAGTGAGGTGTAACCGCCGAAGTGGAGCGGTCGAAAAGGACCGCTGATGTTGTGACCACCGCGCCAAGTTCCCGCCACGCGGTAACATTGGGAAACTGAGACCTAAAGTATGGATTGTGGCATTTAAATTGCGCTCAATAACAGGTTTTTTTCAATTATCATCAAGAATTCCACGCTCAACCAATTCCTCACACTCCCTTCGAACCTTTCTGCAATACTCGTCATCGAGAGAGGGGGGGGGGGGGGGAGCGTAATTGGAGTGAAAGGGTCAGCCAGTAATTTTGTGGATCATACATTCAATAATTTTTAGCACACAAAATATTCTTAACATCCATATCTCCCCTCACCATGTGAGCTACTCATATTCTAAACCCAATTAACCCACCTCCCATCCCGAAACCTCACATTCGTACCCAATGCCTTCGCCAGCTCATCCAAAACCTCAATAACAGGCTCATATCTCTTCTCCATCTGACGCTGCAGATATAATCCCCAAATTTGTGTCCCGAAAGTCACCAGCAAGAAAATCACACTAGAGAGCCATGCCAAGTCGTTGAGGTCGATTTCTTGGAATGTTTGCGGGAAGTTGAAGCCGTTGGGGTTCCGGGCTCTTCTCGTGCAACGGTGACAAAAGGCATCGACTTCTTGGTTGACTCGGCGACTGGTTAGGAGATTGCAGTTGGGAAGGTGGCAGGCTTGTCTTTCGGTTCTTTTGTGTTTGCAGCGGAGGTAGGTTGTTGTGGTTTGGGTTTGACACATCTTGAAGTTTTGTGGAGATTGAGATTTGAATTTCGTATATCTCGAAAGTTGAAGTGCGTGTTAAGGAATGAGTCGCGAGTTAAAGTTTTAAAATATTGCATTTATTTCATCCAGTGTATATCGCTTTCTTTGTAAGAAATTCAAGGCTGAATGCAGGGCTTGACAAGCTTGCCAACTTTGTTGTTCTGCAAGCGAGCGACCTTGTTCAACTGATACCAGCCAACTCTTCAAATCTCCGGCACATCGACGAACCCAATCTAAAGTTCCTTGGGACGAAATAGCTTCATCCCCTGGCTCCATCTCATATGCTGGGCTCTTTCCGTTCGCGGCTCATCCTGCCAATGTATTTTCTTTGTCTGGCACCCCGGATTCACTTTTAATTAAGCGAGGCAAGGGGGATTTGTGGACGAAGACCCTCCCTCCAACATTTCGACGTAGCTCTGTACACTTCGGACCCAGGCTCATTAACCGCTATCATGTGTATACTAGTACAGATAAATGTCTACCATTTATGCTCTCACACGCAGAGAGTGACTGTACCTAGTGTTAATCCCCAATGCAACAAAGAGCTCTTTGGCCGAGATTATTTAATGGGAGAATGGTGTCCTCGCTGCAGGTTAGTTGTACCAGCCGAGTCTGAGTTTCGTGTACTCATATCGGCCAACAGATGGACTGGTTTCATGGCCCCTTATGGATACGAAGAGTTCGCAAAAGGTGTACCCTGCGAAGGATACACCGGTAAAGTCACAAGAACAGTCAAACTCGACCCCGAGGAGTTCAAACACCCAAAGACAAAAGAACAGTTATGGGATGGTCGAGTAGAATACCAGACCAGGATGTTAGATTTTCGCAAATACCAAGAGCGTGAGAGATACTTCAAACTTCAAGATCTTGAAGAGCAGCAGGAACCACCAGTCTCGGATCTCAAACGTCTCTATTTCATGGAGGAAAACGTGAGGAATGACCCGGAATGGAATCCTTGTCGGGCCCTTTTCTACAACTTGGAACAGGATGAGATTCCTGAAGATAAGGAGCTCTGCGGTATCTGTCATCGGGAGTTGAAGACGGATGATGAGGATGCACGTTGTAATAGTGGCTTTCTGATTGTCGTACTGCCTTGCGATCATTATTTTGGACAAGATTGCATTGCGCAGTGGCTGGGGGATCCCAAGACTCCTACTTGTCCTGAATGTCGACATAGGTACAATATTATGTACGAAGTTTCGAACGAGGGATTGGGTATCAGGTGGCCTCCGGGGTTTGAGGAACAACGGCTTGTTGACTTTTCTCTGGAAAGCGATGTAAGGTGGTTGTATTTGAGACTGGTGCTCATCTACTTTTTAAAGATGGGTTTCATTGCTGTTCTCTTTGCGCCTTTTCCAGTAAGTGCCTACTACTTTATACATCTGAAAGCTTTTCTGACGAGAATACAGTGGGCAAGTTGGACGAACCTATGGATGTTCACATTCGGGGCAGTTCTATTCTACTGCTCGTTCATTCAATTGGTACAGCTCACCCCTGTCTTCTCACCAAGAGAACGGATAGTTCAAAACCGATTTGCAATTTTTTCTGCTGTTGGAAACACAATTGAGCTTGTAGTCGCGAAAGTCACTAGGGTTCAGGGGTTTCCTTTGTGGATTTATGGTGGTTTGAGTTGGGTCTTGCTCGCAGTGATGATTTACAATTTTAGACCGACGTTCCGTCTACTTGTTTAAATTGTAGAAATGAATACCTATTTCAGTGTAGGAAATACAATCCTGGCAGCAGGCGAGATTGAAGCAGGCTGTAAATGGCCGAAGTGTTTCTGCTGGGATTATAATCCACCCTGACATCCAGCGGAGGTTGAGGAGCAAATATATCCGGACATTCCCCAACATACCCACTTTGCCTGACATCATGGCCACTATTCCTTCCGATAGACCGGATCTGAAGCTCCACACGAAAAATCATCTCATATGGGACTAGATTTATGCAAGTTTCGGGGCTCTGTAAATTCGTACCTGATTCCTTGTCGATCAGTTCCTAATCCCACCATTGTGTAAGTGTGGCGCCGGTAGCTGCATCCGTATCTGCAGGTCGAAGACCACCCGGATTTTAAGCCTTTCGGAACTAATTTTTGGTTCGAATGAAGATTTGTGATTTGTTATTTTGGCGGGGTCATGTCATGTTAAGACGATGAGGCTGGATAGCGGTGTCCAGCTGAATGTAAGCCTTGCGGAACGGACTGCGGCTCTGTATAAAGAGAATGGATAACCCGGACTCTTCTCTTGAACACATACTGCTCAATCTAGACGAGCCCATTCAATTATCATCATGCGTTTCCAAACAATTCTCATCGCTCTCGCAGCGGGTCTCGCCAATGCCAAAACCCTCCATCCAATCTCGCTTGATCCAGCAGCTGAGATCCGGAACGTCCTTGCTCACTACTGCATAATCCTCGACACCAAAACATACAGCGACCTGTCTTCTGTATACACGCCAGATGCCATAGCCAATTTCACAACCATTGGCCTGGGAGTCTTGAGTGGTCTGCCTGCGATCCAGAAAGCCATGAACACTTCACTTTTTGGCATTCCAACGCAACACGCGATGACGACGAGTTATATTTCGGATCTCAAGACGAACGAGGCTAGTGTCATCACTTAGTGAGTAACTTACCATTTGTTGGAAATGGAATGCTGATATGTTTAGTTACACGCTCGAGCAATTCGGAACCGGAGCGAAGGCTGGTCAGTTATTTACTGTGTGGGGGAAGTGGGAAGATCAGCTTGTGAATGATGATGGCTGGAAAGTCAAGAATCGGCAGGTTGTGGCAATGGGTGGGCCACTGATTGGGAATTTTGTTGTACCTACTCATTAAACAAAGGGTAATTGGGAACGCGATCAGCAATGGATAACAGAAGCCCGATTTTCGCGAATTCTGGCTGTTGGTGGTTGACAATCAGCCAAGTAGTTGACACCATGTTCAGAATCAAGAACGAGGCTCGCATGTGACATAGTCCACTTCGTTTTCTTCCCCTTAACAACCCTGCAAGACCTAGCTTCTACAGCGTACCGCATGAGTCCCAGGGCATCATGTCTTTCTGAGCATCAACAATTTAGTTCGAGTCGCATTTGTCCACTCAAGATTCTTCCAGCTGTTCTTCTAGCTTCTCATCTTGCTCTCCATCTACCTCTTCTTCTACTTGTTCGTCTGTTCCTTCCTCTGGCTCTGGGTCTGGTGTAAAACACTGGTAATCTTTGGAAACATAGTCAGGGAAACGGTCCGCTCTTGGTGGTCTTTGTATTGCAGGTATCGGTACCTAATAAAATCGTCAGCTATACTCGTGTGATGGCAAATTAAACAACAATAATTGCAGGAACAAAAGCCAAGATTTACCCTTCTGTGTAGGCGATCGTGCCAGTCATATCGAGCCACATAACACATTTGAACACAGGGGTCCCCTTTCCTTCTATAAGTAGGTTTACCTATAGCATGGTACCTTCTTTTTGTCCAAATGTATGGAAGTCCATCGTTAAATTCGGGATGTGGTTTATGATGTGGTTCATACAGCAAAGGCAACTTGAAGTCTGCTTCCTAGCGAGACAACCTCTTTCAGTTCATTCGTCTCCAACGGGTAAGGGAAATTGCCGGTGTATGCAAAGCCTGACTTACTGCACATGTCTCATTTTCCTGGGGTATCCTTATGAACCTCGATGCCAAACCAACCTCGCCGATCTCATATGTCCTATTTTGCCTTCTCTTCTTTCGCGTGGTTGCCATTGGGTCATTAAAGACAATATTGAACATCTTCAAACAAAGGTTACCCTCACGGCGCGCAATCCTCTGGACCTCGCGTATGAATTCTGCAGGAGTTCCAGAAGCAGACTTGGTCGGCACAGAGAGTGCTAGGTGTCGAATAAAACCGCCAAAGTTGTATACACTTAGACAGGCCTTCCGATTTCTCCGCCGAACGAAAAACCGGCTTCCCCACTTCCCACAATTATGAAGGAAGCCTTGTAGCAATAAACCATATGTTGTAGCATCGTTGAAACGGTACGGAAAGTAAAATATGTCGACGTTGGGGTCGAAATACAGCTTGCTTCCGTACTCCCCGGCTCCACGCAGTCGTGCGAGGTGCTGATATCGCTTGTCTTTGTCGTATTTTCTAAAGGCCGTGTCCATGGCTTCACAGCAAGGAAATGACTGGACGTGGAAAGCATAGGCGTGGAAGCTATTGCCTGGAAAAGTCATTGATTGCTGAAGATATTACTGTGGATCATCTTACAGTGAACCTCGATGATCTGACGTCTACCCAACACATACCACTTCCAAACGATAACTCGGAGCTCTGCCGGTAGTCTTAAGAATCTTTTGAATTCCCCCTTTGCCCTGTGGAGCGGTCTGGCTTCCGCGTATATCCTGTCCGTGGGATTCGTGATGTCCATGTTGACAGGGCGAATGTGGCTAGTATGTTTCGACAAAAAGCGGTGGGTGTAGTGGTATTGATAATCAAAGAGTTGAATAATCTATGTTGATGATCTTGAGGTTGGCATCTGTGAAAAGTCACAATGTTGAGATTAGCAGTTCTTAACTGACGTGGAAGGAGCGAGAAGAGCAAGTGCTACCCAGCCACTGGGTTACTTCCCTTCAAGGTACACCTGACATTGTTCAAGCAGAAGTATATTTCTTCTGTTGAAGCTATCGTCGAAGACACATATCGCTGACCCCTTGACGCGGTATCATCCACTCCGTTTCCTTCGCAAATACCCACACGACAGTGTCAAAATGCATAAAAGCACATTCGGCCACATACACTCAATGCATTCTACGGTTGAAGGGTACTTCGAACCCTCATCAAAGCCTCCCCAAGTTTGTTCGCACCCTACTCCGCTTCCCTCCCCTCCGCATGCTCAGCATCAAATCCAACGCGCCAAATTCTATCACTTGGACTAGCTTCAACAATAACCTTACTCCCAGTTCCGAGAGGGATATCTCTGAGGTCAGGATTCTGGCTGAACTTCAAGAAATTCCCTCTCTCAACAACACCATCACAGGCGCTGTCCCATTTCTTCTGATCAAAAGGAACGCCGCAGAATTCTACAATCCATTTTTCTTCTCAAATGGTTCCATGATTTTATGGTAAAATCCCAGTTTTCCAATACCAGCGTAAACCCTGATTGCATATGCCAAATTCTGAAGGGCCTGGTTATTTAGAACCGCCGACAGTTTATCATCAATCCCCTCGATAGTCTCAAACATCGCCGCTCTTTTTATATATTCCTCCCGCTCCCGCCACGTTTGCCTTGTGTTTTCTTCCAACGGCTCCCCATTCTGATCATAATTCCAAGGCGCATCCATTGAAAAAGGTACCGTTGATAAGAAAAGTGGAAATTCCACTAATTCCCAAGGCACTGTACAAGCCCCTTCCCAATTAATAACACCAAGTATCTTATAGTTGTCATCGACAATGATATTACTACAAAGGAAATCTCGGTGCCATACTGGAAACGGGCCACTATCGTGAGAAGAAATTTGACTGGCAACCGCCTTGACTTTGAGAGGGAATTCGATTATCGACATGAGCACTTCATTTACTAGGCTACTCTGTATGCTCTTGCGGATTTCCGTCGTAGATTTCGGAAATAAGTGTGAGTAGCCCAAGCTTTGAAAAAGGCTGTTGCTGTCTCAAATAGTCCGCCTATTTCGGGGAATGCCCCAACATCATAGCGACCATCTTTGCTCCTGATAATAGTTCCTATCTTTGGCAAACGGACCGAAGCCATCTGGACCTACAACTTGTTTATTAGCCTATCTCAACAAATCTAAAGCAAATGGAATTACCTGCACCTGAGCTACAGAATTATAAAAGCCCGCTCTGCGCTGTAAAGGAATCTGGCCATGATGAGCTTTATAGCCACCATCGGCGTCAATAGCAACATTTCCTTGTAGAAGTTCCATCAACATGAAGGCAACTCCTGTCGGATTGTTGTCATCGATCTCGTATCCAAACACTTGAGGCAGTGGTATTTTCGTGCGTTCTCTCATCAGCGCCATGACGTCTACCTCTCTCTGTAGCTCTGCGGCCAGCCTCTTGGCAGACTTGTGCATTTGAATCCGTGCGACCCATCGAGTTTTGTTCTCGAATTCAAGTACGCACACGAGGTGATTCTGACCATTTGTGTTCTCTGGGAGCACATTGCACTTGATGCTGCCGTTAAAGGTGGCGGCGTACTCTCGAAGGGCATTCCAATCTATTCTCTGGAGACAATTATTCACCAAGCATCGAGACTGCGAGTTCTTGGGGTAGAAATCGGCACCACCCTTCCAGTTCTGTTCTGGAAAAGTTCGAGGATGTCGCAAAGTCGATTTGGATTCCATGGTGAGCGAATGGCCCCAAGAGACAGACGGATGTGGATGGAGTGATCAAAAAAACAAACGCCTGGGTAGGGCAAAAGATCTGGCGGCAACTTTTGCCCCACATTCCTTCCTTCCTCCGTGACATGCTCTACGGCTCGGACGTATTTGATGGATTTAGCATTCTACGAAGTACATATTGTCTCGGAGACCTCCTCATGCACATGCGTTTGCTTTCTAATGACGGTGGACTCGTGTGTATAGAAGAACGACTACGAAACACAGTATTGGTTTTGGCTCCTCAACCAGCCCACACCAATTCAATCTCTCACATCCCTGAATTCTTTTTAATCACCCCTCACGATCTCCTCGACAGATACAGACAAACGAATCTGCTGACCGATCACATCGAGCTGAACATTGTAATCGTACCTTGTCTTGAGGACTACCAGCAATCTCTACGAGATGTCAAACAAGATAACCGACGCCCGCATTCGAGAGCTTGAGAGGCTGCAGAGCCTGAAGAGCGAGTTGAAGGAAAAGATCGAGGCAGAGCAGGATGGCATGCAGAAAATCCTTGATTCGATGAATGAGGAAGCCCAGGAACGTGTGTCTTCATCTTCCTTCGAGAGCAGCAAAGGATGCTAGAGGCAAGGGATCGTCTAGTCTCTACCACCAAGACGTGATTGAAGCCCACAGAATGGCTATCGAGCGCTTAGAGGAGCAATTTTCGGAAGTTATGAGGGAGTTAGAAGAGCTGGAAGAGTTGATGAAGTTAACGTGATGATCTCGCATGCAGTTAGCGTGGTGAGAGGAATTGGATAATGCGCTTTCTGACGAGGTATAATGTCTCGGCGAGAGCGATTGCTGCACTCCGAAGGGCCAGCTTCGGGTCGGCCGGAGTGAACGATGAGATAGCATATTCCCATAGCTGATAGCGAAAGAAAGGTTTCAAGATGGCATCGGTTGAAGTAGGTGTGTCTTTGGAATCTGGTGCTGCGTCGACACTTTATGCTCGCCAGGTAAGCCGGTATCCTGGAGTCGCTCCACGTCGGCTTCGTAAGCAATGCCCTCGCGCAGTTTCTTTGCAATCAGGGATTTCCGAGCTGGATTTTCCTCCATAAACATCCTCACACGCTCATCCAGGTCGATCTTGCCTCGGTAACATTTCCAGTTGATATACCGATTGGCGAACCAGTCCATGTCCGTCCAGTTCTCCAAGGCATTGGCTACAAGAAATCCGCTGTTTTCCTTTGCCTTTGCCCACTCGTCCGATAGTAGCGTATTTCCATATTTCTCGAGTTCTCGAGTCATTGCAGTAGCCTGCAACTGATTGAAGCTCTTCAGATAGTCGTTGTAAACGAAATCCCAAGCCAGTTTAGTAGTATCAGGAATTCCAAGCCATAACGGAGGCTTAAAAAACTGACGTGGAACTACACGACTCCACTCCCAATCTAAAACAGAGATAATGTCCATGTTCTCGTTTACAATCAAGTTGAAAGGCTCAAAATCACCATGGACTAATACATACGGACCTTGATCAAGAGAGCGATCAACCCACACTTCGGCATACTGGCAAAACATATGGAGGTGGTACAGAGCATCCTCGCCCTGGCCTCTCTCCCAGACACTGCTTCGGCCCTCCACGAACGCATTATTCGCAATCTGAAGCAACATCGCCACGTAGTCATTAGCTGATGTTAAAAGACCGCTATCATCGTAGTAGGACGTTTGAATCTTGGAAGGCTCCAGACCCTCTAGCTCTTGCATGTTTATGTCGATAGTAGCGGTCTTCTTACGAACTTCGAAGCCGTCTGGACCGCAAGTCAGGCAGCCAATCGAAGGAAATTCGAGCCTCCTGAGCTGAATGTGGATATCGGCAAGTGAAGTGTACAAATGGGTTCGCTGCTCGTCAGAGAGGGTCTTCAGCTTCACGGATGATAGCTTCTGGCCCTCGACGTATTCGAGGATAAGAAACGATGACAGCGGCTCAGGACCATCGTCGAGGCTGTAAGCATAGATCTTTGGGAGTGGAATGGTCGTCTTATCAGCTACCAGCCTCCAATAAAAATTTTTTATCAGCATCGTTTCATACATCTAGATGGAGAGCAGTCCTACTGCATTGTGGCAATCTCGCTTTCGAGTTTGTTCCTCCTCCCAAATGCCAGGCACGGAGCTAGAGGCACGCGGACCACCCACTTCTCTACATTTTCATCCTGAAGGTGTTTTCCATCACCGCTCCCAGTATCGGCAACAACATCGAGGCCGTGGGATGAAAACTGCACAAAATAACAGATATTGTAGCTCCCACGTGATGCTGGCTTGAAGATCTTGCAAGGGTCACCGTTATGGTGAGACGATGCCAGACGGCAAATGTCGTCTTCATGGATAGCTGCAATAAACTGGTCGCGCTCGTGGTGCACCCGAGACTGTACGATGCGGTCCTTCAGCTGTTGTGGGCCCTGAGAGCCAGTTGGCATCTTGGCTCCAGTCTAGACAAGTGCCGCAGACCAGCATGAAGTTGGGAAGGAAGATGTCTCGGAAGGTCAATAGAAAGAGTAGAACTAGAGTATTGCTGTATGGAGGTGCCGGGTCGCCTCTGGGGAGCACTGAGCACTGCGAAGTTATTGAACGTATCAGTTTGATCAGGGACAGAAAAAGGGGTATTGACTGGGCAAAATATTGAGTTAAGCCCCTTTCGGTAGCTGCCAACACGTGACCTCTGATTTCTGGTTCAGCGTTGAATTGGTTTGCGATTCGATCCATCCTGAGTAGCATACAGGCCTCAAGAAACAAGTCTGTGGACTGTCACCAGACCAATTGCCACTAATTTGCAAGGACATCAAGCACGAAGAAAATGATTTCATTTCATAAACGCTGAATATCTACGCGAACCCATTTTTATACCGAGCCTCCTGGGCCTTCCAATGTTCAATAGCCAATTCCAAACCCCCGATTACGGCACATCAACCTCTCTACTTTATCACAGCTCCTTCTTCGACTCCTTGCCTTCCTGCGGCGCCGCCTGGAGACATGTTAGTTCAGACCTTTTGAACGATGTCTCAAATATACCTTTGCAATGAAACTCTTGCCAATAGCAATAGTCTCCACTTGACCTCTCTGCCTGCCCCAGAATCTCTCTTCTGGGGTGCCATGGCCACTGAGGGTTGACTGTCTGGCCTCTTCTTCAAGAGCACTCGGACTAATTTTCTCTCCAGCTGCAATCCCGCCTGTGGCTGCATCATCAGCCTTTTCCCATCCGAGGCTCTCTTCGAGGTATTTCCTTCACCCATTAGCGATGCTCGTTTGATTAGACGGATCGACTTACTTTCGAACAAGATATCTCTCTGAACGCTCTTTCTGCAAGCCTGGGCTATCGAGTTTACTCAAAGCTTTCCTCACACCAAGCTGGACTGCGAGATAGATGTGTTCCGAAAAGAACATGGTCAAAAGGAGACCCCATGCCTTGATATTCCAAGGAGTTCCCGATGGACCGAGGCCGTCACCACTGAAGAGGTATACAAGCGCCGCGGAAGTCAAACTTCCAAGCCAAGCCAGGAATCCTAGTGCATCCAACCAAGGGCCGATAGAATCACCTCTCCATGGAACAGGTCGCTGAGTCTCCAGGGCTATCTTCAAAGCATCACCACGAAGCTCGATCCAGTTATTGATGAAGAAGGAGACACCTGTCAAAGGCCAAACGACAGAGAAGAGCGAGAGGTAACCTTGTTTTGTCAGCAATTGCAAGCGATCTTGGGATCTTCAACATACCAAATTGAACCACCATCTCTCTGAAGTCAGTCGTAACATCGTAAACATCCAGTTCGGCCTCGTTTCTCACGCGGGTCAAGAATTCTGCCTCTTCTGGATGATCTTCCATGGAGACGGTTCCAGCATCCCCTCCACGCTTAGCAGCTCTATCAGCTTGAACCTCCTTTACCTTGTGGAAGACCTTCCTCTTGGCAAATGGAACAAGAACCTCAAGAGCAAAGCTAACAATCTGAGCAGTGACTGTGAAATAGATCACCTGTTTCTTGAGTCTGTCAGGGTTGATTTGGAATCCGACCTTTGGTGTGGACATCTGTTTTTCGTTCTCAGCAAAAGGCTTAACAGCCAGTTGGAAGACATCGAGATAGGGGACGATGATTTGCGCAAATGGAACGTAGACGAAGGCCGTGAGGAAAATTGGCAGGTAAGAGGTTATGAAGTTGAGGATGAAGATCTTTGAGATCATAGCGGCCTCGTATGCTGCGAAGAGTTAGAACTGCCATTTAAATTCAAGGAGCACTCACCATCTTGCGTTTCATAATTCTCAATGTCAGTCAATCGAGAGGCAAAACCTGTCAAAAGTGCAGACAGAGTAGGCATTACAGTTGTGAGGATTACTGTTGGAAGGAAGACCTGAATTGTCAGGATGACTTTCAAAACACTTGGATAGTGAACTTACCAAATAAGCTTTGAATGGTCCATCATAGACCTCAGAAATGAATATCTCAATTCCAAAGCAGGTTGCAATCAAACTTCCAAGAGCAAGAACAGCACCAAGAGCAAATGGTACTTGAAGCAGTTGCCTAGCAAGCCTCTTGGCTGGAGAATAGATCTTGACGTCCTCGCCCGTGATCGGATCTGTCATAATATGCTCGTGCTGGAAAGCAGGTCGTTTCCGTTGTATCTTGGATACCCCACGAACACCCCATTGAACTGCAAGATCCGTCTCTTGCTTCTTCCAGTATTCAACAAAGACAATACACCATAGCCCATTGATGATTGCATATATCGGCGAAAATTGACCAAGTATAAGCCAAGCAAAGGCCCCAAATCCAGCTGGAAATGTGAGGAAGAGGAAGTAGGATTGAAGAAAGGAGAAGTAGAAGGCTATCTTCTCGCCGAATTTGTCCTTGATGGCCACCAAATCCTCGGCATTGAGGAAATATTTCGAGGTGATGTCCTTGATCCACGCTTTGTTGAAAGTATGGTCATGTAGAGCGAATATCGACTCGACCCCTTTCCATTCTCCCTCCTTTGGTGTGATTCCAGCTCCACCATCGCCCTTTGACTTGGTGATCAGCATATATGTAAGCCGCAGACGCTCTGCCTCGGTGACAGGTTCATCATTGATTGCCTTTTGCATGTCCTTCTCCGGTGCAGCAGTTCGTACTCCATATAGCCAGTCCTGGACCCTTGATCGATACACCTCTGCCTTTAGATGCTTATCGGAAGCCACCTTGACGAATATCAAAAGGGAACAATTCTCGCTATTTCGAACTTCGGTAGCTAAGCCGACATCGTTGAGGGCTTGGATCAGCTTTATGAATTGCTCTTCGGCTTGAGCTTTGCCTGCAGACTGTTAGCTACATATTGCAAAGAGGTTGAGGGGTATACCTGTTGTTGCAAAGCGGTAATTGATCACATAGTCAACACTGGGCTAGTTAGTCTTGTTTCCACTGTAAGCCTGGGTGGCATACTCTAGATTGGTGTGCAAAGCATTGCCCGCTTTGGAATTGGGTTCATAGAGACTCTTGACTGAAGCCATGACTCCTTCCCAGATCACAGATACTGTTTCGAGAGTGAAGGATGTTGGGAATGTAGGAGGGGAAGAGAACGGGGGAGGGGGGGACTTCAAAGCAGTTGGCATCCTCTACTGCCGTGTGACAGCAAGGCAAGGCTGGCTTGCAGGCTGGGCAGGACTGGACTTCAGTTGCATGACGTCGCTTAGGGGGGCAGCGCAGCCCATCGATCGAGCTGCTGTTCAAGGAAGCTCATCCCTGTCGCTGATCTTCCCCGCCCAACATCCCGCCGTTTGGCCTTCGCCCATCGGGACAGGTCATACAGGACATATCACTCCCACCAACCTCCATGGACAGCCTTCAATGAAGAGTTCAAGATCAAGGCATCTTGCCATTGAGTGCTTGAATAGCCAATACCGGTAATTATCCACTTGGAACCACCCCAGATACAACAGCCATTACCCCTCCAATGGCATCAACTACCCGGCCTCCAAAGCCCAGCCAATGGCCCTGGTCTCGTCGCAGAAGCAAATACGACCCTCCTACAGTTCTCGATAGCTTCCTCGATTCTCCTCTACGATTCCTGGTAGCTGCGGTCTACGCCATCCTCCTGAGCCTCCGTGGTGCGCCGTTCAAACCCCGCAAAGACAAGCCTAGAGTGAAGGTTGTCTGCATCTCCGATACACATACCAATACCCAAGATATCCCAAACGGAGACGTGTTGATACATGCTGGAGATTTGACAAATGCGGGCACGGTGAAGGAAATACAGGCGCAGTTGGACTGGTTGGCTTCATTGCCGCATAGGGAGAAGATACTGATCGCGGGTAACCATGACAGTTACTTTGATCCCAAGTCCAGGAGAGATGAGGACAAAAGGAAGAAGTTAAATTTTAGGACCCTTCATTACCTGGAGAATAAAGCTATTACTCTCAAGTTTAAAGGTGGACGAAAGCTCAATTTCTATGGATCTCCAGATATTCCTCAGTGTGGTGGTAGTGAGATGGCGTAAGTTGATTTCCCTCCAGGTTTTGGGCAGGACTAACAATTCTAGATTTCAATATGAACGACCACAGGATCCTTGGGAGAATCGAATACCTATGGAAACAGACGTTCTCATCACTCATACTCCTCCACGATATCATCTCGACCTCAACCTCGGTTGTGCTGGTTTGCTCAAAGAGATCTGGCGTGTGAAGCCACGACTTCACGTCTTCGGACACGTACATTCGGGGCATGGACGAGAGTCTGTTTTCTGGGATGAGGGACAGGCTGCTTATGAGAGGCTGATGGATAGAAGTAAGGGAGGAATAATTGCGGATTTGTTGCCCAGTCTTGCTTGGTGGGATTCCCTCACGGTTCTATACTATGGATTCAAGGGTATTCTGTGGCAGAGGCTGATGGTTGGACCAAGAGGCGGGAATGGTGGGTTGATGATCAATGCTGCTCTTGTTTACCAAAGTACGGTCGACCTGGGAAACACTCCTGAAGTTGTAGAGTTATGAATGGCCTGAACAGTATCATCAATGTATTCTTTGAAACAGGCCAAAGTATGGCAGATCCTTTTGAATGGGTGGTTTCTCACCAACAGCTGAAAGTTTTCGTTCATCTTTTGAGTTCGTTTTTGAATATCGGAACGCGCGTTCAGTCTGGTCCTCATTTGCAGCGTGATGAAATAACATTTCATGCTGGAAAGGTAACCCTCTTCGACGTATCAAGATCTATTTTATATAGTTTCTGCAGCTTCGAAACTAGAGAGATTCAACAAGGAGGCAAGCAAAGCGAGATTGTGCTACGGCTTTGTCTGGCAGCAGCGATATCCGCAATATCGCTAACGTGCTGATCTTTGTTTACTTTAACCCCATCTTTTATAAACCAACATCACCCTTATCACATCCGATATTCACCCCTTCACGCTACCACCTCTCCCAACTCTGCAACTATTAATTCTCCTCATACCTGGCGAAGGCTCTCCTTTCTACGCTACCATAAACTTCCTCACAACACGACACCTCCATCCCTTCAACATCCCCCTCGTTCGATCTCAGCGCCAGAGATTGAAAGCTCCACGATACCACAACCGCGAATATCCTCTGAGATACTCTAGGGCATCTCAAACCCTTCCCCACCACTCTTTTGATTGGATCTCAACAACGGGTGATCGACCTCTCCGCAACACCACGAACCTCAATTACCTACTACATAGTCTTGTAGCACCACGCGAAAGGCGTCAACATGAGCGAAGCTCACGCCGAGTTCTTCAAGGCCATCAAGGCGCAACTATATGCGTTGCAAAACCAGGTGGATACATTAGAGAAGGAATTCAACTCTGCGGTGGCAGAGCGAGATGTTTTGAAGGATGAAGTAGCCAAACTGAAGGGAGACAATTTGGCTCTTCATTCCGCAAGAGGCACTCTGGTGATAGTGTTATGGGCCAAGCAGAGGTCGCGCAACATCAGGTGTTGGAGGCACAGCGTTTACTGTCATCTATCTTGTATGACATCCAAACCAACCCGTCAGTTGACACCCCTCGACGTCCTAATACAAATACTGAAGGTTTTAGATGTACCTACTTCTGTCTCCGCGAGGTTGTTGTGGAATTAGGTTCATATGGAACTCCGGAATGGTCAGTCATGTTGACAAGTACAAACACGTACCCGTATATGCGAGTACGGAGCAAGGGAAAGCCGGCTCCTAACGGCGTCTATATCATCAACGAGATTATTACCAAGATGAGCGTTCGCGTGAACTACGTCTGATATCCCTTTGGCGTTGACTCAACATCAAGACTTGCTACTAACATAAGTGCTACCACTACCTTTGTAGAATCTACTAGTAATCCCTCACTGTGTAGCCACACCAGCTCCTGTTCTTGACTCAGACGGTGGGAAACTATCTCGCATACATTTCGCACATCACAAAGGAGTGGCTCTCCAGTTTCTGCAGTATCTACAATGCTTCAACCAGCAGGATCTCCCTTGTGGTGCGGTCAACGTCTTGTTTCTGATGTGACCTTACCACAACCTTGCTCCATTGAACGTCCGTCGCTTGCTCCAGACACGCCTACAAGGTCCACACCCTGGTAATCCAGATCTTCCGACTCCAGTCCCTCACAATGCCCCTAGGCTTTTGGGTGCATAGTTATTGTAAACTCGTCGCTTGTAAGTAGAGCACTATGATTTATCCATCCAGCATGAGCAGCTGCTAACTGGATCCAGCATCATCTCTTACTTTTATGATTCATTTCCACTTCACACGGTCAAGTCCGTCGCCAGCATCACCTACTGCAACATCAGGAGAATAAATTATTGTTATGTATGCCATTTCCGAGCAATACGACAAATCTACCCCTCACTTCGCCTTCCCTATTGAACCAGGGGATGTTCACTTGGTATGTTAACACCGCGTGTTGCGATATCAATCTACTAATATGCTGCTAGTGATCATCTACAATGGGGGTTGCATCAGGGAGTGTGGGTAGGGAACATTAGAAACCTCAATCAATGTGATTGGAACTTCAACAAGCCTCTCCGCAGATCAAGTGACTTCCAAAGTGACAATAAAACCTCGAGCAACTATGGAATAACTAAATCTTCTCTTGCAGAATTAAAGCCAAACTTATCCATTCATGACTTCTCAAAAGGACTATCCCCGCTGCCGAAATATCTGCTCCACAACATCAAAACCTATCACATTCATAATCGTATGATCGTACCATCCAACATCCCCGGCGGGAACAACGTCCGAATTCTTCCCATCTTAGCATTAATTCCCTTCCAGATCGTAGCTAGGGGCGTCTTCAAGAGATCTTCCGCAGCTTGTGCTGACCATCTATTGTATAGGCGTCAGTCTTAATAACCTTTCTTCTGAGCAATTTCTAGGATAAAGGCTTACTGCTCAGCAGGCATCTCCACAGCAGCCATCTTATCATTCAGCATCCCACTCTCCACCACCTCTCTCGCAAACCCATAAATCGAGCCTTCAAGCACAGAAGCTCTCGTCCCTACTTTCCGGTTCGCAATGACACATCTCAATGAAGTTCAAACTCTTGCAATGTCCTCTTCCCTTCTCTCACTGCCACCATACATTCGCCATGCATAATCACATCCAAGTACACCTCTCCAACAACCTCAAAATGTTTATCGACCGGGCGAAGGACCATAGGCATGGCACATCCTAGGATAACACAGACAAGGTCGTCGCTCTTCACTTCACAACTCGTGCGTCCGAAACAGCCTCCATTTGTCATAAAGATGCGTTTTCCAGTTCCCATTGTCACACGAAAGGCATCCAGGAACTCTGACCTAGACAATATCCCAAGTTGTGGAGGGTTCGACACTGGGTCATGTTCTTCGGGCGGTGGTGGGTCTGTAAGCCAGTCCTCAAATGACCGAACCCAGCGTTGTGATATCGTTCCTCCCCCCCGTTCGCGACCGCGATCCCATGCTAGCGTTTTGGCAAAGCTGGTATAGTGATCTTTCTCCCGTTGACCATGCTGAGATTTAGAGAGGATTTTCGCGATATCTGAGAGAAGGGAGCATTCCGTTTTGAACTGTGCCTCGGTGTTTACTCCGACGACGGAAGACGCCTCCATGATACCATCCCATACGATTCCACTGACGGACAATGTGCTGAGATCAGGTGCAAACCTGGCAACGCACTCTGTGTCAGGTGCCACGTCGTATGTAAGCGATTGCATATTGCTCACTGTAGTACATAGATCAATACGCAGGATACCAGCTCCGTCAGCAAAATCACCAGTCCAATCTGGGGTCCAAGTCCGAGAAATAAGGCGCGATGAACGTCTCTCACAAAGCCCCAGTATATCAAGACGATTAGAAGCAGAGACAACAGCTCTTACAAAACTAGAATAGACGTCCTCAACCGGTGCGGCGTAGTCGAAGATAAGAGAGTCGTAATCCATATCAATTGGGGGACCATGGAAGATCTCTTCAGCGAGTCCGATGCATGCGTAGATCTTGTCTCTCGGACCTGTAGCATTTGCAGTCCTAGACTGAACGGTCAATGACAAGAGCTGGTTTCGAGTCTCCTGAATTCCCTCTGAGAAAGTGACGAAGCCCCCCAGCAGGTTGATTGAAAGCGTCCTGTCCACCACCAGAAGTGCCGTGTGTTCGCGTGCAAGCTCTGGGGAAGCTGTAACTTTCTGTATGATATTTTTTCCTAGCGATACGAGATCTTCAATTCGGTCTCGTCCACAGCAAAATACAACGTGGCTGTTCTGACTTTTCCGGGGGACGTTGGAGTGGCTCCCTAAGGCATATTCTTGCAGAATCCACAATCGTCCGAACCATAGCCTTGAGAACAGCTTGAAGGTCAGATATAGCGTGTCTTTAACATCGGGTTCCAGAATTTTCTCTTCGTAATAAGCATCAGGCATGTCCAGCTTCATTTGCCTCAACACGGACATAGCCTTGCTGCTCTCATCTGCTTCCACACCCAGCCAAACCGTAAGTGAATGGGCTCCTTTGTATATCTCTCGCATCAACTTCACCTGCTCCATACGCTCCATGGTGTCTTCTTGATCGACACAGATTGCATCAATCTATATAAGAGGCATATCGCGATGAATCTTCGGAACACTGTATCTCAAAGCAACTTCTTCCCAAGCTTCTTCCAAATGCGTGAAGATGGTGCTCATTTCTTCAATTATCTGCAATTTCTCATCATCGTCATCGGAATTTTTCATATTCGTCATTAGCTCCGAGCCACGAATGAATGGGTGCAGGTTTCGGTTTACGAAATCTTCCCCTCCTGGAGGCGAGTATCGCTTGTCAATATCCGTGGAAGCTTTCAGGATCGAATATATCCTGTCCACTCCTCTAACATCTCCAGTCCAAACTGGCCTCATTCTGAATTCCCGCAAGGCATCGTCAAGGTTGACCCCAACCATCAAAGCCTTTCCTTCGACGAGGATGGTGTTGTCTGAAGTCCCAGAACCCCAAACATAGGACAAGGCTGTGTACTCAGGGAGATCTTCCAAGTTGACGGTGAATAGTTTACAGGATACCAAGTCTGCTTCTGGACCAGGTAGGATCTGGAGAAGTCGAGTCTGGCCTTGTTCGAGAGGTGTGTATCGGTACGGCTCCATGTTGCGGCAGGCGTAGTGACGGCTTCGTGACTTCCGAACCTTCGGTCGAGGGGAGCAGAATATCAATCAGTGAGAAGCCTTAGGAAGATGTCCGTATCTGCATTTGCGTTGGAGTTCAGAGCAAGAATTTTGATAATAAGGCTCCGAGCCAGGTATCTTGAAGTCGAAGGCTGGGAATAGTCTTCGGCGATAGTCAATCACATTTCGTAGCTTCTCAGCTCTTGACACTGGCGAATCACGAGACTTTCTGAATCCAGAAGATTTTTCGAACTGACGAGTTATCTTCGTCAGGCCTTTCATTGAGCTCTGATAGTTTCATTCAAGCAGAGGAAATTAAGGTCGTATATACTCGACACCGTAGAGCAACAGAAAGAGCTTAGAAGATGCCTTGGCTAAAATTCATCCACTGGTTCCGAATTGCTGTATCTCAAAAGTGGCTACAAAAAAGTACCAATACGAATACAGTACTCATGAGAAAGTTGGAAGCGCTGCTATAGATCATCCTCTCGCTTACTCCAGAGCTTGTATCGGTAGGGTTCGCTGAAGAAGTGATAGTTGGAAACCCTGAAGTGGTGGCAGTTGGGGTTCGAAACCAGTCCAAGTTCACCCTGTTGCACATATCTTGGTTCTCATCCCGTTGCTCTAACTCCCGTTTTGAGCCGCCAGTATTAGAAGTCAAGGTGACATAGGCACACTGTCTCGTTATCAGTTCTCACTTCCCTGCTGAAAGCCAAGTAAAGCAAAGCATACCTGATCAACTTCCTCCCAGGTATTCCCAGCCCAATTCGTATCTCCCCTATACGGTCCCCTCCCCAACATGACTAGAAGCGCAATCGTGATGTTCATCCCCTCCAATAAGCCCACGGCAGTTTCATTCGTCGGCTGCCTCAACTGGCTCGTCATGTTAAAACCAACAGAACACCTCCAGCCCGTCTGAAACCCTTGCCAGAACTCCATTCTCCTGACCAGATCCCCAAATTTAAAGAAAGAATCAGACGAGTAATCGGCTTTGTCATCTGTTAGGTACAGATCTAGCCAAAACTTCTCATCGGTCGGATCGGGATTCGGTGAAGCGGTGTTGTTGACAAACCCAAAGACAAGCGAGCCCCCGGATATGGGGAAAGGAGTTCGGGTAACATTCAAAGGCGTTGGCTGATTCAGGCAGGAGGTCATGCTATTGGTATATCCTGGCTGAATTTCTCCGGCCTTGACCATGTAGCGGTCGCCGATGTCTGTGGTCCAGCGAGGAGGGGAGATGAGGTCCATGTAGGCTGAGGTAGTCCAGGATGCACATGGCGTCGCTAGTACAAGGACCAGAGTCGTGAATATGAAGATCATTGGGAAATTTCAACTGGCAGATGGAGAACCTGGCTGGTCCCGGTTCAATCCATCCTGTATAAAATGGAAATTGCGGCGCAGCACAGGTCGTCACGTGGCTGCGAGCAGCTCTCCCACAGGGGATCAAATCGGTGGAAGGACTTTGTTACCTGCTTCAGTGTGAGTAAAGGCCTTTTGGAGTGAGCAGTCTGGATTGGCAATACAAAGCTCCTGGGTGGATATCGCGTCATCTATTGTACTTTAAGTGGGATATCTACCCCACTCTTGGCGAGACTCTTGGGTACTTGGGCAACCTAACCTTCATTCATAACCAATCCTTCTTCTTCCATTGGAAATTTTGTATTTCTGCGGTCTTCAATGGGCGGTCTGTCATTTCCAAGAACTTTACTCCTCTGATCACAACCAGGATGACAACAACAAAGATCTCGGCTGCCGAGATCAACAAGCACAAAACAGACGACAATGCTTGGATAGTTCTCAACGGCGTCGTTTGGGATGTCTCTGGATTTGCTTCTAAGCATCCTGGCGGAGCAGATATAATCCAGGAACACTATGGTCTGGATGGAAGTGAAGAGTATAACGATATCCATGGTCCAAAGGTGGTTGCGAACTTTCTTGGACCCACCAAGCGAATAGGAGAGGTCGAGGAGGGAACGGTTCCAAAACCGACCCCAAAACCAACTCAGGAAATGGAGCAAATTAAACCACAGAGACCAGACATCAGCTCTATCGTCAATATCACTCAGTTCGAAGCTGTTGCAGAGGCCAATCTCCCCTCCAGAGCATGGGGGTATATCTTCGGAGCAACTGAAGATGGCGTAACTCACAAGGCCAACGTGGATTGGTACAAGCGAATCATGTTCCGTCCTAGGATTCTGAGAGCTGTTGCTACTGTTGATACCAGTACTCGAATAATGGGACAGAAATACGATCTCCCTTTCTTCATTGCTCCGACCTCATCGCTCAAGCTATCACACCCAGACGGTGAGCTCGCAACGACCAAAGCAGCTGTGGGCAATGGAGTAGCTCCAATAGTCCAAACCCTGGGCTCATACTCATTTGAAGAGATCATGGAAGCCATGCCTGCTGGCCATCCATTCTACTTCCAACTCTACTTCTACACAGACCGAGTAGAGACCGAAAAGCTGCTCAAGGAAGTCGGCAAGCACAAACCACAAGCAATTCTGTTCACCGTCGATCTTCCAGTTATCAGCAAACGAGAATCACCAGCCAGACAATCTCATGTATCTTCAAACCATGGAAGTCCCCTACAAGCGGAGCTTGCACCACCACCAGCATCTAATCCGATCGATGCCAATATCGATTGGGAATACATCACCTGGATTAAAGAACAAAGTGGAGCTCCAATCTTCCTCAAGGGTATCCAGTGTGCAGCTGATGCGCGAAAGGCGTACGAGTATGGATGTGCTGGAATCTATCTTTCGAACCATGGAGGAAGGGCTTTGGATACAGCCGTCCCTTCTATCCTTGTGCTCATGGAGCTCCAAGCCACTTGCCCTGAACTTTTGGAGAAAATGGAGGTATTCATCGATGGAGGTGTTCGAAGAGGGAGCGATATTCTGAAAGCGATTTGTCTGGGGGCCAGTGGAGTGCTGATTGGTCGTCCATTCCTGTATTCGTTGCAATATGGCGAAGAAGGCGCGAGGAAAGCATTTAGTAGTAAGAAGAACATTCGAACGTCATTTGATGCCGCTGACCAGGTTGTTAGTTCTTCGTGAGGAACTTGAAATTGCGATGCAACTTGTTGGCATCACGAGCCTCGACCAGGCCCACCCAGGCCTTTTGAACACGGCAGAGATCGATGCATATGTGTACCGCGGAGACGATCATCCATGGGCTCGAAAGATTGTACGTAGTAGACTTTAGATTTGTAGAGGCTGGCAGATTGTGGCTAGATGCATGGAAGTTTCGGCGAGTTGGCTGGGACGCTGGTGGTTTGAAAGTCCATGTCAAGGTAATATATTACTGACATTGTGCATGGTATTTGATCTTTTTCCTAGGCCGGTTTTATTTCGCTTTTCCTGGCCCAGCAAGATCTTGTTGTTTGATAGAAAAATAAGCGAAGTGAGGCTATTCACACAGCGCCGACAACCACAGAAAGTCAAGTAGATTATCGTCCAGAGCTGAGGGAAAGAATTGAAAAATGTGAGCAACTAAATCATTGGACATCTTGGATGGTCACTAATCATTAATTATAAGCTGTCTTATTGAATTAAAATATCAGCTGATTGAGATCAGGACCTTCTTTGGACCTCTCAAAGTTTTGTTGCACATCTCAAGGACGACCCTAAACCAAACCATCGGGATTCCAGGGATGTCGATGTCTGCGATTTGTTCGCTTAATCCCAAAGGGGCGTAAAGCTTCTGCAGGAAATTCTAAGTGGCGTCTCGACATGCAACAAACCCCACGACCGGTGCCAGCATGCATCAGGTGATAATTCCTCAAATATTCTCTATACTGCTCAGTGATCGCTTCAAAGTGTTTGGAATGATATTCAATTCATCTTTCCCTACTGGGCAAGAAGCGTACAGCAAACTTTTGAAAAATGTTCAGCTCCCTGTTCTTGCCGTCCAATCAAGTCAGCCGACTCAGCCACTCCGTCTCATGATTTTCAGCTACAAACGGACAGGGCTGATTCTAGAGCTTCTAATCCGAGCTTCTGCATACGCCTCAATTCCTGTGACATTCCAGCCATTTTAAAACGCTCCTCGCTATATATCAGCAACTTACCCTCCGAGATGTGTTCAAAGACTTCCACCTGAGCAAAACCCATCGAAACGGGGACACGATAATTATTTATCTCTCAATTACAAATCATAAAAGACAAAATGCCAAAGGGAAGCTGCTGGTGTAAAACCGTTACCTATGAGTTCTCTGCTGAGCCGGCCATGAAGGTAAATCCGCCCACACCTAATTTCCAGTCTCCATCTATTGACTGACAATCTACAGGTCGTCTGCCACTGTCTCTCCTGCCAGAAGATCTCCGGATCAGCCTTCACATCCAACATCTTCGTTCCCAAAGCCTCTCTACAAATCACATCCGGCTCAGCAAAGTTGAAGAAATACGTTCAGCCCCACGAAACTGGTCTCGCAATCACCCTCATGTTCTGCAGTAACTGCTCCACTGCGCTCTACAAACATGGAGGAAGCGAGAAATACGAGGACTATTATGTGGTACAGGCGGGTACCATTGATGCGGAAGATAGGGAGGGGGGAAAGACTATGGGAATCGATGTCATTGTTCCAGATGAGGAGTATTGGACCAAATTCAGGGCGTGCTGGCTAGGCCCTGTGACAGGTCTGAAGCAATTTGAGGAATTTGCTTGATGGGGAGGACAAACAAGCCTGTTATTCGAACCTTCAAATTTGGCTTTCCAAGTTACAGCAACTCCAAAGTCTACGAAGTATCAGGCTAGTATTTTTGTATTGTGTTACTCCTCTTGAACTTTCCTCACAATTTCTCTACCCCCTTCTTTCCATACTTCTCATACAACCCAGGCAAGATACCCGCTAGAATCGCCATCTCCTCAGTCGCATGCCTACACAACCCCTCCGGCAAGAAACCCGGGACCGCATTCCTCCTCACCTCCGGATCCATCACACCCTCAATATCCCCTAACCAAAACCGACTTCTCATCCTGACACCAATCTTCTCCCCCTTAACCAAGTGAATCAGATGTCCCGTACGCAGCACCTCCCCCGTCTCATCACTCCAATTCCCCGTCCTCCCACAAACAGCAAGTTCATACCCCGTCTTCTTAAACTCCTCCTCCCACCCATCGCCAAAATACACTCCCGGATCCAGGAACGAGATCTTCAACTTAGCGAGATGTCCGCCGATGTACTCGTGGACGAGGTGGTGGCCCCCGATGTATGTCGAGGTGTTGTCACGGGGTCCTTCCCATGAGGAGTAGACGTGGTCTAGAGGGTGCCAGAGTTTATACTGGTCGGTGGTGTGGATCCAGCCGAACCACCATTTGATCATCTCGCTGGTGCAATTCGGCATATATGTTGAGACGGCGACGTGGTACATCCCATCTGAGGTTTGGGCGTAGCCTGTTTCTACGGGTGGGTATGGTGTGTTGAGGAGGAGGAGTTTGGCGTCCTTGAGAAGGAGGGGAAACGTTGCTGTTTGATCTGATGACATGGTGACTTGGATTTGAATGGTTTTGGGGACGTGTTTTGGATGATGAAAGTGGTGGTGTCCTGAGCTGTTTTATAGAAGGATCATCTTTGTATCGGCGTCAATGTTGAGGCCGAGACTGAATTCCTATTTACTTGTGATAGTGCTAATTTCTTGAAGATGGAAGAGATTGAAACAAACGCAACAGTCGACTGGGCTGGTTGCGGGGGAAGAGGGGTCAAGTGGGGAAGTGGAGGTGGGGAAGCTGTCAAGACCACATTTGCCGATGGGGATGCAAATTGACAAACAATTATATTCGAGATCTCAGAAGAAGCTGTACAGTATACTAAATTTCAAATACTACATATAGCAGATTATATCATCTGCGGTATCGGACTACTGAAGTACTCCCAGACCCGTCTTACTCGAGTCCCACCTTCTTCATCAGATTCGCATTGTGAATCCACATCCTGAAAGACTTGCCCTTGAAGTAGAAAATAATAGTCGTCAAGTAAACAGCAACATTGACAGCCGCAATGGTCATAAAGACAACAGCAATCCCATCAGAAGCGATCCAGTCGTTGATCACCCAGGTCCAAATCCAGGCTATGAGTGACTTGAGGCAGGAAATAGTCACCATAAGTTCACCAGAGAGCTGCTTCTGTTAGTAGATGCATCAAGATTCTGGGGTGGAATAGTATACCTCTTTGTGACAATCAAGAGAATACGCCATAGCCAATGTAGCTCCCATCTGTGCTCCGGCCGAAAGAACTCCAAACCCAACGATCGGGCCAGCCCAGTGGGTATGTGCCTGGTATGTCAAGGCTGCAATCAAAGCTCCAACAAAAGTTAGGACAACGGCGATAGCACAGGTTGGTAAACGCATTTCTGGCTCACGAATACCACGATTCTTCTTGGTTGCCCAATTCGCAATGTTGTCTGCCAAGGGGCCACACAGGTAGGTTCCAACCAGCGAGCCAATGAATGGCGAGATGAAAATGAGGCCTTGAGCTCCAGAGTTGAATAGATATGGACTGAGAACCTTGTCAGCGGAGCTCAGGCATTGGACAATGGGACTTACGGAGGTGCAAAAAGCTGTGCAACAGAAGCACCAAGAATAACGTTCCATCCCAGCGACATTCCATAGACGATAGAAGACCATAACACAGTTGGATAAGTCATGAGAACAAAAGGGCGAAGGAATGTCTTCCTCAGACTGACACTGTGGTCAGTGACTGGGCAGAATGCCAGGCTCTGTAGATATGACTTCTTCGAAACTTGTGATTGGACCGAGCCTCCATCGTTGGACGCTCTCTCAAAGTGCGTAAACTCTGTCTTGCTGTTGCCGGTTTCAACCTTCTCATCCGAGGAAAGGCGAGAAGGTTGTATTTGAGGTCTAGCCCCAATGAACTTAGTCTCCGGCATGGCAAAGATCAGGGTAATCTGATTGATAAATATCGAGATGGCAACAATAAAGAAAGCCCAACGCATGCTCAGCGTTTGGATGATGAATGCCGAGACCAGAGGTCCAATCTCGTTCCCCCCAACACTCCTAGGCCGTAGATAGATATCTTCTCGCCCCTCTCATGTAGGTAGAAAATATCAGTCACAGTGCTAGGAACGATTGCTTCGATCGGAGCTTCGAAAAGGCCAAGGAAAGCTCGACCGATGATGAATGGTACATAGGTCGTCTCGGAGGCAATTGCCAGCCAAATGCAAGCAACTCCCATCAAGAAATTCGAGAGCAGGTAGACCGGGCGTCGTCCATACTTGACAGCAAGTGGCCTGGATAGAAGTTAACTAACAGTCATATCTGGAAGAAGCAAAAAGGGATACTGACATCCAGAGCAGATTGCCAAAACCCTGGCAGATCAAAGTTGCACCATTTGCGTACGTGAGATACGTGAGCGACTTGCCAAAGAACTCCGACAGCTGAATCATCCCTGTAGAAATCAGCTTTATACACTTGCTTAAAAATATCAACACTTACCTCCTGCCATCATGGGACCAGTTACGGCTCCATTGAAAGCGTACGCAACACCATTCATCAATACTGTCCATTTCCAAGGAGTCGACCAGCAGAGGGGGTCATTAGGATCGGTAAGAGATGGCTATGGGACAAGAAGTATATGCCCATCACCAGTTTTTGCGTGTTGAAGTGTGTGCAACTATTGGCCTGAAGTTCCTGGTCCATCGTCGTCCATTAAGATTTCGGTTCCTGGGGCATTGGCAAAGACTGGTTCGATCAGGTCCCCTGACTCTGCTCTGTTGGTTCGGTCTGCCATGTTGGTGTAGCGATATCAGAAGTATGAAGGATAGATAAACGAATTACGATACACAAGATCGAATTGCATCTTCAAGCTTGAAGGATATACTCGCTTTATGATCTACGTTTCCCCAGATCTAGATCGTTGGATTGCGGGGGATTTGGTGGCTGACTTCCCCACACATCTTCCCCACAAACTCCAAGTCACTTCTGTATCATGGCCCAAAGCTTGTTTCGTTACGGGTCATTAGTATCCCCGCTCATGAGGAGACGGTGAAAGATTTGAGTCCGAGAAGAAATCCATAAACTTAAATCGATATCGGGTGGCGCTCGTTGGCAATCGAAATCCATCTGTTGAGGATCCTATCCATCTCGTGTGACACTCCCCACCTAGAGGATATGGAGTTGAGGTTGATCTGTAGCGAATTGAGTTCGTACATTAGACTTTTCGTTGCTGAATCGGGCGTTATTCGTGAGTATCTGCAGCTCAAAAAGCGGTTCATGTCGAGAGTAGCGGCATCAGGACTGTTGGTTTGAGAATCCAGATCGTTCTTCCAAACATTTTCCCACCTGTAGCTTCTTGGTGTTGTGATGGAGGGGAATCCAGCAATCGACCGGGCACTGTAGATAGTAGAGACTGCAAATATAGCGGCTGGGATATCTGGTCGACAAGTCAGCGATTGTCAGAATAGGGAGCTCGGACAAAGGGATCCACGAAGGTCTTGGGCTATTGGGCAACTATGAACTCCCCACCACTTACGGATAGCATGAGCTCGACTAAACGGCATCTTCTCAACAATTTCCTGTATTGCCAAAGCATGCAAAGCAGCCCGCATACCGTTCACGCTTTGGGACCAGACTCCAAGGTCAAGATTACCAATATCCTCTTTGCTAATACCGTGCAGATTTTGGGTAATACCAAAGGAGGCGCACAATTTTCTACACAATGCTGTGGTTGGTGTTGCTAAGTCGAGAAATATTGCGTGCCACCTTATGAGCAGCTCCAATTGGTCGACAGATGGGGTCGACGTCTCCAAGTGTTCTTTATAGATGCGAATGAGTGCCGCTGAAATCTCATTCTTTCGTGGAGTTCCAACAGCAACCTCTCCATCGGCTTCCTGAAGATCTGCCGAAAGAGATTGCAATCCCTCAAGCAACACTCGTAGTGTGAATTTAGAGAGCACGAGGCTATTTGGAGCAGATCCATAGAATACTTTGTTGAACAGCTCGCGAAAAGATATACGGTCTTCACCTGATTCTTGCATCTCTTTGATCCACTCATCAGCAGTACATGCATCAAATGCAGAGTCTGATGACGGCATGAGCAAAGGATTGGTAACGTGCCGGGCACAAGCAGCATATCCCGAGAACCTACGGGCGTTGATGTTAGCCTCCATACGAAGTTGTAGAACACAGAGGCACGTAGAGCAGGCAACAATTGGCAAAGACAAAAGGGTGATACTTACTGAGAGATGTGTCCGTCTAAAACATAATGACCTAGAACTCCTCGATTTTGCACTTCTCGGGCGGCCCATAATTTCCAAGCTTCAACCTTTTCCTCCTCCGGGGCCAGTAGAGATGGCACAAGAAATGGAGATCGGTCAACATTAAACATGCCACACTGTCTTGCCCAGTAAAACCCAAGGCCATGAAAGGTTTGACTCGTCATCCGAAGGCTTTCGTTTTTCGACATGAGTGCACTGTCAATAGCGTTGTGATTAGTGTTGCCCTGTCGAGTAAAAGTCCGAAGTGTCAAACAGGGGGCAGCTCCCAGATACTTCGAATGGGGGACAAATGAGGGAAAACCAACTATGTTTGGCCCAATACAGCTGTGAGTACCAACTGGACTCCCTCACACGAATCTCTTGGTCCTTTTGTAGCCATCAAATGTTTCCAGTTTGTGGCAACAGCTATATGTGCCAATCGCCACAAAGCCTCACCCTTCGGTACAGCATCCTTTGCACCCACGAAAAGAGATCCGAGAGCCATTATATTCAACAGCAGCGGATGGCTGGATTCTTTGACTACAAACGTTGACTTGTGCAATACTGGAAATGAAGGAATGAACTTGTCAAAGAAGACGTGCAGGCAAGTGTCTAGGAATGAAGAAGTAATCCCCGTGTTCATTATCTCAGATGTCAGATTCGAAGAGAGAACTGAAATAAGTCTGCTCATCTGCTGCATAGCTTGATGTCCTTGACCACTTTGGCTGTCGTCTTCGATGGGTGGTATGACTGATCCCGGACTCCCAAAGTTTGGTTGAGATTGAGCGACTGGCAGCGTAACAGGCCAAGTACTACTGAGATCTGAAGTCAAAAATGCGAGCATGTCATCGGTATCGGACCACGTTGGGAATTGTATGCTGCTGGATGGTTGGAACTGATGCTGGCCACCAATATAGGACTCATCTGGCGGCACCGAGACCCCTACGGAGGCAGCTGGGCTGAAGTCCATTGTGATTTCGCTTCTGGCTTGACCGTTGGATGGGGATTGCATTGGTGCAGCATTTTCTGTGGCGGTCGAGCCATTTCGAATGCCATGCAGCTTTCTGTGTCTCACAAGGACATCTTGTCTACCAAATTCTTTTGAGCACTCGGGACAAATGAATGGCTTGTGTTTTGAGTCTGGCAGTGTCAGCTGGTGTGTTTACATACAACGAATTAGGTTCCTCACGACTTCTTTCATGTCTCTGATTTGTTCTGATTAGCAGAGTTAAGGTTTACAGTTAGAGATAACATACCGCAAGGTGTTCAGCCTTCGTGAAGCCGCGCTGGCAGGTTTTACATCGGAATCTTTTGGTTGACTCTGTCCCGGGGCTCTGGACATGAGAACCCGAGCTATTCGCACTCATTCTGGTGACCGTCTCTAATATCACTCAGAAATTTCAAGGATAATGTTGGGGTTGGGGATATTGCTGGAGATCAACGAGGCCTTGATCGTCACAGAGGTGATGTTGGCCGTTTGCTCGACTAGAACGCCATGTGAAGAAGTACTCGATAGCAAACAAGTGCACTTGTGAAGTGGTTCCTCCACACAGGGAGCCTCCAATCGTGGTTGTCGATTCGAAGAGCTGTGCTAGGTTGGCTGCTTAGAGAAAGCTGGATCGCGGGGTCTGGGGGCGGTCACGTTACGTGCACGTGCTGGGGTTCAAAAGTATGTCTTCCTCGGTTACTTGAAGGCTGTGTTTGTTTCTTTGGGGTAAGATATTTGCCCTAGACTGAATAGAGATGCTACATGTTGTGTAGGAATGCCAAATTGCTAACGGACTCACAGTCCGCACTTTCGGTGTCCCAGAGCCAGTGAAAATGGCTCGGGGACCTTCCTATCAAGCAGCATTCGCCGTCTGGTGTTCCCCCCCCAAAGGCCAGACTCTGCCTCGAATTGAACCCAGCAGCCCTTCGCTCTGACTTTCAGCCGAGCCTTTTCAATCGCTCTCTAACCTTCCTTTCGATCTTCATGGTGGGGATTTATTCCCCTCATTTCCCCACATACAAGTACGCATATTACCACTTCCCCTCAAGGAATCTTGGAACACTTCCCACATCCGATTCCCCACCTCAATGGATATTGTCTCCCACTTGAAGTGGTGCCAACCCAAACGCTGTCTGTCGAATCTCCCCACAGACCTGCGGTGTATTCCATGTTGCAATGCCGAAATCAATTCTCCAAGGTCTAGGCCTCCCCGAGCGAACTTTATGAAATACGCCTTATTAGGATGTTGAACCTCCGTTCTTTTGTAGAACTTCTTGCTTCTCATCAAGAACGCAGGAGAACTCATTTCAATCAACACCTACCATTGATCTCTCATCTTCAAGACAATGGCGCCTCATTCAGATCACGAGCCTGACCTGTCCGCCTTCTCAGATGAGAGAGAAATGGACATACCTATCTTAATTGTTGGCGGAGGTCCAACAGGACTTCTACTCGCTCATATGCTCACAAAGCTGGGTGGTATGTACGGGCTTGTATTTGGTGGCACTAGCTGACATTGTCCAGTCAAATCACTCATCATTGAGCGCTACCCAACTCGACTCGCTGCACCCAAAGCTCATGCCCTGTCTCCTAGAAGTTTAGAACTATGCCGACAATTCGACCTTGACGTGAACGAAATTCGAAACATTGGTACTAATCGAGATGATGCTTACTGGGTCAACTTCGTGACTAGCTTGACAGGTCAATATGTTGGAAGTCTCCCCTACGAGCGAATGGATGCAGAGGTTCTGGAGCAGACCCCAACGGTAAGGAACGCTTCCTCTTTTGTCTACAATGACTGATAAGATTTCAGATGATTCACAACATACCACAACCAAGATTTGAGGAGTTTGTAGCATCTTGTCTGGTTCAAGATGGAGTGGTCGAAGTTTGGAAGAACCATTCATTCGTCAGCTGTAAACAAGTAAGTTCCTCAATGTCATTCGTACTCGTCGGCTGACTCCGGTAGATTGATGACCGAGTTGTTACTGTTGTGGAAAACAGAGGCAATAAGTCCTTGTACAACATCTGTTCCCGGCACGTCGTTGCATGTGATGGTGCAAAGAGCAGAGTCAGGCAGACGCTGGGAATCGAATGTGAAGGAGAGTCTTCTTGTAAGTGCCATGCTACTGAACGTAGAATATTCCTGACATGTGGAAGACGAGACTATGATGACGATACACTTCAACGCAAATCTTCGAGAAGTTGTAGGCAATCAAGTTGGTATGCTGCATTGGATCATGGACCCTGAGGTCTCTGGATTCATCATTGGGTATGATCTGGACGGGAATCAGGTTCTTATTTGCAATTTCGACGTAAGCAATCAGACCCGAGACGAGCGTCTGGATCATCTAACAGTATGGATAGTCCAAAAAGCACCCTGTCGAAAGTTGGGATGCAGTTCACTGTCGTAGTGTTCTGACAGCAGCAATCGGGAAGTCCATTCCATTTGATGTGCTCAGCTGGCGTCCGTGGGTCCTGAGTAGGAAGGTTGCTGAAAGCTACTACAAAGGCAATGTTTTCTTGTCAGTATTTCCACGATACCTGCAAGTCTAATACTGACACAACCCAGAGCGGGAGACGCAGCTCACTCATTCCCGCCAACTGGCGGTCTAGGCCTCAACTCAGGCCTCGCAGATGTCCATAACTTAGCCTACAAGCTTGCCGCCATCCATCAAGGCCACGGCGGAACCTCTCTCCACGAGGCATATCAAAATGAGCGCCGTCATGTGGCTCTCGTCAACTCCCAGCAGAGCGTCAAGAACGGAAAGCAAATATTCGGGCTTTTGAAGACACTCGGTACGACAGACACTAACTTAGCTACCGCGAAGGAAAACCTCTACCGCCGCATCACAGATCCCACAACACGTTCCGAGGTGCTGAAAGGGGTGGAGCACCAGAGGGAGCATTTTGACAACCTGGGATTGCATATCGGGTACGTATATGGCGACACTGAAATCCCAGCAAGTGCGTCCCTATACACAGCCTCATACCGAGCTGGTGCTCGACTGCCTCATGCATGGTTGTCCAAACCACCTTCATCACACCTCACATCACTGCCAGCCATTTCGAACACATATGTTCGTGAACTGTCTGGTGCCGCACTTTCTGAAAAGCAATACTCCACGCTGGATCTCCTTTCTTTCGATTCCTTCACTCTGATCTTTTCGTCTACATTCGCTGCGCACTGGTCTGCCCTCTTCTCTGAGCTTCGACTCCGCCTAGCCAAATCCAATGCCAGGACTTTGAAGATCAACACGGCTATTCTTGGACAGGACTTCAACCTCATACCTGGGGCTCGAGCGAATGAGTGGGTGATGGGAATGCAATTGGAGCATGGGGCCGCGGTCCTGGTGAGACCCGATCAGCACATCTTGAACTGCTATGGTGCGGGAACGAAGGTTGATGAGGTGCTGGAGGGGTTGTTGGGACATTTAGGTGTATGATTAGATGAAGAGGAACCTAGAGGATGTGATAATCAGCGTACATTGGAATGAACTTCGAAAAGTTCTGTGAGTCCTATAATTCCTGCCATTGTCTTGCTTATATTCTCGTCATCTTCATGACAGTAAAGTGATGAATGAAAGAACATACGAGGAGACGAAATTTAGGTCCGCTTCAAAAGGTCCGATCAAAAAAACGAAACAAGATCAATTGAACCCGAAGGAATGAACCTCATAATATGTTGGTGGCACGCGAATCGACTCATCACAGTCGAGGACACCTCAATATCAATCACCCAGTAGGCCACGCCAGCTCCGGATTTTCCGCTTACAGAAAGAAAATCTCGCTCACCTGTCTTCGATCGGATGTTGATTCGGCGCGCCATCGGCTTCGAATAACGTATTAAGTTAGGTTTTCTAAGGACACCTCTCCTCGACGGAGTTTTTCTGGGTTTTTGCTGTTTTTTTTCTAATTTTTTCTAATTTTTTCCTTCTCTTTTTTGGGCAAGCTCATCCCTATCTTCCATCAACATTCAGACGATTGCCAACTCGTATCCCTTCAGCCTTGTACCGACTCCTTCGTGGAAATCCTCAGCTGAGCCTCGCGTCCTAATTCTGCTACAACGTGATTATTTACGTTCCCACGCATTCAGGCCACCTGCAAAAGAGCCTAGGCGAAGAGCTTCAAATCCTTCGCTCTCAGCTGATACTACCTTGCCAACAAAGCCGGAGCTTATTCCGGACTGCATAATTCGCAGGAAAGTGCCGGAGGCTGAGGCTGAAGTCAAGCCAGCCTTTCGAAAGCGCCACTTTATGCAGTCATTTCCGAAGCCTTGCACAGGGCAGTATCGACACAATTAAGGAATTGCAAACTTACTGAGTATAGTAAAAGGAGAAAAAAGACGGTCAATGGGAAAGTTTCGATTTTGTGTCTCCTAGTTGAAGTCGCGTGGAATTGGCGACATTGGGTGAAGGTGGACATTCCCGATCATCTGCTGGCGGGCCGCCTATTGTCTAAATCAATTAGTCTCAATACCGCTCTCCCGAAGAAATATTTCAGATTCCAGCAGCCAGCTGAGCCTCCATCTCTGGGGTTAAATCTCCTTCCTCGTATTGAAGTCCCAAAATAAATCATATCCATGTGCCGACCGACGTTGCATGCTGGGTTGTCTCGGATCTCAAATTAACTTTCCCTTAGCCACAACGTCTTTTTTTCCCTTCCACATCTGCCCATTCCAGTCAATTATTGGGGGCTTATTCTTTTCTTTTTGGGACTTTGTGATGTGAACATCGCATTCAATTATCGAGATCGCTTCAGCTGTTCTTCAGCAGACTGGTTGGTCCGGTCCTCAAGCCGTCTCCCACCAACGCGACCCCACGAGCCAATCCAGAACACGAAGTCTCCTCGCTCTCCGGGCGCTGGATACCCACCCACTTAGGGAGAAAGCTGCATTAGTGCTGAAGTCAAAATGAGGGGGAAGGGGTGCTGTTCGTCCATGAGCGCCTCTAAGCGCCTCCCCTCCTTTTCTTTACGTATTTACTACTCACGTACTCCCTTCTGTGGGCATATGATCCTCGGCTGATGGACTGGACAGCTGAGATTTCTCAGCTTCCCCCCTTACTAGTGACAGAAGCGGTCACCACATTCCCCAATCCAGCCATATTTGCCCCAACAGTGGCTTAGACGAGTGAGAGCTTGGCCCGTCCGGAGAATGGCCCCTGCTTCTTCTCCACAGTAAGTCATCCATCCGCTGGCTTTCTTCCGGACCCAACATTCATTCATCGTTTCGATGTTTCAATGGAGCCTCAACGACATTGGACCAATCCGAAAAGGCTGGTTCCATCCAGCGGCATGAACATGCTTCGACCTGACTTGCTAGCCATGACCTAGCACATGTTATGTTGCAGAATTGCTTTGACACATCCGGTTAAGCAGATGATCGGCGTGGCAGTCCATCGGACAGGCATTGAAAAGCTTGTCCGCTGCTCATCTTGTGGATTCCATGTCAGGGACCGGGCAGACCCGTCTGCAAAATATGGGGTTTTCTTCCTCCTTCCAACACTCTGTTCCATTTTTTCCATCCCTTCTTTTCATCTGAAGCATCACTTATCCGACTGTCGGCTCTTCTTTCCTTTCAGCAACATTGTCATTCTCATTCATACTATTCAGTTGTGGTGATTCATCCCCAACAATTCTTCCCCCCCCTAATTAACCCTTTGGCAAAGCCCCGAACCTGTCGATGGACGGGGAGAAGATGATAAAAGATCAGCCGCGAGAGATTTGGGAAATCATCGAAGCAGACACAGCTCAACATCCCGATTACGCCGTATTCCTCTTCTCGGGAAAGCGGCTACTTCAACGAATGGCATTCGGCCTCCTTCCCAGCTTCTTACAACGAAGGATACGTCCGGGCCTCACGAAACCTCAACGATTACATCCGACTTCATATCTAGATGGCTTGCGGGGAGTTTCATCATTCATTGTGTTCTTGGGACATTACACGGAGGAAAATTTGGGCTGGTATACTGAACCATACGGGGCGTACGAGGATGGAGCTGCTTCATCGCCATTGCAACTACCATTTGTTCGAGTAATATTCTCAGCCCGGCCGATGGTGCACATCTTCCTCATAATATCTGGATACGTTCTTTCCTACAAACCTCTCAAGCAGATCCATTCTCAACAATATTCGGCACTCGCAAATACCCTCTCTTCCTCGGTCTTCCGACGAGCTCTACGACTCTTCCTCCCTTCATTTGTCACATTGTTCATCATGGCATTGGCGTTATTCTTTGGACTCTCGACCGAGCGATATGCCGAAAGGCAACTCGAACTTACATCACAACTACACGACGTATGGGACACATGTGTGAGGCTGTTGGGGGCATCGTGGGCAGTGGACGATTTGGCATACCCTCATCCGCAATACAATCCAGCTTTATGGACAATACCTGTCGAATTTTCTCAATCTCTACTCCTCTTCGCCGCCCTTCTCGGACTCTCAAGGTGTCGATCAAATGTTCGTCTCTTCTTACTGGCAGGCATAACCGCGTTCTGCTTTAACAGCGGCCAGCTCTATACTGTGGAATTTCTAGGAGGAATGTTCATTGCTGAAGTCACTCTTCTGCGGGATCGCTCTCTCAGCACACCATCTTCAAGTCCAATGCTGCCGTCATTTGATGAGAAATCTCGAAATGGGGAATGCGGATCCACGGTCAGGCAAAGGCTGATCCAAGCATTTTGGTTGGCCAACGTTCTATCCGGACTTTTTATCGCAAGCTGGACCAATAACCACATCGAAGCAGTCTGGGGATTGAGGTTTTTGGATGCCCATACACCCGCGCCGTACCGAGGACAGCAAGTCTGGTTCTGCCTTGGAGCCTTTCAAATCGTCGTGGCCTGCACTCAATTGAGATGCATGCAGAGGGTCTTCACCACTCAGATTGCTCAGTATCTAGGAAATATCTCTTACGCTCTCTACCTGATGCATAACCTATGCCTCACGATCTTGGAGCCTCGATTCAATCCGCTTTTCGACAGTTTTTTCAGCAAAGCAACATTCTGGGGAAGGCAGCTTTCATGGTTGGCGGGATTGGTCATCTACGTTCCGATTGTTATTTGCGTCGCGGATCTCTTTTGGCGGGTTGTGGATACACCGACAGTGCGGTTTGCCAGATGGTTTGAATCTATGTGCGTGGTGGAGAAAAAGTTGTGATTTTGAATACTACGGGTTGTATGGTGATCAAGGAGTTTGGGTGCAATTTGGAGGATGGGAATGCTAGGTTAATAGGATAACTCCTCACAGGTGTATTAGGAGGTATGATATGGCGCAGATACTTCATTGTATGTATAAATTAGATGATTGGAGATACAGAACAGGGCAAGTAGTGCTGAATATCTATGTAGAAAATAGTCCAAAATAGCCTTGCTCTCGTACAAATCAATCAGAACCTTCAGTCTTCGCCTTTGTCCCCAGAAAGTTGAGCTATCCTTATGGCCGTTCCAAAACCCCTCCACAAAGCCAATTCCCATTGTTAAGATTTCTCCAAGCCTCCAAGATTTAAGATGCGACACAGCTCATACACCAAGCCCAGCCCAGCCACAACGATCCAGAACCGCATCACATCTCCACCATTCTCAGATCATCGCATCCTATCCCTAACCTTTCACACCCCGCTCAGCGCATTTCTCCCCCTCTTCTGCAGCACATCATGTGACAGCGCCTGTTCCTCCGCCCCCCGAAAAGCAACATCAATCATCGCCGCAGCGAACTCCTCTCCTTTCATCGCAGGATAGAACGAAGTCGTCAATTTGACTAGAACTGTCACCAGTCTGTTGTTCGGCGGTATCACACTCCCCGGACGAGGGAGGTAGACGGTAAGTTTATCCGCATTATCGGCTTCGAGTTGGACGAGTTTGTTTTCGATCTCCCCCTATACTTTAGGTTTAGTATATGAATCCTCAATCCTCAATCCAATCTATTTCAATTCACTTCACTTCAAAAAGAATGGAGAAGAAAAAAAATCAAGTACTGTACAAACGACAGGGGAAAGGAAGGAAGGAAAGACAGACAGACCTTTATATGAATAGCATCATTGAAGAACCGATGCTGTTTCGATAGATCCCTATCCACCGCGTGGCCGCTCACATATATGAAACGGAACTTCTTCCCCGGTCCTAATCCCGGCGCGAGGGTTTCGACGAATGCTTTTGCTGCTGCGAGGGGGTAGTCTATGTTTACTTTCCGGGCGGTTGCGAGGTCGGGAAATCGGCTGGGTATACCACCTAATGCCCTACTTTCCATCAATGGGGGTCCTGGACCTGGTTGACTTGGACGAGATAAGTAGGGTGGAGTAAGCTTACCATATACACGCTTCTGCACCTACGAGCTCGTTGAGCACCTGAGAGGGATAGGAGAGGAAATCGGAGATGATTATGGTTTTTATTTTCGGGGAGGTGGGATGGGTTGGTGGGAGGGCTCGACGGGAGAGGATGACGATTTCTGTGATGGATGTGTTGTTGATGCTCTGGGTGAGGACTTCGGTGCCGATCATACCCGTGCTGCCTGTGAGTATGATTTTCATCGTGGCTGAATGTTGAAGAGATTATTTGGCAGTTTCGTGGGAAGTGTTGTTGGAGGACAATCGAGAATTCCAAGTGAGGAAGTGCTTTTTTGTTTAATTCGCGAATTCCTACCACATGGGAGCAGACGATAATACTACCTTTGAACACCGATATTTTCAAGGAGACTGTCTTGAGCTTACGGTCTCAGGCCCTCAGGTGACTCGTGAGCATTGTGAAAGTGGTACATGCGCGAATGCCGACTCGGCGTTCAGAAGCAAATCCCTTGGGTAAGCAGTAAGCTCGGAAGAAAGTCCGAGTTCACATATATATTCCTACTCATAAAGCCATGGTCATCTTATTGCTTCTTTAAATATTCATTTCAAACCTATCTCTATCAAGTCAATTCACGTCAGTCTATAACCCATTCCAGTATGTCGTTTTTGCTATCTCAAACATCCCTTTCAAGCACTGATCTCCGCCAAACACCAATGCATTGTATTGGCCCTCCTCGCAAGCCCACGCATATCTCTTCTCGTCCCAGACAGACGTACTATACTTATCAATTGGAATCGTCACGGTCATGATGTGCTGTGGCTCCAGAGTCACCTTCTCGAAACCCTTCAGTTCCTTCACTGGCCGTTTGAAAACTGAAGTTTCTCGGTTCGCTGAGATGTATAGTCGGAGTACTTCTGAACCTGCTCTACTCCCCGTATTCTCAATCACCACCTCGATCTGTTCTGATGAGACTTTAAGGTCTCGTAAAGTGAATGTCGTGTAGGACAATCCATGTCTGTACACATTAGCATCCCATTCCCAACTCTCCAAGTCCTACTCACCCAAAAGGAAACGCAACTCCTCTACCAACTGCATCGTGGTATCTATAACCAACAAAGATCCCCTCGTCATACCTCGCCTTACCATTGTCACTCCCAAACGTCAAAAAACTAGGCGTGTTCTCCAACCGGTCCGGGAATGTCATCGGCAATTTCCCGCTCGGATTCGCCTTTCCGAAAATTATATCGGCAAGTGCATTTCCGCTTTCATTGCCGCCATACCAGCTGTGAATCATAGATTGTGCTTTGGAGCGCCAGGGCATCGAGATTGGCGTTCCAGCTTGCGTGACGATGATTGCAGAAGGTTGGACGGCGAGAACTGCGCTGATGAGAGCGTCGTAGCCTTCTGGCATGTCCATTGTCGTTCGATCTCGACCTTCTTTCTCGTAATCTCCCTGATATAACTGTTAGAATGCAACAACCCGAATTTCGGACATACGCACGTTAAGTCCAGCAACAACAACAACATTCTTGCAACTTCTGGCCGCTTCAACAGCCCGCCTTATCCCTTCTTCAGGATCCAATTTCAAACACGCACCAAGCCTACACGCACCACCTGGTAAATCAACCAATCCACCCATCAATTTCGACGTTGAGGCATTACCAGCCTCCATTCTAAAAGCATATGCCCTCCCCTGCTCCATATCAAAAGTAGCTCTCACCTCTTTTGATCCATTACCAAAGAACGTACCCCCTGCCTCCTGAGTAGTCGAATTATCAATCACCAATTTCCCATCAATATACAAATCTGAAACGCCAAAAGATGCCAGACCAAACTCATATGTTCCCGAACACTCGGGAATGAATGATCCTCGCATGGAGATATAGAACGTTTCGCCGTTCTGGGCGTGTTTGTAATCCATCAGCTGGTACGCGGTCTCGGTGACTGTGGTTTTGTCGAAAGCTATCCGGTCTGGACTTGAATATGGCTCGTGGAAGAATTCGATTGTCGCTCCTGGCAGCCCGTCTTCATTTACGGCATTGCTCTTGTTCAACACGGGCAGAAGGAGATGGTTGTATACACCCGCTTCGTACTTCACTTCTGTACCAGGCGCCACCTGCGAAAGAATCCCTTCATATGCGGATGTCGTGTAATAGGGATGCAGGCTCGCACTTCCTCCTCCACATGCAGCCGCATTCTTAACATTCGGTCCAATCAAAGCGAGACTCCCACAGTCAGGACTCAACGGGAGGGTCCCGCTGTCATTCTTGAGCAGGACAATGCTTTCGGTTGCGAGCTGACGATTCACTACCCTGTCTTCAGGAAAATTTCTCGTGCCCTCTTGACTGGCCACTTCTTGTTTTGATAACTTCTGAACAAATCGAAGAACATTAGAAGCTGCTGCGTCAATATCTTTCATCTGCAGTTTCCCGATCGCAAGAGCTAGTTGGGCCGTGGTTGAGCGGTGCAGACTTGGCCCAGGCATCTCAAGATCGAGTCCAGCTGCGAATGCTACATCCGTCGAGTAAGTCCCAAACCTAAGTAAACACATCAGCCGAGCTCAGAGTGATAGCAGAAAACCCACCAATCAGACATGATCAAGCCATCAAACCCCCATTCCGTTCTCAGAATGTCCCGCAGCAAATTCTTGCTCTCAGAACAATGCACGCCCTGGACTTTGTTATACGATGACATGACCGCCTCGGGCTTCCCATATTTGAGAGCCAGCTGGAAAGGTAAAAGGTAAATTTCTCGCAGTGCGCGATCTGAGATCACCACATCTACACTTCTCTTTTCTGTTTCCTGATCGTTGGCAACGAAATGCTTCAGAACGGCTGCACTTCCACCACTCTGTACACCCTCGATAATCCTCGCTGCCAACATTCCACTCAGGAACGGATCCTCGGAGAAACTCTCAAAGCCACGGCCGTTGAGAGGAGAGCGGTGCATGTTTACTGTTGGGCCTAACCAGGCATGGGCGCCTTTTACTTTACATTCGTAGGACAGCATGACACCTGCAGATCGCAGGAGGGATTTATTCCACGTAGCACCCAGGCCTGAACCACATGGTATGCAGAGACCAGGAACACTATCGAAGAACTTCGATCCTCGAACGCCGTTGGGGCCGTCAGAACATTTTATCGATGGGACGGAGAAACGAGGGAGGGGAGTCGTATGCCAGAAACCTTGACCTGGGCAGAGCTTGAGTTAGCTAAATAGAACACATAACATATCACAGGGAGTATACTGTGGTTCTTACCAGCTGCTAAAGCCAACTTCTCTTTGACCGAGGCCTCGCTAATGACTTGGTCAATGTCCATCTGATTCTGATTCTGGCGAACGAGAACCATATTGAGATCTCAAAAGGCTGAAGCTTCAAAACGATAGATAGGAAACAAGAAGAGAAAGGCTGCAAGAAATGCCACAATATTTCAGCCTTGTCTGCGAGCCTTGAGTCCCCGGCGGCTTGGCTGGACCCTCGTTGTGGAGTTTGGCTGACCTGTTTGTTTCCCCCCGACAGCCGCCGACACAACCCACTTTTGCCGTTGAGACATGGAAACTCCACAGAGGTTTAATTCTCCACCTCCGAGATGATATCTGGGGTGCTGTATCCGAACGTCGGATACGGGACGTGGCATTCTTGTCTTGAGTTGGTGCTGTGCTTTACTCAATGCGTCGTCAGAAATAAAAGGTGTCATTCTGATCTGGCCCCGGAAATCTCTCTGAGTTCCATGGCCCATTTTCAACGCCGTTGTGCATACGCAAAAATGGATCCATAAGCATATCGTACTCAGCATTGCCCATAGCAAAGTCAGGCCCTAACATCCCTAGAATAGGGGAAGTCAATAATTGTGGGATCAAGGGTGTTACAGGTACAGACAATTTGGCATATATCCAAAGAATCTTGAGATGTCCAAAAGAAGAGAATGGGTTACTCAAACACTTACAGGTCATATCGTAATCTGCAGAATCTCCCGAGAACTCTTGTCTATCATCCAGTCCAGATGAAACATTTGCAACGGAGTCTGTACTTTCAGGCTGTAAGATTGGTTGTGGTTGTGGTCTCGCTGGTTCAGCCGACTCCGCGAGAACTGAGGATCCTCGGTCTGCATCCTCAGATGAAATGAGTTCATCAGCATCATGACTATCCGCCATTTGGCGTATCTCGGACAGAAAGCTATGCTTTGTGTAGACCTGTCGTGGTGGCAACTGGAGGTTGACATCTATCGCCGAGCCAGGCGATGGCTGTACCTCTGCCGCACCAGTTCTGTGACTGTTAGCTTGACATCAAGAGAGACCGAAGCGAACGTACATAAGCTCATCAGACTCTCTTCGAACATCTCGCTCCGCAGATCGTACAATCTCCTGGATTTTACTCCTCTGCTCTATCGTTAGACGAGAAATTATCAGGCTCCGAAGACTTACCAGTAACCTCGATGTCGGGTACAGCTCAGAATGTTTCTGCAAAATCTCGGAGCATGCTGTGCATTTCTTGACGATATCTCCCCTTTGCAAAGGCTCATCGACTAGAGGACCCAGCGATGTAATGATTCTAGCACATTGAAGTGAACATATCGCAAGCGCCGTATCAGTAATGAAAATGTCTCCTCCCAACTTCAGGATGCTCTCGAAAATATTTGAGACATCCACTGCATGCTTCAGACAACGCTCCCGACAATGTTTCAAAAACTCGGATGGAAGATCTGATAAGATCTCATCCGGCAATGCCTCGTGGAACCCGGGAATTGTGAATCTGTAGAGATCACAGTAGCACAAATTCCACCATACATGTAGCATGATGTAGGTTGTTCGCTCTGGAGTGTAGGCTCGCAAGAAGAAATTGCGTTCATTCAGAACATACGTCGGAGGGAGTGTTGCCGAGAACTGCCGAACCTCGCTTGCAAGGGATTCAAGTTCTATACGAGCTTGTGGGGTGATGTTTCTTCGATCCACCATCTCATGAGTAAATCTACAAAGTCAGCTTCGTACCACAGGACTTTGGTAGACCTACTTCTGTATGCGAACGCGTATTTCTAATATGCGGATCAAAAATCCCATCATTCCAATATTTGACTGGTTGTCCAAACCTGGCGTAGGCTTCAGTAACTCTGTCTCCACCGAGATGTCAAACGAGAAATCTCGCTCATGACATGGTAACTGCAAATGAATCCTCTCTGCAGAAACCAGAGTAAAATCTGCCCTGCCATTTGCAAGTAAAGTATCACTCATGAATATCGACCACATGAGTCGGCGTCGACGTTCTTGCCCCACAAAAGTAAGTTTCTTGTCGGTGTAGTTCAACCTCATGGCGAAAGCGAACCGAACAACAAGAGCAGACAGAGCCATAACTTTCCCGAATTTTCGGGAGGTCAAGCGATCGAAAATGATGATTAACAAAGTCTCAATGTTTGATAGAGAAGGCTCCGTAATCATTCTCAAGACCTGATCTTCTGCTTCGTTTATCCAGCTTGCTGCTTTTTGACGTTGGGCATCATTTGTTGCTAGAAACCTTGCCGTGGCACCGCAGAGAGCCTGCAGGAGATGAGGATTGTGTGCACCTTTGGACCAATTCTGTAGGAATATCGCACGATGGAGGAAACTCTGACCAGGGATCGGATATATGTATTCAAAGAAGGCGTCAATATGTTGCCTGACAATTCCTTTATCTGGACCAATTTCGCTACGAACTTAGCTCAACGAAAGCAATCGCGGATGAATAGACTCACGTGGGTACAGATGGAGAATTTGATGAATATTGACAATCAATTCCCCTCTGTAAACACCTCTCGCATCGAGGAATATCACCAGAACATTTTGCTTTCTGGCTATGGCAAGTCAAACATGCTTTTCTTCCTCGTCGACGTTCAAGAGTCATTGCGGAATTTGGCGAACGGCCTTGGGATTGTGGTGAGGATGTACTTCGGGCCTCTGCATCTTGGGCACTGAAAGAGCAAGTGAAGCCTAACCTCAGACAGTTTTCACAACCTTCAACAGTCCCATCACAGCGAACCTGCTCGAGTTAGACATCAAAATTTGGCCTGGAAATTCTCTTAGACTGTACCTTGCGATTTCGGCATTGAAAGCAAATCCTTGTGGGTCTCTTCCCCGGCTTTGATGCCCTCGATGACCTGCGAGTTGCACCTGCTTCCCTCATCTTGGATTCAGGGGCAATGCAATAGCCAAGCCACGTGATTTTGATCAGCACGTGGAGTTGAGATTTTGAAATCTGGGGTTCTCACGCTCCCCTGTCGCGCTGTCACAATCCTGGGCCGGAATGGAGATGCTGATGCATCGGGGACAGTTTGTGATGATGGGAGAGGAAAGGTGGTTGGTGTCGCCGACATAAACTCAGATCTCCCCCCGATAACCGTTAGCTCCGGAATTGCCTCAATTTCTCCGGCCCACAACGCCATAGAAAACACCACGAGACTTGTCTCCAAAGCCGTGCACTCATCGATTCCCTGCTGTTGTCTGTTCCTCTTCCCATTCATGCTGGCATTCCCTGCACTCCACCCTGTGGCGTCCAATGGAACGAAGCTCCAGACCCCAAAATCTTCCCCCCATCCCTCCACACCCTAGCTCTGTTGATTTGTCGGGAGACCCTTTGGCGGTGTTTGGCCTCGTCTAGGTTGCCAAGAAACATGGGCATGGCTAGGTCCTGTGATTTCCCTTCACTACTTCAGTCTTTTAGCTTCGTCGACGCCTCTTCTGTCGTCAATTCCCCATATCCCCAGGTCTTCATCCGATCCTGACTCGATTTTGGGATGGATCGAATCTCTATAAAACCTTCCTTATCTCCCACCTGAGAATGGTCTTTCGATTTTCAGTCAGGCTTCTCTTTTCAGCAGACCAACATTGGACAGCAGATTGTCCTTCAAGATGATGGCCAAAAACTCAGTGTTCCAGCACTTCAACAAGTCGTTGACTCTAGCATGCATGCTTATTGCTGTCTCGACGTTCAACTATGGCTTTGACAATGCCGGTTTCAACACAACACAGGCGATGGACGGCTTTCAACATCAATTCGGTAGATACAATCCGACAACGGGCAAATACTTCATCCCACCATCATGGCTCTCGCTATTCAACAGCTTGAATTACATTGGTTTTGGAGTGGGGGTCATGGTGGGAAGTTTGGTCAGTGGTAGATACGGAAGACGCATGTGCATGTTCTCAATGAGTTGCTACCCATTGATAACTGCGACAATTGCCATTACATCAACAACTCGCGAGCAAATCTTAGCCGCTCGAGTTCTGAATTGTACGTTGACCTCAGTCCTTCCTGAGCCACAAGCTAATATCAAACAAGATGTCTACGTTGGTATGGAGCTTGCTGTTGTTCCAGTGTTTCAATCCGAGATTGTTCCAGCTCCAGTTCGTGGGTTGGCTGTTGGTTCTTACCAATTCAGTTTGATGGTCAGTATATTCGATTCATGGGAAGAAGTGGTGTTGACTTTTGGCAGTTTGGTTCTCTTATTGTCAACTGCGTTTGCCGTGGAACAAGTACCTTGGAGGGAAATACAGCATGGAGAATCCCAATTGGACTCTTCTATGTCGTCCCAACCATCGTACTCTCTTTGGTTTGGTTCATCCCAGAGGTGGGATCCCCGTCCGACTTTCCAAGCTTGCATTTCTAACACCTTCCCTAGTCACCACGTTGGCTGTTGACAAAGGACCGAGTTGACGAGGCGAAAGCCGCATTCTACAAGTTTCGTGAAGGTTGCGTTAGTGATGAAGAAATTGCTACCGAGTTCGAAGCACTACAACTGGCACTGAGACTCGAGCCGGAACAAGGAAAATGCAGGGAACTCTTCCAGGGGGTCAACAAAAAGAGAACTGCGATTGTTGTTGCTATGAACTTCTTCCAGCAAGCCACTGGTCAGGTTAGAATTTACCCGTTCCTCTTAGAAACCGACCCCTGAGATTCTCAATGCTGTCCCGGATCTTGAGACTGTTGAAAAACTCATGCTGACATGTAACATAGGCATTCGCCTCGACATACGGTACAATTTTCATCAAGGGCCTCGGCACGATCAATCCTTTCAACATGAGCATCGTAATGTCAGTCATCAACCTCACGTTGGTCAGTACTGGTTTGTTTCTCAACGATCGCATCGGAAGAAGGTTAGTCTATCCAGTCAACATCACCACCATAGAAATACTCAACGTTCATCTAGGCCTCTTCTCTTCATCGGTGCAAGCATTCAGATCGCTGCAGTTCTCACTATGGGTGGTCTCGGGACTGTCTCAAACCCCACCGATGGGCACAAGATCGCAATTGTGGCAATGCTTATTGTCTTTTCGGCTGGCTTCGTCTTCGCATGGGCACCTCTCACGTATGTCGTCACCACAGAAGTTTCCGCTCTTCGTCTCCGTGATGCCTCCCAGCGCACCGCCTCGATGGTCACTGTCCTCATGAACTTTGCCGTCAACTTCTCGCTCCCCTACTTGCTTTACGCTCCATACGCCGCGCTTGGGTCCAAGGTCGGGTTCATATTTGGCTCAATTGCAGTGTGTGCGGTGATTTTCACATTTTTCTGTGTTCCAGAATGTAAGGGGAGAACACTGGAACAGGTCGACAGGATGTTTATTGAGGGTGTCCCATTGAGACATTTTGGAGACTATCAAATCACAGATATCTCTGACGAGAGAACCATGGAGAAGGGAGAGTTGGGCATTGAGGTAAAGGCAGTGGAGAAAGTATAAGTCTTGGGAGAGTGCTAGAAGAACAGTGGATGTCTGCTTAGAAGATTAAAATTTCGACAAGAGCTCGCTAACGATACAAACGTTAAAAGTATATTAGGCGACGCCAAAAATGACCTCCTGGTACGACTATCAATCCGACTGACAGGTGCATTGCATACAGCAATTCTAAGGGAGCAGGTCCGTTCGAGATTGAACTAAGATATCTGAGATGAAGCATCTACGATTCGCGCCCAGGATGGTGGTCCCGGCATGGGGACAATCCTGCATCAGCATGTTCACGTAGCAATTGTACTATGGCAAACATATTCTGCTGATTCCCGGAGACTTCTTCCTTCAAAACTAGTAGTCCGTCATTATTACGTATCAGAGCCGAAAGCGGATTCATTCTGCCAGTGCAGATCAGAAGGCGGCACATGTCTAAATCGCCGAGCCGCACGGCTACCCGCAAAATGTCTTGCTGCTCGTCTCCAAAACTGTTGTCCCAAGTGGCACCGCCTTCCACTAGCAGTATCTGTGACGATTCATACCGGTCCGGCGAGACTGAAGAATGCTGGATAATTCGTACCAAGGCTGTTTCTTCCTGATCGTCGGTCTGCTGCAGACCTTCCTTGAAGCGGGGAGCCAAAAGTCAAAACATAGCAGGGTTGCAAAGTCTGGCTGCCAGGTGCAGAACATTCTCACCGCGAAAGTTGCGGTGTTGAAGGTGTGCTTCAATTCCCTGTTGCCTCAACAAATATTCCACAACATCAACGTGGTTCCCCAAGACAGCCTCTCCTATTGATTGGTGCACTTGCTTGTCAAAGGACCTATCTTGTGTTTCGCGTTGGGTCCCCCTTAGCAATTCGGTCTTGAGCTCTGCCTTATGCTCAGCACTGTCCATCAACCGCCGAATTATAGGTCTTGTCTATTCCCGAGAACGTCATCGATATTAATTTCTTGGGGCGGCTCAGGTCGTCGATATTAGTGGTAAGTTCTCTTCTTCACCTCCTACCCGACAACTGCTATTCCAGTGACGGCTAGCTACACTGTTTTGCAAGATCTTGAGACCTGTAAATAAGTCGTCAATGGCAGCTTTACTAGTTTATGGCCGCATTTGCAATTCCGATACTCGAAGAGTTAGGATCCTGTCGTGTTGAATTAGGATGAAGGAGGACGAGGATAGTGTGAAGTCAATTAGAAGATTTTCGAATGTCTGACTATACTCTTGATGCTTGCTTCTGTGAATAAGAAATAAGAACTGATATGAGGTCTGTGGGCTAAGGCGAGACCTACCAGGATATGTATTTGTTTTCGACCAAGGTAGCGACTTTTAAATCTAACCTCAACGATTACGTGGGGATACTTCTAGTTCAACTCTTCCTCTCGGGATGTAATAACTCTGGGGTATTGGCAAAAGTTTCTTAAAGGTTAGCTCAGGTGTAAGACTTTATAGCCGTCAGCTATTGCTTCCAGTTCGTGATGCACATCGCATTTGTTTGAAATGGAGGGGCGTGCACGGTCTCTTCTGGGCGCCTCAACCCCCTTGGCCTTCGGCTCAACGCCCTCTGGGCACCTTGGGTACTGGGCGTCTACGACATAAGTATCTTCAATCCGCCGGCATAGAAGTTATCCCCATTGCCGACAAAATGCAGAGGTTGACTCTTGAAGCAATTCGAAACTTCAACCTAGGCAGCTCCGATATCATCGAATGCTGTATCCATCCAAACCGTCAGATTATCGGTGGACAGCCTCAAGGGAGTCTTGTGATCAAACTATCAGACGAGATAGTTGTCAAGTTTGGCGCAGGCGTTTCAGTTGAAGAGGCAGATAACCAAAGAAAGGCATACGAGCTATTGGATGGCGGAGTCGTTCGCGTTCCCCGCGTTGTTCGCTACTTTACCCGGACTTTCGACCATACGTCTCTTCCAATAGAATATTTGGTTATGGAATATATCTATGGAGACATCTTGGAGTTATTAGGAAGTCACCTGGTCGACCAGATTGTGAAGATTCTGTCACACTTCTCAACTATTCGAAGTCTACGTCCTGGTCTACTGCAAACCGGCGTTTCGCGTGGCTTACTTTGGGATAGTAATGGGAAGCCAACCTTTAAGATTATCAAGGAAATGGAGCATTGGTTAAACTTTAGGCTACCAGATGTTAAGGCTAAACTCGCAGTCGAAAAGTATCCTTTAGTCTTATGCCACTTGGATCTTGCTTTACGAAATATCATTTGGTTGGAGGATGGCTCTATATGTCTTTTGGATTGGTCTTCAGCTGGGTTTTATCCGAGATTCTTCGAAATATGCCTTCTAAAGGTTATGACGGGCAGTTATAATGACTACGAGACGACTTTGAGGGGTCGATTGGACCAGTTAACGGATGACGAGGAGGATCAGGTGTCGCTTTTGGAGCGGTCATTTTATAACGGGATCAGATACCACTTTGTAAGTTTTGTTCATTTTGCAATCTTGGCTTTTGCTAATTATGGTACAAGCCTAAGTGTCGTGATGCCACTTTCTCAGGAAGCAGTTAACTTTTTCAGAAAGTGTTGGTAGGAGGATGGTTGAGCAAGTGGAGATTTCAAGAAGTAGACGGGTGTAATACAGGACAGGAATGAAAGGACAACTGGTCTCTCATATTTCAGATTTGATAGGTGTCCTTACGCGTATACGTAAGTATCAAAAGAGGGACATGGAATACACTATTCTGCGTTTGAAGAGCTGGCCTTGTAAGAACCGTCATCTATCATGGCCTTCTTCGCTTGCCTCCGCTCCTGCTCCGCCGGTTCGCTCTCCCGGTCCGAATTAAGCTGCTCTATTGGAGTACTATTTCTTCTCACCCAAGGTTTAGTGTTCCTCACCAGGCCTTCGCCCTGCTTTACCCTCCTCGCTTTGTCTTCAGCATGCTACAGAAACGTAAATAGGTTTTCTGCAGGAATGTGTATATCTTCAGTAAGTCCTGGGAATTTCGCAGCAAACGCTTCAGTGCTGAAGTCCTTCACTCGCAGCTGCAAGCTCGCTTGAGAATCAAGAACAGGGTTGCCCACGTCGTCGCGGAAGAGCTACATATATTAGATAGGCCATTTGTCTACGGCGATCATACCTGATCCGACACTGTTTGCACCACGCATAATTCCCCGTTTCCAGTACCATTGGCTTGGATTTGTGGACGCTAGATTGAGACTAATGCTTTTTGCTTCCTTTGTACTCCACGTCGATGCCGATTACGACACGAATATCGGCATTTGACCCCAGAATGTAGTCGTATGCTAAATGGGAAAGGTTATTCTTCTTTTGAGAATAGGACAGTTCAAGGATGACGCCAGGATATTGTGCCTCAAAATGTTGGTATGCGGCAAACTCAGTGGCAAGGTACTCTGACAGTCAACCCAGCCCTTGCTATTTTCAAATAAGAACATGGAGAGGATACTCATCTCTGCCTTGCAAGGGTAAATTTCAAATGTTGAGCTCTGCGATGTACAGACTTTTTCTTTGCTTTCTTGGAAATGTTTATATTCGGGAAGGCGAAGAGGAGGAGTCGCGGAAGGAGGAGGAATTGTGGGCGTCGTTGCAAGGGAAGCTCCGTATTCCGACTTATTTGGACTATTTATCAGCTACTATTTACAAGAATTCAACCTCATGTGACACATACCTGCTCATTGATATTGTGTTGCCATCTACATACACTTAGAAGTTACTGGCAATCTGTCTAAGGGCAGTGAATAAGGAGTCGTGATGCGACAGTATATGATGCGAAATATGAAGTCTCGGATGATGTGGTGAGAATTGCGGTACAGGAAACATGTAATGGCAAATGGGCTTTCTCGTCTCCGTATTCATTCTTCTGTGTGAGATACTGTATCTGAGTCTGCCACTTTCGTTGAGGTTGTGGAGGTGGTCGAGGACGTGTGGTATTTTCGTGGTCTGGCCCGTGTACGCTGCTTCAAGAGCCGCATAACAACTCCCCTCAAGCAACAGCGCGGTACGACACCCAGAGCATATCACCATCATATGTCGTCAGTGCCCACCAAATTCAAAATTGGGTCCTTCATCCGTTTGCCTTTTAGCTTCTGCTAAAATATCCCAATTCCCCTTTGTTACATCTGCTTCTTGAGGTCCAAGACGGTGGGATCTTTCCTCAACTGAGGGCAACATTTCGAGGCAACCTATAACTATGCTAGCAGTCTTTCCTAGCTAACCACACTTTAGATGCTGAGTGGGGATGGTGCGCGGAGCGAAGGATCTGTTACTCTAACTCGTAAAGAATATCTGAGACCTAGAGAATACAATCCTTGTTTGGACACCATTCTTGGTCATGGCTTGACATCAGTAATCGGACGTCTCAGACCTCACGTCATCCTGGAGTATCCTCAATTTCCATGGTGGAATCAGCAAGACGGTAAAGATAAGTTTGTTGATGGTATAAGGCATAGCTTTAAGGTCGAAGAAGAAATACTTGGGATTCTTGGGAGTCACCCTCGAATAATAAGGTTCGAATAAACAGACAACATTCTTAGCTACCATGAAAGTCTGACTCTAATCTCACTTTCGCTAGTTCCGTTTTAGTCTCTGGACCTGAGCTGCTGCTGCTTTAACCAGAGCTAAGGGTGAGCAACCTGAGCCGGGGGTGAGCATACCTGAGCAGAGCCTGAGCACAGCATGAGAATCCTGAGACGACCTGAGTCAGCCTGCGCACAATAATATGGAACCCATTTTGGCCTCCTATACCCCCGGCTACAGTTTCCTTACCAAACTTTGCCCGGAGGAAGTAAAGAGTTGGGAACGAAAATTGCGAAAGAGATTGGTGCGGTGGGGTACTTTGAGTGCGGTTTGAATACACAGAAAGGGCTGGACGATGTCTTGAACGAGGTGAGCCACAGTCTCTACTTAAGGGGTGTCCTGGCTAATGATAGGCCGTGGTTGTGCACTAGAACCGCCGCCACCGAAGAAAAGGGAGTGGAGGAAGCTGAGTCCTTGATCCAGAAGGGCGGAGAAAAATTTGATGTTGATCGTGGAGGAATAACAGATATTAGTATAAAAAGTTAAAAAGAATAGTATTTTTCGGCAAACTAAGAACGAAAACCAAGATTTTGAATCAAATTCCCCATCAATGAAGCTACCAATCCTCCTTTTCCGTCGTCATTCATCTGTCTCGCGCACCAAAATACCCTGTAGAAATTGGCACGGTGTCCTCGGCTTTACTCATCATACTCCAACGTCAACGTCGTAGGGAAGGGGCTTTCTCTAGAATTGGGATCCAAATACTTCCTCATCTTGACCCCTGCCAACTCCTCCTCGACCGCTGACAAGTGTCCCTGTCGACCCGGTGCCCCCCTCAAATTTTTCAGCTTAAATACTTCCTTTAGTATTGCTGCTAGACTACACCCTACCAATCTCGAACCGAGGCAATAATGCATCCCGTAGCCAAAAAAGATGTGATCTTTCAGCGGACGATGAGGATTCAGCTTCTCGGGTTCAGGGAACTGAGTCGGATCCATGGCTGCCTTGGAAGTGGCGAGGAGAATGGTTTGGTTGGCTTTGAGATGTATAGGTCCTCGCACTCCGTCCTGGACAGTGATATCTCTGGCTACTACTCGCGGAAGACCTGGTACCATATTTGTATGGCGCATACCTTCGAACACGAAACCTTGGAGTTCACGATCAGCAGCTTCGGTGTCGAGATGTGCGAGTTCGACAATGCGAGCCTTGTACTTCTCGTATCCTTTACTGAGATACAAATCAATAAGCAACGAAGCCTGCTGAGTAATATTCGCAGCGACAGGAGGGCCCAAACCAATACAATCACCAACCAAATCGCCGATAGGGAGTTTCGTGGCATTTAAAGCATGATACAAACGATCTGCTTCCGGTCCAACTTCGAAGGCTGAGCCTTTAGCGAGCCAGTCAACAAGCTTCTCGGTGACGGCTGCTTGGGTTTTCAGGTGCGCTTCGTGGATTCCACGCAAGATAGGAGCAGCCTTCATAGCACCTTCGCGAAGCACCCATTCATTTGCTGGAATGATGTTAAAGGCTTGGTACATGAAGATGACGAGGTAGATCATATGGAGTTCGGGGACGGTCACCAACCCATGTGGATGTTCAGCGGTTTTCAGTGGAATAGCGAATCGCTCAGCTAGCCAGAGGATAGGGACGACGTTCGCGACGTCCCGGACTATGTCAACGGAGCGACGGGTACTATTGGAGTACTTCAGGGAATGGGATTTGATGAGCTTGGCCGCATTGGTACGGAAAAAGCTTGTCACTTTTGATTCGAATCCTTCTTCGAAGAAGATTTTGTGGAGAATTTCGGACCGTGGGTCATGACGTTTGGCATCGTCCCAGCCGAGCAGGAAATCGTGACCATCAGTAACATTCCGGATTGCCGCTTGATACATTACCCGGAAGTTTTCGCGGTCTCCAAAAACTGACTTGCATCCTGCATATGTGTGGATACCGATTATGTCTTTCCCGCTTGCCGGTCTTTCCATATCGTAAAGTTGAAGGACCTTATTTTGCGAGAGGATCCCCTTAGCTGCCTTCGGTGTGTAAAATGGGAGCAGTGCATAGGAGGAAGTGCCTGTCCAACCACCTGGGAGACCGTTGAATAAAAGATGAGGCAATATGCCACCATAGGCCCCTGGTGGAAGAGTACCGAGTTTGGCAAAACCCCAATTAGTCAACGTCGTACTATTGAAGTCGTAGCTAAGGAATCGATCTCCACGGACGAGAGCGACAGCATCATCGAGAATTCCACGTCCAGTAGTTTGGCCGGTACAAACGCCACTGCCAGGCATAGCCTCTTTAGTAACTTCTGCCATGAGGCCAGGATATAATTCCAGATTGTCAATATGGCCATAAAGTAGCTCTGCAGCTCTGGCTGTTTCTTTGTCTGGGTTCCAATCTTCAAAGTCCTTATAGGGTTGCAAGTTCAAATACCGGCGAAATCTGGGAGTAACGCACGAATTAGATAGCTCCGTATCAGAATTCGAGGTATATCACTTACTCATTGATGGTGCAGACATTAAAAAGCTCTCTCGCTTGCAATTGGCCCATAATATCGACAATCTTCATACTTGCAGGACTCCCATGGGCTCCGAAAGCATGGCCGGGTTCATCAATGCAATCTTTGAGAATTTCAGCAAGATCAACATCGCTGAATCTTCCATCTGGTCCTCTCTTAAGACCCCCGAATGTCCATTCTTTGGGTGCGGTATCCATAAGCTTATGCCCATAGGCCATCATGACCGTCTTAAACTGGTCGATCGTCAAATCATCCAGTGACTTGAGATCGGGCAAGGTCTCTCTGATCACATACTCCATCCACTGCAAAATTTCGAGTTAGTTTACTTTATCCAGAAATCAAAGTATACTCCGCAAAATTCAGAGAGCAAAGGGAAGGAAACTTGAGAATTACAGGAGATAGAACTGCAGTAGAAAACGCAACAACAACAGGGAAAGACAAACAAAAACCCCAAAGGTCGTACCTTGTCATCAGCAGCACTAAGGGATGCATGCCAGTGATAGAGCACAGCAAATTCAACAGAGACAACGTTCCCTATCCCTCGATCGATTCGCTTCCCAAGCTGCTTGATTTCTTTGCCAAGATCAAGATTCCAGGTTGAATTGGCTCGTTGGGTATTAAGAATTGCCGAAACGTAGTCTTTCAGAACGACCGAAGCAAAGAATCCAACATTGATATTGCGCGTAATTTGGAAAACATCTTCGTCTTGCCTAGTTTGAATGTCAGAACAAAATTCTCACGCATCGAGCAACAGTGACCTTCACAACGTTCGGCGTACGCCCAAATAGAGATGGCCCTGCGGTTTGCTAGGATGTACCGCACTCAAGAAATTTGAAAATAGGAAGGCATCTCTCTTCTCAAGCAGGAGGGTTACTCGAATCCGGATAGCCACCCGTAGATAATAACATACCACTTCTGTTCCTTCTCACTCAAATTCTCCCATTGCCTGTATTTCCCCTGCTCGTTGACCAATAATAGATTCTTGGCAATGGTATTATGGTTTCTTGAGAACATGAGTAATACGCAAACCACACCAGGAGGCATCATCATAATTCTCTCTGAAGCGATCGAATCAGGGAAAATCGTTCCATCCTTGTAAGTTCTCACTCGCTGTTGCTCACTATCCGTATTTCCGTATAGAGTACTCAGGTCCACATAACTGGATGTCTCGTTGATCCAAGGGTCAGTTCGAGAAGTTTGGAAGATTTCATGAATGACTATAGTAGCAAAGGAGAAGAAAAGTCGATTCAAGCCAGAGGGGTGTTCGCGGAAGGGTCCATTGCGCTTCAGAAGCTGATCGAAAACAAGTTCCGGATCTGGGAGATTAGGTCCTTTTGTCGTACATGGGGGAACATTGCGAGAATATGGGCTGCCAGCTTTGCCCATCTCTGGAATCCAAGGATTGTTGTTACCGCCGTTGTGGCGTCTGTATCTTGCTGCCGGGCCAGCCATTGTGGGTGGCGGGTGAGGGAGATCATGCCACAGCATGCCAATGAAGTCGTTAGAAACCGACTCGCTCAGCCCACTGTTTGGTGGGAGGGTTTGCAACATGGCGACTCCATGTTCAAGCAAATCCTCTTTGTCATTCAAGGGCTTTCCTGACGAAAGAGTTTTGAGAGCCTGCAAAAGTGTTTCGGCCTCCTTGACATTCATATGGGTGAGATCATGGAGGTGTGAGGTCTTCTCCATTGAAGCAACTCCAGCTGCTTCTTCATCTGTCTTGCCATCAGGAGCTCGACTTGGTTTTCGCTTGATGGTTCCGAACAGCTTTTTCAGTTGACCTGTTGCCATTATGGGGGTTCACTAGCTGGTGTTAGAATGCAACGTAGCTTATAGAATTTGGAACAGATGGGAACCTTGCAAGTCAATTGGATATACCACAAGTTATAGAACCGTCGGTATTGCGTTTGGGCGAGCCACGAACTCTGGTAGGCTCTGGAAGTATAGGCGTGACGTAACTGGGGAGTTGAGGCGAGAGATGCCAAGGTTGGTTTTGGAGCTTTGAGGTGAAATTTAAAAAGGTCAAGCAAGGGAAGGAGGAGCGAGGACTAAGTGATTTGAGGACGAGAGCTTTCGGATGCGAGCTGTCGCGGGCGTCTCACACTCCCCGTGTCTTCCGCTAACCAGCAGATGGTCGCAGTTGGCTGGCAGCCTCCCATGGCTGGCTGTTGTCTCACTATCTTGACAGGTCACACAAGTCACGAAATCAGTTCCAGGACTAGCTCGATGCATTCGGAGCCCCCTCGGCTCCTTTCGCGCCCTGCCAGCCCCCTTCTTTCCCCCAAGCTTCATCCCTGTGCCGATCTTGGCCTAAAAACCTTAAACTAACGTTTCTAGCTGCCTGCCCCCAACGCGACCGCAGGCCGAAAGAGATCTTCATTGAACGATCAGAAGATATGGATGAGCTGGCAGAATGGATTAAGTTTCACCAAAAGAGCACCGAGCAGCTGCGCTTTCGAGTTTCGACGGCATGGCCCGCTCTTTCATATCGCGAACTCACGCAAGATCTGCGGTGCTCCGTACTCTCAATATCCAATAACTGCTCTTTGGAACGCCACTGATTCGTTGCAACCGCTGAATTTCCTGACCGCTATGACTAGCCCGCCAATTGTGACTGCGTGACACCCCGTCATGCGTGCGTGACGCGGATGGTGGCACTTTATGGAAAGCAAGAAAGGCCCAAGTGAGCTTGGGCACAGTAATTCGAGGGGGATCTCTGGCCAAGCAACTAAATTGGCGACGAAGCACCGAAAAATTCCGAGGATTGGAAGAAGCTACCTAGCTTCGCCCTGTCTGATGATCCAAAAGAGCCTTACTTTACGCTTCCCATATTGGCCCGACAACTTGACTCTCTAGGCAGGCATCGCACAGAGTCCTTCATTCCCGTCTTACATCAATTGATTGTTTAGGAAGCTCCACGATCTTTTCAACCTGGAGGGATAACTCCTCTGTTATATCACAATGAACGACCAAGTCCCATGGCGGCCGAAGTACTACCCTACACAATCTTTTACAGGTCAACCACCAACCAGAACTTTGCCGAGTGACGAGCCACCCCAGCTGCCGATGGCCATTGGAGCAGTCCCAGATTCCAAATTTCCTGTCACTGGTCGGACTCTGGTTATATGCCTTGATGGAACGGGAGATAAATTTGACGGCGATAATAGCAACGTCGTTAACTTTGTGGCTTGCCTGAAGAAAGACGATCCAAGTCAAATTACATACTACCAATCCGGTATTGGCACTTATAATGGTCGTGGAGGGTTAAGCAAAGGATTCTCAGCCGGCATCGACATGGCGGTAAGTGTCATCTATCCCAATTCCGAAGGCCCACCAACTGTGGGGGCTCTAACTTTCTGGTGGAGCAATTCTAACTTGAGGTCTTGCAGATTGGCAGTGGCCTCGGAACTCATATCAAAGACGCCTACCAATTCATCATGCAGAACTACATTGAAGGAGACAGAATATGTCTTCTGGGATTCTCTCGCGGTGCATACACTGTTCGCTGTCTTGCAGGCATGCTTCACAAAGTTGGGCTCTTGCCTGCTTACAACACAGCACAAGTCAATTTCGCCTATCAGTTCTACAAGAATGACACTTCAGATGGGTGGGAAATGAGCGAGCAGTTCAAGAGAACATTTTGTCAGAACGTTACTGTTTACTTTGTTGGAATTTGGGACTGCGTAGCTAGTGTAAGTGTCTTTAACATCTGTCCACTCAATCATTTCGCGGTTCGAGCACAGAAAAGTTTGAAAAAAGCTAACTCCAAAACTCACAGGTCGGATTCATTCCTCGTCAACTACCATTCAGCAAGTCCCCTACCAACACAGTCAGCTATTTTCGCCACGCCATGGCCCTTGACGAACATCGAGCGAAGTTCAAAGTCTGCCACTGGCAAAAAAGCAACGAAGTTCCTCTCAACACCCTCTATCCTGCCAAGACGAACGCGAGACGTCTTCTCAGACCGACAGCAGCTGCCTCTGAACTCACAAACAAAATAATACAACATAAAGACCTCGAGCAATCAAATAACGAATGGAAGTTCAATGAATCGGACCCTCATTCCTCAAATGTGAAGACAAATGTTCGAGAGGTCTGGTTTGCTGGTTGTCATGCAGACGTAGGCGGCGGTGCTGTGAAGAATAGTGAGAGGCATATGCTATCGCGGATCCCGTTGAGGTGGATGCTGAGGCAGTGCTTTGAGTGCAAGACCGGAATACAATTTTCCACGGCGGCATTAGCAGAAGCGGGCTTGGATGTGCGAACCTTATGGCCCGTGTATCAAAAGAACGAAAAGCCAGTCGTTGGCCCAAGTCCGCGTATGATGGAACAGTACGAGGCAGGCGACCTCCCTCCACTCCATCGTCGATCTAAAGCACTGGGTGTGGATCCAGGCGCGAAAGATTCCCTTGTCGGCGACGAAAAGTTATCTTCTCCCGAGGCACTAAATCTTGATCTACTGCCTGAGCAAGCGGAAGATCATTTTGATGCAATGTGTGATATCAACGACATGCTCGTTATCGCACGCCCATGGTGGATCCTCGAGGTCTGGCCTGTGTCCTTCCAGGTATTGAAGAAAGATAGCAAGGGAAGAGAGAGATGGGAAAAGTTTGTAGGGATGAATCTAGGGAGGTGGAGGGCGATTAAAGATCCGGAGCCGAAGATGCATTGGACCGTTGAGAGGAGAATAGCAGAGAAGGGGTACAAAATTAGGAACTCGTTTGGTAGAGAGACGGTTTGGAAGGTGGAAATTTAGCTGGTAGTGTGATAAATTTGGAGCTCTTTTAGTGGATCTGAAGTTTCATTTGACTGCGCGTTGTGTAATTTATCCACTCCCTGCCATTTGATTCCATTTGATGGTCATCTTGATTTACTATATCGGTGAATTATTCCTTGATTTGTTGGACTCTAGCGCTTCAAGTAGCAGATGGTGCGATTTCTCTTAATTTTATAATATGGGAGGGCTGTTGAATGTTGAAAGATTATCCCTTAAGTAATAATAGAATATATTCCAGTAATGTATTATACTTATCATCTAACACTCTGATTTCTAACGAGATTATAGCAAACAGTAGCAAATTTCTCTCTTCGAATGAAATTCCCCATTGCCGTAAGCAGTGGCCCGTAGCGTAATATATTCTATTTTTATAAAGGTACTATTCGGGATCCTTGGGAGCCTTTTTAGGCTCCGAGGAATAATCGCTTAAACTTGACAAAAATGGCATGACGAGTTTTAAGTTAAAATCTAGCTTCATTTGTTTAGTGGGGTACTACTCAGGGGCTGCTCGGGGACTACTCAGGTTGCTCAGGTTGCTCAGGTGAGCTAGGTAGGGAGAGGGTAAGCTGAGGATGATTCGCGCCTGAGTAGAAGCAGCGAGCTTACTAACCGACCTTGGGACGAAGAAAAAAAATAGTTGTATTCAACTACCATGGAAAATTAACATCCGAATTTCTTCATCTTCAGACTTCCAAAGTTCACCCTAGTTGTATCAATGCCATCTGTCGACTATTAGCGAAACGGGTTTGCTTGGAGTGAGTGGAGCCATATTTAAAGATTGCTACAGCTAGACTAGCCACACTTTCCTTTCTTTCTGCTTGAGCTTATTGGATTCTCCTATCTCCCTGGACATGTCGAGGAGCCTGGATTTGAGCAGGGCGTGAAGTTGAAGTCTTCGGTGACCTTATCGCCACATTCATATACGTTTGTTGCGACATCTACGGGGCACATACTAGAACAAAATTGCATGAGCGACGCCAACTTGGACAGGGCATTTGTTTCATACTTGGAGTGTTTGTTACTGAGAACCTTGTGATTACTGAGGATATTAAAGTTGATACTTGGTGTGGACAGTTTTGAACAATCAGAAGTCAATAAGTGCAAAGCTGAATTGAAAAAGGTTTTGCGTTATTAGTGGTCAAGGAGTCATATATAGCTTTTTAGTTCGCTGTGAACATCGAATCACAATGAGTTAAGGCATCTCGCTTGACAGATAACCACCAAGGCGCCAATTGGCCCGTCATATACTTCAACGATTGTAGACAATGACTCGAGGCATGCAAGACATTATTTTCTACGACCGGACCTCCCATAACTTGCCCAGGCAGACAAGATGGCCAGCGATGTTCGTAGAATTTACCATTAGGTCTATACAGGCGAGCATACTTTCAAAAATCGGGACAGAGAACACTTAAGGAGTTGATCTATTGTTGTTTGCAAGGAAACGATACGAAGTGGAGGGAATTTTTGGGGGAGTTCACATGAAGAAGATCAAGATTCAGGAAGAAAGAGATAAGACAATATGGGATTCGCCTTTTTTTTTTTTTGCCCGTTATGGTTATGGGAGGGAAGGAGTGTTCTCCCTGGTACCAGGTATGGCATATGGACGGGTCCTATCCTCGTCCTACCCTGCCTCTACCAAACTTTTTCTCTGCCAGAACTCGTTCACTAAGCCCCTCGCTGCACGACAAGCTATCAGTACCCCTCGTACGCCTCAGCCACACAGACACGCTCCCCGTCCAAAATGTCGACTCACAAGCGGCCCCCCACTCAACAACTTGGACCACCATCGACACCATCGACACCACAACTAGCAGCAGTAGCACCTACAGAATTCCCCCTCTTCCCGAAGCTACCATTGGAAATCAGATTCAGGATATATACTCTCTCGCTTCCGGGTCCACATTTGATACCGCTTATTTACAACCCACCTACTACTTCCACACCAACGACTTCCTCCTCACATCAACATCAATGCCTCACCACCCCTACCCGCATCACACACGGCCGTATCATAACCCACACACCACCCCCCACCCTCCTCTTCACAATACACGAATCCCGGACCTACATTTTAAGACTCTATTCACTCTACCTCCAAAAACGCATCCTCGCTTACCGCTAAGCTTTTTATGCTCATTAATACGGTAGGTACAGTGAGTGCATGCACGGCTGTGAAGTTGTTGAATGAGGCGTTGAAAGTAGAGTTAGAGTTTGAGAGGCAGAGAGAGGGGAAGTAGAGGAAGGAGAGGTGGAGCCGGAGCCGGAGAGGGTGGGAGATTGCTGATAGGAGAGGAGGGATGAGTGTATTTGGAGTCGTGGATGGTAGGAATGAGTATGGGAATGGGACAGTGATAGGGGAAAGCGGTGCTGGCGTTGATGCTGGCGTTGGTGCTACTGGATGTGTGGGCTTGAGAGGGGGAAGTGGGAAGGGAGGTATCGATGGAATTACGGTGAGGAATCTAGAGAATTTCTGGGATGTGGTGAGGAGGAAATTCAAAGGGTTGGAAGAAATCTGGATTGTTGGGATGGGGATGGAGGGGAGGGTTTTGGATTGGGGGACTAATGGATATGAGTATGAGGAAGGTTTGGGTCGGGTTTTGGAAGAAAGTGATTTTGTTGGTGAGGATGGGGATGGAGATGGCATGATGAGGAAGAGGAGGACGAACTTCGGAGCGAAGAATGAGAGGGCTGTGAGTAGATTGGAAGAAGAAACTGGGTAGACTGCACCGAGGTGGAGATTCTTGGGTAGTGAAGAAGATGCGGAAGAGTGAGTACAAGAAAGGTTATTAATTATCATCATCCACAAATAAACATACTATCAAAATTGAGCCAGCCGACTTGTAGTCTACCCATAAGAACCTTTTGACTCCAAACTAAAAATAATTCCGCGCACTAACTCTGACGCCATGTTACCCAAACATATCCAAACTGGGGTATTGCGTGTCGAGTAATCCCAATTCTTAACAAGCAGTCGCGTGCCATCTGTCACAACCAATCTGTGTGACATCAATCCATTCTGTGCTATGCAAAAACACAGAGCATCCGTCCTCCAGCTCTTTCTAACCCACCGACTGCCATTTAGACCTCGCGATCATTCGAGTCGCGACCATAGTCCGGTGCCCAGTATGATGTCTGCTGGTTCTCTAGCCTAATCGCAGCATAGCCCGTTCTGGTGAAGGAGAAGTTTGGACGGCAGCAGCATGAAGAGCTGGTGTGGCGAACCATCCTTTCTTCGTAGGCGCTTCGGCTTCGTACATGCGAATCGCTCGACGAGACCTTTCCTTTCCTAGAGACCCAGTGAGTAAAGGGACGAGGAAGTGAAGAGGAAGTGAAGAGGAAGCGGGAAGTCTTACGAAGCTGAGACTCATCCAAGTCTCGTCCTTCGAGGATCTTCTGTGCCATCGCCTTGTGCTCTGGTAAGACCCAGTCCCAGTACAAAGCCCATTTAGGGTTCTTGTCCCACAGCTTGAAGGGGAAATCTGCAAACTCTGGATCCTCTCGCTTGCGAACTCCAATTGTAGTGATAATCGGCTTTCCGTCACAGCCACGAACGAGTTCATCGTTATTGTCTAACATCGGGTAGATGTTCTCACAGTACAGACGACTAGAAAATGCTTGCTTATGGTCTCTGTAATCCCCAGGGAACTGGATGTCCCACCCATTGTACACAGGCTGGCCAATAAGTTAGTTAAGTTAGTATCAGTTGAGAGTTTAAGCTTAACTGACTGACTGACGACTAAAGTATCGACTGATGAACTTAACTGAGCTAATTTATTAGTACTTGTTAGTACTGATTAGCTTAAAACGTGACCTTAAAATCACGTCTTTAAACATATATTTGGTTTTTGAGTATATAAAGTAAAAGAGGTATATGTTACGTGTATAAGTAAAGGTTAATATGTATTAGTGTTTAGGTATGTTTTGAGAGTTATAAGTATTTAGTTTTCTTTTTCTATATAAATTCATAGAATTTACCTCAAAAATCCTTTGAATTATCAACAAATCCAATTATTTCTCAACTGACAGTCTAAATCAGTTGAAATTTTTGCAACTAACTTATTAGGTTTTCAAATTTAACTGACTGATTACGATTTTTTGGCTCAACTGAAGAGTAAGACTTACCTAGACTGACTTACTGGCCAGCCTGATTGTACAATCCTGCGTAGTTGAAGCCGCGGTCTCCCAAATGATACTGGAGCCATTGTAACTGCTCCTGCGCTAGAGGAAGATCTCGGAGTTAGTATTGCCTTTCTGAGTGGTGATTAGGAGTGCTGAGACTAATTCAGGAGACGGGAAAGATGTCTGAGGAGGCACGGCCTCGGGCCTCTCGAAACGATCTAGAAGAGGAAGAAATAACTCGGAGAACACTCACTATATGGCCAGTTGTTGTGACCTCCCGTCCGCTTCCTCTTCGGCTTCTTCTTCTTTCCAAAGACGGGTCCTTCTGCTCCGCGAGAGATCTCGGACTTCAAAGATGGCGATGGGGATGTTCCTGGACGACGCAGTGCAATGCTCAGGTGAGGATAGGAGCCACGACGGTCATGGCGGTCATGATAGGGATGGGGCGAGTGAGAACTTGGGCGAGGGTGTTGCCTTACCGCATCGCTTTCACTTCTCCTCTCAGCAATTTGGGTCATGCGATGGCCCTGTGCAGGCCGATGTGCCAGGTTGACGAGTCGACATGGCTCTTGAGTGAGCTGCATTGGTGGCAACGCTGGGAGATTGCGTTTATGATGCTCCCATGTTGCCCTTGTGAGAACTTCTCCGTTAGCTTCCATCGGCCGAGGAGCAGAGCAGCAGGAATCGTAACTACTCAACGACTTGTAAACTTGTTCTTCAGCCTTGTCCCATTCTTCCTCGCGGTCTGACGATAGCGGGGTAAGCAAGGGATTGAGAATGCTTGCAAGGTCCATCGGATTTCGAGTTCCACGAGTATGAGTATCCAGGAGAATGTTGATTGACAGTGTCAGTGTTGACACAAATCTAGTATCCATCATAGCGTAGAGTTTTGAGGTTTCGATATACTGACAGAATCGTTCTACAAGTGATTATCTTAGAACGAGCTAGAGTTCAGAAGTCGCAGAGACAACGTAGATGTAGACTGACAATGATTGCCCACACAGAAGTGATACGAGAATGTGTGATAAAGGAAGCGACATCAACGAATTAGCAGTGCGTTAACTACGCAGGTACGAGTCAGATAACAACTATCCAACAGACTAGGGCTATAGTCAACAGTAAAATACCAAGCCTAGGAGACCAAAACCAAAGTTCTAGGTCTGTCACAGGCAGAGCAGCTGTTAGTAACCTTGATACAGAACGTTCTAGCCAGAGAGACGGCCTTTAGAATGTAGACAATGCAGGCTGCAGGGATGTGGGTGGACCAGGTGAAGGGAAAGTGACAGAACATGGTGTGGTGTGTACATCGTAGCATTGATCGAGATGAAATCATGAAAACTCACTCGATGCATCTTACCAAAAACCCCGGGTCGTCCCCCAGACATACTCAAGTAGGTCAACTCTCCTTTGCTCAATAAACCCAACCCGGGTTGATCTGCAAGCCAAAGCCAAGTATGTCAAAGATATGAGCTCTTGACGCAAGGCTGGCCTGAGAGACCTTACTTGTCTTGAACGATTCTCCCACACCAATATGACAGTGCTCTATTTCTCCCATGGCCTTTTGCGCAATCCCGTCTTCACGGAGCATCTCTCTCGTCGTACTTTGCAAATAAATAAATAAGCTTTTCTCTGCCAGAAATTTGAGAAAGAGACCTCGAATTATGTTTCGATTGAGGATTATAAAGAATGAAGTAAACGATCACTCCTAATTCTCCATATCGCAGTAACGTTGCACTTGCAAAAGCTCTATTTGCTCATGGCGGCAGCTTGTTTCAGTGGCCCGGCCCAAGTCTATGTCTCAGCAAGCATACTTCGAAGTAAGATATTCCAACATTGTCCGCTGTCTTGGGGCACGGGGGCAGCTTGCGGGCAGCAAGGCATTTAAACATACGCCCTTCGAGACGAGAGATTGCATTGGTCCTTCCTCAAGTAGGCTCGGCATAAAATTGATTGCAATGCTTTCTCGGGCCGGAAAGGGAAACACGGCTATCATATATATGGTCGTGCGCTAGAGCTTTCCGTCATAAATTGAAAATTCGAAGTCTAGAATACCGAAAAAGCAAGTACGATATGCCATGCACTTCCGCAGACTGTGGGGGTGATGGGTTTGTCCCTCAAATTGGCCAGATCAACGGCATGTCTTGTTGAACGTACCACCGCATTCAGGGGTCTACGCTCATATCCCATCCCTTATTACCCCTTCACCTGAAGATCGTACACTCAGCTCAGCCAGCAGCTGTCGTTGCAGAAAAGCAAACCAACAACAATCACTCGGCCTGTCACAACAACGGGCACCAACCTCTTCAAATTTCACGGATCTCTGACATGGGGCCGCTTCCCCTGCAAACAAAACAATCCGTACAAGCACCGATTCATGAACAAAGAGATCAAACGTCGATCATTCGTTACCAAGATCTTGTGTAACTCTGCTCTCTTCTATTAGTTGGGCTGGAAATAATACGAAGTATTTCGAGACTCTGGAGTTATATGGATTTAGAACTGGAGTCAGTTCTTCTGCTGTCATTTCCAACTCACAAGGCGTGCATTCGTGTCCAACAAGTACTAAATATGCAGGTCGTTTCCCTTGCTGAGCTGAGCTGAATGCCTTGTTATTTCTGGGTTGAGTTCCAACTTTCTGAGACATCAACGGAGAGCGACCCGAAGCCACAACATAGGGTCACATCCCGATCTCGACCTGTCTGGTCCGATTATTGCGCTTTATGCGCTCGAAGCGCATTGGCTGAATGATCGACCGGTGCGGAGAGTGAGACCGGAGATGTCTCCGGTAGGTGCGCATGTCCATTCAGCTTCAAAGTCCCAGTTTCCGTAGGTCATTTGAGTGGAGGTGTCAGGGGCGTGATGTCCGAATACCTGACGACGTCATTTGAAAAGATCAATTGAAGCACAAATCGCAAGTATTCAAAGAAGGTTTATTGATCAATATGCTGCATCAAAGTAACTGTGACAGAGATCTGGGAGGATTATCATAAAGTGAAACACACAATACTAGGAAGTGAAGAAAGATAAAAGATCCGCGCAAATCTCTACGATTCACATTCGTAAATCCCACCATCCAACGTACCCGTCAAGTTTGAAAGTGCCAACAAATCGAAGTTTAATGAGTGACACAACATGAGAAAATAAACGTATGGGCAAGAAAGAGCCAGTAAATGTGATTTCTCTAAGAAACAATGCCGAAAGCAAAGGATCTGAATCTGAACAGGCCCCCCCCCCCCCCACACCCCAAACTACCTCGTCGGTAAACATCTATCGTGCGCATCTCACACCAGTATAATGCCGCAACCACTCTCGAAACCCAACCTAGGAGAGCTTTGAATCCCTAGACCGTGGCCGACCAAATCTTGCCAAGCTGAAAACAAACGAGTTGATCCATCCTTCGAAGTCTCGCTGCAACCGAACAGAACAGAAAGTTCGGGCATCAAGAACCCAACGTGATTCGTTCGAAGCTCTGCTCCATGGATTTCAGTAGCTTCAGACAATCTTAAACTCCCGAATATCTACGAGTCGTTCCCTCAACAGCTCGGGAGCCAGCCTTGGATCGTACACGGATTGTTCCCCCCGTCTCCGAATTCTTGAACCAGATTTGTTCCCAGCCCCTCTCATCTTCAGGTTCAACTTCCAGTAGATTGTCATATCCGCCCTTGCACTGTCTGATTGCCTTTTGTCATTGATGTTTTCCACCGGACGACGCATTCTATCACTGCTTTCACACCATCCACTTCATCCCCCCAGAGGAGTCATGGCTGTACCGAACCGCGTCAATGCCATCTCGTTAGGCCAATCCGTCAATCCGCAGATCCTCAACTTCTCACGAGAGGAATTTCGTCAACATCAACTTTCCGCAACTAAACAATCATACGACAAGATCGTTGTCGGAGCAGCTGTTCTTCGAGATGCCTCAGCCTTCCACAAGATTCCAAGCATTCTTCTGCTGAAGAGGGCTGCCCACGAGGTCTATTTCCCTAGCGTCTTCAAACTGCCAGGCGGAAAGGTTGACCCAGATGATCCTACCATCAAGCATGCTTCTCGTTCGAGAGATGCAGGAAGAGACGGGCCTAGAGATCAACAACATCTTCACAGAATTGAAACCGATGATATACACGACGGAGAAGGCGGTGGTCAATGATACCGGTCGAGAAATCCTTGTCTCCAAAAGCTGCATTCAGTTGAACTACGTCGTTTCGGTCGCGGACTCGGACGCTGATGTCAAGCTAAATGCGGAAGAGCATTCAGAGAGTACCTGGGTGACGGAAGGAGAGTTGGACAGTCTGGACATCACAAGTGCAATGAGAATTGTGATTCGGGAAGCGTTTGGGTGGGCTGCTACCAAGCGACTGGGCTAGAGGGTTTGGGCAAAGTTTAGAGCGCATGCAATTGTGGAGGGCTATCAGGTCATTAGATTGACAAAATTGGTGGTATGAGAAGTCCTGTGACTGCAATTGAACCTAACACGCCTAATCCCTTGGTTTCTTTCGAATATATGCCTTACTCATGTCTCTCCCTGTTAGTTCTTGTCAGACCTGCGATTCCGGATAGTATCTCTTGATGAGATACATCATATCTTCAATGATTCTGCTTTACGTTAGCGCTGCATGGAAATGCCAATAGCAGATGATCATTAAGAACCTCTTTCTGTATACAGGACGAGACGGGAAAAGAGTAGAGTCGTGGAGATTGAAACGTCTCAAAGCTAATTAGCATAGCCCACTGTTGCCACTATTATGTAAAATCACAAAGAATATAACTTTATTCTATTATCATACTAATCTTCTGGCTAAGATATGGCGAGAACAGCGATAGTCACGTGTCGTACTCCACGTGATGACATCCGGGTGACAAGCTGCTTGGTAATTGCACTAGAAGTCTTCTTAGAACTCCAAGGCACATAAAATGAAGAAAGGAATAAGGCCAACGGGTAAAAGCACACAACGTAAACTCCAAGCTTATCGATACCGAAGAAGGTGTTTCAGCGACCCGTGACGCTGGTGCGTGCCGCCTTGAGAACACCTCAATCTCTGTGCTGCTTCAAGTGAAAATTCAGTGGCAAGGTACTCTGGCACTCAACCCGAACCTTGCTATTTTTAGATGAGAACGTGGACAGGATACTTATCTCTGTCTTTCAAGTGTAACCTTCAAGTGTTGTGCTTTTCCAAGATATGCAAATGAAGTCTGCTCAACCCGTATTCCTGAGTCAGCATTTTCCCACCAATGATCCACCAGCTCCGCCAACTCAGCGTGGCTTAGCAAATCTCGGATCCAGGGGTTCACTGTTTCTTTTATAAATTGAAATAAGAAAGTTTGCGGCATCACATCAGCTCTAAAAGGTGTTGATCAGAGTCTTCTGTGGCGCAATTGGCTAGCGCGTTCGACTGTTATGCTGTCCTGGCTACTGCAATCGAGAGGTTGGAGGGTAAGCACAAACTTGTACAGTGGTGAAGATCCAGAAAACTAACAGCTCACCAGTTCGAGCCCTCCCAGAAGAGTTAATCTTCGATCGTTTTTGCCTTTTGATGCAACCGCATCCGGTGTGCTTGAATCTCTTCTGCGTAGGCAAGGTTGAGGGGTTGTGGTTTTTTTTTAAGCAAAGTTTTAGCGATGTGCGCCGAGGCGAAGCCTGTAGCACTAAGTTTCCGTGAGGATTCAATATCTCTTTTATTTTTGACTCTCCCTCGGTGCCTTGTAGCCTGCTGCGTTGCAATAATGGCCTTATAGACAATGTGGAATTGATTGAGAGATATAACCCGACTCCTGCTCATTTGAAAGTTCCTCCTGTTAGTGAAAGTCTTGCCTGTGGCCAGTTTCCAGGACGGCCCAGGCTAGGATCTCAGCACTTGAAGTAGGAGATCAGTGAAGCAAAGATGCTCAGCTCTACTCCGAGATCACAGCTCAAATAAACAGGGCTCGGCGATGCTACATACCTTGTAACCTTTCACCCTCTCGAAGCAAATACTTATGCTTGTTCGCTGTTGCTAGTGGAGCCCAAGTACTGTTCTGTTGTTGTCTCGCTTAGAGGTTTGGAGAAAAGGGGGGAGCTCATGTCCAGCACTGGCATTAAATATTTGCCCACTTTTTAAATACACTTCCAAAAGTGTGGGATCAATTGCACTGTCATAATCTAAGTAATTACAGATTTCCTAGGTAGGGAGTTCCATTCTACAAGTTCAACATGCGATGGCGGTAGGATTCTCTCCAGTTCAAAGGTGAGAAGCCGTATTCACTTCTGATATTCACTTCTGGTCTTGTCACTCTGGTTATTGTCCCGCCCATCTAATACCAAGAGATATTCATTTGATATATAAAATAGAAAGTATAAAGCCTTCGATTTCTCAACCTCAAGAGCTCAGCAACACTCTTCTTCTACTCGACTGAACACTAACAGTGCACGGACCAGGTCGGCCTTAGCTCCTCGATCCCCAGAATCTCGAAATGGCGAAGGGAAATATTAAGAACGTATCGCCTCGGGGAGGAAAGAAAGGCGCAACAAAAATGTCAGCAGGAGAACCTTCTCCCCAGAGAGAGGCGACGCCTACGTCTTCAACACCGATCAGCTCAATCCCACAAAAACGCGCCCTCGAAGATGATCATCAACCCGCGGTCTCCTCCCCATTGAACCCCGACTTCAAATCCAAACCTCAAGATGATGCTCCTCTTGCGCGCGAACGCGCATCAAGAGCCAAGAAGGAATCGCTGAAGAAACGCGAATCGAAAGCAGGATCTCTGGCACCAGATTCAAGCGCAAGAGCTACTCCAGACCCAAAGTCTTCGAAAAGCAAGAAGACCGAACCCGATTTGGCGCCCATTCGATACAAGTTACCTCCACCCAGATCTACAGACTTCGAAGTCCCAAGGGGGCCGGTTTTCATACCTGCAGATACAAGGACAGCTCCAGATGGCTCGGAAATCCAATTCAATGAGACCACTGACCAGTAAGCCTACGGACCATATGCGCTTCATAGCTAACAATTGCAGTGTCTACAACAAGAAGGGCTTCCATTACACCCATTGCATTGCAGATCCGACCTTCCCATCATCTCTCTACTACCGACAGTCCGAAGCCGAACCCTTTACTCCCCGCTTGAACTTCGAAGATACCTCTACTCATATGTTCCTGGACGAGTCTGGCAAGCATGTTACAACAGACAAGGGCTTCAGAATGGCAAAGGCCAACGTGGGAGTGCGAGAGGGAAGGTGGTATTACGAATGTAGGATCACAAGTGGAATACCAAAGAGGAAATCAAGTGCGCCAGTCGAGTCGAATGGTCATGTACGAATGGGATGGGCGCGACGGGAAGCTACATTGGACGCGCCAGTGGGATACGATGCCTACAGCTATGGACTTCGAGACGCATCTGGCCAGAAAGTGTTCATGTCTCGGCCAAAGGACTTCTTCCCGAATAATGAGGATATCAGAGAGGGTGATGTGATTGGATTGGAGATCAATCTCCCCTCAGAGTCTCTCCATCGAAAGGTCGTAGAGGGCCATTACAACCCCGCAGTCGATCTTGAGGATGAAGGAAACATTGGGATTGAAAGGCCAGATATTATCCGCGACAGGGTCCCCATTCGATTCAAGACACATCTATACTTCGAGCAAATCGAATACCAAGCGACGAAGGAACTCGAGGAATTGATGAACCCATCGCCTATAATTCAGTCGACTGGCGGAGTCGGTGGATCTACACAACAGCCAGGCCCGACACATCCAGTACCTGCCCTTCGAACACTCCCCCACTCGAACATCAAGATCTACAAGAACGGACGCTATATCGGCACACCGTTCACCAATCTCCTATCCTTCCTGCCGCCCGCGTCGAAACCTCTCACACAAGTTGGAGCAAGAGAGGGACTGGATAATGGCATGCTGGGATATTACCCCGCAGTCTCTGTCTTTAGAGGTGGAGCCGCGGAGGTCAACTTTGGCCCTGACTTCTGGTTTCCTCCTGAAGAAGAAGGCGAGCCTGATGATGAAGTAGATATGATTGGCAGCGATCAGCCAGTAGCGAAGAAAGTGCAGAAGCTCAGAGCTACAGGCGACCGATTTGACGAGCAGATTGTGGAGGACATTGTGTACGATCTTGTGGACGAGGTTGATTTCTGGATGCAGGATGGTGGCGTTAGTGGAAAGGGAGCGACAAATGGCGTTCGGTCTTCAGCTGGAGTTTCGGCGCATAATGGAATGCTTGCTGGAGGCGTTTTGGGTTCGGAGGAGATCAAGGAGTTGGTTCAGGAGGACGACTGAGCTGGAGTTTCGGAGATCCTGATATTTGCAGATATGGCCAGAGGTACCTGGCTCCGTAGATGGTCAATATGACTTGAATGTACCAACAAAGATCTGCTGTCAATAACCAATCCTTGACATCTGCAGCCTTTCTTCTATGGCACTTAGGCGTCGTTCATTGTCCCTAACCAGTCCCATCACATCTGCCAGCATGAATCGAGATTCGGTAGTTTCTACCGCAATTCTGCGTGTTTGAATCTTCAACCAGTTAGTACATCTATTTTGTTTTGGCGGGGATAATTGATTGCCTTCTGCAGTTTCTCTGCAATACTCTCAATTCCTCCTTTACTTCTCAACCACAACAATCGATGGAAGAAATCACACTTGTATTGCTGCTGAGTTGCATCAAAACTCCATTCCAATTCCTTCTCTCTCCCAGTATGGTGTGTGTCCAGAAATGGAAGCTCGTATCTCTTGAAATCATAAATCAGGTCCTTCACAGCATCATTGATAACTTTCGTCGGCCCACCCTCATTATACAGTAGTTTCGCTTTCGATTCTTTCTCTTGCGTCCCTTTTTCACGCCGTCGCTTTCGTTTCAGGTACTCGCGCTCTTCGTAGAGGGATTGACGGAGTGTGGAGAATGCGTCTCTAAGTTGTGATGGAGCTCCCGCGACTGTGAGGAAAGCTCCCCAGAAAGCGTGTATCCAGATCGCGAGAGTGAATGCAAAAGAAATAAATCCAATGGCAATGGATGCTACGCTGATGGGAGGGAGGGGTGCCATGCTTTTGTGGATCCATATAGAGAGATGTGGGGTGGAAAGCTTGATTTGAAGGAACCTGGAAAGTAAATAAGAGCAACGGAGGCTCGGATCAATCGGATCAGACTAAACATCGGATTACTCACCCTATCCTCTAACCAGAAGATAGACTGGTTCGGGAAACTAGGGCTTGCAATCGAGAGCGACCTTGTTGATGGTGTCTTGCAAACAAAGATAACTTGAACTACGAGAGTCTGGAGATGGCTCGGTTTTCCCCGGAGAATTGCTGACTGGGCGTTGCACCAAACAGCCAATTGGTGGACCCGACTAGTCTTCCAGTTGCTATTATGCCTTGTTCTGCATTTCTATCTCTCTTGAGTTCTAATCTCTGGGCGTGGCCATCTTTTTTAGCTGTCTGTAGTCGTTTTACTGGCTTTGGCCCTAAGCACTGGAAACCAAAAAGACGCCTTTCGTTTGATCCGAGTCTTCTTCAGGATCAGTCCCCGTCTGTTGCCTTCGTGGTAGCTGATTTCACATGTTCTTCTTGTCTGTCAATTCTGAATTAGAAAAACGAGATTGGCTCGTTCCTTCAGGCCCATTACCAGGGCATACGAGTTCCTGCTGGAGGCTGAGTCTTCCAGGTTGATCTAGGGCTGGTGCAAGGACACGTGACACTATACGATGCACCGAGTACGTCAAAACAAGGGCTGTGACGATCCAAGTCATCCTTGACATGCCATCGAGATTAAAGGCGATCCAAGATGAGAGGCTAAAATGTGCCTTCGCCTCATCAGGTGACTACTTGCCGACCCCGCAAATATCATGTTAGGATTTGACATGGCTCCCAACGCCCTGGATATGATTCCCAGCATCCAAGGATGATTTCGAAGTTGTGTAGGATGCGCAATAGTCATGGCGTACAACGTAAGCAGCCATTGACGACTTGTTAGCAAGGCTGCGTGTCGACTACCAGAGGAGAAAATTTGTGTTTTCTTGCCGAGTTCATCTGGAAAGATAAGAAATCCTCAATCCTGCCATGACAGCCCTTTATTGTTTCTTCACAACACTTTCTTCTTTACAAAGCTTGTATTAAGCCACTGTTGGAGCTGCACCTTGAAACAGCCTGACATAATGCAGCTCCCTTCACTCGTCCTCTCCATAACACTCGTTGCATCTCGAGCACTAGCATTACCATCCCTATCACCTAGAACAAGTCCAAACATATACTGGGGAAATTGCACAGCTTCCGATCCTCCAAATCTTCAGTGTGGGCATATTGAAGTTCCCGTCGACTACAATCATCCTCACGGTGTGCAATTCAATCTCACTTTTGCCCGACTTCAGGCTCTCAATGCCACAGATCGTATTGGCAGCTTGATTTTCAATCCTGGTGGTCCAGGAGGAGCAGCTTCCGATCTTGTATTTCTTCAGGTCCAAGGACTTCCGTTATGGAGCCCTGAACTACTTGCAGAGTACGACAGTGAGTATACCCAAATTCCCTTTCCCCTTGGAAGTTGATCCTGTTGTGAGGATCCCGACTCAATTTCGATATTTCATAACTGAAAGTACTTACTTACTTCTTCTATAGTCATTGGGCTTGATCCACGCGGCACTGGATTAAGCAACCCAATGGTCTGTGATCCAACAATCTGGAATCAACGAGTTTCTACTACTCCAAAGAGTCAGGAGGAATTCGATCAACTTGTTGCGCACAACAAGGCCTTCGGTGAGAGTTGCAAGGCCGGAACTGGACCTGTCTTTGACTTTATGGGAACGGGTAGCGCGGCTAGAGATATGGACATGGTCCGACGAGCACTAAACGAAGACAAACTGAACTACCTTGGATTATCATACGGCTCTAATCTCGGATCAACCTACGCTGGGCTCTATCCCCATCGAGTTGGGCGTATGGTTCTCGATGGGGTACTTGATACTTCAGATTCCGATACGTCCTTGCTCTCGACCGAATCCGGCACATATGAAGCAACTTTGAACAAATTTTTCGAGTGGTGCAATACAACAAGCGACTGCGCACTGAATGGTCAGGATGTTTCTGGGATCTTCGACGAACTCATCTCCAGCGCCAGTGAAACTCCCATACCAGCTCCAGGCTGCACTGTTGGAAATGTCAGCATTTGCAGAAGCGATGCTACAGGCGAGGAAATCCTCAACCGAGTGCAAGGAGGACTACTGGTTGTTGACAATCCTGTGCTTTCAAAAGGCTGGGCTGGTCTCTCTGTTGCCATCGCAGAAGCAGCACAAGGCAATGCAACTCTACTGTCAGCTCCCGTCAAAAAGTCCGAAAGCGATTCGGATTTTTCATTCCTGGGTGTCGCCTGTAAAGATTGGTCTCCAAGCTCGAAAAGCTATGTTGACTTAGCACTCAAACTTCAAGTTACAAATGCCCTATCGCCCCATACAAGAGGAAGCAGTCAAACTTACCAGGCTCAATCCTCCTGCATCGGCTGGGCATCTCCTCCGACTCCCGAGCGAGTGTTGAGTCCAAAGCAGGTGGCCAAACTGCCGAAGATTCTTCTTGTCAACGCTTTCTGGGATCCATCAACCTCGATTGCATGGGCGAACTCATTGAGACTTCAGATTCCAAGCTCTGTTCTCATTCTCAGAAACGGTAGCGGCCACACTAGCTACTTCAATCATGGCAAGATTTCGGGGGCAATGGACAAGTTCCTGTTGACCGGTGAATTGCCCGCCCAAGGTGCGATTTTTGATTCGTAGGGATGGATGCCGTGGAATATGGGGGGATATTTGTGAATCTGGTGGAGTCTGGGTAGGACTTGTCAGTGCGTTGCTATAGTTGCCTTCATAGTTGATATTTGAAAAGAGTTAACAATCCCACCCCGGATTTTAAATAATGAAAGACATTTTTACTCTTCTATCAACACATCCGACGGAACACACAAATATTGCTATCTGTTATAGTCTTGCCCGCTACTTGTCGGATTATGGAAGGAAGGCTGGATAACAAAACGTGACCGCAGTTTCGATATCTTCGGCGAGACCAAGATAGAACTCTCGAAACAATTTCCCAGAATCGAATTTACACGAATGTGTCTCGGGCTACTACTCTTAACAGGATCAATGATGCTCTCGGGACATTTGCATTTGAAAAATACGCAAGGCTCCCAAATTTCTGCAGCGAACTCCTTGTGAGTTTCGCATCCTAGTTGAGGAGGTTCAAGCTGAATATCTGGGATCTTATGACACTAACTAGCATACGGAATCATGCAGCCCTCGGTCTATTCTCGAGTAAGCTGCCAGAAATGGCTTTAAAAGACTTGGACAGACGTCAGTGACCCCAGATTCTCAACTGACAGGGCTTGGTTCAACCAACTAGAGTCCCGACGTCAAAACACATTGAAGTCCATAATAATATGACGCGCGTCTTCAACTGCAACAGCCGGACATCTCACGGCGGACTATTGGTGAAGAAGGATTTACGGACATCCGGTAGTAACCTCAGTAACTTTTAGTAAGCTTTGACCATGCGCTGTCACTAAGCGAGCCAAAGGGGGGAGATCGGCTCATCGGCCACTACACTGCCGAGCCAAACAAAGTAAAAGATTCAAACCTTCAACAAACATCACATCAACACCGGTCCGAAATGGCAGCTTCTTATTGGAACCACCAATTCACATATCTTGGCGAATCCCGTCAAGTGCTCAGCCTTTCCGCTCTACACGTATAATGCCGCGTGTATCTGTGCATGATACTGAAACACACCGGATTACACCGTTCTGCTGGGACAGCCTCAAAACACACCGCAAGGTGCGTATAAAATCCGCCGGATCTGTGTGGCTGCGTGCATATTCTCGGTGTGGATACGCAAGCTTCTGACAAGAGTAATCCGCATTTGGATGTCCGGGACTGAAGCGTTTTATCTGGAAAGGTTCCACAGAATGCGCCGATCCTCCTGTCCGTTGATATATAAACCCGAAAGGGTTTCCGTTTCTGATGTCCATCCACATCACATCCCATTTCAATATTACCACAAGCCAAAATGAAGTTCACCTCAGCCATTTTGCTTGGCATCTCAGCCAGCCTCGCTAGAGCAGATTGGGGCCCAAATGGATTCGGTGGAAACAACTGGGGAAACTGGGGAGGGGGAAGTGGATTTGAGTGTGCTGTTAGTCTTCTACCATTGTTTAAATTCACCAACTGACAATACTTTCAGAAATCATGCTTCTCCTCAGCATTTCCCGATCAATCAACTGCTTGGTCTAGCGCTTGTGCATCTCAAACTGCCATCGACAGCTGTGTATCCAGTGCATGTCCCACAGCATCTGCCCAATACTCCAGCGCTTCCAGTATTAGATCCGAGTGGTGCTCTTCGTACTCTAGCTGCTCTACCGCTTCAGACTCTTGCACGACCGCTTGGCCTTGGTGGAACGGCTCAGGAGGTGACGGATGGGGAGGCATTTGGGGTGGAAGAGGACCAGGTTAGTTATTGTCGATGTTTACCTCTCACACGATGCTAAGAATTTTAGGTGGAATTTTCACCGTTACGGTCACTACTGGACAGGCTAGTGTAAGATACACTCTATTCTCCAATCCCTTGCTCTAAAAGATTACTTGCCAGAGCAGCCTGCTACAGGAAAGGAAGAAGACTCCAAAACTACAGTGCTAAAATTTGATAGGGCCTCACCACAAGAACAGTCACTGTGACTACAACTGCAAGCGGAACCCAGGTTCAGAGCACTCAAACGCAAACCGGAACCATTGTCCTGGCACAGGCTGCTAACTCCCCAACATCAACCCCAACTTCTACGAATGCTGCTGCTCCAGGGGCTACGAACGGTGCTGGAGCCTTGGTAGTTGCAGCTCTGGGTGCTTTCATGGCATTGTGAAGTCTGGAAGTTGGATGGTTTATGAAGTTCGAGAGTGTATGGGTCATGCGGTGGTCGATGAGAATCACGGGCTAAGTTGGCTTCAAAACTGCATTTTTGCTCAGGTGTGCGTTCCGGGGAGTACAAATCAGGTCTTTGATATACTTGTATTGGTAATTTGGTCAGCCTTTACACCAGTCCTTCGTTCCATGGTGGAAGTCTATTTCATGATTATCTGGATATAATTTTACACTCTTTACATGCTCTCCAAGCGGCTAGTCCGTCATAGTTCTCCTGCTCAATAACTTTCCTTCTCCAAGTCTTCTTCCACACAAAAATCATTTATCTTTGCCCAGCGTTGGCCTCCATTCCTCGTCGTGTGGTTCAACCAATAGCGTTGAAACAACGTGAACATTCTGAGCTATCACTTCCAAGAAGAGCCTTCTCGTTGAAGTATCATTCAAAGTTACAATAAAAAAGTCCATCAACCTTGGCTATCATTGGCTCAGGTGGGTCTCGGTTCTTGAGGCGCAACGTCTGCGCTATGAGAAGACGAACTTGGTCGTCGATGCTCGTGGTCATGGTGTAGATGGCGGAGCGCCGAGATGTATTCGGGCCCGGTATGTGCTGACCTTATTTCACGTAGTCTCGATCGGAATGAAGTACGATCTCGTGTTGCTGTCGGTGATGGAACGGCTAGGGTTGCAACGGGTGCGGATGCAGCAGTGGTCTCTTCCGAAGCTGCTTCTGGTTCACTCGGCTGGAGATCGTAACGACTGATAACTTTTAGCAGAAAATCACACAACATTGACCGCAGATAACTCACCATATAGGACAGGTTCCTGAAACATTCAAAAGCCATGGGTCGATACAAGCCGGATGGAACCGGTGATTACACGGCAGCACACGAACTTCCTCACTGTCCACAAAATCTGCTATGCAAATGGAACACTCGGTACCCGTTACAGGCTCCACATCCTTGGTACTTGATTGGTATGTCGGAGGTGGCTGACTGAGGTCGTTCGCAGGGCTGACTGTAACTTCTCCAGAATTTCTGCTCGTCCTAGAGGTCGACTCGTTATCGCCCAATCCTCCAGTGAGTTCAACGTCCTTCTGTACTCCCTCCTCGGTGGTCTTGTTGTTGGCACCAAATCTCACAATAGGAATGCTCTCAAGTACAGCCATTGCAAGGCCCTTTTTCTTCGTCTGCTTTGCTCGACCCGGCATTGCCGGTCGAGGTCCATATCGCTCTGGGTTGCGCCTCCTTCTGATGAGGCCGATCACTAAAAATCCACCGAAAAGTGCAAAGATCACTGCGAATGCAGCGATGAACACAGTGACTGCGAGGCTGGTTGGCGGCGAGGCATCATTTCTCGATGAACTGGATGTTGCAGCAGCACTTGAAGAGGTAGGAGAGCTCATGATGGCTGTGAATGAATCCTTTTCAGCGGGTGGTGATGGTATTCTGAGCTGCTTATTTCCCTAGAACTCCAAAGCTTTTATTTCGACTGGAAGGCTGCTCAGTTTATGTGTCTGCCCATTTCTTGTGGTGTAGGGGTCATGATAAGCAGCCGTGGTTATGATTTGTATTTAAGTTGGCGACGTGAGGTGGCTGAGTGTACTCGCCGACCACCGTGCTGACTTTATTTGATCCGTGTCCGTGGGATGGAGGGGTAAATAGTCCAGAAAATGCCTGCCATGCATAGGCGATTCGACGCTATTAACTTCGACCGGCCTAGAGTGATTCCAGATTCCTTGACACCGAAAAAGCCAAGCCTTCGGATGCGCTTTCGCTGGTGCACCAAGAAAGTCGGGAGATATTTGGCAACGGAATCCGACTTAGTGAAGCTACGTGTACCACAAAATAAACCTCTTGCAGCTGCGCGTTCACTGTTTCCGCCAATCACACTAGGTATATGTCGTAGCGTGATCAAGCCCTCGCCCTGGCATTCAAACGTCACCACCATAGCCCCTTTCTTAACCGAGACTCCGCCCCCGAGCTATCCGAACTATCTCATCATCATGATGTGGTAACCAGTGAGGGGTTGGTTTCTTACTTTGATTCCAAAGTCTGCGCAGGTAGTGAGACTAACCTGTACATGATGCAATAAGATTGGTTCGCATCCCTCGGATTCTTGACCACGGGTACAACCTTCCGAGGGCTAAGTGTTCGGCACCCCCACATATTGAATATGGGGCTCTGTGCCATTGTTTATTATATGTGGCAGAAGCTATCACTGATTCCAAACTTTTTGCGTTCCAGATTTTGTTGGTTTGTTTTGTTTTTCACTCAGCTTGCATCCTGCATTTTTATCATGTGTCTCGACAATCCCTTGAACAAACCTTTGGTACTCCAACAAGTACTCTTTACATCCTCAATAATTCAATAACAGTTCGCTGCGAGCGAGGAAAGTGTAAAAAATGGAAGTAGTCCTTCAAGGCTGGCCGTGTGAAGCTTTTCCTTTAAATGCTGTATTATTCCCTTTCTTGCTTACGAAGTTGCGACTGATCGAACTCACTGTACTGAGCCTGTTACTATTTTATATCTCTATCTCCGCCAGGGCACAGCTTCCTACCTCATGAATATTTTATATCACTTCGAGCTATCACACTTCCGCGTGCGTATCTGGTTTATATCATCTCCAAATTTATTGTGACAAGAGGTCAGACAGTTAGTTGGCCTGGCAAGTCCACATCGCATTTCTTAATCTCGACGATCTAAGTCCAGGACGCCACCGATACGAAGCACAGCTTGTCAGAATTGTTAGTAACTAGTATCTCTTCCTCACTACTCAACAACATAATTACTGTGTATTGAACGATGAGAAATGGTCGTGGCAAAGAAACCTGGTGAATGTATCTTTATCGAAAGGTCCTTTTAAAAAAGCCGTGGCTGTTGTCGGGTGTCAGAGAGAAACCAATGAATATAAGAATGTAGACATTGTCTACTGAATCCAAGAACCATACCATCCTTCTACTGTACTTGAAAGTGACATGCCCAAGCTCCACCTCTAAGGCGGTGATAAGAGATACTTGCAGCAAGAAGTAGTGGACCTCCAGACTCCATGCCTGGGTACGTTCGAAAGGGCTTAGCGCTCGCTTAGACAGAGGCCAAAAAGTTTTGTTGCACGTCACAAAAGTCGCAGGCAGTATTCATGTCCCAAAGCGGTAATCTTTCAGATCTCTTAATCTGGTATAGCGCGGGTTGGTCCTCACGCAACAACGTCGGCAAGGCAGACTTCAATCGCAAGAATGCAAAAATTTGGATAGCTGGCATTTACAGAATGGGTGTGTTTCTAATTCAGAGTTGATTACATTTACCTTGAGCCCAAATTTGAGCCCTCCCGTCCAAACTTCTCCACTCTCATCAAGATGACATCTCGGATCTGTCCCAGTCCCCAAAACTTGGCGACCATCGCCAAAAGAATGGTATGTCCATCTTCATCGCAAAGTACTCATCCGGGAGTCTGCCGAATCCCTATCATGCAGGTATCCCAGACCTCATGTCGGACAGCACCGGCAAGATCATAGCCACAAGCTCTTCTCTACTGCGAAGACAGTCAGGCTGGTGATGACCTTCGGCTTATGGGCCTCCAAGCTTCGAGCCTATGTTCACACATATCAAGAACCCCTCTCATTTGCACTAACATCCATCCCTGCGTGCCGGAAAACCCTGTATGCCAGAAAAAACAATAGGTACTTTGGCTTTAAACCCCTCAAACTCGGTGCAGATATCAGATATCAGATATCTTTTGATTACTTACTCTGCTGCTGTTTTTCAATTAATACATTATTAATATCTCGTCTTTGAAAATAGATATTGTTATTTTAGTCATCTTTTTAATCGTTTTATTGTCGGTTTCAAAATTTGTATAAGTTATGCATCTTTGCCCTAGCATATATGTCGAACCCTTTTCGAATTCTGGGGCTCTAGTACGCATGTTCTGTTAGAAAGAAGTATGATTGTAACATTCAAAGACCCGGAACAGCAGGAAGTCTCGACGCCAAATTAATCCGGGTAGAATAGGAAGTACATACTCCGAGGGCCAATAAGCGAAGGATGATAGTTACACCATATTTTCTGTCATGACAACTGTATTGCATAGCACACTACACTCATACCACGTGAATGTTCCTCGAGAAGCTTCCACGTCAACCTAACTACAGTGAGAAACATCATAGGCAGGACGAAGCTTGCATTCCCAGCATTTAGCCACATCATGATGGTAGCCTGACACGAAAAATCGACACATCGTTGACCCAGGCTGCATCACGTGACTTCCGGCTCTTACAGATAGTCCTTGACCCCTCAGCCTCGTTGCAAACTTTTCATCTTGGATCTCACACACACATCTGATAATGGCAGAAATCTTTGGACTTGCCGCTGCTGCTGCTAACGTGCTCGATACCCTCAGTAAAGTCATATCTCTTATTGACAGCATTCGCAGAGCTCCCGAGGAAGCCCAGGATGTTGCAAACGAGGTGGAATCTTTACGGGCAGTCATTGAAGTTCTTCGACTATCTGCAGAGCATCCGAACCACATTTTACCTACAGAATGGATTCAGACTACATCTACCGTTCTGAGAAAGGCAAATGCTACGTCTAGAAAACTGGAGACAAGCATACGTACTGGAAAGAGTAGAATGTTTTTCTGAACACGACTCAAATGGGTTCTTCGCAGTAAAGACACAAAGAGCTACTGTGATCAACTTCGGAGCTATACTCAAATGCTCAATACTCTTCAAGGCAGCATACACTGGTACGTCGCTAAACTATAGGATCGCGGGGTATTTCTCATAGTCACAGGCAAAGTAGCCAGCGCATGGAGGCAATGATTCATCGCGTGGTCTCGCTTCTCACAGAAGGGCAAGGTCTACCACCGTACACTGAGGCTACCAGAGAAACAGCCGCGCCTGTTCCAAGGTGAGCGCTCCAGGGGGTCTTTAATATCTACAGAGGACCTCGGTCTGGGTTCTAACAAAGGAAATAGAACCCCTCCCGCTCCTGAAAGACCAATTTCACCAGAGTATACAAGACCAGTTTCACCGGCAATCACAACGTCAGAATCCGAAAACAACGATTCCGACGCTAGCGACGAAAGCGACTCGTCTAATTCAGGAGAGGTTTGGTGTGTAATTCATATGCCATCATGGACAGATGTCAAACTCAATCTAATTGCGAACCTAACATGGTGTAGGAATTATACAAATGGCGATGTCGATGGCGCCACCGTTGGATCGGGAGAACTGAGTATTGTTGAAGATGCAAAAAATCATAGGGTTTTTCTGAAGATCAACGGAACCGACACTACTACCTTGAAATACTGGTGTAAGTCCCACCCAAAAACAACCGGAAATCCAGAGAGCTTACCTCGATAGTGACTTCAAAGACTGAAGTCACAAATTCTTCAGGGGACTTACATATATCACACCTGAGTGATGGCAATGATCTCCCTTTAGAGGAAGGCCTGGCAGATAGCTATTATTATTACGGAAAACTCGTGCGACTCTCGATGTCTAGATCAGGTAAGATTCACATTGCTCAAGGAAAACTTAATTGCTTCAGTGGTAGAGCTGTCCTAATCATACTGTCACAGATGCTACTGTTGTACAACACAAGATAGGTGGTTATACAAGAAGTACATGGGTTGACAAAGACGACTTCGACAGCGGCATTCCGGGGGCAGATGCCAGTGGTAGTGATTGTTGTGTTATGTGATCTCTACATTTAATAAATCGCCTCGATTTTCAGGTATCTTATTAAACTGTAATTCTTATATTATCAGGCGACATTTGTTTTTTTAGGTAGTGGCTATTAATAAAGTCAAGGACAATATACGTGAAAACTAAGAATCTCTTCTTATTATTTATTACGCGGTTAGTAATAAGCTTTATTATTTATTTTGTATTATTAACACAGAACGCATTAGATAACCGGATAAATATAATCTCTACGACTAAAACCTCGCTAATGACTTATGGTCTAACACGGATAATCCACTTCTTTCTCCTAGTACACAGCATCTTCTCCATCCCCGCCGCAGTCCTCTCTTTCGCGTTCGTCTCGTTAGATTTCATCTCCTTCATCATCCAGCTCGTTGGCGGCTCATACGCTGGGCCCACTGCCCCAGTAGAAGAGCAGATGAAAGGCGTGTATATCTATATGGGTGGTATCGGACTACAGCAGTTCTTTATATTTATGTTTTTAGGTCTGGCGGTGAAGTTCCATTTGATGATGGTGCGGCTGGAGCGGGTGGGGGTTGCGAAGCGCGGGTGGAAGAGGTTGCTTTGGACGCTGTAAGCGAGATTGGCGTTTATTTCTGTAAGTTCTCTCTTTTTGCTTTGCCGAACCGTGCGAGGCCTAACAACATGGAATAGATCTGCATTTTCTTCCGGCTCGTAGAATTTTCAGCTGGCCAGACGTCGTCCAATCATCTCCAGTTCCACGACTATTACTTTTATATTCTCGAGGCAGTCCCCATGTTTTTTGCGATCCTTTGCTATAATCTCACGCACCCGGGAAACATCCTTATAGGACCCGAGGCTGAACTTCCGGGCTTGTGGGGGATGTTTAAAGAGAAGTTGTGTCGTGGAAGGAGACGGAGAAAGAGAAAGATTCTTGTTGATGAGGATAGTCAGGAGTTGATTGGTAAATATGCGGTCATGGGGGACGGTAAGGAGCCTGTGAGATAAAGGGAACTTCTAGACATCGATGGCAACCTCTAAGGGATTTGACGGTGCTGAGGGTCAATTAAAGAACGAATAGAAAGAGGGGTATGGCGTTTTGGTGGCATTTAAATTCTATGTAGGGCTTTAAATTTAGTGCGTTCTCTAGGGAATAATGCGCTTGACGGCTGATCTGTCAATCGGTTACCTTACAAAATGGAATGCAAGATATCAGATTGTCTCACTGCTTGTGAGATATCAAGAAGTGCTTTTAATACTGTTTCTAGAGCCGCTCTGTTTACCTTGAAAAGTTTTCTGGATTACTTCCAAGAGTTTCATCGATCTTAATGCCTCACAGCTTGTGAGAAAATGATACCTCATAACCCAATATCTACGGTGCTCCGATCCTGCTTCGGTGGATTTGCACCACAGAAATCGGAAGACTGCTTCGTGCCTCGTAGCCGGGAAGGACATTCTGGAGAGGGTGATCACTTGCAGCCTCGTCGCCCGAAAAGCGACGAGAATAGGAAGAAAGCTCCAAATGAAGGATGGTGGGTTATTGGGACATTTTTGTAGATTGACTTGCATCCAAACCTCAATCAACCGCAGATTCGCACCGGGACCCTCCTCAATCATTAGTCTCCCAGAAATGTTCATCATAACAGTCATCGAGATCATCCCACGGGTCGTACTCGCGTCTCCTTGACCGTCTCCTATTGACCTTAGCCCTACGCCTAGCAGCCGCAAGTTTCAACACAGGGGGGCATTTGCAATCGATACGCGCATGGCATCCAGTACAAAGCCCCGAGCCTATACAACCGACCTCCGAAGTATATTTCCTACAGTCCCTGCATATAACATGTCGTTTGCCGCCCACTGTGATCTCCGCGCCGGGCGAGTACCGCGTTGTTCGTGGCTTTGGATTCAAGCCGCAGTCGACACAGAACCGTTTATGAGGTTCCTTGCCGTTGATCCCTTTCGGTCCTTTCATCATCGCATCCGCGAACTTGCGACTCGATCGAAGGCGGCAACAGTCCATGCACGCATAGAGACTATGACTCTCGGCCCATGGGGTTCGTTCTGTTGCCAGAAGCTCTTTGTGGGTAGGATATTTGACGAGAGCAGCAAAGTGTCTGTTTGTGATCTTCAAGGCGAGCTTTGAACGGGCGTCGAGGGCTTCGATGATCCCACTCTGAAGCTCCACTGGCAAGGATACCAGCCTTGACGGCCCTGACAGGGGTTTCCAATTGGGGTTCCACACTGGCATCTTGCGACCGATCGCGTTTCTTCGAATGTGGAGGTAGGGAGGGTCGCGACTGTCAAAATAACCAATTCCTTAACTTGCACTTTGTTCTCGAAACCTCAGAGAGAACATGTTATGGGGTGGACTTGTCGTCTTCTGCGAAGGTGCTGCTCAGCCCCACTTTCGCGGCGGGCCACCCGATGGCTTGCAGCATCTTTTAGGTGAGCCTAAGCGGCACCAGAAAGCATTGCGGGATCGTTCTAGGGTTTCACAGATAGTAGACAAGAAATTGTATAAGTATGGAATGGGACAGGTATGAAGTAAAGCTTTCGGAGGGGCATAGACGTGACGCCGGGTCCCAGAATTCCAACTCGCAGCCTTCAAGTCCTTCGCATCAAACGAGACCTGACGTTTGCAAAGCCCGGCTAGGGTTCGAAGACGAGGTCCGTTCGTTGGGGATAGCTTTGCCTAGAGCTGGACAGGTAGTTACCCTTCCCACGAATCCTCCAAGGCGGAGGTCGTCTCGAGCGGAAGCTACGAGATCATACAATCACAATGCTCCAAGAGGGTTCGAAAATGATGTCCGTTCATCCGGGATAGCTCCATCTGCACCAAAGCAGTAGTTGCTCACGTTCGGAGACTAAGACGGAACCAGCGAAAGGGAAAATTAATCCTGAGTCTATGGGTATCCTGTTGAACTGCAATTCTTGTCTCGTCAGGCGACATCTACTTTTCAGATGGTGACTATTAGTATAGTCCGGGACAGTATGCGTTAAAACTGAGGATAGCTTCTTATCATTCGTTGCGCGGCTGGTAGTGAGCTTTGTTGTTTGTTTTGCATTATTGGTGCGGAACCCGTTAGATGATCGGATGGATGTAATCCCTACGACCAAAACTTCGCTGATGACTTATGATCCTCTTCTAATTTTCAAAACCTTGGGGGTGCGAAGCCATTCTGCACAAACCGAACCTGTCCCCGTTTCGATCCGAGGTACCGATCTGCGTGGAGATCTTGCATGAATTTACGTTTCACAGTAATTATAAGACGGATTATGGTTCTTGAATAGCGGTAAGGGCCTTCAGTTCGGACGAGATTCCTTTGTAAGCAGTAGGATAAGGATGCACTTATTGGGACCGGGTGATGGAGGAATACTATTACGCTGTAAATTGAGACCCTTTGTAGATCGGCCACAGGGGCCACGAAATACATTCGATTTTTTCGTACAAAAAGCTTAGGGTATCTCTGGGTGGCTACGGAACATGGCTTACCAAAAATATTAAGAAGCAATACGGTGAGTATAGATTTTATGATGGTTCAAATCAAAGTACAGTACCTATTATTTACTCCTGCACACAAGAATGGGCATTACCCGTTTTTGTATTTCAAAATAACAATGGGCTTTCAGTAGGCTTCATGGGAGTCCGGGTAATCGCGATGAGATTCTTCTTGCGCTGCTTTTGGAAGATACGGCATTTCATGTCAGGTGTTCTGAGGGAAGACACCTTTGAAAGGATGAACATACAACATAGTCTGTCTTTTTCAAAGCATTACTAAAGCGTTTTACAGAATTTGCCATCATTCAAATGAGAAGCACTCCCTTCAGGTACAATTCTCTTTTGATGTCAACAAGGATTAAGCGAGCTTTCTCACAACACTCCACCTCAAATCTCCATGAACATTAAATTTTTGTGACATAACATCCCCATGTGCATAGATCCAAATAGCTATAGATTCAAGTAGAAACCTGCGTAGTTAGGTTTGACGCTGAAGATGTACCAGGATTCGTTGTATAGATATTTATTTCTTCGAATTCCACCATCTGGTAGTTTTAGATAGATGCAGTTTGTCACTTTAGGTTAAAGTCACGCAAGATCAACACAGAAGCCACAGAATACTAGAAACAGACTTTTAATAACGCTACGTAAGAAAGGTAAAGACAGACAGAAGCTACGCGATACGAAAGAAAGCTATGAGCAAAACAAAAACTCAAATGCCTATCCTACCCATCCCCTTCTCAAGCACATCAGTAGTTCTTCACTGATACTGAATCGATGGACCAGGGACGGGAGGCGAACTGTTGGTGATCTTCGTTCCGTAAGCATTCACATCGTAGCAATCCTTGCAGCGGTTGTGAGCACGGCAGTTTGCGCAAAGCTGTACCGTGTTTGGGTTGAAAGCATCGTTGGTGAAATTCTTCTCGTTCATCCCGTAGTCGTTGTTGCACTGGACGAGTTCGTTAGTATGCTTTTTGCTATTTTGAGATTGTGTAGAGAGGGTCATGGGGATGGAGATAGGGGGGGGTTTTAGAAAGGGGGACGTACGGAGCAACAGACCCAGCGATAGATAACTCGAGAGTTTCGATCTGACATTTTTTTTTTTTGGTATTATTGGGGTTAGATTCAAATGGACGGTGATGGTGATGGTGAATGTAGGACTGCTCTGACTTGGAATATTTGCTTCCTATATACTGAACTGTGTTCTTTGTTTGAATAATATTGAAGATAGTCTTTGCACTTCTTAGACCCATGAACAGCATTCTGTTCTGAGTTACTGGATGGTTTCCATTGTTGAATTAAAAATAAATATTGAAGCTAATGTTAGCATTTCTTTGACTCCAAGACAACATTTTGTTCTCAAGTACTGACCTGTTCCCATCGTTCTAAGAAAATTGCAGCTAAGATTAGAATTTCTTGGACTTGAAGACAATGATTCCTTTTCTGAGATAAATAATGAAGGCTTTTCGCGGTCGAACAATTTGGCTTGTTCATATTATCCTTTATCATGAGACCCCAGACCTTATAAGCACCATCACGATTTACTGCTCGTTCTAGTGGGCGAGGGTTAGTGGAAAGACTGAGATCGTACCGGTGTGAATACCAGGCAAAGTATGGATACTGTGAATCCATTGTTTGGAAGCAGTCAACTTTCTCAAGTGTGAATAGCACAGGGACGCTTTCCAGCTTCTCACCCACTGACCGACTTTATATAAATACTTCCCTGTTTCTCAGCTCTGTCCTTCATACAGACAGGAGGTCAAGGGCGTCCTAGGATTCATGTGTGCTCACAAGCGTGCTTCCAGTCCCCTCCTTCTCCTTTCCTTAATTTTTCTATTCCTTTCGAATTAACGCTTCGTAAAGGAAAAATTCCAACATGGTGATACGTCAACTCTTCCACTCATCCGTCCATCCTTGCGGAAGTTGAGATTTGATCTACCGTCAACTTTCTTCTCACTGTCAAATCATCTCCTGCTGCCAAAGTACGCACCCGCAATCTTATTGGCACAGAACAGACCTTCTCACAACCGTGGACTCAAAGCACTCCTGCTTTCTTCCCTCGGAGGTACAACTAAGGCAGACCTGACCAAGTCGACCAGTCACTCTATACCCCATTCCTCTGATTCCACACACCCGCATGTTCTTGTCTGCATTTGTCTCCAAGATTTGAGGAACTCGAACTTGCGAGTCCCAGTTCAATAAATACCATTACCTTGACACAATTCACCAACACACCAGGCAAGTGCGCAATGCGAGTGACGTAAAATATGCTAGTTCCCACTCACTTGAACGGAAGAGAGAGCATTCTCCTATATAAAACACCCAACCTGACCTATTTATTTCTGTTTCTTCAGAATCGGTGCAAGACTGCGGTCGAGACTGAGGACAAGAGGTGGTCTGGCAGTAGTTGAAAGATGACGCATGCCTGGCTTTGATTTTCGAAAGGCTTCAGCTTCGGCTTGAGGATTTCAAAAGAGGTGAGGTAAAGCCTACGTCTTCTAAACCTTCTGGACTACGCTGCTTGATGTTCAAAGCGGAAACGGGAGGGATTTTGCTGTCATCCCTTGTATTGCTGTCACCGTTGACAGTTGGCGTAGACAAGACGGACATCTCGTCCATACTAACTTGGGCTTCCCCCACTCTCTTCCCCCAACCCGTCCTTCTCCTTTCAAAGGGTTCCTTACATTCATGACCGTGATCCACCCAAAAGTGATCCCGAGACCTGTCCTCCCACAGCATATCTCATCTTCAGCTGCGTTCGTTTTGGGGTTATTCTATTTTAAAAGACTCCGACTCCCCTGTGCTTTATATATCCCTCATCCATCAACTCATACTCATATTCATAATCCCGAAACCAACAATTCCCTTCACAATCACTACCTGCCCTCGCAGATTCACCCCAGAACCCGAGACGTGGCAGTCGAAGAATAGGTATTTAAGGGGCAACTCGACGCTGGCAATTTCCCCCGCTTGACGAATCACGAATGACCAAGGGGCATCTCGCCGCATGGGCCGAGACAGTATGACTTTGCAAAGATGTGGAGATCTTTCGTTATTGTTTGTCCTCTTGTTATGTGTAAGAAAGAGGAGGGGGCGGGGCAGGGAACAAATATCGCGGTGCTTGAGCACAGAGATGAATCACTTCCCTTTGGTCTCTGCTATTGCTGTCAGGGACAGCTTTTGCTGTCATTTGATAAGGTATCATGGGAGGCTTGATGAGAATTGCCTTTTGATACTTGTAGAAGGATGTGAGACGACATTACCTTCCGGTCTGAATTGGCACGCCACTGGGCGACAGAAATTTCCAAGAAGAACAGTATAGGAAGTAATATGTTGCTCCTTGGATGTGGTGTTCTCAAGATCGGCTTACTTTTGGCACGGAGTCGGGAGACCTCTGGAGTCATGGGTATTCTTTATAGTATTTCACAGCTAGAATGCCATCGTGCAAAGAGCAACGCAAATGTAAGTTAGCCATCGAGCATACCTAGCCCGTGCCATGAACCCTCTAAACGCCATCATAATGCATATCCATGTCCTCGTCTCTCTATACCCCTCAAGCCTTCTTAAAGCCACTGCTCTTCTCCAACCAAGTACCAAAGTCTTGCAGACCAGGATATTCCTTCCTAGCAGCCGCAATATCAACCGCATAACCATCCTTCTCGAACCACTGGAACATAGCACCGAGATCCTTCATAGCAAACTTGACCAAAGTGCCCACAGCACAGAAAGTAGTTGGCATATCAACACCCATGCGCTCCTTGAAGACCTTACAAGCCTGCTCGTAATTCAGCTCATCTCCTGCAATACCAATCTTCTTGCCAGCGTATTTATCCCGGTTGAGAAGAGCAGTGGCGGCGAAATAGCCAATGTCGCTCGCAGCAACGAGCTGGACGGGCTTCTTGCCGACCTGGTTCCACATAGCGGTAAAGCCCTTGCCGGCAAAGTCTGGAGTGAGATTGTCCATGAACGTGACGGGTCTGAGGATCGTCCACTTCATTTCTGTGCCCTCTGCCATGCCACGCAAGTGTAGTTCGATTCGGTGCTTGGTAGCGATGTGTGGGACTGGTGTGGCGTTTGTATCTGAGACCTTCTCTCCTCCTCGGTCTGCAGATGTGAAGACAAAGTGCTTGACGTTGTTCTCAAGACTGGCTTTGATGAGGCCATCTGCCTGGGCTTCCTCTGCACCGGCAGGTCCGTGGACCGTGACGCAGAAGACGGCATCGATAGGGTATGGGGAGTCTTTGAAGATGGCATCAGGAGCTGTGGGGTCGCCGGAGAGAGGCTCGACTCGGGAGTCTAGAGCTGCGAGGGATTTGGCTTTTGCGGAGGAGGCATTGCGTGTGAGGGCGAGGATATGAGCATCGGAAGGGAGGGAGGGGTCGGCGAGGAGAGCCTTGACGACGGAGCTTCCTTGGGTGCCGGTTGCACCAACGATGAGGAAGGTTTTGGAGGCCATTTCGAAGATGGTGGTGTTGAAGTGGGGTCTGAATGTAATGAGGAGTTGGTTGATGGGAGTTGTTTATCTGAAGGCTGGCTAGTGCTGACGGTCTCGACTTCGGATATCTTGTGAAGCTGGAGCTTGTGAACTGGCCAAGGGGATCGAGCAGTATTTGTAGGAGCTTGACGTTGTTTGTTTGTTTGCTGTCTGTAGCTTGTGACAGCGTCGCTGGGGGGGAAGGGGGAGGCTGAGACAAGACAAGGCTGGATGGATGAAGTCAATGCGGGGTTGTTGAGGCACAGATGGGTGGCAGGCACTCAGTCAGGAACAAGCTGCTGATTGGAGTGAATAATCTGGAAGGGGGTGGGTGGGTGTATGTCGTTGTGTGAAGGTGCGACTTGTGAGTGATGATTGGAATGGGAGTGAAGTGGAGGAAATGTATCATGGTGAGGCCATTACTTATGGTTACTCAGAGCCGGACAGTTGTACAATCTGAAGTCCATGATGCCTGGTCTCCGGCCGTAAACTAGATTGATTCCAACAAGCATCATCGGATTTGTTGGTTGGTTGTCGTTGGTGGAAGGATTGTCTGAAACTCTGCTCAGGCTGCTCAGCCCTGCATTGCGGCGTGAAAAGAGGTGGCGGGGAGATTCTGTTCCGACCACGTGAGGAAAGAGTGAGTATTTCGGGGTTAAATTTGGGTCGAGGTTTCTGCTTCTGCATCATCGTCATATTTCGGGACAACTTGGAGTACGGGTTTCTACTGGGATTGGCGACGACCGAAATATCTCGAAGAATCTCTTTCTGTCTCCGAGCAGAGATGGTTGGGAACGTACCAAGTCAAAAAACAACCTGGTACCTATCCACTAAGAGCAGACAAATTTGAAGAAGTTATTGACGAAGCCAGGACTGTTTTCTTATTTGTGCGAAGCAATTGTACAAGTGCTGCTCGGCTATCATTTCAGAAAGCTGATTGCCATCTCCTTGCACACTTCAATGGGATCTTTTCTTTCATGTTCTTACCAGCAGATACAGCGTTGCAACGGCCAAATGTTCCACATTCAATCCCCTCAGCTATCAGATACATTTATAGACCATCGTAATCAAGCACAGTTTGAGACAGTGGCCGGCTCCAAATTAACCATCCCAATGCTCTCCCTTCGACCTTCGCCAGATGCCCTCCTCACTACAGCCTCAATATTACCAGAAAGTCCACGCAGTGATCCTCTTCTGGTCGTATCAATTCCTGTCGGCATATGAGGACTCATCAAGATTGCTCCAAGATCCTTCCTAACAGTAGCAACCATGCACTTGAACGCAGTTGTTTGCAAAGGGGAAACATTGTCTGCCTTTGCTGACTCCGTCATCTTCGTAACATCCTCCCATGTTGCATCAATCGCGAAGCTGTCCTTGAGCCACTTCTGGATGGTCGACGAGGTCTTTCTGGAGTCAAGTGTGAGGGTAGGGAGGAGTCGTAGCCAAGAGGAGATTGTGAGAGTTGTGGAGAATGCTGAAGAGACCGAGTTTTCGCGCGCTGTAGACGGACTTTGGGCGATTTCAATCTCTCTAGGGGTGCTCTGAGGTTGGTCTGCGTCTGCAGGTCTAGTCGATACTAGATCCGCGCTGGGTGTAGCCACAGGTGGTGCTGGGTTAATGGCGTCAGAAGGTGTTGAGACTTGACCAGCGTTTGTAGTTGTATTCGATACAACATCTCTGCTTGACGCGTTGTCCTCTGATGCAGGTAGAGCAGGTCTCTTGGGGCTTGGCTGGTCATTGTCTTGGCTACCATCGTTCTTTCGTTTCCGTGGGTTCCCCTTTGGTGAGATCGAAACTGTTGGAGAACATGGAGCATCCTTCTTTGGACAACACTTGAAGCACAGCATCTGTCTCCAGGTGTTTGTCTCAAAGACGGAGATCTTGTTCAAGGCACTGAACCGTTGGAGCAACTTCACCACGTCCTTGGTAATGTAGAATCCGAAAATCAACATGACTGCGTCCTTGACCTTCTCAATATTTCCGTCCTCCGAGATGTTGAGAGAGTGGTTCTCCCAGGACGTCAAGATCTCCTTGGGTGTTGGCTCAACGTGCTTGTAGACCGGGGCGTCGTCCTTGAACTTGTTCTGCCAATGATATTGTGTAGATAGTCCAATAATGATGGCCCTCTTCACCATATCCGACTTGCTTTTGGTGTCAACGAGCTGGAGGATATACTCGAATGACATGGGGCTGCTCTTTCCGTGGAAGGGAGGACCCAGGGGGTGGATTGCCCATTCGATCTTGAAATCCGCGCTATAGGCCCGGGAGTTGAAGTAGCAGTAGACATCTACGCACTCCTTGTGGTTCCAACCAAGGTGTAGTCGTGGATACCTATTGGGGTTAGTAGAGATCAAGGATTTGATGCAGATTGAAACCTGCCATTCTTTAGCAGACGGTCTGATGTTATCCTCTTTAGGTCGGTTGGATATCGTTGCTGCACTGGCAAGGCTGGATTCGGAGGAATCTGTGATCGCCATGGATCGTTTCCGATCGGGCGCTGGAAGATCCATTGCGCTGATGTCTAAATCTCAAGATTGGGAGAGACACGGATTGACAGAGATGTTCGTGCAGAAGAAGGTGTTTGGATCAAAATAGGCAACAGAAGTGAAGAGTACGATACGTGTCCGAGGTTTGGATGCAGAGATAAGGGTTTGTACGAAATCAGAAGCGTTTGAAGCTTCAGAGAGTTGGGAAAAGGAAGATGGAAAGAAAAGAGTGTTGAGGACGTGCGATGGTGATTTTAAAGATAGGACGAAGTTGCTGCGGTATCTCCCGATATACGTCTTCAGCATGGAACAATAGGAGGCCTTTCTTTCCAACAACAATAGCATCGCGTTTCAAGGAAATGGGAGAAAGCAAGCGAGCTTTACAGACCAAACATGAACAGAAAGAAAGGCGCGGATGGGTCCAATAGGGCATGGCACAGTCTTCTTACCGGTACCCTGGATTTTCCTGAAGATATTTCTCGCTTTGAATGTCCATAATTGATTTGGTATCTGTGACCTCCCAATGCCTTAAGTGATTATTTTGAGCAGCATTGGAGAACAGCCACCCGCGTCGGAGGAACATATACAAAACCTTGCAGCGCTCTTCGTCCGCCATAACGCACATAAGACTCTTAGTGTCCATTTGATTCATAGCCACTTCAAGACACCAGAGAATACTGTTATGCTGGGGAGCAATTTTGAAAATCCTAGCGGCCGTTGGGCTAAAGTGACGGAAATTGACGCCGTCGACCTCAGCGATGTCCATGGTCGTTCTCACGAGTGACGGTTTCATCGCATACGAGTACCAGGCCGGAACTATGCCTGACCTGTCAAGTGTTGGAAAGGAGTTCTTCGCTGACTTTATTGGTCATCTTATCACAAACGAACTTACCAATCTCCTCGGCCTCCAAGTTCTTCTTGATGGCATGGACTAAACCATGTGGGAGCTCATCCTCGACCAAGGGACTGTCATGTTGGATACAGTAGTCGTACACGGCTACTTACCAACCCGAATTACTGGTTGGAAGTTTGAAGCCAGGGATGGGCAGCCACGCGTATGTCAGGCAAACAAGACGCACTCTGAGATGACTTCGAGCAAACACGAGGTTTTTAACGCTGGGAAACCCCAACCCAAACTAGGCGACGTCAATGACCTCAAGAACGCTCTCGTCGATGTGGGTGTTCTCTGATCACTTGTTCTACTCACAAAGGCGTAGCATGATTAGGTGTCTGTATCTTGTGTTTGTTCCTAGCCACCGAGGTAGTAGATAATGATGGGGCATAGTTTATTCTAACAATTGATCTCAACTCTCTAACAATACCTTCTATTTGTGCTCCAGTCTGTGCTATAGCTTCGGTTAATTAATGTCATCGAACCTTGTAGCGGGATTGATAAGGAAACCGTCTAGAGATAGCATGTTGTAATGTCCCGTCTCATCGTTACGGATAGGAGTGGCCGGTGGCATATTTGCAAGTCGTTTCGTGAATCCACGAGACCGTAGTAAGCCCATAATCCTTGCTGTCTTGATAGTCTTCATGGTCTCTGCAGGTAAGTCTCCCACTTCGGCTTGAAATGTGCTCCAAAAGGTGTCCTGTAGAGCCTCGTAGCCTTCGTATCGCCTCCACCCATTTTTAAGGTGAAGCGTACCGGTAAGAGCTTGCAGGGAATGAAGGTTCTGGCCAAAATGGCATATTTCAGTTTCTGCCCAGTCAATAATACCAGTCAGGTGGCAAGATGTCCCATCGACCATAATATTACTAGTACTAAAATCGCGATGGAGAAGAACTATTGGTAGAGAGAGAATTGCATCCATTGAACCAAGGCATTTTCGTATGATCTGGTGAAAGCGAGGTGGTAGAGAGTGGAGTAGCAGTTGCAGATCCTTGGTGTATGTTCGGCGTAGATTCTCGCGGTAATTTGAATCGACCTCTTGAGAGGCTTTCCAGGAGAGGGCAAAGAAACTATAATCAATTAGCACTTTCTTTTAAGAGATATAAAGGCGCCTTTGTGGTGTGATTCGGGGCGCGGGGAAAGAATTGAACCGTACCGTGCCACGTCCGACACGAGCGTTTTTCGCCAAACGAAGTTCTCGTCCGAATTTTCGGGGAAGCCATTTGCAAGAACAAAGTCTAGGTAGCTGATACCTGGTATCCGGTTCATAACGTAGGTGAAAAGGGGCTCTCTCCTATCTTCTCTTATTTGTCCGTGGAATGAAGCGCTTGGGGCTAGGAAGCCATATATTTCTCGTACCAGAGTCACAGTCTCTGATTTAAGCATCAAAGACTTCAGACGGAACTGGACAACAAACTCGAATTCAGGTCCAGCGTAAACCGAGTAGCTGCAGTTGCCTTGCACGGTCACAGGGACAACGTTTCCCCCAACAAGATCTTTGGCCTTAGCGTCGCATGCTTCGCGAGTTGCAGCCGTCTGTGAGAAGAATTCTGCAATTGCGATATCTAAGGAATATTCGGGATATGCAGGCATAGTAGCAGAGGAATTTCAAATCGCACGCTGTTTTCTTGAAATAATGGACTGAAATGGTTGGAACCCTGGCGTGCCTAGAAACGTGGTGAAGAATGATCTCCAGAGTGCTCCCTTTCACTGTTGGTCAGTAGAGTCTCGGATCGGATAATCTTTCTGCCCGGGCCAGTCATCCCATTTTCATCAATCTCAAAACCACATCCACCCTCAAGAGAGGAATCTTCCCCCTCATACAGCCTCCGATATCTCTCGATCCGAAGTACAGCTTCTCGCGCTCACATTAATATTCAGTAAACCGTCACCCATGGACTCGGCCACCGCCTTCGCCGAGTGGCAAACACAGCTCGCCGCCATGCGAGCTGCTGTTGCAAATCTCAAACTACCTACCCCAACGGCTGATTCTTATGGCTCTGATATTGACTTCGACGAAGATTTCACATCGGGAAACAGTGGCGATGATGTGTGGGATTTCATCAGTGATAGCGAGGAGGATGTTTGGAGCAGCGATGCAAACGACCACCTCCCAGATGTTGAGGCCTACGGCCCCGACTGGTTGCAGTCAAAATGTACAGATCTTGCATCAAGAAAACAAGGACTTACCGGTGGTGATCTTCGTGAGCAAATTGGGGCTATTTTGGCCTCCGACAGTGCCGAAGAGGAGCTTCAGTCCACGCTGACCGATATCATTGGGTTTGATGATCTGGACTTTGTCATTGAACTTATTTCCCACCGGAAAGAAATTATGAAGCCTTCACGATTAATCCGGGGCGCGGCAGCCACAGATGGTTTATTTGCTGGAAAGCTTCAGACCAGACGTGAGCGAGAGGAGGCATTGAGACAGCGGGATTATGAGCACAAGAATGCACGACTTGGTCCAGCCTTGAATCGAGATGGTCCAAGTTACCCCCATGTCTACACGACTCATGTTGCTGGTAACAAGCTCGACTCAAAAGGTCGACAGTATGCTTTACCTGTTGGCCATACCAGGAAAGAGGAGAGATTTTACGAGGAGTATACCATTCCTGCTGGGAAAGTCGGGATCCTTGGCCAAGGAAGGAAGCTGGTGGAGATATCTGAAATGGACGGACTTTGCCGCAACACTTTCAAAGGATACAAGACCTTGAATCGAATGCAGAGTCTCGTCTACCCAGTTGCCTACCAAACGAGCGAGAACATGTTGATCTGTGCTCCCACTGGTGCTGTAGGTAGATTCCCTTCATCGTTGAACATCATGCTAACCGTGACAGGGTAAAACTGACGCTGCAATGTTGACGGTGCTACACGAGATCGCGCAAAACATTACACCAAGCCCTGCTGAGCATCCTGAAGCAACTGACTTTGCCGTCAACCTTAAGGATTTCAAGATCGTATACGTCGCACCCATGAAAGCTCTCGCAGCTGAAATTACTCAGAAGCTGGGTAGTAGGCTCGCATGGCTCGGTATCCAAGTTCGCGAGTTCACTGGAGATATGCATCTTACCAAGAGCGAGATCGTGGCTACCCAGATCATCGTCACTACTCCAGAGAAATGGGATGTCGTAACTCGAAAGGGGACAGGCGATACCGAGCTGGTGCAAAAAGTCAGACTCTTGATCATTGATGAAGTCCACATGCTTCATGATGACCGTGGTGCTGTTCTAGAGTCTCTCGTTGCCCGAACTGAGCGTCAGGTTGAGAGTACCCAGTCACTCATCCGTATTGTCGGTCTCTCTGCTACTCTCCCGAATTACGTTGATGTCGCAGACTTCCTCAAGGTCAATCGTCATGCTGGTTTGTTCTACTTTGATGCCAGCTTCAGACCAGTTCCATTGGAACAACATTTCATTGGTGTCAAAGGAAAAGCTGGCTCCCGGACATCAAGAGATAACATTGACACTACTGCTTTTGAGAAGGTCCAGGAGATGCTGGAACTAGATCATCAGGTGATGGTCTTTGTTCATTCTAGGAAGGATACCTCTGGCACTGCCAAGATGCTGTATGAGAAGGCTATCGAACAGGCCTGCGCGCATCTCTTTGATCCCATTGATCATCCCGGATATTCGGCTGCTATCAAGGACGCTGCCCGCTCCAAGGGTCGTGAGATTCGCGAGCTCTTGCCCAAGGGAATTGGAATCCATCACGCAGGAATGGCTCGATCTGACCGAAATCTCATGGAAAAGCTATTCGGCAGTGGTGTCTTGAAAGTCCTATGCTGTACAGCCACACTAGCATGGGGTGTCAACTTGCCAGCTGCAGCAGTCATTATCAAGGGAACTCAAGTTTACAGTGCCCAAGATGGTAAATTTATCGACCTTGGAATCTTGGATGTCCTTCAGATTTTTGGTCGTGCTGGTCGACCTCAATTCCAAGATACAGGTATCGGCATGATCTGTACTACGCAAGACAAGCTCGCCCATTACCTACAGGCTGTCACTTCGCAGGTTCCTATCGAATCCCGATTCTCAAAACACATGGTGGACAATCTCAATGCCGAGATTGCTTTGGGCACTGTCACGTCTGTACCGGAAGCTGTTCAGTGGCTTGGTTACTCATACCTGTTCGTCAGAATGCAGCGGAACCCCTTGACGTATGGTATTGATTGGGCCGAAATTCGAGACGACCCTACATTGGTACAACGTCGACGATTACTCGTGATCCAAGCCGCAAGAACCCTTCAGCAAAGTCAAATGATCATCTTCAATGAAACAACAGAAGAACTTCGAAGCAAAGATGTTGGACGAATTGCCAGTCAATACTACATCCTCCATACCAGTATCCAGATCTTCAACACCATGATGAAGCCTCTCTCTAGCGAGGCGGATGTTTTGAAGATGATTGCTATGAGTGGTGAATTTGATAACATCCAATTGAGGGACAACGAATTAAAAGAACTCATCAAATTGAGAAAGGAATCATCTCCTTGTGATGTGAAAGAAAAATTATCTCATGATGTGGGAGAAGAATCATCTCCTTGTGATGGGGGAGAAAAAAAGATCGACTCGCCTCAAGAAAAGACCAATATCTTGCTGCAGTCTTACATTTCTCGCGCATCTCTGGAGGACTTCGCTCTCGGCAATGACTCGAATTACATTGCACAACAATCTGCCCGAATCTGCAGGGCTTTGTTCATGATTGCTCTCAATCGGCGCTGGGGACACCAATGTCAGGTTCTGCTCTCGATATGCATATCTATCGAGAAGAGAATTTGGGCATTCCAACACCCTCTGCATCAATTTGAGCTTGCAAAGCCAATTTTGAATCAGCTCGACTCCAAGAACAACATCTCGATAGAAACACTGCGAGACATGGATGCGGCTGAGATTGGTGCCATGGTACACAACCATGGTGCTGGAAAGACAATCTCAAAAATCCTCGATAATTTCCCAACCATTAGCGTAGAGTCTGAGATTGCTCCTCTGAACAGAGACGTACTAAGAATTCGTTTATTCCTGACACCCGATTTCAGATGGAACGACAAATACCACGGCACATCGGAGAGTTACTGGATCTGGGTTGAAAATTCAGAAACCTCCGAAATCTACCACCACGAGATGTTCATTCTCAGTCGAAAGAAGCTCTACGATGATCACGAGTTGAATTTTACCATCCCACTATCTGATCCACTGCCGACCCAGATCTACGTGCGAGCTGTGTCTGATAGATGGCTGGGAGCGGAGACTGTCCATCCAATCTCATTCCAGCACTTAATCAGACCCGATACAGAAAGCGTATACACCGATCTGTTGAACCTCCAGCCACTACCAATCTCCGCCCTCAAGAATCCGGCACTAGAGCAAATATACGGTCAGCGATTCCAATATTTCAATCCAATGCAGACGCAAATATTCCACTGCCTGTATCATACTTCGGCAAATGTATTACTGGGATCACCCACTGGTTCTGGTAAGACAATTGCTTGTGAATTGGCCATGTGGTGGGCCTTCCGCGAAAAGCCTGGCTCAAAAGTTGTCTACATTGCCCCGATGAAAGCTCTGGTGCGTGAGCGTGTCAAGGACTGGGGTGCGCGACTTACGAAGCAAATGGGCTTAAAGCTGGTCGAGTTAACTGGAGACAACACACCTGACACCCGCACCATCCGAGATGCAGACATCATCATCACGACTCCAGAAAAATGGGATGGTATCTCCAGATCTTGGCAAACAAGAGGATACGTAAGACAAGTCAGCCTTGTCATCATTGATGAGATTCATTTGCTGGGAGGAGACCGTGGCCCAATTTTGGAGATCATTGTCTCTCGTATGAATTACATTGCTGCGCTATCAAAGAACTCGGTCAGACTGATGGGCATGTCAACTGCATGCGCAAATGCATCGGACCTTGGGAATTGGCTGGGAGTCAAAGAAGGCTTATTCAACTTCCGCCATAGCGTTCGCCCTGTGCCTTTGGAAACCTTCATTGATGGTTTCCCAGAGGTCCGGGGTTTCTGCCCGCTGATGCAGTCCATGAACAGACCCACATTCCTCGCCATCAAAACTCACAGTCCCGATAAGCCGGTAATTGTCTTTGTGGCTTCTCGTCGGCAGACACGGTTAACTGCAAAGGATCTAATCAACTATTGTGGCATGGAAGATAACCCGCGAAGATTTGTAAAAATGTCCGAAGAGGACCTTCAACTGAATCTGACTCGAGTCAAAGACGATGCTTTGAAAGAGGCTCTTAGTTTCGGAATTGGCTTGCATCATGCTGGTCTTACCGAATCGGATCGTTCCCTCGCGGAAGAGTTATTTGCAAACAACAAAATCCAAATCCTTGTGGCAACTGCTACTCTAGCATGGGGTGTCAACTTGCCAGCCCACTTGGTCGTCGTTAAAGGGACACAATTCTTTGACGCCAAGACTGAAGGATACAAAGACATGGATCTCACAGATGTTCTCCAAATGCTGGGTCGGGCCGGTCGTCCACAGTTCGACACTTCCGGTATTGCTCGCATCTTCACACAAGATTCCAAGAAGGCTTTCTACAAACATTTCCTACACACTGGCTTCCCTGTCGAGTCTTCACTCCACAATGTCTTGGATAACCATCTGGGGGCCGAAGTATCCGCCGAGACCATTACCACCAAACAAGATGCCCTGGATTATCTTACCTGGACATTCTTCTTCCGACGATTGCATAAGAACCCATCTTACTACGGCTTGGAAATCTCAGCCGAGGAGCACAACACAATTTCGGCTCAACAATCCGCTAACGAATACATGATATCTATGGTTGACAAGTCTCTTGGTGAGCTTGCAGAGTCGAAATGCTTGAAGATCTATCCAAACGGAGATGTCGATTCAACCCCGCTCGGCAAGATTATGAGTTACTACTACCTGTCACATAGAACAATTCGGCATCTCGTGAAGCACGCGACACGTAACGCAACCTTCACAGATGTCCTCTCTTGGATGTCAAGTGCAACCGAGTACGACGAGCTTCCGGTCCGGCATAACGAAGATCTTATCAATGCAGAGCTTGCCAAGAATCTACCTCTCTCCATCAAAGCCTTCGGAGACTTACCCCTTTGGGATCCACATGTCAAGGCATACCTACTACTACAAGCTCATATGTCTCGCATCGACCTACCTATCACTGATTACGTGGGTGACCAGACCAGTGTTCTAGACCAGGCCATTCGTGTTATCCAGGCTAGTATTGATGTCCTGACCGAGATGGGATTCTTGTCAAGCTGCATGCAGATGATTACTCTACTTCAATGTATCAAATGTGCTCGATGGCCCACCGACTATCCTCTATCAATCCTATCAGGGGTTCCCGTCAAGCGACCCCCTGGAAAAGATCTCCCTCCGACCCTGCAAGACTTCTCATCCGAATCAGAAATTGCTTATCAGCGAACGATGACTGCTCTCGAGATACCTCGCAACAACCTGCCCTCTTTCCAAAAAGGAGCAAAGGCACTTCCGTGTCTGAAAATAGACGTTCGGGACCTGACAGCCTTGTCACTGACTGTTGTTCTCACCCGTCAGAACCTTCTCGGCCCGGATGGTAAGATGTATGCTCCGCGCTTCCCGAAGTCTCAAACCGAGGGATGGTTCGTTATTCTGTGCAAGGAGGACAAGGACGAGATCATTGCCATCAAGAGAGTGGGTTGGAATGCCGGTGGGCCAGGTGATAAGGGCAAGAGTGGAGGTGGGAGACCTAGTGCGAGGGCAGCTATCAAATTGCCTGAAGAGGAGAGTGGATTGATCAGTGATGGGAGGAAGATGGACGTCTGGGTAAGCAGTTCCGGTTCTCATGGATCTTGCAGTCCGTTCGCTAATAAACCCGAATAGGTTGTCAGTGATGGATATCTTGGTATGACCTATAAGATCAAGGGTGTTGAGATCCCAGATGCGCCGAAGGTTATGGACGATGATAAGAAGGAGAAGCCACAGGATGAAACGGCTGGTGGATCTTCCTCTGTAGCATGAGACTGCCTTTAGGCTGTGAACCAGTAGCACGAAACACAAAGTCTTAGATGGCTTGGTCCAGATGGATCCCAATATGAAGATCTATGTGCAGATATGATGTACTTCAACTGCCTGTGAGAGTATCTTCGCACATCCATGCCACTAGTATGATCGATCCCGTGCTTTCTCGCCATTAACTCGACTACAGCCTCAACTTGCGCAACCAGTTTCAGTTCCTAAAAGATCGTGAGTCACCACATATCTACATTTCGAATTGCGACCCAACCCAACTTTCGAGCAGTTGAACTTTGCATATTCACCATCCAGTAAGCTGGACACATCTAGGGTTCACTTAGCATTCCTACGAAAACCCAGTGCTGTTTTTATTGATTACCGAGCTTTTCTTACGGATTAAGGAGTATGATTTTCTCGTATCAATTACTGGGGAGTAGGAGAGGAGGAGGTGAAAAAGGTCGGTGTTTACTCGGTGTTATTTTTGATGAGGGCCGGGCTGACATAAGCACCCGCAACACCTAAATTTGTAAACAAACAAGACACGATCTCGCACCTTCACTTCTTAATAACTTCACGAATTCTTGTCAGAATGCCAAAAAACCGGGCCGATCGAAAGGGCGCCACCCAAAGCCCCCAAAAACATCTCGTCAAGAGCAACCCCTTGATCGCCGCCAGCAAATTGTAGCCAGAATTAGTACAAACTCATTTGCCGAAGAGCGGCCCTTTAGGTCGGCCAGGACAATCCTCCTTCTAAAAGAACTGTGCGAAAGATACGAGATAAGGCTACAAATCGATGGGAAAGTAAGGGGTTACGGAATAGAAAAGGAAGGAAGCCTTTAAGGGACATAACACATTGTGCGAATAAATGGTGAAGGAGCTATAAAAAGTTAAGCTCTAAACAAAAGAAATATCTTGTCGACAAGGCTTTAAGCACACGAGAAGAACGTAGGAAAGACGCTCTTCTTTACTACTTAGAGTTCTTTAATTCTACTAGCGTCAAGATCTCTACTGACCTCTTTACAAAGGTCATATACAAGGCGAAGGTATATAAAAGAAGTCAGAATACAAGCCTGCGTTGACTTTAAGCATATAAAGGAACGTGTAAAAGAAGCTATAGAGCTTTAAAAAGTACTAAAGGAATGCCTTAAGAGTATTGCTTTATAGACACTACGTCAATTCGACTTACTAAAGACCAACTTGACATGTGTTAATAGAGGGAGAGGGAGGGGTACTATAAAGATGTCAAGGTCGGCATAAATAAGAACGACGATTACTCTTACGGTCAATTCTTTAGAGTCATTGCCTTAAGAAAGCGGAATCGCTATATTAAGTGTTTGTAACAAAATAGTAAAGCAAAAGTATCAAGCAAAGAAACACCTCCGAGAGCTCAACACAGCACAGAATAGGTAGTTAGACGCAATATACTAGTGGGCGCTCGCAGTAAGGGCTAGAGACGAGGAAGTCCGTAGAGCACGATTTCTAGGTGTTTTACTAAGCCAAGAGGTCCATTTACGGAATCACTCCTTCGCTAGGAATGCTAGTAAAGGAGGGGTCGATTAGTACCGGTTTTGCTTTAGTTATATTGCTCTTATAATCTTCTAATAGTATCGAGAGCTTTCTAAGACTCGTCCTTTCTTTCGGCTAGTAATAGATAATGCTAGTCTACACCGATCTCAGTATATTGTCCACCTGTTTACAAAGTAGGGTATCATCCTCTTTTCTTGGCCACCACAATCCCCCGATTTAAACCTAATCGAGTAGATTTAGAAGTATATTCGACGCCGAATCAAGGCTAGAAGACTCAATAGCATATACCCAAAGAATAACGAAGAGATATTATAATGTTTGAAAAACGAATAGTCTAAGGTTCCTTAGGAGGAAATTAACAAAGCTATCTTACACACAATCGAGATTTACTAACGAGTAATTGACTTAGGAGGAAACAACACATTCCACGGTTAAAGAGACCGTTTATTACAATTATTCAACCCTTTTGAGCTCTCCACGACGACATGTTCCCCTTCCTACTTCCCACTCATAATCTTCAACCGAAACCACCTTATATTCAACACTAATGCGAGCTTCAGACTAATCCGCAAGCTTTACCTAACCTCTAAAGATATCGGCGATATCGATTAGAGCAATTACATGCTCTCCGTTAGTATTAGATTATCGCTTTTGAAGTGTAACTACGTCGTTAACTTTAGGGGGGATTTGTTCGGTAGGAAAGTTGTTTACAACCGCTATATATAAAGTTAGTACAATATTTTAGGATTTAGGAATAACTTTACTTCAGACATTCGTATCGCACGTTAGTAAACATAATTTAAGTCAGTTGGGAATAATTGACATTGATTTTAAGTGAAGAGACAGTAGAATCACGATGCGCGATTTTCTAGTGTTGCTCGCTTATGTCAGCCCGGCCCTCATCAAAAATAACACCCCTCGCTTAGCGAGCAAAGGGGAAGCTTGGCACTTAAAGAACTTCCGGCGAGCTTTCATTTAATCACTAGAATTCCTCAAGCACCCGGAGGATTTTGGGTAGATAAAATGATGCGCAGAAAAATAAATCAATCAGCTGGCAAACCATCCTTCGCAATAGGGTTGAGGAGCATGTACTCATTTTCGCGAGCTAGGGCATGTCAATCATTACCGTCACCTTATTTCTTGATCAAAGGGTGTGGGTTAGGCACGGGATGTTTCGCACAATTTAGAGATACAGCAAAAGAATTTTGGAGACATATTGAGTATCAGTTGGCAACAGAAGTAGAAACCACAACAACCCCAAAGATCTGACACCTTGTGTCAACCCACCCTAGAACTGAACAGGGCTTCCTGAAAACATTTGGCTGTAAAGTACCTGTGTGAAAAATTATATTCTTCCTCTTACATGGGATCTAGAAAATCTCCAGTCATAGGTACGTCTCATCAAGGTCGGCATTGGAGATACTCAAGGTGTTGCTACCTCCCACTTACCTTATATACTTTCTTGCTCAAGTTTTTGAAAGGAGGCTATAGTTTTGACTTACTTGTTCTGGATGTAGTTGAATGCTCATAGAATTGGGTGAATTTACCCACTTGGATGAAGAAGCTTGGGAAGGTGACCGATCTTTTATGTCGGATTTGCAATGCTTTAAACAATTGATTAGTGCAATTCACGTCCTCGTCTTCAAATAATGCAGAATTACCTATATCGGCCAACTAAGCATACCCTCTAGGTTCCTTAGAAAAATACCATGGCACTCCCAACCCCTGTATGAGATACTCGTGTGCTGCAAACACTCCAATCAGGGATCTGCTTTGAAGAGAGCACAGAATCAGGTAATCCCATAAGTCTTATCTCAGCTTGATTTATGGGATCCAGATTTCGAGAAGGGCTTGACACATAGAAAATCCCCTGCTCTCGGCAACAGATGAGTAAACGACAACAGAAACAAGCCAAGTTCTCTCCATCCATAAAAGAAAAAGAAAATAGGCTCTGAAGCCTAGGGGTTTGACGCACCTGGGAGTTAGGAACGATGAGAACTATCACATGTCTCCCGTTCAAAATTGTCTGGGGCCTCCCGGCCGGCTCTCAACACTGCCCACCTCCCACATCGCGCGAAGCCATTTCTACTAACTATTCTATGCAGAAGAAAGCAAGTATGCTCAGCTATGCTCTTTAAATAGAGAGTTTCAACCTCGGTGAATGACTTGTGTTCAACAAGCAAAATGAATCGAGTACCCAAGTAGTGAAGTGGGAAACGAGCACCATTCACCCTCCACATCCTAGGCTAATTTGAGAAGTGATCACCCCGCCCCGCCCCCCTCTTCTTCTCTCGTAGCGTTAGCTTTCTGGAGTATAAAAGCACTGGGACTGGAGAGTGTCATGAACTATAGATTCATATCGAGTTTAGAGGCAGGGGATACAACTTTGGGGTCATCCAAGCTTGCAGGTACTCCTGATTTTCTGGAAAGTTCAGCTCCTCGTTTTTGAAAAGGGTCTCCTTAATTTTGGTTTCTTGTGGAACGTCACAGTTTACGAAAGTCGTTCTAGTGAGTGTGAGGGTGCAAAGTTCTAGTCCGATGTTGTGTTGACAACCCAAACTTCAATCTACAATGACAATAATAGGTAGGAAGATGACAACAAAACTCAAAGAAAGGAGGGCCAAGTGGTGATTAACTTCATAGCCACTTCTTCCTCGCCTTCAAATCTTCAGTTTATCACCTTCTGCATATTCCACACTCCTCACCTCGACCTCAACCCTCCTCAACAACTACAACAACTACAGAACAACAGTAGCCGCATCAGCAAACACGACTCCTAACTCCTCGCCTCAATTATTACACTCTCACACGGCTTCCATCGTAAGATATCTCCCACTCACTCTTTCGTGAGACGAACAACTAATCTGAGCTGTTTAGATGAACACTGCCAGTCCTATTCTTGAAAGAGACCAACCCTCTTCGCCCTCTTCCCAACTCTATCAGCCGCCCCGTCTGCAATACGTACAATTTCCTCACTCTCCTGTCAGAACAACAACTAATTTGCGGTGTCTAGATGACCGACAATACTCCAGTCCGAGGAGGGGCTCAAGCCTATCCACCTTCTCCACCATACATCACCTACCATATACAAGCTCCCGCATTCGAGATGGCAGCAGTCGACCCTTATCCAAACCCAGACCTCCAAGCAGTCATGGGCCCCCCGCTGCTTGCTACACCTGAGCGAATCCTTCCGAGAGATCTTCTAGGGTAAGCAAAATGTTACCAACGATCGCACTACTCCTTATCACTAACATCTCACAGTCCCTGCAACCTTAGACCTGAAGAGGAAATGGAGGCGATCCTTTACGGTCAACTCTGGGGATATGGACAGGCTGGTCGATAAGTCAGTCTAGTTAAGCTGACTTAAGTCAGTGGGCCTTAAATTCGTAATCAGTCAGCTACTATCCCTAACCCTAACAAGTCAGTGGTTAATTGCTCAACTGATTTAGACTGTCAGTTGAGAAATTATAAGATTTGTTAATATTTAAGTACATATTTGAGTAAATTTTAGGAACATTAAGGCCTTTTTATAAGAAGTGAAAATAATATTATTTGTTACTTTAAAGAGATTAAAAGTAAAAATACACGTTCTAACCTTTGTATATATTCCTTAAACTTCATTTGTATCGAAAATGATATATTTTTATTTTTACATCGTAAAACGTGATTTTAAGGTCACGTTTCTTTTTAATCAGTACTGATTAATATACTAAGTTAAGTCCCTCAGTTGAGGTATTATCGTCAGTCAGTCAGTCGACTAAAATAAGTCGACTGATACTGACTTAACTGACTTAATGGCCACCCTGGATATGGATACTTGGGCACTACCGTCATTGTGAAGCTCCAAATTGCATGCTAATCCTGAGCGAAGAGCTTATCATAATTGAAGTAGGAGCCTCCCAGATTTCCAGCATCTTTGACATCAATTTCTCCAGAAAGAAACATAGCGATTGGATCAGCGCAGCATCCAAACCATCTGCCAACTGCCGTGGGCAAAAGTAAATGGTGAGGAAACTGCACGATGATGCAAGAGAGCGGAGCTGTGTATATACCATCTCGAGACTCTCATGCATAGTACGGCTGGTTTTGATTTGGAGTAGGTGAATTCGGAGGTGGTTTTTTGTGTGAGTGAAGTTCTAACTTGGAGGGGGTGGAAGAGGTTATGTTGTGGGTAGATTTGAAACGAAGCAGGGATGAAACCCAAAGTCACAAATTGGTTATAGGACATTCATTGAGCTTGTGATTTCGAATACAGCTCTCCCTACCAGGCACTCTTCAAATAATCTTGAATGCGTACCTTAATGGTCTCGAATTCCCAGATGGTTCCAGAGCATCCAATCGCACTATCTTCAGACCCAACAATCTCAGCACACATATCCTCCAATCCAACAACACAACACCTCGCCCTTTATTCCCTCCCCTTCTACATCTTCACCTTCTCCCTAGCCACAGCCCAAGGCCCCCTCTTCGGCTCGTCAAAATCCGTACTAACACTCAACTCTCTCCACTCCTCAAGATTCTTCAACGTATCCTCACACGTCTTCTTCACAATCTCCACAGCATCGCTCCCAATCGGGAGTCTAAGCGGGAACGGTTTACCTCTCACGAAACCCTCTCCTCGCAAGACATCTACCATCCGCGAGATGCCCAGTTTAGGATCGCCTGGCTGCAGGGAGTTAGTTAATCAGCTCGTAACTTTGCACAGAAATTTTTTCTTTTTTGGACATAATCTCAGAAATGAGAAAGTTGAGAAAATTTCAAGTGAAGGGGAAAGAAAGAAGATGATGGATGGGGAGCACAGAGAAGACATGACATACCTGATTCCCACTCATCCCCCCACTCCTCTCCATCCACCCCCTAACAAGCGGTTTATAATCCTCCATGCCCGCCACAGCACCAACCTCGACCTTCATCTGGCTCTTTGAAAGAACAGGCGTTCTGAAATGCCCGACTTCGAAACTCACAACCTGATCAAGACAAGAAGCCCCATATCATCAGCCAAGTGAATATTTTTAAAAAAAATAAAAAATAAAAAAGGGCCATCAAGTCCCCCCTCCTCTTGAACATCCCTTCGCAGGACCACGACACAGTAGGTTCATCTCAGTTAGATAGAAGGAAAGAAAGAAGGAAAGACATAATCTCACCTTAATACCGAACCCCCTGACCTCCTCATGAAGCGACAACGCAAACGCATTAAGAGCCTGTTTCGACACCGCGTACGGCGCGCCAGCAACGACCGTCGACCACGCGAAGATAGAATTCAGGAAGGCGATACGACCTGTACGACGGGCGCGGAAATGCGGGAGGAGAGCGGTCGTGACGGAGATGGCGCCGAAGAAGTTGGTGTTGAGTTGGGAGATGTACGTTTCTCTCCTAGAAGTGTCATATACATATCTATATCAGCCTTACTGTACATCTTTAATCTCACACTACCCTCTTCATTTTCTTCTTCGGATGTGTTCGACCTCCACACTTTTTTCTAAACCTTCTCTCCTAGGTAATAATAACATAAACAGAGCAGTGCAGAGCAGTGCAAAGGATGGAAAAATATGTGAAAAAAGTAAAAAAAACTCACGGCGTCCCCTCCACAAACCCAAGCTGTACATAACCCGCATTATTCACCAACACATCGATCTGGCCATACACGGCAATAGCCTGCTTGATTTTCTCATCGATCTCTTCTTGCGGCGCCGTCACGTCCAGATCTAAGATCGCGGCGCCGGTGTCCCCCAGATGGGCGAGTTTGGTGGACGCGTTGCGACCCGTGGCTATGACTTTGTCGCCGCGGGAGAGGATCTCGTGGACGAATGCTGAGCCGAAGCCGGAGGAGCAGCCGGTTACTAGCCAGACTGAGGGAGACATTTCCCTTTTTTTTTTTTTTTTTTTTTTGGAAGGGGGGAGGGAACTCGTGGGGGTTGGATCGAGTGAGGATGGATGGTGTTTGGGTTTGAGTGATTGTCCTGAGAGACGGAGAAAAGTTGGTGGTATTGGAGAGAATGGAGATGGAAATGAAATGTACGTGTATGTGTATGTGTATGGTCGTTTTTAGTGAGGGGTCATGGCGTTAATGTGTCTTTCTTGGTAAACGGTAAACCCAATACGCTAGAACACCACGATTCCTCCCGCTCTGTATCCTCGAAATCTAAAGTCTTACGGCCTCAAATGCGCTAAATCAACACTACACAGTGACCGCCCACGGCACACAGTTCGGGAACGCAAAAACGAGAGGATAGAACGTCAAAAAAAATGCGGAAACCAGTGTGTATCGAGTTAGGAACGCGCTCTTGGAGGGGTGAAATGGCGGGGAGATGGACAGCTTGGTCAATGATTACTTATCATGATTGTAATCGTGATCAATTACCTAGGTAACTATTGACCCCTCATTTGTGTGACAGGCGGGGAGCTTGAACTAGAGAAAGTTGCCGGTTTGGGATTGCGATTATATGGATGGAAATGGGTAAGCAGATGGGATTTGAAATTGTGGATATTTCTTGATTCGAAGTTGGAGGTGGGGACGATTTGAGTTGAGCTGAGATGAGATGAGATGAGTGTGAACCCGAACCCGACTTTTGCGAGGAGTCGGACATATCGGATAGGTTGCTGATAATGAGGCGTAAGTTGGCGGATTTGGTAACCGCTGAATGAAGGTCAGATTGGTGTGGATGTACTACATAGGCGCGAATACAACAAAAGGGAAAGGCTGCCCGAACTGGATATATTTACGTGACATGGAAGGATATCCCCAGTTCGGCCGTATGTACCGATAGATATACAGCACTTTACAAAAGCCCGTCAGCAAGACAGTGATCGGAGTGGCAAAAGATATGTACCCGATGGATGCATTTTCGCCATGAGAATGCATCTCTCGGAGAGATATCCACTTGTAGTTTCAAGCAGCCCTAGATCCAGACTGCTGTCGTCAAAGGATGCGTCAGAAAGCCTGGAACACTTCGTAGGAAGTCCGTCTCACAACGGCGTCTTGCGTAAGTAGGCACTCGATTAGGGTAGTTAGGTCGTGCAGCTCGCAAGTAGCTAATTTGCAAGCAATTAGTCAAGAAGGAGAAACGTCAGCTTACCCGTCCGTCCCCGTTTCCACACAGCATACATCAGCATCATCCATGACATGACATGACATGGATAGCATCGGAAACATACTCCAATCGGGAAATCACCTCGGGTTCAGACATTGTCCATTGCCGTAATGCAGGTTTCTACCGGCACTCGAGGTTGTGGGGTTGTGAGAGACAATGTTGGAGGTCTTGTGATGTGATGTCCTCGAGAGGTATTCCAAATCCCGAAAGAGGTATAGCAGTGCTGGGTTTCCTCGCCTTTGCCTGGGATAATGAGAACAAAGAATTGCAGAAGAACAAAATCCGAGATCCCTCGGAGTTAGTTGCTTCTTGCGCATAGAGAGATAAGAAATATGAATGCGTTCCATCTCTGTGGAGAGATGGACCTGCCATGCCCCGGCGCTCGACACAAGCAATTAAGTAAGGTTACGAAGTGTGCTGCAGACTAAGCAATAGACATGGACAACTATCATAGTGATTCCAATTCAAGAGAATGCAACGAGATGAGGCACCAGTTGGGTTTTTGACATGATCTGATCGAAATCCACACGGTCTTTACCCACCACAAGCTTTACGGCGCCTGGAACCACGATCTTGAATGCATGACTCCGAATTAGGTTCAAGGTAAATTGCCATGGGGATATAAGGCTGACGCCAAGGACCTGCATAAGTGATGAGTGTCGAAGGGGTTAGTGAAGATCAGGTTATCAGAGATGGTGAGGGTGAGAGACTGGAATTAATGGAACAAGAGCCCCCTCACTGACTCCCGGGGTTGACATAACGCGTGCAGACTCCAAAATGCAAATACTAGGAAGAGTGATTGGAGGGACTTGAGGTTGTGTATGGTTGTGTATGCAAGAAGGCACACGGTGATGCCTCAACTAGGTCATTCAGCTCCCCAACAAACGTACTCGTACATACAGTACACAGTCCATAAAGACCGGCAGTCTCGGTTTTAACGGCATGTACCGTCTAGACCGGCTCGATCCCGCGGGTAATAAGTGACATATTTTGTTTTTCGATCGATCGAGGGTCGAGGGAAAGAATTGCTGGCACGACATCTGCATCTGCATTTGCAGCTGATGACTGTCTCGCTCCTTTGTCTTGCAGGAAATCCACCAGGCAAAAGTCTTTGCACTGTTGAGCACTCGCTTCTTCGAAGAGTCTGACCAAAACGGATAATGCTGAGCGAGCGGCGTTGGCTGGCTGGCTGGTTGGCTCGTAACTGGCAAAGTCGGGAGCACCGGAAAGGAAATCGAAGTGTCCCCTGTGCCCATGTTAGGCGAAGATCAAATTAGTCAGAAGAAGTAGAAGGTCTCTGTACGAGTAGCTCGGCGGAGGAGAAGTTTGTAAAGCGGATATACCATTGTCTGGATGCAGTAAGGAAAACCCCGGTTTTTAGTATCATAGACTTTTGTTGACAAGTACCATGCCGAAACGGAGACATCTCGCCGCCTCGGGCGTGAAGGTGATAGCCGCCGAGGGTATTCCGAGTTACATAACCTCACTACCGCGCCCTGCTTAATGTTCCGTGGATCGTGGCGCGTGGGGTGGCTCATGGCCTCATGGGATGGATGGATGACCTGGCGTAAGTAACCGGGGGATCTCATTCCTCGTTAACTCAAACAGAGTATCAAGGATCTTTTGGCAAAGTCATGAAGAAGACTCAGCACTTTCAGTAAAATTCTGAAGCTTGAAGGATGCCAAGAGGTCCTTTATACCCTGTAGGAGCAGTGGTGGGAGGGATAAATGGACTGACTGGAGTACCAAAGTAGGTGCAGTAGGAGCTGGTGGGAGTTAAGCACGGCTGAGTAAGTGCTGAGAAAGCCTCCCCGTCCACAAGAGCTCGCAACGATTGGCTAATAGAAGACCTCGATTCGATATAGGCATATGATAGCGATAGGTTGGCGTCAGGGCGGGGTGGGTGGTGCGGCCGCCATGCACAATCTCGTAAGCAGCGGAGAGGAGCAAAATCCGAAGTTATATGTCAGCAACACCGAAGGGCCGTCTGAGAATGGAATGAATGGGTGTAAGGATGAAGTAAATGATTAGTTTGAGGATAACCAACGGGCCAATCGCATTGGTGCATGAGCTCCCGCAGCCATGGAGATATATACAGTGCACAGGAAGGCGATTCTTAATAATCACGCCCGCTGGAGTTAGTTGAGTTGTTCCTGCGTTGTTGCTCTGCTTGCTTGTTGTGAATTATCCTCTTCTGGAACTACCTACCTTACTTGGTTTACGGTTCTCCTGTACGTACTGCCTGCCTGCCGTACTACTGTAAGTACCTCGTCCCACTTACAGTACCCTGTCAGGCTCTCCTCCACATTCTGGTGGTGTCCGTGCAAGCAAGCAAGCAAGCTCGCTCCAGCCGTGCCTTCCGAATCCGATTCACCCACCCACCCACCACAGTCACGTGCACCTCGGGTTTTGAATGATTTCATCCCGCTCGCTCGCTCGCTCGCTCACTGGCCCGGCCTCATTCACTCACTGCAGATACTCAGTCAGGTATTATTACTTCTTCGCGCCCCAGTCTGCTCTGCTTTGCGCCATTCACCAACCACCGACTCCGAGACTGACTGATTGCTGCAGCCTTCGATTGAATACCCGGTTACGACCAGCACATACTAGACGCGTCCTGCAAGCACAAGCCCAAGCAAGCAGTATGCAGTCCATTGCGCCGGCACCTAGTCCTCAGCAGGTACGTCTGTCTCCATTTCTCCATTCTCTGTTCATGTCGTCTGAGTGAGCTCTCTTCACTTCACTTCCCGCCTCCCTCCCTCGCTCTCAATTCACCTGCATACCCCCCCTTCGCCTCCTCCATATCCAGACAAGCTCGCGCCTCTTGTTTTGGTCTGGTCCCAGTAGTCGAGATCCATCAACTTATCCTCGTAATCCGAAAAGCCCTTTGTCTTCGACTTCGCCTTCTTTTTTCCCCCTCCCGTACCATACATACCATACCGCGCCGTCCACTTTCTTACCTACATCCCACACTCACTCACTCCCAACCCAACTCGAACACTCAGGAAAGCTGACTCACTTTCGCAGGACATGAATGCTGATAATGGTTTGACCCCCCTCCCTTCCCTCCCCTTCCCCCTCCTCGCCTCGCTCGCTCGCTCTAAGATACGAACGAGTAATCACCTTGACCATACCGTACCTTGTGTCCCATCTGCTGACATGATGCTCGCGCCAGATCTCCGCGCAGCTCTTGCGAATGTTATAAACCATGGTCCGGGTCCTCATGGCTACAACGACATCTCCCATCACTCCTCCAGCACAAGTCCTCACGATCACAACATCGATCCAGCTATCGGCGGTCCTGGAGGCATCATGAGCACCGGCGGAGACAGCGGAGGGGACGATAGTTTGGGCGATGGACGAAAGGGCGGAAAGCGAGAACTCTCACAGTCGAAGCGCGCAGCGCAGAACAGAGCAGCCCAGGTATGTTTGGTGTCGGCGTCAGCGCATATTTGTTGTCCATGGCGCAAGTTGTACCTCTGAAGTTTCCGAGATGAGCTCGTCTAAACTTTTTGAATTGGTCTCTCTGCTTTGTCAATTCTCATGTCATCAACACCAGAACGCAAGCTTACGTAACCTGCCAACAGCGTGCCTTTCGTCAGCGCAAGGAAGGATATATCAAGAAGCTCGAGGAGCAGGTCCGGGATTTGCACAATCTGGAGGATAACTACAAGGCCATCCAGACCGAGAACTATTCGTTGCGCGAGTACATCATCCACCTCCAGTCCCGGCTCATCGAGTCCCAAGGCGAGTACCCGCAACCACCACCCAATGTCATTCTCAACCACCCACCACGCCATGAACAGCATCCAGAACAACATATCCAGCAACGCCATGATGCACCCGTTGCGCCCATGGCACCCATGAACCAGCTCCAGGCATCTGCAGCTCGCAATATCGCCGCAGCTAGTCTACAATCCGGAAAGCATGCCCAGGAAAGCAGAGAGTACGAGGAGAGCAAGAGATACAAGCACACTCCCGACGAGAGCGTTGAGCAGGAGATCCGTACCCAGCTCGGTGGTCAATCCATGGCTATGTAAAAAGTCTCCTTTTTGGTAGGCATTTGGCGTTGAGGGTTTGGGCGGGCGTTTACGAACATGGCGATCACTCACGAGGGTTTGCATGCACTGTTTTCCGGAATATGGGGGGATAATAAATGGCGTTGGGGGCTTTGCTATGTTTCTTCTTTGGGCCGGGTAGACAAATACTTTCAGAGAAGAGCAGCAGGCAATGAAAGTCAATGTCTTTTTTCTATGCTCAGTGTCCCTTGCGATTTCCCAGTCCCTCACGATAAGCTTGGTTGGACAAAACACTCACAAATGAACAGCAGGCGTTCAAGGAAGCTAACGTCATCTTTTCTCTACGCTCAAGTGATCCGCTCCAACTTCCCGATCCCTCACGAATAAGCATTCCCAAGATCATGTTCCTGCGAAACAGTTAGCACGGCGTCTTGTCCAGGAAGTGACTTACATACCTTCATATACTCCGCACCCTTCTCCAAATACTCATCCCTCGTAACAGCAGCCGTCTTCCACTTCTCACCACCAGCCCACTTCGCCGCCCCCCTCCAAGGATCTAGCACCGAATCCTTCGCCCTCCTAACATTCAACGGCGCCTCAGCAGGCAAGTACGCTCTCAGACCCTCCCTCAACCTCTCGTCGAAGTTCAAGAACAGCGAACTGCCTCCCGTCAGGAAGATATCCTTGAGGAAAGCATCCTGGCTACCACCGACGCCGCTGAGTCGCTGGGTTAAGATGTCGGCTGCGATCTCGACGATGCCGGCTTGGTCCAGGCCGGCGATCGAGGGCTGGAATACGACTTCCGGGACGCGGATTCGCTCGACGTTGAGATGGAGTTGGTGGGCTTCGCCTTGGCTCTTCAAGTCGAAAGGTCTGGGGCCGCGAAGAAAGGCATGCACGAGACTCTTGGTCCAGTCAGTTTGTGCGTCGAGGGTATGCTGGTCTGTGAACTCGGGGTCGTATTTCAGAAGATCTGCCTCAAGAGTTTTCAGAGTAACACCCAGATCTTCCTCTTCCTCGTCATCACTACCGTCGCCCGTGGCTATCTGTCTGTAGACACCCCAATCGTCATCGTTGGCACCGAAATTATCGTCGTCTCCGCCACGTCGACGCTTCTTGGTCGGGGTGTCGGACGCCAGGTTGGCGATACTCTTCATCCTGATCTGACTCGCTAGGGATTTCCTGTTCCCCAGATCGGCCTTGAGACGATCCCTATCTTTGATCTTCTGGATCAAGCCCGCGCGGGCGTTCCTCCTCTCTTGAAGCCAGCCTTCAAGGTTATTCTCTCGCTTCTCCTCGTCAACTCGCTGCTCTTCCGCGATGCGAGCTTTCTCTTTCTCCTTCTCGGCTTTGGCTCTGGCGCGAGCTTCGTGGTTTGATTTCATGAGTTTCTGGTGACGCTTCTGCTTGATCCCAGCTTCGTCAAGTTGATCATCTGCAATCTCCAATAAGCTGAAATCGGGCTCCTCGACTTCCTCCTCGACCTCAGGACCGCCTACATCCTTAGTCCGCGCCTTGCGGATGGATTTATCAAGCTCCTTGATAGTCCTCTCAAGAGCAGCTTCGTCTTTCAGCTCTTCAGCATCCAGCATCCGCTTGATCTCCTTCTTGGTCTCGTTGGCGAGCCGGTTCTGTAAGTCCCGGTAGTAGTCGAGTTCTTGCTCCTTGCGGATCAATTTCTCAAGTCGCATTTTTGCTGCTTGCTCTTGCAATCTCCTACCGCTCTCCTTTCTCTTCTCGGCAACTCTAGCTAGCTCTTCCTCGCTCTTTTGGACGATGACTTCTTCCGTGTAGGGATACTGGATGACATGATCGCGGTCTTCCAGGCCAGTCCAGTCCAGGTACTTGCTCAATTCCTGATCGTACTCTTGGGAAAGATAGCAGTGATCTCGAAGCATGTACTCTGCTTGTGAAGAGTTGAGCTTGCCGGGAAATGTAGGGTACTTCAAACGGAGGAGCTTGAGAAGGTACTCTGCACTTTGTGATCCACCCCAATTCAGACGCGTAGCTTGGGTCAGAATAGCTTTGGAGTTCAAAACCGGAATGACATGTGTAGAGCTGTGAGAAGACGACACGACAAGTCCAGTCTTCCCATCATTGTAGTCGTAAGAGAACAAGGAGTCGATACCAAAAGCCAGCGAAGGCGCCGAATAAGCCTCGAATACAATCTCAGTCATAGCTATTCCCCCCTATCAGCACACCATTTCAAAGCTTGCAATACTGTGGAGGAAGAAGAAACTCACTCTTTCTAGAGTATGCCAGATTAGCCACAGCTTCAGTCATGACAATCGGAACATCCACGCCTCCATTGGCGCCATCTATGCCCAACTTGATGAACACATAGTCCAGCACCGACTCCATAACATCCCAATTACTAACAATGCCACTGCCGGCCTCGAAAGCATTCCTCATGTGTCCCCTCGCCGTCGTGTCGGCGTACACGTCCGCCCCGACAAACGAGTACGTCTTGCCCAGCTTGCGGTCTCGATACCGGGAGTATATAGGGACGAGATTAAGTCGAGGCGCGGCTTCGAAGGACCATCCTGCCCGAGTTGCAGAGGATCCTGTGAAGTAGCATTAGTATGTGGACTGTAGATGTTGGCGCATTCAAGGGGTGGTAGGTTAATACTTACCATTGTCTATTACAATCGCAGCCCCTTGATCCCTACGCGCCTTTGCCTCTTGATATCCATCTGCCTGGACCTCAATGAACTTCTCAAAGCGGCTCTCTCGCGGCGTGTAGAGCTGTGCTGGTGGGATTGCGTTCTCTGGAGTTGAAGCTTGAGCTGGAGGGTCTGTTGCAGAGGGCGCCATTGTCTTTCGAAGGAGTTGTATCCTTGGTTGGGTGTTTATGGCATGGTCGGTTGTTCAATATGGGAGATGTTACTGGGTAGTTTTATTCGCGAAGGGAGGTTACAGATGTTTCGTTAGCTAGAATGGCTGACGGGAAGCTTCTCATTGCTGCCCTTCGAGTTCGAGAAACGCGAGGCTGGAATCGGTGATCTTGGTTCCCCCGCAAGGCTACCACTGAATGGACAAGAGCAAATTGGAATTTGCCAGCACAATTATCGGGAGATGGATCCGTGTTTCTCGATTTCATATCAGTAGTCTTTCATTTCTCGTATTTATTCATGATCTACAAAAGCCTAAATCCCAAACCTCCAACGCCTTCAAATTTCAGATCAATGCTATGCCTCATTCGAGACTTGACCCACTAAGCCCCAACCACAACCACTACGAGGGATCTTTGAGTGAATCCGTAGCTTGAAGTAATTAGAATTGAGTAACAGAGTGGGTGGTTATGGGTGGCTTACCTTCGAGATGGAAGAGGACATTCGACTGGTAATTCTTGAACATCTGAGCAACTAGTTCAACATTCATGTTTTGGATGTTGATTTCCTGTCTTGTCTTAGCTATTTCTACCTATATTTTAGACCTCTCTCTATCTCTCATACCTGAAGACTCTTGTTCAGTAGCATGATAGCTTCATTGAGCTTCTCCTGTTTGAAAGTAAGTGGTTGCTCGAGAGCATAGTGGAGTGGAGTTGAGAAACTCACAACGTTGGTGATGATTCGAGAAAGCAGCAGGTTCTGCTGATGCTCATGGGGGCTCTCCTACAGCATAATCAGTAAATACTTCTTCTCACAAGCTTCGTACCTAATCTTACCATTTTGCGTTCTTGAAGCGTTACTGTCGCGCGATCTCGACGCGTAAATCGAGAGGATTGGAGGGCGGTATCAACATCACGTGGAAGCTCCATTTGCAAGCTCCGCTCCAGTTCCCTTTGATTAAACAGATGTTATTCCCAATCCTCCACATATCACTTCATACACCATCAAACACAAGAACTCATACAATGGCACCTCAACCCTCCACCGAAGAAGCAGACGCTCACCAAGCCCTCCTCGACCAACTCGACATCCACGCAATCCACAAACCCTTCCGCAACCATCACTGGAAGCCCAACCAGCGCCGCAACAAGAACATCAAGACCATCCTCGGCGACGCCGTACGCAAAGAAGCCTCCCTCCAACCCACCAACGAGAACAGCGGCGCTGTTACCCCAAACCCAGCAGAAGAATCCTCGGTCTCCACAGATGGGGAATCGACCCCCGCACTCTCAACACCAGGCTCTACACTCCAACCTCCCAACCTTGCGCAAGCTTCGCGGAACCTGTCGAAGCTGGTGCTGGAGAGGAACATGCGGTCGAATGGTTTCTCGAACGCTCCTAGTGCGACGTATACGAATATCGAGTCTGCGCCATCTCTAGCGCACTCGAAGCATTACTGTGATATTACGGGATTGGGAGCGCCGTATACGGATCCGAAGACTAGATTGAGGTATCATGATAAGGAGGTCTTTGGGGTCATTAGGTCGTTGGGTCAGGGTGTCGCGGAGCAGTATTTGGAAGCTAGGGGGGCTCATACGGTTCTGAAGTGAGGGGTTTACGATACTGTTTGGGGAAATGGATGGGCTGGATGTGATGGAGGATTAGTTCTGGACTTGAATTGAGAAAGTAGGGAGATAGCAGGACGCTGCAGTGGACAAGTTACAGGTAAGCAGACGATTTCACAAGGGATCGATATGGCTACTATTCGGAGTTGAATGCTGCATTTTGACCTCCAGAATGGTATTTACTAGCTAGCTGTTTCCTCCAAGAGTCAATCTTTACATGGCAGATATCTTCTCATCCCGATGATCCCAGCTAATCCGCAGTAGCATCTCTTTCCACAGAAACATCCCCCAATTCGAACAAGTGTACACACTGGACGAGCAGCAAGTCATGAACCCCAGAAGGAATAAACCAGCGCACCAAAATCCAACACCAACACCAAGATAACAATCAATCCAAATCTGTATGTATGACCGACAAAGTCAAGCGCATTCCACCCACCGAAAGTCTTTCGACCGACGGTTCAAGAAGGAGCTCCGGCTTAATCGCGATCAAGAAACCTCATTATCTGCCTGGACCTGAAAAGGATGTGACGGGGTACCGAGAAGATATAGAAGTAATAAACTCAGTTACCGGAGCAATGAATGCTTCCAGTCGTCGCGGCAGTTGTTCTCGAGAAAAGACTCGGCGTGAAGACAATGGAAGTGTTGAAAGAAATCAAACCTGTGTGCCCATTGAGACTCTCCTCAATAAATTGGCCTGAATACCATTTCCTACTTACCGTCTAAGTAGAGATACCCAACAGTACAAGTACAAGTGTCCGTACAGATATTAGCACGAAAGAGTCGAGTCGATGTAAACCTCAAGCCCAGATCTTGAAAGCTCAAGAACAAGCAAATGCTCAGCCAACCTGGAGAAAAAAAATCACAAGCTAAAAACAAGCCCGCTTCTCCTCCCTAATGTACCTAGGTAACCCACCAACCACCCGCCAAGCCAACTCTCAACCAAAAAAAAAGTTCCATCGAGGTCCGCGTCCGTTCCAGATCCTTGCGCGTCTTCCCAAGGCCAACTCTCCTCCTGTCCTTTCTCCTTATCGCAAACTCCACCCACGAACGAACGAACGAACTCCAAGCTCACGAACGAAGCTCACGAACGAAAACCCCTCTCTCTACATTATCCAACGGGATTCGAAAAGAAGCAAAGATGCCTACGATGTGGTTGTCCGATTCGCAGAGTACGTTTTCCTGCTTATTCTTTCCCGGGTTTTCCGCATTCGAAACAGACAGATTCGAAGCTCGAGGAGTAGAAAGTAGGAGGAGCTTGCAAAAGGGGGTGTGAGGGAAACTCGATGCGCCAGCTTGAACACTTGATTTCATGGGGTAGTTTTAAGGATATCTTGCTAATAATTGGGTTCTGTAGAGATTGGTGTAGCGTTTTGCTCTGGAGGTTAGTAGATTTCCACTCCACGTTCTGCGGCGCAATTAAGAAGGTAGGGAAGTGAGAGCTGACTTGGGACAATAGGGGGATTCTTCCTCATCTGTGGAGTTTTCATGTTTTTCGATAGAGCTATGTACGTCCTCTCGTCCCTCATATTAAACTCCTACGGTACAAAGCTAACCAGTCCCTTACAGGCTTGCAATGGGCAATGTACATCCTCCCTCCCCTCCTCGCACAATCACAACCTAAACTCACACAAAAACTATAGATCCTCTTCCTCCTCGGCCTAACAATAATAATCGGGCCCCAAAAAACAGCACTCTTCTTCGCGCGCCGCCAGAAACTCAAGGGCACCGCGGCCTTCTTCGCAGGCCTCACCCTGATCTTGATGCGCTGGGCTCTCGTCGGGTTTCTGGTCGAGCTGTACGGCATCTTCATCCTGTTTGGGGATTTCCTGGGTACGATTGCGGGGTTTGCGAGGAATGTGCCGATTGTTGGACCATGGATTGGGGTTGCTGTTGATAGGATGGGGCTTGGTGGTGGTGCGCAACTGCCTGTGTAGAGGAAGGATGATGATGGGGAGGAGTGTTTATAATATGAGGGTGGTTTCTTGGGGAGGCCTTTTAGAGTTTTAAGATATGATTGTATAATGGGTAGATGGCTTGTACAGGACACACGGGATGGAATGGAGTTGGGATGAGTCGGCGTTTGGGCTTAGATACTGACTACTGGCTCCTGGGTTGTGGTTTTGTTGAGCTCGAGCTCCTTGCCTGGCCATCTTGTGGAGAGAAGACTTCTTTCAAATATACCCAGAGTTGAAGCTTCTACGATCAGCCAACTTCTTTGAAACATGTCTCACACTCTTGGTAGCAATCTCAGTAAAAGGTCGTGAATTCATCCACCTATGCAAAGCTCCAAACCCATCCTCCTCCCCTCTCTCCCCCAAAGCATCTGCAAGGCTATCCACATCCTCCAGGTACCCTACCCCACCCATCGATCGATCATCAATCAAAAGATACTATTCTAGTATCGGCCTTATGGAATGCCAAAGAAGGTCTCCCCATACGATTATGCACATCTCCCACCCCTCCCCACCCCTCTCAAGAAAAAGATCCGAAACGCTACCACCCTCCCTCCCCTCCCCTTCCCATCCCGTGTATGCATATCTCTCTAGTAGCCCGACTTGATGAGGTAGTCTGCCAGTTGTTCGACGGTCGTTGCTGAGTTCCCGGCAATCATGGTTTCGCCGTAGTGGGCAATGAGGATGGCTTGCTTGGTCTTGACGATAACGACGCCTTCTCGGCCCTGGGAGAAGTATAAGCAGGACATCCCACCCGTATCAAGTCCTGAGAGGCAGCAAAGTCGACTTGAGGAAGAAACGTACCTTTCTGGCATAGAGACTTCTGTCTTCAGCCTTTGTGAGAACGTATCTCTCTCCACCAACGTGTAGACCCTCAGCGTACAGAGCATCAACCTTTCCTGACAGACCATTGATAATCTCCTTCATCTCAGTGGCAGAGACCTATTCGACATCAGCATCCTCTTCGGTATGATGTTCGGTATGATATCTCCAGCTCCATCCCAAGTCTCGGTGTCCAGAAGACGTGTGTATGGGTAGGTAGACGTACATCGAAGCCCGAACTGGCAGCCCACTTGCTATCACCCGCAATACTGTAGATAGCTCCCTTATCGACATGACCGCTAGCCACCATGCTACACATCCATCAGCGTCTCGTGCCCCATCATTATCCCAAGCCGAATTCGAAGACATACCTAGAATCAACATATGCTGCGATGTCAAAGTCAGCGCGATGTTTCCTGAGGAGGGGTAAAAGATCAGGGCAGTTTCACGTACCTTGCCACGACATCTCGAAAGGCTCCTTTGTGCGAAAGTAATGGACAGAACCGAAAGGGCTGACTGTTGGGTCGTGTGAGTGCGAGGACTGATGAGGTGCTGGATGGACAGCAAGGATTCGGAGTCAGTTGTTGTATGATGGAAAGTGTGTTGAAGATGTTGTGACTTCTTCGCTAAGCTTGGCGTAGAAGCCTTTTTGGAGGGGTCGGCGGGCGGGTGCGGCTAGCGGGAGAGCCGCTGGTACGTACCAGACCGGGAATGAATCCTCGACTTCACTTTGCTATGATCTGCCTTGCTTTCTTCGTCGTTATTTTTTCTGAAGTGATTGATCGTCAGTTGTCAAGTGACAAGTATATGGAATTGTCCTTGTGGTTTTTAAACATCCGCTTCAGGTGAATCTGCCTGTATGAATGTCGTTTCAAGACCCCAAGGCTGATAATTGGAAAAATCACGTTCTTCTATGGATCCAAGCTCACAAGACAAAGCAACGAAGAACACCTCGAGACATCCCATCATCCTTAATCACGAGAGAGAAGACAGCCTTGTTAGCTTTGGTCGTCTTGGTGGCGGATCAGCATGGCAGGACACGCACGGCGGCATGGTTCTGTTCAGGGACTTCCCGAACTTGTGCATTTAACCTCTGATGCGACTCAACACGGGTATCAGGATGGATTCGAACTCCGTGTCCCTCAGACTTCTTCTAGAAGGCATCTTTATTCCTTCCTTGACCGGACGGGCCCGAGGAAGATTGCCAGGCTCAAGTGTTCTGCAGCTGAGCTGTGGAAGATGTCATGAAAATGCTCTGCACAGGTTTTATTCAGACGGCTGCACCAAATAATTGGAATGCAGGCGTCGGACTCCCCCGTGCATGTTCTGAAGCAGTTAGAGGAAAACAGTTGTCAAATTCAAATATTCAGCATTGTAGTCTTCCAATATCAAGTTGCTCAGAAGTAGAAATCTCGACGCGGTTTGTCAACTCGGCGATCATTGTAAATCTGGCTTCAACCGTTCTAGACTGGTGAAGATCCGAAGATATAAACACCCGAGGATCTTTATTTTAAGATCCACAGATGTCATGATGAGGTCGCACGCCCATCTGCCGTATTCATCGGGCGTCTGTGTGAGATCTCCCTCCCATTGAGCCAAGCTTTCTGAGCACGGGGAAAGCCCTCAGGCTTGTCCAATGGGTTTCCCTGTCACTTCACAGACATCTCGAAACTGACGCCATCGGCAGATAGATTCTGTCTGAAAGAAAGGTGCAAGATCAGACGACATGGCGCATCAGCATCATCATTCCCAGCATCACGGGCGCCTCTGTGCAAAGTCTAAGAGATTAGGAGACTGGATATTCTAGGAGTCATGCCCTTTGACGCTCGCTGGATAGATTGTTCAAGTGAGACAGCCCCATCTTTGGCCGGAAGACCGCCCAGAACCAACCAAGGGTTCATTTCAAGCAAGTGGATTCGGGAATTCTTGTTACTGGGGGTTTTCTCCGTTGATTTGCTGAGGTCGGATATGAAGTGCCGATCAAAGTCAACACCACCAAGATTTGAGTGAGACGAAGTCCAGCGGTTTTAGTCGCCGTTACCCATCACCATTATCATTGTTGTTAATTCGAGCTCAGTCTGCCGTGACGTCGGGAGGTGTTCGGAAAATAGATGTTCTGAAATTGATAGACAATCATGTTTCATCTCATCGCATTCTTGTCGGATAGCCAAACGCCTCCAACAGTGCATTAAAGAGTCCTCATCACGCTTTTGTTCAACCTTGAACACCTCCACTCGCCACAATAACAACAACCACACTCAAGATCTTGGATTGCATCACCAGCCATACTCTGACTTCCATCACTTCATCATCTCATGACACTTCCTCAACAGCCGTAATTTTGGCTGTTATCATCTTCAGATGAAGTTGTCGTCGACCCCTGCCATTGGATCCGCCGTAAGATTAATGCGGTTCCCCTTCCCCTGCCTGACACTCTCGTGTATCAGGGTCCTTCCCTCCCTCGAATCCCTCCCTTCTCTCTCCCTGTCCTTCCAGAATTCCTCTCAACCAGCGCAATCCTCCTCGCAGGCTCGTTCCCCATGTCGTAACAAGCCGGTATCTCCACACTCTTTACTTTTAATCCTGGCGGCCGATCAACCTGCCACCTGCAATCAAATTTACCATCCCATCAACCTCAAACATTCAACTCCACGGCCCAGATGCAGGGCTGAGGAGCCAACTTTCGTCCCCTCAGGTCAGTCCTCTTCACAGGTAGATAAGTAAATTGCTTCCTCGAACTCTCTTCTCTCTCTCCTCTTGCCGTCCACCGCTCTTTCTACTGTAGACTCTTAATGCACCAAGGGTCTCCTGGCGAACCTGTCCACTCCTTTGAACAAGTACATACACACACATTCTTTTAATATCTCTCTACTCTCTGTTGCATTGTACCAAGCATAAACATCACTTCGCGCTCCTTGTTTCATATTTACTCGACCGTTTTGTGCCGAATTCTTGGAGGATCCACCAATCAGTCTCAAACAACCTCATCCCCCAAACATCGACACATCGATCGAAAGATGGTCAAGCCGAATCCTCTCTCGAAGTCAGTGTGGGCCCAGTTGGGGCGTGGCACGAGAGGTCGAGACACAGAGGATCTTGGTGCGCCAATTCGTGTATCAGAAGATGCACAGGCCAGGAACATCGACCACCACGCCGCCAGATTATTTGAATTCAGTCCGCAGAAAACGGGATCCGAACCAGCTTCCTGTAAGGCCTAGTACCTCCGCCGGACCTGCATCTGCGTCTGCTTCGACTTTTGCAAAGAGGAGGAACGCCGAGAAGAGAGAGACTAAGGACGACCTTCACTTCAACCCGTTGGCTGCTCATGGCGTAGGAACGACTTTCTACAACTTCCCACTGCCGGGCTCTCTTCCCACTCCCGCCAGCTCGCCAAAGTCTCCTCATCACCCCGCTATGCGAAAGCCTCAAGTGACTCGCCCTCCCACACCCGAGTCAATAGAAGTAGCACCCACGACGATGAATGTTCCACAGGCTGAGATTGGCATGGCTCTGGGAAGTCCTCAACATCCACCCACGACATGGCAACAAGTGCCTATGGATAGGTATACCGAGTCGCCAGATCATGTAGACGATGACTTCAGTAACTCGGTACCAGTCAAGCAGAAGACAAGCAAGTGGAAACTACTGGGTGGTTTGTTTGGTGGCAAGAAACATGAGGCGCAACCAGCTGCTTTCTATCAGCTACAACCCGAGACGCCACAGCAACCACCACCTGTCAATCATGGATTCGACTTTGGAGAACCAGCAACCTCGTGTGAGAAGCCCAAGTCCCGCGGTCGTGGACGTTCAAATTCAAGTGCACGCAAGGCACGGAAGCACAAACCAGAGATGAGCAGATCAAACACTGTTCCTCTACGCTTTGATCTTGAAGGCTCGAGTAGACAGAACCAGACAGGAAATCCAGAGATTACGATCGATGGAGGGAATGTTGTCTTCGATGGCTCTCATTCAACCCAAAAAGGCGCCGGTCTACTTGATGTTGATATCCCTTCAGTTCAAATGGAAAGGTACTCAGTTATGTTTGGTGCTGTCCTCCAGAAGCCACAGTCACAGTCGTCTTCACTGCTAGCTAGACGGCAGGCTACACTTGACAAGTTGAAGACGGTCAACGAGGCACTCGCTTCTAAGGTTAGAAGCCCGCATGTCCATTGGGCTCCTTCAAATGACTGGTTCTAATGGTGGAGAATAGGAACGCGAACTGGAGGCCAAATCCAAGTTATTACTGCCCAGACGAGCGACCTCACCCGGTTTCAAGACTCAGAGTCCGGCCTTCTCACTATTCCCAAGCACACCTCGCACCAGAGACGCATCTCCTTCGTCGCGATCACGGCCTTCAGTAACTCTTCAACGATCCAACACTTCCCCAGCCGCACTCTCCCCATCACGACCTTCATTCGCTCCTGGAATTAGTAACGAAGACCACGCGAACCTCGTCTCCGCCGACTCGCCTACAGTACCCATGCGCCAACACCCAGACACGCATCGAGGTCCTCGAGCACTGAGGAAGAAGGAAGAACTAAATGCAGTACCCGAGCCAGCACCAGAGGAAAAGAAATGGTCACCAGATCAGTCACATCTCCTGCTCGATTCATCCAGTGACAACGAAGGCGAGAAGGAAGACGAAGAACCCATCGCCGTCGCCATTCCCATGAAGCCCAAACTCCCAGAACCGACCTGGCAAATGGTCAACCCTACCCACGCTGCTAATGATTCCGTTTCTGGTAGTTCAACATCTGGATCAGATCACTCAACCTCCACATCAGCATCCAGCATCACCACACCCCTCAGCGCCTCAACAGCACCCTACCCAGTCGTCAAACCCCTCCGCATGAACTCGCCCCCTCAAACCCGTACAAGAGCAGCTACCATCGCCCAAAAACCCACGATGACTCGCTCCCGAAGCGCCACGACAGTCGGGGCACTAAGCTCCATCCCCCGCCGTAACGCCAGCGCCGCAATGCCTCCCTCCGCCGTCTCAAGTCCCAAATCAGAAGAAGACGAAGCCCGTCTCGAATCCGCAGCCGACGTCTCCATCGCCCGGCAGATCTCCGTGTCCCGCCAACAGAGACAACTCCTCGTACCCATCAAAACCAGTCTTAAAACACCCAGCACAGGCAGTCTGACTAAGAAAGACCGCGTAGTAGGAGGCCAGAACTTCCCGTCCCCTGCGAGTGGTATCGGAGCCATGAGCGTGGGGAAGGTATCGAGTCCTCTCGGCGCCATCGCCATTGCTACGAAAGAGGAGCGAGACCGAGAGAGAGAGCCGAGACGGGGAAGTCCCCAGGCTGAGAAGACAAGCAGGGAGAAATCTACCACGGAGAGATTAGTACAAGTCGCCAAACCCAGCACACCGACACTGGTCGTCGTAGGCGAGGGTGTAGATGACAAGGGGAAAGCCTGGTCGGGCGCAACAGCGACAGCCAATGCGAACATGAGTATGAACAATCAGCAATCACACGCACCAGTAGGCTTCTCAGAGCGGAGAAGGCAGAAAGAAGCAGCGAGTTCTAGTTCTGGCTCGAGCTCACATTCGCACGCGGGTCCTATCATAGGAGAGATCCGAGTCGGACTCACTGTTGCGAGGGATAGTTCGCCAGCACGACTAGCGAGGAATTTGTCACATAGGAAGAGCGAGAGGGTCGTTGTTGAGAGGGTCAGCGTGGCTTCCAATTGAGACCTTACTCATGCCATACATATCTTTTCTTTTGTTTACCTATGCTTCTCTTCGGCACACGGCTCGGTTAAGGATTGGAATGGGGATAGGGATGGCATAGGGATGGATTTTATCTTCAGAGAGGAAAAATTGATACTCAGGTAGTATATAGGGGGAACATGGCTTGCATTTACTTTCCTTTTCATTTATGTATATACCAGAAATCGAGGGATCGGATAGGGATGGGAGTGAGATACACAGCTGTGGAGGGCGAGTGGGATATCCTCTTGAGTTATGGACGGAGTAGATTCTTATGATACCAAAATCTTTTTGCTTTCAATCAATCACTGCCATATCAATCAATTCATTTGACTTGTCCTCAATGCTTTGTGTGCGGGAAGTAGCAAAGTCAAGTCTCGAATGCCTTGTGAGCGAACCTCTAGAATTAGCATTTCAATCCCACGCAGAAACGGCGTCCAACTTCTCCAAAACGATATCGAACCTCTACAATCAGCACTTTTAACCCCATCCAGAAACAGCGTTCTCCACAAACAGCATTCAGCCTCATCCAGAAACAGCGTCCAACCTCCCGCAGGTCACGTCCAGGTTCTGCCCAAACAGCAACATTCGCGCAATGGGCTTTTGGTTCTCACCTTTACGTCAAGCTTATTCACGGTGAAGTTATTGGATTCAGGCTATCTGGTCGAGGACCTTACCGATTAGTCGACCGGAGAGACGACGTGGATTCTGCCTATTATGTGAGCCTTTCTTCAGATAGCCTGTCCACGTCAATACCGCGCTTCTCCTTCAATTTCTGGACTTCGGCTTCCTGCCTATCGATCTCCTCCCTCAGCTTGGCCCATTCTGAATTGTAGACGCCTAAGGCTCTATCTTCATCTTGACAAAGTCGCCAACCTCTGCCTCTGAGACTGTGGCAAGGTCATCAAGGTGAGGTATCATGGCTCGGAGTTGTACCCAGGGCATACTATCAGGGCCGTCGAAGGATGAGTAAATGAGTTCGTTAAACCAGAACTTGTCATCGGCCATGGATTGTCTCATTAAGTTCGAGAGCTCCTGTGCCGCACCCTCCTGTGTCATAGCCGCAAGTTCGCCCCCTCGTCTCCTTTTCTCCTCCTCTTCTAGCGCCCGCACGAATCTCTCGAAGTAACCCTTTATACCTGTCAGGCATGGAATTCTTATCCTTGCCGCCCCAGGCGTCGGGTCTTTTGAGCAGAAGCCACCGAGGCGGCGAGAAGAGCAGCTGGTACGACCCGGCATATGCCCACTCCCAATCAATTACCCCTACGATTTTGAGGTCTCGCCGGTTATTGACAAGCATATTTCCTGGGCGGAAATCGTCGCAGATAAGCTTGAATGGCCCCGTTATACTTTTGTGAGACAAAACGGGGGAGTAAGGCCTTGAAGATGCTACAATAGGTGTACTTCCGCTTCGCATCGTCCTCATCGTCGACCGAATTTAGCTGCTCGCAGAGATGTTGTTGATCCTGCTTAGCTATAGAGTGAAAATACTCTGTAGCTAACGAGTATGTCGTAGAGGTGGAACCTGGAAGTGATGAGACCAAAATCAAGCTGGCTAAAGAGAATAAAACATCAACTCCCGCATGACTAACGATTTCGTGTGCCCTTAATGTCACAGGCCTCGAATCAATGGTCACACTCCCATCGCCCATCTCGGAAAAGCTGCCGATCCTAGGAAAGTTGAGCTTCGACAGCTGTAACATAATATTTGCAATCTGCCGGTAAATTGTATCGAGGTCGTCATCGCTAAGATCTGACCGTAGGATTTCTGACTCCGGTTCTTTAAGAATAGCAACTAGAGACTCGCCTTCAATAAAGTCGGCGATAATGAACGGACCTAATCCGAGGGGATTATCGGCAGCCACCCCCCAAGCTATGACCGTGGGGACAGGAAAGTGGTATTCCGACGGATGAGACGCATTGTTGCCACCTCGTGCTTGACCTTCTCATCGCCATTCACAACCCTCCCAGGTACGGAGAACCGCACCATCCACTGCACTCCGTCGTCGAAGCGCACCTTGCAACACCAGTTAAACGAACCGCAGCTATCTCCATCGAGCGTGCAAGACATCCCGCCGCGAAAGGTCGACACCCAGGTTGTCAGCGGAACCCCACGACATTGGTTGAATTTGTAGGACCATAATCCAGCCTCCACATAGTGGGCGCGTTCAACACGCTCATCCCAATCCATTATGTGCTTCGTCGGACTCCAGGCAGGGTTTGTGCTTGTGGGAATTTTGGATTTACGTACAGTCGAGTCGAGATTTGGAGGTCTAACTCCCTGCAGCCCCTTATCAATATTTCGTGCATATGCGGGAAGGGCCGGCCCAGACGCCTTTGCTCTGCGAGCATGGGGACGTGAATTTTAAGCGTCCTAACTGCAACTTCATCCTTCTTAGTAGCCTCACAGCCTCACCTCCGCTTTCGCAAAGATACATTTGATTCGGCCACTACGCTTCTCTTGTCTTACACTACACAGGTTGTAACAAATTTAACTAAGTGAACAGGCTGCTAGCCTACACATTTCCAGTCTCAATCCTTCACTCAACTACCTCTACCTATTTTATTTACCGCACCCGGCTTTCTATTATTTCACATGAAATAGTCTCTCAACGCTATTGTGCGGTAACCGTAAAAGAGAGACGAGTTGAAGTCCAAGACACTACCAAACGAATCGATAGTCGCCTCCGAGCATAGCGTGATAATCTGCCTGCAAAGTATACTTTGACTTTTGACCAATAGCTTGCGCCAGATTAGAGCGATTTCCATGTTCTACGAGCGATATAATGCGTAAGTGCGTGAGTTCTGATTACTAACTATTCATTAGATTGAAGAACCGACTCATGACTTCTCAAGATCCTGAGTCGGTTCCAGCGAGTACACCGTCGCCTCCGTGATCATGGTTCGCGCAGGAATCAGCACTGGAACCGGCGCGCCACCATAGTCAGGATCCTCGTTCGGCATGTTTATCCATCTATCATGACTGGTCTCGTCGCCACCTAGATATCTCTCCGTCTCTAACAATCCTTTCTCGACGTCAGAAACGCGCTTCTCTGTGGCATTTGAGATGCCGGTGTACACAGACTTTGGCGAGGTCGATTTGAATGCCGCTTTGAAACCCATGCCGATAAAGAGGAATCGGCTTGGCTCCAGCTCGATGATAATTCCGAAGCCTGGGCCTGGCTTGCCGAAGACGAAGGCGCGTGTGATCGTTACTTCAAACTCTTTGAAGCGTTTGGTGATGGGCTTGTCGGCCTTTTCGGACTCAAAGTCGTCCATGCAGAAGCCAACCATGGACTCAGGCCGCAGTCGCGCCTTGGAGATTGTCGTTGACACGGAGGCTAGGAGTTTGTAGTGCTTGGTGAAAGCGGACTCCTGTGCCGTGAGCGAATCAATGCCGAAGGGACTGACTCCAATAGCACCGTGGGTGCCTATAGCTGGCCACATGCGCCTGGCGCCGTACTCGTCTCTTCGCTGCTCGGGGATGAAGAGGAGGTTGCCTTTGTGACAGTAAGCGGCGCAGGTGTCCTCGTAGTCACCTGCGTATATGTCGGGCGATAGAAAGTCTATCGTTGGCGCGTACCTCATCCAGATGTCGAGAACATTCGGCGTCGGTCCGCCAGAAGGATACTCTCCAGGCTGTCCGCCTCCACTAGCAGGACCAGCTGTGCTCGATTCGCCTTCCGCAGCGGGCATTGGGATCCAAGCATTTGCGTACAGGGGAAGTGGGTATACTTCCCGTCCTGCTGCTGCAACCTGCTCAAGATACAGGGCGTAGTGGTACGCCATGAAGAGCTCGTCGGCGCGATTGCTCTCGCCAAAGACGCCTTTCCAGGAACGGTCTTTGCTGCTGTCGTTGGGGGACCCCTTGAGCCTTTGGAGCGCGCTGGGCAAACTGCTAAAGATCGCTTTGAATTTTGGGTGCAGGCTATCCCATTCGGAGGAGAGGAATTCTATTAGATCTTCTGGCACGGCAGAGTTGAAGAGTCGATCCGCAAGGGGACTTCTGTCACGGGAATCTCCTAGGCAACCAACCTCATTCTCTACTTGTACCATGATCACGGTCTGTTTAGTGTCGACTTTTTGAAGGTGGCTCATCAAAGTCTTGAACGCTCTGGCATCAGCTGCGACACCATCACCAGCAAGGATAGACAAAGTCCCGGTCACCTCCAGCTTTCCTTCCTTGCGATGAAGCATGTGCGGGAACCGGTCCATGTCCCTTATTACCCACGAAGGAGTATAACTCGACTGGCCTACAACACACATCAGCACCCATGTCATATCTTGATAGGTACCAAACAGTTCCTACCATTCTTAAACGATCCGAACCAGAGAAGAATAAGCCGCAGGCCATGCGACTCGGCACCTTTGAGAATGACGTCCAGCTCGGTGAAGTCGAATTGGCCCTCGACGGGCTCTATGCACTTCCACGTGACGGATCCTAATACTGTGTTGATGCCCATATCACTGAGGTTCTGCCAGGCTGTGTCCATATACCGCGAGGAGCTCAGCGACGAGTTGTGCAGCTCGGCGCCGCGGAGCAGCCATGGCTTGCCGTCAACAATTAACTCCCATGTTGGGCCGGTCTTGCGTAATAAGGGGATGGATAATGGATTGGCCATGCTGGTTGTTTTGGGTACTTAACGATAATAGCGATGGTGGTGGTGGTGATAATGATGCTGATGATAAGGCCCTTTGATACAAATAAAGGAATGAATGAATGCAGAGCACGTATAAGCAGAGCACGTGCAAATCAGACAATCAATCAACCAGTCAACATAGAGAAGAGGAAGTTATTATTATTATTTAATATCTACCTCCCCGCTTCTCGGCAGCCAACCGCTACGCGAGTCGAGTTCAGCCGCCTCTCATTCATTCGTCCAAGTTTCTCCGCCTCCCCACCTCACGCGGATCATTATTCATTATCTGCACCGAGCTATTCGCACCTCTTTGTCCCGACTATCAAAACCGCCTTCCTGCCTTCCTCTGGTTCTCTTCGGCTCAGCCCCGACGCGTCCGTGCTTAATGCTTGGTATTGATATTTCCCAACCGAGGGTAGGCATAGTCAGTCAGTCAAGGACTTGATTGGTAACTGGCTTTTGTAGCGAGCCTCACCCACACCAAACAATCGCGATATTGAAGAATAGACTTAAAAAGAATAGACTTGAAAAAAGAATTTGATATCAAATCACGGTACTTACCCGAATGCTACCCAAGGTAGGTAAATACATACATATTCCCGTTGGCGAGAGTGTTTTCTTTGTCTTGGCTGTCTTGGTATTGCATTGCTGCTCAACCGTTTCCTACCTATGTATATATGACTTCTCACTCACTCAGGAAGGAAGGATGGAGGGAATCAATAACTTCTCAATGGAGTGAGAGCTTAGGTGTGAACTTACGGAGGCTGAGGGCTATTTATATCTTTGTTGATAAGGCACTGTACGTGGATGAAAAAGAAAAAAGGAATGAGTTGATGATAGTGAGATTCGCTTGATACTAATACTAATACTAATGACGCGTCGCTAAAGCCCACCGGCAAGTAATACGCGCGATCTAACTCCGCAACAAACAAACAACCGCTCTACTGAACCACATTTCATGGTATTATGAGTGATACATAAAAGGGTCGTACTTTCAACAGGCGATTCCTCAATCAAGCTGTCCTCCGCTACTCCATGGTTGTGATTGTACGAGTTTCAACCCATATCCAAACGAACCCCGCCACATATACAACTGACCCTTCAGCAATCAAGAATCCTGGAATTTCGAGTCCTTAGTCTCTATGTTCAGAGTATTGAACACAGTACTAATACCCCTAGGCTCAAGACTCTTCTTCACGGGGTTTGGCGCCTGGAACAACTCGTCCAACTCCTCCAGCGTGCGGTCCTTGGTCTCGGGCCAGAAAAAGTAGATGACGACCAGCTCGAGCACGTCCCAGCAGATAAAGGCGACGTAGAAGTAGTACTTGATGTGCTGGAATGCCGGGCCCGACGCGTACTGGATGATGGCCGAGGCGCAGGCTGTGAACAGCTGCGCGAGCGCCTTGCCCTTGGCGCGCGTGTTGGTGTGCAGGCACTCCACGACGTACATGGGGGATAGGGGCGTCCAGGCGAAGGAGAAGATGATGCCGAAGAGGTAGATGAATGCGATGGTGGCGTTGGCCGCGGAGGAGTTGTCTGGGTTGTGGTCGGCGAGCTTGGAGGTGGGCGTGAGGATGCTGAAGCAGACGATGCATGCGGCGAGCGAGTACATGAGGAGTGGTCTCCGTCCGGCCTTGTCGAGGAACATCGTTCCGGTCACAGATGCGACGAAGCAGAGCGGCGCGTTGATGCCGTTTAGGAGGAGCTTGCGGCTCTGAGATGTGATTCTGGCGTTTTCCAACATGACGGGAAGATAGTAGCTGGTGACTGAGTTGCCTGACCATTGTCTGAAGACAGCCATGGTGAGGACGCAGATCAGGCGGCGGCGGTGAGCACGAGTCGCAACTAGCTCGCGGTAATCTCACCACCTCTTATCTGAACCTTCGGTTGAGATTTGATATTCCATCTCCGCCATCTGTAGCTTTACAATTGGGTGCTCTGGATCTTCTTCACCGTGGTACCTTGCCAGGATCGCCCGTGCGGATTCGTTTCGCCCTTGGCTGATGAGCCATCGAGGGGATTCGGGCAGGAACCAGACGAAGACGAAGATCAGAGAGCTCGCAATAAGCTGGCAGTAGAGGGGGATACGCCATCCACCGTCCATTGTTTTCGCCGCGTAGACAACCCAGGCGGCAACAATGGCACCAATATACCTTCGCTGCATAAGCAGAGCTCATAGATGGAAGGGTGATTGGCTTACCAGAAACAGTTGTAGAGTCCTGACAAAGGTCCACGCCAGGTCGGATGAGCCATTTCGCCCACGTAAACGGGTCCACTGACGTTGACGAAAGCTACCCCAAATCCGAGGATAAAACGCCCTCCCATGAACATCCCATGATTCAATGCTCGAGCGGTGATGAGAGTGCCTACGATAATGATGCAAGAGCCGGTGAACATACCCGCACGTCTACCAAATCGGTCGACGGCAGGACCAACGAATGGGACGGCACATGCGGATCCTATCACACAGAAGTCAGCGCCTGCCTGTGGTGTTCACAAGTGAGGCGGACACAACATACCGATATTGTAGATGGCGAATATCAGACCAGTGCTGGAAGAGGCAGAAACCCTGTGGTATCATAAGTAATGGGCGACTTACTGGTCACCCAGCAAGGCAACTCACATATTAAAATACTTCTGATAGGAAGTCATGGCGTTAATTCCTCTAGTGATAGGTTAGTAGATGCCAATTGATTCAATCGACGCAGAGGCTACAAACCCCATGACAGAGCCATCAAAACCATTTGTCGTTGCGCACAAATATCCAATCAACAAACACCCGTACAAGCGCAACATACTGATCGTCCATGGCGATTGTTTAGCTTGTTCGAGGCCTTCGGCGGCTAGGACAGTCACATCGTCAATGGTGGTAACAGCTGGGTCGTGCTGCTCCGCATGCTGGGCAAGAGGATTGTTCTTCTGGCCAGAAGCCATGGCTTGTGTCCTCCTTGTATGGAACTTGACGTTGGTGGGAGGAGAAGAAAAGGTTCAGATGAAGTGAAGAGGGAAAGGATATTCCAAAAGATCCAGGCCAGGAGCGGCCCCATATACATACACCCTTGAGCGATTAAATCAATAGCTCACCCCCCGGGGCAGAACAAAAACATCAGTGGCTACGAAGAAGAAATGTCTGTGTGTGGAGATCTAGGGGGGAAAGGGGGAGGAGGGGGGAGGGTGATTTCGGTACGGTCCTAACCTTGCCGTCCTTCACCCAGACTGTGCATTCAAGGGACCGATCCCTACCTCGAGCAGCACTTACTGTTGGGGCCCCGTGGGGAAATTCAGCAAGACCCATACTTACCAGCCCGCATTCAGAGCGCCGCGGAGAAATAGGGGGCGGGGAAGGGACGAGGAGGGGATGCGGGCTCGAGTACCGCGGGGAAACAGTATGTATCGCGGGGAAATTGCGGCAGCAAAGTTCATATCCACCCCCATACTTAGCTTACCTGTCTACAAGTAACGATTTGAAGTGCCTACGACGGGGTCATTTCCAAGATTTGGTCGTATGCACAAAGATCCTCCACCACGAAGAGTATCTCACTCGTATTCGCCAAGATATACGACGTCAAGAAAAATGCAGCACGAAATCGATAAATCAATCCATGAAAGAATACGCCACGTTTAGATAGCATAGCAACGCACATAGCACCGGGCAAAAGACTTTCCAGCTATTTAAACATGCGCTTGTTCCTCCCTTTCTGTTTCGTTTGCTCGCCTGTTTGTTTGTATCATCCAATCACTTGTCCATCGCTGCCCAGCTAGGCCGTCCTTGGTCTCTGACGAAACAAGACACAGGATGTATCCTGCTCTTACTTTCCCACTCACCCTCGCCCTCCTTTATGGGTCGGTTGGGGCATTCCCATCAGCCCAGAATGCAGCCAAGGGGTATGCCGATCCTATTCCACCGCCACCCAAGCCGGAGCCCATATCTCTTGTCACGCTTCCGTTGCCGCCAATTGCCCCTAGCGATGCGGTCGGGGCCTGCACATCATCAATCAACCCCCATGGGACGGGGTGCCTCATTCAGAACGGCTCATGGGCATCAGGAACAAGCTTCCAAGCTGGAAACTTCTTGCCAGATGGCCATCACATTGTGGCACTGGTCAACTACACCGGTGCCCCAGCTGCACCAGCGCCCGCAAGTATCTATTCAGGACCACAGATTATCATCCTCAAGACCGACGGAACGACTTTCAAGAATGGAGACTCATGGAAGTGCATTACCTGCGGCGTGCCTGCGCAGAACAAAGTGGGCATGAGCGCAGCCCTCGATTATCCGCAAACCTTTGATGATGGTCGCCGATTGCTTGTGGGAACCAATGTGATCGACTGTCACGGCAGCCTCATCAGTGAGAGTTGTACACCCCAAAAAACATTCATCTATCCACTCCGTTGGAATGCCACCACCGACGGTTCTGGTGCGGGTGGGAGCATGCGAGAGCTACGCCTGCATCCAGACAACATTCACTTGATGTTCAACACGTTTGGAAGCAGCCCAAGCGGTGCTTTTGGCGAATATGTGTTCATCGCCCGTCTGGATTTCAACGCAGCTCCAAAAACAGGCTTGCCTTTGGCTCCGCGATATGACCTTGGCTCGGTCTATCTACTCGTCGATCCCACCGCCCAACCAGCTATCACGGCCGTGGGCAAGAAACTGAGCATCAACTCATCCGCTATTGCGGTTGGTGAAGGAAGAGGCTTTGCCAGTCGTGGAGCTGAGGTAACTCAGGTCGGCTTCCCTGTGGAATCATGCAACGCCGACCTGACGGCATTCGACCTCACCACTGGAGCATGGCGACGTCTCACAGAACATCCAGAGTATTCCGATCCTATGCAAACCTCTCCTGATGGGGAGTGGATGGTCATCGAGGACACCCGCGGCTCCGGCCGACAGATGTTCCTGTCTGGCATGAGATATGTTCCACCGCTCACAGATATGCTCAGCGTGATTGTCACCACGTCCTTCCGCAACAACGGAGGTCGTCGTTTCATGGAACCATACCTGCTAGACAAGTACGGTGACCGCGGAACCTACTTTGGCCAGAAGATCACCGGCGACAACAACGGTGTCCAAGGCAGCGGTGCGTACAACGACCCTGAGTGGAACGCCATGGCAGATCCGAGATGGTCGCCAAATGGGAGGCAGATTGTGATCTGGCAAGCACTTGCTAGTCCTCCAGCTTGCGGTGGTGCTAACCCTCTACCTTGCTATACATCCAAGGAACCAGGCAAAGCCAACTACCGCGTCCTGATCGCGACATTGACCTCCCGTAAAGCCACCGTCGCACCACCCGTCAAGCTAGCCTCGGACGTCGTTCCCTGGGGCACCCCCTACGTCCCAGGCAGTAGTTTCCCTGAGATAAAACAGCTGCCGGCGGGTAGCTACACGCTCGACGGGAAGTTCAGTGGCAAGGCAGATGTGCAGATCATATACTCCAACCCAACTACCATCGGGACCGTCGCAGTCAAGTACACCCGGTTCTCGGACGACGGACTTCACTTCCTCGACGGCACCGAATCGGTGTCTCTCGGGAAGCCTGCGGATCCTGCGACTGCGGGCGTCCACTGCGACTGGTTCTCTGATCTGACGCAGAGCGGGAAGACGAGCGCGACGAAGAAGACGAGTCCGGGTGGTTTCCATGTCGATATTGATCCCTTCACTAATATGTTTACGGCGAATGGAACGCTGACTACGGCTGTGGATGGCATATCGTGGTTTCAGCCTGTGAATGGCGGATGAACATGTTTGGGTATCTTGGAGTGGGGAAATGCTTGTTCCATAGATTACATAGATATTATTATTGTGTAAAAGCTATAATGATAAAAAAACATGAATACACAATGTTTCAAAGCTTTGGGTTGCCTTGTCCTTCTCCTTCTCCTCCTCCTCCTCCAGCAAAGTCAAAGAAACCACCAAAACAGCACCACGATTAAGAAACCCATCTTTCGTAACTAAAGTGATATTTTACACTACACAACAGGTACAAGTACGTACTTAAGGATGTGAAATTATGATTCAGGGACCAGCTCTCAAAAACTGACTCATGAATGAGTGCTTACATGAGTGGCCCGACCTCAGAACCAACATGTATCCTAGCTTATGTTGTCCTTGCTCTTGACTTGTATGTATGTATGCATGTATGTATGTATGTATGTATGTATGTATGTATGTATGTATGTATGTATGTATGTATGTATGTATGTATGTATGTATGTATGTATGTATGTATGTATGTATGTATGTATGTATGTATGTATGTATGTATGTATGTATGTATGTATGTATGTATGTATGCATGCATGTATGTATGTATACATATATGCACATAAGATCCTCTTTCCCACAATCGAATGTACCTGTTCTCTAGCCGCGAATCTACGATATGCCCGTGTTTTTCCTTCTCTAATTTTGTTTATTTTTATTTATTTACCGAGCCTGAGAGGAAAGAGAGGCGTTCTTCTCATTCTCCTTGACAGAACTAATTAATCAATACTGTCATCATGCCATTTAAGTATATACCTATTATAGGACTTTTGGTGGGGCATTTGATTGATTAAATGTGGTATGGATAGAGAGCGATAATAATATGGTTACGATTTGTTTGCCGGTTTTAAGGTTGATTTCCCCTCTGTTTATGTTTATTCACTTCGGTTAGAATATCCGATCAGACTCGGTGGATTCCAGGGTCTGTAAGAATCGATCTGAGTTCGAAAAGCTTTCTTCTCTCTATAAACACAGAACTTGAAGCCGAAATCTTTGCAATGTCATCTCTAAGACATGTATTTTATTTGTTTAGCAGGCTGCCACCTGAATCGCGTGGTCCGTACACTCGCCGCGAACATGTCGTAGGACGAGGAATAATAATACCATATGTCTATGAGTCATACATTCTAATTTCCACTGTTTCCTCCCGGAAAGATTCTGGGAAACTGTACCTTCTGATTAAAAATAATGATTTCCTATCACTACTCCAATTCAATCTCAAAAGAAAACGCCTTTGGCTTCAACGAATACTCCTCTAAAGTCTTCGGTCCACACGCACCGGATCCTACACCATGATGATCCGCATCCAGCCTCAACAAGACGTAATCCTTCCTGGACTGTCGCAACTCAAACGGATGCTGCGCAGCATCTAGATCCTTTGATGTATAATGACTCGCCATGAAACTGAACCCATCCTGCGCGCCAAAGTTGGCCTTCAGAGATACAGCCCTGTCCGCCGAGCTGACCCTCACCCAGCGCACATCGGTCCGGTTAGACGTCTCCTGAGGGTGCTCATAGCCGTAGAAGAGCTCATCTACGCTATTAGACCAGTTCCCGAACAGCTGCGACTGTTTCTTGTCCTTGTAGCTCTCGCCCGGGCCGCGGCCGAACCACTCAACCGTCTCAAGTGCCGGGGGCAGCGCGAGGGTGAGTCCTAGCCGTGGGATCGTCACGGGGAGGTTCAGGCCAAGCTTCTCCGGCTCGCCTTGGGAGTGGATGCGCACGCGGCCGCTGTTGGAGAACTTGTACGTCGTCGTCGTGGCGAAGGACCATGATAGGACGGGCGGCGCGAGGCGTGCCTGCACGACTACTTCAACCGAGGAGCTCAGCTGCTTCACTTCCCAGGTGACGGAGCGCGTGTGCGGCTGGCTGATGGGTAGGAACTTCTCGTTCCAGTCCAGCCCGTCGACTTTCACGTCGTTGTCGGTCATCGCGCGGTAGATGCCGAGTTCAGGGCCCAGGGCGCCGTGGATCAGCTCGTGGTCGCCTTTCTTCCAGGACGTGAGCTTGCCGGCTGTCAGGGAGAACTTCCAGGTCGAGCTCGGGCTGGTGATACAGAGGCTTGTGGGCGTGCTGACGATCGCGGGAGGGGCGGACTCGGATTCTTTCGTTACGAGGATCGAGTGTCCGGAGAGTTGGAGCTGGCCTGATGTCACAAGGTGGCCGCACTCTGCCCATTGGGTTGTGGTCTTTAGGCGGAAATTGAGTTGGAGGAAGATCTCGCCTTCGAATATGGGATAGTCGAGATTTGGTAAGTGTAGAGTTGCTTCTGTGTGAGGAGCGATACCTGCTGGGATTGCAATCTCGCCAACTGACATCTTCAGCCCATCACCAATAATGAAAGCCTCGCAGCGGAGATGGTCCAAGGAAATGATGTCGTATCGATTGATGATTGTCACTACTTGTCCCTCGCAGCCGTTGAGTTGTACGGGCTCAATCGCCTTCTTGTACTCTATCAGTCCTGGAGTAGGGGTGTGGTCGGAAGCAACCATTCCATCTAGACAGAACGTGCTATTGTGCGGCACGTCGCCAAAATCGCCTCCGAATGCGTAGAACTTCTCCCCAGTCTGCTTGTCGACGGTCTCAAGTCCATGGTTTGACCACTCCCAAACATGACCGCCCTGTAATCGTGGATGAGCGTAGAAAGCTTCAACGTACTCCTGGAGATTACCAGGTCCGTTGCCCATAGCATGCGCATATTCGCAGAGGATGAGCGATTTGCCGTGATTGGCAATCTTGGACTGTGCGATCAATTCTGTGGGGCTCAGGTACATCTGCGACCAGATGTCGGATGACTTCGTTTCTCGATCTCCTTCGTAGTGGACCGGTCGGGTCCCATCCATGGCATTGAGCTTGTCGTACATGGATTGGAAGTTGCAGCCGTAAAATGCTTCGTTCCCCATCGACCACATCACCACAGACGGGGAATTCTTGTCCCGCGCGCAGAGCTGCACTGCACGGTCGACGTATTGCGCTTGCCATTCGGGATTGTCGGAAGTCCAGCGAGCAGAGCTGCCGTAGATGAGTTCTATCCTCTCTCTGAAGCCTAGGTTCTTCTCCTCGTAGGTCAGTGCCGTTCGATCGATCGTCGCAAAGCCATGACACTCAACATCAGCCTCGTCTAGGATCCAGAAACCTAGTTCGTCGGCCAGGCTGTAAAGTCGCGGGTCCGAAGGCTGATGGGATGTGCGGATGGAATTTATGTTGAACCTCTTCATCATGAGCAGATCGTTCTTCATAAACTCGTATGGAACTGCTCGACCGTAGACTGGGTGGTGCTCGTGTCGATTCACTCCGCGGAATACGATACGCTTGCCGTTCACTCGATAGATCCCACTTGTGATTTCGATCTTCCGGAAGCCCACGTTCTGTACGATAAATCGGCCACCAAATGACAAGATGAGCTTGTACAGCTGGGGATCTTCCGCACTCCATTTCCTCGGTCTTGTAATCGCGGTTTTGAAATCAACACCAGTCCCATTGATAGCTTTCTTTGATTCAGTAACCACTGTATGACCTTTGTCATCAACCAGCGTCATTGTGACGGGTCCATCACCCGCAACATCGACTGCGATGGTAAGTTCTGCATCCTGGTACTCGGCGTCTAGAAGGGTCTTGACGTGGAAGTCTCTGATGTGCGATTTTGGAAAGGCTAACAAGAAGACGTCTCGAAAGATCCCACTGAGCCGCCATTGATCTTGATCCTCCAAGTAACTTCCATCGCAGTATTGGTAAACCTTCACCGCAATTGTATTCTCTCCTTGGGGAGCCACTGCGGCCGTGATATTGAACTCGGAAGGGTTCCGCGCCCCTTGCGAGTACCCGACTTCCTGGCCGTTGACGAAGAGATGGAAAGCCGAGTCCACACCTTCAAAACGAAGCCGCAGCTGCTGACCGGCGAACCGCTCTGGCACTGTGAATTTCCGCACATAACTCCCCGTCTGGTTTCCCTCGAAAGGAACGTTAGGGGGATCCACAGGGATGAGGAAGTTGATGTTGGAGTAGTGTGGATGGGCCCAGCCTTGCAATTGCCAGTGTCCCGGGACCTGAATATCGGGCCATTGGGAGGCGTCGTATGACGGCTGCTCGAAATCCTGAGGAGCCTCGAAGGGGTTGTTGCTATGGTGGAATTTCCATGTGCCGCTCAGGCTCAGGGAGCATGAGGAGTTTATATCTTGGGAAAGTGCCTTGGCGTAGTTCTCGTACAGGGAGAATGTTGATCGTGGAGGGAGGACATTGCGGTGGATAACTTCGATGTTTGACCAGTCTGGCTTAGAGGGCGGAAAGGCACCGGTCACCGCCATGATGAGGGGGTATATGAAGTTTTTGGCTTCAGTAAGCAGGTGCGTGCCTCGTCTTTCAAACAAGATATCGAGATCGAAAGCTGTAAGAAACCGATCTAGGCTCAAACAGCTGCAATAGTGAGAATCTTTACAGATGGTGTTTCGATGCTATGCTCCTGAAAATTTAATTGCCAGCAAGAAGAAACACCTTGTTGAAAATGCAAACAAAGAAATACTTGCGTCGACGCAATTGCAAGTACATGTATGTGGAAAGGAGTGGTGGAGGGGTGGAGGGCTAGAAAAGAAGGGTCGAGGGCGTGGTATGGTATGCTTGTGAGATAATCGCAATTCTCCGAATACTAATTGCAACAACTGTACCTACTTGGCTACTATGTATCTTGGCATTTGCAAAGCTACAATACGGAATATGCACTGTGAATCAGTGGAACCAAGCATGGAGAAAGTCCAGTCCAGAAGGTAACCATCAATGGCTGTTTGTCCGCTCTTAGTGGTGTTGAGCGATGATGAATTTACCGAGTAATTAGTTATCCTGGCTATGTAACGTCAGGGATTCTCCGTGAGTGTCAAGGGTGGGGTGGAGACGGACTAGGAGATTGAGATTGAGTTGAGGCACATGAATGAAGTCATTAAGCCGCGGAGAATTACCAAGCCACCATAGGGGCCGGGGCCGAGGTTGGCTGAGCTGGTCTGGGGGAAGATACTCTTTTCGAAGTAAGCTACTATTTACTTCCCGCCGAAAAAATATGCAGTCGCTTCACACCCCGCAATTACGAACCCCCCGCCCTCACTCTACAACGGTCCGGCCCATTTGAATGAATCAAGTGTCGAAACAAAAGCTACGCGTGACCTACAGAGTTGGAGGATAGCCGGTTGAGGGAGCCAGGTGCGTCCTTTACCAAGTTGGTGGTCTGAAAAGGGGCGAAGTGGCACGAGGAGAATACTTTGTACTATTCAGTACGGAGACTCGGCTCGCTAGATTACCTAATCAGTCGTGACTTTATGCTTAGTACTATGGAATCGAAATCTTCCATGGTTCATTCTTATACTCACTCACAAATCCCCACATTATACTACCCTACCCTACCCTACCCTACAATACGCTGCCAATTCTCCATTCTTCCCTCCGCGGAAAATCTCCCTCGGTGATGCTTTTCACGAAGATACCACTGTAGTCCATCATCCACTCTACCATGCCTCCCACCAGGACATTGATGACGGCGCGTGCATGCGACTCGTGCCGTCGAAGAAAAGTTAAGTGCGATGTAGGTTGCCCCAATATCTCCTCCTACCCCTTTTCCTCTCCGCACCACTTTCCGTTGAGCAAGAAGGCTGACTGATCACTCCCTCACTAATGACACCCAGGGGTCAGCGGTGTGTGCGAATTGCCGGACTTCTCAGCTTCACTGCCAGTATACCATTCCGTCGAGGAAACGAGGCCCAAAGGTATCCAGAACAGTTCCCCTTCACGATGCGCCTCCCCCTGCAACTATCCATACTCCGTCTCCTACCACCCAGACGGACACTGGTGAATCTCAACTCTGGCTGAGTCCAACCAGTCGGCAATACCATGCCGAAGTGCAACCGAGCAGAGAGTCGATTTCTCCTCGACTGCCTGCACCAATGGCAATGACAATAGCATCCGATGTGGCTGAATCCCCCAACTCAATTCCTACGCCCCACACATCCCATACATCCCATACGGCCCATACATCTCAACCCCACCACACGCCCCTAGACATTGGACAGTTCGGTAACTCGTTCGCTTTGTCAGGATCTTCGCCAGGGTTTGCTCCTGGCAACATGACCCAAAAAGCACAGGCGATCCGGGACGACTTGCTGCAGCTGATCACCTCCGCACTGACTCCAGTGTCCGCCCTTGAGGCTGTAAACAGCTGCATCGATCTGTACATGCAATATACCTTCCCAACAGCTCCGTCAGTTCACGAGCCCACACTCCGGGCAAGCGCGTTGAGCTTCTTCTCAAGCACTAACACGGCAGACGTGTTCCAGGGCCACACTCGGCTGGAGGAGATTCAAAATTTGCGAGCTTTTGCCCTCCTAATTGCTCTATGTGCGTCGGTTTCGTCGGTCATGCCTGAGTCCTTGCTGGCCTATCGACAAGTCCTTGCCAAACCATGCCTCGATGCCTCTCGAGAAATCATGAGGAGTATCGAGGACTTCGACATTGCACAACCAAACTCGACCTCGATAGCTGTAAGGATATTTCATTCCAATGCTCTGGAGCACATTACAGGAGATTCCACTTTATGCTATTACATCCTAGGGCAAGCAACTCTTCTCATCCGCAGCATGCGCCTACATGACGAGGAAGCACTCAAGAGTCACGACGCAATCGAGGCGCAACTCTTACGATCTCTCTTCTGGCAAATTTATGCCGCAGATCAGGCGTCTGCGTGTCTACGTAATCGTCCATTCTTTCTTCACGAGTTACTATTTGATGGGGAGCTAAGTGTGCGTCCCCATGGGGAATCCGTCATACCAATGGTCGATCCGGCCAAATTGTGGTCTGGAGATGTCTTTGAAGAGCGCATCTTGATAGGATTTCACTTTCTTCCCCGTCTCTGGTCCTCGGCTGCCAAACTCTTATCTGGAATAAGGATACATGGGAAGGAGAATTTAGGTGCGGACAAAACTCACCTGATACAAAAGTATATGGGGTTTCTTGGCATTCTCGATCGCTTGCCGCACTGGTTGCAAGCTGCGAACGTGATTATATCGCGTGATGATAGCGAAGGGACCCAGTTTCAGAAAACCGCCTTCTGGACCCAGAGGTGCACCATTCTGGTGACCTTTCAGTGCCTGCGGCTAGTTATCCTGCAACAATGTGTCGACTGCAAAGTTTGGGACGTCATGGGTCTTAATGACGAAGCCCTGACTCTGTCGATGGTGAAGATCGGAATCGTAAATGACTTCCTCCAGACCTTAGACGACATCCCATTTATCTACCTCCAAATCAAGGGCGAGCCAACGGCAAGTATTCTGGCTGGCGTACATCTGTAATGAGCAACTGTTGACTTTTCTCGCTTAGGTACAAAGGATCCGTCGGGTCGGTAGCGTTCTCCTCCAAATCCTAGATAATGTCACCGATGAGATTATCGTCATGCGTGCAGAGCATTACTTCGCTCGCATACTAGATATCTTGGCCAAATTGGACTCCAAATCTTCAGCCGTCCTAGCGGAGCTGAAGGAGTTGAATCCGGCGAGATTTGAGTCCTCGCGAGCACTTGGAGAAAGTACTACTTTTTTGGACCTACTATCTCATCAGCCACCGTGAATGTCAGATCTCATCATCCGCTGCTCATCCTTACACAAGGCTGAGATAGGGCAATCGAACCATCGGAATATTAGCCTCCACTTCATCCTGGTGTTATTGGGTCACACCGCTTGTTTAGAAATTTAGCACGAGTATTCATATACCGATCTCTCCCCAGGTACAAAAGGCTCTAGCCGAATGCTAAGCGCTAATCTGACCTTGCGTTGTTCCGGTAATGATATTGGCTCGAACAATGGCGACCGTAGTCTTCCTTGCATTGTCACAACGCTAAAGAGACGCACAATGAATACTCTGTAGTGTGGAAGACGCGCGCAAAGTGGTTCAGCGATTTGCCCTGTGTAGGGAGGTTGCGGGGAAAGAGATCGCTTTGGGGAGGGGTCAAGGCTTTATTTTTGGGGATATATTTTAGGTGTGCTGATACCTGGTTCCAGTGGACGGCGTGGTCTTGATACATGGTACGGTATGGTTTTGGATAAGAAAAGGAGGTGGATGATGTAAGGACTGTTATGAAATATCTGCGAGGAAGATATTTGGAAAAGAATTAGCCTAGATCATGTTTAAAGAGGCCTGGCCTTTAATAGTTGAAATCTGGGCTCTTCCAAGGATGGTCTCAAGAAAGAGGGGAGCTCCTTCACTTGGCCTTCAAGGACTTTACAGAGCTCTCATGTCCTTCAAGTGCAGCATGATGATGCGCTGTTTCTCTGAATCTATTTTTGTTCCTAGCGTCTGTCTCTCCCAACAGAAGCAGTCGCGTGATGGCTTGATTTCCTTGCGATGCTGGTTGGTGAATGTGTTGGTTTGTCGGCAGTGACATTACAGGCATCAAAGACGCCGGAAGGGCCTGAAGGGACCTTCCTGGAAAGCGCTATGGCGCTAGAGGACGCTAGGTGATGCTGGAAGGCAGTGGAAGGCACTGGAAATACAATGGCACGCCCATTGCATGAGCCATTGTAAATACTGTGAAAGTCCCTCAGAGCCTTTAAAAACAAGGTGCTCGGGTAGTATTATTAGAACACACAAATTTTACAGAATCACTAAACGCCAACAGCATGCTAGCTGCAGTTCCGGCGTCCAGCCGTTCTAACTCGTGCAATTGCCGAGTTGCGAGGCTGGGAATGTCAAACGAACCCCCGTCTGTCTCCTTGGTCCTGAAATCATGGCAAGAACGCTTCGTATTTCGCATGCTAGGATTCCTCGAGTATGTCGGCGGACAGACACCGACCGCTTCGGGAAATCTGATACAAAAAGAGAGACCCCGGCTGAGCCCGTCTTGGACTTGATGCTTTGTCATGAGGCGGAGCTCTAAGGTACATATCGACTCGTTTTACTAACTTACCTATCATTTCCCCCGACCCGTAGGATTTTTGTTGGATCCCAGATCACGTGTCGCTGCCTATTAGGCAGTTACAGTCTATTTTCTTTATACATACCTAGACAGTTTGCTTTGCAATGAAGTATTCTGCCACAACCTACTGTTTTCCGCCACGCAGGGTGGACGTTAGCCGGAGTTTGGACTGTTCAGGACTGGTCACACAACATAACTGACACAAAAATATAGGGAATTATCAATAGATTCCCAAATTTAGAATCAACTAAATTCAAAGTACCAGTGCGTCTCCTGACGCAGGGATGCACGTTAATACGAGATATTTCTAAGCAAACTTCATGTATTTGATAAACTATCTTAGATACAATTAAATAATATTAAACTACTTCGTATTAAGGGTAATAATCTGACATTTTACGTCTGTGCTAAATGACCTAGATTTTACTAATTAGGGAGAAATCTGTCTATGAAACGTAAAGCAGTCTACCTTGTCGAACGCACGAACCTTGGTTCTCGAAGTCGCTAAAGAAGAACATCATGCTGCGATGCTCCGTTAGTCTGGTGTCTAGAGCGCATGTTTGGGTGGCCAGTCAACTCACAGCTTTGGGCGCCTCTCGTGTCCTTTGTGATGAGCCATCATGACCTTACAGCGAGCGCAGCTGCCGCAGCTGTGGTCTTGCCATTCCACCAGTTGCCACTTATCACCACACGCAGCGTGCGCAACACCGTATTCTATACCACTAGCTGAAGTGTTTGGTACAAATAGCGTAAGGAGCACATTGCTTGAATCAGGATAATGGGGGCGCCGAAAGCGGATTTGGTGACGTAGATTCATAGAGTGATCTCGAAGAAGGCCGCCATAGTCGACTTCATAGAGGAGTTCAACCACAGTCCTAGTATTCCTCAAACGGCCTTTGCACCCCCTTTTGGACCCCCCCCCCCCCCCCCCCCCCCCCCCCTCCCGTTGAATCAAACAATCGCGAGGCGTTCGCCGCCATGACTACGTCTCAGCAGGGACCACCTGCAGACGTTGATTCAGCCGGATTAGAGAAAGGCACCGCTGAACACCCTCCATCTGCGCCGAATCACCTCGCCCTAAAATGAGTAAACGGGTTCTTCATCCTACGAAGGGGCGGCGTTGCGGCCAAGCAGGGGAAAGCAGTCTCAGAAAGATGAGCTGTCTTAACACTTTACACACTTAATATACTTCTCAACTTTCAGCTGGTGATAGCGAACTAGATAGACTCTTTGTACACTACGGACAGAGTAACATAATTCAACTCGTTAGATTCCAACCTTTTTCCCCTTCCCCTATCCAATCCCGTACAATTTCTCGCCTCCAGCAAGCGTAAGGCTCTTTTATCAAGTTTTAAGACCAAAGGACCTTGAGGTTTCTTGGTCATCGGAAACTATACAGTGTCCTGTCCAGCTTTCAATCTAAGCTACCTTTGACGAGGCATTAAGAATGCCTCCTTAACGAGCTTCAAACGGTATGTCGGGCGTGCTGCAACTTCTTCTGGTTACATGGCTTGGGAGGAATAGTTTCTTACATCACACTGCTGCGAGATAGCTTTGGACAGCGCGGCAACTGACTGGAATCTACCGTGCCAGCAATCGTCCATAATAGAGTCCAACACGGAGTCACTATGGAGTTTGGGAAACATCATTCGCTGCAGCTGCTCGACAATAACTATACCATGATCTTCACCAAAGTCTTGATCATCATAAACCTCAACTCCGGAATTGATGTAGTAGAATATGGAGCCAAGAGCGAATTGTTGAGTTCAACCTCTGTTCAAGGTGCTCGTTGTCTTATACTCCTCTGTCCGTTTAAGTGACAAAAGATCTATTTAATTCTCCTACCACTATCATGACATCTTCAGCAGATATTGTGGTCTCGATGAGGAGTCTGGATCTTAGTCCCTCTCCACGCTATTTCAACCCGAAGACCGGGGAGGCTGCGAACGAGGTCTACTTGATGTTCCGCATCTTCAAGCTTGGGGAGGAGGATGTAGATATGAGAGTCTTGGTGGATCTGAATGGGATGAGGGAGAGAGGGGAAGTTCTTTTTGAGGGGCGGTGGGTATTTGATCCCAGAGTCTTGTGGATGATGATCTGTAAGCACCCCAAGCACGCTCAAGTGCTTCAAGTATCCATCGAATACAACACGCAGCACTCCCGTACAGTATCGGACGGGCACTGGGCACCAGCACAGCTGGACAATCACCATTATCCGTTTGTGATCTCCATCCAAGTCCATTCGCTTTCTCTCACTTTCTCCATCGCCATATGTCCCACCTAGCTCGACATGGCACATTTTATGCACAGTACTTATCTATTGCTATGCAAGTCTGATATGTCTCATTACCGGTCCTGCTTCAGCCCAAGCTTTCCGATGAACTCGGGCCACTGAAATCCGTTCCGCGATCTCATCATACCACTTTATCAACATAAGGTTGACGATGCCGCTTCCTTCTCCCATCCATGGGAATTTTTCCTCGTCAAAAGGACGCAGCTTAGTATCTGTTGTCTGGAATCCGGTTCTCCTGTCTTTCGACTCGCCAAAACTCGAAATCAGGATGAACTGAAGAAGGCCGACACGTTGCTTTCTCTGTCGACTCTTAGCCGTTGGCTTGAATATAAGCCCACAGTATTGGTTCTTGGAATCGAGTAGCTTGGATACTGTCTGCTTCGTCGTAATGTTAGCATGCTCATGGTCTGTCAGAAAAGGCCCTGTGACTTCGCTGATCGAAAAGTGCTTAGCATCTACCGCTTCTGCCCAAAACTGAAGCACATTAGGGCCAAGATTTGGCCCTAAGATACCACGAAGGAAGCCATCAGCATAAGGAACGTATTTTGGAAATGTTTCCTCGAGTGGTCTCTCTAAAGATCCAAGATTTCGAACTTCCGTTGCTCGCGTCTCCTCGGCCGGTTTCCGAATGTCCAGAAGAGTACCCTGAAAATAAACTTCGAATCTCCGAATCTCACTCCTCGCATATTCATGATGTAGAGATCGATACGTCCTCTTCCCATCCTCCATAATAAGATACTGCTTAGCGCCAGTCCAACCCGCCCACGACCAACTCGGAAACATACTCCCACCAGCCCCAACTTCTGTCCGACGATCCGCAGGCTCTGTAGACGTCCATAGAAGACTGAGATCCAGATACCCCGTGCTGCATCCCGCGATAAACTCGCCACCCACTCGATTCCGTATCACTGCCTGGATACCCGCCAGCGCGTTCAGGATATCTGTTGAGAATGAAAGCTGTTTCTTGGTGTACATTTCGACCACGTCTTTATAAACATCAAAAGCTGTCTTGGTCAGGATTCCATAGTCATCAAACACATCTTTGTCTGCTCTTGGTGGAAACTCAACAGCTTTCGTGGGCAGAGGAAGTTTGAAATGAAGCAACGGATTCGTTTGCTGTGACCTGATCAACTCCGTCGCATTCCCTGACTCCGGACTCGTCGTGATATCGGACCATGTCACGATATTACCCCCGGTTTCACATTGTGTATGTTGACCGCACTGAAAGTAGACGTAGTCGGAACTGAAATATATACCTCTCTTGGAAAGGAGCCTTTCTTGGAAGGTCCAGCCGCGGTGATGCCAGGCCGAGGCCTCTAATGCGTATTTGAGGGGAGGAGGATGGGAGACCATTGCGAGGACTCCGTCTGTAAGAAATTCTTCCGAACTTGCTGTATTCCTCAGATCATCCGCAGTTTGGTCACCGTCATCTACTTGTGGACGTTCAAGATAATCCATCGCGTCGTAGTACTTCTCAAAATCCGTCGACACAGCTCTACACAACGTAAGCCACTCGTGTTTCCGCCTATCACTCTTCGCATATCCATTGTAGCTCCGTATCCACTTTGGATCTGGTTTCCACTCCGCCTTACGTGAATACCTTGTTTCGATATTCTGCGGCTTCCGGGAACCGGGTCGTACGCCCGGTAGCCCTGCGTTGGCATCTTTGCCGTGGAGGCAGATGATCGTTGCCAGCGCTGCGCTGTATATTCTGTCCATGCTCTGTATGCTGGAATGCTTTGCTTCGGCGTCGTCCTGGACGATGCATAGTGCATCTACCCAGAGATATTGCTCTTGCATCTGAGAGCTTAAGAGGATTGCATCTTCGATCGTTTTAGGCAGAGCAGGAGGCAAGCCTTGAGGCTGTAATCGAGCTTTTAGATTGCTTCGAAGGGTTTCGGGGGTTGAGACTTTGCCCCAGACGTAACTTAGTGCCAGGAACCTTGGGGTCATGGTGGACCTGACCAAGCATCGTTTGTTGACATCAATCAGGAGGATTGGAAACGCCACTCCGTCCTCGCTCGTCAGTTTGAGCGAATCACATGTATCGCCATGCTCCCTTTCACAAAGTTGAATCCAAGCCTTGAGCTGGTCAATCAAAACCGTTTGATCTGCCTGATCGTTGAACGGACTATCCTTGGATTTCAGAAATTCCCTCACATCCACCCCATCAAACTGCCACGATTGCCTCAGAACCTCTCGAAAGTTCACCTGCGTAACAATCCGCATAACACCAATTCTCCTCAGCGAATACTCAACAGCCATGCAAATCTCACCACTCGCCAACGTCACCGGAACAAGTTGTGTCCCCTGAAGTTCATGATCGACCTTCGCAAGATACGGATGCAGCCTCAACACCACCTCACCACTGCACAAAGAGCGCACAATAAGCCTGCAAATCATGCATTTCTCTCTGCACAATAACTGTGCCCACGTTCCGAATGATCGGTACGAGATTTTAATCTCGTCTGTGAATTTGCCACTTTTGACTATTTTCCGCCGCTGGCAGACGCGACATAGCGCTGGATCAGCCGTTTTCCTATTCGTCTGGAGGTAGATCTGCTCCCACCAGCTTTCCCGTTCGCGGAATTGGGACCAGGAAAGAGGTCCGGAGTACCACTCGTCTGGGGGGAAGTGGTGTAAAGCGACTTCGACGGGGAGTTTTCCTGATGCGGGGTCTAGGGGTAATTGTCTTACCCCCTGATTCCCTGAAGCTTCACCAGCGAATAAGGAATTGTTTAGAGTTTTGGCGATGGTGTTCAAAGTTGGATTCGAGTCGTCTGGTGCATAGGTTCGTAGCGTGTCAGTTGAGTAGTAGCTGATGCGACCTTGGGGTATTCGAGAAAATAATCGGAGATCTTCTAGGTTGAATCGGAGGGTCATTGTTGATCAGTGAGTAGGTCAGCACTCTATTTTTATCTTTCAAGAAATTCAATAGCAAATATGACCCGGATAACGGAGTGGTTTTCTGTTTGCGTTACATACAGCCTAGTCTCGGCAGGTGATTTTTGGCCCCCATTAACCCCTGAATCCGACTATGCAATGCTTCGGAAGTAACGACGCCTCAGCGTGTAATCTGGCCAACAACAGCTACAAGCCAGAACAGCTGAAGGTCTTATCAATATTTCCATTGCCTATCACGTTAGCCGCCGTTACTTTGGCTTCGGGTGGCGTCAAATAGTAACCATGTTTGAAGTTGTTTTTATGCTCTGCGTTTCAGCCTCCTGTTCCATTCTCGTCAGCTGAACCTTCGCCGACCCTGTCAGGGATTTGAAGGCTTTAAGAACCGGTCTTTGGTCGGCTTTTTACTTTCACAGATCTACATCAGACCCCATATCTCGTAACTTTCAAGATCACCTTTCAAACAAGCAACATGCCAAGTATCGAAGAGTTCGTTGACTCAAGCCTTGAGGGAGGAGAGCCGCTGAGTCTCCAGCCCGGCACGGGAGACGCTGCATCTACAAACACTGAATCGATCATCGTCGGCGCTTGTAACACATCCAGTGGGGAAAATGAACGGGACGTGTTTGAGATAGGAATGAAGGACGAACCAAAACGCCTCTACCCGCGTCAGGACGGCTATGGCGGAGTAGAATGGGTCGACGAGATCCCAGCGAAGGTCATGGATCAAGCCTATGGCTATGGCGACGCCTGGAAAGAATATGCAATTCTCCTGCGCACCGATCTCTCGGCTGGTGAACACCGGTTGAATTCCATAGTCATCCAGAGCCCGCTGTTGAAGATGAAGGTGAACGCGCTCCTCGGCGAGTATCCGAGTTTCTATATCGGGGAGGGCAAAGATGTGGTCATCGAGAAGCCGTTCATCCCTTTCGTGCACTGTTGGGAGAGTTTCATTTCCGCATGTGAAAATGAGACGGAGACCGCTACCCAAGAGCATATGAAAATTCTGAGAGCGGCGTTGGAGCCCGAGCTGCGTGAGACATTTTCCATCATCGAGAAGTTCAAAGTTCACGGTATGATACGATTCGACCAATTGTGGATGATCTTCCCACCAGGCTCTTTTGTGTTTTCCGAACGTAATGGCATCGAACGGATCTACAAGCTGCGAAGAACAGAGCTGCGAAAGGAGACGATGTTTACGAGCAAGTATTTCCTTCTGCATTCGTATTACATCGACTGGGATGGGAGTATGTTTGGGCATGCCCTGGACATCGATGGGATCGAAACCTTCGAGGGAAGTAAGAAGTTCACTGACTTGGGAATCTATCCATTGGATGTCCATGCAGAAAAGCGGCTGTGGTTGAGCGGCTGGTTGCAAGGGGAAGGAGATTCGCAGCTTATACTGGAGTTCATTACTTAGCATACGATGGCCTGGCAGTCACCTGTGAGATGAGATCAATGCCCGTGGACGAAAATGCAAGTCTTCCTACGTCTTCCGCGCAACCTGAATGCTGACTTTCCGTTGCAGGTTTCTGGGCGGGTGGTTCTAGACACAAGTACGGCCCTCGCTTGATGCAGATGACAGGAACTGAACTAATTGGAAACTAGAAACATTCATGCATTTCCATCCTTACTATCAGCAGATGATCCAACGTCTTGGAGCCAAGGAAAGCGAGAATAACGACACAAACGGCGACTATGCTGACACCTCTTACACCCGTAACAACATTTATATGAATCACGGAGTATTGACCGAACAAGCTATCTTCAACGCCAATAAGAAGAGTGCGGAAATGGAGCAAACTAAATTGACCGAGGATCTATTGATGATCTGCTCTTCAACTGCGAGGGGGTACTCGCTTGATCTGAACCAGTGGAGTCAGTCTTTCTCGTCTCTGGTTTCAAGAATAGGCTTTGCTGACGGTCCTAGTGCATTTTCGGATTGATTCACTAAAAGAGATTGAGTGGAATGTCAATGCGTTCAAGAGTTTGGCACTGCCTGGAAATCACAAAGAGCTTTTGTTGGCATTTGCTCAGACACAGGGAGATTCAGCTGCTCAATTTGATGATGTGATTGAAGGAAAGGGTATGTCCTAGGAGATTTCTTACCCAATCATTGGAAATTTTACTAATGAGAATGTAGGAAAAGGAATGGTAGTATTGCTAGAGGGACCTCCTGGCCTAGGGAAGACCTTGACGGTGGAAGCACGTATGTTCTCCTCCCATCTAATAAGCATTGGGTAGTAACTGTATATCCCTAGTGGCCGAGAAAATGAAGATCCCCATCTACAGAATAGCGTCTGGCCAGATGCGCCCAAATCCAGACATCATCAAATCCGTACTCCAAGATGCGTTCTTGATGACCAAGGCATGGAAAGGAATAATCCTCCTAGATGAAGCTGACATATTCCTCGAACGCCGGTCTGTGAATGATCTTGATAGGAATCAGCTAGTCTCAGGTATTGCTCTCACTACTTTGCAAGATCTCTCCAAATAATTAACTCGGGAGTGTAGTGTTTCTCCAGCACCTCGAATACTTCGAGGGCACTATCTTCCTCACCACGAATCGTGTCGATTGTATTGACCCGGCATTCGAATCCCGAATTCATCTGTCACTATCGTATCCCGAATTGACCCAAGAATTACGCCACAAGATCTGGAAAAACTTCATTCGGACTATGAAAGTCGATACATCTCAGGTTACGGACGGGGACTTGGAAAGATTCGCTGCTCTTGACATGAATGGGCGACAAATCAAGAATACGGTGAAGATGGCGGGGCTACTTGCCACGAAGGCAAATCATTCTTTGACTGCTGAGCATGTGGGAATGATGTTGGCGATTAGCCAGTCGAAATTCAAGTAATGAGTGCGTTTGCCAAACGAGGGCTATAAAGCGATCTGTTGATTATTATCAGTATTTTATCCTCTTTCTCCCAATTGTCTCCATCTTTGTGCCAACAGATGGAGTGATGTCTCTGAGAGTCCATCTGCAACGCGATGTTGGTGCTGCTCTAACCCGAAACGGTAAAATTCATGAGACAAATCTCAACTGATGATCGCTAATTCTTCCAGCGCGTCCAGCTGATATCTTATGGTCAAGCTAAATGGAAATAATGCCCGAGGAGGGGTACTTTATCGGAGCCGTCGGATGTGGTCTACTACCTGGAGTACATATATGAATATAACCTCGAGATCACAAAGGATTTTGCTGCACAACAATCATCATGGAGTTTTCTCATAACCCTCCTCTCGCTCGACTTTACATCGTCAATCGCCATGTGGCTGGCATCCTCTTCCTTTTACCTTCGCTGGCGCGCTTTACGCTAGGAAGATATACCAATCGTCGCGCAAACGACAAAACATCGAGGTAATAATTCATCCTTTACACACATACTCGAGACGCATTCAATTGACTGCACAGACCCTCTGGTCGTGGCCCGGTCGAGTTTGGGGGAAAGCGTAAAGAGATTGCTCCTTGCATTGCAGCCGTGGAGCCTCTTATGGATTTCAAGTGGAATGAGATCAGACCTCTCCAACTTCGGCCGTATAAGCCAAAGAAGCATCTGACTATGGGTAAGCGTTCCTGCTCTTGACTGCCAGACTTCGCTGACAGAAACATACAGCCGTCGAATTTTCAAACGCATCCGAATTGATAGAGATGGACTGGAACTATCTTGATCGTATCCAGCTCCGTCGTCAGATTATGTCTGATCACAAGAACATTGTACTGGCATCCGATAAAACCGCAAAATCTGCCGTTGATGAGTTGCATGTTTGGATGTTCAAGGAATATCTGCCAACTCATTTTCCACAAATGCTCCAAGTCCAGGTAGACTCCGAAACCTCGAGTGGCGAGCAAGGAAAGGTCCTCAATTTGGTGACTTCGGAGTCAATTTCCCTACAGCCTCCCGAAAGTCCTGTCGAAATCTTACGGGTACTTGGAGGTCACCTTGAGGACGACTTCATGTTTCTGTTGCCTTCCGACGATGGTGACGGGTATCGGCTCCAAGCTTTTGTAACATGTTTCCCTAATGGTTTCAACACAAGTAAGAAGCTCGGTATGAAGCTTCGAGGTATTCATATCCCCGTACCTGGATACAAGCAAAAGTTGGAGAAGAGCATGGAACGCTACTTTGATCGTCTCGAAGTGGGTAAATTTGTCAAGTGAGCAAATGTTTGTCTCTTCTCGTTCCCTATTTGCTTACTTTTACTGATCTTGGCTGAATAGTGGACTGTGACAACTACGGATTCTCCATTTACACCATTCGGAAATCACCTGTATTATGGGGACGAGGTGTAGCAGGAAGACGTGGACATTTCCAAGGTACGCCAAACCAGCAGATCATATGCAAGGAAAGTCACTGACAGTTAGAAGGCAAACATGAGAGTTGAACGACAAGTGGTACACCGGTCACCAAAAACCCGAGCTATCGTGTTCTCTTTCAAGATATACCTGTACCCATTGACGAGTTTGAAAGAGGAAGGTGTTGGAGAAGAACTTACTGTTGCCATTGACGGTCTGAAGTTTGGCAATGTCCCAAGCTTTCATTTTTACAAGCGTGCGGCGGTATGGGGAGACGCAGTGAAGAATTATTTGAGATCGTAGAAGGTGTAATTTGGGCTTCCCTCAATGTAGATATGACATGTGTGATCGAAGACTGCAATTCTTCAAGACAGTTTTCTCCGCTTCTCAGAACATGAAGAATAAATAATCCCGGTAATTACAGCCCGGTAATTACAGCCCCACCAGTGAAACCTTGTCCGACTGACACATGTTTTCGAGATAGCAATCATCTGAACATCGACACGGCCAGCATAACCCGTCAGCGTCGCCCACACTTGAGAGAATAGCACAAACGTGAAAGCATCCTCCAACGTTAGATTGATGTCTCAGCTACAGCCTCTGGTTGAGACACATCGCATTGCTACCAAGCCCCATTTTGCGATTCAAGAAGCCGGAGCAACTATGCAACCTTCCATCAAACTACTCATCCAAATGTCTGGAGTTTCAGGCTCCGGGAAAAGCACCCTGTCTCGTTTGCTCGCAAAGTCTCTCGATGCTGTGGTCATCAACCACGACCTCATCAGATCCTTCTTTCTCGACAACGACAACTTCTTTAAGCTTGATAGAATTATATATGATGATTCTAGCATACAGAGTGAGGAAACCTCCTATATAGGTAGCGGGCTGTACTGTACGCTTTAACGTGACATAGCGTACGCTACATAAAGGCTCAGCAACCCCTATATTCTGACGGAGCTGGCCGCAAAACAGAGGTATCGCCTCCAGTGGGTACTCGCCGAGGACATGAGGTACTTTGGAGAATATTTGTCTCAAGGTGCATTGAAGATTGAGGGAAAGTGCCAAATCGTTCAGCTCAGGCGATGATCGTTCAGGGTTTATATGATTTCCGGCGCGAATTTGAAGATTTTGCGCACTGGGAGCGAGGAATGAGGCGGATCAAATTTCTTCAAGTTCCGGTCTTTGATTGCTTGCAATACTTACTTGGTCTCGTCACTGCAGTCCGTGCACTGTATAACTCCCCTCATTTTTAAGCGGGGGAACAGCCTCAGGCTCCGTCGTCCCGAATAGTGTGTTCGGAAGAATTCTCTTCGGCAGCTCTGAACCTTCTCTTTCTTCCGAATCCCTGTGATCTGCGTGACACTTGCTAATTTCCTGTGGACCCCACCTATTTAGCTGCTGCTCAGTGCAAGATTTCTTTGGTATATTGATGCATACAGCTTGCGTTCTTTCAAGTTTGAGATTAATCCGGCTATATGGCATTTCTCCCGAAATCCCGCGTACTGGCCACATCTCCCAAGGCGAGCGATAGATCAGAAGACATCACGGACGGGATTGAGTCGACGGAACTTTGGCTTCCCAATACCACGCTGATGTGCACTAAATCTTATTCCGGCTCCTTTCCACCCTTATTTGTGGAAATGGAGAAATTATGTATAGTGGATGGACTACTTAGTCTGATGGACGGCCAACATGAGATAGCCGACCGCTCTCTCAATTATAATTGTGCGACGCTTTTTGCTTCCAGTATATTTACCCACTGGCTCCCGCACGGTGCTGCTTGACTTACGTGATGCGCATCTCTACACTGTTGAGTTTGTCGGCCTTTTGGGTGAAAGTGGTCTATTCTCAAGCCGACCCATGGGGTCAATGTTAGTAACAGCCAAATTGAAAGTAGAAATGTCTAACGGTAGATAGGTGGTGGTCTAGGTTTCGGAGGACCAACGACGTGCACAGTGGGGTATTATTGCTATTACAACAATCCTTGTATGGCAGCATGGACTCTCGGGTTGGACGGGTACATTGCTGACAGAAAGTAGATTATTCCCAGTGTATACCAGGGACAGGATCTTCCGTCTCAAGCTCAAGCTCCAAGACGTCAACAACTCTGTCAACCCAAGTCAGTACTAGTACCAGCACGAAAGCATCATCCTCGACTGCTTCCTCAGCAGTGACAGTCTCTTGTACGGCTACATTTACGCCTGTTACTGCTTCTCAGGCATTTGCCGCTTTAGATCCTGGGTGGAACCTTGGGAATACACTTGATGCAGTGCCAAATGAGGGGTCCTGGAACAACCCACCTGTCCAGCTTGCCACCTTTACTCAAGTCCAGGCTAAGGGTTTTAAGAGTGTCCGGATTCCAGGTAGGTCTTTATGATCAGCGTCATTTGCTTGAATGCTCATGTGAGACAGTCACTTGGGCATATCACTTCACCGATGCCTCTCCAACTTGGACTGTAGACAAAACCTGGATGGACAGAGTCGAGACAGTAGTGGACCAAGCACTTTCCCTCGGATTTTATGTGATTTTGAATGTTCACCATGACTCCTGGGTGTGGGCCGACGTCACTGCAGCTGGGGCTAACATCACCCTGGTCGAAGAGAAGTTCTCCCGGCTCTGGAGCCAGATCGGGACAAGATTCGCTTGCAAGTCATCAAAGTTAATATTCGAGGCCATCAACGAGCCGGTTGGAACTACTCAGGCCCATGCAGACGAATTGAACAAAATGAACGGCATATTCTTGAAAGCTATTAACGAGGCCGGCGGTTATAATCCTAAGCGGGTCGTCTCTCTTAGTGGGCTTGGTCAGGATTCCATCAAGACAAGTCAATGGTTTGTGAGGCCAACAACTTACCCTAATCAGCCATGGGGGATACAATTCCATTATTATTCTCCATACGACTTCATATTCTCTGCCTGGGGTAAGACCTCCTGGGGCAACGCAGCTGAAAAGGCTACTCTTCTGGAAGACTTCAAACTTTTCAATGGTAATTTTAGCGGCATTCCAGCCTTTATTGGAGAATGGGATGCATCTACGACCAACACCGAGACAGCAGGGCGATGGAATTATTTTGACTTTTTCACGAGGACCGCAAAGTCCTTTGGATATTCTACAGTTCTCTGGGACAATGGCGTCGATCACTTCACCCGCGCAACAAACATTTGGAAGGACCCGGTAATTCTTGACGTTTGGTTCAACGCGATCGCCGGAGTCAGCAACACGTTGGCAGATTCTACCACCGACCCCGCCGCGACAAGCCAGACCTCCAGCGCATATATCTTCCACAAAGTCGGAGATCCAGTAGTTGCACAGAGCGTTTCTTATTTGCTGAATGGCAACACCTTCAAATCACTCAAGAACTCAGCTGGTACGACTATCGCAGCGTCTCAATACACGATCTCTTCAGGAACTCTCACCTTGAGTTCAGCCTACCTCAGTACACTCTATTCCTCAACTAGCGCAGCCGGTATCAAAGAGACTCTTACGGTGTCGTTCAGTGCCGGAGCCGCTCTTTCCCTTCAAATTGTACAATACGACACTCCTACCATTCCAACAACGACCTATAAGATCAACACTTCGGCCGATCTGGCCATCCCAGTGACCTTCAAAGGCCTCCCAAAAATCGCAGCCGTTAAGGCGGTCAAAGCTGATGGGACATACATGGTTGACGATTGGACGCAGTATCTCGGACCGCTACAGCAAGCCAGGTGGACTTACGGCAACTGGGCCTGGGATGACACCCATTTTATCATTTATGTTTCTGGGTTGACCCAGATCCAAAGCGCCGGGCAGGCTGTCACGCTGACGGTAGAAGTAAGTAGCAGTGCACTCGTGATAGCTTGCGCAGGTGTGCTAACCCCATTTCTAGTTCTTCCCAAGATCTCTGGGACAAAATTCGGTGAATATTACCTTCACGCCATAATGGGTGAACTAAGAAAGCTGGCTGTATTCTGCTCTCCTATTGTATCCTGGCAATACAGGGCCTAGAAGCTAGTATAGTCTGAATCCAGCGCTCAAAAGGACTCACTGTGAAAACTCGCCGTATAACCAAAGTCTGAAGCAGGAATAATCTAGAAGAGACTACTCCTCGGTTTTCCCAAATCCTTCCTGTCTTTGGCGTGTTTCATCTTATTGATCTCATTACTTATCAAGGAAAGCTTGTCAGCTCCCTGTCAAGCGAAGAAACAAGGCTCAATACTCCCCGCTCTACCTCCATATGTTTGCCATCCTCCCCAATAGCTCTTGGCCTTTCCCATTTCATTGCCATTTTTTCTGTTCCCGGCTGCGGCGTCCTATATCTCTCCAACTGCTCAAATAGCATTGTCTCTATACGACCTCTTCTTAGCTTTAATTGTGCACAATTCCGCACAAAATGCCACCTCAAGAGCAGACCAAATGCGTTTGAAACCTCGATTCTCGTCATATCAACGATCACCAGAAAAAAGTCGTGACGCCAAGCAAGAAACGCTTCTCTCCACCACCTGCACCACCACCCGGCACCTGCAATCCTTCGCCATTGTCTCTGCTCGTTTGGCATGTTCGAATTGAGGACGACTCGTTCTCTGGAGCCTGGTGACGCCGCGGTTCCACATCAACGTCAGCGGTTGGCTGCATTTTCCCCTGCGCGGCCGTTGGTCCTGAGAAGAATTCGCCTCGGACATTAACATTGCGACAACCACGTGTAAACCGCCAAGAAACGCCTCCGAGTGCTCGCCGGATAGCACTTCAGCTTCTGACCAACAGCTCTCCTCACAACAACCATCGTCATCCGTTCACTACACGATGTATTTTGGGTTCTGCGTGTGTCTCAACCTTGATGACCTTGTTTCCTCCACCGGATACAAGCACCACGCATGCTTTGCCGACATAGTTGCAAGTGGCAAAGCTGGCTGGCGTCTCTGCGAACTCATTAACTTCTGGCACTCCGACTACTTTCTCTCACAAATAACACAGTACGGGCTGGATAACTCTCCGATTCTCGTTACAGCATATGCCAAAAGCGGAGGAGATAAAAATGATTCTCTGGTGTTTAGTCCTATTGATCCTGAGTCGGGAAACTTAGTGCCTCTGACGGAATTGACCGTTTTTGTGAACCCTGGTATGTTTGGAATTCTCGAAGGAGGGATGGCGCTCATGAGATTTAGACGACGAAGTTACGAACTTGCCAATTTGTTTCTGAACCGCAGGATATCTTCCTTGGAGACATCGTGGAGCGAGTGCTTTGAGACCGTCAAAAACTGGTACAGTGAATGCACTCGTTGCCATGATGCATGTTTGGGCCATCAAATGCACCCGTTGCCATCCAGGGTGCTTGATATTTCATCAGACCCGCCCCATCTCCTCGAAACCGAAGGTCAACTTGGCAAATGGGCAGCACTAAGCCATTGTTGGGGACAAAGCCACTATGAAGCCAACCTCTGCGAACCCTCACCACCAATTATTGGGAACATAAAAATGGTATTACCTGGTCCAGCCTCCCGCCTCTCTACCTAGACGCCGTTACCTGGGCAAGAAAACTTGATTTTCAATATCTCTGGATCGACTCCCTCTGCATTCTGCAAGACACTTCCGCCGACTAGGTCGCTGAGTCCACGAAAATGGGGGACATCTATAAACGCGCCTCCATCACCATTGCATCCGAGGCCGTCGGTAAATGTACCAAGAGCTACTTCGAGCAAGCGAACATCGATCGCGGTCGTGCTCACTATCCCATCAGCATCCCCGTTTGCAGCGGTACTCACGGATTAGGACTCCTCTCCTTCCAATTTGTACCTGGCTATGAAGGCGATAACCACCTTAACCGCCGTGCCTGGACACTACAAGAACAAATCCTCTCTCCACGTCTACTAGTCCTCAACTCCGAAATGGTACGCTGGAAGTGTCGAACAAAATCCTATCATGAAAATTGTCCGAAAAGGGACCAGTAATTATGAGTACATTCTGACGGCAAGAATTTGCATGACTCGCGTCGAATTTCAGGCCTGGGATCTAGCACAACCTAAACGAGAGAATGGAAAGAACTGTGAACTAACTATAATGTAGTTGTGGGGCAGTATCATGTGGAATTTCACTCGCTGCGCAATCACCTTTCCTTCGGACCGCTTCCCTGCCATCTCAGGTCTCGCACGAGAAGTGTACCGACACACAGATTGGGCATACGTTGCTGGTTTATGGAAAGAATACATTCACCTGGGCTTACTTTGGTCAACAAGGGACGTTGCAAGCCCTGCTAAGGAATATGTTGCCCCGAGTTGGAGCTGGGCGTCTTTGGATATCCGTGGCCCAGTGGGCGACCGCGCGGGGATGGGCGCACCGAGTACCTGGAATAGCGAATTTTACGAAGAGCGGAGATGTCGGAAGCAGATGTCCTACTCGCCAACGATGATACTTTTGGACAAGTTACAAGCGGCAAGCTCAACATGCGTGGGCCTTTACGCCGCGCGGATTTATGCGGTGGTGAGGTAAAGTGCCTCAATATCAAAGATCGGCTTGATTACGGGAAAGGCTGCTTGTGAACTTGACAGTGTGGAGATGGATGGAGAGGTGAAGTTTCCCCAAGGAGAAATTTTTATTTCCAGGTGGCAGAGTGGAAGAGGAATCAAAATATGGGAGGAGGGTGTGTTTATGGGCTTATGCTTGAACGGATAGGGGAAGAGGAGAGGGAGTATCATCGGGTTGGGGTGGGGGTGGGGGGTGCTAATACCAGTACCTTTGAGAGAAGGATGGGAAATGGAGGAGATTTCGATTGTATAATTCCCGATTTTCTCTCAGACGAATGTATGAGATGAGACGAAACTTCAAAGCATTTGAAGAAGGAAAGATCTGAATATGTTCAGTTCCCGGTTTCCCATCGCTCCTTCCTCCAGTGAGGCTTGATATCACCGTACAAAAGAGCATGTTCTGCTCCAGTGCTAAATCAATGCCGCTTCGAGTTTTGACTTTCCATCTCTTCGTACCTCCAACTCTCGATCTGCTCTCCCACTTCAATGCAACCCTATGTGGTTTGAATCGTATTCTAACTGCGATGCATATCTTTCATAAACCATAGCTGTCTTTCATGAACCTTACCCATGGAACTCGCTACGCAGTATCAGTATTCAGCGGTGGATGTTTCACTGTTTGTTTCCCAATTATCCTCCCAAACCCCCTCTAGTAGTCTGATTCGCCGTTCAAGCGAAGGCTGGTGGTGGCTTTGTCTTTCGCATTGCACAGCTTCGACAGCATCACGTTGAGCAACTTCATCCCTTCATTTCCACTTCAGATCCCTCTTTTCCGACGTCCCGCAATGATCACCGGCCCTAAGATCATGCATACGAGACGACATTGAGTCATGAAAAGAGCAATCCATCATCAGCTCTTGTGTTTTCGGTTTTCCTCTCGCATTTCAAGTAATCGCGTCTCGTTAGCCTCACTCTTTGCTGCTCAAGCTCTATACACTTCGCTCGCGGTGATTCGCCATGCGTCTTAATAAAATAAAAATACATGATTTTATAAATATTATATTATATCCATTAATTATATGTAAATAAAATATCCTCTTAGAATTCATAATGACAATAAATAAAGTAACTGATTTAATCTAAAAAGAATATTATTTAAGCGATAGAATTATTATATTAACGAATATATAACCTTAATACTTCAAGTTCCGGATTTGTCAGTAATATACCTGATCTTTATACGTTTGATATATGCTCAAGCTAATTCTGCCATCTCCTGAGGATATTCAAGCAGTTCTCAGGCCGTTCTCAAGCCGTGCTTAGGAATAATCACTCTCGGCTCAGGTAAAAACCCTAGCTGCTTATTCCTACAAACTAAAACTGAATCATCGGGAGAAATAATTCGAGACTGGCTTGTCTAGTAGACTTTCCCAACTATTACAACTGCTGAAACAAAAAGATAAAGAAGAGACGATTAAACCGATAACAAGTGACACTTTAATAATTAGACCGCCACCAAAATTCCCACCAAAACGAGTGCCCAAGCCTTCGGCATCACAAAATCCCCAACCCTGCCAGAGCCACTTTTCGCACTAGTCGCACTCACACTCGCTCCGGTGCCCGTTGAACTTCCGGTACTCGAGCTCGAGCTAGTGCTAGTGCTAGTAACATTAGGCGGGGGCGCCTCAATATGATAATCCATTTGCACATCCGCACTCTTCGTCCAGCCTAAGGAGTAGACTGGCCCGTCATCTTCTTCGAGTTCGAATGTGGTACTGTTGGAAGTTCCAATTTTGAGGCCGCTCAATCTGAATTTTGTAAGTTAGTAGTTTGGGGGGAGGGAGGGAAAAGGGAACGGGGAGATGTACGTTTCGAGAGGTTCGCCAGAGTCATCCATTATGGAGCCTGAGGCGATGGTGCCACCACCTGAGAGGGTGTAGTTGAAGGTGTAGCTAAAGCAGATTCGTCAAAAAAAAGGGGATGCAAACATGTGGAGGTCTGTCTTACCTCCCCGGGTTTCCAGCATCATGAGCAAGCGGAATAATTACCGCGTTCTCTCCAGTCCCTCCTGTAGCATTCCTAAAGGCATCCGCAGAAAGAATAGTCACTATTATGTCTCATTAGCACTCATCGCCCACAAGGCCCAACTCTCCAATCCAAACTTACAATTTCTATTAGTCTTCAAGATCGGGTGTAATGATCACTAGCACGCTGAGGTGACTTTGACACAATAGAATAACTGGAGAGGCACTAGATAATAGCTAGTGATACTGTATAATATAGAAGCTAATTGCTAAGGAGGGAAGGTTATCTCTTCTCTACTCTACACGCATATATACAGGGAGTAAGCGCTAGGGCACGTGTTATTATAATATCTCCCCTCTTACGCACTTCTGTCCTTAGAAGTGAAGGTAAAAAAGTGACGATAGCCGGAGTTTCCCTAACGATTCGTTAGCGAGCCTAAACTTATACGCTTAGCTTAAAGGTGAATTCTAGGGAAGAAGTAATACGGGGTAAGTAGACGCTAGTAGTAGTTACTGCCTAACTTTCTGTATATATTCTTCTTAACTCTCTTAACTTTCTAGATTAAATAATAACGTTAATATAGTTAAAGGTAAGTCATATCCCTTATCTCCGATCTAGAGATGCCTTGCCCTTAGTAAGGGTCTAACTAGCGATCTTAGTAACTCTTAGTAAGTGTAAGAAGGCTAGAGACTCTAGTTCTATTAGAGCTCTATTTCTATCGTTCACCTTAATTAACGTTAACGAGCCTTTAAGTAAACGTCGGCGGTCCGCCTAAGCCCCTAAAGATGACAATAGTGATAATGAAGTTAAGGAGAACGAGGATAACGTCCGAATCGAGCGTTCCCTATTTAATAACTTTAAGGATACTTATATTAAGTCAAGTAGACGTAGTGAAATTAATTACCTCGATACCCGCGATGTCCCTTGCTTACGTTACGCCGGCGAAATCTCGTAGTTTCCTGACTTTATATATTTTATTAGTATTACTTTAATTACTAGGAAGTGTGTCGATTATTACTAAAAGGCGAAGTCTTATAAGCCTGTAAGTCAAATTTTCTTTTAGTCGGCGAGACATAAGCTAACAACTGGCGAGGTCTTAACGAGACTAAAGGAGTCCTTTGCCCGACTAAAGAAAGCTGCCACCGGATTCTATAAGAATTAGATCTCTTAAGCTGACCTCGATACTACTTAAGTTACGTTCGACCTCAATAAGTACTATAGTATATACGTTAATAAAGTTGCTAATATTAAAGCCTTGAAGTCTTTATAGAAGCTAGTAGTCTCATTTATAAAAGAACTAAGCGTTAGCCTTTCGTCGGCTATTAATTAGTTACACTCCGGCGTATTAGTTGCCTTAAAGGAGGGTTTTATTACTTTAATAGATGTTAACGAGCGATTAATTACTGAGGTTACGGGACTTCGATCTATGAGTACACTATAGTATTCACTAATAAATTACTTATTAATCTCCGGCGAAGGATCTTTAATAAATTTATTCTATTACTCTTAAGTCTGCGTCTAAGTCTGACAATAAGGTTCTAGTAACTGAAGCTACTACTACTATAGAGGCTGAGGGCCCTATTACTTTACGAAATGAATTCTAATTCTTTAATCTTCTAAGTTTCTTACTAAAGTTCTTTTAGCGGGCGAATCTTTAGTAAAGTATTAGTACTTAGCCGGCGAGAGTAACTAGTAGAGGGTTTATAGTATAGTTAATTAATATAATTCTCTTTTCTCTTAGGCACTACTGTTTAAATTGTGACTTTAAATGTACCCTTAAAACTACAAAACCTTGTAAGTAAAAGTAGAAAGGTATATAATATTAAAGAGTATAATACGCTTATAACTATAAAACCTCGTGGGAAAAAGTAAGAAGGTACGTAATATTATATCTTATTTAATAATTAGTCGGCGAAAGTCTAGAGAGTAATTAGACTCTTGTCTTAAGGACCTTATAAGGGGAAATAAGGAGCCTTAATTATCCCTTTCGCCGACGCTTCGTTGCCCTTTTAGTGGCGTTCTGCGCCTTTAGTGTATTAATTTCCCTTTAGAGGTTTATGAGGTTCTTTTCTAGTTCCTAAGAATTATGCGTTAATCTTAGTCCTTTTTACTTAATAAGGTACTACTCTTTTCCTCGTCTCACTTATTAGTTTATAAGGGTCTTAACTGATTATATCTCTTTTCTGTCTACGAGGTCAAGTTAGACTACTTTTAGCGATCCGCTGGGCCTTTGTTAGTATAGCTTTAGTAAGGATATATAAAAGACATTATATAGTCTACTATACTTAGGAGGTAACTTTAGTTTATACGCTTACTTTTTAATCCGTTTAGTGATCTTAAATAGTCTTAGGAATTAGTAGTCTAGTTTCTTATTAAAACGAACTGTCTTGATGTTCTTCGCCGAAAGTAAAACCTATTATTTAACCTTGAACTTTATAAGGCGGTAGTTCTTGTTGTACTACTTTGCCTAGTTCTCTTTAGTCTTTCGCTAGTTATTTTCTAGCTCTTAGCGTTTCTTAATAACTTCTTTTGCTCGTTCTTTAGTAATTAATATCTCCCCTTTTATAAGATCGTCCTCGATACCCTAGCGAGAGTCTAGTAATATACTGTACTTAGTCTCATTTAGAGACATCCCGATTGACTCGTAGTAAGTATTTATATATGCGAACTTTATTAAAAGTAAGAGATTTATTTAATCGTCTTATAAGTAATAAACGTAACACCTTAATTATATTTCTAGGGCCTGATTTTGCCGTTCGGTTTGGCTATCTATTTACAGGTGAAACGCCGTCGAAAGACCTCTTATTATCTAGAGGTAGAAATAAAGCTCTTTCCAAAACTTTAAGGCAAATATAGAGCCTTTGTCTGTGATAATTAATGCCGGTAACTTATAGTCCTTAAATTAGTAATTAATGAAAAGACAGGCTAACTATAAAGCGTTAATAGTTTTTAAGTAAGGGATATACTTAATATCTTTAGTGTATTTATTGATAATTACTAGTAAGTAGTCGGCGACTTTGTTAGTAGTATTACTCTTATAGGGTACTAAATCTGTAATAAAGTCTATTAAGATTGACTTAAATGGCTTATTTAGCTGGCTAAGAGCTTGTATTTCGCTAGTTTTCTTTATACGCCTCGCCTTTGTCTTCTAATAAATATTATAACTCTTAACGTATACTTTAACGTCACTAGATATATTAAGCTAGTAATACTTCCGCTGGACAAGCTTTAGTGTCTTATTATAACTAAAATAGCTTATAGTTAGATTATTATAGTAAATCTTTATAATTTCGGCACGAATAGTAGGGTCTTATGGAACGTAAGTTATTCGCCGGTGTCTTAGCAGTCCGTCGCTGTTAACACTTTAATCTATATCCCCGGCATCCTGTAATCGAGTACGCTTTTTTATAGCTAAGGCGTCCTTTTATTATAGCTCTAAGAGTAACGAAAGAAGCGATTTCGACATAATATTTGCTGTTTCGGCTTTTATAACCTCTATTATAAAAAACTATAGTATAGTATATTTATGACTATACTAGCTAGCGTTACACTTCTCTTTAACGTTTCGTAAGAGGTTATTTAAACTTTAACTAAAGTTCTGTGAACTTTTAAGCTATATAGGCACATACTGTTAGTTAGGCGTAGAGGTCGCTGTTATAGCCTTAGTCGACAACTTGTATATTAGGCTGTCGCTAGTAAGTTAAGAAACTTGAGTTAACTAGTACGATATATTATCGCTCCTTCGCCGGATACGCGCCGTCGTATTACTGATTATATTAAGGACGCGGATTAATTTATTCTAAATTGCACTTCGTAGTTTATTTTATAAAGTAGGGAGTATAATATTCTCTTTATTCTCCGCCGGCTTATAATCAGGCCTACGCGAAGGTCTATTTGCCGGGTTCTTTTTCCCTGGCTTATAGACTATTACGAAGTTATACTTAGATAGCTTTAAGGCCTATCTGGCCTGTCGCCGGCTTAATATTATAGTACTTATAAAATAACGAAGATTGTTGTAATTTAATAATACCTTAATAAGGGCTATACTACCTTCTAAGTAGTGCCTCTAATGAATAAAGTACTTGACAATTATAAGAAGCTCATGATCGTGAACCTTATAGTTTAACTTTATACTTTCTAGCTTCTTACTAAAGAATATAATTAGGTGTTAAATAGGCTTTGTCTAGTTACTCGCCGGCTAATCTTTAGGCTAGGACAAAATCCCTGTAAGTGCAAACTTAAAGGCGTTTGCCTTTAGCCTTATAGGCTTCTGTGAGTTAAAGTATATGAGAAAAGGGGCTGATATAAATGTATCCTTTAATACGTCAAAAGCCTCTTACTTAATAGTTCCCTAGTAAAAGGTAAGGGCAAGTTACCTTTTCTTTTTACCTCTTATTAAACTTGTTAATGGCTAGGTAATCGCCGAGAAACTTGCGATAAAGTGCTAATAAAAGTTAATAAACTTAATAAAGACTTAAACGTCTCTAATACTCTTAAACTCTAGTTATTCTTTAATAGTGTCTACTTGGCTTTGTTTTATTAATACCTTAGCGGGGGATACGACATAGCCTAGGAACTTTATACTCTTAGTACTAAACGAGTATTTCGATAGCTTAATAAAGAGATTTACTTGTCGTAGCCTTTTAAGGACTTAGTAGATATAGTCTATATACTGAGCTAAGTCTGCTGAGTATATAAGGATATTATTAAGGTAAACGACATAAATGACGTCTATAAGTCCCGCTAGCGCGTCGTTAATATATGCCTAGAACGTCGTTAGTATATTAAATAGCTTAAATAGTATAACTTAATACTCGTAATGCCTGTATCGAGTGCGAAAAGTAGTCTTTTACTTATTTCCCGCCTTAATTCTAATACGGTAGTATATATTCTGTAGGTTTAGGCTAGTAAAGACTTTCCTATCTTAGAGTCTATTTAGCGTTTCGTTAATTAAAGGTAGGAGGTACTAGTCTTTAACTGTGATCTTGTTTAGAGCTTAATAGTCAATATATAGTCGGAGGCTATTATCTTTCTTTAGCACGAAGAGAATCGGGGCGCTAGTTAGGCTCCTACTTTTCCGTATTTATCCTTTTACTTTAGAGGACTTAAGGTATTCCCGGAGAACTTTTAGCTTTATTTCAGAGAGGTTGTAAATAAGGGAGTAAGGCGGTCTTATATTCGGCTTTAAGTTAATGGCGTGTTATTAACCCTTTAAAGGGGGTAATTGATTCCCCTTCTCTTCTAAGAAGACATCTTTAAACTCACGGTACTCTTAGGGGATAATAAGTATATTATCGGCGTCTAGTAGGCGTGACACATTTAAGTTAAGTATTATAGTATACGTAAGGGACTCTTTCTTTTAAATAAGTTAAGAGAATTTATACGACTCTATAATACTAAGATTATAAGTATTATTTAGTTAATATAAGTACTTTTATTGTTTTGTTTTGAAACTAATCTAAGGATTAACATCTTCTAACTAAGGCCACCCTAGAATTAGATTAATACCTGGCATATTAATAACCCTTAGCCGGAGCGCATCTAGCTTAGTTTGTCTAAGGGTATTAGTAATCTCTACTTAGGCGAGCGCGGTGTCGTAGATAATACTTTCGTTCTTAAGTAATGTCTAAAATGTCTTCGGCCTTTCGCTAGTGAGTTGTAAATCGTACTCTTTTGTTATTATTCTTGAGACAAAATTGTCTTCCGCCCTATTATTAATAAGGGTAGTAAGGCTCTTTTACTCTCTACTTGCTAGTATCTTTAGTTAGATTTCTATTCTCTTACTTGACGATTTTAAGGGAGACGTGGACGTAACCGCGAGTTAGGCGTTCTTTTAATTTTTATCTAGCGAGCCTTTATTATTTACTTTAAGGTATTTATTAACGTAGTAGCTAAGCTCTTAACACTTGAAGTATTAAGTCTTTGACTTGTTAAACCCTCAGTATTTCCCTTGTACTAGGGTCTTATTAAGGTTGCCTCTTCTTGATCCGGATCGATTAGGGCGGGGACTTTCCTGCCTATTATTAGTCTTTCGCGGGGCTTTTTAGGAGGACTCTCCTTTCTTGTCTTTTAGCTCCTTAAGTCTCTTGTTACTACTGTTTCCCTTAGGCAAGGTATATGCCTCTTAGAGGGCTACTACTGAAATAACATCCTCCTTTGTTTATAGTTTATTAGCCTACTTATTCTTAACGATTCTCTAGCGAATCTCTAGTCGAATCTTATTAAAGAGGATATCTCGTAATTGACGTTAAGTAAATAGCTTAAGTTGTTCTTCCTTTCCCTCGAGATAGTTGACAAATTCGAGGATAAGTTGACTAGGTCTCTATTAAGCTGTCTTATAGGCGTGAGAGTTAGCTACCTGTTTCGAGACAGGGAGTAACTAGAGGTTCGCCAGAAACTCCTTGTAGGACTCCTAAGTTATTGTGTTAAGGGCATTAAGATTATACTTTTTAAACCTTTCTTAAGTATTCGCCGGTTCTTTGCGGAGTAATGTCGTTACCCACTTAATCTTGACTATGTCAGTAGGGAACCCTTTACTATCGTAATTAAAGACACGATTATAGGCTTATAAATATTTTGTTAGCTCTCGCTAATTCTTCCCTTTATATTTTAATAGTATTATATGTTTCCTTTTATCTCGACAGGGAGCCTAAGACTCTTTAGCGACTAGCGGGCGATCTTCTATAGTATTTATATTACCTCTAGGCCTTATTTACTAGAGTCACTATGCCCTTTCCCTCACATTCGGGGGGTATTAACTGAAGTTATCGCCGTATATCCGGCGATATTTGACAATAAGGCTGTCGAGGATATCGTTCTTCTCTTTAAGGGTCCTAATTTACTCTTATATTGCTTGTAGATTAGTAGCTAGTGTATCTTTAGACCTTCTCTAGTCTATAGGAGGGGTTACTTGTGGTCTAGGGCCACTAGGCGCCGCGGATGAGGGTTCTCTAGCTTGAATTATCGTGTAATAGTTAGGCTAGTAGTAAGAGAAAAGTAATTAGAATATAATGATTACTAGTACACTAAGGTGACTTTGACACAATAGAATAGCTGGAGAGGCACTAGATAATAGCTAGTGATACTATATGATATAAAAGCTAATTACTAAGGAGGGAAGGTTATCTCTTCCTCACTCTGTACGCATATATACAGGGAGTAAGCGCTAGGGCACGTGCCATTACATCGGGCTACTTGCAGCTCGCTTTGACTTCCTTTTAGTGGGCGGGATAGTGAAGTCACAGCCATCTAGCACAATCCTGAACGTGTCCCCGCCTTTAAACCCCTTAGCTCGCTGGGTATTGAGGAATGAGCTCCAGATGATGCCGTAGAGGGAGTTTTGCCAATCAGGGACACATTTGATGCTCGCGCCAGTGCCGCCTTGGCCGGTGGTAGCTACGAGAAGGCCTTATTAGCTGCTTGTCTCACAATAAGTTTTCAGATTTTGCTAGGGATCAGATTACCCATAAGGAACTAGATTTTCCGATCAGCGCTGCTGGAATAAGGGGGTTCAGTTAGTTGGTGTACCTCATCACATTCTCCTGGGTAGGTCACCCCCTCAATGGGATCGAAAACTGGGACACAAGCTGGAAGAGGTTAGTTATGGATTACGATATAAAGTTTTTCAGAGACGCCGCTTGATGATCCTCCACATCCTGCATTTCGCCTATTCTTCCTTTTCAGCTGTCTACCCGCTTTTCCTCTGCCATTCCATGTGTACTCGTTACTTGTTATGTTTTGGTATTCCCTTCGAAGCCCTGTAAGCGCCTTTAGCGTCGTTTTCATCATTAGTCTAACAAACAAGGTGGTTACCGTCACACACATTCTCGAAAATCTACACGGCTATTAGCAGATATGCAGCGTTTTGAAAACTCGCACTCACCTCGTCCGTAATACCCTCTATATGAAGAAATCGCAATGTCGGGACACAATCCTTAGCGCAATAAGGGGGCGCATCCTTTCTCGAGTTATCAAGGCAACGCTTCGAGCCATTCGGACAAGACTGCCTCAATCCATTTCCACAGCAAAAGTACCCCTGATCAGCGCAGCCTTGTCCATCATTGCAACATGTCTTCCCTTTCGTGCAATACCCCTCTCCACAACAGCTCGCGCTCTCAGGAGCACAGTGCGATCTGGAACTATCAGCATTAGAACAGCATTTCTCACCTACATCGCAGGCCATATCGCCACAACAGACGCCACCAGCAGGTGCGCAGACAGGATTGATACCGCCCTGGCAGCATTTACCTCTGGGTTTGCAGGACCGTACACCGCAACAGACTGCTCCAGTAAGAGCACAATTTCGACTGTTCAATGTGGTCAGCACAGAACAGTCGGAGTGGAGGAAACTTAGAAAGTACTCACTTGCCTTCGGGGCAACAACTGGACCCCACAGGACATGAAAATTACTTCCCTGAACAACAATGATGCCCCTCAGCGGCGCAGCCATTTTCAGCCAGACAGCATGTTTCGCCTGAAGGATACTCGTATTCCCTGTCACGTGCACACCCCGCATACATGCACAGGGCAAATTCTTTAATTCTAGCCCCACCAACAACAGTTCAAAAAATCACAACATAACGGAAACAGAAGATATAATTAAGGCGCTTGCGGCGTTAGAATTGTGTGACGTTCCCAATTATTCTGCGATAGCTAAAGAGTACGAAGTTAGACGTACAACTCTTATGCGACGATATAAAGGCTAAACTCGCCCTAGAGCCGATTTCCTCTCCGAATCTGTTTAGTGCTTGACCGACGAGTAAGAGGAGGTGCTAATAAAGTATATTAATCGAATAATAAAGCGCGGGATGCCTCCTACGAGCCAAATTGTCAAGAATTTAGCTAAGGAAATTATTGGAAAGCTTATTAGAAAGAACTAGACAGGGCAGTTTGTTCACTAATATAATGATCGTTTAAAGAGCCTTTACTTTAGAAATATCGACAAACAGCGTGTTAAATCTAAGTATAGGCCTTTTTATAAACACTCTTTATAAACATTTTTTTTAATTAGTTGAGTTTAATTTTATTAATCTGTTGTTGTGTAATTAATAAGTGAACTTATCGGCTAATAACTTATGTTTTTTGGATTAGCTTAACTACGTAATGGAAACCTATTATATAACCGCCGATAATATATATAATTAAAACGAGAAGGGTTTTATTCTTAGTTATATATCGAAAACACTTAGAATTATGTCTTTAGAGGCGTACAAATTAGGGCGCATTAAGTAAGCGATTTAAGATAATAGTAAAGAGTTTATAACTTTTTTAGTACATATTTCCGCACTTAGAAAAAAGGGCTCTTTAACGCTACTTTATAAGGGGAGCTTTAGGGACTTATAAGACTCTTGGCTTGAGGATTTCGATTATTCTAACGAGTCGGCATACTTTAGAGCTACAAAGAATAGGTGGTTAAACAATAAGCTTGGTTTACGTTAGTTAAAAAAGGTGTTTAAGTTAGAGACTCGTAAGAGTACAGGAAATCGCTGTCGTTTTTTGATTGTGGATAGCTATTTTAGTTATATTAATATAGCCTTTTTAAACAAGTGTAACGAGTTTAAGATTATTATCTTGATCTTACTTTTGTATTTTACGTATCGTTTATAACCTCTTGATCTTAGTTATTTTAGTCCTTTAACTAAAAAGTACTTAGAGAAGCTTTAAATGATTATGTTTGAGGGCATTAGATTCGTGGGTATAACAAAGAGGATGTTTTGGAGTATATTTAAGCCGGCATAAGAAGAATCTTTTTTAAAAGACAACATCACTTCGGCATTTATAAAAGTAGGAATTTGGCCCTTTAATCTACAACATGTTCTCACTTAAATTAATCGTCTAATCCCTGAAGTCTTAAAACTTACTGTGATGGCGACTCTATATACTTGCAAATTAATATAAAAGGTATAACGCTTGTACTAAATCAATAAAAACCCCGCTACTCTTTAGTTAATCTTAAAGGCCGCTATTAAGCTCTCTGCTGACTACGAAGTTAATAAGCACGTTAAGAAAGGCTTAATTAAGTCGTTAGAGTTTAAAAAGAAGAAAAGAAAGCGTGGAAAGAAGATAAATCTTGTAAGGAATAAGACTAATAGGTGTGAATTATATGGGCTAGTAGAAATTGGTAAAGCAAGAGCCTTTTAACAAGAGAAAGAAGAGAAAGCAATATAGGAAAAAGAAGAGAAGATCACTAAAAAGAGTGAGGCTAATTCTTGTAAGGTAGAAGAGGCCTTACAAAAAGAGATTCGTCGTGAAGAGAGAGAAAAAGAGTTGGCGGAAGGGTAGGCTCAGAAAGCTACTGCGTAATTAATTACTAAAGAGGCTAAAGAAGCGGCAAAACAAGCCAAAAGGAAGCCTCTAAAGTAGACGAAGGCTGCGCCTAAACTTCAATTAATCGTGAAGTTACTTGTAATATATATGCCTCCTCAACTGACTCTTAATATAAAGGTACCGGATATTGGATTATCACGTAGAAGAATTCGTAAAATACCTGCGCGATATATTTAAGAGTAAAATTAATTAAATTACTACTAAGAATAGTTACATATATCTCCTCCTTAAATTTAAAGTTTATTAAATTATTAGTAGTGGAGTTATTACTTATTTAATTTTCACCTGCCCCCAGAAATAAGGTGTGCACGTGACATGGAATACGAGTAGTGCCTCGAAAGATCATTAGGGCAACAATCTGTTCCCCGTGGATGACACCAAGTACTAGCTCCGCGCTTTTATAACAGAAGATCAGTTATGACGACCTTTCTGTAATGGTAAGTAGAGAAATAGACTTACGGGAAGTAGGGCCGCCGCAGGACAAGTTGGCTGCTGTCTCTTAACAAGACTTCCGAGTTAGGGTATTCCACAGACCCGAATACTGCGTTATTTTTCTTGCCGAGATCATTCTTGAAAGTAGAATTGCCATTCTGTAATGCGACGTGCAGTGGGAGAAAATTGCTGATGCGAGCTAATAAAGAATCAGTGCCCTGCTCAGAACTTTATCTGAGAGTATGGTGCCTACCTTCGTCGAAACAAATGGTGGGCCTGAGCAATACCGCAAACACTATGAGATAAAATTGAGAAAAAGCAGCCATGATTGCAACTACCTCGCGGGACCCAGGTTGTTTCACGGCACGCCCTTTAGCAGAGCTTGTTGGAAGTGCTTAATTGGAATTTGCGGGGAATATATCCGCAATGGAAGCCGAGAGGATGAGGGTGAGGCACTGGGCGCCCAGCTCAAGGCTATCCTCCTGAGATGACTGGGCTGTGCATGGTTGCATTTTGGTTACTTTGTACGAAAGGTACATTGTCTAGGTTGCTAATTACTATACTGATTTGACCATAACAACACCACCAAATGGCAAAAATGAGTCCATATTCGTAATCAACGACCTCACTTTAGTCGATCTGGAAATTTTCAGAATTTTCTAAGCACTTTGAAAAATCTTATATTTTTTGGTTGGGCGTTTGAGAGGTGTGGCCATTTGGTCAGTGAGTCCTTCTCGAATCATGATCTTGCACGTGTCTAAGTGAGATCGTGATGTAATCACGAAATCGGCGACTCAAGCTACACCTCCATAACTGCTATTATTACCGATTCGTATCCTTATGCGAACAAGCCAATCTCATTACCGTACCTTGTGATAATCGATTCTATTCTAAACGCCAACAAGGACCTAGACTAGTCCAGGCTTCAATTGTGCAGCCTTCTCTTGGTCTACCGAAAACGATCCAGAATGTCAGCCTCGTTTGAAGCGTTCGTGTCTGCGACTTGCTTATATTCCTTCACTAACGTGTCCTTATAGGATTCTCCTTTCTCGTTCTTTTACCTTCATTGTGGGCGCAGATGAGGTTCCTATTGCAGTTCATGAGGCAACATTCGCAGACCAATCCCCTGGCTTGAAGGCTCTAATGCAGACTGAGATGTCGGAAGGCCTAGCTCGCGAAGCTAAGTGGGAGGATGTGGATAAAGAAACCTTCATACGGTTTGCCCAATACGCATATATCGGAGATTATTCTATCCCGAAAATGATCGTCAAACCGAGCGCTCCACTGGCAGACGAAGCGCTTCCACCGTCCTCTTTTCGAGATGACCCCCAACTGAGCGACGAGTGGAGTTATAGAGCTCCAGTAAAGAAAGCAGGCAAGAAGCAAATTTATTCTCCGCCGATACCTGTTTTCAAGGATCTGAATTACGCTCGCCCGATGCCTCAATTCAACTTTGCAGACACCTACGATCCCACAGCAGGCGAAGGACCCAGCGAGAATATTGGCGAGATACTCCAAATCCATGCATCACTCTATGTATTAGCGGAGAAATGGAGAATCGATAGGCTGAAGAGGTTAACCCTCTTCAAAATCCATAAAACTCTGAGCTTATTCAGTCTTGATACCCCAAAACTCGAATATGTTATCGACTTTGTACGGTACGCGTATTCGGATGAAAGAACTCCCGATTTAGAGAATTCGGTCGATGGGCTAAGGGAATTAGTTTGCGAATATATCACTGCTAACGCGGAGTTTACATCGAGGAATGCTGTATTCTTAGCTCTTATCGAAGAGGGGGGAGCTCTTGCACGGGATTTGTGGAAGCATGCGGCACCGAGAGTAAAGAAGTCTAATTGAGATTGAAAGAATTGAAAGGCGTAGGAACGGCATTAGGTATGGTGTGGAGGATGGTCCAAGATATGATATAAATCATGCCACTGAAGATGGCGGTGATGGATTCCTTACTTCGCTCTTGACAATGGCGCTTCTTTACTGCTGGCCTTCGGTGTTGTATTTCACAAAAAGTTCAAAGCACGCACTATATTTTCATCATATCTTCAAATTTGAGTGAGCGATTGTTGGTTGAGAGTCCAGTCCCATTATAAATCTCCACAATATCATCACTATCCTAATATGGATAACGCTGGTTCTTGCAAGGTACGCACGCGGCGACATTGCAGCTAGGACAACGAAAGGAATACTTCGCACATTTGTTTCCACAGAAGTAACAACTCGAGGGACCGTTCTTTCTCGGCCAACCAAGTGACGGATGGACACACTTAGCAGGCGGCCCACTTTCGACACGATTTAAACTTGGACTTCGGATGTCAATGGGCACTAGATTCCGCGATTCTGCTTGCTCTCTCATCGTCATCCAGTTTCTGCGGATAGTATCCTGTCGTTCCTCTATCAGGATCTGCACGAGACGTTCCTTTGCCTCTCTAACCTGTTGTTCCCTTCTTTTCTTAGCTGCTTCCTCCGACCGTTCCTCCGCTTTCCTCTCCTTATCCTTCCGTAGGCGGTCCTTCACCACTCGCTCCTGTTCAGCGTTCTTTTCCTGGTCCTTCTGTATGCGTTCTCTTGCTTCTCGCTCTTGCCGTTCTCGAGCCTTTCTACCTGCTTCCCTCGATCGTTCCTGGAGCTTGCTTATCGGGGTGATGAAGCTTAGCAAGCCGGTTAAAGGCTTTTCTGATGTCTCGAACTGTTGATTGTGGTCCCACTCCAAGGCTTTCGTAGTAGTCTGGTATTTCGGGTTCCTCCATTTGGTTCCCAGGCCGTCGTGCCTTTGGCAATCAGGTATATGTGCGGACTAAAGAGATGCGAGCAACAGAGGTATGCAGACTTTCCACCAAACGTGTCAGTTACCATTCAAAGGTCTCATTGATGAGCAGGTTTGCTGAGGTCTTTTGACTTCTTGTTACTCGCGGCTTGTCGTGCGCTGTGCTGACAAAGAAGAGGAGCAAGAGGTGTGGGAGTACAAGATAAGAGATTCGATGACAAAGCAAGCCGAGTATGAACGAATGGTAACACCGCTACTATTGTGGAATATTATTGGTAAATGAGCGATGCAGCATTTAGAGACGACGAATGGCGGCTGGCTTCCTCGTGAGTTTTCTGGGAAGTGCGAGTTGGCAGCTCAGATTCGGCTGATCTACCAGATCGTGGTTGATCTTGCCCCACTTAGTTGTATCTTGGGACGCATCGCACAGAAGAACCCTCAAAAGATGAACTTCAATTCCGGTATTAAGTTTAATCCGCCCGATTTCTCGTCCCTAATGCGAAAGGAGGAGACCAAGGAGTGGCGAGGCGTTGTGTGCCACAGTGAGATGTGAGGAGCAGGGGTCAAGCGAGGCTTTTGGGCTGGGCTTATTATTGATATTTGCAGCACATCAGAGGCGGCCAACACTGCATGTGAGCACACATCCGGTTACCTGTCTTCAGGAAAGTCTCTTGACTTGCTGGCCGACATGCATAAGCTGTCTCGAGGGACGTGACATCTATGCCCTGCATCGTACTAGAGAGCCGTTGGGTGGAGATATTGCGGACGAACCTTCCTACTAGTTCCTGGCTCTTAAGGAAGGGCGTTCTTGACTACCCTGTCCCGTACGCTGGGATTTCTTGCATCCAATATGTTGCCTTGTATGCTGTCAGGAGATGCCTGTGCTTACCGGATAATAGAATTAATTGGTCGTAGTCTCTATGCGAACCTCATTGACTATATTGCAGTAGGAGATAGTTGACAAATCATTAAAAGCGCAGCTTTTTCTTAACCCCCGACGTGCGTAGTACCATGTGTTCCATTTCCGTCACGTGCCACGAAGAGGCAAGCCATATGCACATCGCCCGATCATGCCTAATCAACGCGTCCACACCTCGGTCCTTCTCTTTGGCATCGATTCTTGATATCTGATAACATTGTGTAACGTACTGTAGCACTGCACAATGCCCCCGCATGTCGATATGCTGCCCACACTACTTCTTAATCCGCTTATCTACTTGAGTTTAAGTTATATTTAAGTTGCTCTTTGTCTTAATGACCTTCATTTCTCTGTCTGCTTAAGTAACGCAGGGTCTATCTAATTCTCTTATAGTTATTATGTTGTCTTTAGTAGATATTATAACCGCAATAAGGAGTTTGGATCTTGGTCGCTCTCTGGGCTCTTCTAACCCAGAGACCGAGTCGATCAAGGCAAAGACCAAGACTACTGATTCTCAACCCAAACGCAAGCCGCAGCCTGCTAAGACAAATCCTATCAATGTCCTGAAAGGGCCGTCAGAATCTCAGTCGTCAAAGTCTCAACCGCCGAAACTTCAACCGGAGCGTCCAACAGTCTACCCGGTATATACTCCCTTACGAGCCTACCGCCCAAAGGCCCAAAGTCCGTGTTTTTAGGGCATCTCGCTAACAAATCAAGCCTCAAGCAAATTGAATTGAGATTTAATCATTTATAAACCAAAAATCAATTATGGCATACTCAACCTAACCTAGATACTCACGATTAGTACGAGTATGAAGACTGATTAGTTTGTGGATATCAAGTAGTATCATAATGAATTCGATGACTTGTTTGTAGCAAAGCCTGAAAAGGTCGCTAAAAACACGGACTTTGGGCGGTAGGCTCGTTACGAGCCTGGAGGCACGGGTCTGTGCGCTACAGGGCATTTCACAGCCAAATGAAAAATAATAATTCTTACGCAAAATAACAATCCAAAAACCTAGTTAATAGAAAGACAGATATACCTCTTCTTTATCGTGTATTCTAATAATAAAGCAAAACGATTACGCGTCCGTTGATATATTTAAGCGTGAACTCGCCAACTTTGTATTTTCTAAGCCTGAAAGTGCCTCGCAAAACCACCTGTAGCGCACAGACCCGTGCCTCCAGGCTCATTAGGGCCTCCACCTAAGATCGCCAATAGAGAAGATAGCGGAAAGACGCATCAGTTCCAGGCGACAGCTGAGCATGGTGCTGTTCCTGAGTCGCCTAAGAAGATTAGGAAACGTCTGCGACATCGTACCAAGAGATTGAACTCGGCTTTAATTGCAACTCAGGCAGTACCTAGTGTGGCTCCCTTGTTGAGTCAGCCGCTGTCGAGTCCAGTACCTCCCAAAAGCCAACCAACATCACAGTTCCTGGAACTGACTGAAAAAGCCCCTCAGCGGATCTTTAAATACGTCGTTCAAGCTTCGGGAGGCTCGGAAACTTCGGAAGGTATCGTCGGAGTGTACAGCGAGCTTGAGAAAGCAAATGAATGTGCGAAGGAATATGTTGGGAGGTGGGGAGTTGGGAAAAGCGAGATTGTAAATATTCAACTTAGCTCAATCGCGACGCAAAACACCCTGCTTCCGTGGATTGGCGCAACTCCCCGATCATATCGATGAGAGTGTCGTCCACTAGACATTACTCAGTAATCCACAGAAACAGCAGATATTTAACAAGCGATCTTGGCAAGCAAGAGTCGCCTGGGATATGACCTGAATAACCACGTCGACTCGGCATGCATCCTCTACCGGCTGCATGACGACACTCCCCGGAAGCGCTGCCGATATTCATTCACACCGGTAGGTGCCAGCACGGACAACTTGCATTTCTGGGCCGACAGGGAACCTGACTAGAAGCCGGCCATTAAAGAACGGCCACGGATCCTAGCACGTTTCGTCTTGTGCTCCCACACTTGTTGGAATTTCGCCGTCAAGCCCACTCTCATGCTAGCACTAGTGATGCTTTGTGATTTGAAGAGAGATTCTGACATATTCCATACGAGTGAGAGCTGCTAAACAGATCTGGTAACACTATCTCCGAGTAAAACAAGGTATTATATATTATTTTCGTCTAGTGGTCCTTGGGACATACCCCCTCCCCCTCCCCCACCCCGCACAAGATCACACCCAGCCCCCAAATTCTCCGCATGTTCAGTGAGGCTTCGAGTCGCACGAAATATGCTGTGCTACAATGATTGACTCATGCGGACTGCGTGAACACAAGGAGTTTTGACCAAATGCGTCTTCTCGAATGTTGTGTCTGATATACACGACCTTGGTGGCGGCCCAATCTTCGAATCTCAAGCTATAACAGGCTCTTAGCTCGCTGCTCTGTTAATTTCCCATTTAACCTTTGGGTTTCCAGCTTCAGTTATGTCCGCCTTTACTCGTTCGACTCAACTTACATGTGGTAATCCGGAGACTGTGATCAACGGCAAGCAATCGCCATGCCCCAAGCTGGCGCCAAAGGTCTGCAAAGGATGTTTTTTGATCCAGGTAAGCTCCTTTGAAGCTCTTCAAGCGGGTGGAATTTGCATCGCAATTGTTGAGATTGAGAGTTCGTATAGTACTGCAGTAAGGAGTGCCAAGCAGCTCATTGGGGCTCCCACAAAGTTGACTGTAAATCCCCATTGATGAAGCGGACCTGGAAACCCTCATGGGAATTGGAATGTCGACAGCCCGCATTTATCACCGATGGTGGTGGCCCGTTGGCATTTGGGCAAATTAGACATGGCAAGCAGAAGTACCTCTGGGGTAATGTTCCAGCAATAAATGTGGTTAACCACCTCCAAAATGAAGCTGCGGACCTCCCAGAACACCTCCGCCTTCTCTTTGCTGGTAAGGGCTTGACCTATCTTACCCTGCGAAATACTGACGCTGTCAAGCATCTGGAGACGTGAGGAACGTGGTCAAGTCCCTGGCAGGGCTGCCACTTTCTTATTCCGGGCAGTGTGAGGTCGTGATCAATGACAGGGACTTTGATATCGTAGCGTGGAATGTGATAATCCTCCTGTCCTCCTTGTACTTCGATCCCGATGAGGCAACGAGCATCATGCTACACATCTGGTATTCAGCCCTTATACCCAAGCAGATGCTTTGCTCCTTGCAAGATAAAGTCCTGCCACTTTTCCTGGAGGTATGTTCGAAGATACGAGACAGATCTGCAGTAACCCTTCAATCGAAGACCTGGAGCTGTGGCGCACGATCATTACGTCTGGTGCTACCGAAGGCATTGTGGGATCGCCTTCCATCCTATCTGGAGGTACCAGATGGCTTATCGTCGGCTCAAGCCCAAGGGATTATGATCGCAACGACGCTTCCACCAGAGCGAAGAGACTATGTTGATCGGGCACACTATACTCGACCGCCTCCGTGGCGCGTTTGCACCACCAGGTTTCGTACGGACGGGATACTCCTACCTTTTGGGCAACCTCGTAGCGAATTCGACACACCTAATCCGTGAGTCTTTTAATCTTGGACAGAGTATACAGTGCACTTACACACGACAAGGACTCTCTATCAGACTACAGACTTCTGGCCGATGATGGACTCTGCGGATCCTCTTGAAGGCTGGACGATCAAGGACGTGGTGCGTCTAGCACCGCTTGCAAAGAATGACATTTACGGTAGTTTATTCAACTATCTGCGGGAGATATTACTGCAATTTTGCAACCAAGTTTCTCGATTGAAGGTCCATTTCCATCTGTTCCAAGTTGATGCGTTAGATCTCCCTGGGATCATGAGGCAACGTGGAATGGGCAGGTCCTATTTTGATAGAATCGAGGTATGCCGAGACCGCTTGATCCCTTCAACTTTTCCATGCAGCAGCTAATGTTTTATAGGTGTCTAATATTGGAGACCGTGGATATATAGGACCACAGACCACCATCGGTACTTTCGGGCCGTTGGTCAAAGACAAGATTCACAATCCCCATGCCACTCTCCTGGCACTGTTCTTGAACGCCGTCCACGAAGAGTTCGGCGAACTAGACAGTCTAAAAGCTATCAAATCGGAATCAGACCATCTGCGGAGATACCTGCCATTGAATCCAACCATGCTTCAGAGTGGGGGTGAGTTCAAGGCTGATTCTCTAAGGTTCAATGATGCGCGCATGATGGTTCGTGACTTTGACGCGCTATTCCACCGGTTTATGCACGAGTGTCAATTTCCAGAGATAAGTAGGGCGGCCGGGCTCGCGGCGAAGACGACGAATACCATCATCGAACCTTGGCCCATGCGGCTAAAAAAAAGGGCGCTACACAGGCTGAGTTTGACATCCTTCTTGCGTCTGGTCACATGGGGTCCGAGAGGTATGTCGAATGGGAGAGATTACCCTGAATGTAGTTTTGTCCACCATTTGGAGAGGTCGATTCGGACACGAATCTATATGTAGCAGATGAAAGCCGGACAACGAAAAATGCAACTTTGGTAGTCGTGATAATATCTTCTTCAAATCAATAGCGATTGTCTGCCCTCTGATAGATTTGAGATAAGTGTGCGAGGATCATGATTCCATCACCGTGTCTCCCGGGCTCCACTTGCTTGCAGTGAATAAGTGGGCCGCGCTCTTGTTTCATTGGGAGGTGCCTGTATCCTAACGATTGGGTGTCTGGCGGCGAGTAATGCTATGTTTGGTGTCTTGTAAGTGTAGTTGCATGTAAAGTGACTTATCTGAACATGTTCCAGCATGGAATAGCACGAGCCCGTGAGCAGGCTGTATCTCTGTGATCTAGCAGAGCTATTTCTGGAAAATCTACTTTTTGAAGTAGCTTTAACGTACCAGAGAGAGGGTGTTTATGCTGACCAGGAATCATAGCAGTCAGCTATTATTGACATAATGCACTTGCAATTCTTGATGACTGTGGTCACGAAACTTGACAGCAGTGTTCGCAATAGTACAATATCTGTATTACTAGCTCCGTATTCAGGTGGTTTGATACATACCCCGTACCGTATATTTGAGACCATGCATATCAGTAGGGGGTACAATAATACTGTATTGTACGAGGATATACTAATGTACTAAGCTAAGATAATCCTAATCCGAAAGAGGAATCGATTCAGGGGTTGCTAAGGGTGTATATCTTCATTTCCCCCCTTCAAGCGAGAACACCGAAATCCAGCTAGAGACCCCTTTTTCAACTCACTCTCACGAGTTGACGAATAGATCAAATTGCCACAAAAAAGTTCAAGATTGTTCTAGAGAAGCCCTCCTTCAATTGTGTCTAAGATATAGTTAAAGAAAAATCTGTAGTTAAGATTATATAGAGCTAGTTGTAGAGCCTTCGATTTTGGTGTGCGGATAATTACGTACACCGGGAGCCCCCTTGATTTGACCCCACTTTTTGCCCCTTTTATTCTTGCACTAGTATACTAGTATACGGTTAGTATATTGGAATATCAAAAATCCTTAGCCTATATCACTCCGTATTTCTGAGGACGGTCCCATATCACTTAGTATTTTTGAAAATGATCCCATATCACTGAAGTGGGGAATATCAATTATACTGCAGATACTATTGCGAACACTGCTTGACAGCCTAGGTTACATGAAACAAGTGAGCTATAGCTCAAGGATAACTGCTGCAACAATAATGATTCCACAAGTACGAATGACAGACACTATTCGGACTAATCAGAGCTGACAAATGTCAGCTGCTGTGAAGACTGTCAGCTTGATCTTAGCAGTCCCGATCAAAGATAGTTGATCCTTAATTTTGACTCCAGCGACGTCTGGTCATCAATCGATAAGTAGCAGAGTGAGGGTGACAGTCAGTTCCTACTTCACTGTAATAGTACTGTAGCACTTGAAAGATGGATGTTCAATACAATAAGAAAGGTCTTAAGTCAGTCACCCAGTCTGATATAGACATTGAACGTTCGAAGGAGAAAAGTCTTGGAGCAGCTTCCGATCATGCGAAAGTAGCAACCATCCGATTGTCTACAGAACCAGCTTGGAGGTTGTATCCCTTATTAAACGACATCGCCAAACCTGGAATACATCAGGAACGATCCTTCCGACCGGCCAATCCTCCAAAATTGACTTAAATCCAACATCGTGCGAGAGTTCGATGGTTATTTTGGTGACGCCAGGTAACTGGCAAATTGGCAACTATTTTGTCAAGATATAGGCCTGGATGTTGCCGAGCTGACAGGCATTTCCAAGTGTAAGAAAGTAAGTGATTCATTGCTCCTGTCTCGCCTAACAAGATCAAAGTGGGCAGTTAAGTCTGCAGGAGGCTTTATGATCGCGCCCATACCCTTGAGCACCTTCGGGGCCAAGCAATCTCTGTCCTGGAATTCAACTGTCTTCTCACGGTACTTCGCGGACGCCTGAAGTATGCCCGACATGATCGGTATAGCATCCCATCCTGGTACATGTCCTCTATCTTATTCGAAACCGTCGTATATTCCTCTTGCGAAGTTGCGATTAAAGGTGGTCTTACCGAAGAATCGTGCGAAGTATTGCGATTGGTTGATACTGCTAGTGCTGGCTGATCTGGTATGTCAAGTGAATTCTACTAAGATTCATAGCTGTCCTTTAGGCTTAACGTGCTGTCGGTAGGGTTGACTGTACTCACTGGGTGTGTGCAGGCGGCAGTGGGGCAGGCGTTACCGAAGCCTTCACGCTGTGCATCTGCCCCGGGCGATGAACCTAAGATGAAGGAGCTGGATGGTGGTTCTGATGGAGTGGCTGGCTCATCTGCAGAGACGGCAGGATAGGCTCTTCCATGAATGGGGGACAGACTCTAATTCCGAGAAGGTTAAGGCTCGCACTTCAGAGTCAGGGAAAGGTCTCGAGGGCGCCTCAGTCATCGTTGTTCGGAATACGGTCGCCCAGGCACCAAATCTCACACTCAACGCTTACAATCAATTCGGCCGGGGAGAGCTGTACGTGGTTGCAGTGTGCGGTATTGTTATTCAGTTTGGCGTCCTCATCTACTCTGGATTTGCTACTTATTATCCCACTCTCATGTTCCTCAAGGGTGGAAACCCCGTCGCAGACTATGCTTTCCCATGTACGGCAACGGGTATACTGCTCTTGGTAACTGGCATGCTGATTTGCTCCCATGTTATTGAGAACAGTACGTTGGAAACAAGGTACCGTCCAGTGGCCGGGAAAGAGGCTCGAATTGTTTGGTTGCAGAGATCTGAAACCGTCAACGACCAGTCTTTTGACTCTTTTGCGATTTTCCCTACTGATGCACAGGCCCTAATCACGACGTCCCAGAGAGCACCAAATGGAAGTCGAAAAGGCTCGGGGGACCGAGGACTGACCGACAAGATAAGATGCGCACTTCTTAGTATATTGAGAGCTGAGGACGCTCAAGAAGTCGTAGCTGTTACTGGCACGATCGTCAGCATTTGCGGCTTCATCGTGCAGTTTATCGGTTTGCGCGGGATGCACTGGTCAGCCTCGATCGCCCAACTTGGCGCAATTGCCATTATGACCACTCTCAGAACATGGGTCCGTCGTAATCTTGCAGCACTTCCAAAGTCCCAACCCCTTTTTTCAGGGCATGAGATGGATTGGTTGGCGATGACTCTTGGCGGTGACCGGACGAAGGCTCCTTGGTTGTACCCTTCCAAAGTTGACGGGAGAAGACGGAGCAGACCTTGGGCGGAGGACGGTGGTTGGGACTGGAGAATGACTGCGGTTGGAGATCCGGCGAAATGCGATAAAATGAAACCGCAGGCGGATACCGCTGGCAGAAATACCGATGGATCGAAGGAACCACTGCAAGCGAACGAAAATGGACATCATGGGATGCGCCAGACGCCGGACTCCGCAATTCAGGGCAAAGGTTCTGGTTCACGGTCAAACGCCCACAAGGTAATGAAGATAAGGAGAGATCTTGGTAGGCTCGCGGACTGGCATGGACCTGCATCCGCAGAGGCCATCTCCCTTGCAAGGGCAATTGAGGTCTCAATGGACGCTCTTTTTGGTAGTCTCACCGGGAAGTTCACCTGGTCTCTTGAAGTCTGCGGTGAATCGATCCATTTCCGGTTGAAACGAGAACAGACTGGGGGCTGGAAAGCATACTCAGATGAGATCGAAGCAGCGCTGTCGTTGTGGCTCTATTCCGTCCATGATAGGGAGCAAGGCCCGGAAGTGGATAATGAAGTTGACAAGGAGTTGCAAGTGGACGATGACAGGAAACAAGGGGAGGACGGAAAAGAGAATGGAGAGACTTTAAGGCGCAAAGGGACAACAGTCGACGACGACGCATGGTTGCGAGCTAAAGGGACGCCGGCGAAACGCAGCCTGCTACTTCTCAGTTTATACACTCCGGACCTGCATCGAGACCTCCGGTGGTGGATGCCTGATGGTGCTGGCAGAGTCACCGAAATTGAGGAATGTGAATCGACATGTGATGGTAGCACAATTGAGGTGGAGACCCATCGCATTGTCGGATACATATCCAACTCGAGTTCTGGTCCTCCTGCAAAGACTCGCACACGTATGTACAAGGCTCGGAAGCCTCCAGAATCCCCCAACGAGGATCCTCCCAACCATCCAGCCGATGATAGAGAGATGGCGAATACAATCATGGCGGCCGAATCATACATCCCCTTAAAGACATTATTCGCCCAATACATGTTCTCCGCCTTCATGTGGGCTGCAGCGAAGACAATGGAGGAGCCAATTGCTAGCAGAGCGGACATACGGCCTACAGAGAGAGACGGCATGAGTAGTGATTCGACGTAGCAATCTTTTACACTGCTCAATACCCAGCTTTCCAAAATGGCCCAAGACATCCAAAGCACCGAACTTGGAAGCCTGGAAGAAATCTACCTGAGCGTCATCCCACCGCTAAGTATAGAGCAGAAGCTTCCACAAGCTGATGCGATTATTGAATTGGCGCGACAACATGCCAAGCGACACGAGCAGCTGGGGCATTGGAAAGAGGCCGGCGATGCGTACTTGTGGCTCTTTCGAACGGCAAAGACACTCCCAGAAAGCATTGCCACCAAGGCTACAGCCGTATTGATTGAATATCTGAGAACAGTCACCTTGGCTATCGAATTGAAGGAAGCTCAGAAATACGAGAAAGGAGATATCCAGGGGCTAAAGGAGCTGAAATCGAGCCTTGAAGAGGAGCTGAAAACTGTCGGTCAATGGATCTTATCGAGCCTTATGAGGCTATATGAGAAGCAGGGTCGTCCTTGGGAATGTACCCTTGTGCAGGAAGCCGGGTCAGCTGGGGAGCAAGACACAAGTTACCCTGAAACGTTCAAGTCGACGAAGCTGCATCGGCTCGCTCAATCACATACCTGGTCCGCCGCCATGGAGATCAGAAAGGCCTTAAATGATGGAGCGGATGCGAATTCGAAGGATATTCACGATTGGACGCCGCTTCATTACGCTGCAGCGAAGAAAGCCGCAGACGCCGCCAAAGAGCTGCTGCAGGGCCGAGCAGATGTCAATGCCCGAGACCTTCTCGAATGGACACCACTACATTACGCTTGCCAGGGCAGCGAGACCTCAATCGTACAGAATCTCCTACGAGAAGGCGCAGACATCGATGCGCGGGGCAGAGATGGAGTAGCACCACTGCACTGTGCAGCAATGAATGGCCATCAGGATGTGGTGAGCTCGTTGATTGAAGCAGGAGCGGCCATTGACATTTTGGATGCCTCAGGAAACACGCCACTACTCTGGGCTGCATACAAGGGACATGAGGCAGTCACTAAGTATTTATGGCAAGACGCGAATAAAAAGCTGCGAGATCACCATGGCAGGACTGCCTTGCATTTAGCAGTGACAGCGGGAATAGTGGACGTCGTTGCGCTGCTCATTAAGGGCGCCGATAAGGAGGCCAAGGACCGGTACGGCCGGAGGCCGCTACACTGGGCCGCCGGCAGCGGGCACGCCGACGTTGTCCAGCTGCTCATCGAGAAGGGCGCCGATAAGGAGGCCCAAGACCGCGACGGCCGGAGGCCGCTAGACTGGGCCGCCGATAGCGGGCACGCTGACGTCGTTAAGCTTCTCATCGAGAAGGGCGCCAACAAGGAGGCTCAGGACCGCAACGGCCGGGGGCCGCTACACTCGGCCGCCGGCAACGGGCACGCCGACGTCGTCGAGCTGCTCGTGAGGAGCGGCGCCGAGAAGGAGGCCCAGGACCTCAACCGCCGGACGCCGCTACACTCGGCCGCCGGCAACGGGCACGCTAGCGTCGTCGAGCTGCTCGTGAGGAGCGGCGCCGAGAAGGAGGCCCAGGACCAGGGCGGCCAGACGCCGCTACACTCGGCCGCCGGCAACGGGCACGCTAGCGTCGTCGAGCTACTCGTGAGGAGCGGCGCCGAGAAGGAGGCCCAAGACGCGGGCGGCCAAACGCCGCTACACTTGGCCGCCGGCAACGGGCACGCTAGCGTCGTCGAGCTACTCGTAAGGAGCAGCATCGAAAAGAAAGCCCAGGACCCGGGCCGCCAGACGCCACTACACTGGGCCGCCGGCAACGGGCACGCCGGCGTCGTTGAGCTGCTCGTGAGGAGCGGCGCCGAGAAGGAGCGGCGCCGAGAAGGAGCGGCGCCGAGAAGGAGCGGCGCCGAGAAGGAGGCCCAGGACGCGGGCGGCCGGACGCCGCTGTACTGGGCCGCTAATAGCGGGCACGCCGGCGTCGTCGAGCTGCTTCAATAACACCTTAAACCACCTCCCCACCCACCGCCTGCTGCCCGCACTTATTTATATACCCAAGACGTGGCAAAAGGAAGGCCGAAGAAAGCAGAGGAATGTTACTTAGGGTAACATGTGTTATGTTATGATCACACAACGGTAGGTTCTATCATAATAGGCAGTAATTAGCTGGGACTGCTCTTCAAAGAGATCGACGAAGGACGTTGTCTCAAACCAACAAACCCTTGCAGGGTTCCACGGCAGAAGGCAAGCTTGACATCGGCTTCGTGAGCGATTCCAGCGCTGGGAAAGACTCTAAATGCCATTGGTCTCAGATTCTCGTACCGGGGGAGCTGAAGAGCCCTGTTGATTTGTAATATAGGCCACATTAGCGGCGGAGTTACCAAAAACTTTGGAAGCTTCTAGGCTATAATTACAGGGCTTCGTCCTAGGCTTTACCCTCTGCGGATCTCTCATGAGAATATGGGAATTTGACCGGCTGGGGGGAATCGCATCTGAACGGTTCGACGTTAACGAAAATGGCCTGCGGTTCGTGTCCACGGTTCTCGGATTTCTCTAGATGAATCAGGAAGAGCTTGGATTCGACTCTACAACTATCATAGCCGACGGCAGGCGGTACATCGAGATTGAACGGAACGGTCAGAGAGAACGTCTCATCATCGACGAGGTGATGAAGCGGGCGCCCTGCATAGCCGGTCGGGCCACAACCTGTTGGAAGGCTCATTGAGAGGGTGACTATTCACGAACGCCGCTCGTTATCAAAGATTCTTGGCAATACCCGGAACGTGAGGAGGAAGGCGAGTTGCTGCGTGAGGCGACTAACAAAGGCGTGGTCAATATCGCGAGATACTATTACCACGAGTGTAATGGCACGTGCCCTAGCGCTTACTCCCTGTATATATGCGTGCAGAGTGGGGAAGAGATAACCTTCCCTCCTTAGTAATTAGCTTCTATATTATATAGTATCACTAGCTATTATTTAGTGCCTCTCTAGCTATTCTATTGTGTCAAAGTCACCTTAGCGTGCTAGTGATCATTATATTTTAATTGCTTTTCTTTTACTGCTAGCTTGACTATTACACGATAGTTTAAGCTAGAGAACCCTTATCTGCGGCGCCTAGTAGCCCTAGACTACAGGCAACTCCTCCTATAGACTAGAGAAAGTCTAAAGATACGCTAACTATTAATCTACAAGTAATATAAGAGTAGATTAGGACCCTTAGGGAAAAGAACGATGCCCTCGACAGCCTTATTATTAAATATCGCCGGATATACGGCGATAACTTTAGCTAATACCCCCCGAACGTGAGGGAAAGGGCACAGCGACTCTAATAAATAAAGCCTAAAGGTAATGTAAATACTGCGGAAGATCGCCTGCTAGTCGCCGAAGAGTCTCGGGTTCCCCGCTAAGAAAAGGGGAAATATATAATTCTATTAAAATATAAAAGGAAGAATTAGCGAGAGTTAATAGAATATTTATAAGCCTATAATCGTGTCTTTAATTACGATAATAAAGGGTTCTTTACTAATATAATTAAGATTAAATAAGTAGTGATATTACTTCGCAAAGAGCCGGCGAATGCCTAAGAAAGGTTTAAGAAACATAATTTTAATACTTTTAATATAATAACTTAAGAGTCTTACAAAGAGTTTCTAGCGAACCTTTAGTTACTCCCTGTCTCGAGACAGGTAGCTAACTCTCACGCCTATAAGACAGCTCGATAAAGACTTAGTTAACTTATCCTCGAATTTATTAATTATCTCGAGGGAAAGGAAGAATAACTTAAGCTATTTACTTAACGTTAATTACGAGATATCTTTTTTAATAAGATTCGACTAGAGATTCGCTAGAGAATTATTAAAAATAAGTAGGCTAATAAATTATAAATAAGAGAGGATATTATTTTAGTAATAGCCCTTTAAAAGGTATATACTTTACTTAAGGGAAATAGTAGTAATAAGAGACTTAAGGAGCTAAAAGATAAGAAAGGAAAGTCTTCCTAAAAAGCCCTACGAAAGACCGGCGATAAGTAAGAGAGTCCCCGCCCTAATTAATCTAAATCAGAAAGAGGTAACCTTAATAAGACTCTAGTACGAGGGAAATACTAAGGGTTTAATAAGTTAAAGACTTAATACTTTAAGTATTAAGAGCTTAGCTATTACGTTAATAAATGCCTTAAAGTAAATAGCGAAGGCTCGCTAGATAAGAATTAAAAAAACGCTTAACTTGCGGCTACGTCTACGTCTCTCTTAAGATTATTAAGTAAGAGAATAGAAATTTAGCTAAAGATATTAGCGAGTAGAAAGTAAAAGAGCCTTATTACTCTTATTAATAGTAGGGCGGAAGACAATTTTGTCTTAAGACTAATAATAAAAGAGTACGATTTATAACTCACTAGCGAAAGGCCGAAGATATTTTAGATATTACTTAAGAACGAAGGTATTATTTATAATACTGCGCTCGCCTAAGTAAAGATTACTAATACCCTTAGACAAACTAAGTTAAATACGCTCCGGCTAAGGGTCATCGATATATTAGGCATTAATCTAATTTTAGGGTAACTTTAGTTAAAAGATGTCAATCCTTAGATTAGTTTCAAAACAAAATAGTAAAGGTACTTATATTAGTTAAATAATACTTATAATCTTAATATTATAAAGTTATATAAATTCTCTTAACTTGTTTAAAAGAAAGAGTCCCTTACGTATATTATAATACTTAACTTAAATATGTCACGCTTACTAAATGTCGATAATATACTTATTATCCCCTAAGAGTACTATGAGTTTAAAGATGTCTTTTTAGAGGAGAAGGGGAATTAATTACCCCCTTTAAAGGGTTAATAATATATTATTAACTTAGAGCTAAATGCGAGACCGCTATACTCCCCTATTTATAACCTCTCTGAAATAAAACTAAAGGTTCTCCGGGAATACTTTAAGTCCTCTAAAGTAAAAGGATAAATATAGAAAAGTAAGAGCCTAGTTAGCGCCTTAATTCTCTTCGTGCCAAAGAAAGATAATAGCCTCTAACTATGTGTCGACTATTAAGCTTTAAATAAGATCACAGTTAAGGACTAGTACCTTTTACTTTTAATTAGCGAAACACTAAATAAACTCCGAGATAAGAAGGTCTTTATTAACTTAGACTTACGGAATATATATTATTATATTAGAATTAAGGCGGGAGATAAGTAAAAGATTACTTTTTGTACTTAATATAAACATTATGAGTATTAAGTTATATTATTTAGGTTATTTAATATACTAACGACGTTCTAGGTATATATTAACGACATATTAGCGGGACTTATAGACGTTATTTGTGTCGTTTACTTTGACAATATCCTTGTGTACTCGGCAGACCCGGCTTAGTATGTGGACTATATCTACTAGGTCCTCGAAAGGCTACGATAGGCAAATCTCTTCATTAAGCTATTAAAATACTCGTTTAGTACTAAGAGTATAAAGTTCTTAGGCTATGTCGTATCCCTCGTTAGGGTATTAATAGAATAAAGCCAGGTAGACACTATTAGGGAATAGCTAAAGCCCGAGAGTGTTAAAGACATTTAAGTCTTTATTAAGTTCACTAACTTTTACTAACGCTTTATTATAAGTTTCTCGGCGATTACTTAGCTATTAATAAGTTTAATAAGAGGTAAAAAGAAAGGGCAACTTGCCTTTACCTTTCACTAGGGAACTATTAAGTAGGAGGCTTTTAACGTATTAAAGGATATATTTATATTAGCCCCTTTTCTTATATATTTTGACTTATAAAAGCTTATAAAGTTAGAGGTAAACGCCTTTAAGTTTACACTTGCGGGGATTTTGTCTTAGCCTAAAGATTAGCCGGCGAGTGGCTAGACAAAGCCTATCTAGTACTTAATTATATTCTTTAGTAAGAAGCTAAAAGGTATAAAGTTAAACTATAAGGTTCACGATTATGAGCTTCTTATAATTATTAAGTACTTTATTTATTAGAGGTACTACTGTGAGAGGGATAAAGCCCAATAAACCACACAACAAGAGAGGTAGCATATAGTGAGGTACGGGAGAGATTCTAGGCGTAGGGAATCGCGGATTAATCAAATCTAAAGATAACACATATCTAAAGAGCATGAAACCTTAAGAGAGTGGAGGAGAAAAAAGTATATTTGATAAATATCTGTAAACGTTCTTGGTTCTTCAGTTGTTTTCAAGTGATAAACCCTTTTATGCGGAAAGAGCCTATCTAGTCAGGTGACAAAGGAGCTACCAGAGTCTTCCCCACCACACTACTTAAAAGGTAATATAGCCCCTATTAAGGTGTTATTAGATTACAATAATTTTCGTTATTTTATAAGTACTATAGTATTAAGCTGGCGGCAAGCTAGATAGGCCTTAGAGCTGTCTAAGTATGACTTCGTGATAGTCTATAAGTCAGGGAAAAAGAACTTAGTAAATAAACCTTCACATAGGCCTAATTATAAGCCGGCGGAAAATGAAGAGAATATTATACTCCTTACTTTATAAAATAAATTATAATATGTAATTTAAAATAAGTTAATTCGCGTCCCTAATATAATTAGTAGTACGACGACGAGTATTTAACGAGAAAGTAATAGTATATTATGCCGGTTGACTCAAGTTTCTTAACTTACTAGTGATAGCTTAATATACGAGCTGTCGACTAAGGCTATAATAGTGACCTCTACACTTAACTAGTAATATGTGCTTATGTAACTTAGAAGTTTATAGAACTTTAGTTAAGGTTTAAATAACCTCTTACGAAACACTAGAGAGAGGTGTAACGCTAGTTAGTGTAATTATAAATATATTATATTATAGTTTTTTATAATAAAGGTTATAGAAGCCAAAACAGTAAATACTATGTCGAAATCGCTTCTTTCGTTACTTTTAGAGTTATAATAAAGGGACGTCTTAACTATAGAAAAGCGTGCTTGATTATAAGATACCGGGGATATAGATTAGAGTATTAATAACGACGGACTACTAAGACACCGGCGAATGGCTTACGTTTTATAAGACCTTATTATTTGTACCGAAATTATAAAGATTTGCTATAATAATCTAACTATAAGCTATTTTAGTTATAATAAGACACTAAAGCTTGTTTAGTAGAAGTATTACTAGCCTAATATGTCCAGTGACGTTAGAGTATACGTTAAGAGTTGTGATATTTATTAGAAGACAAAGGCGAGGCGTATAAAGAAAGCTGGCGAAATATAAGCTTTTAGCTAATTAAGTAAGTCATTTAAGTTAATCTTAATAGACTTTATTACAGATTTAGTACCTTATAAGAGTAATACTATTAGCAAAGTCGCCGACTACTTACTAGTAATTATCAATAAATATACTAAAGATATTAAGTATATCCCTTACTTAAAAACTATTAACGCTCTATAGTTAGCCCGTCTTTTTATTAACTACTAGTTTAAGGACTATAAGTTACCGGCATCGATTATTATAGACAGAGGCTCTATATTTACTTCGAGGTTTTAGAAGGAGTTATATTTCTACCTCTAAATAATAAGAGGTCTTTTAACGGCGTTTTACTTATAAATAAATAATTAAATTAAATAACAAAATTAAGCCTTAGAAGTATAATTAAAGTGTTACGTTTATTACTTATAAGACGATTAAGTAAATCTCTTACTTTTAGTAAAGTTCGTATATATAAATACTTACTACGAGTTAATTAAGATGTTTTTAAATAAGGCTAAGTACAGCATATTACTAGACTCTTATTAGAATATTAAGGACGATCTTATAAGAGGGGAGATATTAATTACTAAAGAATAAGTAAAAGAAGTTATTAAGAAACGCTAAGAGTTAAAAAGTAGTTAGCAAAGAACTAAAAAGAACTAAGCGAAGTAATATAACAAGAACTACTACCTTATAAAATTTAAAGTCAAATAATAGGTTTTACTTTTAATAAAGAATATTAAGACAGTTCGTTTTAATAAGAAGTTAAACTACTAATTCTTAAGACTATTTAAGATCACCGAAAGGATTAGAAAGTAAGTGTATAAGCTAAAGTTACCTCTTAAGTATAGTAAACTACACGATGTCTTTTATATATCTTTACTAGAGCTATACTAATAAAAGCCTAGTAAATCGCTAGAGGTAATCTAACTTAATCTCGTAAACAAAAAAGAGATATAATTAATTGAGACCCTCCTAGACTAATAAGTGAGACGAGGAGAAGAGTAATACTTTATTAAGTAAGAAGGACTAAGACTAGCGTATAATTTTTAAAAACTAGAGAAAAACCTTATAAACCTCTAAAGAGAGATTAATACGCTAAAGACGCAAAACGCTACTAAAAGGGCGGCGAAGCGTCAGCGAAGGGGATAATTAGGGCTCCTTGTTTCCCTTTATAAGGTCTTTAAGACAAGAGTCTAATTACTTTCTAGGCTTTCGCCGACTAATCGTTAAATAAGATATAATATTACGTATCTTCTTGCTTTTTCTTATAAGGTTTTATAATTATAAGCGTATTATATTCTTTAACGTTATATACCTTTTTACTTTTACTTATAAGGTTTTATAATTTTAAGAGTATATTTAAAGTCACAATTTAAATAATAGTGCCTAAGAGAAAAGAGAATTATATTAATTAGTTATATTATAAACCCTCTACTAATTACTCTTGCCGGCTAAGTACTAGTACTTTATTAAAGATTTACTCGCTAAAAGAACTTTAGTAAAAAACTTAAAAGATTAAAGAATTAAAGTTTATTTCGTAAAGTAATAGGGCCCTTAGCCTCCGTAGTAGTAGTAGCTTTAGTTATTAGAACCTCATTATTAGACTCAGGCGTAGACTTAGGAGTAGCGGAGTAGATTTATTAAAGATCTTTCGCCGGAGGTTAGTAAGTAATTTACTAGCGAATACTGTAATATACTTATAAATCGAAGTCTCGTAACTTTAGTAATTAATCGCTTATTAATATCTGTTAAAGTAGTAAAACCCTCCTTTAAAGTAACTAGTACGCCGAAGTGTAATTAGTTAATAGCCGACGAAAGGCTAGCGCTTAGTTCTTTTATAAATAAGACTACTAGCTTTTATAAAGACTTTAAGGCTTTAGTATTAGTAACTTTATTAACGTGTGTACTATAGCGCTTATCGAAGTCGAACGTAACTTAAGTAATATCGAGGTTAGCTTAAGAGATCTGATTCTTATAGAATCTAGTGGCAGCTTTCTTTAGTCGGGTAAGGGACTCTTTTAGTCTTGCTAAGACCTCGCCGGTTATTAGTTTATGTCTCACTAACTAAAAGAAAATTTAACTTATAGGCTTATAAGACTTCGCCTTTTAGTAGTAATTAACACACTTCTTAGTAATTAAAGTGATATTAGTAGAATATATAAAGTCAAGAAACTGCGAGATTTCGCTAGCGTAACGTAAGCAAGGGACATCGTAAGTATTAAGGTAATTGATTTCACTCTGTTTACTTAACTTAATACGAGTATCCTTAAAATTATTAAGTAGAGAACGCTCGATTCGGACGCTATCCTCGTTCTCCTTAACTTTATTACCTCTATTGTTATCTTTAAGAGCTTAGGCGGACCGCCGACGTTTACTTAGAGGCTCGTTAGTATTAATTAGGGTAAATAATAGAAATAGAGCTCTAGTAAAACTAGAGTCTTTAGCCTTCTTATACTTACTAGGAGTTACTAAGATCGCTAGTTAGACTCTTACTAGGGGCAAAACATTTCTAAATTAGAGAAAGGGGATATAACTTACCTTTAGTTATATTAACGTTATTATTTAATCTAAAAAGTTAAGAAAGCTAAGAAGAATATATATAGAAAGTTAGGCAATAACCGCCACTAATGTCTACTTACCCTGTATTACTTCTTCCTTAAAATTCACTTTTAAGCTAAGCGTATAAGTTTAGGCTCGCTAGTAAATCGTCAAGGAAACTCCGGCTATTATCACTTTTTTACCCTCACTTCTAAGGACAGAAGTACGTAAGAGGGGAGATATTATAATAGTACGTGCCCTAACGCTTACTCCCTATATATATATATATAAAGTAGGAAAAAGATAACCTTCCCTCCTTAGCAATTAGCTTTTGTATTATATAGCATCACCAGCTATTATTCAGTGCCTCTCTAGCTATTCTATTGTATTAAAGTCACCTCAGCGTGCTAGTGATCATTACAACGAGACAGTTCGCGTGGGCGGCAAAGACGATAACATCCGAAGCAATATTAGAGAGGGGCTAGATATCACGAAAGCGGCAAACTACCAGCAGGAAAGCTCGATGCGACCGCCGAGCACGAGCGCGGTTGGCGCCCCGCGGAAGGGCCGCAGAAGTAGCAACACAGGCCAGAAGAGGCCATCCAGCTGCACTGACGCGCCATTACCGCCCGGAAAACGGCGGTCCTGTTCGAGCTTTCCAACAAAGGCCGGGAGCAATGCGGTGCCAAATCGGGTGCATCGTCGTGTTATCGTTCGTGATTACTACGAAGTATGGAAAGGTTATCTACAAGGGACGCTCCCGAGCAGCTCTCCTTGAGACACGAAGTAGCAAAACTCATTGCTACACTTTTGCCGGTCAAGCTTCGCCCCATATCCCATATTGGAGGGCCCATATCCTCATCTCGAATTTCTCGCCGTGGCCTTGGGGTTTCTTCCCACTGGATTTCTCGTGCTGGAGGGAGTGATTCTCCACTTTCTGTATCCGAACCGGAGACCATCTCCGTGCCACTTTCCAGATCATTATTCCGGTTACTAGGGCCATACCCAAGGCTTTGACTCACCAACGACAAAGCTGCGCCTATGGCTGTCATAATTCTGGTGGGAGTTATCCAGGATCACGTCTTCGGAAGGCGTGAGCGAGTTGTTGTTCAGACGGATGCAGACCGCCGTCGCTTACACATTTTAGCGCAAAAAAGTTGAGGGGCTGCATCATCCGCAGGATCTAATGAAAACGAACCTAGATTTCATATACAAAGACAACTGCTTCGAAATATTAAACGGTCCGTAGACAACAACTCTATCTTTATTTTGTAAAGTAAGTTGTGTTGCTTCAAAAAAGGGTATATTTTATTAAGCACAAATGACGCTAAAATGTGCCTAGGGCGGTTCATGGGATAGCTTCAGTAAAGCGTGCAACAATCCGAAGTAGACGAGTTAATATTTTCAAGGGAATTCTCCAGGGACTCGAATTATTTGAACTTTGGACGGAAAATATCGCGCGGTAGTCAAGTCTGTCCACTGTTACATGTGACATTATTAGGAGACCGTGAGCCAGTCCCTGGGTCTGAGCTTCTAGCGTCCCATTAGATGAAATTACGAGACCTACCTCGACCTCCCAGAAAGAGTTCAGAGCCTCCCTACCATAGAACTAAGCATTGGAAACGTATCACATTTCATCCTTGTTTGCGATGCTGGTTCGGAAAGGAGTTCAAACAAGTTATCCGAGCTTCCGCGGCGAGATATTCCTACTTTTAGGCGTTCAGAGAACGTTACCTTGACGGAGCGATCTCTGAGCTTAGTTCCACTAACTTTAGAATTGCCGCTAACTAGCGCTAGTATAACTTTCTAGATTACACTAAGAATCATTATAAAAGACTTCCAGAAGCTTACAGGTACATTACATTGCTATTATTCTGCTTTCCACAATTCCAACTAACCAGTACGCAGTCCTTCTAGCACAAACGAAATCGGAATACCGTATATACTCGTGAGCAAAGCTTCAGGACGTTCTCTCTCCACATATAGTTGGCCGTGGTATACCCTTGAAGTACCGCATTCCGCGCCTCAGCTTCAACCTCTTACAACGAAGGGAAAAGAGAAGATCATGCGTCAGCTTGGAACAATTGTGTCTGAGCTAGCACGTCTTCGTCTTGACAAGATCGGCTCGCTTTTTGAAGATGGGGGTGTCTATACCATCAAGGAATGTCTATCCACAGGACATGTCTGGCGAGGGAGAGACTTGCTTGCAATCGATCGTGGTCCCTTCGATCAGGAAAGCGACTACTATACATCCCTCATATCTGCAAATATTATGCATGCCAAGGAACTTCCAATGGAGACTCACGCCTTCTTTGCACCGGTACCTGTTCCATCAGAATACTCAAGTTGGGCCAGCTATATTTCTGCGACAGATCGATGGAACGATTTTATTACCGTTGGTGAAAGGATCGACCACAGTCAAAATTGATTAGACTATTGCATAGCTAGCCAGCTGGTCCAGGACATGGTTCCTCACTTCTCAGGAACGCACAGCATATCCGGGAAAGGTTTCCCGCTTCGCCATTCCGACCGTAGCGTGAACAACTTATACGTCGATGACGACCTGAACATCACCTGCGTTATTGACTGGGGATTCTCGTCCTCAGTCCCTTTCACCGAACTTCTTACCACTTCCGGCATGCCGTATCCAAGGTGCCTTCCCGGACCATCACTTGTCGCTTCGTTCAGGGCTGGGTTTAAGCATGAATATGGCGACGTCCCCTTCTCCTACTGGGAAGATGTGGAAAAGATATGGCACTTTCAGCGATTAGTATACATGGATTCTTTGCAGGACTATGAGCACTTTGCAGAACTTTAAAGACTAGTCTTTAAAATAGACCAGCCGGCGGACATCCCGGCCTAATTCAAGCGCAGCATAGGTTGAAGGGGAACCAGGAACTCTTAAGGCTCTTGGCCGAGGATGATCAGTCACAGCCTGACGTTGACCGTCGAGAGCGCAAGTATTTCTCTGTTCCTCAAAAAGTCATGACAGATAGACAAGCGGTGGCCAGGAAATTGACAGTGATGTCGGAACTGAGCGAGAGATTTGTGGCTGACAAAAAGTTATGGCATTGAATAGAAAAAGCGCTCAAGTCAAGGGATGCAGACGAACCGAGGACAAGATAGTAAGATAGATACTTCTTCGTCTTGCCAGTTGTGGCGATCCAATGCAGGCAGTATTTCCAGGCCAGTAGTGTACCACTATATAATATGTATTAGCAATAACTCACAGGATTACCGTATTACTTTTTGAATTTCGTGGAATAGTATACTTGGATGGCGCTAATGCTCCGGTAAGAAAGGGCAGCATGATGTCTTCTCACGAACGAGCAGCGTCGTGATTGTGAGATCTTTTACGAAAGAACATACACAAGGTAGGTTAGATTAGTCCAGTATCTTAGATTAAAGCAATCTAGCGTTTTTGTTTTATCTTTTCCCACAAGAATATCCTCCAACACTCGTCAGCCGATGCTGGTGTCGCAGCAGCCACCTTAGGCTTGAATCCGTCTACGGAGTTCCCTGCGCTGGTCCAATGGGAGTGAAATCCACATGCCATAGCCCTTCTGTCCAAGATTTTGGTTCTATCGACAATCGAACAAAATATCTCGATATCTTGATAAGCATTAGCAATGCCAGACTTGCTTACGTTACTTCTTAAGTGACAAGGAACTACGCCAACACATTGAAGCTTTCCAAGTTCGTAAATAAGGAATTTCTAGCTCTTGTCACTGGTTTGACATTTTATAGTCTCGGACGCAGCACTTGTACTTGTCCTCTCGTTTGCAACGCTTGGTCTCTCGGATGCATGGTATGTTCGCCGAAATACAGGAATGTCCTGCATTCTCTAGTCCTAAACTCTCTGATGAGGAAGATTATGAGGTCTCCGATGCCTCCTCCCCCTCCTTCTCCGTTGATAATCTGGTTAATAACGGCGGAGACGGACACGAAAAGCTCTTCTGTGAGCATAAAGAATGTAATAGTAAATCAAAGACATCATTCAAGACGTGGAAAAACTTTGTCCGATATTATACTATTCGTATCTCTCTCATTTCTGCAATACATGGAATTTGGACTGACGAACCTGATTCGCAGACGTTCAATGTTAAGAATCTTATGGGTTTTGCGGCATTGACATAGACCGAGTACGCAGATACATGACGCACTTCGATAGCTGCAAAACTAGGAAGAAAGGTAAACGAAGCTACTAGTTCCTTTCTAAAGAAAGAAATGCAATTTAGCGACAAAGGATTTTACATGAAAAGGCTTCTAAAGAGCTAAAACTCAAAAGGCTCACGATACCTAATACCTCCGACGATGCGGTTTTACTCTAGGAAATAAATAGTAGAAAGTGAGCAATAGAGGTGGCAGATGCAGATCCGGAATATTCTATTTTATTTTAATCACATGCTTATATTACATAATAAAACGTGATACTTAAGAATCAAAGGCTCTTTGATAACGATTTTGGTGGGGCTTATTCAAGTGGGTCGTGCACCCTCCGATGAAATAACCTCAATCACTCGCAAGCTCCTTTTCTCTCGGCACTCACAAGGGAGCTTTTATCAACGTCTACTACGGGCCTTGGACACGCACTCGAACAACTTCAATATGTCGAACACGCCGCTGCAGTTCATCAGCCAGGGAACGGCAGGAAAACGCCCAGGCGGCTCTGACCGGCGTCTCATTCGGGCTCATGTCATGAAAGGCAAGAATGCAGGCAGACCCCGCCCTTCGAGCAAAAAGGCAACAGCTATCGTGCAGATAAAACATCCTTTCACTGCTACAAGAATACCAACAACGGCCTGTCCGCAACCTGCCCCAAAGGCTGGACGACCGCTGCTCTGGAACGATTTGTGTCTTACCACGTTTCCTGGACAGCTGGACTCCGAATCTACCAAACTTATGCACAGATGTACGTCAATATCTAAATCTTCTACGCCGCCATGCCATATCACACTTGGGCTCCATTCGCTTAACTATTCTCAGGGTTTTTTGATATTAGCGATGAGTTATTTCCGCCTCAATTTTGCTCCAAATTCGATATAGTTAAGTCAATATGGGCGAACTGTGTTTTGATAGATGAGGCTTGTGAGTAATCTGCCCTATTTCCTTAGCGCCGCCCACGCTGATCTGTAGATTTCCACTGCACTTTGGCAATATCAGCATCCTATGTCGACTTTTACGAGCGCAGGCCTCGGATGTCATCTAAGGCCTTGTATCATATTTCACAAGCGTATTCTCTTGTCAATATGAAGTTATCCGGTCCCGATTGTGTGTCGGACAACGCTATAGCTGCTGTGGTCAGCCTTGCCATATATCAACAGATACATCATCTCTACTCTACTGGGCTGATACACCTCGATGGTCTACGACGGATGATTGAGCTCCGGGGAGGAATGGCCAAGCTGATTAAGCAGAATCGCGCATTAGCAGTTAAGCCATTGAGGTATGTCAACCTCCCGGCCCCTGTCTCCATCTGTGCTACCCTTGTATATTTGCTTCAGGCTCTTCATCTGACTTTACACAGGCTCGATGCTGAGTTAGCGCTACAAACTGGATGCCCCCCTATATTTTGCAGCGATTTCCTAGAGACTATCAGCCACGCCTTCGGTCATCCGTCCGATTTTGAAGTGAAATCTCTCAGCGTCGCCACTGAGGCCTATCATGTGATGATGACTATGATGAGTTTTGCTAGGTCTCTCAACAGCAACGAGGGAAATAAGGCAATGAGACTTGATCCGTTGACTTATACAGAGATGCTAGTCTGGCTTCTTTACCGTTCGATAGAGATCTCTCCTTTGGGCCAACAATGTTCTGCGTCTGGAGATGTTTACAATCAACTAGCATGTTTCAGCATGCTAGCATTCATGACGACTCTGCTTCCAGAGTATGGTCGTTATGATTCCAGTTACCCTCTACTCTCTCAAAAACTGGAAAATATAATCCAGAACATCAATACCACCCCCACATACATCCAGCACAGCAAGCTTACACTACTTTTGTGGGGCATATTAATCAGTGGTATATCAGTTTCGAAGTCTAAAGACTATCGATGGCTTATCATGGACGTTTGCGAACAACTGGAACTACATGACTGGCTGGCTGTTCGTCATCAACTGTGTCAGTTTCCTTGGATCAATGCTGTGCACGACATCCCGGGCCAATATTTGTGGAATGAAACTCAACAGTGGAGCAGCAAAAGTTTGCTGTATTCTTTGAAGGTGGACAGCAGCAAATGTTATCTATAAGGTGACCAAGGGCGATGAAAGGAATTCAGGGGTCAATAAATGTGGTATGATCGATTATTGTATGGCTACTCGTCAGCAATTTCATCCCGGTGTCATTGCCGAAAATTGTTCGAACATCCATTCTTCATTGTTACATATCGCCTCGCCTTGTGGTATAGTTCAGGAGAGATATATGACTTCACGTCGGGTTCTCCTTCGCTGGTACATTGGTAATTGATGGAGGCATGCATCCCCTTCCCGTTCTCCAACCCTCTATGCGAACAAAGGGTCTCCATCATGGCTAAAGACTGATCTGTATAAGTACCACGCCCGTGCGCTTTCATCCAAGTGACGAGGTTTTGAGCGATGGTCAAGTCGTCGGCACCGTATTTACGCGTTGTCAGGTAGAACTTCCGGCTTGCTATCCTTGGGAGCAATATCGAAAAAGTAGATGAAGCCCTCGCACAGCGCAGCAAAATCAGCCCACTCTCCGCCACTATTACTTGTGCTCACTGGCACCTCCTTATCTTCAGGGTAATCCTCGGGGAGCCCCAAGACAGTTAGAATCATGGAAGTCCAGCAGACTTTCTTCGGATATATCCCGGATCCCGTCCATGGTCATGATTTCCCGAACAGATTTGAAGCTGGTGTGGGCAGATGTGAAGTACATCTTGAGCCGCGATTTATCTGGCTCCACATTATCCATACCCATGACGTTAGGTTTCATCAATCTTCCCTCCCGACTAGTCGCAAGGAAGGTGATCAAGGCATCGCGACCGGGATGTTTCCCGTCGGGATTGAGTTTGCGAATTGCGGCGTCCCACTCCTGCATTGTGGCAGGATCTCCTCCGAGAAACAGCTTTCTTGGCAAGAAGTATGATTTGAGTCCGAATGACTTTTTCTTGTTGTACTAGACAGCGTGCATGAAAGTTGTGGCTGGCGGATCACCTTGTTCCAGCTCCTTCGCGTACACGGTTCTGTCTGGGTCGTACAACTGAGCCAGAAAGTAGCGATACAAAGAAAAATTGGCATTCGGAAGCGCGCGCGTCACCTTCTCCATATAATCCAGCGATGGATCATGGTTCAACGGATCAGCGGCTTTGCCAGCCTTAGGGCCGATTGCTTCCCATGAATACCGAATGTCTGGCTCGCCTTTTGAGGTGTTCCATTTCCAGGAGTACTCTAAGGGTGAACCATCATACGCGATGAAGGCCTTGAACGCTGGACTGCTATCTGGATGGGGTGCTGGACCCAATCGAGGGACCTTGGAGCTGGTCAGCAGAATTTCGCGCGCATGGTGAGTCTTTACAGATGAAAATACTTACAATCCACTGATAATGGAAAAGCAGCACCTCGTACTGCCTCTCGATAGAATACCCAGCCTGGTCAATCATGACCGCCAGGTAATACCCAGTGATGCCCCACCAAAACTTGGCATCTTTATCTGCGGGCGCTGGGAGAGTGTTGACCAGTGAATTCCAGACCTTGATACCTAGTTTCTCTTGAGATGTCCCTGGGACAAGCGACTTAGTTGGGAGCGGAGCTACAACCCCGTTTTCTGCGACAGATGGCATGATTTCGGGACAAAAGTAATGACGAATTCGACAAAGTAGCAGGTAGAGTGAAACCCAAATGAAGAGCGAAATTTCCATGACCTGACTTTATAACAGTGTCGCATGATTGGTGCAATGCTGTTGGTTCAATTCGACGGGCCCGAGTTGGGGGAGCCAAGTACGACTCCTCCTACTCCTACAGGACCTGCCCTCGCGTGTCAACTTACCATGCCGGCTTAGTGCTGATGTCCCGCATTTACGTGCAAATCGATATCAGTACGATTCATTAATGCCCTTCTCGCGCCTCATGTTTATGAGTAACTAGCAGTTAATAGCTATCGGCCACAAGCTACAACTACTGGCCTAAGATATTAAAGTGTCCAGAACAACTTGCTTATGCTCTGCAAGCTTTACGAGATACCCAATTGGCTGCTTTATGCCCGTGATGAGGCAATCGGCCGGCGTATATTCCAAGCTCCCGTTCAAATTGCAAACAAATTTCAAGTTTTCTCTTCTGGTCTCACGGAGACCAAGCGGGAGGTCTGTCTGGGGTTCTAAGGGCCTTGTAAATCTAGGAAGTTGTAGCAAATCTAAGCATAACTTTCTCCAAGAGTTCGCTATATACAACCCCTTCTTCTACATTTCCATTTCCGAGAAGTCTTTAATTCTGTCACGTGCGTATGCAATGGCGTGGATGGAGCCTGGACTTCTTGGTTGAGTGAGGAAACTAGAATCTTGACCTCGCAGCTCGCACAGCTCACATCCAAGCTCTAGATTATGATTGTCTTTCTTCAAAGATTATCTCCTTGGCGGATTGTCAGTTTTACTCGGAACCCCGAGGGTTTAGACAGCCATTTATTTTCAATAATCCAATCCTCCGCCGGATTCGAGAGTTCGATCTAGGAGGAATTATTAGATGAGCTGGTTTAGATGAACCACTTTAAAGCCCACTCACATTGTACAGTACCATTGCAGGAGCGATGAGACGAGTTTGTATATTTCAAAGTACGCAAGGTTCTTTCCTGCACAGGCTCGATGTCCGGCGCCGAACTATGGTTATGGACAAGTCTCTTCAGACTCAAAAACAGAGAAGCGGTGGGAAACCATTGGTAGACGTACCGTGAGAAGTGTATCAAACATGGCTTTCCTCTTCTCTTTGTCGCACAGCCATCGCTCAGGCCTCCAGGCTTCAGGGTCATCCCCGTACAATGACGATTCCCGTTGAATCGCCCACGGGCTCTAAAAATTCGCGAACACTGTTAGCGAGATGAAGCCTTGGGTATCTATATGAGCAAATAGGCGGTGAGCATTCTCCTTACGATTCCAATTCTCGCGCCTGCAGGGGTGAATTACCCGTCGATCTCCAGCCCGCTCTTGGGGGTGGGGACTTAGCACTTGCAACAATCTACTAAATTATGTGTGAAGACAAGGATATCCGAAGAGTTTTATTTCTATATACTCTAGAAATCTAATCAAATGTATTCCAATCCGCGACATACCCAGATCCCAAACAAGAACACACTGACCATCGATTGTGATAACAAACAAAACCGCTGCTTCTCAAATACCTATACTGTCAAATCATCATGTAACCTTTATCTTCGAAATAATCTTCTCGCAAAGCCAAAACAACGACGGTGCATTGTTAATCTCCAGCGTCGTCAACTCCGCTCCCAGTTCCAACCTCACCCAGTTCCTGAACTCGACCGAGGCCAGCGAGTCAAGTCCATACGCTGTCAATGCTTTCCCAGGTTCCATCAGCTCCTCGAGCCTCAGCATCTTGGTGAGCTGCTTTGCAATAATGCCAACAGCAGCTGCAGTTAGTACGGTCCGGTCGGCGCCAGATCGCAGCAGCAGGGCAAAAGCCTTGATATCCCTGCTCGCATCATCCCCTTTCCCTGCGGCATGACTGCCTGAGTCCTCAGGCGTGAAAAGGCAACTGAATCTAGCATCTCGGGCGAGACCAGAATCCTCAGGCTGTGGAACAGGGATTCCAGTTATCAGCTGAGAACTTGTAGCTGGATCAAGTGGATCAATCTGCTGGACGATGGAGTATCCCAGAATTTCACGCAAAACCCTCTCGTCGATGCCTGTCCACTGACGCTTGTCGAAATGCTGTTGCATGCCTCCTTGACTAGCGACATAGCCGACATCTTCAATCACCCCAAGATCCGTCGAGTTTGCTGGAAGTCCCAGGGATTGGCGGTACGATGCAAATGCGTCCATGAAGACGTTGGCCGCGGCGTAGTTGGCCTGGCCTTTCTGACCAACAACACCAGATATACTGGACAGCATGGTGAAGAAATCCAGCTCGATGTTCTGTTGAAGTGCAGCGTTATGCAGATTCCAGGTTCCGCTGACCTTGCTAGAAAGCGTAGTGTGGAATTCGTCCACGGTCATCGCTTCGTATGGCTTGTCCTACAATTCTTTAGCATTGACAGCGAGAAACAGGTGACAACTTACCCTCAAGACCATGGAGCCGTTGATGATACCCCTGATTGGAACTGGTGCACTCTTGAGAGCCTTTTCAACATCCGCAAAATTCGACACATCTCCTCTTGCCTCGAAGACCTCGCAGCCATGAGATGCGCAATCCTTAACGATTCCTTGTGAATGCTCATCCGTGATCCCGCTGCGTGACATTACGATGAGTTTGCGAGCACCGCGCTGAGCCAAAGATATTGCCAGACTTCCACACAATCCCTTCAAGCCTCCAACAATGAAGTATGCGGCATCTTGTTTGAGAGCAAGAACCTTCAGAGCAGGTCGAATCGGAACCTGGACGTCTTCTTCTTGACTATTGGTGACGACAATCTTGCCAATGTGCTTGCCCGAGCGCATGAATGCAAACGCAGACGCTATATCGGCAAACGAGAACGTCCTGATTGGGTGAACAGGCTTTACATGGCCCTGGCTGTACAAGTCGAAGATCTGAGAGAGGAGGCTATTGCTCGTTAGCCAAGACATCACGTAATTGCGAAGATCCACTCACTCAGCGATCAAAGCATCAGTAATGTGCTTGTGAGAAAAGTCAAGAGCTCTGAAGGAGCAATTACGATCAAATGGTTCCATAGAAAGTTGGTTGCGATCAAGAATATCACGCTTGCCAATCTCTACCATGGTCCCACCATCGGCGCATATCCTCCAAGACTCATCGAGCAATTCTCCGGTCAAGGAGTTGAGGATAACATCGATGCCACGACCATTGGTAGCTGCGAGGATTTCCTTGGCGAAATTTGTTGACCTCGACGAGAACATTCGTGTGCGTGGGATGCCAAATTCTTCTTCGAGGAATTTACGTTTGTCTTCAGTACCGACTGTGACATAGATCTACTACTGTAAGCTTCGTTAAAGATTAGAATGGGTCGTTTTACCTCCGCCTGCTTGTATTGAGCAAGCCTAATCGCAGATATACCGATCCCGCCGGCAGCAGAGTGGATCAGGACGGACTTTGAAGTTAGCTTATTGTACGAGATCTGTGTGCGGGTCATTACCTTTCCCTTTTGGAGATTGCCAAGGTTGAAGAGACAATAGAGAGATGTCAAGTAAACGCCCGTGATAGTTGAAGCATCCTAGCAATGTCAGTAGAGATTTTTGAAAATGTGAATCGACATACTTCGAACGATAGATCCTCCGGAATATGATGAGTGCGCTCAGTCGTGACTTGGATCCTGTTTGCAAAGGTACCTTTCTCGAAAACGACCACTCGATCACCTGGCTTGTATTTTGTCACGTCGGATGCGACACGTCGCACGATACCAGCTCCCTCCAAGCCAAGTAAGCGCTCATTCTCTGGAACGATTCCCATTGTAACAGCGACGTCCTACTTTTATTAGCATAAATCACCAAGCAGAACGACAAGCTCACCTTGAAGTTGAGGCCCGCCGCGAAAATCTCCACCTCGACACAATTTTCTTTTACAGGCACCTCTACGGGGGCAATCTCTGCAAAGACAAGAGAATCCAGAGTACCAAGACGTTCTGCGACAAGTCGAACACAGCTGGACCGAGAATGAAGTGAAGCAACTTCCAGTTCTCGACCCATCGATTGTGCGTTCTTGAATGCGTTGACGCGAACATCTGGTAAGATTCTGCTCACATAGATAACTCCATCGCGCTCGGCGAATTCGCTATCTATCCGAGACTTAGGTGCGGGATATGCCAATGCTTTGAGGGTCGCAGAGATCGCTGATACACTTTCGGGCTTTGTAGGTGACTCAATATCCAGTGTTGTCAGACTCAACCCGGGATCTTCTGCTCGAATGGTTCTGAAAAAGCCATGCACAAGCGATAGATTTGGTTCTGTAATCTTGAACTGCGATCCATTTGTCACCCAGAGAACTTTCTGGCGCTGCATGATGACATCTTTGATACTGTTCCAGCGATCTTCGTCAATGCGCATCAATAATGGTTGAGACAGCTCCTCGAGTACCAGGGCAATGTCCCCTTGCGGAATCGGCGTTTTGACATGATGATCATGAATCCGATGGCCCTCTGATTGCAGTGCAGCTTTGATAGCAGAGCTCAAAGCCGAAGGCTGTCCAAAATTCAACAACCTGATCTCAGGAGCAGATGCACTCAAAGGTGTCGGCGCACGTGACAGGTACAACGTCTTGTCTCTGCCGTGGAACGTGTGTATTTTCTCCAAATTGTTGCTCTCGATCAAACTCTCTAGCTCCTCAGATGGTGCCCAACCATTTGTGACGATGTTGGCATTTGGTTTAGACACCACCAACAAGAAATAACCCCCTTCCGCAAGCAGGCTGCTTGCGTTGCCAATAACTTTCGATGCAATCTGAGGGAGGAGTGAACTTGATTTGACAAGGACTAAATCCACAAGGTCGTCTGGTCGTTGAAAATCAAGCTTCGTCAAGTCTATCAAGGAGAAAGTCGAGTCTCTGTGAGATCCAAGCTCGGACTGGACATTGACCAATGCCGTAGCGCTTGTAGAGCCAAAGGAATAACTGCGATACGCTCCCCGGAGGCGATCGTGGCCATGGTCGAACCACAATGCTGTAACGTCGTCGCTCTCAAGATTGACTTCGAAGATTGATAGTCCAGGCTTTTTGTGTGCAACCAAATCAATCAACTCCTGAAGATTCTCATCAGAGTTTTTTTCCGGCGCGATGTAATGCGGGGATAGGAGAGTTATATCTGGCTTCCAAGAAACGCTGTTGAATGTATGAGTAGCTAGAGAATTTGCACTAGTGTCGAGACGGTGGTACCGAAGGCCACTCAGACGCAGGAGCACCGCTTTCGAATCTGCATCATGAACTGTACAGTTCGAAAGGTAATTCTTGTCGTCGTCGGGGCTCCCTTTACCGACGTATTCAGAGCTGGTGATTGAAACACCGCGTTCCGAGTGTGACGAACTCGGGAAGATGATGAGATCATCAATGACAGCGGGGATCAATACTGACTTTATGTTTGATCGGATTCCAGCGACCAATGATGGAGTGACTGTTTGGAAGCAACCATCCATACATACTGGATGTAATGGATATGGTGATTGAGTCCAAGTCGAGGGCGGTGGACTGAGATCAACGAGCGAACGACTAGACCGCTTACCAGATGTTGATTCAATCTTAAGATGTTTCTGAAAGAGCGGACCAAAGCCGTAGCCTGCATCTGACATGGCTTTGTACCAAAGACGCCCGGGAGATGTGTTTTTGAGAGGTTCTGCGTCCGACCCAGTCACCCGTTCTTTTCCGGTCGCTTCCAACCGGATCAGACCAGAGGAATGTTCTCTTGTAACATCATCCACGGTGGAAGTTACTCTGAATTGGAACCATGGACTTTTGACCCCTACTGAATGAGGGGATAAGATGGTTCGGATCTTCTGCTGCTCGTTCTCTTCCAGAACGAGGGCATTGTCGAATCTGACATTGCGCAGGCGATAACCCAGTTGATTCGCATTTGAGATTCCTTCCACTGGTCGAGTGACCAGCGTGCTTTGAAATAGTGCCTCGATGGCCATTGCACAGAATCCAGCGGCAGGAAAGACGGTATCCGGCCCCATCTTGTGGTCTTTCAACCATGGCAAGTCCTTGAGGTCGAGAACTTTAGAGAACGTTGGAGATGGCCAAGCAGATCCAAGGATCTTGGAGCCCAGGAGATCATGGTGAACAAATGGCTTATATCTCCAATCCTTGCTGGCATCGCTCTCGTGCCAGTATCGAGTCCCATGGTTCCAAACGTAATTGGGTAGGTCCACAATGATGGCAGGACTCAACGTTTCTGGAACCTTGGGATCGCTATTGACTTTTGCGAGATCGATAGAGCCTCCAGACAGGAACAAGCGTCCCGCAACATCGAACAGAGCATTGATTGAGTCAGCACCTCTTTTCGCAGAGGCAAAGTATTGGATTCCAGATCCCTGGCCTGGGAGGGCTTTCTTAATCTGTCCAATCGGGCCAGCTAGTGCGCCGCTGGGTCCAACTTCAATCAGGAAGTCTGCCGCTTGACTGTGCAGTAAGGATGTTGTCGCTTCATCGAAGCGAACGGCGGATATCATATTTGTCTTCCAATACAGGGCATCTTTCGGCTCACGAGAAAGAGATCCAGTCACCGAAGAGTACATGGCGATGTCGGCATTACCAGCAGCGGAGCTACCAACAGAGAGCTGGAGTAGCTGCTCGTACCGCTCTCCGATGGCTTTCATGTACTTGGAGTGGTAAGCCAGATTGACTTGAAGCATCCTGGCGAAATGCGAATCATCTTGCAAGCGTTTCCGTATCACATCAAGATCAGCGACCTTGCCTGAGAGTGTTACACTGCTCGGACTGTTGTAACAAGCAATTTGAACGTCGTCTGCCAGATCCTTGATGTAGGGCTGCACATCCTTGGAGCCCAAGCCAACAGCCATCATACCGACTGCATCGGTCTGTTCCCCTTCGAGTTCTTTCGCAGCTTGACCACGGTAGAAAGCAATCTTGATGGCATTTTGGGGAGTAAGGAATCCGGCCGCGCATGCAGCAGCGATCTCGCCGGAGGAATGTCCAACGACGCTGTGCACAACAACTCCCCATTCCTTGAGAATAGACAAGATGACTAGTTGCAGAGCAGTGACTAGAGGCTGGGAGAACTCGGGTCGGCGGAGGTGATCTGGGCTGCGGAAATTATAAAGTTCATCTGGAAATCGTCAGTAAGTGGCATATCGATTAGGCGGAGTAAATACCAATGATTGACCATGACGGGGCGTCTGGCAATTCCTGAAGTGCAGCATCCAAAGATTCTAGTAAAGAACGAGCACTGTGGAAGTGATCAATGACTGCTTTACCCATCTGAGACCATTGTGCGCCTTGTCCAGTAAAGACTAGTCCGACTTTTGGTGCCTCGCTATTCTTCTTACCGACGATGAGAGCCCCTTCAGGCAACTCCAGTATATCTCGAATGAGGAAACCGCGGTAGAAGTGACGACTTCTGTGGTTCGATAGAGTATATGCAACGTCTGGCAACTTCAAATTGACGTTAGGGTTGATCAGATGGCGCCTCAAGGCATCGTATGATGCCGTCAGAGAAGATTCATCGTTTGCAGAAAACACCAAGACAGTTGGCCGGGCGAGAGTTTGTGCAGTTTCCGTGTCGTCATCGAAAAAGTCATCAAAAGACCGAGGGGCAAACGATGTGTTGTGAGGTTTGTAGCTTCTTTGTGAAAGAAAAGATTCAGCATCTTGCAGAACAACATGTGCATTAGACCCTCCATAGCCAAAGGAGTTGACACTCGCGATTCGTTGTCCTTTGCTTGGCCACTTGATTGACGTCCGAGAAGCGCGTACTTTCAAGCCTTCGAAATCGACTGGAAACAGAATTTGTATCAGCATAAAACATTCAGATCGGTGATCTGAATTCACTCACTTTTAGGATTTGGATCCACAAATGTTGGATTGCCGGGAATGATTCCTTTTTCCACGGCCAGCACGGCTTTGATAAGGCCTGATACTCCAGCGGCCGGTTCAGAATGTCCAATGTTGCTCTTGATAGATCCAATTATCAGAGGCTCGGTAGGAGATCGACCGACAGAGAGGACTGATGCTGCTGCTGCCACTTCAACTGGATCGCCTGCCAATGTTCCAGTCCCGTGGCACTCCAAGTAACCTGTATTGTGGAGGGCATCCTTTTCAATTCCCGCGGCTGCGTAAGCAGCACGGATTGCAATTGCCTGAGCCTCAGCGCTGGGGCTTGCAATACCTGTTGTGATTAACATCGCAATCCAACTCTAATAGCCCGGATACCTTACCTGGAGTCCAGCCGTCTGAATTTGTGGCTGTGCCTCTAATGATAGCACGGATTGGGTCACCATCCCTCAATGCATCCTCAAGACGCTTCAAAATAACGCAGTTGATGGCTTCTGATTTGCAGTATCCGTCGGCTTTCGCATCAAACGTATGGCACTTGCCTGTTGCAGAAGATGCTGTCCTCATGGCACCCATGTCCTGGTTTTGCTCGGGACTTAGGTATAGGTTTGCACCAGCTACAATTGCTCCGCTGCATTGTCGTGTCTGTAGATAGCGACAAGCTACGTCCACAGAAACCAGACTTCCAGAACAGGCTGTGTCAATGGTCATGCTATGAGAAGATCAGTAGGCTCCCATGAGATCAGCACGTATATGTGGTACCTTGCGCCCTTAATATTGAGGAAATGACTGATTCTGTTACTCAAAATGGCTCTGCCTGCGCCAATCGTGATTCCAGGCGGTCTATCTTCAGGGTCACGCATCTGGATGTCTTGGTAGTCTGCGAAGGTTGTCAGCAGACCATACATAAAACAGTGTGACTGTCATTTTTCTGACCAACTGCGTAAGAGCCAACAAAGCATCCAAATGCATCACCACTCAACCTTTCCAGTGTGATCCCAGCATTCTCGAGCCCTTCAAACACAACCTCCAGGAGCATTCTCTGCTGAGGATCCATCGAGATGGCATCTGCTCTTGAAATGTTGAAGAAGGACGCATCAAACTCTGCAGGGTCCATGTCCTCCAAGAACATGGCGCCAGGAGTCTTGATTGTATGTGGTTTCAAGGATCCGTCATAATGGCCAGCAAGAGCGAATCGAGAGTTAGGAGGAGCATTCTCAGCCACACCCCCACGTTCTAAGAACTCCCATAGTTTCGTGGGATTACTACTGTGACCTGGGAGACGGTTTGCTAGTCCGACAACTGCAATAGGATCTTGTCGGTACTCATACTTGATGGTTTCTGGTTGTGAGATACTTGGAGGGGTAGGATAGTCCTGGAACGAGCTCTTGTCATCGAGAACCATGGTTGTTTGTTGCTATCGCGCGCAGTCTGAGGAAGAGCGAGCAGATCATGTAACTTGCACTTTGAATTTCTAACGACCACAGAGTCTTATATGATCATAGGCTTATCACAGCAGTATCTGCTGACGCCGTTATCGCTGAACTCAAATCCAGCCTGACAATTGCATTTGAGGCCCTTCCCATCTGCAAGAGGTCGGAACTTTGTTCTGGCAAGCATTGTCATGCCGATATGGCTGCTTGTGAGAGGACCAATCACCAGACATCGCCAAATCCTTCGAATTGCTTGGTGACCTGGGAACTCTGCCGCGATTCAATTGGTTTCATTGGTGGGCTGACAGATAGCGACAATTACCCGACTGTCGGATATGTAGTAAGCAACCAAGTCCTTGTGAAACGGTCATTTAGCCCCATTTTTTTTTACGATTCAAGCACCTGCGATGACACTGCTAGTAATCATGTGCAGGCTGCTTACTGCTAATGTCCACCGAGGTTTCAGAGGCCTCAATCTCAAGGGTTCTGTCGCCGTACCGGAGGAGTGAGGTTTGCAACTGAATAGAGACAGAGGTGAGAAGGTGTAGACGGGAGTAAGCTTATCAAAGTCGATACCTACCTTCATACTCTCCTTGCTCTGTTTTACTACTAGTTCCCTTTATATATATCTAATACTATGTTCAATCTCGTGGCAATGCCCAAGAATAAGCCCAAGTTCAAGTAGCTTCTGGCAGTGTATTTATGTGTACTGTTCTTCGCGTGGTCTTGTAGATCTCAGCCCCCACTTCATCTTATTGCACCAATCAGGCGCTTTAAAATGCCGGACCAACAAGATGTGGTCTTCAATACCGTTGATGGCCTGAAGTTGGCGGGTCGTGTCTACCCAGCTGCTCAGTTTGGTCCTGCTGTCATTCTTACTCCCGGTGTACGCGCTACCCATTCATTTTCCCTTCTAATTTGGAAGCTGAATCTTGCTGACTTGATCTGGCACTATGTTACAGTTCGCGTGCGTGAAAGAGATGTTCATTCCTGATGTAGCTGAGGCATTCCAAGCAGCAAACATCACGGCACTCATCTACGATCCTCGAAATACAGGCGCTAGTGAAGGACTTCCTCGCCAAGAAATCATTCCGCAGAAACAGATCCAAGATTACTCGGATGCCCTGACATATCTGAGCCGGCATCCGCTCGTAGATCCAACTCGAATTGCTTTTTGGGGATTCTCATTCTCGGGCATGGTCTCTCTCAACGCTGCGGCGTTGGACAAACGGGCCAAGTTCGTCATCGCCGTCTGTCCTTTAACAGACTTCAGCTTCGGAGGCAAGAAGTCAAAAGTTCTTGCCAAGGCAATGAAGGACCGCGAGTCTCAAGTACAAGGGAACGCTCCCTTTTGCCTACCAGTGTTGACAGAAGCTGGCGAGAACCCTGCCGGCTTTGGAGTCGGAACAGCCAGCGAGGACTTCGGCCTGATCTTGAATGCGGAGAAGACAGCACCGAACTATCGCAACAGCACAACTTTGCAAACATACTACCACATCGCTGCATGGCAGCCATACGGGCTGATTCCTCAGGTCTCGCCAACCGCCGTGCTCATGCTCACGCCGGAGAACGACCAGATCAGTCTTGCCAAGAATCAAGAGGCAATTTTCGACAGCATTCAAGGCGCGAAGAAGCAACGCCACGTAGAATCCAATAAAGGTCACATGGATATTCTGTCGGGGGATAGTTTCCCAACGTTGATGAAAATTCAAGTTGACTTTCTTACTCGAGCTTGATTTGCTCGGTACCATTCTGCATCGATTTCAACGCCAAATCAATTCGACGAGGATTTCCATGTTGGACTTGCATGGAGCGAGAAAAGTTGGACGCAGAAAGCCGGTACAGGGGATAGACGAGCGCCACGTACTGTCAGAGGCATTGCGTTGTTGTGGGGCCTGGGTCGTGGAATCCTTACTCGCTTATCCTAAGCTTGTCAGCAAGTAATAACCACTGCATATTCTTACAGTGCTGGGCACAATGAATGCTTATTAGCAAGTGCATTCACATAAATAACTTCTTCCCGAGTGGTTCCTCAATTTATGCCAGTGATGCTGCTACTCGTTTAGATCTCTTTTTATTCATTGACAATGGAACTCCGAGTTTTATGCTTGCATGGCATGGGTGTTGATGCAGAAGTCTTCGCCACACAGACTGGTGGGTATCCGTAACTTCACGTGTGCCCATCATCCTAGTAACATTTTATGCAGCAGCCTTTCGTTCCCTTCTGCCGGCATCATACAAGTTCAGCTTCGTCAATGCAAGCGAGTTCTGTGATCCAACCCCGGGTGCGGCCGAGTATTTTGCGGGTCCATATCGTTGTTGGTATACATCTCCAACGACCGACAAAGTAGCAAGAGCCCACGAAGAAGTGCGAAAGGTCATTGACAGTCATGGTCCTTTTGATATCGTTATGGGCTTCAGTCAGGTCCGTCAGCGAGTCAATGGTTGTCAATTATCTACTAATGAACCATTTAGGGCGCCGCCTTAGCGGCTAGCATCTTGATGCAGTGCGAGATCGATCAGACTCCGTCACCGTTCAAAGCAGCGATGTTTATCTGTTCTCCACTTCCATTCTCGATTACAACAGATTATGGACTGGACTGTCGTAGATACTTCGGCGTTAGCACTTCCCTACGACTCCAAAAGCCACGTCCCACCAATGTTCCCTCATATCTCATTCCCGACGAGTATTTTCTTCAAGGCGAGAAGCGAAACGACGAATCTGCTGGTTCCGCATCTTTGACACAGGGCTTCGCGATCGATGGCTGCAAAAACCCCGTCTTCTACAACATGTTCCACCCACAGATCGATGCAGTCCGTATTTCGTTACCAACGGCACATCTTTATGGAGCGAAGGATAGTTGGCGTCGACACAGTCTCGACTTGGCCGATTTGTGTCTTGACAGACTGATTTTTGAACACGGTGGTGGGCATGAAATTTCAAGTGATGCCAGTGAAGAAATTTGCGATTTGTTTGAGGAGTTAGCTGCTAGAGTTATGATTTAATTGAATCTACTTCTAGATCTTAGTGGTGGCAATCCATCGCTCATCGCATCTAGAAATTCATCAATATCTAGAGTAATTTATCATTTCCACTTCTCATGCCATCCCAACGTCCGTCTTTGGCCCTCTGATGCTTTTCCAAGGTGCTGTAAGCCCCGCCAACACGGCAACACCAGCAACGGCTGTTCCAAAGGCGAACGTCGCCTTCAATGCATCCAGATACGAATCAAGCACTGCAGTCAAAGTGGAATCTGCAAATTTACCTCCCAGGTCGCTCGCTCCGACAGTCAGTAAGAAGGAAAAGTCGATGCCAGGGTACTTTGCAACTGCCAACAGAAGTCGGTTCTCAAAGACCGATTGCCCAGCAGCTACAAACACCGCACCGCCCATCATTTGAAAGACTGCATTTTGGTCAGATCAAGTCTCAGGCAAGGTGAATTTAGACCACTCACAGAGAATCATGGAGGTAGCCGCAGGAATATCCTCTGGCTGTGCGAAAGCCTGAGAGGCGATGACAGGAATCTGAATACAAAGTCCTTGGCCGATACCTAGAAGGAGTTGATACCCGATATACTTGGCAGCCGAACTCCCAATTCCAAGCGTGTATGTTAGACCTCCTCCAATTGTAAATATCCCACTACCAATGACGAGGAATGGCATGAAATATCCCACACGGCCAACAGTGGCACCGCTCACGGCAGCAAAGACGGCTGAATGTGTGTCAGTAATTTGAGCTTTGACTTTGCCTGCTAAAAAAATATACTTACAGGACCCAACAATCAATGGCAGATTTCGAATTCCGCTCTCGGCGGCAGAAGCACCATCAATTGCTTGGAAGTAAATTGGAATATAGTATGTGAAGAGAAAGTTTGCCCCAGATTGACTAATGAATGGGTTGTTAGTTGAGAAGCTCTTCTGTGGGGTTTCGATCCAAGACAACTAACAGGAAGACGTAGCTGCAACATACTGCCACGATACGCTGTTTCACAATTCGTGGCACAATTGCCGCCCGTTCTCTAGACAAGATCTCTATCCCTACGAAGAGACTTGTCAAGAGGACAAAACCAACAAGGAGTCCAATGACGGTTGAAGAACCCCAGCTCAATTTAGCCCCTGCCCATTGCATCACAAGCAGGAAGCAAATCAGCGCCGACAAAATAATCCCAACACCAGGAAGGTCTAACTGAAGCAAGATTTCCGTCCACGAGACTGCCACTGCTTTCTGTGGTGTTCTGAGAAAGAATAGAATCAATCCAAGGGCAGTTCCGCCGATTGGTAGATTGATGTAGAAGCTGATTGATTGTCAGGGGCCTTTCATATCTCAAGATCCATTGAACTCACCACCACCGCCAACTAACGCCGTCAGTGAATACGCCACCCAGCAAGGGCCCAGCAACACTGGCAAGTCCAAATACCGTTCCGATTATTCCAGTGAAAGCCGGCAATCTGCTTGGGATTACCACCAGAGACATGATGATATAGCAACCGCTGATAATTCCTGCAGCACCCCAGCCTTGAATTGCTCTTCCAACGACAAGTGTAGGACTATTCTTCGAGACGGCTGCGAATCTTCAGCTGAGATATCAAGGATAATTCTGTCAAACGAACCACAAACGAGACTCCCCACTTCAAAGATGATGGTGCAGGCCAAGAAAGTTGCCTTCACGGAGACAAATTTGTACAGCTTCCCCCAGAATGATTGAAACGTTGCCAAGGTCAGAAAGAACGCGGATCCGTACCATCCAACTTGACTGACATTTTGGAATTCGTTGGTAATGGTAGGTATGGCAGTCGTGACGATTGTCATATCCAATGCCACCTGTTCATTCTTTCAGCAGCCATTCACACATCCCCCCGAATGCTCGTACAAGGAAAATACTCATTGCATTTGCCAGCAATACCATGACCAGCGCGATGCCATGTGGATATTCGACGACATCCGACAAAACACTCCCTGAGTCCGTGCCGATTTGAGGAACTGCATCCTGAGAAGTATCTTGTTCTAGCTTGGTAGGAGTGGACATGACGATGTGATTGCTGGATTAGAAGCGATAGTGGATTGATTTCGAGTCTAGCTGTCGTCGTCTTCTTGCCTTCGCGTCTATGCTATGCTTTCTTTCCACAATTGACCGACCTTCATCTTTCCAGACCAGAAGTCGAGGTGTAGCTCCACGAGCTTGGCAGTCCATGGTGAATGGACTCCGCCGAGACGGAGGAGCCATTCAGAACGACACAGGCATACACTACTCGCACAACGGCAATTGAGGCCCGCATGAGAATACTGTGTTCGGTCTGGTCCGGTCTGGCTGACAGAGCAGGGTGGTGGGGCACTAAGCAGAGTAATCTGACGACAGATTATTCCTGACACCCTAAGCTTAATATCGGTTAAATTTCGCGCTGCAGCTAAGGTTAACTTGAAGCATAATCTGACGACAGCTTACATTACCACTGTCATAATAGGGATACTCCGAGCTGTACGCCATTCTAGTTCAAATGACACCAGAAATGAGACATCACATTAAGTTTTGCAGTGGATTGAGGGATATGCAAGCCAGGGTTCATGTACAGTAAGTATGCCAGGGTTCGTTGAGAAGCGAACGCCAGAGGGCGGGACATGGAGTAACTTATCCCGTTCACGTGATGGTCAAGACACAAAAGACATTGATTGGTCTTTGCCCAGGATCCATTACAGTAGCGGTCATTTTAGTAGAGCGCGGTGCTGGATCAGCTCGGACTTCAGCACGGGGCAATTGAGGCGTAGCAAAGTATTCGGAATGGCCGTTGCTGACATTCAGCTTTTGCTTTTCGTAGGTAGTGGATGAAAGGAGATGGCATGTACAAATAAGATCGGATGGTCATTTCAGGTGATTTGATCCAGTGTTTTTTGAATAGAATTCACATCGTAAACATGTATCTCCGTTCATCATCAGTTCTTGCATTTCAGGCGCTTCTCTCTTCCAGCGTGCTGTACCCCCTTGTGCAATGTAGTCCTGCCCATCTCAATTCCAGCCATATTTGTCGCGTTTTGCCTGGAGATGCTGCTTGGCCAGATGCAGCTGCATGGTCGCGTTTCAACTCGAGCATTGGAGGTAGCTTGATTGCGACCATCCCTGAGGCAGCTCCTTGCCATGACCCTCACTTCGACGAAGCGGCATGTCAAACACTAAAGGCGGAGTGGGATCTGCCTCTAGGCCAGTATGAACTCATCATCTGCTCATGGATTAATTTGAACTGATGCGTGAATAGCTCTCAATATCCCTCGTCTATTGACCAGCCGTGGTTCCAGAACGGTACTTGCGACCCTTTCCATCCGAGAAATGTTTCCTGTACGCTGGGAAATCTGGTCTCTTATTCCGTCAACGTCACGTCTGCGGCCCAGGTCAGTACGACCCTGAGATTTGCGAGGAGCAAAAACTTGCGGATTGCCATAAAGAACACGGGACATGAGTAGGTCATGATTCAAGCTTCACTCGAACTTCCTGCTGATATCTGTCCAGCTTTCTCGGGAAGAACACTGCAAAAGGCGGTCTTGGCATCTGGACTCATAATCTAAATTCCATTGATATCTTGTGGAACTACACGAGCAAGGAGTATGCTGGTCCAGCCATCAAGATCGGAGCCGGGACTCAAGCCTACGCTGCATATGAAGCTGCGCACGCGGTTGGATACCGAGTGCTAGGAGGGACTTGCCCAACTGTAGGACTTGCTGGTGGTTACACACAGGGCGGTGGTCACTCAGCCTTGAGTTCCATCTATGGCATGGCGGCAGATAGCGTTCTGGAGTGGGAAGTTGTGACGCCAAACGGAGAACACATAACCGCATCGCCTGAATCTTATCCTGAACTGTACTGGGCCATCAGTGGCGGTGGTGGAGGTACTTTTGGCGTCGTCATCTCTCTGACCACAAAACTATACAAGGATACTCCGACCGTCGGCGCGCAGATCTTCTTCAACTCAACCTCAGCTCCAGGTTCGACCTTCTGGGAAGCTGCAGAAAAGTTTCAGTGTGGTTTAGAGCCAATCGTTGATAGCGGTGCCGTGGCATTATTCGCAATCACGAACGAGACCTTCCTGGCTTACGTGACAGCTCCCAGCCACACGGAAGCACAAATTGCATCCCAGTTACAGTTCGTCACGGGATTCCTTGACAGCAAAAACGCAACGTACACACTCAAGATCACTTCTGATCCTTCTTACTTTGACCACTTTGCGCGCTTCTATGGTCCGCTACCTGGGGGTATCTGGGAAACTTCTCATCTGATCGGCAGCAGACTGATACCGCGTTCCGTGGTCCGAAACCAGAACTCTGCGATCACGAATCTATATCACGATATTGTCAAGGATGGGGACTGGATCGTGTCGGGCATTGCGCTGAATGCGTCGCACAAAGTGGCTGGGAATAAGCCGGGACGGAATGCCGTCAACCCCGCTTGGCGTCAAGCTTTGGTCCACACAATTGTTTACTCGGTATGGGATTGGGAGGCACCGATATCTGTCATGCAGGCACGAGAAGACCACCTGACCAATTACATCTCACCCAGTCTGGAAGCGCTGACTCCGAGTTCGGGTACGTATTTGAACGAGGCGAACTTCGGACAGAAGAACTGGCAGGATGTGTTTTACGGCGAAAATTATGCGCGTCTATTGGCGGTGAAGCACAAGTATGATCCTGAGGGCTTGCTCTATGCGCCAACAGCGGTTGGGGCTGATGCTTGGGTGTTAGCTAGTGATGGAAGGCTTTGTCGGGCATGAATAGTGAGGCATTATTTCAAAAAGCAATTTGTTGAATGCTGCCAAATTCCTATAGCTAGGTTGTCTAGCTAGGTTGTCTAGAAAGCTAAGTTCATACATATTAAGGTTGGCCTCCACAGTCACCCCAGACCTCTCTCTCCCCAACATATCTTCTTTACCAAGCCAGAGGTGTATCATCAAACGCCAGGAACTTACCAGATGTCTCGCGAGTCGCCGAATCGATCTTGAACATGTTAGTCGAACTCTCTCACTGTGAGGATAGTCCAGCATACCTTGGCAGTGACACCATTAACGGCTTCCTCGACACTGACGTTTGCTCCAGGAAGTCCAAAGAAACGAGCGGCAGCGTTACCCTCCTCAGTTTGAACCGCACTATCAGTTTGTCAGTATGTGAGCTATTTATCTAGGGTCACCGGATATACCCAGGATGGAAAGCTAAAGCAATCAGGTCCTCGTTCTCAATGTGAATGCGGCGAAGGAGGAAGTTCATTGCAGCCTTGGAAGCGCCATACGATGTGACCGTGTATGGGATGTACTCGGCAGCGGAGATAGTTGCGACACCAGACGAGATGTAGATGAACTTTGGCTGCTTGGCTGCTTTCAACAGGGGAAGAGTAGCTTGAAACAGGCGGACTGGACCGGCGGCATTGACGTTGACATGCTCAAGTAGATCAGTTGTCTTCATCACGGCGACTTCTTGGAAGGCTTCAGTTTTGAAGATTCCCGCATTGGAAATCACGACATCGAGGTGGGTGATGCCTTGTGATTTGATGCTCTCGACGGCTTCGAGTGCATCGGTAGGCGATGTTGACTCGATCTTGACCACGATAAGTTTGCTGCCTTCTGCCTTGGGAAGGCTGAAGAGACCCTTGGAATCGGCAGCGTCCGGGTTACGGACAGTCGCAATGACAGTTGTGTTTGGGCGGCTGAGGTACTTCTCAACGAAGCCTGCACCAAGACCCTGTGGAGGTTAGACTTGGTAGGAGGGACGAATATAAGGGGAATTATCACCTTGTTGGCTCCAGAAATGAGGACAGTAGTCATTGTGGCGGATTGGATGTGAGTTTTTTTGTCGAAGAAATCGAGTTGCAAATTGAGGAATTTTGTAGGGGAAAGATTCGTAGTTTGTAGAGATAATTCTACCAAATATATAAGAGCCAATGATGCAATACTCAACTTCTTGATTTGTCAACCAACATTTCGAACACTTTCCAATTGTGGAACCGTACGTAGTCTAATCCTAAAATGGTTTTCATTCAATACTCTCCAACGGGCGGAGTCTTTGTTGGTCTGTGCGAAGAGCTCTGTGCAAAGTAATCATGTGACCACAGTTCTGAGTTTGGAAGGGAATTTGGCCAGCTGCATAGATCCCTGTAAGTATTTCTGTGGGTATGGTAATGGTGCAAGTACAGGGTTATAAGCGCTAAACTCATCTGAAGATAGCGCTTACCAACCCTGGATGTCAAACTCTGTCGATGGATTTGAGTTCAGTTTGTGCCTGGGAGCCACTGAAAGTGCCACAGCGCATGTATATTCTTACGTTGCAGCTCCATCCTTCAGGATTTGCGGGATGTTTCGAAGTAATCGCAGGTCTAGATTTCAAATCAATGCCACAACCTTCCAGCATGACGGATGGCCGAGTTCCTGTAAGCCCATTTTGTCGGTCAATTATCGTGCGATGTACCATTGCCATTCCACCACCCTGTGCAAGATGGATTATTCAGAAATTTCTGGCTTAGCTGGGGTAATTTATGAGAATGTCGTATATAGTGAGCTCCAACAATCTTAAAGTAGTGTATTGGTATTTATTACGACGACTGTCCTTGGCCGGTAGACAGTAACATAAACCTGGCCACCAAATCAATCGGCGCGTCAGCCTCTATTGCAAAATGGCCCTCATCCCCAGTGACTTGAACATTCACGCACCAGGAAGCGCTTCGCTCATAATCTCGGCTGTATTGTTGTATTGTGCCTATGGAATTATCCTCGGCATCTACAGGCTGTGGTTCAGCCCGCTTGCCAAAGTTCCAGGGCCATGGCTGGCCGCAGCAACACAATGGTATGAGACTTACTATGAAATAGTCCCCGGCGGTGGCGGCATGTTCACCAAGAAGATCAAGCAGTTGCACGAGAAATATGGTGCGTATTTATATTCAGAATGAGCGTCTGGCATACAAACTGATGACCCTCTCAATCCAGGTCCAATAGTACGAATTAACCCAAATGAGGTGCACATCGACGACCCGGAGTACTATGAGACTATCTACACCACGACCAAGCAATATGACAAGCTCGTCAGTTTCCAGGAGCGCTTCAACATGCCTCGAGCGACATTCATGACCGCTGACGGCGAGGTTCACAAGCACCGGCGCAAGGCTTTGGCCAACTTCTTTGCACCAAGCAAGATGCGTGCGCAGGAGCAATTCATGCAGAGTTTGGTTGACACAATCACGCACCGGATGAAGACCGAATACTCGGGTCAAAACAAAGTACTTGTGCTCAATGATGTTTTTGGGTGCCTCGCCGGCGATGTCATCACAAACCTTGCGTTCGCGCGCTCATACAAACTCATCGAGACCGAGAATTGGGAATCGCCATTCACAATTGCAGTCACTAATCTGGTACATACCTCACATTGGACAACACAGTTTGGCTGGATCATTCCTATCATGAACTGTATCCCGGATAGGATTACAGGCGCTCTGGTTCCGATCTTCAAGCCCATCATAGACTTCCGCCTGGTAGGAGTCATCGCCGCGAATGTCGGCCATCTCGTGCTGACATTGACTAGGAAATGGAAAGTCAGGTCGGAGAAATCCTCGCCGGCATGAACAAAGACGTCAAAGAAGCCCAGCACCGGACTGTCTTCCAGGACATCATTGATTCGGATCTGCCCCCGCACGAAGTGAGCTTGCTTCGTCTGCAGAATGAAGCCGTCAGTGTCGTAGGAGCAGGTTTCGAGACGACAAGATGGGCACTGACCGTGTTTTGTTACCACGTCTTAGCCAATCCAAGCATCAACAAGCGTCTCCGTGATGAGTTGAAGGACGCCATCCCCGATCCGGAGCAGATGCCAAGCTGGGCAGCACTCCAGGAACTGCCCTACCTCAGTGCGTGTATTGAAGAAGGTCAGTCGTTCTCTCTATTACCTTCCTACGACCAAAATTAGAGACTGATCCCCTCACAGCCCTCAGGGTTGGATACGGAATTGTGCAGCGTTCACCTCGCATCTCGCGGCATTCGGCCTTCGAGTACAATGGATATGTGTTGCCACCAGGAACAGGAGTATCGTCCGATGCTTACCACATGCACCACAACGAGGCCATCTTCCCAGACAGCCACACATTCAAGCCAGAGCGCTGGCTTGGAAATCCTAAAGGCCCTGATGGGGAGAAGCCGCTGTCGCGATATCACATCGCATTTGGACGCGGCACCAGGATTTGTCTCGGCATGGCGATGGCTAAATGCGAGATCTTCATCACGACTGCTTCCATTTTTCGCAGGTGCGACTTTGAGCTTTTTAAGACCACCCAAGATGCAGTTGCTTTCCATCACGATATGGTCACACCGCAACCTGCCTACGACCAGAAGGGAGTGCGGATCTTAGTGAAGTAGAAACAAAGCCGTTGAATCATCCTCGCAGCCAGAGGTTTAATGTGCTGAAGTAGCATAGAAAGGCATCAAGAATGCAAAGATGAAATGCATTCATTTATGCTTGTTCTACTCTCAAGTCTAGGAATAATCATATGATGAAACAGACTCCAGATTGACCCCAGCGTCTATTTTCCTGTCCCACCATCTAGTGATCCAGCGACAACCCGACAATCATATTAGGCCCTTTCGAGCAGTTGAAACTTCCAAGCTCATTTCGTTGATCTTCTCTTATTTCGTCCTGCCTTGACACTGAGATCTGCACCGTGAGCCAACAAAATACGAACCCCAGCCTCATTACCAATCTCCGCAGCCAGATGCAGCGGCGTCCGGCCTAGATTGTCAGGGATATCTAGTGTGGCGCCGCTTTCAATTAACAGTCGAAGCACTGCTTCGTGCTTGTGAGAAATCGCAATGTGCAGAGCTGTGAAGCCTTTGGAGCTCTCTTGCTGATTCACATCAGCTCCATTGCCGAGCAGTACCCGCACGATTCCTTCATGGCCATTTTCAACTGGGATGTGTAGCAGCGGCCGTCCCTCCTCAGACTCATTACCATTATCAGAACAGTCTTGGTCGCCATCGCTAACGTCCTGGTCCTTTGGCCGCTTGGAAATGCTCTGACTTCGCGATTTATTTGACTTTGACGTTGATCGTGTCGGCTCGTGGGATTTGTCATTACTTTTCGTCAGATCAATTTGAGATGTGTGGCTGCTTTGGATGGGCGATTGAGACACGGGTGTATCCAGAATTGGTGTATTCAAAGGATGTAACGGTGGTTGATGCTGGGGCATAAGGTCGCCAAAAGTGTTGAAAGAATCTTGTGATACAAACATGAAGTCATGCAAGAAACCATCTCCTCCGTTGAAAGAAGTGCTTCCCTGTAAGCATAAAGAAGAAGCTCCGCTATAGTTTGTATAGTCTATATCATCTATCCCAGCAAAAGCAGAATCTAGGTTATCAGGTATCAGCAGACCCGGCGAGAAGGTATGTGCAGGGGTCGCATAGACCCCTAAATCCTCAAGTCGTGTTGCCAAGACATCGGCGCCCGGTAGCCTATCGGGAAGACTGTTCGGTCTCAGGACATAGTTGCCGTTCATGAAGTCTTTACCAAGTGAGTTGAGCTCGGTATCGTTATCGAGGTAGTTCGAATCTTGTAGCGCCAGTTGCTTTGACGTTGCAGCCGGTGTATACTGGCCCATCGAGCCCGTGATCGGACCATTGCCATCCGGGCGCGGGTTATGGGTAGAAAATTTGCTCTGGAATTCGATCGTTATTTCTTCCGAGCGGTTGGAAATCGAAGTAGTCGATGATGGAGGAGTGAGGAGAGCAGGTGATGGGGACACGGTTCGATTCTCCGCCTCCCGTTCTTGAGCTTTCTTCTCTGTAATGATGTCAATACAAGTCGCCGTACATACATGCTGCATGGCTAGGCTCACGGCGAAATCTTCTCTGAGCTTCTCGATTCTGCAACCTCCGTCGCTCACAATGGTCCATCGCATCATCTTTAGCTGGGGCCTCTGCATCTCTTGAGGTCGGAGACATCTTTAGTGAGTACCAGACAAGCGGGATTGGCAATCACAGAGGCTAGGCTTGATTGCAAACCTCGGAGGGGAGGCAGGAAAGTTATAATTGCTCTCATATCTTTGCAAAGCTGGTCGTCTACTAAAGGCTGTCACCAACGCATTGGCCAGCGTTTTACTTAGCCCAGCCTAGCCTAGCTTAGGGGTTAGAAGCTTAATGTGGGACCTCGAACCCCTTAAACACACCAAAATTTCCTCCTCAGCCTGGGGGAACCCTCAGGCTGGGCTAGGCTAGGCTGATCAAAAAAATGACAGCCGAGGCTGAGGCTAGGCGGAGGCAGGCTGGGCGAAGTAAAACGCTGGCATTGGCCCTGCCCCAACGCAATAGTCGCGTAACGTTCCGCCATCCAAGCAAAAGGCTAAAATCGAACGACTGCATAGTGGCGTCGGCGTAGCTGTGGGGGGTTCGCTAGAAATCCATTGACAGCTTCTGCTTCGCGCCACGGCTTGAAGAATGCAGTAAAAGATCAACGTTGCGTCCTTCCGGAGGTACGGAAGGGGTGGACAGTGGGTCTCGTCCGCCATGTTAGACCAGGAGATTATTCTCCCAATCAATGGTATGGATATCTAGAATTTTCTCCATGACCTCCCCTAAAAGGTAAGGCAGAATACTTGGATAGACGAGACCCACTGTCCCACCTTAGGTACAGCGGTTAAGTATAGTAATAGCACTAGCTGGGGGGCTCCCTGGTCATAATAAATCTAAGCGTAAACAAGCAACGCATCAACAAAGCTGTATATACAAGTGATTTAGCTGTTTACCTTTTCGGTTTAAAGGAGCAGCGACTAAAGACCCCCCTAGCTAGTGTCATTACTATACTTAACCGCTGTACCTGCGTAAACTTCCCGTTGATGCAGTAGAGATGTCGCCCTAATCTGACATATCCGGACCTTGATGGTACTTTTGCAGCAAGGGTTTCGGAGGGGGGCTGTCGGGTAAGCATTCCTTCCCACCCGCCGGCCACTAGTGAAATATGGCGACATGATCCATCGTAAAGCACCATCGCCATTGCCAGTCACGGTTCGGCCCGAGTTAGCTGGAGCCACCTACGGAGTAATAGTCCTTTTCAGCTCTGAGCTTCTACTTTCGGCAGGATGGCGTCTCTGATCGCCAAGCTGCCAAGCTCTTGAGGTGATCCTTAGAAATATAGCCGATGATTTACCGAGATATCCAGATCCATAGTTTTCGTTGTCCGGCCGGTATAGGTTTGTTCATCCTTGGCTAGCTTGTCGCGATTGGTATGGAAAGAAAGTTCAGTCATCCACACGCATGCTCCACATCTCGCACTTCTCCGGCAGGACTCTGCGATAAGAAGAAACAAGCTTCCCCGTTAGGCTATAAATGTACGATAAGGCGAACCATTCTGTCCACTTAGGTTCGTGACAGTAGACATGTTCATAGCTTCTCATGTTAGCGGCGTGGCCCTGCTCTTTTTGCTTCGGGTACAATCTCTTCTCTGGGCCTTGGCCGTGCGAAGCTAAGATTATCGAAAGATACGGAAACAGGAATTGATTCTTGATTGAGCGAAGCTTTGCGAAGCTCTGTTACGTAAATTTACCCTGCACCCGTGACCTGCCTATTCGCTCACGTGATGTCCCATAATAACGATTGGTTTACAATATCCCAATCACCTGATTCTCGTCACTTCCTCCTCTTCTCTTCCAAAAAAAATAATATATATATATATATACTCCTACCAACATCCGAGACTAACCTATCGGGAAAACGTGATGCCGAACTGACTTGGCACTACGCTGAATTAGTGCTAGTTACCCAATGCTCAGCGCTGAGGTCCGTGTGTGATATTTGCGGGGCATGCTCAGCCTCGCAGAGATCTTTTCTTCCTCACAACACCAAAGTGCTCCCAGAAGGGTTTGCCGAGCCAGATCCTGTTCCAATTTAGAAAGTTTTTCCCTTCTATATATGTGACGTTAACAGTCGCTGGCAGCCATGCCACCGCAATGGCCCTGGTCGCGGAAAAGCCCAGCCTCGTCGCCTGTGAAGACCTTCCCTTCAGGCATCAAGTTGATGCATGAAGGAGAGAAAGATGTAGTTGAGTAAGTAGTTCTCTGCTATCTCCATAGGCTGGACTTAGGTTTTCTGCTCAGTTGCCTTAAGCGGTTCATGGTTGCTGATTTCAAGCAGCATCATTTTCATCCACGGTCTCACTGGAGATAGAGAGAGGACATGGACAGCGAAGCATGCACCTCTCCCGTGGATCAAGACCCTCCTTCCGCCCAATATTTCTCATGCTCGCATATTCACCTTCGGATACGACGCCTATGTGGCAGACTGGAGAGGGGTGGTCTCGAAAAATAGCGTTGGAAACCATTCAATGAACTTGATAACAGCCGTGGCTACATACAGAGATACGGACAATACGGTCAATATTGCCAGAGAAATCTCATTGGGAGCCGAAGCTGATTGCAGCAGAATACGCGCCCTATTATTTTTGTTTGTCATAGTTTGGGTGGGCTTGTCTGTAAGGATGTAAGACGTTCTGCTTGTATGCTACCAATTTCAGCTGACAGATACAAAAGGCTTTGATAGCCTCTCGACAACGACCAGAGAGGCATCTTCAGAACATATTTCTATCTACTCGTGGAATCGCGTTTCTTGGAAGCCCCCACAGCGGCGCTGGCCTGGCTGAGTGGGGAAGCAAGCTTGCAAAATCAATTGGGCTGCTTAAGCAGACAAATGCTCAGATTGTAGCGGTTCTTGAAACCGAGTCCGAGGTTCTTGCGCGTATCCAGGACAATTTCCATACCATGATTAGGTCACGCGAACAGCACGGTCTTTCTCCAATCTGGATTACCTGCTTTTATGAGGAATTGCCTTTGACTGGCGTCGGAATCGTGAGTAAAACCATCCAGTAATCCCAGCTATGCGCATGGCTTATTTTCTAGGTTGTTCCTCACCACTCAGCCGTGATACCAGGTTATACTGGCATAGGGATACACAAACATCATAGGGATATGACAAAATTCGAGAGAGACGATGATCCGGGGTTTCTCGCTATTGTCGGAGAGCTTCGTCGTTGGATAAGAGAGTTGACCATCGCAACTGCCAAGCCAATACCAACTGCGGTATCCTCCCAGAAGGCCCTACAAGAAGAGAGAAGAGATGCAGACGCGCAGATCGAGCATGAACAATGTATGTTCTGAAGACACGAGTGACCTGTTACTCAGCTAACCTACCAAAGCACCGTCATTTCAGTCGAGCAAGATTTCTGCTCGTAATTCGCTCATAAGCCCAAACATGCAGCAAACATTCTACAGCAACGTAGACCGGAGAACTGTTGGTAATTTTGTTACGCGACAAGAGGTGCAACAAGAGTTGACTCGCTGGCTCCTCAATGACTCGTCACCACGTCCGGTCGTACTATGTGGTATTGGTGGCTCGGGAAAGTCTCAGCTTGCGATACAATGCTGCCGAGAGGCCGAGGAGAGTGGCTATCTAGCTACTTTGTGGGTAGACTCATCAACACCGGCATCCGTTGAACAGAGCTATAATGCCATAGCCAAGGCACTCCACAAAGACTTTGCGGACGAAGATGACATTCAAACTACAATTTCTCTCGTCCAGGATACATTACGCAGCTGGCCGCAGAGATGGCTCATGGTCTTTGACAACTATGATAATCCCAAAGTCTTTCGAAAGAGAAGTATCAGAGAATATATCCCAGAGAGCAAAAATGGGTTTATTCTCTTCACCAGCAGACATACTGGTTTGGAGCTTCTTGGTGGCGATCGAATCTCGGTCTCCAGTATGACCAAGTCTGAAAGTCTCGACCTCTTGCTACGTAGGCCTCCGAGCAATTCAGCTGAGGAAACCGACGGCTTGGCGATAGCCGATCTCCTTGGTCATCTAGCTTTGGCACTTGACCAAGCTGGAGCATACATCCGAGCGCGAAAACTACCTTTGGAAGACTTCATTTCACATTACGAGAAGCGGAAGGATGTAATATTCAGAGAGGTTCCAGACGACTGGGAGTATCACGATCAGAGTGGTCCGCTTAGTGTGTCCACCACATGGGAAATGTCTTTCGGTCTTATCAGTGGCGACTCCGAGACAATTGCACGGAAGAACAATTTTCTAACCCTAGCTGGGTTTTTCGACCCAAACAGGATTTCCGAGAGATACTTCCAGGCTTACTGCGATGCGGAGAAAGTTGAGTGGATGGATCTCTTTCGGGTTGATGGTCGGTGGGACAGCTATGAGCTTGGAGACGTCCTTGCTGAGCTTCATAAGCTTTCTCTTATACATCTACCGGATCAAGAATCAGGCGAGCGAAGCTTCACCATACATCCTATTGTTTGCGACTGGCTAGTCCATCGGCGGGGAAAGACTAAACAGCAGCAGATGATTATGGAGTTGATCCACGCACTTGCGGCATTTTTGAAGTGCTCCGAAGAGGAAGAGCTCCCGCTCGATGTGAATCAGGAAACCACCTTGCATCTTGATCGATGTATTAGCCATGCGAAGGCAGCTTTTGGAAAGAGTGACAAAGAAGGTCTTGCACTTCTTCCCGAAGTTACATCTCTTTTCGCTCGATTTTATCGCAGACAGGGTCGTTACGCCGATGCTGAGTTGCTTCTCAAGCTGGCACTGGCAGAAACTGAACGAGTGCTCGGAGTACAGCACCCCGACTCTTTGAGAGCACTTGAGAGTTTGGCAATTGTCTCTCGCAGGCAGGGTAATTACAATATCGCTGAGCATTTGTTTAAGCGGGCTTTAGCTCGAAGGCAAGAGAATCTTACATCAGGTACAATCGACACGGTGGCAAGCAAGCATCTCTCAAGCGGTCAAAGCCGAAGTCAGGGCCGAGTAGATACTCTACGGACGATCCAGAAGCTTGCAAATGTCTACAGTGACCAGGGCCGATATGATGAAGCCGAAGATCTATTCAAGCAATCGTTCAGGGGAATGGAGGAAAATCTTGGTTCAAATCATCTAGAGACGGTAAGCATCGGGCAGAATCTTGCCAACGTATACCAGAAGAGAGGCCGATATGATGATGCTGAGCTACTTTACCAACGCGCTTTGGAGGTAAAAGAGACAGAGCTGGGATCTGAACATCCAGACACGTTGGGAACCGTCGAGAACCTGGCGAACGTCTATCGAAAACAGCAACGGTATATGGAGGCCGAAAAGATGTTTTCGCGGTCAGTAATGAGTAAAGAGAAGAAACTTGGACCTGATCACCCTGATACCCTACGCGCTGTGCAGAATCTTGCCAATGTCTACAGCGATCAGGAGCAATACAATCAGGCAGAAGGCCTATATCGGCGCGCATTGGAGGGGAACGAAAAGTTATTGGGAATGGAGCATCCTGACACATTGCGAACTGTGGAGAACTTGGCTAATCTCTACTCTAAGTCCTTGTCGTTTTCTTCGAGGTATCTGGACCTGAGCCTCAGTCCCGTCACCCCTAGCCCCTCGACATTGAAATCCAATGACGTTAATAAGCCTTCTTATGATCTGGCTCAACAGCTCCTCGAACGAGCGCTAGAAGGAAACAAGAGAAAAAGGGGACTCGACCACCCAGATACTCTGGGTACCATGGAGAACTTGGCAATCATCTATTACAGGAATCGACATTATGAAAAGGCCGAAACACTACTAAAGCAAGCACTGGCTGGGAAGGAGAAGAGGGGACAAACCCGAACTACCGATACTTTACGAACGTTGAGAAATTTGGGAAATGTGCATTATAAGCTGGGCAGGTACGACGAAGCCGAATTGGAATATAAGCGGGTACTGGATGGCAAAGAGTCACTGGAACAGCATGACATAAGAGGGACAATCCAGAGCCTGGGCCGCATCTATCGAAAGCAAGGTAGGCCTGAGGAGGCCGACCGGTTAGCGCTCTCATTGGAGGCAGCAACACCAGAAGCACACCCAGAGAAGAAGGAAGAACAAAATACAGCATCCGTAAGGGACGTCGCCTCCGAACCAAAGAAGTCTGACCCCTCAAATGATCTAACGGTTCCTCTGCCGCGAGGCAGATTATCTATATCAGTACATCAGGGTCGAGGGCTACGTCCAAGCGCAGAGCCTCGCATTATTTGTCAGTTCCAAGGGGCTACATTGATATCGCCGGGTCCGATGCTTGATGGTGATATTGAAGAAATCGAAGGTGATTCTCGCAGGGGCAAGAAACCTGAAGCGAGAAATGCCAGAGAAGATATCGATCTGGCAAAGCCGATACCCACTCCATTGAGCCTTAAGAAACGTCAGAGGAGTGAAGAAAACTCATATCAGAGAGAGCCAAAAGAAATCAGGTGGATTGTAAATCCAAAGTGGAATTGGACTGTCACATTGTACGTTACTCCAAACAATATGATGTTAGTTCAGGATTTCAGACTGACCTTGGCACACAGTGATGTATTTGGTAATGATACCGATATAGATATGCAAGTGTATGACCGCTCCGACCTGGACGCAACCTTCTTGGGTTCGGTTAGCTTCCGTCCAGAGTTGATTGAACCTCTCCTCCATGATGAGAAATGGCATTCTCTTCGTTCTCATGTTGGCGGGGAAAGCCCCAACATCACCGGCAAAGTCCTTCTGAGCATCGACTTTCAGAAGACGGAAAAGAACAACTATGGTCCCGAAGACTTCCAGATCACGAAGCTCATTGGCAAGGGGACATATGGACAAGTGTATCAGATGCAAAAGAAAGACACTCATCAGCTCTACGCCGTGAAAGTATGGTCAAAGACCGCCATGGGTAGGGTGCTGAAGGGAAGTCCAAAAACCGGCGATAGCTGGTACTCGAGGCCCCTTGTTTTCAGAATGCCATTTATAGCGGATACCAAATTCTCTTTTGAGACAGAAACAGACTTGTATATCGCCACGAACTACATGTCTGGCGGGGAATTATTCTGGCATTTGCAGAAAGAAGGACGTTTCGACGAGGACCGCTCAAGATTCTACATTGCAGAAATTGTCCTCGCGCTTCAACATCTGCATAACCACGATATCATTTACCAAGATCTCAAGCCCGAGAATATCATGCTCGATGCCACAGGCCATATCATGCTTTGCCATTTTGGACTCTCCAAGGGTTACATGTCCCCGACCAAGGGCAGAGATATGTCGACTGGCACAACCGAAGATGTCTTTTGCGGCACGACCGAATACCTAGCGCCAGAGGCAATTCTCGATCCAAGTAGCTGCACGAACATGGTCAACTTTTGGAGCCTGGGTGTCCTGGTCTTTGAGATGTGCTGCGGCTGGAGTCCCTTCTACGCCGAAGACACGCAACAAATGTACCAAAATATAGCGTTCGGGAAAGTGAGATTCCCACGAAACACCCTTACCGTGGAAGGACGGAACTTTGTCAAAGGGCTACTGAATCGCAACCCTAGCCATCGCCTTGGATCGACTAGTGGTACAGAGGAGTTGAAACGTCATCCTTGGTTTGTTGCTACAGATTGGAACGCTGTTGCTCAAAAGCGAATCACTCCCCCTTTTATGCCGCGAATTTTGCCTGTCACCGATATCTCCGAGAAAGTCTTCGCCTTTGAAGGATCTTCCGATCTGGCAAGCAGAACAGCTGCATTGGCTGCTGGTGTTTCGTTATCGACTCCTCTGTCGCCCAGCATGCAAGCTAATTTCAAAGGTTTTACGTTTGTTGATGAAGCAACTATGGATGAACATGTATATCAGCGACCAAATGAGTTTGATGGTAACGAGCTGCGCAATGGGAGGATGGACGGAGTAATGAGGACGGATGACGATGAACGGTATAATTTACATCTATTCGATGGTACTTAGTTCGATATGTAATTTGAAATGATAATTACATATATCTACTTCGTATATAGAACATTATGGCACCGTAGGTGGAACGGGCTGTACTGTACTCCGTATATATGTAAGCGAATGCTACCCTGTCAACACTCTTTGTTTCCCAGGCTTCTAAAACAAATCTTCTTTAAGATATTGAGGTAAAGAATGCAGTGAGGTCGATTTGCGAGAAATCAACTTGCAGGTACCTTCTAGAGCATTTTGGTGGGTTCAGCACTACCCCGCTACACCCCACCCCCACCGGAGCCCCTTTCCCACTCTTTAGAGATCGTATTCTCGTGGACCAATTAATTGCGAAGGAAGATCCCAGATCTGCACGTTGAGCGATTGGAGTATTACTGCTGATTAAGGAGAGCTCCAATTTTACGTGGCAGCGAAGTATGCGTGGAAACTCTCATTGTCTCACAACACTTCCCACCGGAGAATTATCATAAACAACGCCACAAAGGGACATGTTCTCCTCTTCGTCGTAACCGGGAACAATGTTGAACTCTGCTAAGATTCAAAATGTTTGATCGGAATGGAAGTCGGTTGATATACCGATATGGTGCTGAGAAGCTCTGAGTTGAACCATGGGGAGCGAATGAATTCCGAATCCGAGCGACGAAGATGAGTTCCACGCCGACGGAAGACTGGGCTCTTCAAGAACCAGCGCCTTCAGAAGTCAACATCTCACTCTCTAACAAGGTCAGCCCTGAACCCCCTCTGAATGCACTGGACGGTATCATCTCTGCAGAAATTCCAGATGAGCGTCAGCATCCAGCACTCCGAGCAGTGGTCCTTCAAACTAATATGCATCACCAAATCACCACAATCGCGCCGTCTCCCGCTGCAACAAGAGCGGTCGTTGCATCTACGGCTTTCCTCATCGGCAAAGAGCAGTCCTTCATGTCTGACTTGCTTTGGCACTTCCGCCAGCAGCGCGAGCCTGTGATCAACAATTTGACATACACAGACTTCTACGCCCAGTACTACTTCACAACGCAGGACCGAGACCGTCCCTTTGGTCCTAATCAATGGATCATCCGCAATATGCAAACTCGACGTGGTCTGCGACGAAAGGTTCTAATTCGACGACAACAAGGGGCCAAGGTAGTAACACGCATACACTTAATCCCCCCGAGGATCGGCGAGCTGTTCTAATTATGCGTCCTCCTCCAACATCGACTAGCATCGGGATTCGAAGACCTCCGAACCATCCACAATCGGCTCTATTCCACTTATCAAGAAGCTACCACAGCATTGGGGCTCTTTAAAGATGAATCAGAGGCAGTACGTGCCATGCGAGAAGCGTGGTCGCTTACTGCCGACCCGGCCAATTGCGATTTCTTTTCTCTCATTTGCTTTCGACCTTCCAACACCAGCCATCACGCTTTGGGAAACATTTAGAGAACCCTTGTCAGCAGACTTTGCGCTTAACAATAACGAAGACGAAGCTAATCGGCTCACACTGCAGACCATCTCCCGACACCTACAAAGCCAGGGAGCCAGCCTGGTACAGTTCGGACTAGCTGAGCAAGCACGAGTTGATTGCGAGGTGAACTTGGAATAGGATGCCTTCTTGCACCGTCGAGATGCGCTGCTTGAACAGAGTCAGGAGTCTTATCACATGATGAACACGGAACAACGACATATCTTTGATCAAATCGATAACGCTATTGGAAGTGGAGGCTATTTCTTCCTCGACGGCAAAGCTGGACGAGGAAAGACTTTCTCAGTCAACGCCATCTACAATCGGATCCGGGGCCAGGGCCGTATCTCTTGCATCACTGGCACAACTGCTTTAAGTGTGACACTCTACGAGAGAGGACGAACAGCTCACTCGATGTTTGGCATTCCTGTGAATAAGAGCGCTTCCAACCTGGTTTCAAAGATCTCTGCCTTCTCTGGACGGGCAGAGGTACTGAAACGAGAAGATCTAATCGTGTGGGAAGAGTTTCCTATGGCTAACAAGGCGGCAATCGAATGTGTGGATTTTTTGCTCCGACAAATCATGAAAAATGAGCTCCCATTTGGAAACAAGACCTTTCTTACTCTTGGCGACTTCCGCCAGTTAACACCTGTCCTCCGCGATGTTACGGCCCCATGACAGCTCGATTCGATCCTCATGCCTCTGGACGAATTTCCAGATCTTACGATTAACGCAGCCAATTCGAAATGCGGGAGGTCCTGCCTACTCAGACTGGGTTGATCAGGTCGGAGACGGGGTTCCTCCCTTCGACAGTTGCATCTCGCTCGGCCATCTCTCCCAAGTCCAGTCGTTAGACGATGCAGCAGATTACTTATTCCCACCTGATATCCTTGCAAACCCGGAACAGGCAACCTTCTACTCCTTTCTCAATCCCCTTAACGTGTGTGTTGACGAGTTTAACCAGCTGATGATGAGTCGCATGTCCGAAACGGAAGGTATATATTCAAATCCTCGCCTCTAAACTCCTTGAACACGTATCCCAAGACTTATGTGTCTATGTTCTAGCTACGTATCTCAGTTACGACTGCGTAAAGGAAGTGGAGAATCCTGCTAATCAACTACCATCCGCCGTCGAATCGGACAACATTACAATGTTAAATGAACCAGGCGTGCCACCACACAAACTGCAATTAAAAGTTGGAGCAATATGCAGCATCATGCGCAATATGTCTATCGAGAAAGGCTTGGTTAAGAATGCACGAGTTTGCATTCTCGAGCTCTACTGGTATATTGTGCAAGTGGAACTACTACACTCGGCCTCACTACTCACTGACGACCAATGCTTTTACCTTCCCCGCATTAACTTTGACTTCCACCCACAACATACCAGTTGGACGGTGGAACAGCGTCAGTTCCCTCTCCGCCTGTCCTACGCAACCACATTCAATAGCTGCCAAGAACTAACCCTAGACAAAGTCGTCCTTGACTTGACTAACCCAGTCTTTGCCCACGGCCAGCTATATACCAGCCTGTCTCTAGTCCGTCGCAGCTCTGACATCCGTGTGCTCCTCGCACCTGAGAACGATAATTGTGAGACGGTTAATGTTGTGCCCCCCCCCCCCCCCCCCCCCCCCCCCCCCCCCAGCTTTTCCTGCCGCCAGAAACTATATAAGGCAATACCTTCATGTTCTTCACTACTTTTGCCGTGCGATCGTCGTAGATTATTCACGCAATTAGGATACAGTTCCGTGGATACTCTCTGCGTGATTCTGGAGATGCTGCTTGTGCTGCAGCTCCATTCGACAGACCTTGCACCGGAGCCGATGTCCTTCTTTAATATAAGCCAAATACTTCCGCTTAAAGTGCTTCGTCAAGTCTCCCGGACTAGCAAGCTTATACGTACGCTTCTTAGCTGCAAGTTCTGTTCTCCTAAGCAAAGGAAGCAAGTAATAGTACTTTTCTTTATAAACACTATTAATATAGTATTACTTAACGCTTGCTTCTTAGCCTTAGCGGCTATTAGCTACGGATTAGTTACCTTCGACGGCGTCAAACTTGCCTTTAATAAAGACGGCCTCGCGCGTGGTCAGGCACCGGCTCCCCCTTCTTGGAAGTAGTAATAGGCAACTATTATATCGATAGCCGCATTACGATAACGGAACTCCTCTTTTATAATCGTTCCCAGGAGCATTATTATTACTAGCCAGAAATAGACAAAAGTTCTGACACACTAAAGCTCCCAGGTCGATACGCGCGAGAAGTAGAGTGACTCGGGTCCGCGAAGCTTTCAGCTCTCCTGACTATGAAGGCATAGTGGTGTCTTTCAACCAGAGGGTAAAGCACTTGCCCCCTATTCAATTCTCTAGAAAATAAACCAAAATTGCGCGCTACACATAAAAAAGCTAGCGGTAATTAGAATTGAGCCTATAGTCTGCATTCTCAATTATGGCTTCCTCAACTTCGAGAGACTCCATTCCGGCCCGACGGCATGTCAAGATAACTTCGCCAACATTTCCTTAAAGACAGACGCAGGGTCTTGCTTTGGCAAGACTGTTTTCATCACAGGTGCCGCCGCTGGTATTGGACAGGCCAGTGCTGTTCTGTTTGCCACTGCGGGAGCGGATCGAATTACCCTTGCGGATTATATCGATGCTACCATCACGCGTATCAGCGCTCTAAAGGCCGCTGGAAAGCCTGTTCCAGAGATCATCATTCTGAGCATCGACGTTCGCAATGTTCAGAGCATCGAGGCTGGGCTCGGGGAGATGACCGCCCACTGGGGACACATTGACATTCTCATCAATAATCCAGGAAATTTACCGGAGGCTGAGATCCAGTCCCCATCTCTCGCTGCCAAAGACATAGAACTTTGGAGGTTTACTTGGGAATCCCATATCAAAGGCACCTACTCGGTCACTCGAGCGCTAATCCCTTTACTCCTTCAAGGGACAGACATGACCGTGGTCAATGTGACTTCCATCGGTCTACCCGTGGCAACACTAGGAGCTCGCAGATATTAGCTGTCCAGACAGTCTATTGAATCATTATCCGAGGACCTCGTGCTTACCTGCGGAAAAGAAGGCCTGTTGGCCTACTCCATGTATGCAGGGCCGAAGACGATGTATGTGTATGAGAATTCGAGGTTTGCGAATGACGAAGGTACGTTGAACAACCGACCAATCTTGACCTGCTCGATGCAAGCTAGAACTGAGCCGAATTTAAAGTGGCTTTTGGTGACGAGCAAGTTGAGCATGCTAGCGATCTCCTCGTCTCCCTCACGAGCAAGCGGCGCGAATGGCTGTTTGGGAGGAAAATCAGCTCTGCTTGGAGCATGCGCGAGTTGCTGGCTCGTAAAAGTGAGATAATCCGCGACGATCTTTTGAAGAACGACCTCTCTTTCAAAACGCTGGTTCGCGATACCAAGCAGGCAGATCAGAGAATTCGAGGAGTCCCCCGAAGCAGTTACTGATTCAGCGAGCACATGACATGGTCATGAGTCTTCTAACGAGGAATTTTGCCTGTAATCTAGATATTAGTATCAGGACTAGTTGAGATTCACAATTCGGATCAGAACTTTGGCCCCTCAGAGCTCGCTCCTCTGCCAGTGGGCAGGGCAGGATATTCCCACAATCAAAGACTCTCCAAGACGCTCTCTTTGTGTTTCTGTCTCCAGTTCTCGTCTCGTATCTTGTCCAATATAATGTACAGATCGAATATGCATAAGCAGTTCCCGTGGTAGTGCCGGGCCGGCATTTTGGGTTCGATTGGCTTCGGTATTTCATGTTGTGCCGATGTCCTGCTGGGGGGCCGGGCCGTTGAGGCTGCGACGTGCGGAAGGTGAGTAGGAGGCGTGGCGGCTTGCAGGAGCGGCGCCAAGAAGCTATTCCCAAAGCAGCCAACAATATCGGATTGGTCAAGCAAGCGACAGGTGGCTTAGGGGTTCCCAAAAGGGACTACAATACAGGATTGGTTACCCAGGGAGAGCATCCTCAGTGAAGATGTAACAAAAAAAATCAAATGACATTCCATTAGCGGAGATATGATATGGAATAAATAATTCACCCTTTCCTTCCACTCAAACACAGATAAAACAAAAAATCCGGTATTCTTTCCTCGTCAACTTCGACTTCGTTCTCATCAACAACCGGTAAGATGGTGATGCTACGACTGACCGCGGAGCAGTACAGAACCCTGCCTATCGTCGCAAACGACGAGATATGCTTTGGAAAGACCTACATCATCACAGGCAGCAACAGCGGTCTGGGATTAGAGACGGCGCGGCATCTTGTCGAATTCCAAGCCGCGCGCGTTGTGCTGGCAGTACGAAACCTGGTTGCAGGAGAGACAGCTAAGAATGACATCGAGAAGACGACAAAACGCACCGGAGTTGTAGAGGTAAGTAATGTCGAAGTCTGGAGAGGGATTCTTGAGCTAATTCTCCTGGCAGATCATGCACCTTGATATGGCATCCTCACCATCTATCAAGAGCTTCGTTCAGAAAGTCTCGACGGATTTCGACCGAATCGATGGTTTTGTGTGCAACGCCGGCGTCATGATAGACCAGTGGGCGGATGTCGAGGGCATGGAGAGCAGCATGGCGATAAATGTGGTCAATACTTTGCAACTGGGTATTCTCCTGATGCCAAAGCTGAGCGCGGTGGCGAAAAAGCACGGAATTCATCCTACTCTCGTCTTCGTCGTCAGTGTCCTGGGATATACCGCCAAGGCTGAGCTGGGTAAGAGTCGCAAAGGCAATATCTTTGACGGCCTCAACAACCAGCAGCGAGCGAACATGGACCAACGGTAAGGAGGCAGCGACCCCGCCCCCGCATTTGTATCGCGCTGACGTATAATTTCATCAGATATCCCCTCACCAAAATTGTCGAAGAGTTTGCCGTGCGTGAATTTGCTGCCCTCCATCCAGTTGAAAAGACCGGCATCATTATGAATCTAGTTGCTCCTGGTCTCTGCTCGACTGGCCTGGGCAAGGAGGCACGAACCTTCACTAAGATTATGCACAGCGGGATCAAGGCTATGATGGCCCGAACTGCGGAGGAGGGAAGTCGCACCATTCTTCACGGTCTGGTTGCTGGTGATGAGAGTCATGGAAAGCTTCTGTCGGGTTGTAAGATCAAGGAGTTCTGGGTTCCAGACTGGGTCAGCAATGCCGAAGGCCAACTTCTGCAGAAGAACATCTGGAAGGAGCTCACTGAGAGACTGGAGAAGACACAACCTGGATGTGTTTCGCAGCTTTCTCAGTAAGATCCATCTTCGTGTTGTATTAGTTTTTTTCTCCTCTTTCTGAAAGCAACTTCTAGCTTTTATTCGAGGCAAATTGCTCTTTTCAAGCTGTCCCAAAGACTTCCGCAAGTTAGAGATAGTACTTACTCCTAATTCAACATCAATGATTATACCTGCCCTGATGCATACACGAGGAGGCAGGAGGGAGGCACACGGGTTTGTGCGCCTCCTGCCCTAGCACGCATATGCCGGCCACCACTCGCTCCTCAGGTCCTGCCACTCTTGGTCTGACGCTGACATGGGTTCTGGATGGCCATTACAGCGCAGGAATCACTGCATCTTACTGGCCCAGCTCTCTCCTGTGCCGCTCGGCCCCATGAACGCCAATTTCGACCCTATCGTTCTTAAGCACTTGTCTTCGGCGGCACATTATCTAGTCAAGCCAGAAAGATGGGAGAACGCAGGAAATGGATGGCCGAGGAAGATGAGATCCTGCGGAGGGAGGTCTCGTTGCAAGGTAGGAACAACCACGCTGCTAGTAATCATCACTCATACATGCTCACACTACTCACTCGCCAGTCGAGATCGGCCAGCTCAAGCAATAGAACCTGGTCGCAGCCGAGCTCTCCGGACGGACGAACAAAGGCTGCCGGAAGCGGTGGGCAAAACTCGACAACAATGTCAAGAAAGAGGCCTGGAGCACGTCTGAGAACGAGAAATTACACGCTGCAGTCCAGGAGCTGGGGTGCAAGTACCTCTGCTCGACGATGCCCGAACCCGCGGCGTTCATATCATTGACGCATCACTTACAGGTGGACCAAAGTTGCGAAGCTAGTCAGCACTCGGCATGCAGACCGTGAGTTGGATTGCAGACCGTGAGTTGGAGTTCCATTGGGAAATCAGTGCGATCTAGGATCGTGTATTTACTTACACATTCGCTTGCTGGCGATCAATGCGTGCGTGCAGGGAATCTCTTCTAACGTTACTTTAAAATGTGCTAAGCGCTGGTAAAATTCCTTGGATCCGAACGTCGACCCTAGCAAATGGGATGACAACAACGAGAAACTGCTCAGTTGTGTCTAACGCCTGGGCCGGAACTGGACCGCTATCCGGGAAAAATGCTTCCCGAATCGAACGACCACGGATCTCAAAAATCGGTCAGTCTTCCCAGAAACCAGATGTCTGGTATCATAGCAATGCGTTTACGCCGGTGAACAGCTATAACTTGTTGATTCGCAAGCAACGGCGAGCGGTCGAAGCCGCTGCCCCGGCTGCGATTTCTGGGAACCCTCAAATAGGTATTGATGGCCGGGGAAGCCCCCGAAATGCAGCAAATGAAGACTACGAGAATGATGTTGAATTGGAAGATGAAGAAGAAGACCTGGAAGAGGAAGCGGACGATGAATATGAAGAAGGGGAAGAATCTCAAATTGAGAGACCCGACAGACCCGTTCAGACCTCACTTAACCCGTCGGTGGACTCGTTTGTCCAGACCCTTGAGAACGGGGGGGACAATATGCCACGCAACACCCTGGATTATGCGGGAATAGAAAGTTACTTTCTTGATTTCGGAGATTTAATCTCGAATCCGCAATCGCCCATGGCCTTGTCGTCGAACATCAAAGATGGCCTCGATGGGTGGGATAGCAACCCCGAACAATTCATGCCTCTATCTGGCTTTGTACGGGTGACGCATTTGCAACTTGCGCAGGCGGTCGGGAAGTGCTCAGAATGGCTCGTGCAAAACGTTGGAGAACTGAGGCGGCCCTGGCGTGACGAGAGCGGAGCCTCTCGCAAAGGTCCTCCTATTGCTCTCTTGATGGAGAGCGACGTGGGGATTCTATTTCACTTGTTTGCGTTTATGACACTGGGTGTTCCTGTGAGTTGGCGAGGACATGTCATAATATGCCTCGAACTCACAGATCATAGGTCGTGTTACTGTCTGCCCGTCTCAGCCCAGCCGCAATCGCCCATCTGCTCACCAAAACATCAGCCTGTGCTATCATAGCGTCTCCAAATCTTCAAAACACCGCAAGCGAGGGTTTGGATCTATTGCAAGGCCCGGATGTGAATCGGCTTTCGCTATACTCACCCAAGCCGTACGAGACATTCATTGTGGATCAGAACACTCCAAGCGACCCGGATGCGAACGTTTTGAATCCAGATCCAGATCATTACGTTGATCAGAGGGATCGAGATGTGATTATTCTGCATTCTTCGGGTACGACTGGGCTTCCGAAGCCTGTGTACACCTCGCATGAATATTGGATTGGCTATGCAACTTGTCATGCTTTCCAGGACGAGGAAGCCACTCGCGGTTTGAATACCACCACTCTTCCACTTTACCATGTATGCCCACCCAGATGTTACTGAAGAGAGCTCTCTGACTTGAGAAACTACAGGGAATTGGTCTTCATTGCCTTGCGCTCTCGATGAGCATTGGCCATACAATGGTCTTGCCTCCTCCTTCAACAGTTTCCAATGGCTTCTCGACAACGGAGTTACTGGCTTCGACAGGCGCAACATCTCTGATGACGGTGCCGATGATTCTAGAAGAGATCGTGAACTTGCCAGAGGGGAGAGGGATCGAGGCTCTCCTCAGACTAAGATACGTGGCTTTCGGGGGTGGGCCCCTGAAGCGTTCTATAGGAGAGAAACTAGCGGGACTGTTGAAGAATTACGGGCTTACTGAAGTTGGACTCCTGGGTCTGATATTCAACCCAACGCCCGATACCGATTGGAATTACTTTACTTTGCGACCGGATATTGGCTTCAAACTAATTGAACTTGAGGATTCGACGGTTGAGAATAGAACGTACCGGCGTGTCGGCTGTCCTGCGGGTTGGAGGGAAACATTAGAGGTACAAGATAAGCTCTTTGGCAACCCCAATAATCCGCATGAATTCAATCCCGTGGGACGGTCGTATGACCTCATTATACTGAATACTGGAGAAAAGGTGCTACCCGCAGTTCTAGAGAGTCTTTTGGTGGAGAGTGGACTAATCAATGCTGCAATAACTTTTGGCGGTGGACGATTCGAACTTGGTATCATCATTGAGCTGACTGAGCCGCAACAGCCCGATCAGTATGACGATTTCAAATCCAAGATCTGGCTATTGGTCGCAGAGGCTGGGTAAAAAATGGACAATCATGCCCAGATTTCTTCCCAAACGCCATCATCGTTATGCCACCCAGAAAGAAATGCTACGGTCGGACAAAGGTTCGGTTCTTCGAAGAGGTACAATTGCCAAGTTTGAGCAAGAGATCAAGGAGGTCTACATGCTGCTCAAAAAGGATACGCATGGAGGCGAGATTTCTCTTCTTGACATGACTCGATTGGAGCGAAGCCTTAGGAACTTGCTACAGCAAGACCTGCATTGGAAAATGTCCGAGAACAAATGGTGCGATCAAGACGACCTGTTCGAACTGGGGATGGACTCCTTACAAGCCACGAGAGTTCGCCGGTTGATACTGCGCTCGATACCCGAGAAGGAACCTAGCCTAAGAGACAGGATAGGTGCGGATTTTGTCTACCGCTTCCCTAGTATCAGCATGATGGCTGATCGCTTAAGGAGTGAGGCCTCTGCTGACTCCAGTCTGAGCTCCGGGGCGAATCTGCTCCAAGACTACGTTGATCAATATTCAACGAGGATAATATCCATACCACCTAGGGCGGTTATCTTACTGACTGACGGAACGGGAAATCTTGGATCTCATCTGCTAGCTCATCTGGCGTCCCTTCCTGACGTCGCCGTTATAATCTGCCTCAATCGTCCGCATTCCATCAACGCGCGCTCGTCCAGAACAGACAATGGCTTCTAAAGGTATTAAGATCTCCGAAATCGCGTGGGAAAAGATAACAGTCTTGCAAATCAATACCGCCGCTCCAGCTTTGGGGCTACAGAGCTCAGAATACCGACAGGTTCTGGGCAAAGTCGCGCACATCCTCCATAAAGCGTGGACTATGGACTTTAATAGATCGATTTCGTCCTTCAAGGAGTAATTCAAAGCTCTTGAAAATCTGTGCAATCTAGCCCCGAATGCAAACATCATCCGTCCAAACATCAAGCCCAGAATCTTGTTCACCTCCTCCATCGGCATCGTGGGGCAATACAATCTCATCCACGGAGGCGAGAATAGACGATGCAGCTTGCACCAACGAATTCGGGTACGGACAAGCCAAGCTCGTGTGCGAAAGGATCCTGGAGAATATCTCCGGTCAGTATCCCCATCAGATAGAAGCTGGCTATGTCCGGGTGGGCCAGATCTCCGGATCAACGACCTCAGGATTCTAGAACAGCAGCGAGCATTTCCCGGTTCTTGCCAAGTCCTCTCAACTCGTGGGCAAGCTACCCCCAATGAAAAGCCTGCTCTCGTAGCTGCCGGTCGATCTGGAAGCGCAGTCGATTTCTGAATTGCTTCTCGCTCCGGCCGGATATGAGAAGTGTATGGTGTTTCATATCCAGAACCCCGTCATGCAGGCAACCGATGAGGTCTACGATGTTATCCTGTCCAAGCTTGGCCCAGATTGCAGCCTGGCTGAGTCCTTCAAGGAGTGGCTAGGGGCGGTCTATAGAGCTCCGGATGAGGGAACCAGTAGCGTGGGAAAGGATTGCAGGAAGGATGCAGCTTCTTACCCGGCTGCAAAATTAGCAGAGTTCTTCAGAAATGACTTCCAGCGTATGGGCGATGTCGTAATGGGTACCGCTCAAGCCAGAAAACTATCGCCGACGCTGGAGGACATGGGTCCGGTGAGCGCGGAAACCATTGGGAACTATGTGGATTATTGGAAGCGGGAGGGGTTTCTCAGCTGGAACGATGTCTTGAGTTGACGTCAGGGAAGGGGATTGCCTTGGGTTAGAACACGGCTCTTCCCTTTAGGTAGCTACACGAACACTAAAGAGCTACTCTCTCTTGATTCCCCTTACGATTGACGAATAATCTTGCTAGAAGATATGACCATGAAGTTCGAACAGGGGGGGTACAGAATAGCTCGTAGGCAAAACAGAATTGTTTTCAGAGAGTACAGGTGGCAGAGACAAGGAGAGAAGCCTACGCGGAGTGTGATTTTATCATCTAGCAAATTTGCATCTGCTATTTTTCTTGCAGCTGGTATTGTGTCTATCCTTGGAGTAAATCAAAAAATTTGATCGAAGTAAACATGATGTACTAATGCACCTGAGAAAAGCGACTGGTGATGGACCTGACCACAAGGCAAAATAGCAAGGCTGCTTGCTTTCAGAAAAGAACAAAAAATAAAATAAAAAAAACATTTCGGTCTGCAGCCAAGTCTCTCGCTGAGACTCGTAAGTAAGCCTTTGCTGCTCTGTATCACAGTGGGTCTTGCCATGCAGTTTAGCAAGTCTCGGGTCTCGGTGCCTCTCTGACGAAAGCTGACTAGAACAAGGCAGCAAGCCGCTGTTTGCTCCACAAGTAAAGCTCCTCCTGGGAGATGCTCACTCGGTGCCTTCCAGGATTCCTGGCCCCTCAGGACCCGAGTAAGAGGCTGTAGTCTGCGACCAAGGCTGACTGGACCCGCAGGTCAGCGCGAAAGCGTGGAAAGAATACTGAATCGAATGACTTCTGTGCTGGCGAACAAACAACAAAGATTCAACTCTATTGTCCAGGGCGCATTTTCAACCCATCGTATCCATCCATAATGGTCCCATCCCTCCTCCTGTGCGGACCTCAGACGAACCTGCCGAGTGCGAAATATCTCGGCCGGATTCGTCAATCCCTGCTGAGCCAGGCGCGTCTCCGCGACTTCCTTGCTGCAATCGATGGCCTTCCGAGAATATGGGGCTTGCTCCTCGGGCATCGGCCTCAATTGGGCTCTGTTCCTGGTTTGGAGTGTATTGGTGCCATTAGAAAGTGGCTTAGCGAGGGAGTTCCTCTCAATCCACCGCGGGAGGCATTGAATGTCTTTTACACTCCTCTAACAGTCGTATTTCAAATCGTTGAGTACATGACGTATTTCGAAAGAAACCGTGAAGGAATCACACATTCGTCGATATTAGAGGCCGCAAAGTCAGCCGGGATCCAGGGTTTCTGCACTGGGTTCCTGACCGCTGTCGCAATTTCGCTGTCCGAGGACGAAGAAAACATCTCTAGATTCGGAGGGATCGCTTTGCGCCTAGCATTGTGCATTGGGGCCTTCGTCGACTTAGCTGGCCCGTTTGCTCGTCCCCCGTTAGAGACATCCTGCCTGAGTGTGAGATTGAGAGATCCGGAAAAATACACCTAGTCGAAGAAATTATTGCCAAGCACCCAGACGGGAGTATGGACGGGTCCGTAATACAAGCAAGAGATAATAACATTACTTAGACGTACATATCTGTCGTTTCAGACAAGAGCAGTTACACTATAACCCTACCAAAGACCAGACATTTAGATTTGGCAACTCATTTTCATCGCAAGACATTGTGGCCAAGAGCCTCGCGCTTGAGGGCGTCTTCCACAGCCAGAACAACACGGAAATCAAACAACGCCTTTTGGCTTTCGTTACCTCGCAGAAGGATCTTCAATTACCGGACGCCTCCAAGCTGTTTCTCCTGTTGAGATCCAACACGACCGGCCAGGTCGTTAAAACTGGAAATCTAGAAAAGGCCGCCGTGGAGTCTCTCGTCGTGGAAATGTCAGACTGGAATTCAACGACCACAACTGCTATTTCATCTTTGGAAGACACAACTTCCAGTACTCTACTCACTATTGGTCCAATGCCAAGCATCTCAGCATCGACAGTTCGAGATGCTCCCGTCACACTGTCCATCCAAAGCGGTACAGGATTTCTACTAGAGACCCAAGTGAATGCTGCTTCCATTGCACCACTAATCTCGACAGCCTCGGAATATCATTATCCGGAGAAATTCTGTGGCTATCGTTGGAATGGCATGTAGATTTCCAGGTGCAGCTTCGCTCGAGGAGTTCTGGAACGTGATTAGCTCCGGAGCTTCAATGGTAGGAGACGTTCCACCAGAGCGATTTTCTACAGAGAATCTATGGATGAAATTAATCACGATACTTCCTTTGAAGATATTGGGATTGATTCTCTCATGGTAAATGAAGTATTGAGTGAACTGCATCAGAGTCTGGGCTGTGAAATCCCGCTTGAAGATTTCCGGCAGCTTCAAGATATCAATGGTTTGATTAATTATATCCAAGACCGACAGCCACTATCCAGCGATGATAATTCGACCTTTTCAAAGTCTGGAACACTAATGACAATTACTTCCCTAACCTCGTTAGACTGCTCGGACGACGAGATCGCAACATCAAAACCTTACGTCGTGACCTTGCGGTGATGGTCGAGGTGAGCAAAGCCTCTAACCACCCCAACGCACTACTGTATTTCAATTCAGCCGTGAGTCTATCTTAGTGCACTGCGGGGAGGTGAGAGTTATCGCGAGCCATATTTAGGGCTGCGACTAGCGCTGACCTGACGAATCCTTTTAGTACTCTACCACCGCTAATCCTATAGTTATAGCACAGCAGAAGCCCACTTTAAGTTTCTCCATCTATAACCATCCCCCCATACACCTTTTGCCCCTTTCGTAAGACCCACCCCTTGCTGTTCCCGCCAGGGAGGTTCCCCAAATCCCAGCACGGGCACCCGAAGATAGCATGCCGCATTTTAACTTGCCATATGCCCTCCCCATCCTCGCGACCAGCATCGTTTTTCGGTTCGTGCTCCTTGGGTTCCGAGGGTAATAATGATGGTTCCGAGGAAGAGAATGACGGGGATAGAGTAAATGGCTCGATGGCCCAGACCCGTTTGTGCCATCCCGGCAAGTGTGCAATAGCTGCCGGGACCGCAATTCGGAGCTTGTCCCCGGAGAACGACGTAATAGCAGAGCCGCCCAGCTGTGGCCCGACCTCAATACGTCGAGGGAACATGGTAAAGAAAATAAGACGATTGTCGAGAAGACAAGTCATACATCTTATTACGGCCTTTAATGTCTGGTCATCGTTGGCGTCGGCTGAAAAGAAAGCCAGCACGGAGCGTGCCGCATCGGTGAGGATAGGATTAGCTATTTCGCCCAGCGTCCCAAACGTCCATCTGTCCCTTGTATCAGCCAGCATCGCATCTGGGAACTGCTTAATCCAGTCCAGGCCACAGTCGAGAGCGAGCGCAAGCCAGGCCGTAAGAGAATCACTAAAAGGGCCAGGTCCCGGACGATTAGCTACGGCGATATTGTCCAAGAGTCGGAGGTTTTCAACCGCCTTTTCGATGGCGCTTGCTGTAAAATCGTCCGTGGCCATAAAATCCTTGGCCACCTCTTGTAGACAGTGTTTATTGATAATCGTCTCCGCCGCTTGCATTGCAAAAGACGAAGGCGGTATTGGGAATGTATCGAACACTAGCAGATCCAACTCAATGTACTCCCCCGTGACGGCCGTTATCGATTCTGGCATCGTAAGCTTTTCTCGATTTCCCAAAACGGATCGCGGGGGCTTAACAGCCCAAGAGATCATCTTCCTCCCTCCCTGGTTAGTGATTTCAAGTTTGGACCCCATCATCACGAGGGGGGTCAAGTCACCCGTTGCGAGCACTAGTATGGAAAAGATCCACAGCAAGTCTGCTTCTCCTACGTTATCTCCCTCAAGCTTAAAGACAATGGGAAGACGTGCCGTGTTAAGCGCTATAGAGACTAGATCTTGTTTGTACTTGCATCCAGATGACAGGACGTTCACAAAGTGCTCCATGGCCGATACCTCCGGGTCTACTTCCGCCCTCAGCCGCACCATGCGATACCACAGCTGCTGCAGCGTCGTCGGATTTGGTTTGTCGAGGTTTTCAAACGGGTTGTCGATGTTGCAAGGCCCTTGGCTATGCAGGTACATCGCGATATAGTACAGGCAACGGAACTCGAAGTCCAGGACTTTAGTGTGACCAAAGCACAGGAAGAGCGGGTTGTTAACCTTGAGGTGGCGCGCCATGCGGCTCTCGTGTAAGCACCACGCTCTGCTAAACCACCGGGCACTGAGGATCTTGCAGGCAAAATCCTTGGCATCCTCAATGATATGTGCCTTTCCTTCTTCGCGCAGCTCTTGCTCGCGCCGGGGGAAGTACTGCTGTATGAACTGCCCCTTCGCGGCACCTTGCAGCCCTCTCGTGTTGGTCTCTCGGCTCAAGTCGTGGTAGAACTGGGCGTAGGCGAGCCCGGCGGCATCTTCCCTAGCAGAGAGCTTGATATCTTCCAACAAGATGACGACGCGGCGGGCCGAGTGGTAGATGGTGTCCATAGCGCCGACCAGGTCGACCTTTTCTGCCTGGTCGGTCTGTTGAATGCATAACTTGTCAAGCCAGACACCTTCCAAGCCTCCCTGTGCATCGGGGACGCGGCGGACATGGCTCATAACGACGTCCATCATGGGGCGGGAGATGTCCCATCCCGGCACGATGGGGTTGGCGGCGTCAGCGGGGAGCCACTGGTGTTCGAGTGGGGTCGAGTTGTCGGTGTGCCAGCAGTAGCTAACGGCAATAAAAGAGGTGATTTTGGGAGCAGACGCGCCATTAGGCATAGATGACTTCGGGAGGATTACACGTAGGTTGAGAGTCGAGATGTCGCTCTTCTTGGGCTGAAAGCTGTCTTTTAGAGTGGCGTTGAGCTCGCCCATGCGTTCGAGGATCACCGTTGCCGGGACAGCACTTGCATGCAGGCCCTCCTCTGCCGCCTCAGAGAGAAGCTCCCTGATATCTCCCCGAGGGAGGTCGACGAGGACCTGGCCTTCATCGACGAGGTAGGTGAGGGTTTGGAGTTGGGCATAGCTGGATTGCGATGCCGCCATCATCTTTGTAGTTAGTTAACTGAGCTGCTCGAAGTTGATGGATGCCCTGGTTGATATAGGAAAAATTGAGTATATATTATTCTCTGCGGACTGAATTGAATTGAAGATGGTTGATTATTTACATATATATATATCCTTATACACCTTTGAGGGTGGGGCAATCAATCGGTGTCATGCCACTCTCGTCCGCCTTGGAAAAATGCGGGTATCCGTTCAACTCAATCGGCGCTTCCCACCGCCCTTTCCGCCTCCCAGCTCCACCGGATTTCTAGCTTCCCTGCCGCTCCGCCGCCTCCTGGGCGCTATTTCTGGTCAACTTGGTCGATTTGTTGCGCTTGGAGGACGTTGATATTATTCGCTGCTTTGTAGCCGCCTTTCCCCCGCTTTCTCTTGATTCATATTAACGCGCAGAACCCTTTTGATAGCAAGAGAACCAAGGATGTAACTGCATGGAGGGCTCTGATAGCTGACTTTGAAGCAAACGACAATCTGCATCAGGGATTAAACCCTTCGATACCCCCTTATCACCTACTACCTTGAGGCCTCGCGAACCCTCATCATCAAGTTTCTCCTGTTTTTTTTTCTTCTGCGAACACAATCGACTATTTCTCCGTCGATTGCTTCGGCGGCTTCGAATTGATCAGGGTCATGTCAGATCCGCCGCTTCCCACGTCGCCCCAGCAATGAGTCCCACCAGACTACACCTCCTCACTCTACACCAATCTTCCTCTTCCGTATCCGAAATCAATCCGCCTCTTCAATATCCATCCCTCAGCTTCGTCCGATCTCATCCGCTGTACCCTGGAAAGTTGTGAATTTGGATGACGATCCCGTGTATGAAGCGCTGTCATATGTGTGGGGTGTAAAGCATCCGCGCGTGGAGATCCGATGCAACGACGTGAACCCGAATCTCGGTGCTGCTTTGCTACGTTTGCGTCGCGGCTCCTTGCAAGGAGTCCGATAGCGGCGGGACTGTCGCACCTTTCTAGCAGGTTTAGGCCCGGGAATACAAGCTGTTGAGCGAGTTTCCTAAGGACATCAGCGCTGGAATGCTGAAGATTGTTAGGTTATAGATCTTATAGATAATGACGTGAAAGTTACCTGAAAATCGTAATTTAAGATCGCCCATTCAAGCAGTAGGTTTAGATGCCTTTGTTGGGCAGTCCGAAAATTTCTCTACTTTTGTCTCTTCCCTCCTTTCCTCCATACCAAGCCCCCCAGTGGGCAATCAGCATCTTCCCATCCCTTGGATGAGGAGGAGGTATTTCCCTGGCATCTCACGCATGCTCTGCCGTGTCTAATCATCAAGTAGTGGAGGTCGAACTTTAGGTGATCGGGAATCTTAGTCTCCAGATGCGCAAACATCCCTTCGCGGTCTGTCCCAGGTGGCACCCAGCCCAACCATGTACAGATCCGGTACACATGCGTGTCCACAGCGAAGCTACTGTGTTACATGCAAATCGAAATAATGCAGGCTGCAGTTTTTGGTCCTACACCTGGAAAAGTAATGAACTTTTCGAATGCTTCATCCTTTGAAAGGCTGCGCATTTGTTCGAGAGTTAGAAGATTGGTCCCGTCTGCTTTGACTGGAATTTCCCCCTGTTTGCGCCGGACGACATTCTCGTCGTGTCAATGTCAAGGATGGCCTTCACGCTGCGACTTTTCACATTTCCCATTCCTCCAGTCTTGATGGCTTCGTAGAGATCTTCCACCGGAGCAAGCCGAACAGCCTCCCAGTCGACGATCCCGATGGTGCTTCCAGGTTTGCGCCTTCCAAAAGTTTCCAGAATACCGATGAAAGCGCGAGATGCATTCATATCATTAGTACCAGCACTCAGACGTGCTCTTATGATTGCGTTAATCAAGGCTGGTTCTTCCTCGTTACAGCCTTCGATCTGAAGGCCTAGAGAAGGCTTAGATTGTGACATCTCGATCTTGCCATGCTTGTCTTCCAGTAGTCGAAACACTGTCTGGACATCTATTAGGGATAGAGCTAGCCAGGTTGGAAATGGAGATGTGGCGTTGGCCGAGAAGTCGTATTTTGCCCTTTTAGGGCTTTTGCTGGCGGAGAGTGAGGAGGGACCTTTCGTTGAGTCCTTGGGCGAAGCAGCATACTGCTCTGGGCCTTTTTTTTTGTTTTTTTTTGGGGGGGGTTTGGGATACGATTCAAGGGCTGCTCTCTTCTTGGAGCGTTTGACACGTTTTGGGGGTCGTATTTTCTCGGAGTCGTTGCTGTCTGACGGTGGTTCTGACGAATTTGAAAGGGAAGTGTTGCCTTGTGCCCTATCTGGAACTGCTCCAGGCCGTCGCCTTCGGGTTACGGGCTGGGCTTTGCGAGGCATCGTCGATGTTGGTGATGGTTGTTTGATCAAGGCTCCGTATGGGGAGCTGCGAATGTGCTGTCTACAGGTATGTGCAGGTCCTAGGAGGAACAATCGAGTGTATCTTCTGCCCTCTCTCGTCACATAAGCTGAAAGTTGATGCATGTGACTTGGCAAGCCGCCATATTGTTCTTGCCGGCTTCTGAATGTGTGTGGATGTGAGCGTGCTTATATGTATACCACGTATACCAAGGTAGTATCAGGAAGCTGATTAGGTGCCGCTGTATGCGGATTCCACGCTATAGAAAGAGGGAAGTCAATATCATTGCGTGGTCGATCTAGACTCGCCTAGCGCTCCTCGGAAAAGAACCCACAGTAGGTAAACAACCGAAGGGCAGGGCTACTGCACTGAACACAGATACTTCAATTGCCTCTGGGTACATACTAAGGAAGGGTTAGGCCTGACCCTGACCTAGCGAAAGGACTGGACTACATTAGAAAAACCAGCGCAGATTGCAGGTAGCTCAGCGTCCGTTCCAGTGGTGTTCCAACTGTGATAATGTGGTGATCGACCAAGCTGCTCCTTTCCTTTTCTCGAATTTTTTTTTTTTTAACTACCGTTTCTTAGCAACTTACTAGGTACTCTAGTGTTTGTGGATGACTCTCCGTTGGCCCTCCGGGGGGCACTGCCGCGGAGGCAGAGTTGGGATAGATAGATAGATAGATGAAGCTTGCTTATCGTGCTCCCGCACACCCAGATTTACTTGCCTAGGGTGGACAACCCGGTTCAAACATAGAAAGGTTTCCACTACGCTGTACTGTACTGTAATATACTGCCGTTCTGTAAAGGCCGCTGAGAGCCTGGGTTTGGGTTCATGATCACTAATCAATAATAAGACTCTCTCATTTAAGGTATTTAGATGATCTCATGACTTGCTGCCAAGATGAACACTAATTTTCAGCTCACAACCTAGAGACCTACCTACCTACCTACAATATCTCCAACTGTTTCGGGTTACTTATTTCTTAGGTACCGCACCATACTTCCTAGTCAGGTCCTGTACTTATACCCCCCTCTCGGCATTGAACCCATCCCATCCCTTCCACCCGCAAGCCATACCCACGTACTTATTTATACCCACATACTCACTTACAGCTCACTTACAGGTACCATACTCACGTCAGATCTCTGTCTTGCCCACCCCATCTCATCCCCTGCTCGTCCCTGACCCGTCCGTCGACACCAGCCGATAGAGGGAGACAGAGATAGACATGCAGAATGCCCAAACCCGCATCCGAGGCCCCTGGACGACATCGTTGCGATACCTGTGGGAAGATCTTCTCCACCAATAGCCATTTGCGTCGACATGAAGCACTTCGTGAGTGAGACACTGCCCAAAGGCTTAACCTAAGCTTGCTTGCTTAACCGCAACCATGCTTTCCTTCGTCCTGCCAGCACCAGCACCAGTACCTGCATCACCCCCCCTCCCAACAAACTCTCATCCTCTGGACCAGTTGCATTTTCTGTAGGCTACTTTGCTAATTACATCTACTTCTAAAGATACGGGCAGGTCGACTGTGGTCTGCCCCGTCTGCAACAGGAGATTCTCCAGACTGTATGAAACACATTCATATTCATACATAGTCTTATTGCACCTTGTGCCTTGTAGCTGCACGATGTACTTGCATCTCCGCCCCCTGACCCGCTGACTTTGGATAGTGATACAGCTCGTCGACACGTCAAGGCATGTTCTCCTGCCGGTGTCGATACGTTGCTTGCAGTCCCCCCATCTCGACGTGGCAAGGCACGCCAGGCGTGTGATATCTGCGCGAAACGCAAGCTCTCGTGTGATACAGCCTTCCCATGTACCCGATGTGTCTCCTCCAAGGCAATATGCACTTATGAACGACGCAACCTCTCCACCTCTCCCTCCGTCTCTGCCTCTGTCGTTGATGCATCAATCGGAGACTCTGGCCTCTCAGCAGCACCAGCACCAGCTGGATCAGTAAGAACAGCTTCGGATACCTCGCGAGGGAAGATCCCAATTCATTTCATACTGGCTTTCACCGCACCAGCAGAACACGAAGCAACCAGGACCCTGGTCACTGCGAGCAGAAACCAGTCTGTTGGACAGGTTGTAAGTGCTCCCCTGGTATCGCCAAGTGCATTTGAGTATAACTTCGAATGCTATGGCGCGCTGTTCTGGGACCAGGAAAATTGGACGGCCGACTTTATCGATTACTCAAACCAAGATTTTCTAGAAGATGCAGAGCAACGTCCCTCTACTACCCAGAGTCGAATAGACACAGTTATCGCCAATCAACTAGTAAACCTGTGTCTACAACTTGCTTCCACGCACTCACTGCTCCTTACGAACGGTCCGAACTCTCATGTTGAATTCGACAAGATGTTGCAGACCAAGTCTTCACAACGGCAAATCTGGAGAACTCTGTTCAGGCGTATTTTCGACACCTACATCGATACTACCCTATCATCCACCGTCCCACTTTCAATTACGAGACCGTCTCCTTGCCCCTTTTGTTGGCGATCTTTCTGTTTGGATCTTTAGGCTGCGCCCCTACAGACTCTACTCTATCAGCACGCAAGTTTTTCGATGTTGCCGAGGAGTACATTTTTGACCACCCCACTATGCAACAATTGCACCACGGATACACCAGCTGGGTAATTTCTGAAGCCCAGATCGAGGTGCTTCAAGCGGCTCTCATCATTGAAATTGTCCAGAACGGAACAAACAGTGTGGAGACGAGGAGGCGCATCCGAACAAGGAGGCATCCGCGGTGCATTGCTGCTTTGAGAAGTTGTGGGTTATTTCAAGCTGCTGGTGAAGTTTGGGAGCAGACCTTGGACAACGGTCAGTCCATCTGGAAATCATTTGTTTCTAAAGAGGTCCGCAAACGGTACTCATTCTCGTGTAAACACAAATGTGCAAATCTTCGAACACTAACACAAAAACAAGACTAGCAGTCTGGGCATTTGTTATGGACAGCTGCTTTGCTGCAATGTACAACAGTTGTCCTCTCGTGGCAATTGCAGAATTGAAGGTCGCGTCCCCTTGTTGTGATGAGGTTTTCGAAGCTGAGACGGCAGCTGAGTACGAGATGATTGATTGTCCCGAGTCATCTCATCAGACTGTATCGGAATTTACCAAGGATTTACTTCGAGATACTTGGATTGATGATATCCACAAACCTCCCACGGCGATGCACTTAATGGTCACTATCTGTGGTATGTACAAATCGTCAAATCATCTGAGATCTGAAATGGTTTGACCTGAAGTAGCACTACAGTCTTTGACAATGACTTCGAAGTATTCTTGTCTCCTACAAGAGACAGAAGGTGCCATACTTCGTGCAACTGACAGATGGGAAGACCTTTGGCATACTGTGACCGAAGAAAACAGACCCGAAGCGCCTCCACTGTAGGGCTTCGTCAGGCACTCCGAAGAGTTGTCTTGGTTTGTCAGAAAGCTTGTGCATGCGGGAAATCTAGAAGTACCCGATTGTCGCTATACACAAGTTGAGCCTACGGACAACATCCAGGACCTCCATGGCTTCCTGTGTAAATACAAATGACGTAACTCTATGCAATGCATCAATGAAGACGATTGACCTTTCATCGCATCCCCTGCTGCAGACTTGCACTTCGTCTTGCTCCGAGACCAGTGAAGATGGGCAGAGATCGTTGCCTTCTGAACTTTTGCGTCATGTACAGGCCATGTGCTAAGTTAATCTAAGCAAAAGTAGTGGCTGCTCATTCAAACAGCATTTCGCTTTCCGCTACCCGAGCCACGAGCGGCTTCATAGAATCCCTGCTCAGCCGAAGATGTCAGTAATTCCTGTTACTTATGAAGTCTGTCTGCAAGGAATGGGCATTTGCCGTCAAGACTGATCTTGCAGCTCGGATGCCACAGCCAATCCAAATGCTCGAGGACGTTAGCGGGTGCAATTGTTTCTGCGCAGATTGGACACAGGTAGCCATCAGCAGTGGCAGTGCTGGGCGTGTCGGCATCAGCTTGATGCTGCCATCTCGATGCCTTGATGCACACTTCGGGTCCGAGGTTTCGCTTGACACGCTTTCGAACCGGCCATTATCGTCGTGTTTGCCTGATTGTCCTGAGCTGGTTGGCATAAAGCTGGTGATTCGTTAGTTCCTCTGCACCTCCTTCACCAATTCGTGTATACCCAGACCGATACTCAAGCATGGCCATGCGGGTGTCACCTCGTCTGCTGCAGATTTCAGATTCCTCATCGCCAGGCTGAAGACTGCCTCCTCATCAATCTCCATTTGCGGGGGGATGGTGCACTGTTTTGATATGGTTGGACCAAAGCGCCCCCGAGAATGTGGTGATGTACAACAAGCATGGTTGGCCGGCGAGAACACCCTGTCTCGGCTTGGAGATCGTTGAGCCTGCCCACGAGGTCTGCTGCAAACATTCTCAACCTAATCAAGACTTAGTATGTATGATTCCCAATTTCTTGAGATCGGAACGAGGACTCCATCCCAGATCCCAGACTATAGAAATCTTGAGGGCAAAACGAACGTACCAGGAGGAGGCTTGGTTGATATCTGCGAGCGGAGGGACAAAGGTTTTCTGCGTCAACATTGACTGGGGGTCGGTTCGGAGGATAACTTCACCTTGATCGATGCCACGAATGAGGCGAAAGAGGTTGAGACCATTTCGCCCACCGAGCGCAGCAAGCATACGCCCCTGTGGTATTGTAAGCAGGTCAGTGATGCTGCTGGAGCCAAAAGCCTTTTTAGCCTTTGCACCAAGCATTCCCGCCAACCCACGGATCGAGGTCATCTTGTAAGTCGAAAGGAAGAAAGGCACAGCGCGAGCGCGGATCACCGTTTGTCGATTTGGTTTCTTGCATCCAGCTCCAAGCTTGGCCAGTGACTTGTTGTGTGCAATACCTGCCGAGCAGGTGAAGTGAAGACGACCAAGAAGTTCCTTGCGCAGCTCTCGTATAATCTGGGCACCAATGTTCAACGTGATGTCGTCCCAGTCGAATTGGTGAGGATGGTGCGTGTCTGCTGGGAAGTCAACCAGGTGGTCCGCGTCCCAAGTAAGAATGGTGTCTTGTGGTGGGAGAGGAAGAGGAAACAAGCCATCTTGGCCATGGTCATGGTCCTTGTCGACAGCCAGTTGCGGGTACTGAGAAAGGAGGATAGAATGCACCTGTGCAGATAGGTCGAGAAAACCTCATCCACACTTGCCTTCTCAATTCGCTGAAGGGGCGCTGGCAGTAGATGGTTCAGTATAATCTGGAGGCTTTTCCGCGACTGTATCCGGTATGGATCCAGGGCAGCTTTGTCTCTCTTCATCATGGCTGGGTCGGCTGCGTCCGATCGATAGGCCCAAGAGGACTCACCCTCTCTCCAAGTTGCAACGTGCTGCAGAACGATGTTGGGACACAGCCGCTTTACATCTTCCACAGAAGCACCGCGGGAGAAACCAAAGCCGCGGGCAGCATAGTTGAGCGCGATGATTGCATTCCATTGTTGAACTGCAAGAGGCTGCGCGGGATCCAGATTCAGCCGTACCGTCTCACACTGAGCGTAGAAGGCATCATAATCGACCAGCGCGATCACGCGGAGGGGCGAGTGTGGCGAGTAGTTCCCAAGTCGATGGAGATCGCGTTGTGTGAATTGAGATCGACATTGAGACCTGGGAACACGATCATGCACGGAATGAGATTCATGGGGACCTGACATGGCAAAACAAGAGTGCTATCTTGAGTGGAAGTGGCAACCAATCGAGGAGGTTGAGCTATGTACAGTACCAGTACCTAGATAGGTGTCACGACGTTTGAACGCGATTTTGAAGCTGGCAAAAATGTTTTCTGTTGATACTTAAATCACTTTCCCTGGTCGCCCTTCGGAATAGTTGCACAGGGGTCCAAGTTCCGTGCGGAAGACTGACCCAGATTATTTGGTTCAAAGCTGTGCCTCTCTTGTCTGCGTGTGTCTAGATGCCAGAGAGAGTTCTCCATGTACAAGCACACAAAGCACGGGAAAGTCGTTCAAAGATCAATGCTCACCAGATTAAAGCTTGCATGGACATTCCTTGGGCTGGCGTAGTAGAAAAGGACACAGTCGCGGACTATGGGAAAGTCCGCAGCGGCTTCATGCACTTCCTCGATCTCCACCGGGTGATCTCCCGTCCAGCCTCTTCTTGTTGATCTCGGGAATCGGCGCTGCGATGCGTCCAAGATGAACTTCGGGGACATGCCCTGTGCTTAGCTTAGTTCGGCATTAAACCCGCACTATGACGATGAGGCCGGACCAGAGCAAGAAGGTCGGAAGAAGCTAACTGCTTACACACTGATTAAGTTCTCGATGTTAAATGCGCAATACTATACATCCCTGGACTTTGAGTCACCCATCGTACGAATCGTCTATTCTTCTAGTCTAATGACGCAAGATATGGCTATATCCACCAGGAGAAGACCCCTTTCCTTGAAGCGACACAACTGAGGAAACCTCGATAAAGTTACAACACTTTGCCCGGCTCGGCATTGGACCCACGCGATTTCTAGGTTGTGGCGAGCTAGAAGGTCAACGTCGGAAACAAAATCGTGAGGTGCAACTAGAGGAGCCCGCTTGCTTGGCAGGGCAGTACATAGGTTGTAAGTGCTCCTGCATCCAGAGTCATTTTCCTGAGATGCAACTTCTTCAACGTAGAGCATGAAACTAGAGCCGAGAAAAAGGCCACCCAGGTAGACTTACAGTATTCACGGGAAAACAATTGCTACAAGATCATGAGTTCCACACTCAAACCTCCTTGGAACACGTTCAGGTCTGAATTAAGTTCAACATAAGTAGGTAAGTACCTTAGGGTAGTGACAGTGAACACACAACTCGCAAGGCGGCCATTTGACGCTGGGATCAAAAATGGGAGGATGTACCATAGCCGCAAGGAGAACAAGAATAAGCGGCGACTCTGACATCACAACACGCCAAACCTAGAAGTAGGAAGATTTTATGGCTTTGCAGTAGTTGATGCACGGCTTAATTAGAGAATTTCGGGTCCAGCTTGCACTACTCAAAATGAGACGCCTCGTCTTCTTCTCCTACCAGAATGGCCTTGGTGGACAGTGGAGGAGTGGACTAACGATGAGTCTGTCTCCTGTAGTCCCCTGCTCCCTTTCCCAGTGGAATGGGATGGATCTCTCCACTACTACTGTTATCTGGGAAGGAAAAGTACTCTTTTGCCACAAAAGCCTGTACAGCGAGCAGGTAGTAAGGAGACCCACTGCAAGTTCACTCCATTCAAGAGAGAGAGGGAGCACCCGGTCGATAGGTACCTACTTAGATACTTTTGAGTCAGCCAGTTACAATGTGAAGAGTCTACCTGCTGCACTGACGAGAAACCGGAAAAACTAGAGAAGTCTTCGCATCATGACTTTTGACGATTTCCTTTTCTACTCCCTTTCCAATTGCGGATAATCTCTATAAGAAGATGCCGTTCTTGCTCCAACACAATGACACAAGCAAATCACTTGTTCCAAATTGCTAACTTCTCCTATTCAAGTGTCAACAGTTCAACGAAGTCAAGTGTTCAAACTTCTAACAGACAGTGGCATCCGCTCGCCTATTCATCTCGTTGTTTATTTGTTTCAGCATCTATCCATCCATCCATCAATCGCCTCGAAAAGATCTCCGCTAAATCATGCCGAACATCAATGTCGCACGTGTTGTCGAAATCGACAGAGCCAATAAACCAGTGCCCGGGCTAAACAACGTCTTGGTCAAGGTTGAGGCGTGTTGCCTGGTACCAAACGCCCACAACCTCGTTACCAATGGCGGGAAAGATAGATTTGCCCTTCCAGATCTCCCATGCGTATTTGGTCTCGACGCCTCGGGCGTTGTGGAAGCGGTTGGTGATCGGGTCTTCGGTATCAAACCTGGAGATCGTGTCTACGTGGATCCGTTGCTAACATGTGGCAACTGCCACCATTGTCGAAGAGGTATGCGAACCAGAACATGGCAGAATCCAATATATTCCATTGTCAGAAGCGTACCTGGGCTAACTTCGCCTTCATCGTCCCTTAGAAAGAAGGGACCTTTGCATCAACTCCTGTCTACGAGCATACTTTGCTCAATCCCCAGGCGGCGAGCAGATGCTTACCCATTATCCTCTCGGCGGCCTGTCTGAATATCTGATATCGCCAGATACCAAGCTTGCACTGCTGCCCCCGAGCATTGATTTCGCCACAGCATCACGGTTTTGGTATATCGGTACCTCCTTCGGCGGCCTGAAGAAAGCACAGATCGGGCCCGGAAAGGTTTTGCTCATAAATGGAGTTACCGGAACACTCGGGTATGCTGCTGTCGCCATCGCGCTAGGTCTTGGTTGCACCCAGATCCTAGGCATTGGGCGAAATAAGGAACGTCCTGCGGAGCTTGAGAGCTTGCCTTCCAACAGACGTGTACGAACCATACCCGCAGAATTGTCCATCGTCTTCATCGGTCACAAACACATCCTGGGGGCGGGGGGTCTACTGTAATGTGTATTTGCGGGGAGAGGGGGGCTTGACGAGGTAGTAGCGCGCCAATCACGGAGGACCGCCTGCCTCGCTTCCAGGCACAGTACAGTAAGGTACGGCGCCTGCATTGCTCTCCCCGCTGCCCACACATCGATCGGTACATGATGTCCCAGCAGCAAGCATTTCTCCGTCACTCATCGAACCAAGCAAACACTATGGGTCACTTAGAATGCGTCTTATTCAGCTTGGATAAACGCCAGCAAATTGGTGTGTAAACTTCCTGGCGTCTTCATCAGCCAAGCAATCAAGCATAGCAAATGTCCCGAAGTCCCGAAGTCCCCCGGTCCAAGTACTTCACTTCAACCAACTGCCCTGTGTTTATCACTTCATAAGCGAGCATTTCTTCCAATCCACAGAGAACCCTACCTAGGTACCTAGGTAGCCATCCACAAAGACCGACCTGCATGTATCGGCAACTCACTTGAAAAGCTCGGTCGGAGATTCTCCGTTCCTTCGGACCGACCAGCTTGAGTTTTCTCTCAACCCTGCAATGCTGCATTTGGACCTGCGTTGATGGCGTCATTTTCAACGTTGCAATAAACTTACCCCGCAGATGAAGAAGAAAGGAGCTAGGTGTACCTTTTATGTGCGGTATCCTAGATGGATGAATACAAATCCCCGTTGCTGGATCAGTCGAGACGGAGAATCTTATGGCCGTCGATTAAACCCATATATGATATAACAAGTGCTCTACATTTCTTTTAAGGCAACTTTTCTTTCTTTCTTTTCTGAATCTGGGCCGACGATCATGAAGTTTTATAATCTTGTTCTCACTCTTGCGAGCCTGGCTCACTTGGTGCTCGCTCAGACTCAATGGCCGATACATAACAACACCCTTAATTCCGTGGTCGAGTGGGATCATTACAGCTATATTATCAAGGGACAACGGCTGTTCATTTGGTCAGGAGAAGTACATGCTCTTATTCTAAAGGAAATTTGATGATTTCATAACCTTACAGAATTGCAGATTCACTATTGGAGGATCCCAGTACCCGAGCTCTGGATCGATATCCTCGAGAAAGTAAAAGCTGCCGGGTAGGTTCTCAACTATCCCAAAAGACGATAAGAACTAATGTTTCAAGTTTCAATACTGTTAGTTTCTATGGCCATTGGGGTGAGACCATCACAACTCCCAGCCTTTAATCTCATATTCTTACAACCTCTAGGCTATCACAGCGCTGCAGACGGTTCGCTCGATTTTGAGACCGGTGCACACAATTTCGAAACGCTCCTCGAAATAACCAAAGCAATCGGTCTTTATGTACTTTTCCGTCCCGGACCATACGTCAATGCAGAGTCCAACGCAGGGGGGTTCCCAGGGTGGTTGACGACTGGAGCCTATGGAACGCTTCGAAACAACGACTCTCGATACACAGATGCATGGAAACCATATTTTACAAAGTATTCAGAGATAGTGGCGAAGCATCAGATCACAAAGGGTGGGAGTGTTTTCATCTATCAGATCGAGAATGAATATGGAAACCAATGGACGAATGTCGCTGCCAGGACACCAAACAACCCCGCAATCGCCTACATGGAAACTCTTGAGAAATGTGCCCGAGATGCTGGTATCGATGTGCCTCTGATTCACAACAACCCGAACATGAACACAAAGTCCTGGTCGAAAGACTATGGTGCAGGTTTTGGTGGAAATGTTGACAACTATGGACTTGATCACTACCCCTCCTGCTGGAGTTGCGATTTGGCCGAGTGCAGGGGAACAAACGGAAATGTTCCAGAGTTTACAGTCTACAACTACTACAACAACTTTCAGCAAGTGGCGCCAACTCAACCAAGCTTCTTGGCGGAGTTTCAGGGGGGGTCCTACAACCCGTGGGGTGGACCAGAGGGAGGTTGTGTCAACACCACTGGACCGGATGTATGGCAAATCCGCACTTCCATTTCTCATAGATGCTAGGTGCCAAACTTTTATGATTTTCAGTACTGACTTTTACAAAGTGGGTAAACGTTTATTACAGACATAACATTGCGCAAAAGGTGTCTGCTATGAATGTTTACATGCTGTTCGGGGGAACGAATTGGTAAGCGACAAGATCCCACCCACAGTAGACTGTCAACTCGCTAATTTTATGATTTACAGGGGTAAATATCTTGGTGGCGCTCAATTAATGCTAGAACTAACAGGAACTAGGAGCATTGCCATTTCCAATGGTTGGTACTAGTTACGACTACAGCGCCCCAATCAGTCAGTCACTTTACCCATTCTGAGTTTCTCACGGTCTAATGGCCACCAGGCGAAAGCAGAGCAATCGGAGATAAATATCACGAAACCAAACTTTTTGCTCAGTTTCTTCGCGTCGCTAGAGATCTAACGAAGGTGGATCTCATCTCGAACGGAACATTCTTCGCTTCAGACCCAGCAATCTATACCTCAGAGCTGCGAAATCCCGACACGAATGCTGGATTTTACGTTACGATTCACACTTCTTCACCCTCAAAAGAGCTGACACACTTTAAACTGAATGTTTCGACTTCTCTGGGAAACCTCACCATTCCACAGTATGCCACTGACGTTGTGTTGAACGGCAGAGAATCCAAAATTATCGTCACAGATTTCTCTTTAGGAAAGCAAAAGCTAATCTATTCAACCGCCGAAGTCCTAACGGTCTCGACTCAAGACAAAGAACCTCTTCTCTACCTGTGGCTTCCTGCAACAGAATCTGGAGAGTTTCTACTGTCTGGAGTAAAGTCGGCTGATCTCTTAAAGAAAACAGGATGCTCGGATTTCCAGGTTCAAAAAAGGAGTGACGGGCTCGTTGTTTCATACAAACAACTCCAAGGCACGTGTGTTGTAAAATTCAGCAATGGATACAGGGTGGTGTTAATCGACAGATCCGCTGCGTACGACACTTGGTTCCCATCCACGTCCAGCGATCCCTACACTCCAGAAAACTCAACAGTCATTGTGCAGGGGCCATATCTCGTCAGGTCGGCCTCAGTCTCTCAGAAAACTCTTACACTTCAAGGGGATTGGTCAAGTAGCAACTCCCTCGAAATCTTCGCTCCTTCAACCATCTCGCACGTTACATTCAACGGCAAGAATATCAAAGTTTCTCGGACAAATTATGGGAGTTTGCTTGGAGCACTAGCGCCTTCGATTCACAGTGTTGAATCAATTAAGGAAGGGCTCCCAGCTTTGACATCTTGGAAGGTCGCAGATGGCTTTCCTGAAAAGCAAGCTGAGTATGATGACTCGAAGTGGACTATCGCGGATCACACCAGTACCCAGAACCCGACGAAGCCAGCCACATACCCTGTTTTATGGGCTGATGATTATGGTAAGTTTTGAACTCTTACTCAACCCTTCCTTGTACTAGACGCCAATGAATACAGGCTACCATTCAGGACATTTCATCTTTCGCGGCCGGTTTCCCTCTTCCAATTCGACGGCATCGGGCGTGAATATTACCGTCATCGCCGGCGTATCTAGCGGATGGTCAGCTTTCCTCAACGGAGCCTTCATCGGATCTTGGATTGGGTCAAAATCCGTCACAAGATCGTCCCTCGTGCTTTCATTCGCAAACGCCACTTTGAAAACTGAAAATGTTCTCACTGTAGTCATTGACAATATGGGCCACGATCAAACATCCGGAGCAACGAATCCTCGCGGTATTTACAACGCCACTCTCATCGGAGGTGGTAAGTTTACTGAATGGAGAATTGCTGGAACAGCTGGAGGACAGAAGAATATCGATCCTATTCGGGGCCCATACAACGAAGGTGGACTACATGGAGAACGTCTCGGCTGGCACTTACCCGGATTTTCTGACGAATCGTGGAATTCTAGTGCCCCTACCATCGGGTTGACAGAAGCCGGAGCGAAATGGTACAGAACCATTGTCCCACTTGATATTCCATCTTGTCTCGATGTCAACTTGGGGTTCAGACTTTCTAGTTCTTCCGGGTCAATTCTAAGGGCAATGATTTACGTCAATGGGTATCAATTTGGAAAGTATATTCCCCATATTGGAAACCAGGTTATCTTTCCAGTCTTCCCTGGTATTCTGAATTACAATGGAGATAATACGATTGCAATCAGTGTGTGGGCAATGGATGCGAAAGGGGCAAGTGTAGGAGTTGAGTGGGATGTTATTGGGGTTGTAGAAAGTGGTTTTAAGATGGGAGACACGGGTTATTTGAGGCCAGGATGGGTGGACAGAAGTGTGTATTACTGAACAATGCGATATGGATTCAGGAAGTGATGTTTAACTCGGTTGGAGGAAGACCTTGCAGTCTCCAGATTAGAAGCCCCAAAAATCTGCGACGATAGCGTTCAAAGAAAATTCAATCTTGTGATAAATCCGAATTTCTACGAGGTTAGCTAGCTACCTAATTCCATGTACTGTGCTGCAGTGAAGTTGGTGATTCCCTCCACCTCCTGGTCCCTAAGAGCGAGCTACTCAATGAGGCGCCTACGCGGGTTTCATATCAGTACAGCAGATTCTGCATCTTGGAGTAGTTTAATTGATTTCCCTGGTGTAGAAGTCTAACCGGGGTTTCTGGATTGACAACAGATGAAACCTTCGGAAGCCCGGCATTGATTGATCAAGTGAGTTACTGTGTAAAGAACTTTGTTGAATCCCACACGGCAAACATACTGAGCTCTTCTTCTTTCTGATCTGGAAGCCAGTACCATTGATGCTGAGCTTCGTGCTTCAAGTACATAGCTTCATCAAGACGGTCGTGATGAATTGATCGCAGAGCTCCCAATCAATGCAGCTTTTCAAACAATGCACTTCATTGGATCATGTGCTGATCTGTGATAGCTCCGAACTCGCAGCTGTCTTCCTGCAAAGCAAGATTCTCGGACACATCAGAGAAGATATCTCGTCGCATCCATTTCATTAAGGAGAAAGTGGAAGCAACAAAACATGCCGTCAAGGAGGACGCTCCATCACAGTTAATGTAGTACTTAAGCGTCCAAAGCAAAGGGGAGGCGGATTCTCAGTCGACACACTCCGACTACGAGGAAGACGCGAACCTTCCCTGCTACTATGTACCTTTCCTACCAAATCCAAACTCCTTTAGCAAAGAGAAGATACTGGCAACAATTTCGGACAATATCTAGCACGGCCTTGGGTTATCTACAATCTTGTCAACTACTCTCTGGGCTATCGGTGGAATGGGGAAAACTTAGATCGTACTGGAATATACACATCAACAACAGGAAAAGGGAGTCAGAGTCATCTTCTGGATTGCAACTGAAGATGAATCACAATCCGCGAAATGTTTTACTGAGATAGCAAGCGTCCTAGGGCTTGTTGGTCCCACTACTTCCCGAGGTCATGATCAGAATGGACTTCTTGTTCTTCGATGGCTCTAAGTAACTAGTAAGTTCCGCTTGATCTAGTTGACATATGGTACTAACAGCGAGCAGATGTCCCTTGGCTTCTCATTTTCGACAACGTGGAAGATCTAAACATGTCGAAAAATCTGTGGCCATTGTCCGGAATTGGGTCTATCCTCATCACCTGCCGAAGCGAGTTGACAGCGGCTTCATCCACCACCACATCCATCGAAGTTCCGGCCTTTACAAATTAAGAGGGCGGAGCGTTACTTGTGCAAGAACTCGGGCTTGACAGACACTCGGTAAAGAACCTGAAATCAGTAGTCTGTGCGCCACAATGCATTTCACAGCTAAATTAAAAATCGAAGGATTTTTTGGAAATATAATTCAAAAAGCTAATTAATAGAAACGCCAATACGCTTCTTCTTTATGATATACACGAAGAAAAAAGTTGAGAGATTACATAATTATTTAGTAATTATTAAGTCAAGTTGCCGACTTCAGGTTTTCAAAGCCTGAAAGTGTCTCGTTAAACAGACTATGAGCTCTCGTCCTGTCTTTTCGTTTATCCATCCCTCTTTCCATTCGGCCAGCAAAAGCGAGTTATAGACTGCTCTCATCCCCAAATGAAACCTTCGTCGATGATCTTGTTTTGAAAAAGGTTTCTCCCTTGAATTCGATAGGTAAAGAATGGTTAAAGAGGATACTGTTGAGTACATATTATATTTGTACTTGTAGTATATTATATCTAAATAAATATTTTATTGTCCACGGAGTAAGCTGGACAAGAACACCTACCATTTTATCTGTTGATAAAGCCCAAAGGACACTTGACTTCCACTTAACGGCCAACGAGCTTCAGCTCTAGGAGCCTTAACGGAGGATACGTAACGAGCGCAAATCCACATCCAACCCAGATTCCCAGATCTGCACCAGCATCTCCGACGAGCGCCGCAATGGGGCCAACATAATACACCTGATACATAGAGATGATACACCCAGCCCAGCCTACCAAGAAAGCCGTAAGAGCAGCGTATCCAACAGGCAATCTCTTCGGATCTTCCCAAGCGGACCAATCGAAGCCCGATTTCCATTTAAACAAATGCTCTTCGAAAACGATCGATACAAAGACTGTGACCCAGTATCCCATCAAGGCTAAGAAATTCTGGAAGATGGTAAACAAGTGGTCGCGACCGATGATAGCGCAAACAAAGTAGATTGCTACGACGACGATAGTCCACCAGTAACGTGGGACAGCCTTTGGATAGCGGCCGAGCATTTGGAAACCCAGTGCTGCAGAGTAGGTGCCGGGAATGTTGTTTGCGATGACTCCCAACGCGACGATGACACCACAGAATTTTCCGAAGCCTGCTAGACCGTCGTAACCGGCGAGGATGAGGGCTCCAGAGGAAATATCATAGGCCGCGCTCCATTCGGCGTCCTTGCTGATCCCGGAGGCGAGACCGACACCGAGGAGGTTTACGATGGTGAAGGATAGGAAGAGTCCGGTTAGTGTCAAGATGAAACTCTTCCATTTTGCTGTTGTTTCCGGGTAGTAGACATAGAAGTCGGAGGAAGCTGCAGCCCAGGAAACTGGAACAGATAGGGAGAGTGAGAAGAAGGAGAGTCGGTTGGCGGCAATGGCACTTGCGGATCCGACGGAGGGGAGAGTCGAGTCGAACTTGGGGCCTGCCGAGCCGACTAGGATGAAAAGAACAATGAGCTGCGGGATCCATGCCCATCTGTCATATGTTAGTGTTACTGCTGTGCTAAGTCACAAAGGAAAAGGAATATGCTACCTTTCATAGGCATGGAAGAGAGCCATTCCGAAGACGGCGACGACCAAGCTGATCAACGCCACAATGATGATACCCACGACGATGGACATGCTGCCTCCCGACACGGCTGAGAGCATTTGACCACCAATGACGCAGTCAATGAGGCCGTAGCCAACCATGATTACGATGTTAAGCAGACAGCAGATCTTGGAAGGCCAATATCCCATGAAGAATCGAGCCACAACCTGGACAAATAATCAGCATTCCTCCCTGCAGACAGCATAGTACAGAGCAATGGCAATCTGAACTTACCATGGTTCGATTTCCACTTTGCGCTCCCCAGATACTCATATACGCTGTCAAGATACAGCCCACGAAAGCACCAAATACCGCGCAAAGCGCTGAATCGACGAAGCCCAGCTCGAACACCAAAGGACCGAGGAATCCGACAGCGAGATTATTCGCTGTGAGATTGGCACTGAACCATAAGAAGGCCATCTGCAAATCTCCAAGAAGACTCTCGCCATGGCGTTCAGATGGCAAAACGCGTGTAATACCACGAGACTCGAGACCTGCGAGGGATTCGATCTTCTCATTGAACTTGACGATTGCGGGGGGCAGAGAAATTTGAGGTTGTTGAGTTGATGGGAGCACGATAGAGGATGGGGAAGTTGAAGTGGTTTCAGGCTCGATCGCGAGGCCTTTCTCAGGGTCTGGAGAACCCGAGGAGGGTGAGCCTCCTGCTGGTGCTTGGGATGCCATCACTGCAGCCCTAATGGAGGGGAATGGGAAGAGAGAGAGACAGAGTGATAAAACGTTCCTCGATACTAATTATGCGCTCCAAACACGTGGATGCAGGCTATATCTCCGCCCGTGAATCTAGACCGGGTCAGGCAGTCCAACAGAACCGGAAGTTAACCCGTGGGGATTCGTCCATGATTTCATTTGTGCACGTCGGACAACATGGTACTTATTTGGATTAGTTCGAATCCTCGCCAAGGGTTGATTCGCCCGACGATGCTTGTTCATGCAGAGCGAAACCTTATTTCTTTCTGCGAATGTGGAAATACGCTTCATTGAATGATACGAGTGTTGCGACTCGCATTTCCGTGTTGCTTGCCTCTTCCCCTCACCGCTAGTCCTCAGCCGTCCCGCCATCCTGTCTCGCCCACGCTGACAGCTTTCCAGAAGCAATTCCGGAGTTTAGTGGCAACGTGTGAATGGTGCGCAAACACCTGATTCCTTTCGCGGGAACCCGCAAAGAGCCTGATTATGCTGATTCGATATCGTCAACGGGGATCTATGACAGAGGAATATCACCATTCGACCAAGGATTCCTGTCCTGAGGTAACGTGGGGGTGGACGGCATTTCTTTCCTGAACTTTAATAGCTTAGAGATTGCTTACCCATTGAAAACGCAGTGGGGTGGGTATCTCCAATGCAAGATTGTAGCATGAAGAAGTCTTGGGATTGTGAATACTTTGCCTTCAAGTCAATAATACCCCTCTATCCTATAAAACAAAGCCATCTCAATAGTGTCACATACGCCGTTTCAGACCCAAAAGATTAACCGTAAAAGCCTCCCGATTCCCACTAATTTAAACAGAATATTGCGATATCTGAACAGTTTTCGTAATCGTCTCCTGACTCGTCCATTCATCCTTCCCCTCCTCCACATCACTCCCTGCCACAACACTGGTCTTGAATCCCGTCTTCTTTTCCATAGGGTTCAGTTCGAGATGTCCCTCAGGTTGTGGCGTCCAAGTCCTTGCTATTCTCTCCTCGCTCTCGCCGAATCCCACATTGCTCTCCGTGCGACTATGCAGCCTCGTCACTGATTTCCGTGTATTTCTTGCGTAAATTCTTTTGGAAGAAGATTGAAGATGGGATCTCGATTGATCGTTGCTGCGAGAGCGTTTTGAGCCTCCGAATGTGTCGAGAGCAAAGATGCGTCGGATCAAGGGCCAACAGAGTGGGATGTTTGCAACAAAAACTGCCGTAGATACTTCACCGACGTACCAGTTGAGGAAGATCGGGCTATAGGCAACCGTGAAGTTGAAGTAACGATTCAGGATTGCTGCTAGGATCTGCGGGGGTCAGTCTGTAGGCTCTGGGAGGGGAACTTGAATTGCGAGCGTACCACGAAGATTCCAAGGCTAAACACGCCGCAGACTATGAGTTTTCTAAAAAAAATTTACCTTTAGTACTGTGAGGTAGTTAGAAAGAGGCGCTTACTTAGATACCTTTTCAATGGCAATTTGGATTTGATCAAAAGCGGCAGTGGGATGAGGAGCATCATCAGATCAGAGGAGATATTGAATGTAGTGGCTGTTATCATGTGGTTGTAGTAAGTCGCACATTGCGCTGTCATTGTGTTAGATAGCTGTTCAGACAGACTTGGAATAAAGAGGGACTTACAATTGACCACAGGAACCGCCCAATACTGCTGAATTGGTCTACACCATACTCCTAAGAAGAGAACTTGGACGACAACGAATCCAAGCAGGCAGTAGTAGGCAAGGAACTTGACGGCCGCATTTTGCTTCAATCCTAAACTATGGTCCATTGATTCAGTCCTCGTTCTACCGTCCGAAAAAAAACATTCTCTGGGAAGCTCACGTCAACCGGCCGTACAACAGCAATAAACACCCCTTGATTAGCCACGTCGTCGACAGTGTAAACTCCTCCAGGACAAACGTCATCTTGCTACCCCAGATGGCGCTGACGATCTCTGGTTCCGTAAGGAGTTCGGCTTCCCCGGGAGGTAGATAATTGCTTCCATTGTTGGCGACTTGATTCGTGCTGACAATGACTCCGGTGAATGTGAGCTGCAAGAAATGTAAGTTTCTGGTCGAGGGGACTAGGCAGATAAAATATATGCACCGTAACAAGGATCATAATATGATCATCCAGTTGAAACTTGTCGAACGCGCCCAGTTGTATCCTGCGTGAAGCCCTAAACCATATCAGCGCGAGTTCCCTCAAAGGCAGCCAAATCCATATCCATACAGTCGCATCGCTATCAGAATTAATCCAATGGCGTAGAGAGTCCAAGACTCGATGGCCAGAGATTGAGCGAAGCTTGCCATGACGAACGGCGAAGCTTAACGAAGGGGATCAGATCCAAAACTCCTATCGATGGGAGATACAACTCGATAAACAGACGAGATGCACTCCACGTGTGTTTAAAGGCACAAGATCACCCCTCAAAAGAATTTCGCTAACACATAGGGGTTCACAATGCGCAATGCGTCTCCTTCTTCCAACCTCCCTAGCTTTCATGCCTGTCGTTATCTACAGACATACTAGGTAACCCGTCTGGATAGCGAACGATGGCCAGAGCGTGCACCCTGCCAAGGAGAAATAAAGTTTTGGCGTAGCTTTCCCTTCACTGCTACGGCAGCACCACGATAGTACAGCAACCTCAATTAGGGATAGCGCCTCGTACTGGCAGAGCATGCCGTTCCGTGCCGCCTCCCGCCTGCGGAAGCCACAGCAAAGTTCTGCGTGTAGCTTCCCAATGGCTTCCCAATGGCTTACTTCCCATTCGTGGAATGAACGGAATAGAACACCACTTGAGGTTTGCCTGCTGGACCCCAGCCGGCAATTAGAGTTTCTATTCCTCTGTATGCAAGGATAATAATGGCCGCGCGGCATATGCCGTGGCCTCGAATCCCCCTCCCACTCCACAGAGGGATGAACCCCCAACAAAGAGGCACCTTGGAGGAGGCTAGCCCCGGGAAAGGCCCATTGCTAAGCTTTTGGTTGCGAGTTCTGACAATCCCAAGTAACGCCTCACGTGTCGGCAGTCAGTGACGGCAGAGGCACGGTAAGTCGGCGTAGCTGTCGGACAAATCTCCGGGGGGACAGTGATGAATTACTGAACAACCTAACCTCTTCACACGATTTCAATATTTTTCAGCTCTCGGGGATAATAAAACTCTGCAAAGTCAAATAAACAGTTTCGAGTGGCTTCTTGTCGGGAAGCTGCAAATAAATCCGCTCGGAGGCCAGCTGGAATTTGCCCAGCCCCGCGGCCAACCAGACATGCACAACCTGTGCGGCAAATGCGAAGTCACCCCCGGGCTCTCACGATGGGCTGATGTTCCTAAACTTTCCGCCTTCTCTTCCAGCCCGATAAATAAATACTGGTTGTCGCTAATTTCAAGTTCTTTTCTTTTGATCGAGGCTGCACAAGTGCACGGTTTCAAATAACTTTCGCGGCAGCCGCAAGAATCGTGGTTGCTGGCCAATTGAGCCCAGTCAGAATCATGGGTTCTTACGCTCCTCTCCCTGTTGATCCAGAATCCTTTTGTGGCCAATCGTTTGATTATCTAATTATTGGCGGAGGGACAGCCGGTCTCGTGGTCGCCACGCGATTATCTGAGGATCCAAGTATCAAAGTCGGTGTTTTGGAAGCTGGCCCTGCTGCTTTCGACGAGCCGCTAATTACCATCCCTGGGCGTTTTGGAGAAAGTCTGGGCACAAGGTACGATTGGCAATTCGAGACTACGCCTCAAGCTGGCATCGGTGGGCGTAAACTCCCATGGCCAAGAGGAAAGGTATTGGGTGGAACAAGTGCACTGAATTTCATGACTTGGAATCGAGGATGCAGGGAGGATTATGATGCCTGGGAGGCTTTAGGTAATGAGGGATGGGGTTGGGACGCTCTCCTGTATGTCACTTTCCGATGTCCTGTAAAATTCCACGAGGCTGAGATCGACAAGACCATTCTTTAAGAAAAGTGAACGTTTCTTGCCACCACCTGCCAACGAAGAGAAGTACTCGTTGTATTTCAATCCCGAGAATCATGGCACGAGTGGACCAATATTCTCGATATATTCCACGGAGTTTGGAGCTTCACATCAACACTGGCATTCCACATTGCACAAACTAGGAGTTGAGACGAACAGGAACCACTTCGGAGGTTCTAATGTCGGTGGCTGGACTTCACTTACCTCTGTCGAGCCACAGACCAGAAGCAGATGTTATTCCGCAAACGGGTACTATCAGCCGGTGGCCTCAAGATCCAACTTGACGGTCCTTACAGAGGCATTTGTCGAGGAGATTATTTTCGAAAAATCTGATGGAGAATGGGCGGCCACTGGCGCTCGATTTTCACGATCGGGGGCGGAATATCGCGCCAGATCATCAAGGGAAGTTATCATCTGCGCTGGCAGTGTCCAGTCCCCTCAACTACTCGAGATCTCTGGGATTGGAAACCCATCTATTCTCCAAGCAGCAGGCATTGATGTCAAATTCTCGAACTCGAATGTGGGAGAGAATCTCCAGGAGCACATGAGTAAGTTGGAAACCACCACTAGCCACATAAGTCGTCGTTACTCATGTCATTTGTTTGGCGAATAGTGACAGCAACAATCTACGAAATCTCCCCAGAAATCACTACCCCCGATGACCTACGCTCATCACCAAATCTCCTCGCCTCGGCCATGGAATCTTATACGAGTAGCGCTTCAGGCCCTCTAACCCGAATCCCTTCGAGTGTAGCCTACCTACCATTTAGCTCAGTCATGCCTCCACCTCACCTCGACCGCATCATCGCGCTCTTACCCACCCCACCGACCACATCAGATGCATACTCCACTCTCCGACACAAAATCCTCACCGATCGATTCGAATCGGGCTCTAACCTGGGACAGATAGAATTCAATTTCGACACTAGTAACTACTCCCCCTACTTCGTCGCCGAACCAGGCAAGAAATACGCCACTATGCTCCAAATGCTGCAATATCCCTTCTCCACTGGCTCAATTCATATCCCTGCATCTCAAACTCAAGCAACAATGCACGAGAAACCCATCATCGATCCAAAATACTACCAAGGTCCAGGCGGGAAAGTCGATTTCCTAACCATGGTAGAATCCCAGGCGTTTGCGCATAAAATCACCACTACCGCTCCATTATCTTCGATTATCGTTAAAAGGGCATTCCCGCCACTGCCGGCTGGGGGAGGAGATGATCTGAATGAGTATGTGAGCAATTATACGATCACAGATTGGCATCCGGTTGGCACCTGTGCCATGGGTCCAATGCCGAGCGGGGGAGATGGCTTTGGGGGGGTTGTGGATGCTAGATTAAGGGTTCATGGTGTCAAGGGATTGAGGGTGGTGGATGCGAGTGTTATGCCGCTGCAGGTTAGTGCCCATATCCAGGCCACTGTTTATGCGATTGGAGAGAAGGGGGCGAGCTTAATCTTGGAGGATCATGGAAGAGCTTAGAGAGAGTGGAAAATATTGGAGGAACAATAGATATTCGTGATAAGGTCTTGAGACTTTTTTTCTGTTTTATTTTAGTATCTGAGTCTTGAGTCGATGGCACTCACGTAAACCAGCTAGAATTTCTTTTCAAAATATCTGCAGTCCTACCCGAGCGATTCCACATAATCCCTAAAGTCAGGACTTAGCGGGGCAATGCCTCTGAATTTTTCCTATCTAGCACGGAACAGAGTTTCCCAGTCCAGAGTCTGCGAGCATCGTGATTCGTGAAAAGATGTTTGACTGGGAAGTTCCTAATAAAAGTACTCAATCCTGCACAGGACATTCATTCATTCATTCATTCATTCATTTTTTCATACACGGTTCCAGCCATCCATTTGGATAGCTATGCCCGAATGTCCCAGCTTTGGCGCCAGTTGCCGAACACTTCGAGCTTTGTCCAGCCTAAAACACGAGTGAAGATTGCCACACTGAAGGCATCGAGGCCAGAAATTAGGTTCTCCAACTGCCACGCTCCTAACTTGCATTTAGCCGCGAATCGGTCGTCGGGGTATAGAACATACCCATCTCTTTAAATTTCCAGTCTTTACTCTTGAGGTTTATTGAACTTGAGGGAGAACAAGGAGTTTCAATTTCCAAATGGCTATTCTGACATGGATACGGCTCTCTGATCAACAGTGATTACCACGGATGCAATAAATAATCTTTAGGGCATGCCTCCAACAAGTCTAAATTATCCTGAACCACTTCCCATAGTCTGACGTCCTCCTTCTTGGTAAGCTGTCGATACGGCTTGGATACAGGTGTGATATCTGTACCTCCCGTGATCTGCTTCAAATCTCGTGAGGCGTCTTTGATATTAGAAAAATTAAAATCATTACTGCCTTCTATTTGTACGTAGTTCAAGATCAAGAAACTAGGCAAAACTCACTATGCTTAGCTCGCTTAAGTTGCCACTTATATCTACGGAAGTAAAGTGACTCGTTCTACAAGACATAAGCAAATCTCATTGGTTACACAACAAGTTCTCACCTACGTAAGAGACAGGTAATAAAGACAGGGTGCAAAGACAGGGTGCAAAGACAAGGAGCAGAAGCAAGGAACAGAAGCAAGGAGCAGAGAATAGTGCGGGAAGTTATTGTCCGAAAGGGGGTTAACAGTAGGTCTCGTACACCCATGTAAATTCTGCCTTAACATTTGGGGACATTTGTGGAGAAATTTCTAGAATTTCGGATTGTTGATTGGAAGAATAATCTTGCTGCATTAATTACATGGGCAGAGTGGCCAATCAGCCAGCCGGATTTTAAGTCAATCAGTCAGCTGAGCCAAAACCTTTAGCTAATCAGCTTAAATATATTCGTAAGCTAATCAGCTATAATATAGCCAGCTTATAAGTTAACTTATAAGCTAGCCCTGTTTTTAGTAGAGATTTTGGAGTCAAATTATAGGCAGTTAGTATACTATTTTAATGTCTCGCTTAATGTAAAATGAGGCCTCAGAGTAGAAAAACCCCCTCTAATAGGCTAAAATTAGGCGGTGAAACGCGGTAGGATAACAGAATCTTGTCTTGAGGGTATTCCCAGTATATATAAACTCTCTAACTTTATCGAAAACACTACTAAAATCATGTCTCGTTTAACTACGCCTCTCGATATTGACGACAGTACCTCTTAGGCTTCTACGGCTCCATTTGTAAGTACTGTAAGTGTTACAATTAACCCTTTTTAGTGTACAGTACTAGGCAACTGATATTAACCTGGTTAGCGAGAACACTTAAATCAACATTTCGCTCTCAACACAACTTCTTGAATTACTTTATAACCACGCTAGCTATATACAAAATAATTATATCAATTTGATCACCACAATCTCTAGTTTCCAAATCTGCAATCAGTTTCCCTGTAGGTTGCGCACAGACCTTAATATTTCGTATGCCACCCGTCTGCTACGATGTAAGCCTTAATTCTAGCTGACATACTCACACTTAAAGTATCAAACAACGACTTATCTAAAGTATCTTACGCAGCTTATAAACAACTTTCTATACGTTTTCTTGCGTACTCTAATTGCGATTTGTCGGCCGCGACGTCGGGGAATATATCGTAAAGGCGTTTCTTGAGGTGCCACCACACGTGCTTAATCGGATTGAGATTAAGAGAGAAAGGTGGCCAATTCACGACTAAAGTGATTCGTTTTCCTTTAAACCAAAGCCGAGCCTTCCTTGCGGTGTGTATTAAAGTGTTATCTTATATAAATTCGTACCTATCGTCTAAATCTTTAAGAATTAGTCTAACTTCAGTGTTAAGGACCTTTAAGTAGGACTTAACTGAATACTTATATTTCTTTGACTCAAAATCGCAATCTATAATATAAAGGTTGCTTCTCCCGTTGTCCTAAAAGGCTCCCCAAATTATAACCTTTATATTCTTCTTGCAGTTGTATATTTAGATTATATTTCGATCCCACTTTTATATTAGCGTACGAAAGCACTATTCCGCGTTTTTACCCCGCCCCCGCTTTATAGAGCACTCGTCGCTCTAGTATATTATTCCCTATTCCTTAATACTCTAATGTTTATACGCAAGGCACTATAAAAGACGCTTTGTTACGTGTACTTCCGTGAGTTCAGGTCTCCTTTTAGCTCTCTAATTAGTGATTTTATACTCCTTCAAGATCTTCTTGACTATTGTCTCCTTATAATCTAACGCACACGCTGTGATGACCTCCTTGTATGTATCCTTTAGGTAGAGGCGAACGTGTCGTAAGAGTTTTCTTTCCTCGGCAATTATATACGATTTGCCCCTTGGTTTGCGAGGTAAGGACTTTCCTTCGTTGCGCAATAGCTCTTGCTTAATAGTGTATTTAATAGTGCTATAATCAAGTTTCAGGTCCCTCGCGATCTCGTACGAGTTTGTGTATCTGCGAGCTTGTCTAAGGATTTGTCCGCGTAAGTACGGAGAGAGTTCGTATCCTTTTCCCCGATTCTTAGACGTCGCAGTAAGAGGAGTAAGTTAAGGTGGCATTTTTATTGTAGTTGTAAAGAGGAAGAGAAACGCGTGTCGCGAAAAGTCGCGGTTTTACACTTTTCGCTTAATATTAGTTGGTGGGGACTGTATAATGGCTCTTGAATCTACAGCTTTAGTAATAACGTCTAGTCTCCTATTCAAAATCAAGGACCGCTGTTAACGCCCGACGCTAATATATACTAACAACTATAACCCTTTCGAGCCAGAGAGAGTCGATTTGAAAGTAGATTACTCTCTTTATTCTTTTAGAGAGTCGTTATTTAATAATAGGCCAATTCAAGTGGCGAATTTACCTAAGGGGTATATTCTTTCTCCCTCGACAAGCGTATCAACTCGATCGTGGCTCTAGAAGGTTGGCTATATACTAGTATAGTCTATAAGAAACAAAAAGTACTTTTTTTAGGCGTGTAAACTATGTAAGTTCTTTCTTTCCCTAGTGTCTTTAATACTAATACTCTTAAGTCATTACGACCCTAAATTTATAAAGAATAAAACTACGACATTTAATAGTAATTCCCTTAAAAACGTAGCATAATATATGGCGCTCGAGTATTAATTAGACTAGAATGGAGATATTAGAAGGCTTCCTTTGACAGCTCTTACACTTATATAACCCTTTAGCCCTATTAGAGGAAGTTACGAGAATATTATACTATTTCGATAACTTGAATTTAGAAACGCCTTTATTAAATAAGTAATAATAAACGACGTTAAACACTATAAAGCTTTTTCTCCTTATCTTTATCAAATGTTTAAAATTACTAATATTTAAGTTATTAATATACTCCTAGCTTCTCACTTAACGTTAGAGGCCTGAGTTACATAGATATTCAAATATTTCGAGCCGAAGGTAATTCAAGACGTAATAGAAGCATAATCTAAAATCTCTATATTGTTTAATAGCTAAGGATCTCTTAAAGAAAAGATTAGTGTTATTATAGTTGTTTTATATTATATAAACAAGAAAGGGGAGCCAGTTATAGTATTAACAGGCCTAGTAAAGCTTCTAAACCATAGGAAAACAAGTATTAGTATACTAAATCTCTCTTAGCCTCTCTCTCTCTCTATTACTAATATATTACAGACTAAGCATTTATTATTCTACCTCTCTTACAACGATTTAGTATTAACGAATATAACCTTAGTTAGTTCGTCCTTAATAATACACCTAACAATAATACTACACTTGTAGAGCTTGCAAAACCTCTTAATTTCGAGCCGAAACAACGTCGCCTTCGCTATATAAGCTATATCCTTAACCTTATCGCAGAGTAATACTTATTGTCACGGTACATGGTTAGCGGCACCTCTTACGCGAGCCCACTGAACGGCTAGATGTGCTTCCTGCATACCCACAACTAGCTAAACCTACCTACTTTACTTATATAGCTAGCTTTCCCCCTCTCAACGAGAGGGCAAAGCACTTCTTAATCAATCTTTTACTCCTTACTACTTTACTAATTCTCACTTCTCTACTCTTTTAGTATTCTACGTGATAGTTAAGAGCTATATAACTCTTAGAGCCCTGATAATTTATGCTCGGTAAAATACTACTTTATCTCTTCTTCTTTACTCTCTCTAACGATCACTGCACGTCTTCACCTACGCTCCATTTCTAGGAAATCAACTATAGCCGACTCTAGGAGCGACCGCATTAAGGACCGGAAGGGCTGGACCAAATTTAACACCGAATTTCAAGCTCAAGCGTACAATAGAGGCCTTTAGCCGCTCGTCGACCCTAATAGACTTAATGTTCTGTCTCCTATAACAAATCTACTAGTTTTTAATATAAAGATTAAGTTTCTTTAAAAGAAAAATGCCGAACGATTAGACGGCGCATTAGTAATACTCTTTTCCGCAGTCGAATCTGAATATAATAGAGCCTTTAAGGTCTTTATTATCGAGAAAAGCGACTAGAGTAACGTGGTTACTAAATACAATTAACTCTACACTTAGGTTATTAATTATATTAACCCCTCACTCTTCGAGATCATTTCCTTAACTCAAGTCAACGAGTATACTTATACTATTTAGAAGATCGTACGGGAGCTTCGCTAATACTGCGCGCCCTTTAAGGCCACTAACTTACGCGACATCGAATTAACCTATTCTCACTTAATACAACAAGCCTACGACGGTCGTATTAATGTTACAACTTAGTGCCGAAACTAGTTTCTATCTTACTACGAGTGCAAATTAGCCGGTTCTGAGTTCGTTTTAGGACCCCTAGTCACGAAAAGGTTCCTAAACGCCGTCGGAGCCAAATAGAACCTTGTTTTCGCTAAAAACCGTAAAGACGAGCTTATTATAAAGGATTAAGTACTCAGAAGCTAGACGGAAGTTAGGGAACCGAAATACTCCTTATTACACTATAAATTATAGTTTTAGCGAGTTATAAAAGAAGCAAAGTTTACTAAAAATGTTGGTTTAATAGTCACGTTTTTAGTCATATGCTCGCTTAACGAGTATTTAAGGGGGGGGCTCTAGTACAGAGCTCTCCTTTTCTTGAATACACATTTTGCCACACAGGATTTTACCCCTTAAATGTGTCGATTCTACACCGGAATCAGTGGTACCACCCGAGTATAACGACAAAAAAGTATAGCCTTTACCTTAGAAACAGCATTTTTGTAACCCTTAGCGGTAGACGAGATAAGGAGTATTATAAGTGCCCTTATATAATCGCTTTCTTAGATTTAAATTCTAAATACTATTAGAAATTGACTACTTATAACCGTCTTAAGGCCGCACTTTATAATTAAACTACTAAAAAGTATTAAGTGACTCTTAATTAAGCCAAGCTTATTTAAAAAAAAGTAAACAAACTAAAGTAGAGTGCTCTACGCAAGACCGTTTTAGCTAAGGAGCCTAGCAAGGCAGTAGCCGAGACCTCCAAGACCTCTGATAGACTTATTTCAAAGATTATATACGTTATTATAAACCCTTCTGCTCTTTAGACTCTTAATATATTCGCGCTTAATAACAGCCGACATCTGCTCTATAAGAGTACTCTTCTTAACAACTACGGTGTTATATATGTAGTTAACGATAAGTCTCTCTGTCGAGCACTGTAGGGAGGAGCTTCAGGTAGTTTGAAAGTCTTGAATTGTAAAGTAAAGGGGTAGCTCCCTAGCCATACGGGAGCTCCAGAGATCTAGTTACATAAGCAGCTTTTGGTTGGTTCTAGCGACCACCGTAGGCCCTGGTGGTCCTAGTGCACGACACTCTCTTAATTAAAGGCTCTTTTATCCCGTCAAGTCACGAGGACGTAGTCGAAGCTAGCACATTTAGCCTACCCGTTGTTAATAAAGGTCGTCGTCTTTTAAAGAACGCGCTTACTACTCCGGGAAGTATAATCGATTTAGAACTTACGAATGTAGTAGTTATTAAAGGTTTTTATATTAATATTATCTCAGAGATAAGGCTCTTAAACGTAAGGTTATAAATTAATAGTTTTAACGCAACTTTACGTCTTAGGGAGCCTACTAATAGTAATATTATGCGCACTTTAATTCGGAAGTATTAATTAGTTTTCTTTAAATACAAAAACACTTTAAAATACCTTGTTTTATTTATTTTATTAAGTAATATTAATATATTATTATATCTTACCCTTACGTGTACACTAAGACCCTTTAGGAGATCAAGAGATTACCTTAAGTTACGCACAGATTCAGAAGAAGTATAACATACGAGAGTAGGGTACCTTAGCCCTAAGGCTTTTCGTATACTAGTAGAGAATACTAAGAACGTCAAAATCGAGGGAATAAGTAAAGCTAAATGCGAGTACTACTTTATGGCTCGAGCTGTAAATGTCAATTCTTAAAGGCCCTTAGAGAACGTATTTCTATAACTATTTTAAAGACTTACGTAGGACCTTTTCGACTACGACCTTAGTTACGACGGCTCTAATTAGTTACTTATTATTAAAGACAAGTATAATAGAAAAATCCTTGTTTTCCCGATTCTAAACAAATTATTAATAATAATATTAAAAATCTTATAATTTATTAATAATTAAATCAAACGGAAGTACGGCCTTTATATTTATATTTTAAAGCACAATAATAAGAGAGTAGTAATCCCCCCTTAAGGTATATCGAGATACTAAAAGTGGACTTAATAATAAGGTATTTAAATCAAATTAAGTCTGACTTATACTTACGAACTAAATAATCTCTCGGAGCGTACCAGAAAGGAAATCATCGAAAAGTTAATTATAATGCGAGTAGTTATAGGCCTCCCGGAAGCTCTTTAGCTAGAAGTTACTTAAGCGGTAGCGTTTTTATATAATATAAGCCCGCTAGAAAGTCGAGGCTAAAAATCGCCTAACGAGACCCTTAATACTTAGTTTCGCGGTTATTTCCGCTTTTACGACTTAGTTATAGTTAAGAAATTGACTATAAACTTTCGGCCGGATTAAAATAAGATATACGCCTATAAATCGCGAGCTTACTTTTTAATTAAGGATCGGGAAGTAGGAAGTAACAAACGAGCATTTAAGGTACTCCCTAAAGCTTATATTAGCTATCTTATTAGTTACGTTACTAGTAATATATATAAAATCTAAGTGCTAATTTTATACTGAGTTATTATTTCACAGAATGTGACCTTTAATAAGAACGTCTTTTTTAACTTAGCCGAGTACGAGAAACAGGCCGGCTAACTCGTTTCTGAAGCTAAAGACGTAATAAAAGCTATTAAAAAAGACGAGATTTAAGACGTTAAATTAATTTTTAAGAAAATCGGACTATTTAATATAAACTTAATAGAAACTAGAGCTCTTAAAGAGCCGAGCGGTACTCTTAGCCTCTTAAACTCGGGGGTAATAAAGAAAGTAAATTTACTATAGGCTTAAAGAAGTCTTAGACTTTAGTCTCTAAAGAGTACACTACTTCTAGTTTAAAACTTTAGTATTTCTCAAATACCTCTTATAAATTTAACCGCAAATAAACTACCTTATGTGAGTATACCTTCGCCTAAAGAGAGCGCTAGTATGCCCGTAGCTATTATACTAAAGAATCGTACTTATTTATAAGTAATAATTCTAGTATATATTCCCCTTATTATAATAAAAGAAGCCCCTACTTAAGTAGTAAATAAAGCCCCCGCGTATATAAGTGAGCCTATAGAGCTCGCCGTAGATGAAGCCTCTCTTATAAAATTAAGTGAGAATAAACCGACTAAGTAAATCGGAATTAGAGAGGCCTTTCTAGTTAAGAAAAAGCGCTAATTAAAGCTAAAGGGAATATAGCCCTAACGTAAAAGTAATCGAATCGCCGGAGCTTCGTTAAAAGTAAGTAAACCACTACGAAAAAGAGTATATAATTAACGTAGGAGTAATCGAATCGCTAGAGTTAACTTATTAATTTTAGTAACTATAAGCCCTATAAAAATAATATAAAGCGCGGAAACGATCGATTCTAATTAGGTAATCCCTAAGTATTTTAATACCTTTTTTATAACTCTTTATTTATTTAAAGATTAAGGGGGTAAAGAGCTTACTATATTATATAATATAATTCTTATAGTAATTCTTCTTAAATCAAAAGAAGTAAAAAAGATTTTAGTACTAGACTTTAGCTTAAGCACTTTAAAAACAGAGTTACCTCGAGTTCACTAGAAAGACGCTCTAAAAGAGCTAAAGTCTTAAAAGAATTTAACAGATTATTAATTCGGAGAGTAATTTAAGGCCGACGCTAAGCTTGAAATCAAAAACTTAGAATTTAGAGACTATTAGAGAATTATAAAGGAAACTAAAGTTAAATTAATAAAGCTTGTGCCGTTAATATGAGTTTTTACTTATAAAGAGGCTCTAAATAGTTATATTTCTTAATGTCGATTAAGGCTAGTCGTACGAGGCGATCTCTAAGACAAGGTAACTATACTCTTAACGTACGCCGTAACCCTTATATTAAAGAGTTTCCGATTAGCTATAACTTTAGCCGCGCATTTTGACTTGGAAATACGGCAATTCGACGTTATTAACGCATTTATTAATACGGTTTAGAGTAAAGATTCGTTACTAGTCTTATATTAGTTACTAAACGACTATTACTCTTATAGCTTATACGTTAAGGTTAATTAAGTATTATACGGCATAAGAGACTCTCCTTCTCTATAGTATAAGGAGTTCATTAAGACTCTTATATAACTCTATTTAATTGTAAGTAAAGAAGAACCTTATATGTTTTTCGATTAAAAGAGAAAGATATTTATGTTATTTTTTATAAATGATATTTTAGTCCTTTATTATAAGAACGATCTTACTTTAGTCGAAGTTGTAATTACTAGAATTTATTAAGTATATAAGCTTCGCGAGATAAAGACAGTAAATTAGTTCTTTAGAGTTAGGATTATTAGGAATCGAGTATAGGGAACGATCTCTTTTATTTACGATATATATATTAAGAAAATCGCTAATAAATTCGGTCTAATAATATTATTACTAAGGAGTATATTACTTCTAGGAGTCGAGCTTACTAAATATAAAGGCATTACTCCCTTTAGTCGAGTAAAGGAGTACTAAGAAAAGGTCGGATTAGTACTCTACCTGGCAATCCTTATAAGACTTAATATTATATACGCAACTTCACGATTATCTTACTTCTTGATAAATTTAAGCGAAGAGTATATTAAGGCTATAAATTAGACTATTAAATACCTATAAAGCACTCGATACTTAGCTATTTAGTACTTAATAGAACAATAAGAAATTCAGCTATTTATTGCCTTAAATACCTCTTTTACCGACGATATTAAGACTCGACGATTATCCTAAGGCTTCACCGCTACTTTTTTCGGAGGTATTTTTAATTAGAAAGCTAATTTACAAGCTACAGTTACTACTTTAACTACTAAAGTAGAGTTACTAGGAGTCAAAAGAACTACTAAGGTAATAATAGTACTTAAAAGGCTATTTACAAAGATTCTTCTTAACTTAAGAGAAGTCTAGAAAATCTACTATAATAATAAGTAAACAATTTAACTAATTATAAGCGAAAGCGAGCGAATTATAATAAAGTTACGCCACGTTAATATTTAAAATATGTAGCTTCGTTAAGAGTACTTTAAGAGTACTTTTGAAATTACTTATTTATTTATAATAGAGATACTAATAAATAGACTTACTAAAAATTTTACTCGTTAACAATTTAATTATTTCTAAGCTTTTTTAAACCTTAAGAACGTTAAAGCGTAAATCTTTATTACTTTATAACTCTTTTAAATCTTCCCTTTATAAATCTTCCTTTTAATTTAACTTATATTTCTTTAAATTATATATCTCCTTTGTCTCTTATATTATTATTACTTATTTTGAGTATATTATAAGAGCTATAATACTTACTTTAAGTTTCCTTTGTTAAAGTGATATTATTAAAGTAGCTAGCCTTTAAAATCTGCCCTTTACTATTATTAAGGGTATTTCTAGGAATCTAAACCTCTTAAAGTAAATATAAGGGGTAACTTAATTATTTAGGGGTTCTTAAGCCCCGCCTTATACAAAATAACGTAATATAACGTAAGAACGTAAATATAAGGGGTAACTTTATTATTTACGGGGTTCTTAAGCCCTAAAAGCACACTACTACTACTTATAAGCGCCCGTCCTCCTTTAGCTTTAGAGCTATTTAGAAAGTAGCCTAATATTAGTTAAGAAACTTTTAAAGTTAACGAGTTTAATAAAAGGGTTCCTGTAATTACTTATACTTTAAGGCTCGTCGGCCTTAATCGCCTTAATAAGACAAGTGGCAAAGGGAGCTACTTTAATAAAGTAAGGGACACATTTGTACTTAAAAGAGCACTAAAAGCACTGAGTACTACGCTTAGTAATATTCTCTTAGCAAACGCTAGGCAACAAATTATCCTTGCCCTTCTTGTTACTAAGGGCCGAACGAGCGTAATACTAGTAAGACACCGCGCGGCGCACATTAGTAATAGGAACTGACTTCTTCTTCTTAGTCTCGGCAGCCTCACTAGAGGAGCCAGTAGAGCCAGTAGGGGAGGAGAGCGTAGTAAGGGCTATAGAGGGCTTTCCCTAGCCTCCGGCAAAGGAGGAACTTAACTCTACAAAGGGAGTAAGTGAACTCTAACCCTAAGGGGAGGGAATTCTTAGGGAAGAGGGAAGGGGGGGGATTTAACTTAAAACATTATCTAGAGTATACTCTTAAATGTTCGCGAGTATACTAGTTATAGCGGAGCGCTCGGAGGCGGCGGCAGGGGAGGAGGAACCGGCGGGGACACGAGCCGGAATAGTACTAGCGTTAGAAGAGATCTGTTTATTATAGTTAGCCCTTACAAATTTAGTCTTACAATTAGCCAGCCAAATGCCGACTCTTCGACTTCGATTATTGTACTAAGGGAATACTACTTAACTTACGGAAGATATTATTATTGTTATTATTATTAAAGTTAAAGTTGACGTTAGAGTTGTTATTATTAAAGGAAAATTTATAAACAAAAACAAACTCTTGTACTACTAAATATTATTTTCCCGTCTTCTTTTGGCCTAGCGTAGTCGCTTCACAGCTGGGGGGTGTGTCACGGTACATAGTTAGCGGCACCTCTTACGCGAGCCTACTAAACGGCTAGATGTGCTTCCTGCACACCCACAACTAGCTAAACCTACTTACTTTACTTATATAGCTAGCTTTCCTCCTCTTAACGAGAGGGCAGAGCACTTCTTAATTAATCTTTTGCTCCCCACTACTTTACTAATTCTCACTTCTCTACTCTTTTAGTATTCTACGTAATACTTATTTAGTCAAGATACGTCTTCTTTTGAAGTTAATTACAAAAGAGTTAGTCTTGAGGCAAGACGATAACTTTAGAGATCTCGCGGCGAGTTAGGAAAGCTATATAACTTAATAGTACATATTATGGCCTCTAGAAAGTGTGGAGTTGTATTTAAAGGCCTATAAAGTGAGCTAAATTAAGGTAAAGTCGCGGGGAAGAGATAGAAGGTTGTTTTCGACGGAGGTATACGCTGGAACTCCTTATATTCGATGATTATACACGCTTTGGCTCTCCGCGAAGCTCTTAATACTTACGCTATTAAATTGTGTATCTTTAAAGAACCTCTTAATTAAGAAGTGTTTTCGTAAGATTATATTGACAATAACGAATAGGAGACTCTTAAGTTAATAGCGGAGTACTAAGAACCTCTCTTTCGGCTTACTAAAGACTTCGAAGGCAACCCCGATCGATTCGACCCTACGTCATTATCTTATAGAGCGTTATAGGAGTTACTACCTCTTTTTGAAGGTCTACTCACTCACTTTAAGGAGCTTAAGGCGTTAACAAAGGCTAGTCGGTTTAATAGTCACAAAGGTATACAAGAGTCGATTACACTTACTTAGAATAAGACGAAGGAGTACTACCGCAAAACCGACGTCTCTCTTGCGTAGATGGCAACCCTAGTTCTCCACCCTCGATGGAAATGGCAATATTTTGACTAATAATAAGTTAGAGATAACGTACAATACGTCCGCAAAGGCAAGGCCGCTCTACGAAGGCTTTAGGAGGCCGATTATAAAGGAGAAGTAGTTGTGCGAGTAGAGGATCAAACTCCGGAACTAGAGCTTCCAAAAGCTTACAAAATCAGTCAGTTAAAGAGGCTGGCACCTCCTCTAGCAGGTACCTCTAGCACAACTAAATCTCCGCGAGTATTAAGCCGAAAAGATCAATTAGCTTTGTATCTTGAAGAGGCGTTAACAGAGTAACCTCTCCTTGAATATTGGCGCTCGAAGCAGGCTCAGTGGCCACAGCTTACAAAGATAGCCTTCGATTTTCTATATATAACTACTATGAGCTCTAAGTGTGAGCGTGTTTTCTCGTCTTGTTCTATACAAACTACACCACATAGTTCGAGATTATCAGCTCAGTCTTTATATTATCAGGAGTAACTTAAGAATTAACAAAGAAGAGGGTTTATTGAGCTTATGGCGGCTTTTGGTACAGTAGACTTAGGGAGAGAATTTTAATATATATCTATTTTTGGAACTAGCTTTTAAGCAGCTAATAAGCTTGTCAGTTTAAGCCATTCAGCTGTGGATTTACATATAAGCCAATCAGCTGGAGAAGTTGTTCAGCTGATGGCTGACTGATTGGCTGATTGGCCACTCTGTACATGGGCGTACGAGACCCACTGTCAACCCCCTTTCGGACAATAGTCCTTGGTCTGAACCCAGGTATCGTATCCGGCTCCCTTGCCTAATTCTAATTATATCCGAGATCAACGAGGAGCCGCATCGGATGCCCCGATCGTCTCATAAATATAAGGTGCAAGTGACTCCCCTACTTCTTTCCAATAGCCTTAGGGACCGACAGGAATCGATAGGGGGCCCGATTAAGTCCCGCAACATGTTCGATACAGCAGGGAAAGTCAGAGACGCTGTTAATGAGTTAATCTTAGAACCTTTAATCCCACGATAACGTTGCTTTAACTTGATTTCGAAACCATTATCTATGAAAACAAGCATCGCTACGTGCTTGCTAAACTAATGCGTTATTAGTATTTTAACGTTTGTGATTCGCACGTAGCCGTGATTATGGTCTAGTGATGATAAACTTAGAATGGCCTAACGGCCTTCAAATTCAATACTAATACTAATAGTACAATTTAACTAATGGATTTAGAATAATATTCTAAGAATTGGCTTCTAAGAGAAATGTGATTCGCGATCTCGTGCAAGCAAGAGGAATTACGTATAAAGAGCCGTAGAAATTTAAGGCTCTCATAAGGGTTTTTTAAAGATAGATTTAAAGACAAGATTCTTAAGATATTATAGATCCTAGGAAGAATATATTAGGAGCCTTGCTCTCTTAACCCGGTTTTCATAAGACCCGTGATCGATTAGAAAAATTCTCCCCGGACTTTTCTTTAAGGATCGCAACGTTATGAGAATACAACTCCCGAGATAATTATCTTAGGATAGTATTTTTACTAAGTTAATTATCTCGGGGTATTATGGCTCGTGAAACCGCAGGGATATTAGGAAAATGCTCTTAGGACCGTAGAAATTATACGAGAATTTTATTAAGAGTTTTAAGTTCCTAAGCGAAAGCGCAAGTATATAAAAAGAGGTTGCGGATCGCAGGCCGTTCGTGATTACTACCGCAAGATCGGAGACCATGCGAGTGCGCTAGAGTAGTCAAAGGAGTTTGGTCTGGCGTCGGTAAGGTCTAGTCATAGCTAGCGAAAGTAAAGTAGTAAAGTAATAAAGTGTTTATTAACGTACTGGTCGCTTTGCTTGACTTTAGTAGTTGCTAAAGTAAAAAGGTCAAGCCTGCAATTACTGCTAAGACACCCTCCTAAACTACAACCATTATAGGTAATCAGGGCAAATTAGACGTTGGCAGCGTATGTTATAAAGAAGTATAACGTCGAGCACCCCCATTCCGCCCACCCCCCCATTCCGCCCACCTTTTACACCAAAAACAGCGATTTTGAGGTATTAATATCTTTATAACTAATTAATGAAAATATATAATTTTTTTATAGTCGTACTTATTAGCTTTTCTTAACTAACTTTACAAAGACAAATATAATTTAAATTATTAATTATTACGTAATATTAGATTCAAGTTTTTACATACAAAAAACACTAAAAATCACTTACTAATAACTTCTTTAATAATTAATATAATTTCATAACACTTAAAATACATAAAGATCGTATGCAAATCTTGAGGTTTTAAGAATTTTGAAGTAATTGTATTAGTAGTTGTGCTTTAATTAAGTAATTAATTTCTCTCATACAAATTATTTGTATAGTGCTTTATATTTTACTTAATTATAAAATTATTATCAATAGAATTAACTTGAAATTTAGGAATCTTCAAATCTCATATCAAATACACTCGAATTATAAGTTTCAAGTTTTTATGTTAATAATTGTGGAAGTTATTAGCAAAATAAGAAAAATCATTTTTACACCAAATTTGTATGAGAGAAATTTCTTAGACTTTAAATAATTAGTTTGTAATATTACGTAATATTAAATGAATATCACTATAAAGTATAAAAGACCTTATAAAAAATATTACAAATCTTTAGTTTCAGCTTATTCTATTAACAAATAATAAAAATATTAATTATTAAAAGCGGTGAGTTTTAGTGAGTTTTGGTGTAAAAAGGTGGGCGGAATGGGGGGGTGGGCGGAATGGGGGTGCTCGACGTTAAACCTTAAATAAACCGAAGGTAGAAGTGGGTGCTAATATCGATATGCTGTTGTTTAGTGGTAGTATCATGGTAGTAATCGCATTACCCAAACTTCCATTCTGCACTTAGAGACCTTAGTTATGTCTTATTACTTAGGTTGGGGATGAGTGCCCTCGAATATTGTGCGAGCCGGTTTGGTCGTGCAAATCGTTTCGCAGAAAATTGGCACGCGTTAGGCTTTGTCCCGTATGTGTTCGAATATATCTTGTCTAATGCCCGAGACGACGAAAGGCCTCGTCGCACAAGTTCGTTATAATTAGAGTCATACTACAAACCATCTGGAACAGAAAAAGTGAAGAAGTTAGAAGTTAGAAAATAAGGCAAAGAAAACAAGAAAGGCCAAGTAATACTAATGCTAACAAATAGTAAGAGTTGTGGCCACAGCTCGTGGGCCCCCCTAAGCGAGAACATCAAAATTTTATAATCTTACAATTTCGCGACCCATTAATAACATTTCTTGATTTTAAGTTTATATGTAGATAAAAGAGTATTATTTTTAATTATTTAATTATATTTTTAAATTTATAATTTATTATTAAATTATAAATACATTTATATAGTAGTATTATTGTGTTATATTATATTACACTATATTTTAATTATTTTAATTAAATATTAATATTTTGAAGAGTTTATAAATATATATTAATCTTTAAGTAAATGTTTAATATTACACTAAATTTAATATTAAAATATAAATTTCTTATATTATTATAAACTTTTAAAAAGATATTAAAATTTCAAATTTGAGTATATTTCGATTAAAATTTCTGTTTCTATACTTATTTAAAACCTTTATAATTATAATAAAAATTTATATTTTAAGCTTAAATTCAAATATATATTAAAGCCATACGTATTATCTTATAAAGTCTTTTTAAAATAAGAAACTATTAATTATTAATTTTAATAATCGGGTTTAAAAAAGATACATATTTAACGTTTTAATACCTTTACATAAAGTTAATAAAATTTAAACTTTAGCTTATGAATTTAAAAATATAATTAAAGCTTCTTTATAAATATTTATTTTTCTATATTATTATTTACTTTTAAGAAGAATCATTAGAATTTGAAAAAGTTGTAAAATTTTGAAATCAAAAGGTTTTTTGATGTTCTCGCTTAGGGGGGCCCACGAGCTGTGGCCACAACTCTTACATCCTGTGTACGTGTCGTTTTTAAAATTAATAAAGGCATAGTATTTCTAAATTTAAACGCACCTCTCACGTTAGCTTAACGCAGGCTAACGTACTATACACGCGTACATAATATCAAGCTTCGTACCTGCCATAAATCACAAGAGTAAGTAAATAGTCCCTCTATAGGCTATTCAGATCTGCGGGGAGGGGAATTAGAGGCAAATACCAGACTGCCTTAATTTAAAATACTAAACGTAACCTACCGCTTACCCTATATATTCTTCCGTAAACGGGTCTCGCAATCGCACCAATTGGCATTCTAATTTACTTTCCAATTTATACTAGCTAATATTCCAATTCCCACAGTCTTGCCTTATCATTATCTAAGTATCCGCGTACTATATCTCGAAGTTGATCGCGTAGCTAGCCGGTTCCTAATACTGAAACTAGTCAGCGAAGGGGAAAAAAAAAGAGGGGGGGGGGGGGGGAATACAAACTTACCCATCACTAGTATTCCTCCCCGCTCCCCCGTCTCCTCTTACACTTTTAGAATAAACTTTCCTTCTGCCTCTTCTTGAAGAATTGTCGTCAGATCGGCCGTACTATTATAGATTATAACACGTTGATTAAAAGGTACCGGGTCCGCCTTTCTTGATTCGATATAAATTAAGATGCTAAGAATCTAATGCAAGTTAAAAGATTAATAAGATTTCTAAGTGTAAGGTAATTAATATAACCTTTATTTAAAGTATCGTTAGCTAGGGCATCGTTAAGTAAAGACTTTATTGCAATCCTAATATTTATTTATGGTTAACTTAAATTTGTGATCAAATCTAATTCCAACTTACCTAAGGTCTCTAATTATCAAACTAGGTAAACTTTACGGGTGCGTATCTTATAAGCGTTATACCCATATATTAATTGCTTCAGGTAAGGTAACTAAGCGGCTATACCGAAACCGCTTGCTATCATAAGAACGATCTCGTAATCGCCTATTAGCGTATTAGTATCGTGTAACCTATTAAACAAAGCTAGGCGGGGCGAATTGTTAGACTTGCTGTGCTACAAAAGCTTTTAAGTAAAGCCTCGGTAAGGCTTTATAAATAAATCTAATATACTTTAGGGTTCGTCCGACTAAGATGTTACGGCGAAAGGATAAGATTGCCAAAAAAAAAAACCAGAAATCGAGTAGCATCCATAGTTCAATGTGCTATCCGGCTTTGACTTCTAGTAGTTAAGACAAAGTTAGGCGGATCTTAACTATATCGTGTGGAGTCTGGGTATTACGATGAGGGGGATGGGAATGAGTAGAGAAGAGGTGGAGAAGCTGTTGGACGGTGTGGGGGTCGACGTAGCAAACTGGAGGAACGTACAAGCGTATGTACAGATGTATGTTGGTTTGGGGCGGAAACCGTAAAGCATAGAAAGAAAATGTATGTCCCCCTGTGAGTCGCGTGCACCATCTCGAACAGTGCTAAGACTGGGCTGCTGCGAGGACGACAGGGAATGTCCATCCCTTACTTTGCTACTGAACCTCAACATGAAGTCTGATTTGCATTTCACAAAGTTTGGAAGAAATTGGAAGGAGTATAAGATCGGTGAAACTTTACGCCTATTGGATCGCTGGAAGCCGCGATGCATCCCTGTGACTGGGCATAGCTATAATTGGAACAAGAAGGAAGATGCCAAGACCTCCCCCGCCAACTGTATGGTTACACAACGCAGGGGTATTGCTCAGCTGCACGAGATAAGATGAATGCACTTCCCAACTGCATTCAAATCCGAAAAACTTGTTTTGAAAGATCGCAGTGTCTGGGGAGCCAAAATGTCCATCTTAGTCCAAGTCAACCGAGTGAGGGATAGTGGTCTCTTCCACGCAGGCGACGAAGTCAGCGGGACAGTAGAAATGAAAGGACCCCTCCCATTCCCCTATTATGACGACTCAAAAGTCAATCTCACCTTTACCGGATCCAGCGAGACATGTCACGTACCCAAAGGCGGCGCCCTCTTCAAAGACAACGCGATCTTCTTCCAGTACGAGAAAGTATTCCTCGAAGGCGTACTAGATCTCAAACGCGGAGCTATCCAGACATGGCAGTTTTCGTTCCAGCTCCCCGAGCAGACAGAGCCGGAGGGCGCGCAGATCAAAATCAACCGCAAGAAACGACACGAGCCGACCTGGGTGACGACTCCACATCCAATACCGCAGAGCACAGCTCTCTCGGGCCTGAGACCGTATCCATGGCAGGGCTTAGTTTCGTACACCCTCCACGCAAAAGTCTCAGGGAAATGGGGTTGGCGAGAAGACAGAAGAATCATCAACGTCGTGCCCAAGCCACGGGTCACGCCTTCCGATGCAATTATACAAAGAAAAGAATTCACGCATTCCTCATCCCGCCTTTTAGCAGCAGAAGCAGAAAACAAGCGTTCCATAAACAAATGGTTTCGAGACAAGTTCTCCAGCAGTACACCGACGGTGAAGTTTGAGATCAAGATAATAGTCCTGCAAACCCTGACCCCGGATAAAATCATTCCAATCGTACTGCGGCTCAACTACGACATCGAGAATTCAACCTTAGATGCAGCTTCCCTTCCTGAGCTACGCTTACTCGACATGAGGTTTGAGATCTGGGCCAAAACCGAGCTCTGGGGAGATGACTACTTCTCCACGGCTACAAGCCGGGAGCTAGCCGGTCGATTTGCTCCAAAAAATCCAGTCTACCGGCGAGAACTCAAATATGACAGCCACTTCTTGGTCAACAACCAGACAATCGAAGTTAACAATTACAAAGGGGACGACGGTACCATGTACAAGATCAATTTCGATCGGTTTCTGGTTTCGCCGTTTAGGACATATAATTTGGCTAGGAGTTATGAGGCGAGAGTAGTGTTTAGATTCGAGTGCGGGGGAAAGAAAATGAAGGCAAAGTTCGAGTGGCCGCAGGATATTGCGTTCGCGGAAGGCCACTTACCTCCTACCCAGCTGGACTCGAATAGTGATGACTCGGCTAATGCCAAGATGGTTGGGAAAATGGCTTTTCATGGGATTGTAACCATTGTGACGACTGCTTTGGGCGTCTAGCCTCTTTGAAGCACAGGTGTGTTGTGAGCAAATTCTGTGGCAGAAGCAGCTATATTGAGAAATGAACATCCAAGGTTGAGAAAGTGTGCTACTGAAAACAAGAAACCAAGCAAACAACTGAAGATTAACATGAGCACTTCCCACTGACTACGTGGGTCATTCGATCAAGCTTTTGTATTTGTTCTTGCTTCATAAGATCTTGATACAGTTCCTCCAATCGATGCCCCCTCATTCATTGCGCCTATGCTGATGTGACAAACTGGGTCTCGACCCAATGCATCAATACCAATCTCCCTTACTAGGACTCCGCTCCCCTTTACTCGGACTTCGCATTCCTTTACTTGGACTCCTCTGCCCTGATCCCGCATGTCGGGTAAGGCTACCTCAAGCGAGTTAGGGCACACGGTTAGCAGGAACAGCCCAGCTGGAGCATTCACCATCACTGAATCGGAGCATAGGTACCTAGAGGGTTAAGTTGGTGGAATCGAGCGTCGAAGGTGTCTGGTTATCTACTGCGATAGTTGAATAGTTTTCGGAAGTCTATTCCTAAAATAGAGTGGTCAAAATGCGGCCCCTCCACCATCTTGGTTTGGAGACCGACTCAGGGCTCCTCATTGCGCAATCAAACCATGGGCTCGGGATTTGGAGAATCGCGAGAACAAATGCGGCTCCTATGCCATTGTTAAACAACAATATGAGAGTCCTAAATAATAATTATTAAGAATAGAGGGTTTGTTAATAAACTACGGTTTGAATAACGGATAGTTCTTAAAATCCCCAAGCCCAAGCTTGATAGTATAGTGACCCGAGAAACTTCCTCGAACTCTACAATAGCTATTTTATAAATAAATATAACAAAGACAAAATGAAAAGAGGGAATAAGAAGAAAACGAGGGAACGAAGGAATAGATAAGAATAAAGGATACCTTAATTAAGAATGCATATGAGCTACGGGAATTCGATAGTATAAATGTAACTTAAATCGTAGCCCCTAATATGGGTTACTAAGAGAAGTGCAGTTATCATCTATTAGTATACTTTAGCTTATGTTTATAAACAACAAATCCATTATGTATTAGCATTTAATTAGAAAATTATAACGAAACCAAGTTCTTACATATTCTAATATACGTAAATCTTAGTATTTTCATTTCTTTTTTAATATTACTAAGAAAATATCCACTTCGAGCTTTATATAGCCTAAATCACGAGTGAAGATTGTGACGGCTTGCCCTCACCACCTAGGTTGAAGCCCTTAATGGACGTATAGTCAGCAATAGCAGAACAAGCTACCACTTGTTTCTAGTAGCCTTTTGGCTCAGTGACCCAGTGGTAAAAGCTATTGCTCCTGCATACCGTCACAAAGATTGCTATACTAAAGGCATCGAGGCCAGAAATTAGGTTCTTTAACTACCACGCTCTTAACTTACATTTAGCCGCGAATCGGCCGTCGGGGTATAAAATATACCTAACGTCCGTCCCTATGTGCCAAGACGCACCTTATTACGAGACGAATTTATAGTTTTAAAATCACAAATCTTTACTTAGTAAGTGTTACGGCTGGCAAGAGGTTAATACGGCGAGTAGACTCTAGCTTTATATTTAGGCCTAATACTACGCTCAGAATCGAGAAGAAAAGACAAGGAGAAAAGGAGAGCTCTTTATAAGAGAGAGCTTAAGTATAAATACATAAAGGACCCTCTTAATAGGGCCTAGCGTAGTCGAACGCCATTCACATTAATATGTCGTAAGCTCGCTACTTAGTCTTCCCTATTAGGCTTAGCGCCGTCGCATAGCCAGCGATGCTACGAGCCCGTGTCGGTTAGAATACGAGGCGCATCGTAGGTCGTAACAGCAAGTTTATGAAGTCGCGATTTAAATATTATCTTCTTTAGTTATTTCTCCTTAGGAAAACTACTTAAGTATTAGTAAAGACTGTCGTTAATTATACTGTGAATCGTTTTATTTCCACTACCGATTACTACTTCTATTATAACCCTTTATTTTATCGCGATCACTAAAGTCTTTTTAATATTTAAAACGTAAATAACGTTTCGTAATAAGACATTATGTTTCTAAGTTTTAAAGGCGATTAAACAAGAAATAAATGCAATTTAAAAGTTATAGTAATATAATAAAAGGGTTCTTATATTTTAATGCTTTATTATATAACTATACCGAGATAAGATTTGCTAAGTTTATTCCTAAGAACGCTATGTTACACTTCATCGTAGTTAGTATTTTCATTATCACGTGCGTAGCACAGGATTATGTTTTTAAAATATTTTACGGCAAGTGTAGTATTAATTGAAAAGAAGAGATTTGGTGTGAATGATGATTCTATTATAGAGGGGATTTCTAGGTCTATATAACTACTCTAGCTTATCACGTGTGTATTCGCTTAGGTAGCCGAATTAGGTAAATGTAAGCTCAAACGAGCTCAAACGAGTCTTTACCAAATACAGTTGCTTTCCGGTAGTTTGAGACGTAAAGCCCGGAGCTTCGTACAACCACTGTTTTAGCCTAGGAAAGCCGTGTATCAGAAGCCTTGGATTCTATGGCTGTAACCTGTGGACGTCAGAGCTTTGTATCAGACGTATGTGGCTTGTTTTAGGCTATTTCCGGCTGATTAGGCCTAGAATAGGTTTTATTAAGTATATATGCGGGCTTTAAGCGAGGTAGTTATATTATAATCTTTATATTAATTACCGTTATTATACTAAATTTTATTTAACCGCGAGATAGGAAAAGAAAAAGGAAGATATACTCCTAATAAACACCTTGTGAAGATACGAAAGGGTATCCCTTCAAGCGGCAGAGCCACTTTTAGCGTCTTGGTGGGCTCCCCACCAAAGTGAGAGTAAACAAACCATATAAACAAACTAAATAGTTATCATTATTCCCTATACAAATCCCTACTAAACTCAATGCAAAACGTTATCGCTAATTCTACGGATCCTGCCACTACACGGCCTAACTTGCCCCCAGTTACAAAGACTAATGTCACCTTTATACCTATAGATTTGCCTCCTTTTTCAACGCAAGTAAACTTACTACCTAATGTATTACTTATCAACGCTTAGGGGTTGTTTTTATTATTCTTTCCTGTCGGTGCAGTACCGGTTCATGTACCACGTAATATATCGATATTAGTATAGCGATAGAGTAATAAAGTGTAGTTTAAAAATCTGTGTATTTTCTAAGAGAGCATGAGGAGAGCTAGATTATATACTACGAAACCCTACCGAATGTGCTCCGAAACTATTCCGGCTAGGCTCTGACCCCTAACTTTGACCCGCACCCCCTTTTCTAATCTAAAGTATACTCATGGAGGACCTGTGGACTAACAATAGTGAGTAATATAATTACTAGTCGATTAGTATACTCGTTACTAATACCACGTTTTTCTAATAAATAAGTTAGTTATTAATTAATTAATTAATAAAAATAAGAATTACTTACCGACAACCTGTAAATAAACACTTAATAGTAACCGATCGGAAATTCTTCAGATCTTCAGGATTTTCTTTAGGGGGGTCTAAAGTCTTCGAGAATAATTTCTCTTTAAATATAAGAGGAGATTCTGTCGGTCGAACTAGGGTGGTACCACTGATTCCGGTGTAGTGTGACGACTGTCGCTGTCTAGAGCCTCATTTCCACCGGCTCCACTTAGTACTGCCTGATCGGGACGTACCGAGATTACTATAGTATTAGGCATATTAACCTCTTGTATATAAACTTATTTTTTCCTTACTTTCTTTCCTTTATAATTATAGATTCTAAGTTAATACTTAATATTGTCATATATCTCTTGTATTAATATGTGAGGCGCCAGTTACACGTGACTGCCGTCTTTCTAGGGCAAGCGTCACATTATCTATAACTCTTTTCTCTACGTCTAAGAAGATAGTAAATATCCCTCGCCCTTTAATTCTCTTATAAGTAATTACGACCTAAAAGCTCAAATACAAGAAAGGCCTATACTAAGCTTTGTAACTTAACGAATAGTAATATTAAAACCCCTACTAATAGCGAAATTAACATCCACTTCGCTACTATTACCCTTATTCTTCTCCTCGACTTCTACCTTTACACGACGAAGTCGAAACCCCCTCTTCGCTAAACCTCTCCCTCTAACTTAACAAGCCAAGCCAAAAGTCGTCCCTCCTTTAGTAAAGTAACTTGCTATAGACGACGCTAATATATCGTCTGCCTCTTCTTCCGTCCCCTTACTTAACTCTCTCGATACTAATACCCCTAAAGTTAATACTTCCACTAATACGCCAGGGAGTAGTATAAAGCTTATAAGAACATATATAAGAGAAACACTATAAGAAAGCCGACTTCGCATCTTAGAAGAGTAACTCGTAGAGAGTCGTATAAAGAACTAGCGATTAAAGCTATCTCTTTAACAACAGCGACTTACGACTAACGAGCCTTTATTACACAAACTCACCTTAAGATCTATAACTTTCTAAGAAGGGAATATACTTCTTTATCCCTTAATTAAAAAAACTCCTGCCCCCGAGTTAGATAAAGGCAAAGGTAAGGCATAAAGTACTCCTAATCTTAGTAGATTACTAAACGACAATAGTAATAATAGCTACTAACTTCCTCGTATTTTAAGTCGTCGTTCCCCCTCTTTCCCTAAGATATCCCAAATGTTTATAACCTCACGAATCGAGAAGATTCCTAACTTAAATAATAAGCTTTCGAACGGCGTTAATTATAGTCCACGTTTATAAAAAGTCTAAGTCTAAAACGCCTTACGCTAATATAACGAATACTTCGTCGACGACGACTACCGGAAGAACTAGTTACTTACATAAATAAAAGGAATAACTCGCACGTTCTTAAAACCCTCCTTCTTATCCCCGACGCTTAACGAAGACAAAAACTTAGCGGATGCGCTTAATTTAGTTAATTAAGTAGTTAAATTCTTAACTAACTCTTATAAGTAATAAATAGCGCGTAACTTCTACTTCGCGTTAAAGATAAAAGCCGTAGAATAAACCTTTTAGGACTTCTACTAATAGTTCAGAATTCTTACTAGCTAAGGCGGCGTAACTAATAAGTCAATCCTTAAAATAAACTTACAAGACAAGCTTCTATCCCGCCTACGTAAGTAATTATTTCATAAGTATTAAAAAGCTAAAACTCTAAAAGAGTATATAAAAGTAGTCTAAGCTAAGGACTAAGAACAAATCGTGAAGAACACTATTTACGTTAGTCGCTTTAGCCCCTTAATAATAAATATAAATTCCCACCTTTAATTCCAAGTTAATATCTCCTTAGGGACTACGGGAAAGTCACTCTAAGCTTCTACTACTTCTTTATCCTAGAAACAAAAGACTAGTTAGCCCTTAAGTTAATAAATCTTTATATAAGCCGATATACTTCGTGCCTAAATACTAACGAATGCCCCTTAGTATTTCGCCTAACGGCCCCTTAGTCGTAGTTATGCCTCTCGTGTTAACGAAATAAAGGTAAGCGCCGATAACGGTAGTCTTATATTTAATAATTAAGTTATAAACGATAATAACTTACTAGTAAAGGAACTTACCCCACGAGTAAAAGACTTAATCTAAGAAAAGGCTCCTTCCTAAGTATAATACGAGATATACGACATCTTAACCTTATAAAGCTTCTTAGCGGACTAGTGCTCATCACCCGTATCGCTCTCTTTAAGAATAAACTTACGTATAAGCTACCCGCACTTCTTAATTCTGAAGCTAACAATTACTATTTCATTAATTAATTTCTTTTAAAGTCTCTTTCTTTCTTCTTAAAACCTTTAATTTACTTACTACCTTCACTTGTCCTTATTAAAGAATTTAATAATCGAACTGGCTGGACTATTAGCTATTATACTACGTTAAATTTGACAGTCGACAAGCGTCTATAATCATTTACTCCTTTCTTAATCACTTACTTAGGAAACTATAAAGTAATTATTAAAAGATTATAATTAAAGTATTACGAAGTGCTCTTAGATGCTACTAAACGACGGCTTATCTAGCTATTAGACTACCCCCTAATAGTAAGTTACAATAAACTAATTAAGGTCCGAGACTTACGTATACACAAGATTCACTAACGCCACTAGCGCGACGCCGAGCGTAGAGACACTAAGTTGTGTGAATTTTAGAGTTACTATAATACCTAATTTGTTAAGTCGACTTCGATAACCAACTTACCCCTACCTCCCGCGCTAGGTATAAATACCTTAGAAACTCTATTAGAATTAGTAACCGCCGAAGTAAGGACTTATAGAATATTTAAATTTACTATTTACTTAAAGTCTACGACTTCGTATTATAATAACTATAATAGCCCGCTATAAGACGATTCTATAGCTAATTCTAGCCAGCGCACTAAGTCAAATTTCGATATATACGCTAGTTACTCCTTTACTTTCTTAATAACCTCGGAACCTATTATTATTAATCCCTCAACTATTACTAAGTCTAGAAAACTAACGATTACATTAATAGAAAATCAAACTTAACATCCCGCGCAGTATAATCGAATTATATCGGATACTAAAGATACTAATTCTACGAATATATAATTATCGAGCCTACACTTACAGCTAATCTCTAACCACGGAATTACCGTAAGTCGTAAAAAGAAAGATTAAGGAAATCCGCTATAGTCGTATTAGAAGTGTGGAATCGAGAATTTATACCCCCTCGGAATCAAGCCCACGGCGCTAGTAAAGGAAATTTACCCCCCTGTCTCTTTAATACTTAACACTTCGTCTACTTCTTCTTTCCTTCTTATTTTAAGTATAAAACCCCTTACATATTCTTTACTTTCTTCTCTTACTATACCTTCTAATAAATACTTCGTTTCGAAATATGTGGTAGCCTCTAGAAGTGGCTGCGTTACTATATTAATTAGAGAAGCTACGTTAATAATAAATTCTATGTTAATCTCTGAGAATTAGAAATACTTAGATCCGCGCCTTTTAGGTATATAGTATCGCCCCTAACCAATCCCTAATACTAGTACTATTATTAAACTTACCTCTATTATTAATACTTTATGTACTGTAAAGCTCTTGTATTAACAAGTGTAATATATAATAAAGCCTAAAGAGCGCGCGCACTCCGCTACTAATAATCCTTTACCTTAATTAAGAAATATATTAAATAACTAGCCTAATTAATATATATAACGGTCCCTATAATTAAATAACATATACATCCCAATTAAACTAGCCCGAATGGAAGTTACTAAGTTAGAGAGCGAAATCGCCGAGCTCTTATACCCTCGAGACTAGACTAACTCCCCTTAATTTACTTCTTTCACGCGTAGAATATATACTAAGGACTACGTTAATTCACTTTAGAAGATATAAACGCAGCTTTTTCTCGTACACGACTCGACTATAAAAGCTCCTCCTTCCCTAACTTCTTTTCCTTAATTACGAGATAAGTTATTAATTATAAAGCGACGTAAGAAAGCTCGTCGACGTCTAATCGTTAAGATCTTTTCGATCAGCGCCGTAGCGTTTCACATATTAATAAAACGGAAGTCTAAAGATGAGATATTCGTAATAACTCTATAAGAAGTTAATGCCCTAATTAATTAAAGAAACTAAGAGCGAGAGAAAGCCGCTGCTATATTAGCCCTAACTATTAAACTTACTCACTGCCGTTAATTAACTATGCAGTTTGTACTCTTTATTTAAGAGTTAAACGCTAAGCTAATAATTCCCCTAAAATACGCTAATTAGACTTACGTATTCTTTAAGGCAAAAAGTAATATTTTCCCCCCTTACCGCTCGTATAATCACAAAATTAAGTTAAAAGGAGAGGGTAAGAAAGAACTTAAGTATTTACTATTATATAAGATATTAATTAAAGAACTTAAGGCTATTAAGGAATATATCACAGATAACTTAAATAAAGGATTTATTAAGCCGTCTTAAGTACTATTCGCGGCCCTTATTCTCTTCGTTAAAAAACCAAATAACTCCTTGTAATTATGTATTAATTTTCAGGTGCTAAATTCCCTCACTCGGAAGGACTAATACCCCCTACTTCTAATTAATAAGACTTTAGCTCGCATAATTAATACTTGTATCTTCACTAAATTAAACATTCGTTAAGCCTTTTACTAAATCTAAATAAACTTAGTATTAAAGGAGTATATTACCTTCCGCACAAAGTACGGCGTATATAAGTATAAAGTTCTTCCCTTTGGCCTAACTAATAGCCTTGCTACTTACTAGCGCTATATAAACGATATTCTCTTTAATTACTTTAATAATTTTTATACAGCGTACTTAAACAATATTCTCATATACTTTAAGAACCCTTTATAATATTAACTCTATGTTAAAAAGGTACTTTAACGCTTTAACGACGCTAGGTTATAAGCTAACTTAAAGAAGTGTGAGTTTAAAGTAATATAAACTAAGTACTTAAGATTTATTATATTAACTTTTAGCTTAAAAGTTAATCTTAAGAAGGTCTCTATCGTTCGTAAGTAAACTTACCTTAGCTCTATTAAAAGTATATAGTCCTTCTTTAGTTTTTATAACTTTTACTAAAGATTCATCCGCAATTATAATATTATAACGAAACCTCTTATTTAACTAATTAAGAATAATATTCCCTTCCGCTTTATTATAAAATACGAAGACGCCTTCGACCTCCTAAAATATACTCTTACGTCCGCACCTCTCTTAAGACATTACCGACAGGATTTACCTTGCCTCTTAGAAATAAATACTAGTAATAGTGTTATAACTAGAGTCCTTTCCTAATAATACGGCGACGACTAGTTCCCCGTTACTTTCTTTTTAAAGATTATACTACTTACTAAGCTTAACTACGTAATACACAATAAAGAGATACTAGTTATTATTAGATCCTTTAGGCACTAGCGTACTAAGTTAATAAGAGCCCCCTACTAAGTCCGTATTATAACAAACTATAAGACCTTAAAATACTTTATAATCTTTAAGTAGTTAAATATTAGGCAAGCCTAATAGGCAAAGCTTTTAACAGATTATAATTTTATAATCACGTACTACCTTAAAATCTATAACCCCTTAGTAAACGCACTTTCCTGTAAGCTAAACGAGTTAAATCAATAGAACTTTATAAAGGAGACTTAACGCCTTTAACAACTCTTACGCCAAGACTAAGTTAACCTTAACTTATTGTTTATGAAGTTACGGCCGCCTAACGACGCTAACGCGCTAGTGGCCGACGTTAAGCTCGTTGCCCTCACATTAATATTCTCCGTCGTATAGTAAATCCTAGAGGTTAATCGCACTGTTTCTTCCTTATAAGCTTTGCGTAAATAAGCTATATTAGACTCTTTAAGTAAACTTAGCCTAAAAGGTAACCTCTTGCTCAACGACGGCCGCCTCTTAGTCCCCGATGTCGATTACCTCCGAACTCTCCTTATACGAGAGGTCTATAATTAAGTTACTATAGTATACCCCGGTGCTAAGAAGACAATTTAAATACTCTCTTTTTAATACTAGTAGCATAAAATCACGTCCACAATTTAGTAATACTGCCGTAACTATTATATATACTAACGAATTCAAGTTCCCCGGAATAAAAAGCCCGGATTCTTTTATCCTCTCCCCGTTCTATTTAGACTATAAGAACATATTACTATAGACTACTACTCCTTTATTAAAGACAAGTATAAATTCGACAACGTCCTCGTTTTTATTAATAGATTTAATAAATAAGTTATTAGTATCCCTTATTAAAAGACGACAAATGCTCGGAAGCTAGCTATTATATATATATACTATATATATCGTTACTTTAGCGCTCCCTTAACTATCACTTCTAATAAAGGCCCCTAGTTTGTCTCTAAGTTTTAGACCGCCTTTAGTAAGATCCTCGGAACTAAGAAACAGCTATCCGCTACTAACTACCTACAGATAAACGGCCAGACTAAAGTATATAACTAATACTTATAAAAACGACTTTAACCTTTCGTTACGTACTACTAAGACGACTAGTCAAAGTACTTCCCTATTATAAACTACGCCTAGATGTCCCTTCCACACGATTCCCTAGGGGGACTCTCTTTATTTAAAGTAGTCTATAAATATACACTACGCACGAATTAGGATTAGAAAATCGACTTGCTAAACTCAGTTACCCCCGCTAATAAGTTAAACACTTAATAAGTTATTAATTATACTTAACGCTATAAGAAAGTATAAGACATAGCTTAGTCGAACCTCACTGTAGCCTAAGCTAAGATGGCCAGGTCCTATAACGCCTCTCACCGCGATATCGACTTTAATAAAGACAGCCTAGTTTAGCTCAATATACGCTACTTCAAGACACTCCGTTTATCTAAGAAGTTAGATATACTAACTAATAAACTATTTAGAGTACTCGAGAAGGTAAGACACTCGTACCGCCTAAAATTACTAGCGAGTATAAAGGTCTATAACGTCTTTCCGACTAGTAAGCTACGCTAAGACCCTAACGACCCCTTACTAAGCTAAGTGCAAGATACTCCCCCACTGATTAATATTATAAGTGATAATAAGTGAGAACTAAAAGAAGTGCTTACTTGCTGTAAGAAGGGTAAGACTTTATCTTACTGTGTTACTTAGCTTAATTAAGACGTTGACTTAGACTAGTACGATGCCTTTAACCTCAAGTACGCTTCGTATAAAGTTAAGAATTTCCACCTTAGTTACCCCAAGTAAGTAGGACCCCCTACTAAGCTACCTAAATAAATCAAAGTATAAGAAAATAGTGTTAACGATTACGACGACCTCGATAGTAACAAGGAAATAAATTAACGCTCGAGGACGAGCTTTTTTTGGAGGGGGGGGGTAGTGTAACGACTATCGCTGTCTAGAGCCTTATTTCCACCGGCTCCACTTAGTACTACCTGATCGGGACGTACTGAGATTACTATAGTACTAAGCATACTAACCTCTTATATATAGACTTATTCTTTCCTTACCTTCTTTCCTTTATAATTGTAGATTCTAAGTTGATACTTAGTATCGTTATATATCTCTTGTGTTGATATGTGAGGCGCCAGTTACACGTGACTGCCGTCTTTCTAGGGCAAGCGTCACATGTAGAATCGACACATTTAAGGGGTAAAATCCTGTGTGGCAAAATGTGTATTCTAGGAAAGGAGAGCTCTGTACGAGAGCTCTCCTTAAAGGCTCGATAAGCGGGCATGTGACTAGAACGTGACGATTATTAAACCAGCAGATTCTTCTAAGACTCTAATTCGAAATTCGGTTGATTTTGCTCTAAATTAAGCTTAATAGAGTTTCTTTAAGACATTTTGTAAAAGTAGTAATATTATAAGTAGTAATAGTCGTAGTAGTTATAATATAAGTATTGATTATAAGAGTAGTTGATTTCTAATAAAAATAAAATCGACTTTTGAACAAGAGAACCTTCGTTTATATAAAGAATATTACTTTCTAATTGATTTTATTTCTTATAAATCATAATTAGTAATAATAACTATTATGAGTCATTATAATATTGATTTAAAATTAGACGTGGTTGATTTATAATAAGTAGAAATCTATCAAATTCTTTAGATTAATATTTGGAATTTGCTAACAAATACAAAACACTTGCTTATAAATAGGCTTTCTATTAATAAAACCTTTTGATTTTTAATCTTAAAATAGACTATACTATTACTAAGTTATTTATAAGGCTTACTATTTTAATATTTATTACTAATCAAGTGTTATAAATTAAATAAAGCATGTTTCTTACTCTATTTGGATTAAGCGAAGTTCTTTAAATTAACCGAGACTCTTAGACTTTAATTGATTCTATTATTAGTATATACTAACCCTCTTTAAGCTTAGTTTTATAATCTAGTCCTAATTAGGATGCGGTTCTTATATGAATCAAATTAATTAATTAATACTTGATTAATCAAGATTTAACTTGATTTGAATATGATTAATAGCCATTAATCAAATCAAATCAAATCATTTTTTACGCTGGCACAGCATGGCTCACACGAACCATTTCCCAATAGCAAGCGTCCGTCCGCATGACGAGCACGAGCTTGTTTCGTCACCCCAACCAAGCCTGTGCTACCCTTTTAGGAAGTCTGGGGGAACAACCCAACCGAGCTTCCACGGAGAATTTAGAAGCCCCCCCCCCCCGGCTGCGCGCATGTGTCTCGGGAGTACTCGTACCAAAACACCGTTTGATCGGGAATGGCTAGTTACCTTACCTTAGTGCTGCCGGTTCCCGCTCGGGTAGGTGGGATTGGGCCAGGGGCCAGGGTGTGATCCTGACTGCGACCAGGGTTGAGGACTCGAGATCATGTATTGCTTTTGTTAGTTCGTGGCCCGTGGGCGGCGTTGTGAAGAGAGAGAGAGAGAGAGCTTATTGCAAGTTCTAGCTACACTACACTGCCGTTGGGTCAGGGACGTGTCTTGCGAGGGCAAGCCAGAAGGAGAACGAGTAGTGACGCTTGTTGGTGCATAGGTAACTAACTACCAGTGGTGTCCTTGACTAGCTTCGGGGGGACTCGAGGAGTATTTAATTTGTGTTAGAGCGCAGGATGGGAAGACAGGGCAGTGAGTGAGTGAGTGGTATTACACAACTGACTGACCATCGAAAGCCGAGATTCGCTTGGTCTAATTCTCGAGTCAATAAATACTCCCTCCCCACCTTCTCTCCTGCCCTCGTATTTTATTCTGGCGGAAAAGAAAAAAAGAAAAAAAAAAAACATCGTGCCATCTCGCCAAACCACGCCTCCAGTGTCAGAAGCGTGGGATCATTACGGAGTTGATGTTCCTATGTGATGAGACATGTAAGTGGCTTGGCTTGGGGTGACATTGGATGACAGGCGATCGATGCAGTGGCTTATCGGTGTAAGCATCTCATTTGGATTCTTCCTGGAGTGCGTGTTGAGGCTTTGGCACACATGTCGGAACTTCTTGGATGTGGATCCGTTTCTTTCTGTCTGCAGGATGAGGTGTGTCGGTTCAGATTCAAAGCCGTTCGTTGGGGTTTGTGGCTTTCCAACACTTTTTCCTCGGGCACGAGACTTGAAGTGTCTGCTGAGACTTGCGGGCAATGTGAGTGGGGATGGCGTCATCAGAGCGAGGAGGCACTGCGACTCACGAGTGCGATTCTGTACGAAAGTACTCGTATTGACATGACCCCCCATCAAGCGAGGGAGTTCAGTTCCGCACCGTTGCTGAGTGCCAGACAAGGTGATTCCCTCCCTCCTGTTCCAATCCATCTGGTAGGATCCCAAGACAACAGCACAGCAAACGTCAGCAATTTTGGCCTTCGGGGAGGACAGAAAAGTTCGGCTCCCACCATTATGCGCAAACATGGGTATGGGGGAAGTCCGAGGAGAGACCTTGTCTCGGCGAGGGTAGCCATGCATTCCAGATCTGCGGCTTGCGGGAACGGGTCAGGGTTCCTCGCATGGAAGTGCACCACACCACACCACACTCCAGTTTCGAGGCTGATCTCGGATGTGGCTCGTGGGGCTGGCTACAAATTTGTGCTGGGAATTGTGCCTTGCCCTAATTGGGTGTTGACTCGCTCTTGATTGTGTTACCATTGGCTGGACTCGGCGACCTTGCTGTATGTACGAGGCTGACCATCCGGCCCAGCGTCACTTATAAGTTGGAATTGTGGATTTACAGGACCCCTCCTTATTCAATGAATTGAAATGGCGCCATCCCACTACAAGGGAAGGGGTGACGTTGTGGTTCGTCAGATAGGTAACCTTCCATTGGGGGGGGAGGGGGTCCATTTACAGAGCATTGAAAACGCGGAGGAGCACCGATTAGTACTGTAAATGCTCTGTCAGGACATGGTATCCCATGGACAGTCTCGAATGCAAGCAACAGGGTCTCATGAACGCAAAAGTGGCGTTATTTTATCAGTGTCATTCTATCACGTCAAGCACTGTTGTATCTCAAGACGGTACGCTTGAAGCGAGAAGGTGCGAGAAGATACGGTCTATTCTCTATTCTACCATGCAGATGAAGCACAATATGCCCATAATTCAATCTCTAGATCCCGTCCCAAGCTGATCCCAAAGCAAGTCTTCAAGAGCCAGACTAGAAATACAGTCTATCCGAGAGAGGCCCAGAAGAAGAAGTCTATGTAGTGCAATCTACGCAGTCTGTGTAAAGTTGTCCCAACTATGCAGTCGTCCAAACACCTTATGTACCCATATGCACCTATCCTCCAGAAGGTGCAAATACGCGACAGCGTGATCTCGAAGCTTTAGTGTCTATGGCCGTAGGCGTCGTACCGTCCTCCTTGACCCGCTCCTCCTGCGTTCGACTGATTTGCTTGCTGCTGTCCATAGCCACCGTTCTGGCCCCGTCCATATCTTCCTGCACTCGAGCCATTCGTCTGCTGCGAGCGGGAGCCATTTTGTTGGCCTCCTTGCTGGGCAGGTGGAGTGGCTGGAGGGTACTAAACATTCATAATGTTAGAGGCTTCCCTTTAAAAGTCTGGTCAACGACTTGGTACTCACATCTCTTGGGGTTCCATAGCCTACGCTTCCAAGTATGACGGTTGGTGCTCCAAATCCGGTGACTCCAGACTTGGGAGTTGTTAGAAGGGAAGTGGAGGGCTGGATCATGCTACTGGATGCTTACCACTGGTCCGTAGGTGGCCATTTCGAATTGGATGGAATGGAATGGATTGGAGAGGTGGTGGTCTGGGTTGCGTTTGAGTTGCTTGAGAGAAGGGCTGTTCGAGTATTGCTGGTAGACTGAGTGATGGCTTTGAGGACTCGAGGTTGACGTGAAGTTGAAGTTGAAGTTGAAGTTGAAGGCAGTGCCCTAGCCCCTTGGCCCTTGCCATCAACGCGCATTTGCGCTGTAGACTACTGTAGCTGTTCGGTCGGGGACGCATATTCCTAGTTAGTCCCCATAAAAAATTTCCCTGCTCTGTCCAAAGTGCAGCTCGGCTCGGCTCAGCTTCCGTCTACTCTGCTCTACTCTGCTCTACTCTGCTCTACTCTGCTCTGGGGGGCCGTGGCGTTCGACTGCAGGTGTAGGGGGTAAATTAGGGAAGGAAATGGATGCATCCGCGCTTCAGAGTAACCGCACCGCACTTGGTTGCAGCGCTATTGCAAACTCAAACCCGATTCAGTATGGTACGGACGGGACGTTACCACACAATACTTGCTTTCAGCGAGGACTGGACGGGCCTGGAGTTGAATGAACTGAACTGAGCCGAACCCAGCCTATCCTGTCCACAGTGGATTTCCAAGGGCTTTTTGTGCCGATTGACCCCAGATGTCCAGTCCTCCCCCACCCCACCCCACCCTCACACACGCGCGGGAGTCAGGTACCGAAATCCGACAAGCACATTGCTCCAGAAGTGCCGTTTTCGCTCGTGGGGGGAGGTGGGGGGGCGGATAGCGGCCGACGAGGGGAGGGGGAAATCCTCGCCAATCACACCCGACCTCATCCACAGACAGGAATTCAAGAAAAAGAAAAAACTGCCATATCCTCGCTGCCCCGCCCTGCTCTGCTCTGCCCTGCCCTGCCCTGCTCTGCCCTGCTCTGATCCGCCCTGCATGGATACGAGCTGCAGATGTGGAGATGTGTGAGTGGGCCTGTGACAACCTAAGCCGAGCCGCGCCGCATCAAGGCCCTTCTCGTTCACCAGAACTCACCGATCGGAGGAGGACGGCCTGCGTTCGGAGGCAAGGTAGCTGAGACAGCAATCCAAACACCGAGATGCCCCAGGAGGGCGGTGCGGCTCTTCTCCTACCGACCATTTCCCAGACGGCGGGCAGTAATTGCTGTAGGGACGAAACGAACGATTGCTTCCCTTGGCTGCTGTTATCGTTCGTCGAAACGAAATAGGGCTCGCTGAGGGTATCCCTCTTCCAGCTGAAATAAATGGATGCACGTGGCCGAGCTCGGTGATGGGATCCTCCACGCTTCAATCTGGGCCATGTCCACGACCATGACCTTTGTGAAGGGAACGTACGTGGTGGTAGTCGCCAGAATGACAGTAACGCCAGTCTAGGTATCCCCTCGAGACATTGGTCAGCTGCTGAAACTGATACTGACAGGTCCAAGTCCCACCGGCAACACAAACCGGCGGCAGTGCCAGGCCGGTGGTAGAGCAAGGGTATTCTTACCTGTCTGGAGAGTCTCTAGGCCGCCGGCCATGTAAGAATGTAACTTCCAAACATTGTTAGGGTGAATTGTCGACGCTGGCACAAGTAGACGGCGGTTCCCCAGGATCAAATCCTCCGGCTCCCCTTCCCCCCCTCCCCCACCCAACGAGGATATGGCTTGCCATACCCCTCCGAATACTCATGCTCGATAGGCGACGTGGAGTGTGACTCCGATTTCCAAGCCAGGCGTTGGGGTACTTGGTAGTCTCAGAACAAGTGGTAATGCGAACGATGTTACGCAAGTGAGTGTATCGTTGACCAATGGCAGGCTACTGATAGGCCATCACGGACCTAACATTGGCAGGTTGCAGCACAAGCAAGTCAGGCCCCTTTGAAGCCGAGCCGCTTACGGCGACCATCGAAGAGCATCATGTGTCGTGCCAGTTCAGATGTTGGTTCGAAATCGAAATGATTCTCGAATATAGTAGCAAGAAAGTTCTTGCCATCAGTTCAAGACTATATCGGATTGAAACCAGATCGTTCAGCCGACCGTGACTGGGAGAAGTCGAAACCCCATTGATTTTGAGTTATCGTTTTGAGGACTGTCAAGTGGTGACCTCCTCGATGCATTGGGAGACATCGAGAAGTTTCTTGATAAATTTGGTGTTTGCGCTATGTGCAGCAGTTTTCCCTGATCCAGCAGTCATTCCACGTCGAGTTTTCCGAGAACCTCCTCATCGAAAGCAGTGTGGTGTGGTGTTTGAATGTTGTTTCCATCGTCGTGTTATGAATAATGCATCTGGGTTCTAATGCGAGCTGCAGGAAGGGCTCTGTTGACTGCACGATGCGTCGCTTCTGTTCGCCGCCCCTTAATACATCAGAACTTTGAACTTGTTATCGGTATATTAGAACATACCACGAATGTAGGGCTCAGTTGCCCAAAACATTCAGCATAAGAGCAGTGCTTCCCGGAGTGGGCTTGCCCGGTGACATCGAAAAGTCAGGGCATCTTGCTGGTTTGTGGAGTTTGATGAAGTCTGAGAAAGCAGCTCCCAGATTCGATATGATCCGACTGGACAGATTTTGAGCTTTTGCTTCCCCGAGGCATTTCTCATCCTCGGCTTGTTGTGAAACCCAGCCGAGACGAGACCCACATGTAATGTCAAAGTTTGACTTGCATTATTCTTCGGAGCACAAGCATGCCTCATGACAGACAACGAATACGAAGGAATGTTGAATCAGATTGACCCGCAAATATCTCCATCAAAAAGCCTCCCTCATCCTCGTCCAGATCTATTCGATTGGACAGAATTGACGGAACTGGCTAGATCCCGTTAGTTGCCCCACCAGACAAGTGCAGAGCCTCACTTCTCTCAACAATACCCTTCGTCATGACAGCATGACAGAGCCTCATCTCTAATTCCGCAGCCACACCCAGAGTCAAATAAGCGAAGGGCGAGGGCAAAAGGGCGAAGTTCAGGATGCATTTTTTCAGGGTGGAGCGTCATTTAGGGCCAATCAAACCTCTGGACAGTGCATGGCCTGTGCTCAGGCACGTGTCACAACATAATCTCAGGATGGATTTTCAGGATGAGTTTTCTGGAGCCTTGTTCCCAAAACGGAGAGCTCTTCCGCCCACTCAACTGCGAAATGTGTTCTCAGCCTCGCATCGCTTATGAAAAGGGGCTCACAGGTCTGATCACAACTGGCAGTCATCTTTCACGTGACGATGATATACCACCGTATTTCCTCCAATCTTCATATACCCAAGATCGCATTCGTCAGGTGCATTGCGTGGCTTCATCCATCGCCAGAGCCGGGCGTTGGGTATTGATCCTTGGGCATCGGATCAGTCTACCCAAAAGCTGATGATGAATCTGCCTTACACCTGCTGCAAGGTGAGATGGAGAGATGGAAGATGGCATGTAGCAATTGGAGAGAAGGACACAAGGTGTCGATTGTGGGAGTTTTGATGAGAGGGCTGTTTTACTTCCTGGGGTATAAGTGTTCGAACTTTGGCACCACATTTTACCATTCTGGAAAGGGGTAAGTGCTCTGCGATGGCGCAAGATTCAAGCCTTTCATTGCGACGAAGTCACTCGGCTTCTGGTGCCTCAATCACCGACCCCTATGACCAGGCTGAGCAAGGCATCCAGATTGGTTTGAATGATCTTACTGGTGCTGTACCCCTCGAGGCTAGGGAGATACTCTCAGAACGATACTCTTTGCACAGTTCAGACAGCGGTACTCTTGCAGCATCTCCTCGTCAATCTTTTCCGCCTGAACTTCACAATAGACCAGGAAATGGGCTCCCACGCCTAGGTTGGTAATCTATTCTGATAAAAATCATCAATTTACCAAAAATAACAGAACCAAACCCCGCACCAGTGTCCTGGTCAACCCGAATCATCCATTCCATAAAGGGCATTTGGTCATGGCAGTTCAACCCACGACTGGAACCGCCTGAAAGCTACCGCCTCGGCTATGACCAGTTTCAAACCCCATCTTGTAAGTTTTTGCGGCCTCACTTCGAGATGATACACTAATTAGTGCGACAGATGAGGATTATCCTGATGGGTACCCCAGGCTAGCGGGGTTCATGGAGAGCAGCCCTTCGTTCGGAATCTTCAGAACCTTTGGTCACGAACATACCAGGATGCTATTGCTGCGTGAGAGTAGCCTTGCGGAGAAGAGCAGAGAGCTGGCTATGCTGGACAAGAGCGATGAACTTGGTGGACCTACTACACATTGGCGATTGAGGGGTAGGTTCCAAGATGGTCGGGACACCACAAGGACAGACCTAGAACAAAGCATAGAGAAGGAGCTGCTTGCATACGGCAAGTATTATCCATTCCCCTCTGACAAGGAAACATTACTCACCGGCTCATGGCTCCAGATACACTCCTGCTGCAATTTAAAAAGATCAAGTCATTGAGCGCAGCCCCAAAAAGAGATCACGACAGTCTCTTCAAATGGATCTTTACAAACAAGCCCCTTGGCAAAGGTGAAGGGGACTGGATTTTCCATCACAAGGATTTCGCTTCCTTAGTACCCCCTCGGCGGAATTTCTTCGAACAAACCATTCTCCGCCATCTCGATGGCTGGCCGAATACAATATTCAAGGTATGCACAAGAGTTTATATAGTGGTATCACACGCCCTCTTCAGTGCTAAAGGTACATTTGATACAGGGTATCTTCAGCACAGGCAAGCACCTTCACCAAAGCAAAGACCCAGCAGTAAAATTCTACTGCGATGCCCGCATTAAGATGTTCGCTCGCCTCATCGTTGTCTTCTTCGCAGTGCTAGTGCTCTTCATTCCCGTCATCCTCTTCATCTTGACATCTATGAGTAGAGCATGGATGGCTGTGATTATCCTTGCGTTTGTCTTCATTTTCTCCGTCATGATGTCGCTCCTTATGGATGCTGGGGACAAGGAGATGCTCGTTGGAACAGCAACTTATTGTGCGGTGTTGGTTACTTTCCTGGGGAATTTGCAGAGGGATAGTTGCTGATCCAAGTGTGTATTGTGAAGTTGTACCTTTAAAAGTTGCTGGTCAGGCAGATGAACTTAATGAATTATGAGCAATGAAATAATTACTCTCTTCCACGTTGGGCTGCAATGTTAACATGTACGGCCAAAAGTAACCAGGCGCTACTGGATGATCTTTGCGGTCCGCCTTGGCAATACGGGAAAAATGGAGACAGACGATATGAGCATGAGCCAATCAATAGCCCATGCATCAGCCACATGCATTCAGCTGAACAAGCCACTTCACGAAAAGGGCCACGATCATCTGCATTTGTCTCGGAGTTAAGCCTCAACCACAAAACCCACCCTGGGTAGAACCACCGCTACCTCCATTTGAACAAGAATAAATGGAGCCTCCGCCATGCCCCGCAGTGGCCTAGATCGTGATGGGAATGCAAGCGAAGGCTCAGACTCAGGGACACCAAAAAACTTGCCATGTCCCGTATGTCCTGGCCTCACATTTCCCAGTGCTTCCAAGCTCAAGTACGTCACACTCCCTTGCTCGAGCAACTGCTAACACGACAGTAGCCGGCATCGCAACAGTCACGAAAAACCATACCAATGTGTAGCTGGAGACTGCTCGATGAGCTTCTCGCAGCAGCAGGCTCTCGATAGACATATCCTGGCCAGACACAGTGACACGAACAACCCTACAAGGTTTTACCACTGTACTGTGGATGGCTGCAAATACTCCAGCACCGGTCGCCGGCGACAGAAGATCATAAGGCTAGATCAAGTGAAGGACCATATAAAGGAAAGGGGGCATTACGGACCACATTCTTCAAGCGATCGCCCCCGCCGTCCGGGAGAACCGCTCTTCACGGAATATATCATACTGGCTCGTTTTGAGGAATGGTACGTGGATGGAAATTCGGATTCAAGGCCAAGTCGAACAGTGAAATCTTGGGAGTTGAACTCGTTGAGAACGAAATTGTGGCATCCGGATGATACAGCCGAGGCTCTTCTCCGTTATCGCAATGATCCCATAGCGATGAAAATAGATGGGCGGATATGTTCAGTCTGGGATTGTTATTATGCGTCGCAGCCTCCGGAAAACTGCGAGACTGTGCTCTTCAAGACGGAAAAAGCATTGCAGGAACATCATCGGCGAGCCCACGACGAGGCTCCAGCATTAGAATTTACTCTCATTAGCCAACCGCAAGAGCCGGGACCTCAAGACAGTAGTATTAGCGATTCTCATTCCGTTGGGCGTACAAGCTATTCTTTAGGAAGCGAACTGCCATCACGTTATGATGTGGTTGATTTCGATATCACCACAGAATTCCCTGTTCCGGAACCCGCTGATCTTGGCCCAGCATGTTTGGCTAGCTCACACGATGTTGATTATTATTGCTCGCCTTGTTCCCCAGGCAGTTCAAACACAGTATGCATCTCTAATACACCAGGCGCCGATTGCTTCTGCCAGTCTTGTGGACAGGGCGTGATCCAGGGGCGGTCACTGTCTCATAACGAACTTCTCACAACCGCGGCGCAAGTTCACTTTTCTGAGCCACAGTATCAAGCTGTGTGCAACACCACCAGACCGGACGACTTGTGGATTCCAGGAACAGGTAATGCTCCCAGCAGCGATGGCTACCAGATAGGCAGTACTTCCAAAAGCAACACTTCGTCCCTCGTTAGCCAGGACTCGCAGAAGTTGCGAACGCGGTAAGCCCGCCCCCCCTCCTCTCGATTACATTCCCATCAAGCTGAATCGAAAACGCATCATGCAGAAGATTTGCTTGTTCTATTCCACTATGCCAAACCACCTTCCGCCGCAAAGGAGACTTGACGCGCCATCTAGAGAGCGTCCACGGCCCTCGCGCACACAGTTGTCAAGTCTGCTCGCGGCAGTTCAATCGTAAAGACAAATTGATAGAACATCAGCGTAATTCGCACAATATCCCATACTCAGATACCATGAAGAGGAGGTCAATGTTAAGCGAATCAACAATTTTCTCGACTTGGGATAGGCTGTCGTCGTCAGAACGGCCGTCCTCGGGGAGGGATGATGTTGTGCCAGGTGAGACGTTGATGACACCTAGCTCTCAGTCAGTGGGTTGGACGACAGGAGGTTCGGACTTGTTCCGGGAGACCTCGCTCGGGATGTCATATGAGGAGCAAAGTAGCTTACTAGATGGGCTTGGGGCGTGGCGGACTCCGCCATTTCCGGCCGTGGAAATGGGTACAGTACAGTCTCCAATTTGCATCAGCGATGAGCCAACGCCCAAGCCGGCAACGGAACTCTGAGCGGATGATGGGAATGTGCATCGAATTGCGGAATACAGGTGTGTTAGCCGCCACTTAATTAAAAGGGCGCAGGGGCATCGTATTATGATCTATGCCTGCTGGTGGGTGGGTGGTGTTGGAGGGTTGAAGCACGGGATAAAGTTATCTTTTCCACGAAGGCGATTTTTGGTTACGAAGCGTGTAACATCACTTTTCTGAGCATACAGTATCCGCAGTGCGAACAAGAGTCAGTAACTCTGCCTGGACATGCGATGTCCTAATTATCGATATGAGACAGATCGTACTTTAGGGTGTTGTGACTTAGCCTATTAGAACTCTTGGCACCAACTATTTCCCCCAATACCACTAAAGTCAGACTTAAACTTTTTTTCGCTGGTTCTGTTTTAGTCTTTGGACATGGGCAGCTGCCGCTTTAACCTGAGCTAAGAGTGAGCATTCCTGAGTATGCCTGAGCACACGGTAGAGTTAGCCTGAGTATGCGCTGAGAGGCCATTTTAGTTTCCAAAGGGGCTCGTTCGGGCTCCCTTGATATTCGGTTATAGCTTCCTCAGCTCGTCTCTAGGCACAGATCCCATTTTGGCTCCCTTGCGACTAAGATTTCCTTGGAGCCATTTTTAGACCAACATTCGCTTATATACACGTGATAATAGCTGAGTCTCATTATTCTACAACGAACCCGCATGTATGGGGGGCCTCGTATTAGCAGGTTTATTCCCTCTACGTTGCCCGTGATTGCGCTGGTTGGATTTGAGCACCAAGAACATCCCTTTAATCCAACCGTCTGGACTAGGCCAGGAGCTGGTTGATCGAAAAGTTTGAATCAGCCTCACCGGTTCCGGTGGGACCAAATAACCTGGTTCGTAGCTCGACAAGGACCCGGAACAGGCCTCCAGTGATCAGAATGGGCTTCCTGTTATCGCCGCTGGAGAGTGTCTCGCACGTGATTAGCAAGGGCTTTGTTGGCTCAATCGGGATTAGCTTTGTGCGTACCCCTCAAATACACATTGAAAATGTTGGTAGAAGCCTGGTAGGTATATTTTCGTTGGACCAACGCATGAATATCGGAGTTCCCGGTGTAAGGTCATGCAGGTCGTTCGGTCCTGCTACGGTGTGGCGCAGCGTTTGATTGGCTCAGAGCGTTGAAGAAAGTACACAGCCTCGGCCGACGAGAAGGTCGCAAAACTCCAACATCAGGCAACATAGCCATTCAAAAAGAGAGTTCGGAACAGTATATAAGGGCAAAAATGTGACTCTGGTTTTCGTGTCGATAGAATTCGATCCATAATTTCTGTTCTTTGTCGTTGCTTCAACTCCTACTTTCCCGCGCTTTCTGGCAGCTTCGTAGCTTTACACACCCCCCGCTTCACTTCCTTCTGTCAGCTCACAAGTCGAACAAACTCCGATTCCGAGATGGCTGTTCATCTGGAAAGTTGGGTCACGCAACAGTACAAAGAAATCGGCTTTGGTAAGGATGGCAACGGTCCATTTATTGGAAAGTCCGCCCTGAAGAAAAGGTTGATCAGTTGTTATCCTGAGCACAAGAAGAAAATCAGACAACTAGTCAACTCGTAAGTTCATTCCTACGAATCATACAGTGCCAGGCTCACTCTTTCGTCTAATAGCATTAAACATCAAGATGTACCAGCAAGATCTGTTCCGCCATCGAAGGCCGTTACGACGTCTTCCAAGATGGAAACTCCATCAACGCCGACATATGGGAAACCGAAAATGGCGTCGCAGTATCCAGACTCATCGCAACCAAAACAGGTATCGCCTACCAAGAAGTCGAGGATCAGTATCATCAGTAGTCAAAACTCGGATTCTGGAATTGCATCCTATTCAGAGGATGAAAATGTGAGAGAACTCCATTCTTGTATTTTTCTACGTCGCTAATTAATGACTGTAGACTCTAATTACATCTGATACGAGAAGCACGCGTACCATGGGCTTTCAGAACCATTCCCCTAAGTTCGAAGACGGTGGAGCATCACTAGATGCGTTACTTTCCACTATCTCAAGAACCAGGAGAACTGCAGAAACATCAAGTCTCGGAACTCTTGCAAAGATTCCATCCAATTTGAAAATGATAGGTAAGTTAGCTATGCTTAACATGCCACTAATTATACTTAACATGGTATAAGCTGACACCTGTCAGAGCTTAAGAATTTCGTCAGTCAAGCACAAGATCTTAACTTAGCACCGCAAGACGAGCCCGAAGATGGTTCCAGTACTCTGAACCTCCAACTGGGCCTCCTTAACTTCTCGTCTGCACCGGGTAGTTCTGCAGAAGAAACCTCGATTAGTGGAATCAAAAACGCTGTTCTGTTTTCGGCAGATATCCTTGGGTATCCTGATGCAGATGAACTTCCTCAATATGGACTTCTTGGGAGTTCAGAATCGACTCCTTCGACTGCCATTTTGGATTCGAGAATTTTTCTGAACACTAATGTCCCATATTCCGCCTTTGTCTGCGGAGTTCAAGGAAGTGGGAAGTCGCACACAACAGCATGCATGATTGGTAACCCTCAAAGTATCGCATTTTGAGGACCTCAGCTGATACATTCATAGAGAATTGTCTCATTCCTTCACCGATACTGGGAGTGCTCCAGAGACCTCTCTCGGCCTTGGTCTTTAACTTCGCCGAATATACTTCTAGCTCGAGCTTCCGGCCATGCGAACTAGCATTTCTCGCTTCTCCCAGTCCAGAACTTCCAACTCGTTTAGGGACAAAGAAAATCAACGTTTTGGTTTCTCCGTCAAACTCTCTGTCGATGAAGGCGCTCTATACACAGATACCCTGTGTCGAGGTCCATCCTTTTAAGCTGCAGCCGAAAGACCTCAATATCAGCACGATGTTAACTCTGATGTCTGTCAACAAAACTGAAGCAGCACCGCTTTATATGGGAATTGTGACGAAGATTCTGCGCGATATGGCCTCGAAAACTGCGGAAGGTTTCGATTATCCCGAGTTCTGTCGTCAGCTTGACGATGCTGGACTTGACAGGAAGCAAACAGAGTTTCTGACTCAAAGACTGGATCTTCTGGAATCGTTTCTTGATCTTGATGGATCAACTGTAAGTCCAGATTTTACTGCTGGCGAGATAACTATTATAGATCTATCTTGTCCATTCATGGATGCTAGCACGGCATGTGTCTTGTTCAAGATCGGTATGGGATTGTATCTCGAATCAGACTCAACGGTTGGTAAAGTCATCGTTCTAGATGAAGCCCACAAAGTACGTTTACAATCCAAGCTATTTCTACTTTATATTAATTTATGATAGTACATGACTGGTACCCCAGCCTCGACTGCTTTAACAGAATCCTTGATGGGCGTTATTCGTCAACAGCGTCATTACGGCGCACGAGTGATCATTTCGACTCAAGAACCGACTATCTCGCCCAAGTTGATAGATTTGTGCTCGATTACTATTATCCATCGATTTTCAAGTCCAGAGTGGCTTGATGTTCTGAAAAGGCATTTACCAGTCTTTGATAGAGATGGCGATAAGAGCAACAAAGCCGACCTGCAGAAAAAGATCTTGAGGTTGAAGACGGGGGAGGCGTTAGTTTTCGCACCATCTGCAATACTTGGAGCAAGTGACGATGCTGGAGAGCGGAAAGTTGGCACGGATACATTGTTCAGCATGAGGATAAGAAAGAGGGTAACTTGGGATGGGGGCAAATCAATATTGTGTATTTGAATAATTCGGATTTGGGAAGTGACAATACTTCGCAGTTCTCATGGAGTATGAGAATTAGGGGTCTTTATTTTTCAAGTTCTTTGGTTATTCCACTACTACGGCTTCTCGATCACATTCCTGCTCTGATTCCTTGGGGACTGGTATGTATGGGTAATCACTAATTAGTGAATTTGTTATTATAGTGAAAGGGGTCAAGCCCCGAAAGCATGGTAGTAATTAATATCTCAGCTCCCTAAAGACACCAAACCCCCATAAGTTTCGACTAGGAACAAAACTTCAGAAGCTAAAGGATAAAATCTTCTAGTCCATATAATCTACCCGTTCGACTATAACCGGCCCCTTCTCTCCAGCTCCAACTCCAAATTCTTGGAGGCTTGAAAGAGATCAGCTGCAGAACAGCGTAAGTGGGTGGTTATGAGCAGTGACTTACAAGGTTTTAGTAAGGGCGTTAACGGCAAAGACTCTATAGTGAAGATCGACAGCAGCAATTTGTAGCCAATCCAAAGCGTTCAACATCTTTCAATCGCATGTCCGCATTGCCCTCGCTTCGGAGCTAAATTGGCCAATGAATGGTTTCATTCAAATGCACCAATTCGGCCATTAACTCCGCTGCGGCTTGTTGTCCTATCTCCTTCGACAAACAAAACGCGAGCTCCTGTTGCAGTGTATTGTGAGAGTCACGATCAGTAACAGCATTGGTTCGATGACAGATAGTGTACCAACACTTGGGATTTGCCTGCGACAGGGTGTTGCCCGGACCACATGTGCGCCGAGACTGAGATGATACTTCCTCGCTTCAGGATGCGCATTAATCAACCCAGTCGATGTACGAAGTGTGAGTGAAAGGTTGAAATATGGATATAGAAAAGAATGCTGATGATCGGCAGATAACACAGACATTCGATGTGCGCAGTGTGGATGAAAGGTTGAAATATAGAAATAGAAAAGAATGCTGATGATCAGCAGATATCGCAGAAAGTGGCTGGCAATATTTTTGAAGGCGCAGAACGCAAGGTTTTGAAGGAGAGAAGCAGCGAAAGGCGACATCTAAAATTTGGTATTCATTCCCAATGCTTTGACCAGAACTTGCAATACATTTCCTTATTGGAGCAAGGGATTTTCCAGGGGCTGGGTAGCAGATGCGACAAAGGCCTTGGACTTTAGGAGTGGTTTCAATTACTTAGTTTCATGTAGTACACTCATCGCTAATCTGTGGAGCACATTATAATCAAATCAGAAGCCGACAGATTATCCTTCACGTGTATTTACTTTTTACATTCCACATCTCTATCGCTTTGTTCCTTCCCTTGAATCTTATAAATGTGGCTTGGCATGTTGATCGAGTAAGTACTAGAGTCAGGGACAGGTTCCCTACCGATTAGCGAGCCTCCTTTCGCGACCTAAACAACTTTGAAAATCCAGAGACACTTTCCTAAAGACCTTGCCAGCAGAAGAAAAAGCAAACACGGCATCAAACCCCTATCCGATTCCAGCCTCCCAAATCTCTGGCAATCCAGCCCATCCAATTCTCTTGGCACTGCAGGTATTGTCTCTCACTCCGAATCCGGCTGGGCTGAGCTCGCCTAAAGCATCTAGAATCAACAAGCGCCCGCCGTCAGCTCCACCCCACGCCACGAATCCCAGAACCAAAAACTTGAAGCCGCGAAAGATCATCGAGACAGCTCCAGATAGCCAAAGGCAATACAAAGTCTCGTTCGTCAAGTCCCGAGTCACTTTATCGGTTGAAATTACCTAGACGCTCGTTAAACATATGGTAGGGTGCGCTTTGCCATGCAAGCTAAAAGAAAGTCAGTTTTTTTGTTCTGGAGTCGAGCCTAGAATTCTATGAAGGCTAAGGAATGGGCCTGCTTTGTCAAGTGAGTGCCAGGCCCCATTGAGCCACACTTTCTAGATGCTATAGCGGCTTCGAACTACAGGTCCACAGCGTGACAATCTCTTTCCATGAGTGCATCTCTCGCAGCGACCAGATCAAGTAAGCTTGATCATATCGAACAAAGGGATATAATTAGCTAAAAGTCGGTAGCGGCTCTGTAACGATTTAAGGCTGGGAAATGATAGCCACATCTTATGCCAATTATCTACTGCACAACGCAGCCATTGTTGATTTTCTTGCCCTTCCTCAGTCATTTCTGTCGTAGGCGACACTCTATACCTCCTAACACCATCGATGCACTAATAGATTCAGCGCAGAGATGAGGGTGAGGCAGCCAAATTCTGAGACGTCTGGCCTATGTCGGCTGGTAGTGACTGAAGTGACGGGTTCGATGGAAGACAATGCGAGGTGTGGTTCATGTGCTCCATCTGCTGACTCTGCAACAGCTGATGATATAAATAAATGACAGAAGATAGTTTTGAACTCTTTCTCGCGCTGCAAGTGAGATGATGATATCTGGTCGTACCACTCGATAGCTGAGTCGGCATTCCAGAGAGCCTCTTCGCTTGGAAGCTGCAAACTGATGACCCTGAGATCGATATCAGGCGCCTGGTTGCAATATATGCCAGTAGCACTGACCAGGAAAAGGATTGCGAAGTAAGTCCTTCTCCTCTCTTCTGATCTTACCCAGCGAAGCCAGGATTCTTCGCAATCACTGTTCAGTACATGATCACTACTCTCTGCCAACTCCCAGAGCCTTGCATCACGAGCAAGGGCAAGCAGTGAGGATCTATAGCTGGGTGTGCTGACATCAAGCCGCCGCTCGCACAGCTGAGTACTGCAGACGACTTGATGCAATAAAGCCTGTATGAGTTTGCAAAGGTGGCTGCATTCGCCCGTCCTTTTGCAAGAGCTCAAGCGCGTCCTTGTTAGCTTTTTTAGTTTCAAGCTACAGCTGCCGAGCTAGCTCCGGCTGGAGCGTATGCATTGCTCCAATTGCAAGTATCGACAAAAATAGTTCTCTGCTAACCAAGCGTTTGTGGCCTGATGGATGAGGTAGCTGGCAGTTGAGCAAGGAGCTGCGTTTGTGGGTCTCAAAATCTAGCGTTGATATATGTAGGAACGGTAGGTTGGGCAGGAAAGTTTCTGAATAGGCATCGAACCAGGTTGCTACGCCTTCTGGAGCATAACTTCGTGATGGTGCGAGCGGAATACTGATTTTAGGCATTAACATAAGACTACTGCTGCCATCTGTAGAGTCAGAGGCCGAATAGCTCGTGCTGGCAGGAGTGGTGGGATAGCCCAAGACGCTGGTGAGCGAGTTCGCAATGTGCGAGAGCATGGAAGCATAACCAAGGTGGTTTTCAGCGGATGTAGCACACGCTGTCTCCTCTGGTTCCGACCCTATCCAAGCCTCGGTATGTAGTGCGGAAAGCGTTCTGCTTGGAGGTTGCGCTTCAAAATCTGCGAAAAATTGCGATGCCATCTCTGGTATCGAAGAACCGTAGGTGCGACCTCGACAGAAACTGGAATTCGGTCGAAGGAATCAGATTCCGCGCCCACAGCTTGCCTTTGCTGCAATCCATCCTGGTTCTCTGGCTGGGAGGTATCGAGCGCAGAGGGCGTTTCGTGGTCGTGAATCTCACGTACATGACGAGCGAGACTATCACGGCGCGCGAAAGAGCGTCGGCAAAGGAAGCATACGAATGACTTAATCCTGAGGTGAGATCACTCGTGGCGATAATTAGACATGGTCCATCCGATGAAAGGTTTTAGAACATCGGCTGCAAGAAAAGCTTCCAGACATAGTCAGTGCTCATTGGGGCTATTGAATGTGTCGTGGTTCTGATAACAAATTGAAGGAATGAGGCATACGAATCTGGAAGCATACGAGTCTGGAAGCGGGGAAGGCGGGGACGCGGGGTATGGAGAACGACAAGGGGAGCTATGCTACTTGAGGTATAAACACGTGACTGCACGCCATCCAGCTCGTGAGGTGGCCTCACTTGGTTACTATAGCGTTTAATTATTTGAGTATACCTACTATAAGCTCTGAGTACGAGCGAATCTTCTCTTCTATTACAAAGTTAATAACTCTAGAGAACTCGCGATTAAGTAGTAAGCTATTATTAATTTGTTAGTTTATATTTATAGAATTCTATTAGATTAATAAAGTACTATTTTTAGTACTAACTGATCAGTAGCTGATTATTTCATTAGTTAAGTTGGTTAAGATCCTCGATTTGCACTAGTTAATCAGTTGAGATTTTCACTCAACTGATGACTAACTAACTGACTGATTGAACACTCTGGCTTCCTATCTCAATCATACCCGAGTCTATTCGTAACTGCTGATGGCATTAAATACGTCAGTACAGAGCAGTGAGCTGATATCGGGGATAGGGTCTGGAGCGTTGGGCATGGAGTGGGTGATGCGCGGAGGCTGATAGGGAGGAGTGAGGCTACAGCCTCTTTGGTAACGTGCTGATGCTCACCAGCAAGGCTTTGGCGGCTGCTGATACACAGATGGACGTGGATGTATGATGTCCAGAGGCCTGGTTTATTACCGAGGGCTTATTTGCTCAAGCAACATTCTGAGATCATGATCTCAGAATACCTACCTCATCTTGGATGTTGGAGCCTGAATCGATATCTTTGGCGTGGTAGCTGCGACTTTCTTGCCTCGAGCGCGCTTCTGGGTTCGCGACTTTTGCTTGATGGCGCCCATGGCTGAGCCTATGCCTTGTGAGATTTGGATCGTGATTTCTTCTGACGTGGAAGTCTGCTGCTCACTTGCTGTGCTCTTGCTTTGAGTCTGCGAGAGCTGTTGCCTTTCCAAGCCTGTCTGTGAGAAGGCAATTTTATGTTGTGCTTCGAGGGTTGAAGCTGAGCGTCGGAAAGTATCGCGCAGTGTGTTGAAGGTGGTCAAGCCGGCAGAGGTGTTCCGCTTTATATATTCACATTTAGTGAATCTTGTAATAATCTGTGTCTTAAGAATTGAACGTGGTCGCTCTTTCTATTTACGGTTTTATATAACCACCAATGAATCTACTGTCAATTATATGTTTTCGAAGTGAATCTTCTCAATTCCTTAATTCTTAAACGTATACTTACTAAGTACCTTCTTACTGCTTAATACAAATATTAGAGACTAAGGCATTTAGTGGTTTTCAGTTAAGGTGAAATTATGCTCTTTCTCTTTTAAATATGTTCATTCCTGCATATTATAGAATTAAACAAAGTGAATTTAGCAAATTGCAACTACTAATACTTAAATATTAAGGTTAGAGATGCTCACTCTTAGTTATCGTAAATTAGAGAAAAGTGGATTTTCTATGACGGGCCTTTCAAATATTGAGAATTTAGTCTAACTCCTCGTTATTTCAATAACTCCCGACGATTCCGAACGTGAAAAGTGCCAATTATTTTGAAAAATCATTTTTCCGCTACGTACCTTCCAAATCTTGAAAATGTTGGCCTAACTTCTTTGCAAAGCATTCGGCTTCCTTGCACAATATTCACCTCTTTTTTGATCAACATAAAAGAAACATTTCCCAGTCCAGCGTAACCAAAATTAATCAAGCTAATCGATTAATAATCAGATTAATTGATTTGATTAAATTAGAATTAGATTAATGAAAAATTGACTTGATTAGATTAGAATTAGATTAATTAATCTAGATTAATCTAGATTAATTTGAATAATAACTAACTTATAATATTATTAATAAAATATTACGAATTTTAATCCTAAAATAGAAATTACTATTAATAGTCTATTTATGAACTTACTAGCTTATTATCTTTCATTAATTAGCTTATCAATCGTATATTATATATAAAATAAATAAGTTAAAGGATTAATCCTCGCTTAATCTAAATTAGCCAAGCTTCTAAAACTTTAGCTAAATCTATTTTTAGTATATACTAACCCTTTCTGGTTTAGTTTCCAGAATCTAAACTTAATTAGGATGCGGCTCTTTTATTAATCAAATTAATCGATTAATTCTTGATTAATTAGATTATATTAGATTAGAATTTGATTAATTAAAATTTTACTTGATTAGATTTAGATTAATAGTCATTAATCTAATCTAATCTAATCATTTTTTACGCTGTCCCAGTCCATCCAAACTGCGAGCCTTTCAAATCGAAGAAAATACCGTGGGATAGCATCCCGCAATGGATGACCGGAAAGGCGGTAGCCAATAAGTGTCAGGATGCGGAAATTGCGAAATCTAATGCTCGGTAATCTCAGCCACCATCTTCACGTCTGCATCAGTCACACCATTTGTCGTATTGCAACAATACCAGGGATGTCAACGAGAGTAAGCTGAGGTTAAGAAACAGATAGTAGATTCTACGCCGTATTCTAGTAGATCATGAGCTGGTCTACCTTGATCCCAAGGTCCAGCCCTTCACCATCCATTATGCCATGGATGTAGCATTCTCCCACTAATCGATACCTATTCGTGTTCCCGCCAATACCAGACGGTCTCAGAACGAATGGCACGTTACTCCCATACACGATGCAAACAACATCGCCAAGCAGAGCATCTTTCGGCGCCATTCCAATGTATTTCTTCTCCGTTACGCAAAACCGATTGTCGCCGTTCTCCCCGCCACAGAGCAAATGTCCTCCTATATAGTTGAGCTGGTGTTGTCTCATGCTGGAGCGATCTTTAAAGAATCTTGCGAAAGGTGTCTGTTCGAATGGGATGGAATCATCTACACTTATGTGGTCGAAATCTGGATCCAGTATGGCGGCTATTGTGGCTTCCGAGATTGCGATCTCTCCGTTGAGCAGAGTAGCATACCCTGCCGGGGCTGGACATTCGCCATGGCCGCAGTCTCCAATGAGGGTGCGGGATATGGCTTCCTGTAATGGTTGATTCTTCCCCTGGGTTTGATATAGATTAGTGGTGTGTAACTCTGCGATGCCTTTGGCTTCCCGGAGGAAAATGAGCCTTTCTTTAAGCTTCTCAAGCAGCTCCGTTGCATCCTCAGAGTCGGTATCCAACCCACATGGCATATCTGATTCGGTGATAGCCACGATTTAGTCGACGCATGCTCTCCTCAGTAAAATTTCAGTGTTGCATGCCGTCGCATTGATGCTAGGCGATTCCTTCTTTGATGCTTTGTATCTAAGGTAAACAACATTTTCTATTTGTTCCATAGGAGATGATTTAGTCCGTTCAGCAACCCAAGATGGTAGATCCAATGCCGGGTTTTGTCTGGAAAGTCCTGCGAATGATAAGACTTTGATGAGAGTACATTTTTTGACAAAATGATAGGCGACTGCTAGCAACAACTTGGAAAGATTAGTCTCCTCTCTTATTTGCTGAAGTTCCTCTGATGTATCCGAAATGTCAAGTAGAGCAATGATTTTTGTCGCGGATGTAGGAGGCATCGTTGTCCCGAAACACCGCAAGCGTTGAGTAGAGAGGTGCAGGGGAATTCTGAAGCCTCCAACGGATTTCATTCAACCAGTACGCTTGCTTGAGACCATAAAAGCGGCGTACGTTACCAGGCCTGCCCTGAGAGAATCTCAGAGCCAAGTGGAGCTTAGTGGTGGTAACGAGGTGATGAAGTTGAAGCATGCTCTCCCAAGGAATGTTGGATCCCCCGTAGTGTACCATAGTTCGAGGACCCGCAACAAACTTTTGAACAATCCAAATCCTGGTGAATCATGGATTATTAATAAATGCTAGAAGACCATCTGCGTGAATAATGATATTCACGTAATCAACGGAACTACGTGAATACGGAGGACGGGCAAAAACAGGGGTTGCAGGACGTAGGGAGTGAAAAGGAGCACTCGACGCTAGCTAATTTGGGACTAGCCCACGATGAGAGCCTCTTATATAGAGCTCTCATCGACACCTTTGAGTAGCTCTTTAGACTTGAACAAATACATGGAATGCAACCAAAGCTTTGCACTGTGTAATCGAGTCTCACCACGATTGACTAGTTGTTACCTATTACCGGGAGGGATAGGTGACAGAGTGCAATCAACAGCATCAATTCGAGCCGAGAGCCATTTATCAGACTTCCGGGTTATAATGGATTCTATCATGAGAGCATCGAATATCCTGTGACCAAAAATGGTGTAATGAGACAGTAACTCGAAGATGTATCTCCCAGTCAACCAACTATCCTCCGGCCTTGAAGGAAGGCGCGTACATAGACGGCATTCTTGTAGACTTCGACCATTTTGGGAATTTGATGTTTCTTCTCGCCGGTATCATCCTGGCTAGTACAGATACAATCAATCCAGATATCTCGAGTCCCAAACGAGGAACTCATTGAGTCTAGAATGTCGTGAACCCTTTGGGTAATGAGAAATTGTTTGCCGTGGAGGATGAGGCGGGAGTTTCTCGGAAGATTGGTCCCCCACACGTACGAAATAGCGTCATACGCTGGATGATCTTCTAGTCTATGGTAGTCAAATTCGGCCTCAATGTCCATGAACGGGACCTTGCGTTTCAATTGAAGAACTCGGATATGGGTTTAACTTCTAAAATCTTTTGGACATTCGAATGGTTCTCTCTCTCCGAACGTTGGCTGCTCCTTCCATGAGAGCAATCTGCTTTTGATATCCCCGGCGAGTCGCTTGGCGGGTTCATACCGTAACATATATTACCCGCATTTAAACTTTATTAATTTACCGCCTTTTGTTACGACCTCCGATGCGCCTCGTATTCTAACCGACACGGGCTCGTAGCATCGCTGGCTATGCGATGGCGCTAAGCCCAATAGGGAAGACTAGGAGGCGAGCCTGCGACATGTTAATGTCACGACCTAGAGGAACACGTGCGTCTTGGCCCTGAGGCTCGGCAGCCCCGCTGCACAGAGAAGCCAAGACGAGTACGCCCGTTGCCCGATTTAACCCTGTTGATATGCTGGCATTGCGTACACTGCAATCTCTAGCGTAGGCGGGAAGGGAACAAGATCATGGGACTAAGGGTCACGTGATGACATGGAGCTTTTGGAGCTTTAGGATCCAAGGCCGAACCCTTGTGACTTCACTTCATAGCTGATACCAACCGACGGAGCTTGTACGCCGCGTACCAATCAGAACCCAGCAACGTTACAGTTAACGTGAATGGCACTCGACTACGCTAGGCCCTATTAGGAGGGTCCTTTATATATATATACTTAAGCCCTTCCTTATAAAGAGCTTTCCTTTCCTCTTTGTCTTTTCTTCTCGATTCTAAGCGTAGCCTTAGGTCTAAATATAAAGCTTAAGTCAACTCGCCGTATTAACTTTTAGTTAATTATAATATAAGAAAAGACTAATACCCCTTTATTATAAAGTGTTATATTTCACTTAGTCTTACGCCTTGTCGACCTGCCCTTATAGTAAGTTAATAACGAGCCTCGATACCTTAGCCTATTCGATAGATAAGTACTTCTCTACCTTAATAGTAGATTGTCTTAGAGAAAGCTAGATATTCTCTCGCGTTTAACTTACTTTACTATAACTTAACACACGCCCTTGTTTCGAACGTATATTTAATTAACAAATTAATTAATAACTTTAAATACCCTTTAACCTTACCTTATTACTACTGCCGACTTCCCCCCCTCGTCGGCGAAGTTCTAGAGAAAGAAGCGCCCCTTTACGGCTAAGCTTTAACGATATCCTTGTCCCTTTAGTCAAGACTCTATTAAAAGAATTAAAGAGCTTTAACGGATTCGACTTAGACTTAGAGGATAAACCTTAGCGTTTCTTTAACGTATCGCTAGAGCCTATAAATATAAAAGGTCTCACCCCCACTTAATAAACTAAGGTAAATTAGCTAATTAAAGACTCCGTTAGCTTTATTATCGCCGCCGCTATTACGTAAGCCCTCACTTAATATAGGCCACAGCTAAATCGACACACAGGAATAGCTAAATCGACATACGCTAAAAATGTATTGACTTGGCGGGTGTCATTTATCAACCTCGCCATGCTAATTTGTATTGCGTGGCAAAGGCCCCTTATGTATATCATAAAATTCATAATTATGTAATCAGCCCCTGGAATTGAAAATTGAAGCTATTCAAACAACACTTTACAATTCAAACAATATCCTCCTCTATCACTTGACCTGCCCGCCGCGAGACGGCCTACATGCAAGGCACTTCATCAGTCTATCAGACAGATAGTACCGAAGATGCTCATACAGTTGCTGTTGCAACGATGCAAACGGAGGTAATTGGTGGAGTTGAGGTATACACTCAGGATGCCGACTTTGAAGTGGATGATATTAATGAATTGGCATAAGTGCCAATTATGTATTGTACATAGTTATCCATAGAGATTTTGGTGGTGATAAATGTACCCTTCATTTTCGGCTCGCTTGGTTAGCGTATGTCGATTTAGCTATTCCTGTGTGTCGATTTAGCTGTGGCCTTAATATACTATTAATAACCCCCGTTAAGAGACTTATACCCTTTCCCCTTCTTCTGACTAATTAATACGAGCTCTTATAACTAACTTCTAATTAACTACTAATTATTACTTACTAAAGCTAGATGTGTTAATCTTAGTAATAAAGCCTTTTAAAGTTAAGTACTTATAACTCCCCTTTAGCGATTATAAGAGAGATATTAAATACGATACTTAAAAGATAAAAATAAAGTTATTCTTAAAAAAGTACTTTAGTAACTTTAAGAATAAGATGTCTTAAGTTAAGGCTTACTTCTAATATACCGCTAACGAAACTAAGACTATTATCCTTTAATATATAAATCCCGACTATACTAAAACCTTTAATATAGTAGTCGACGTATTAAAGGCGCTAAACTAACGATTCTTCGACTATAACCGGGTCTAAGCTACTAAGAGACTTTATAACTAACTTATTATAAGAAATATAACGTATAACGACTTTTAAATTAAATTCACGTTATACGCTATTATAAGTAAGATCGCTTGTACTTACTAGTTCGAGGATGTGTGTAAGAAGGTATCCTCGACTTTAAAACGTATAATTTATATTAAGAAGTATAAAATAAATAGTAATTATACTACTCTCGACGAGTTCTTAGCTATTATAAACTAAAAAAGCCGTAATATTACTTTAAAAGAAGCCGTATTAACTTATAAAGCTTAACTTAACGTAGCCTTTAATACTAACGACTCGCGCGATATTTTAAAGAAAGAGAACTAGCGTGTCACCTCCCTTACGCCGGTTATTACGGCATAGAGACCCCCGACCCCGACTTTAAGATTGTCGTCGAATGTCTACTAGTGTACGCCCTCTTTATTACCTATCTTACGCCGACTTAAGTCTCTTATACCTCCTCTTATACTTAGGGACGTCTCTTTCAACACCTGTCTTTATTATAATGAGACTAACTATTAAGCTAGCGACTATTTTAAGCGCCGAAGAGACTAAGCTCTTAATAAATCGATTTCCTAGTTAGTTATTAGCGAAGATTTAGAGACTAACGAGCTATTAAAAAACTCTTAGGCCGTGGTAAAGACTTATACTTTAATATAGATTATAACTTATAAAAGGACTTAGTATTTAATTTCTATACTTTTATTAAAAGATAATAATTCTTAATTAGTATTAAATTAAGAAGGAATAAATTCTTTACTAAAACACTTATATATATTAATAATAAAGCTAATATTTTTAGTACTATTAAAACCTCTTTTATATACTGACTTATTAAGTAATTCGATATTTCTTTTATATCCCTTCTTTAACTAATTATCCTAATTAGTTATAATAGTAAGAAAGACAAGCCAATTAATACGGCCGTCTTATTTACCTTAACGATTAATCACTAGCGAATTAACTTCCCCTTTCTAATAACTAACCTAAGAAATACTAACGTCTTAATTAGTTAAAAGTTCCTCGAGTATTACGACTTAAAGTAGTTATATATAAAGAACCGTAATCGGCTAAAATAACTATTAAATATACCCGTTTAGTCGTACTTTGACTAGCGAGTCTTCGTTAATATTAATTATTTTAATAAGCTAATTATTAAGTCTCACTAACTTAATATAAAACGAAGGGATACCCTTATAGACATAAATAATCACTACTAGAGGTAAGTTAAGATTACGGCACTTAACGACTCTAAGTCAAAGGTCTCTATACGACCTACTACTAGCGTCTCGCTAACTCGACCCTCGAGCTTCGCTAGAGAGGTTAAAGAGCGCTTATGTGTTATAAAGGATTAATTAAACCCTTTAATATCTTGTGATCCGGGATTACTACTTAAGGACAAGAGAGCCCGTAGAGCCTCCTCGACGAATTACTAGCTAAAGGCACTTACTATAAAGATTTTCCTTATATTAGTAGCGGCGATATCTACGACGTATCTCCGACTTAAGAAAACTAGGAAGAATAAAGTAAAGACCTTTATAGTATTAATATATAAGATCGACTAAGAGCTAACTCGACGTTAGTAAGAGGCCCTAAACTAATTAAGTGTCGAGCTCGTATTGATGAACAGAAACCTGACCTTAGAGGAGGCCCTAAAAGCTAAGTACGCGCAAGATAATAAGCTAGTAAATAAGAAGCTCTTAATAGAGTATTAAAAGTATACTCTTCTCTTCTCCCGGCGAGCCTCTAATAAGTTACTAAAGTATCGCTAAGGCGTAGATTACTAGATTAAGCTTACTAAAGAGAACGACTTATCCTTTAAACTTCTCTAGTATATAACTAAAGAATAACTATTAAAGACTAAGTAATATATTATTAATAACTTATATAAAGGGTTTATTAAGCCCTCTAACGTATTATATATAGTTCTTATTCTCTTCGCTAAGAAAGCCGATAGTAGTCTCCGGCTATATATCGACTACTAAAAGCTAAATGCCTTGTCAAAGAAGGACTTATACTTGATCCCTCTAATTAACGAGATAATAGTACGTATTTATAAGGCAAAAGTCTTTATAAAGCTTAATATTTAATAAGCTTTTTATTATATTTATATATCCCCTAAGAGCGAAGACTATACGACCTTTTATACTTAGTATAATACGTATAAATATAAGGCCCTTCCCTTTAGCCTAATAAATAGTCCGGCGACTTTTTAGTAATTTATTAACGATATCCTTATAAAATACCTCGACGACTTCTACACGGCTTATATAGATGATATTCTTATATATTCGTTTACTCTAAAGGAATATAAAGTTTACGTTAAGAAAGTCATAGTAATATTATAAATATATAGACTTTAGGCTAATATTAAGAAGTCTAAGTTTAGCGTATAAAAGATTAAGTTCTTAGGATTTATTATTAGAGTCGATGGCGTAGAAGTAAACTTAAAGAAAATTAGTGTAATTAAGGACTAGCGATACGTTAATAATATATAAGGTATATGTTGGGATAGCCTTGGCTGAGGGGCATTCTCTTACTCTGACAGCTTCTAAAGATAGTCGTCTCTCCTGGCCAAATGAAGCTTGGTTTCATACCTTGCCTCCTGGTTTCGTACGAGTAATGCTTATACGAGCTACGGGGTTTAGTACTTGATGTATTTAAGGTAGCTTTCCCTTTCGTACGAAAGGGACACACGGAATATACTTGATCAAACTTCACTTGTTGTATTCTTTGTCACCCTGATATCAGGTATCGAACTTTGGTTAGATACCAACAGTATATAAAGTTATTTTAGCTTTTATAACTTCTACCGCCGGTTTATTAAAGACTATAGTTATATTACACGTCCTTTTATAATACTTACTAAAAAGGACGTTCCCTTTGTCTTTAATAATACTTATAAGAACGCCTAGGAGACTCTCTAGGAAGCCCTCTAATTTACGCCGGTTTTTCGTTACTACGACTTTACTAAGTAAATATAACTAAAGACTAACTCTTCTAATAAAGTTGTCGTGGGGGTTTTATTTTAACTCTAAGAAAACGGCACTTTTTATCCCGTAAAATACTTTTTAAGACTATAATAAACTCCAAGCTTAATTACTTAATCTATAATAAAGAAATACTAACGATTTTCTAGTTATTTAAGTAATATTACTTAGAACTCTTAAGGGCCTAGAAAAATGTCCTTATTTATATAAACTACTAAGCCCTAAAGTACTTTATAACTACTAAGGACCTTACGGCTAAGTAAGCTTAATAAGCTAAGTTTTTTATAAACTTTTATTTCACGATTATATATTATACTAAGATAATTAATACGTTAACTAATACTTTGTCTTAACGAGATTAAGACCTCACGGCTATAAAGGCATATAAGCGGGCTATCTATAGTTAATAGTTAATTCCGACTAACAAAATTAACTTACGAGTCGCTAGCAACCTCTAGCTTTTTACTATTAATCCCTTAGACGCTTATATTGAGGTCGTAGAGACAATACCCTTAACACTTATAAACGCTATAATCTTAGATCGCGACGCTAAGACATAGGACGAGCCAGAGCTAGGACCTGAGTCGGATATAAGAGTATTAATCGACTTAGAGACGCCTACTATAGAGGAGCTAGACCTTAACTCTATAGTAATATATAATATCGCGGAATACGACGTTATTAATTAAGTACTCTTGGCTAATAAATCGTCTTCCTCGCTAAAGCCCCTCTAATAAAAGGCTAGGGAATAGTCACTAGATTACAAGTTAATAAACGATAAGTTATTTTTCTAAGGCCGCCTAGAAGTGCCCTTAAAGCCGCTAAAGCTTTATACGACACTTATTTATTATATATATTTTTAACTTTTAGTAGTACACGCGGGGATTAGAAAGATAAAAGTATTACTAAGTCGTAAATACTATTAGAATAGCCTTATTATAAACATAACTTAATATATAGTAAACTATAGTTGCTCTTAATAAAAAGCCCGTAAGAATAAGACCCCTAGCTTCTTATACCTTTAACTAATCCCCGCTTGGCTATATTAACACTTAATAATAGATTTTACTAAACTCCTAACTAATAAGAAGGGCTATAACTTCGTTATAGTTATTGTTGAGCGCCTATTTAAGAAATTAGTCTTAATACTTTTGTGGTGCAGAAGTGGAGCATAAAGTAGGGTGCTTTCAAAGTGGTGATCAAGTCGTCTGAATTCTGTAAAAGGAGGCTCGTAGGGAGTAACTGACTATATACACGAATAGGGCTAGCTGACTCAGCAGGGCCATGGTGCCGCATGCCCGTGCCTGTACGACAACTTTATAATAATATAATTATAACAAAAGGTATAATTATCTTCTTCCTTGTTTATTAAACTCGACACTTTAGTATATTAGACTTTATTATTTTAGACTAAAGACCTTAGTTCATCTCCTCCTTTTAGAAAAAGTATTATTATATCCTCGGGACTAAAGTAAAGCTAACGATAATATATAACTTAAACGTCGACGGCTAAATAGAAGTTATAAACTAATATATTAAGTAGCGGCTCCGTCCTTTTATTACTATTACTAAGACAATTAAAGTGACCTCTTATTAATTATAGATATCGCTTAACTAACGTTATTATATAAGTCCTTAGGCCGCCTATCTCCTTTTTAGTTACTTAATAGCGTTAAGCTAAGGACTTCTTAAGACTTAGTTAACTTAAAGCCGCCGATTATAGTAATAAAGAAACTTAACCGCAAGGAGGCTTTATAAGTAATTCTATAAATAAAGGAAGTTATAAAAGTCGTATAATCGTCTTTAAAGGACTAGTAAGAGAAAATAAAAAGACTAATAAACTGTAAGTGACGTGCCGTTAATTAAAACGTTAGTGACTTAGTACTAGTCGACACTTAGAACTAGAACGTTAACTAACCTTTAAGGAAGTTATTTAATAAGTAATACGGCCCTATTAAGGTAATTACTAAGAAAGGAGAGAGTTAAAGGGTTAAGCTACTAGAGGATTAGTTAATTTACCTTATCTTTTACTTGTACTTACTTCGTAAGCACGTCGATAACCCTCTGCCGGGATAAACTAAAGCTACGCCGGCACTTATTTAGTTATTACTTAAGCAAGATAAATAGGAAATTAAAGGCATCTTAGGCTTTAAGGTTATATAAAATAAGTTATTTTATTATATTAAGTAACTAAGTGCCGACGAAGACTTAAAGTAGTACTTATACTCGGATATTATAATAACTTTATATATAATCAAACGGTTCCACTTAAAGTATTTTAATACTAAGGGACCGCCGAGAGCTCTCTTAAAGTGGCTAAAGGCTTATAACGCGGGTATTAATAATTATAACAACTTAGAGGACAATACAGTTATAGCTATAACTGCGCGGACGTAGTTTTTTAGGAAGGGGAGGTAATATTACGACCTACAATACGCCTCGTATTTTAACTGATATAAGCTCGTAGTATCGCTAGCTATGCGACGGCGCTAAGCCTAATAAGGAAGACTAAGAGGCGAGCTTGCGATATATTGACGTGAATGGCACTCGACTACGCTAGGCCCTATTAGGAGGGTCCTTTATATATTGTGGGAGGGACGAACCCCAATCCACACAACAAGAGGGTAGCATGTAGCGAGCCACCGGGGGAGATTCTAGGCTCTGTAAATAACAGATCAATCAAATCTAAAGATATCACATATCTGGAGAGTACGAATCGGCAAAGGAGGGGAGGGAAAAGGTTCTAATAAATAGAATATATCTGGTGTTGCGTTCTTGACGTTCTGTAGTCAAGTGTTGGCTCCTTATATGTGCGAAGGACCAGCCCAGTCATGTGACAAAAGAAATTAGCGGCTGTCCCCGCCACAATATATATACTCGAGCCCTCCCTTATAAAGAGCTCTCTTTTCCTCTTTGTCTTTTCTTCTCGATTCTGAGCGTAGCCTTAGGTCTAAATACAAAGCTTGAGTCAACTCGCCGTATCAACCTTTGGCCAGCCGTAACAACTCTCTTAGAAAAGACACAGATTTTGAACTATACATTTATTACTCTGTCACTATACTCGCATTGGAATATATTCACACATGCGGCGTGGTACATGAACCGGTACTGCACCGACATTTATTAAAGAAAAGGAAATTATAATATTATAAAGATCTTATCGATACCTTTAGTAAGTAATTGAAAGGCTTTTAATTATTAGTAAGAGAAATTGTCGCGCAAACATACCTTGAGACTCCACAGAGGCTAATATTAATTGATTGAAGGGTGCGCAGTTGTGCATTAGACTGTTGTTGTATTCTCTACGTATAGTGTATTCGAGCTCCCTGAATATGGAGCTCGCGGGCGCTATGGCCATGGTGCCTTTGATTGGGCTCGCTTAGCCGGCCTACCATAACCTGCACGACAGAAATTATAAGTTAAGAAAAAGGAAGTTATAATAAAAATATTAAGGCTACGTAAGTAATAGGCCTTTTTACGAAAGCGTAAGAATGCTATAATTTCTTGAGGTTTATAAATTCTAAATAAGTTAAATATTACTTATAATATACTATTAAAAATTTAAATTATACCGCTAAAAACGCGTATATAAGTCAGGACTTTATAACAAGGGTAAAAAAGCTAAGTATAATACGAGAAAGCGAGGAATAGTTAGATTATAAAGTTGAAATAACTTTATCTTTATTAAAAGCCAATAACTTAGGTACCTTCGGCCTTATATATAGTATCGTATCCAAACTCAAATATAAAAGCGCTCGTAAAAGTAGGCGCAGCCTCATAAATATACCACTTAAGCAAAAGCCTACTTAACTAATCGTAATAACCCATTCTAAGCTTTACTAATACACGCCCCTAAGTGAACAGACACGGCTATAATACCTTCGAAGATAATATATACTTTAAAAAGTCAAAGGAAAAGTGTAACGACAGGTATGCTTCGGCTAGGTCAGGGGTCCGGAACAGGTCCGACTCCCCTCCGACTCCCTATATATATGGCTCCTCCTGTACAGTAGCTCTATAGTTTTTGTATTCTAAGTATTAAGCCAACCTTCTACGTACCAAGTCCCCTTGTGTCGTTACAAAAAGTTAAGAAAAAATATATAAATACCTTATATAGCACAATATTATTATAAATATATTACTAATAACTACGCAGCTCTTATGCGTGCCCCTTCCCAACGACTGCGCTTAGGCTAAGACGATTAAATAACTAATTCTCCAGGGTAGAAAATTCTGTATATAAATTAGGAGATTACTTTTTATAAGGAATTTCGAACTCATCTCGTTAAGTTTAAATAGGAGATATACGGGTCGTAAAAGCTTAAGGATAAGGAAGAATCTGTCCCGCGACTCCATGAATCCGTACACACTCTTTGGCCAACGATGAGCACCGCCATACTTCAAGAACCTCTCGAAGTCCCTCTAGCCCTTCTGCTCCAGCAGGCCCGGCACGGAGTGGCGATCCTGATGAAAGGAAGCGGGGAGGGAAACGAGGGCACCAAGATATGCATACTAAAATCAGTAGCGAGACCCACCATTCCGTGAACACTGATGGCAATCACAATATCTGTGATACTGGGGATGAGGACCAGCGACCTCCAAAGCGACGAAAGCAACGCGCAGTGCCTGCCGCGACACCAACCACCTGCCATAGACACACCCCGGGGCCCCACCTCGGACAGCCCGGCCCCCTTGTGGCGCTATCGACCGCCACACCTAATCACGCTCATCCATCAACCTCCGTCAATAAATGCAACCTGTCGGAGCCCATCTATGGCAGCAAAGGCAGTACCAGCTGCTGAGTATCAGGAGTGGCCCTTCCAAGGCTTCCTCAAACGCACCAAGATCGGGGATAATGTGACGTACAATCTTGAGTTCAAACTGCCATCGATCTCGAAACACCTTCACTTACCGATTAATCCCAAAACATTGGACATCTGTTCTAGCAAAGAGGTCCCGGCAAAGGTTCCGACCCATCACGAGGCTGATGCACATTCCAAGACACGTCAAGCACCGTTGCAGCCTAAGAAAAGGCGTGTTAAATGGACACCAGAAGAGGATGCAACGCCACCAGACGCTACTCCAGATGAGGAACGATGGCCGTTCGTGGGAAGACATCCATGCTGCCCTCCCTGGCCGGAGCATACGGACGATCCAAGTGCACTATTCGACGAAGTTGAAAAAGTAGTACGGCGATCCTACGACGTGTGGATGACCCGACCGGAGGAGGTGGCAATTGCTTCATTGACGCTGGAGCTCGGAGAAGGTCGAGCCTTCAAGCAGCGATGATGATGGATGTTCGAGCACGAGCGAGCAGAGCCGATAGTCTGACCTGGACGAGCAGCGCTCAGATCCACAGCGAATCATCTTCAACTTTCACCGCATTTTGCTTCCTAAACAAGTAAAGCCGTGGCAAAGCGCACAGACTTCGAATGTACATTATTTACCCATAATACGAAGTATAATGGCCAGGGTGGCTATAGAAGGCTCAAGATAGACTTAAAGCCTTACTCGAGGCTAAGAATCAGTAGATTTATTAGATAGACACCTTAGATAATCACCTACACGAGATCCAGTTTTCCTAAGGTTTAACGTTTGTTAAGGGGGGGAATAGTAGTATAGTTATTGCTTAGCCCGCAGTATTGCTATGAGATTTGACATTGGTCCCGCAATGGCGTTGGCGGAAGGAAGGTTAGGTCAGGTCAGGTATGATTCACGACTGAGGAGAATGTGAACCCTGGGGAATAAATATGAATAATGGTCTCCAGAACCCGGCTTTTGGCCTGATGAACATGATTTCCAATCTGTGCACGACGCGATTGATGTCACGATTCGTGCTACCTCAATCCGTAATAAAAACCATCGACCGTTTCCAGTCGAAGATGTCCAAGTGCTTCGTGAGAATGGGATTCCGTATCTGTGCAGTCTAGTCTCCTGCCGCCAAATAATTGTCAACAGCTAAATTCGCAATCCTTGGCACACAGCTCTTTGGAATCCTTCCTCCCAAAAAGCCTGGCCAAGGAGCCTCGCCTACACCGGAAACCACACACGGAGATTACCCACCCTGAATCCTCGTCCCTTGCAGCGCTGCCACGGTCTCAAGAAATATAACGTCGAAGCGCTTGAGCAGTCGAGATTTTCGAATGCAGTCTAGTTCCATGCGTCATGCAGGTAATCAATACTTCGTCGCCAAGATAATAGCTGTCAATGCAAGAGGGATGCTTGGCAGTGCTGCTTTATTTAAATCTCTTAGAATTTTGTATACTAGCCTTAAGTATTTATTATAGCTTGATATCTAGTTTTCGTACTTATCTTTGAATCATGAATCAACTCCCTAATCCTCTCGTATGTAATTGATTCCTATGCCACTTGTTTTTACTCCTCTTAGTCGTTTATAAAAGCTATAGACCTTAAGGTGATGCTCTTAAATATAATTCTTTATATTATCTTAAACTATTTTATTAGACTTAAAGCAGGGGAAGCCAGAGGCTACTAAATAAGTACTGTTCCTACGGCTACTAAGACAGACTTTATAAAGGTAAAGGCGTGTTTTTTAGTATTCTCTTATTAAAATCGGAGATCTAGGTATTGCCATAAGATTTGATTTATTAAATGTATAATAATCCTAAAGTACGAACCCTTATTAATTATCTCTTAATCCTTCTCCTAAAACAAGTCTTTATGCCTCTCGTATTTCCTTAATATTAAGCCTTAAAATATCTATTTAATCTTTCTTTAGATTTAGGCTACGACGTAATCTTTATAATATACTTCTTCTAGCCCAATTTTGCGTATAGCCCACGTTTGAGTGTATTTACTAAGTTGCGACCATGTCTCGTTACTCTTAAAAATACTATCCTATTACTCCTCTATTTAGTTAATATACTCATTCGCCTACGTAAGTCGTAGTCTCCTATTCTCCTTAGAAAGCTTGGGTTTCTTCCTCTCAACGTATCATCTAAAGCCTCCCTTCTTAAATGCTGTACGTATAGTATACTTTCCGCAATTAAACCAGAGGATATTAAGAATCTAAATCCATGAAGTCTCTTTATTCTCTCGAAAAGCCATTGCCTATTAAATTAGCTTCTTTCTTTAAGAAGTATTAAGTTTAATTCTCCTTCTACACTTGTACTTTTAAGGTGTAAGACGGTACTTAATTGCATAATAAACTTCTTTATAAGTATAACCTATTTAAAGGCAAATTTAAGAACATATATAGTTAGTATTAAAGAAAAGTATTTAAATACGTAGTCTATCATCGCGAGAGAGCTCTCGTTTACCTTATTTAGGGACAGGTATATTAAATGCGGAATCTATAATATATATGTGATAATTAAGAGCTTAATATTATAGTAGGAATTCAGTACGTAAAAGCAACGTAGAAGCATTCTTTATTCATTAGTAGGAACCCCTTATCGCACCCCCTATACTAAGAAAAGCTATTAGATCTCTTGGTACTAACTATTTCCTCCAATACCAAAGTATAAAGAGGACGCCTTGATTGTCGTTTGGTCACGTTGAGTCTCTGGTTTGGGACTTCCAAGAGACTTGGCACCTAGGCATTTTCAGCCCTCGCTTCAACCCTCGCTTCAGCCTAGCTAGCAGCAAGTTGGGGAGGGTGATGAGCCAATTTCCTGGTTTCGTGATTCCTGTCCTGTCTTTGAGGCTTTCGTTGCCGCAACTTCGAAGTTTTGTAGTTCCTGTACGACAATCCATCAGTGGATACAGCTTGGAACATTCGATTTTGGAGTCGAGAGACCTGTGTTTGAGCACCGAGTTCTGAAAATTCGGAATATTCCCGCATTTTTACCATCATGATGCATGGAAATATGACTCCGGAAGATCCACCACCTGGGAACCCGAGTTCGTTGCCAGGCTGGAATTCGCAGTGGAGTTTAGAGCATCAACAATTGTAAGCTCCAAATAGCTCCGCAGTCTTGAAGAGGCCAAGCTTACTGTGGTGCAGCTACTATGTAAACACCAGTACTGGAGAGCGGAGGTGGTGCCTACCGAACATAACGATGCCTCCACAAACCGTGCATGTAAGACCAGAACCGCCAACGCCAACGACAACGTCAGCCCCTACACAGAAAATTCAGAGGAAGATTGTCGAAGCACAGTCTATTGGTTCCAATCACGCCTCTCCTGTATCTGCTTTACAGAATGCCGAGGCGAATACTGGGAGTGGTCGAGTGCCATTGCCTCAGGCTACAGATAGCTACTTTCCACTTTCATCGGTCCCAGGACTGTATCAAGCTCCTCAGGTTGCACAGCATCTCGCTCCTGCACCGACGCAGAATCAAGAACCACAGCGACCTCAAGGAGCTCAAAACCTGTACCAACAGCTTGACTTCACTAGCCATTTCGCATCACTTTCTTTGGAACATAGCCAACCTAGTTCAGCAAACACTCCAGGAGTGTCACTTGCTCAACTTCAGCCGTCTCAACAAATCCAGCAAACTCAAACTGCCCAGTCTCCATTGAGCACCACCGATGTCCCCATATCTCCTATGAGCAATCAGCCAAATGCTCAAAATTTCTCATCGCAGCCATCTGCCAGTTACTTTCCTCCGGCACCCGCTCCCGCACAGTATCAATCATTTCCTGGGACTCAATCTCCAGATCAACTAGCATTTACTGGAAATAACTTTGCATCTCCAAACTCTCAGCCCAATATGACCAACTCTCCATTGCCCGCTCCTCAACCAGTACTTCAGCGTGGACCGCTTCCGCCACCGCCGCCTAGAAATCCGGCTCAGTATCAGTACCAGCCACAACAGGTAGTGGGCCAAAACTTCACATCTCCTGGGAATGTCCAAGCCAATGTGTCGAACGTAAACTACTCAGAACCCCATCTCACGGCTTCTCCGTCACCTGTAATTTATCATCAGCAGCAGAGCAATTTCACTCCACCGCCACCCCCTCCTGGAAGTCTTCAGCAGACACAGCAAAGTAGCACTTATCAGCAAACTACATCACCTGTCCAGCAGCAGTACGCCCCTCCAAGTCATAGTCCTGCCGTTGCGCAGTACTCCTTTCCACCACCTCCCCCGCCAGACGGCCAGCAACAGTATCAAGGATCTGAGGTTGTGAGACAAGTATCGCCGGCTGCTCATCACCAGAACACCTCCCAAGGTCAGAACCAGAGGGCTTCACCTCGGTCAATACCGACTCCTACCCAAGCATCTACCTTTCCTCTGCCACCTGGAGTCCCTCAACAGCAACAGGAAAATCATGCAGTGTCACCGCCAACCCAGTATGCCGCTAGTCCTGAGCAAACAGCATCTTACGAGCAATCTAACACCACAAATCCAACACCACCACCCCTTCAACACTACCCCACTGCCCCCATCCCAGCCCATGGTCCCTACCAGCCGCCATCACAGATTCACCTTCCGCCCAGCGCCCCTCCGCTCCATCGATATTCCTCCGCGCCAGAACCGGCCGTTCATCAAGGAAACATCCATCCTCAATCAGGCTATGCCCAATCTCCAGTGCCCGCGAAGAACCCCTATGCACAGCAAGTTGCCCACACCAACTCTTTCTATGGTCCGCCTCCTCAAAGAGTAAGAACTCAGAGCAATACTGTTCCTCAACGCATGCCGGTTCCCCAGCCCCAGTCTCAGGCTCAACCTCACGTTCAGGGGTCTACTCCACAGCCGCCAGCAGGCAATTGTCAAGCACATGAGTCGAATTTTGCACAAGCGGCGCAACAGCAATATCAAGGACAACGTCAAGTCCAGTATCAAGCTCCAAATCAGACGCAGTATCAGCAACCAGGCCAATTCCAGCAGCAACAGTTCTCGTTCCCCCCTCCTCCACAACAACATCCTCAACCTCACCAAACTCACCCACAACCCAAGTACCAAGCGCAATACCAGGCCCAAGGCCCCCCTCGCGCCCCATCGTCCGCCCCTCCTCTCCTCCCACCCCGTAAATCATCTAGCGGTGTCATGGGAAGCATAGGAAAGAAATTCAACGACTTCAGCAAGACCGCCGCAGACAAAAGCAAGCGTTTCAGCGTATCACAACCAGGTCTCAAGAAATGGGGTACGAGGGCTGCAGTTGGTGTTGTAGCCGTGGGAGCGCTGGCGCTGGGTGTCGATGCTATTAGTGATGGGAGTTTGTTTGATGCTGCTGGCGCTGATGGTGGGGATTTCAGTGGTGGCGATTTTGGAGCGGGTGATGATGCGGCATTTGAGAGTGGAGGAGGGGACTTTGGAGGAGGTGATGGTGATTTTGGAGGAGGGGATGCGGGGGGCTTTTGGAGATGGTGGTGGGTATGAAGGTGGACAGAGTTTCATGGACGCTCAGATGGAAGCTCAGGCGGTAATGAATCTTAATGCGGCTAATGCGGCGGCTATGGACAGCCTTAATAGTACGCTTATCTGATCTGAGTTTTGGGATGAGACTGAGTGTTGGGATGAGAAGTCATGGGACTTTTTGCAATATTGGCGGGGTTGTTCGTGCCATAGAAGTTTTGAAAGCGCTGTATTCAACTTATATTCTTTTCTTCGATTTGTCACATTTTTCGTTCCACATGGCTTGGTAGCGACCTGTATTATACGCCAGAGAACTTGCTTTTGCGACGACGTCTGGACTCATGAAACTGGCAAAGATCTGATGATCATATCGTCCTGGAGTCGACGGAGTCAATTTCCAGTTGAGTCCACTATCCAATTCCTCGTATTCCTTGTATCATTCGTCAAAATCAGCTTTAGCATCGCTCTCCTAGATTTCGTATTTTTATCTTCTTCCATTTCTTTCATGTTCATGTCTTCCTGGTTTCCAGTTGAGCTGGTACGTACCTGGGACATCTTATTTCTTTTATTCTTCCTCATCGGAAGATTCATCGGAAGATTGGAAGGAATGTTCCTCGAAATGGATTTCACCACCTGTGTCTACGCTGTTATCACCCTCTTCAACGCTGTCCTTATGCCGTCCAACGAGTTCCTCATCACCACCACTCTCGAAGTTCTGTCCAATATCAGCAAGCATCCATAGCCACACGAGAAATATCACTGACAAATTCCTCGCCCTCGATCATAGCGCCCAGTACATCAGGCGACACCAACACTGTATTCCGTGGTGCAAACTTGTCCCAATTCTTCCAGACAGGCTTGAAGACCCTCGAGAGACTCCAGTGAACAAAACTAGCATCCATAAAATCCTCCGATGGAGCCTCGACGATCAGAACCATCAAGGCTTGGTACTTCCCGATGTTTCGTCCGCTCGCCCCTCCCTTGCAAGCGCCCTGGTTTTAAGCTGGTGATGACTAGTATACCACGGCTCCCTCGACGCGGGACATGTATGAAAGCTTCCAATGTATCTTTTCTTGTCCTTGTTCGTCTCGAGTTTGTCTGATGATTTCTCTATCCAAATGCCCTTTTCCCTAAAAAGCTTCTCCACAGCCTTCCAATCTCGATCCCAGTCGTTCTAATTTGCACTTAACTCTTCTTTCCACTTCTCTTCAATCCACCTATTCTAGAGAACTTCTCTATGCAAGTTCCAATGGCGGTCAATCACAATCACCCTCTAGAAGTTAGGAAACCTTTCATGGAAGTCCACACTCTTAAGCCCGTATCCTATATCACTGGTCAGCTCCTCTAAACTAACATCTGCAACTATGTTAATACAGCTGAACAAGCATTGGCAGTCAGCTCACTGCCATGGTAATTGTGTCAACTGATGGACACGGACATCACACTCCCTGGCCGGAGCATGAGAACTATTCAGGTGCATTATTCGAACAAGTTCAAGAGGTGAAATGGCAATGCGGCGGACGGCGTATGGCGCTCTTTTTCGTTGTCGCAACAAATTTATCCTAATAGAATAATATCTGGAGCAGAGTATCTGCTTGTTGCAATAGATGCGAGATTAGGATTTTCTTGTTAGTAGTGGCTGAACTCACAAGTTCTGTGGTTGCCTTCTTAAAGGCTCAATGTGGTTATCTTGGATGGAATCGCTAAGCATAGGCGTTTTCTTCTCGATGCTATTTTATTGGTAGTCATTGGCTACGGCGGACGGAAGTGCATCCACTGAGCACAACCAATGATATATTGTTGTTTCAGCAAAGTTTGTGAGACAAGTACACATTAGATTGGCTCAATAATCAACGATGTTACGGCTTAACACCGCTGCGGAGCGGCGCCAGGAAAAACAGACCTTCCGACAACAGAAGGGTGTTAGCGCCCAAAATGGCTGATGTGGTCTGTGCTTAGAATTTTTTAGGCGAAATGGGGTGAAACCGGTTTTGCAAGTGAGAGTAATAATCATGACATATGATTACTAGAAAGCAAGCGCCTGTCCGATCTCGGCCCACAAAAAACACAACATGGCCTGGTTTAAGACCAAATTTGAGTTTCCCACGCAGGAAGGTAGGGTCGTTGGCAGTTCGGAACGAATTAGTATTCCGGCTCGAAGAGAAGTTCCATGTCAAAGCGCAATTGAGTAGAGATTCGCCTCTTAGTTGAAGGAGCTGTTCCACAATTGATTAGTGGACGCGACAGGTCGAGGGGTATTTTGCTCGAGTACCAATATCGAAACCCCTCCCTTCAGAGTGGCCGAAAAGTCAGCCGGCTTTTAAGTCATTCAGTCAGTTAAGTCAAAACCTTCAGCCAATCAGCTTAAAGATATTCGTAAGCCAATTAGCTTGAATATAGCCAGCTTATAAGCTAGACCTTATATTTTTAACGATTTTGGAGTGAGGTTATAGGCAATTAATATATTGTTTTAATATTTCGCTTCTTGTAAATTAATGCCTCAGAGCGGAAAAACTACCTCCGATAGGCTCAAAATAGGCGGTCTAGCGCGGCAGGATATTTAGTTACTGTCTTGAAAGCATCGCTAGTATATACTAACTCTCTAATTCTATCAAAATCGACACCGCAAGTATGTCTCGCTTAACTACGCCTATTAATATTGACGATACGGCCTCTCAAGCTTTTGGAGCTCTATCTGCAAGCACTATAAGTGCTATAATCGACCCCTTTGCGCGTATAATAGCTCTAGGCAAAGAGCCTTCGATAAACACGTTTCCTTTGCCTTTTATAATCTAAGACTGTTATTAACGACCTATAGTAATATACAACGACAACTACAATCCTTTCGAGCTAGAGAGAGACGATTTAAAGGCAGATTACTCGCTATACTCTTTTAGAGAGCCGTTGTTTAATAATAGGCTAACTAAGGCGTCATCTTTACTTAAAGGCTTTATCTTAGCGCCTTTAACGAGTACGCTGAATTGATTATAGCTTTAGAAAGTTAGTTACACGTTAATATAGCCGGTAGGAAATAAAAAGCAGACTTTCTAGGCGTGTAAACTATATATATTGTTTCTTTTGTTTAAGTCCTTAATACTAATAGATTTAAGTTATTACAACTCTAATTCGCAAAGAATAAGATTATAGTCTTTAATAGTAACTCCCTTAAAAACGTAACACGGCATATGAGCTCCGAGCATAAATTAAAGGAAGATAAAGATATAAAAAGGCTACCTTTAATAGCTAAGTAACCTACGTAAGCCTCTAATCTTATGGGAGGAAGTTACGAGAATATTATACCTTTTCGACAGCTTAAATTCAGAAACGCCTTTACTAAATAAGTAATAATAGACGACGTCAAACACCGCAAAGCCTCTTCTAAAAACCTCCGTCGAATCTTTAAAATTACGAATATTTAAGCTATTAACGCGTTGCCTACCTCCTACTTTACTTTAGAGGTTTAGGTAGCTTAGATGTTTAAGTATTTTAAGCCACAGATTATATAAGACGTCGTAGAGGCTCAATTAAAGGTTTCTATATCGTTTAACGGCTAGGGATCACTTAGAGAGAAAATCGGCGTCGTTGTAGTAGTTCTATATTATATAAACAAGAAAGGGGAAGTGATTATAGTACTAGTAGGCCTACTAGAGCTTCTAGGACATAGAAAAACAGGTGTTAATAAGCTAATCTATTATTAGCCTCTCTCTCTCTTACTAACAAACTATAAATCAAGCCTCTATTATTCTACTTCTCTTATAACGATTCGGAATCAACGAATATAACCTTAGTTAGTTTATCCTTAACAACGCGTTTAATAATAATACTACACTTATAGAGCTTGGAAAATCCCTCAATTTCGACCCGAAACAACGTCGCCTTCGCTATATAGGCTATATTCTTAACCTTATCGCAAAGTAATACTTATTTAGTCAAGATACGTTATTTTTTGAAGCTGATTTCAAGAAGGCTAGTCTAAAGGCAAGACGACAACTATAGAAGTCTCGCGGAGAGCTTAGAAAGCTATATAACTTAATAGTACATATTATAGCCTCTAGAAAGCGCGGAGTAGCCTTTAATAGTCTACAAGATGATCTCAATCAAGGTAAGGCCGCTAGTAAGAGATAGAAGGTCGTTTTAGACGGTGGCATACGCTGGAATTCCTTATATTCGATGATTATACGCGCTCTAGCTCTCTGCGAAGCTCTCGACACTTACGCCATCAAACTACGCGTTTCTAAAGAACCTCTCGATCAAGAAGTCTTTTAGTAAGACTATATTAACGACAACGAATAGGAGACTCTCAAGCTAATAATAGACTACTTAGAACCTCTTTTCTGTCTTACTAAAGACCTCGAAGGCAACCCCGATTGATTCGACCTTACGTCATTATCTCACGGAGCTTTATAGGAGTTATTACCTCTTTTTGAAGGTCTACTCTCTCACTTTGAGAGTCTCGAGACTCTGGCGAAGGCAGGTCGATTTAATGGCCACAAAGGTATTCAAGAGTCGATTACACTTACTTGGAATAAGACGAAGGAGTACTACGGCAAGACCGACGTCTCTATTACGTGGATAATAGCCCTAGTTCTTTACCCTCACTAAAAATAGCAATACTTCGACCTACAATAGACTAGCGACAACGCTTAATACGTGAGGAAAGGCAAGGTTACTCTACGAAAGCTTTAGGAGAGCGATTACAAAGGAGAAGTTATTGTGCGAGTGGAGGAAAGAACGCCAGAGCTAGAGCTTCAAAAGGCGTATAAAACCAGTTAATTAGAGAGGCTAGTACCTCCTCTTATTAGTACCACTTCTACAGTAAAATCTTCACAAATATTAAGCCGGAAAGATTAATTAGCTTTGTATCTTGAAGAGCCTTTAATAGAGTAGCCTCTTTTAGAGTACTAGCGTTCAAAGTAGGCCTAATAGCCACAACTTACAAAGATGGCCTTTGATTTTCTTTATATACCTGCTATGAGCTCTGAGTGTGAGCGTGTTTTCTCGTCTTGTTCTATGTAAACTACACCACATAGTTCGAGATTATCAGCTTAGTTGCTATAGTTCTAGGAGTGTCTAAAGAATTAGTAAAGAAGAGAGTTGATCGAGATTATGGCAGCTTTTAATGCAGTAGACTTAGGGAGAGATTTTTAATATACTTTTATTTTTAGAATCAGCTTTTAAGCAGCTTTTAAGCTCGTCAGTTCAAGCTATTAAGCTGTGAGTTTCTATATAAGCTAATCAGTTGAGTAAGTTGTTCAGCTGATGGCTGGCTGATTGACTTTTCGGCCACTCTGCCTCCCTTGATAATGATGATGATGATAAGAAACCTCACGCCTCCACTCAATTCTAAACAATAAGAAGTCTAAGTACTAACCGGATTTATGGCTGATTTAGAGATTGTGTAGGTGCTCTTGGTTTCAGGGCTAGCAAATCATTATACTTGCATAGTTACGTGAATTACTATGTGAAACACTCAATAAGGAGTCCCCGCCTTCCTAGCTCCTGCTCATTGTCAAAACCAGTTCATGGTTTAGAATACCCGTACCAGTACAACCTGCACAATCTGAACATAGATCGGAACTCTTTGTCGAAATGTGTGCCGAAGCGTATATCAGCCGGAGTTATCTTCCGGTTGTTATCCTTCGAGACCCCACTCGCATCCTTCAGCAATTCCGCCACGAGATACCTTACTATGCCTGCTATCCCAATACTGAACCCGTTATTATTAACCAAAGAACCGTTCCCACACCGTGGCTTCAGAAAGTCTTTGATGCGGCTGCCTACCGCATCGAAGTCGAACCCAGGAATCGGGTCCTTATAGGGCTCAACCATGTACGTTTTGACCCAATTCCTGTGGTACGTCTCATCCTTTGTCGTGCCGGGTTTCGGACACAGAGTTGCTGCTGCTGCAAAACTTGAATCTTCAGAGGAAGCAGGGATAACGAATTGCTCCAAGTAGCTCAGGATCATTTCGTTCAGGAGGTCGAATACTGGCCTTTTCAAAGGACCGGGTATTTCCAGAGTTTCGGCCGCAACCCGAATTGCTTCAAAATCCGCCTCCTTCAAGATATGTAAATTCTTGTCGTAATGGCCTAGGCACTCAGACTCAACAGGACGCCCCTCAAAGATGTCCGAGCGAGGAGGATATATTTGTTGCATCTCCATTGTACTGTTCACCACCATGTTTAACATGTCGAAGCCTTCATACTTATATCCCTCACGCAATTTACGTTCAAAGGTCTCTTCCGGGGTTTCTTTCAAGCGCAATGATTTAGATAGTCCTCGAAAGGTAGTCTGGTCGAAGTACGTGTTCGTCGTAAAGAACAAGAACGACCTCGCTGCGCTATGAGCATCGTCAAACCCAAAGCGAGCAAACATATATTCGCCATTCGGAATATAAAACCACGCTCCATGCTCCGGCTGAACCCTCTCGTTGGCAGTCTTCCCTTTCCACTCCGCGATCTGCTTCTCGGCATGGCCATAATCGACGATTCCCAAAGAATTGTAAAGACCTACATCTCTGAACTGAGAATCCTCCAACTCATCAGGAACTTCCTCAAATCGTTCCTCTTCTTCCTTCCCACATTGAATAATCCAATCATACCGATTAATAACCCACACTCCCTCCCTCGACGTCCTCTCGTTATTCCACTTGCTTCCACTATCCATCTCATACGGTGATCCTGAAACACGGAGAATTTTATCGATTTCTACTTCGGGATCGACGTCGGCGTGGCACGCGAACCATGCGCTGACGACTCCACCCCGCTCGAGGTCGATAAGTTGGTATGCGATCCATGTCCCGTTCTGGGCAGAGGTGTTATGTATATATGTCTGGACCATGACTGTCCCGCCGATTCGGTGAGGGGTCTGGACCGGGGAGGGTTGAAGGGCTGGATGGGCTGCGATGCGCCATGAAACATAGTGTGGAGGGAGCCGTAACAGAGACATCCACTTGCTACCGTAAAGCGAGCATGTTCTTGCGGTTTGGCTGCCATGATTTAGTTGGTTGATAAGTTTGGATATGTTCTGAAGTTCTTTTTTGGACCTGATGTCGATTTAAATGTGAGGGGAAAAGGGTTAGCGTCGCTAAATCTAGGCAGCTCAAGGGGATCGCTGGTCATCTGACTCAATCCTCAAATGCCTCGGAGACTGATAAGGATTGTCAGGAATTGCTGTCTACTGTAGGCTATTAGTAATATACGATTTTAAAAATATCGCTAGATTTTATTAAGTTTTAGTATTCCTATAATTAAGTATTATATATATTTTTTCTTTATTAGTAATTAAAGGCCAGAAAATTCCTTAGCATTCGATTTTTCTTAATTTTCGCCCGGTTACTCATGTAGATTTAATCACGTGCAGGAGTTTTTTCCCTCCATAATTACGTTGCACTAAGTGATAAGTTAAAAGGTCGTTTTAATATATAATTTTGAAGACACCACCAAATTTTAGCTTTCCTAAAGCCAAGGAAGTTAAGCACTACGTGTGTTTTTCTTAAATACTATTAATTAAAGGCTAAAAAAAAATTCCTTAATGTTTAACTTTTCTTAATCTTCACTTGTTTGTTTATATAAGATTAATCATGTGTGCACGACTTCATTTTCCATGATTACGTTGCACTAGGTAATAAAAGTAATAAGAGTTTTCGATTATTTATTCGCTAATATTTCTAATTAAATTTTAATCTTTTTACTTAATAATCTTAAGAGAGATGTAAACATAACTATAAGTTAGGTACTGTGGTGGGGAAGGCTCTCGGTAGCTTCTTTGTCACCTGACCGGATAGGCTCTTTCCATATAAAAGAGCTCAACACTTGAAAACAACTCAACAACGAAGAACTTTTCATAAATATTATTTAATACACTTTTTTCTCCTCCCCTCACTCGACTTTTAATGCTCTTCAGATATGTATTATCTTTAGATTTGATCGATCCGCGATTTCCTACACCTAGAATCTCTCCCGTACCTCACTACATGCTACCTCTCTTGTTGTGTGGTTTATTGAGCTTTATCCCTCCCACAGTACTCTTTTAACGTTTGTTTATCGAGCTTCCGTTGCTATTTGGTATTAAAGTAATCGAATTCCTAATACGCGTAGTATTAAGCTTTCGACTTATTAAATTTTTTATATTTCCTTTAATTTAAAGTATAAAGTATATTAAAGTTAGACTTTCTTAATTTTAATCGGTTTAAACAAGGGTTCTCTTGTTTATTACTAATTTTTAATTTTATTTTTAAGTTCTTTAAAAAAATATTATTATTCTTTTTAAATAATAATTAAAACAACTTCTTCTCATATTTGTGCCGTACTAGCTTATTTTCCCCCCAACGTTTCTTTTAATGAACTTCCAATTAAATCTTATTAAAAAATCTCTTATAACTAATATTGAACAAACGACTTAAATTATTCTTATTTCTTTTTTAAGTAATTAATAAATTTAAAAATAAATTAGCTGACTTTTTAATAAGCCGTTTTATAAATGTAACACTTAATTACTCGTCTTGAAACTGAGAGTAGCTAAAGATTTATTAGGAACTCCTTATAAGACTTATAGGTTCTTATATTAAAAATATTTAAAGTATATTTATTAAACTTTTCTTAAATATTCGTTAGATTCTTATAAAATAAGCGTATTATTTATTCGATATTAATTAATTAACTAAGGAGCTTTTAAAGTTGTAATTAAAAATACAATTATAAGCTTTTAGTAACTTTTTCGTTTATATTATAATAAGATTATATATTTCCTTTTTTCTTAATACAAAACTTGAGGTTTACTAGAAATTAAATAGCGATTTGTCGGTGCAGTACCGGTTCATGTACCACGCCGCATGTGTGAATATATTCTAATGCGAGTATGGCGACAGAGTAATAAATGTATGGTTCAAAATCTGTGTCAATTCTAAGAGAGTGCGAGGAGAGCCAGACTATATACTACGAAACCCCACCGAATCTCCACCGAAACTAGTCCGGCAAAGCTCTGACCCCTGACTTTGACCCGCACCCCCTTTTCCAGACCGAAGTATGCTCATGCAGGGGACCTGTGGACTAACACGATTATTTATTATTATATTATTATATTATTTATATTATTTATATTATTTATATTATTTATATTATTTATATTATTTATATTATTTATATTATTTATATTATTTATATTATTTATATTATTTATATTATTTATATTATTTATATATTTATATTATTTATATTATTTATATTATTTATATTATTTATATTATTTATATTATTTATATTATTTATATTATTTATATTATTTATATTATTTATATTATTTATATTATTTATATTATTTATATTATTTATATTTTTCATTAGCTAAACACCTTGTACTTTATTTGCTACTTAAAAAGATATTAACTAAAGCCACTACTATATATCCAGCGGTATTCGGTAATAAAGCTCTCGAAAATGTTGTTTCGTTTTAAGAAATTTAAATTATTTTTATATTATATAGCGGATATTAACTAATACATCTTTAAACTATTTTTAATATTTCGAAAGGCTTATTTGCGGGTTAAGCGTACTAAACGCTATTGATAAGAAATATTTAATTTAAGTTATTATATAATAATCAAGTTAATAGTAAGAGAAAATAAGTAACATATGATAATAACTAATACGGTGAAGTAGTTATAATAGAATAAAATAGCTAAAGAGGCTCTAAATAGCAACTAATAATACTAATTAATATAAAAGCTAATTATTAAGGAAGGAAGACTACCTCTTCCCTCCTTTGCCTATATATTAAAGAAGAAGTAACGTAAGTTAAGTAATACTAAAGCATGTGCTATTACACCCTGGCCCTCGAATTCAGTAGGGGAGGGTTCTTAATAATCCCTGAAAACGGAAAATGTTGGAAATCAGTTCGTATCAGAAAAGGAGGAAGAACTTTAGCTTTTCCGAGCTTCTAAGCTCCTAGAACATTAATGAAGCCATTGATACATATAACATCCACACACATATATATACATTGTGATTGAACTCCACTCATTCCTCTTCTAAACTCTATCCTCAATCATCCTCTCAGGCGCGATGTCATTCTTCTTCGACCACGGCATCGTCTCAACATCTTCCTTTGAGCCGGAACTATCCACTGTCACCACCGTCGTCTTCGTAATTGCATTGTTATTCTGGAATGGCAATATACTCTCCTCGCTCAGATTGTCTGCCGTTACGCTAACGTGATCCTTCTTCATGCTGTGGCCTGCAGTAACTGAATTGTACACGGAGCCATGGGTTTGTCGCTGGCCAAAGGCATGGAGGGAATGGCCGTGGGTGTTCTTGCTCTTATTGTTGGTCCTGCTAGATCCGTATGCCCATGAAGAGGTTTCGAGGATGCGACGGAAGAGTGGTTTCAGGCATGGGAGACATGCTGCGATGATGCCCGTGTTGCACTCGGCTCTGAACAGACAGATCGTAAGTCATATGCCACTTCAAAAAGTTTTTAGCCCAGGAAAGAAAGGAACTTACACGGTCCAGATAGTGAGGTTGGTTGAGTCCCAGAGGAAATCTCCTGTTTTGCCATAATTGACGGTGAAGGAAAGTTTAACCATCGCGGCTGCGCAGGCACTGCAGAATGATGTTCAGTAGGACAGACTATGCTACCATGGAGTGGGACAGCTTACAAGACTCCTAGCCCCATGATGCAGATCAGAGATGCCTTTGTTCGAGGGTTTATTTGGACATTCCATAGCATGGGTATGGGCAAGGCGGCAAAAATCAAGTCCGTGGCGATGTTTAAAGCTTATGTTCAAAGATCAGCAAAGTTTAATGGGGAAGTGTGGGGGAAAGTGGGCCTTGTGGGGGGGGGGGGGGGGGGGGGGGGGGAGGGGGAATAAAGTTCAAGACCTGCTACTGACAAGAGTTGGTATAGCTGAGACCTCTAAGAGTAGTTCCGGTCCAACACGTTGCGTGAACACTCGGGTCCCAGAGGATAGCCAGATTCGTGCATTGAAGGACGAGGGTCATGAAACATGCAAAGGTATAGAGAATTAGAAAGGCTATAATTCCCGCCAACAACCTCTTGTAGAGCTTATTCGGTGCAATCCGCCACAGGAAAAGAGCAATGGAGATTTTGACCACGGTGATCGCCCAAAGGTAGATTGGCTGAGTTATAAAATTGAGCTTCAGGCCGACTGTTGCTTTGGCGGGATCCAGGTATGCAAAATGGCGGCCGGCCCCGTTCATCACCTCTGGAATAATGATGCCCATCCCTGTTAAGGAGAGCGCCTGTAGTGATGTCAGGAATTATGCAGGAACAATATTGAGAGCTCCCAAACCATTGCGAGAAGAATAACATAGTCCTAACAGCTGTTAGTATGAATGCTAGATGGTTTGGCAGGACTCTTACGTCGGGACCTGTACTGTGGACCATTCGAACTCGAACGAAGATCCTCGCACACACTGAAAAAAATGCTAGCAATGTTACTGTGCTGCAAGCTCGAAGGATTGCTGGACCTTTGTTGATGTCTGGCTCATTCGCGCCGGGTAGGAGCGACGTCGACATCTCGATAATGAATTGGCGAAATCTGGAGCATGAAGTCAAGTGGAGAGCTTAAAGTTTGAATGAATGGCAAGCAGTCAAAGGCAACGGTGTTGATTCTGGGCGTAACATGGATTGATAAGTGAAAGAAGGGGCGGTTCCCTCCCTTCCCCGCACACGACCAAACTGGCGGGCTTCCAGGATTTCTGGAAACCTCCGCCGAGCTTCTGCGTTGAGAACGCCGCGTACTGGACACTGGATTGAGAAAACGAGACATGCACATGTGGAGGTCTGATCGCCATCGAACAAAAGCAATATGCAAGCCACAAATTGTGTCTAAGGCATAGACACGAGTCGAGCAAATTTACCACGAATCCTCCAGCTGCCGGACCTGCAAGCCACTGACTGCCAGGCTGCTGGGGCCAATCATTTGGTGGCCGACAGGTTTTTATCCCAGGAGCACGGATGATTTGATTTGGCCGAGCAAAGGGAAGGGTGGAAGAATTCCTCTCGGAAGCAAGGTGTGATGCCATGCCCAAAGCATCATTGTACTGCACTTACTGCAATCTTGGGGGTTCTACAGTACTGTTTGTTGCTGCTAGCATAACCCCATTTGTAGCCCATAGTGGTACGCATGCCCTAGTTTTCTGAGAATAGGTAGGTAGGTGCAGAGGCAGGCAGGATGACTATCAGAGGAGAGGAGGCATTTATTGTCCTGTAGACTGCTTGCTGGGGCAACCCTTCGTAAGGGCTAGCTGGGGTAAGGTCAGAGTGGAGGACTTTTCCCGTTTCCTGTACTTCCTGCCCTGTCCTAGTCCTGTCCAGTCGGCAATCTTCCCCATACTGCGCACTCCACACTACTGTTGCTGACTCTATCGATGTCCTGCAGGATCACGAAGGACCACGAGTTGCCATCCATGGCATGCATGCATGCTTCTGGAAAGCTCTCACCTTCTTTTCTGGGCGCCGCCATAGTGGCAAAACCGCCACAGGGGCAAATTGCTGGAGCTATCACTCGCTGCCTCTCCAGGCACAACCCACACAAAGATGCTCGCGGGGATGGATTCCGAGCCGAAGGATGGATTGATTCAGCGCTGGAAAATTTCTCAGAGAACGAACAACACGAAATGCGAACTTGCGAAGTGATCAAAGCAGGAACACCCCTGGGCCGAGGCAGGGGCAGGCCTTGTGCAGCTAGCTACAGTAGCTGCAAAGTGCATGCGCGTCGATTCTTGGCAATAAAATAACCTTATTGGGGGGAACACCCACACCCACCCACCAGCCACCCAGGTCAATCAATCAATCAATCAGTCAATAAATGCAGTGCGGAGGAGGAGGAGGAGCCGGAAGCGAGGCCGAGACTACGGAGTAGGTACTGTATGTAGTAAGTATGGGAAGAAAACAAATACGGACACTAAGCGGTTAATGTCTGCATCTGCACCTGCATAGAAGTAATTTAAAGGTGTTTAAATACCCCCTCTCCCGTTCGTCTCCTTCCCATTTCCCTGTCCTATCTAACTAGGCCCTAGCTTCCTCGCTTCAATCAACATGCGTCTCTCCACGCCCCTAAACTTAAGTTTCTTAAGCTTTGCTTTGCTTGTAGTGTCCGCACTCGCTGCACCAGTCCCCGACGACGACAGTGCGGCACTTGACCTCCTTGATCAATTGTCTCAACAAGCTACCGACAACGAGTATGCGGCATTGTCCGAGAGCACCACGAAGCGCAGCACCCAATGCACCCTGAGGAACCTTTCCGTGCGTAAAGAATGGTAGGTATATAGCAAATTCTGGAAACCCCTTTAGGTTCTGTGATTTATTTGTTCGTGCGCTGACTGAAGCATCATGTAGGGGTACTCTCAGTGCTACAGAGAGAGTCGCATACACAAATGCTGTCCTTTGCCTCCAAAAAAAGACTGCCTTAACGCCTACCAGCCTTATTCCAGGTGTGAGGACTCGTTACGATGACTTTGTTGGCACGCACATCAACCAGACTTTGAGAATTCACTACACGGTTAGCCACTCCTCCACACCTAGCCAAGCAAAGCCAAGTGTGACCTCTGGCTCATCTGATTCTGTTACTAGGGAACCTTCCTCGCGTGGCATCGCTACTTCACGTGGAATTATGAACAAGCTCTCAGAAATGAGTGTGGATACACTGGAACACAGCCGTATGACTTCTAAAGGCTACTGGTCGGATTCTGGCTAATATCCATAGATACTGGAACTGGGGTCTCTCCGCATCAAACACAACCGCCTCTCCAGTCTTCGATGGTAGTGCTACGAGCATGTCAGGCAATGGCGCATATATTGCCGGCCGTGGGCCTTTAACTTTGTCTCTCCCACCCTATCCTGACATTTACCTCCCCCCTGGAACTGGAGGAGGCTGCGTCACCTCTGGGCCCTTCAAGAATATGACTGTCAATCTTGGACCGGTATCACTCCCTCTCAGCGGCGGAGGTACTCAAACAGGCACCGGCCTCGAATATAACCCACGTTGCCTGAAGCGCGACATTGGAACGGCTGTCAACGAACTGTACGCAAACTTCACGTCTATCATCAGCCTTATACTCCAAAACAAGAACATCGAAGACTTCCAGATGACTATGCAGGGAGTTCCAGGATCGGGAATCATTGGTGTTCATGGTGGGGGACACTACACCATTGCCGGCGATCCAGGAGCAGATGTTTTCACTTCGCCAGGAGACCCAGCTTTCTACCTTCACCATGGCATGATTGATCGCGTGTGGTGGATCTGGCAAAATCTCGACCTTGATAATCGCAAGAATGCGATCTCGGGCACTGGCACTTTCCTAAACTTCCCACCCTCAGCGAACACCACTCTGGATACGATGATTGATATTGGCTATGCGGGCGGTACTTCCGTCGCAATGAGAGACTTGATGAGCACCACCAGTGGGCCGTTCTGTTACACCTATCTATAGGCGTGGCAGAAGTACTGTTGCATTTTCAAAACAACGCTTTGCTCCTAGACAGATCATGAGCAGCTGATGGGGACACAGAAGTGGGGGGACCGACGTTGTAGAGGCCCTGGAACTGGAGGAGGTAATCGGTGGCCCCCTCCAAACGCCTACAAGGCATTAGAGTAAAATAATGTCAAGGCGAGATTGTTCATGCCAGGATTAACAGACTTTCCTGTTTTAATCGCCGATCCAGGGTGGGTTTCTCATAGTAGGGGAAGATAATAAAATCCCATCATAAAATCCCATCATAAAATTCCATTCATGTGCATATTTACAATCAGATTAGAGGGAAATTTGTGGGTCTCGCGGCCCTGCAGGAAGTTAAACCTCGTTCAGCCGGTCCTCCTTTCTCTCGGCATAGGGAGGTTTTATTGCTGGCAGAATAAAGGCGGCACAACCAAACTCGGGATTGCCACGATCCCATTTTAAGATTGTCCTCGAGTATTTGTGCCCGCAACTCTTAACACTAGTGAACAATCCATCCCTCATAATATCGCCGCCACCAGCAAGATGAGCGACTCGACACCAACACGCAGCCCATTCCACGGCTCCTGCCATTGCGGCTCCGTCCAGTACATCATCTTCCTCACACTCCCCCACAAAATCCCCTCCATCGCCACGCCCCCTCCCACTGACTCCTCCCGCTCAATCCAGGAGCTCTACCGCTGCAACTGCACGGCCTGCCACAAGGCTGGCCACTTCCACATACGCACGGCCTGGTCCCCCGAGGACTTCATGCTCCTCTCCCCGCTGGATCCCACGGCCGAGCTTGGGGACTACACCTGTAACAACGGACGTATCCACTGGCTCTTCTGCAAGAAGTGCGCCGGGAGGTGCTTCATCTTCGCGGGCAAAGGGGAAACGGCGGAGGTGGACCTGGATGAGATGGGCGTCAAAGACAGGGATGAGGGCAAGATGGGCAAGAGGACCATCTGGCGGCCCCAGGCTAAGGGTTGGGACGAGAGAGAATCTGGGTGCTATCTTAGTGTAAATGGGTATACTGTCGATTCGGGGCAGGAGGGGTTTGAACTGGGTGAATTCACGGCGAACAAATGGGTCGGGTATGTGGACTGCCTTGAGCTCAATGGTCCGGAGCGGGAACCGCGGTATGATAAGCCTTACGAAGGCGGCGCGTTCTGAAGAACAATGTGTTCTTCTTAAAGTGCGGCGGTCGATTAACAGGCGTGTCGCTAGCTATTCCTAATCATCTTAGTATATTTTAGATCATTCGCTGTAATAGAAAAAGTCTTCCTGTTCAATCACGTATTCTGTCATGCCACAACGCTCTGCCAATGAAGGTGTATTTCATCGCTATCTACGTAATATGCAATAATAGCCGATCACAAGTAAAATTTCGCGACATTCTAAACATTACTAAACACCCTTCGTTAGTAAACTAAAACTTTCAATCGTGTCCCAACAAGCATAACTATTCCACAAATGGAATCATTCATGACTGTTAGCCAGACATCCTTGAGGAACTTGTTCTATGCTAGATATCAGGTCCGTATACTTTCTGTGAGTTTAGCCGGGGGACTTACTTTATCAATACCATTCAGCGTGCCCCAAAAAACGACCTCGAGAAAGCTAGACGCCTTTGCTGACCACCGGTCGGGGCATTTCAGAGCGAACTTCCCCTCGGAATCAGGGGGAATGCCATATTGCATCATTTTAATAGCAATGACTCCGAGCGAACGCGCATCCGCCGATTCTGTGGATTGGCATTCGTCAAAATGGGCTGGTGCGCTCTTTGTTAAATGATGAACCGGCTGCAACCTGAGACGACTTACTTATTTTCGCACACCCATCTGGTGTATACAGGACCTTGGGGCTATCAAGTTTTTTATGTGCGAGGCCAAATCTAGAAAGATTCTGCATGCCTTCACTACAGGGGCAAGCTGTACAAGACTATTACTGGCGTTGTGCCTTGACTGCAAATGGCCTGCTCGCGAGGACCTAAGAGATAGAGTCTTTGGCTTCCATAGCTTTGCCACGAAATGTTGTAGAGAAGCAGTTCCTGTGGGCTATTCACTACACATTTCAGAAATTTCGTGGAGGCTTGTCAAGCATCATGAACAGGAACATCATCTTCCATATGCTGTATGGCGAATCCGAATCTTGCTTGAAAGCGCTTAGCCCTCGGCAAAATACTTCCAGCAAAGATACCACGTGGTCTGCAACCGAGGACATGACGATTCGCCGAGGAGGAAGTTGTGTTCATTTCCAGTCCCCTTGATCAATTGGGTATAAATAAATCGCCAAGACTCAGCCTTCCCGTCGGTTAAGGCGCTCCCTACCTTTTGGTTCTAGTCTCGGCAAAGTATTTCCTCCGATTCTTACATCTTACCCCGTCAACCCCACAACTTTAACTCCCAAAAGTACCTTATTTTCACGACCTGCCCAAAAGAAGGAGTCGAAGAAAATCATGATTTCCGCATTTAGCCACCCCCTGGTCAAGATCTCTGAAATCTCTGAAAGGGTACTATTTGTGGCATCTTGGCATGCGGGTTCAAGCCATTGAGATCTAGCCGGTGTTGAAGATCAACATTTGATTTCATAGCCGAGATGGATACCTCAAGGCCGACGAGAAAAGATCTTACATTTTGAAATGAGGATCCGGAATCCTCCTGCCTTGGGGTCGAGTTGAGACCGAAAAATGGAGTATATAAAGCCGTCGTCTTGCCCTCGAACCTCGACATCAAACAACAGCCTCTTCTCAGCATTCTCATTCCCAACTTCTGCAGTCTTCTAGACCTTCTCTTGCTCTCATTCCAGTCAAGTTTAGTAGCAACTCCCTCAAAATGAAGTTCACCACCATCGCCGTTGCCACCATCCTCCCCTTTTTGACCGCGCTGCCCCAGCGCCAGCGGATGCTCAGCCTTCTGTCGATCCCGTGAAATCCATGGAGCGGGATCTTGAGTCCAGCAAGCTTGGGAAGAGATCTGTCTCTGCGACCGTCCGTGTTGATGGACTCCGATATCGAACATGTCCCAAAACCAGCTGCACCGCCGTTGGACAGTATGCAAAGGGAACCAAGATCACCCTTGTCTGCTTCACTCGTGATGGTACAACGACCGTGAACGGCGACAAGTAAGTACAGTTCTCGCTCTTGATACGCAGCTTTATTCTTGCGGTGAGGAGCAGTAGCTGACGAGATATTTTTCAACAGAGGATGGGCCAAGTTGCCGAGTGGCTATTGGGTTGCTATGGCGAATGGAGAATACGTCGGTTGGTCAGGTTAGTTAATGAATCCGTTCATCTCGTCAACACTTTGAATCTAGACTAATTAGAGCAGGGTCAATTCTCTCCTGCTAATGGAACCCATACCGACTTGGAGCTTGGAAAAGATGAGTGTCAGATGTGTCAAAAGATCGGCAATTCTCATGTGGAGGAATGGGGTTGTTGCATCGCTTTCTCTGCCTGGTTTTTATTCCCTGTTGAGACTTCGGCCCCCTCAATAGGGATACAGGCCCTTTTATACCACTCTCGTTATATCGAAAATACATAGGACTCTTCTAAACCTCCCCTTATTCATCTCTCATTTCGGAACTATGAATTGAGGCTTAGGTCTGGCTTTAGGTGATTCGAGGATCTGTGAAAGAAGAACGCGGGGGATACGGGGCAAGCAAGCTCTAAGCGTTGCTCGTCCAGGTTAAACATCGCCTGCCATGCTCTATTAATCATGTTCGTCCTTTGTCCCTTCCTTCCCTAGAAAGTGACGCTTCTCTAATGTTTATCAGCAACCCAAATCGTAGACATACCGATGCACACTCCATTCCCAAGTCCGCTGCCGAATCTCTCGACAAGACTCTTCTGTGATTCCACCTTCTATTTTCGCTCTTCCAGACGTAAAATTAATTCAACGGCGGCTCTAAGCATTACTGTGATCGCACAATCGTTTTCTACTCCGAGAGTATCGAAGCTAATTGGGGCGCTAAATCCCTCTGTGAAACTGTACGGGCAGTTCTGACCTCGTGGGTTTCTAGGTCCTGGAAAATTGGGCTTTCTGTTAGGATTAGGCTACAAGCGTTGTAGCTTAGCTTTTAGGATAGGCTGCTGCACGGGGCCCCATGGGTGGGGGAAAGGAGTCTATCCCCCACCCATGGGGCCCCGTGGGGTTTTTAACGTCCCCCATGGGGGATATTATGAATATTTATACAGATTTTTACACAAAACATCGACTTTATGTATTTTTATAAGTATATTATGAAAATAATACATGATTTATGAAAATCTTCCCCCATTTGGGGGTTTTTCCCCCCATGGGGGAACCCATGGGGCGGGTGGGGGATTTGGGGGACTGGGGGACGACAAAAACCCCGCCCCATGCCGCAGCCTATTTTAGGAGATGTAGAGAGGTAGGAGTTGGTCTTGGTTACCGTATATTTACGTAATCTAGAATATTGACTTAGGTGATAGGAAGTCATTCAAATTGCAACCACAAGGTTAATAGGAATTGCTTTGGGAGCAGTAGAAGGAAGATTCTTACTAGAACATTGCGTTGAGGAATATTTTCTGTGTAATAGATTTATATATTTGCCAAGTCAGCACAAGTGTTTGTTCCCTTAATATAGAGAAGCCAGTGGTCCCTGGCTCGCTGCATAAATCAGGAACGTCCCTCGAGTTCTCGAATTCAATCTCGAGCGCTCTCCTCGTCGGATATGCAACAGAGGAGTGAGTTCTTAACGAATTTCAAAGGTCTCACCCTCTGCTAAACCAGCGCTCAGCGGTTGCACTGCCTCTCCATCCATAAGTCCACTGACAGTGCACGCGCCGATGAGAATATAGTGAGAATCCTTTCTGCGTAAAATTACAGGATGGTCTTGCCCAACAAGAACACAAACTACATCCCCTGGAAGAATGACATTAGGCATTTGGCTCCTACCGGCCTCATCATCTGTTGTTTTGTTGGGACGACAATAAGGTAGCATACCAATGTAGCCTTTGGCAGTATGAAATGCCACATTGTTTATCAGTAGCCTACTATCCATGATAGTCCTGATCGCATAATTATGTGAATCCGTGTCGGAATTCATCTCCTCTGAAATTTCCACTATTGACGCGAATACGGCATCAAGGTCAGTGAACACAGACTGGCCAAATCGCACACATAACCCCAGAATTGCTTTCATCAAGATTGGATCTGCGGCATTGTCGTTGGAAAACTGTTCAATAATTGAGTCGGATTCATGATGCGAGAGTTGCATGACTATGTCTTCGATACCGTTGGCCGCGTCCAATAACATGCAATAACGGATAACACAGCCCCTTAATTTGTCTGAGTTCTCACTTAGTTCCCTGTGCCTCTTCCGGAAGATGAGCCAAAAAGTGGCCTCGATTCGCGTCATGCTCGTGGGATATGATTTGATCCCATCGGGATTCAAGATTAGTGACCACCAGTAGTCGGCGAGACTTCGTGGATTATCAATCGCATTACCAGAGTTCGGGACGACGGATTTGATTTCATCGCAGCGTATTCCCTTCAACCATATCGTACTCAAGTCTGTAGAAATACGTGCTTCGGCTGGCATTCCTCCCGAGGCTTCGGACGTGTGTAAGTGAGGATTTTGGTCATATATGGACAAAGCAACCCAATCTGGAGTCCAGGTTGGAACCCCCTCAGTTCTGTCTTCCTCGATGGTCATTGCCGTCCCCGCAAAATTCAGAGCGGTGAGTTGCGTCGTCAAGGTAATCTAGGACCAGGCAAAACTGCAGTAGACGTCTCGCACTGAAAGAGAATAGTCTGGCTGGATTTTGAAGTTTATAAGGCCCAGAAGCCCATAAATGTGATCCCGTGGATCTGAGGCATGCAAATCTCGTGTCATATTAAATAGTAATGTTGGTTCAATTGCTGATAGGTCCCTCGATACTCTCAGATAGGTGAGCAACAACGGGGAATGCGAAAGATAGATCATAGTGCCCAATTTGACTACCCCCGGAGTCCTGGAAAGTAAAAAAGCGAAGCATGCAGCCGTTTCGAGTTGCTCAAATGTAAATGTATCGCGCCCACAGAAACAAATCAGATCTTTAGCCAGCATAGTCTCCTGGACTATCCAAACGCGCTGCCAATAGGATCTTGAGAAAAGGGCGTGCAGTGTCTGGACACCAACTTCAATCTCTTCCAATAAGTCACTCAATCCATCCATATCCATACCTTCCAAATCTAACCCTTCGGCTATGTGTCGATACTGATTGCGTACAGCAAAATCGTTCCCCGCGTTTGATAGACTTTTAAGCAATCCCATAGCGCGTTTGGCATCGTCATCTGAATCACCGAGCCAAGCAAAGACAGTAGTGGCCCGCTGGTATATCCTTTTCATCATTTGTACTTGGTGATTTCGTTCCTCGATGTCGATCTGGTTGATAGAGATAGCATCCACCCAAAAACTCTGGTCGCTGAGTTGCGATCCCATCCCCTTGAGAGCTGAAACCAAGTTCCGTGAAACCGGGAGAGGCTTTCCATTGACTATGATGTCCTCCAGAGCGGATGAATCGCCCCATTCATACGATAGAGCGACGTACTTAGGATCAGAGTCTAGTGTCGCATTTGAAAGTGTGCATTTGATCTGCTCATCTCGGGAAAATGGTCTGTTGAATTGAAGAAGCCGGATTTGAGGCTGCGTTTTGCTGAGTGGTGTGTAGAGGGGAGCCAGTTTTGAGAATTTCGAATCCATCTTGTCTGTTTGGTCTGCGGTATGTTCAAAGCAGGGGGAATGCAACAATTCGAAGTTAAGCTGTCGAGAAAGATGAGGTCGAAGAAGGAGCTGGGATGGTTATGTCCGGCGTCAGGGGCGCAGCAGGCACCCGAGCGAAGCCCAAGGCAGATTTATTTGATGATTGGTGCTTGGCACTCGACCATCAGGCTCATACATACGTCGTCAGAACGAAGCTTATAAAACACATGTAACTTGATATACATTCCACTAAGTTATCACCTCATTCTATTTCCCATTACTGATCATCGGCGGGGCTTTGGATGCATAACAGATTTATACAAGCAGCCTCTGCTTACCACATCGGCTTGTATCTTTGATGAAGTGACGGCTGCAAGTAAGCGAGTCTCGAGTCTCGAGTCCCCAGCCACAAAATCCGCTTCAAGCCGCACGATATTCAATTTAGCATTAGCACTAAAAGAATCCCTTGTAATGACTACTCGCAATTGTGTGGATTTAAAAAAGGGGGGGTTTTGGTGTTCCTCGCCAGGCTTGTAAATGAACGGATTTCAATTTGGGCTGCCTTCGTACGGTAAGAGAGAGCTGAATTTTAACTCGACTTCGAGAGAGGTGGTTTAGGAACGCTAGTGGCATTACAAGCACCACGTTTAGGCCGTTGCCCCTGTTTCTTGTAGTATAGAGATGGAATTTTATATGCTGAACCGGGCAAGGCGGACGATATGTTTTGGCTCCAACGATACTACACGAAACCAGATTGAAGATCCCACAATCCCCAACGATAGCAGCATGTCCGCCTTCATTACTCAGTCTTGTAGCTTCCGCCCCAGGTATACATAGAGCAGTATTTCCGTGCTTCAACCATCCATCTCTCTCGTGGAGTAAATATCCTAAGCTAAATCAGTATGTGGGTCAATATAGGAGCTCCCGCTTTCTTGTTCGTCATATCACGATTCTCCTTGCCGCGTCGAATGATAGACCCTGTGCTGAATCTCCAAGATTTGTGCTCTTTCCAAGGACCCCGTAACGTTAAAGTCGTAAATGAACCAGGCTCTCACGTCATTTTCCGAATCGAAATTCGGAAGGAAATGCACAGCATCGTGGCACTCCGCTTGCAGATTGTTGTTCAGTGGCCGATTGAGATGCTGCATACAAAAGTCTGTCCCCAGACGATAGACTCGATTTTCTCGTTCGCCTGGGATTTCTGTTACACAGACGCGGATTATGACTCGAAGAGGTTTTTGATCCATTACGAGGAAGGGATTCTGCAGAGATAGAACAGCGAATTTGTGAGAGGAATGAGATGATGTGCACGGAACGTTGAAAAGGAGGGCGGGGTACGTTCAGGTTATGTCTGATACGTAGTAGTCCAATCAATGCACGGACGGGAGCAATCCCCGACTTAGCATCGAGACGAAGCCTCAGCGTTAAGACTTAGGAAGGTTTGGAGCGGCAGCATGGTCTGAAAGCGACAAGCAAGGGAACATATGCATATATGTATATACAGGTGAGTGGTGGTTTTGATCCAAACAACTATTCAAGAAGCTCAACAGCTCAACAGCTCATGGTGTCTCTGGCCGAGTTTCGCCTCCACTCGGGGCAGTCCTGACTCAGGTCATCGTCTTGCCAATCATGAGCTCTGCCTCGGATTGGACAACATGGCCCATTTTGTCGAGCCAAACACCTTTTGATCTCTTTCAACCTCGTTCGATCTTCCCCTCTTGCCTCGTGGGCGTTAGCGTATGCGAATTCTGCGACGCCGTCGTCACACATCTATAGTCATTTGAAATGTGTTCGAAAAATAGTTGGAAAGACTCGCTCACCTTGTTTGTTGATCTATCTGTCCGTGGCTGGCTGCCTATTTTACAGGCGACTTGGCCTAAATATCTTGCAAGTTCCCTGAAGCCAGGAGGACTGTCAGTGAACCGATAGCTTGGTGACAGTGCGGCGGATATGCACACTTACTCGGATATGGACAGAGAGGTTGGTTGCCCAGGTGAATTGCTTCCTTGAGAGGGAAGGAAACGTGGAACTGGCCCTATTTATGCGTTGCAGGTAGGTGATCCAGGAAGCTGAAGTACATATGTAAGGCTACAGCTCATTTACACATATTTGATTGACAGTCAGTCATTCTCACTGCTGTGAGAGTTGGGAGGGCGATTTGAACTAATGGGGTCGGCAGATCACCCCTCAATAAATCAATCACACAGGTATCATGCATTGAAGGTACAGTGTTGTGCTACTTTGAGTTGGTGGTTAGTCAAGTTGGAGTTGGAATTGGAAAGAGGGAATTGGAGGGAAATGTGCCTCTTATATCTCTAATGACCGAGTTATCCATTGTATCGGCCTTGCCAGCATCTCCTAATAATGCCTCCAATCGCCTGTAGAAACTCGGTATTAGGAAACTCACCTTTTGAGTACCGGGTAGAAATTTCTTCGTCAGATAATCCGTTATAAGGAGCCTGTCTAGTCATGATTTCGTAGAGCACGGAGCCGAACGCAAAGAGATCGCCTTGGACAGACAAAAGAGACCCAGGGCATTCGTGACTAGCCGTTACTACAATGGAGAGAGGAGAACCGTCCATTGATGATCCAGCGAAGTTGGCTAGTTTGGCGTTGAGATTCTCATCTAAGAATATGTTTTCACATGTCAAATCTCCGTGGATGACACCAGCCCCGTGGATGAAATCGATCGCCTCTGAAATCTGGGTAGCACAGCGCAGTCGTTGTCCGAATCGACATCATGCCTCTTGTTGAACGAGTGGAGGTCGTGGTTGGGAGCGTACTCCAGGCGGATCCCGACTCAAAGATTCCGTGATAAGATAGGATCCCTTTACGACCTCCGCACTTAGCGAATCGCTCATAGATTTGCCTTTCCCTCAATATAAGGCGTACGCGCTCCTCGTCGAAAGAATCAAGAGGTGTTTTGATGATTGTCTTGGAAAACTCATCGAGGACGACCAGGCCCGTAGTTCCCCAACAACAACGTCTTTCAAGCCGAATCCTGATGGGTATTGAATCTCGTCCTCTGACATTTCGAAGACCGCAGTACTCCCTTTTCGAAGAACCGATTGCGTGTCGTCAGCATGAGAATTGAGAGAGGTGGCGAGGAGTAGCAACCGACATTAGGTAGAAGCAACGGCGTTGGACGGACGGCAAAATGAAGATGAGGATATTAGCGAACAGCTGGCAAGAGAAGTAGTAAGGGAAGATAGATTGGTCACAGGTAGACGTACTGGGAAAGCAGTTACTATTGTCGGACGCGTCAAAGGAGCTTGCTTGCTTGTATTTTGTTTGGGGAGCAGATGCGGGCACGTGGCCTGCAGCTCGAGCTCGAGCCAGAGCGTCACCGATTTTAGCGAGCCTCACCCAACCCCCTCTTTTTGGTCCCTCAATTTGCCCTCACTACCACAGTACGGCGAATAACTCGACGACAACACCTCCATTTGATCTACAATTTGGCATATATTGAGTTCAACATGCCTTTGACTCGTGCTTTTAAGCGCGTGGCGGCTAAAGAGGCAAAAGGTGGTGGAAAATCCAAAAGGGCGCGCAAACCCAACTAGAACTCGACCGCGGCATTCAGTGCAAATCAACCACTAATTATAAGGAAAACAAAGCGGAAACGACGAGATACTATATCGGAATCGGCGGAGAAGGACGCAGAGGATATGCCAAATATACCTACGCCAAAGCCTCTTATAAAAAAGAGTAGTGGAAAGACAACTACGCCGGAGGTTATTAATGTGGAATCATCCCTTATCCCCAGTCGGCCAAAACCTCGTCTTAGGCCCGAATTCAACCCCGAGGCTTTAGGAGATGAGCTATATAGGGTTTCTCTTACTATTACTACTGTTTTAAATAGTCGACGAAGGACTACTATACTTATTCAACATGATTTCAATAATCCTTTACAAGTAATATTCGCTGAGCTCCGAGCATCTATAGAGAATAACTTTATTCGGCCATAGTGTAAAGAGAGGATGTTAGACCGGGATAAATACCCTGTATTTTATAGATTAAGCTTTGTGACTGGGAATATAAAGACTAATAGGCAAGAATTCATAATCCAACAAGAGCTAGATTAGGAGAACTTGATTACACACTTGAGGCTCTTGAACTACATAGGGAAAGCCGTGGCACAAGGAGAAATCAAACTTAACGTTATTTAGAAGACAATTAAACAGGATGAGACTCCTCTACTAATATCTAGAGCTACTAAGGCCAAAGGCAAAGGCAAAGGGAAAGGACGACTTAATACTGTGCAAAAACTGCGTTTTGGACAATCCTAAGACGTAGAGAGCTCTAATAAAGAAGCCGAAGATAATAACGATAGAATTAATACTCCTACGACTTTTAAACCGCGTGATTCTATGACAGAGCGTGCTAGAGCTCTTAAGAAGTCAGTGAACTAAAGTAATGACGCCTTAGAGAGCACTAGAAAATTAATCTTTAACGCCAACTCTTACTACGACGAAAGATGCCCAAATAACGCCGGTTATTATTATATAACTAAGAGAGGAGAGCACTATAAAGTTACTCCACTAAAGTAAGTACGTTAGGCGAAGTTAGTTGTGGCTAGAGAGCAACGAGTAACGATTTAAAGACCCCTAGAGGAATTTTTACGAGCATATTTGATTGGGCATAATCTCATAAGTTAGAAGACTACTAGCAAGAGGAAATCTAATCAAATTATAAAAGAAACAGCACTAAAACTTAATTATAAAGACTCTTAACTTGTCGTCGTATACGTTTACATAAGTGCCGCCGCAAATCAATAAGTGCCTTATTTCGATCAAGGTAAACGCTATACATCGCACAACCCACATAGGTATTACTTCTAACCTTCTCGTGAGGCTCAATACGGTCCTTCTTATACCTATAGGCGCGCTTTATTATCAAATACACCGCAGTTTCGCTAAATAGGACGTGAGGGGCGCGCACTAGTACCTTCATCTCTACTTCACCTAATATCCGATACGGAAGACTCGATATAAAGCTTTAAAGAGTATGTTTTAATAACTAAGACACGACCTGAACGTATTACTACGTTTATAGAGGCTTTTGAGTTATTAATAGAATAATATATTACACCTGATCTTGCTAAGTTAGCTTAAACGTTAATTCAATGTAGGGTCAAAGTCAGAATAGTCTCATCGATCGCTGTAAAGGCATCTCTATTTATTCGACAGTTTAACGAAGAACAAAGAGTTACAAAGAACCTCTTAGATCTTAGGAGTAGTGTTCCTAACCCTTAATTTCGCCTATAAAAGCCTTAAAACGACATCGCTAGAGAGGGAGAGGATAGAGAGTATAAAGAGTATTATGACTTAGAGTATTATAATAGGAATAATAAATTCTTTAACGACTACTAAACTAGTGAAGATATATAAAAGGTACTTGAAATTACAGGAATTATAGGCGTATACGAAGGTACTTGTAATAATTTAGCACTAACTGATAAGGGCGGAAAAGTAAGGTCAAAAAAATATGTAAAATATTAAATTAATAAAAAAAGCCTAGGAAATACACGAATTAAAGGCAAACTAACTACTCTTATATCTTACAATCGTTCTCATTGTAAAATAGCATTAAATGTTTACTATTTCCGAGAATCTAGCGTGCTTAAAGTGGGCTCTAGCTCTCTGAGCAGTATCTGGGCTAGTATTAACTTCTTTAGCGGCCTACCCTAGGAACTCTTGATACGTAGTAAACTCTTGTCGTCTCTTCTTGTATTGACGTTAAATAAACTTTTTTAAATTTATAAAGCTTTCCTTGATAAGGTTAAAATCAGGAGAATATAGAGGGAGAAAATATATTTATACCCCTCGTCTATTGGCCGCTCTCTTAATTTCCGTTATATAGCTATAGTAGATTGACGCATTATCGAGTATAATGACGGATCGAGGCCCGGGATATGCGTTACATCGTGGTAATACGTCTTCTAGCATAAAATCCCTGAAGATTTCGGCTGTACAAGTGCCCTAAAAAGTGCGAGTATATATATATCCCTCCGTAGTATATGCCGGAAGGATTGATACTCTTTGCCTAGTAGCTAGCCACCTCTTGACTTTGGTAGGGACCCCTAAAAGAGACCACCCATAGTACCTATCTCCCGTCTTTCTATCACTTCCTAACTCGTCAACAGAGACAATTTAGTCGGTAGAGTAATATTAGAGCCTGTATTTTTAATCTAGCCTTAATTCCTCGTTTTATTAAGTTGCCACAGCTTTAATCTTCTTCCTAGTGATTTTGATTCTACGTAGGGCTTTCTAAATAGTTAATATACTAACAGTTATACCCTATGATTCGTATAGAAAGTCGGCGATCTCGTCTAGGTATAACTAAGGCATCTCATCTAAGAGGATCTTAATAGATTGCTCTATTCCCCACGTAATAATACGTGTAGGACCTCCAGATAAAGGCATAACCTTCTAGCCTAAGCGTACCCTACGAAGTATTCGGTATATCGATCGAACTGAGGTTTTAAAGTCGCCAGCGAGTATGCGTATATATTTCTTGTCAACTCGCATTCCTAGGTCGCGTAAAGCATCCTTAATGCGCGCCACAACGCTTCCCTTTAAACGAGGAGCCATTCGCACACGCTAAATTTTTTATTAGCATATAGTACACATGTTGAACTTCAATTTGAGCTACTTACCTTGCAAATTGAAGGTGGTTTGTTGAAGTTATATGTAGGGGCGTTGATTAGAGGTATGCGCGTCGGGGCCTTTGGACGCGGTTTAGTGAGGCTCGCTAAAATCGGTGACGCTGACACACGTTAGGAAAAGAATTGTAAGTGGAGCTGGCCGAGAAACCTTGGCCAAGAACCGTCCACGCCACATGCCAAACCCCAACCCCAAGAAATCCAGGTAGTCAAATAAATCACTTTGGAATCTTACCAGCATCCGACACAAATCCAATCTGCCCGAGGGCGTTCCGACCGGCGTATCGCCGTGCAATGCGGCTGCATCGCCTCATTTAAATAGGTCTGGACGACATACAAGAAAGATCTTCTTAGGCGCAAACTACCTGTGATAGATCCCGCCAGTCACGTCACGAAACCGAAACCTACAGTCTTCTAGTTTCTATACATTAGCAATTCTGCTCATCATGTCATTCTTCGCTTTCGGACCTCATGGACTCATACGAAATCCTGTTGAGGAAGCCTTGTGTCACCGAGCTCATATTGCGAATGTTTACACTGGTATAGCAGACCCTAGAGAGCACGAGGCGTCTGCGCTCATGGAGGTTATTCTTTACAGCAACATCTTCACCACCCGCGAAAACTTCATGGCGAACTCCCAGCAACCCCCTGCAAGCCAGTCCGACAAAAGGTGCGATATTGTTGTCCGGCATCTCGAGCAAGGAACCCAGAAAATCAGAATCCTTTGCTTCGTCGAATGCAAGCGGACCAGAACAAAATCAATCATTCAGTTTGACGGCACTGGAGAAGCAGGCAACTGAGTACTGTATGTTATGCCTCGAGAGTGAAGAAGACATGGAGTTCGTGTATGCTGTTGCAATGGCTGGCGCCCACGTCAGACTATAGTCATATCGGCGTGATGGGACTGAAATGGTACCGTTTTGGGGTCCCAACAGTGCTGGGGAATGGAGTTAATACAAAGACCTTGGAGATGATAAAGCTGGGGAGGAGATTGAGTAACTTGCAAAATCCCATTTCGCCTGAGAAATTGTGAGCACAGACCACCTCAGCCATTTCTGGCGCCAGCTTACAGTAGCGGCTCATCAGTCTTGCTGCCTTGATACCCAAAAGAAAACCCCGCCTCTCCAACGTAGCCTTATTGTCCAGCTCGGTGATAATTAGACGCCATCGACATCTCGTCTTTATCCATCGAGATGGATCCATTAACCGCCATAAGTCTGGCATCGAGCATTGTGCAATTCATCGATTACAGTACCAAGCTCATTCACGGCGCCAAGGAAATCTATGGCTCTGTCACGGGTGCCACCGAAGAAAACTATCGTCTTGAGAATGTCACGGCTGAGATGCAGACACTGTCCTTGAAGCTCCTGCCTCGGCAGGATGCCCAACAAACTGAAGATGAGCAGGCCCTTTCCCGCCTTGCGGCGGAATGCAAGATTCTGTCAGATCAAATTCTTGCCCTGCTAAAGAGCATCAAGCCCAAAGACTTCAATTCGAAGAGCCAAAGTGTCTGGGCGGCCTTGAAGAGCAAGTGGAACGAGAGAGAAAAGCAAGAGCTAGAGGAGCGATTAAAGAATTGCCAGAGCCAGCTAGAGCTGCAGTTAAATTTTCTTATGAGGTGGTGCAGCCACGTGGATTGATATTGCTGGAACTAACGCCTATGTAGGTCGGAAACCAAGACTAAATTGGAAGAGCTAGCCAAGATCGCGAACGAGGAAACAATCCGGCTCGACGTGCTTCAGGGCCACGTGAGGCAGCTTCGTCGAGGGGTCACTGTAACTGAGATCGGCCAACGAGCCCAAGAGCAGCTTCGCGAACTGCTCAATCTTTCCGAGGCTGCCTGTCAGGCAGTTGCGCAACAAAGCATCCTGAAAGCCCTTGCTTTTAGCGACATGTATGGACGTTTTGAGGGTGTTGAAAAGGCGCACTTAAACACTTTCGGTTGGATATATGGCGACAAGCCTTCGCCTAAAGCCGACCCTGATATTGTTGGGTTCCTACACCATGATGATTCAGACGATGATCAGACCCTACATGAAGACAGTCCCACCGATCGCCAGCCTCAACATGAAGATAATACCGACACCTCGTCCCAGATATTGAGGAGCAAAGAGGAAGAAGATGTTGATTTCGACGAGAGTAACAATAGCAGGCTGAAAAGGAGCCAGGACAGTGTAAACGCGGAAAGGAAGGAGCGAGAAACAAGTTCAAGTACAGTGCCGGAGAATCAACATCAAAAAGACAATCAAAGTGATGAGGATGACGCTTCCGTCCAAAGGGAGAAGTGGACCAATTGGCTGTCCTCTGGGAATGGCATATTTCATATTGCGGGAAAACTCGGCTCCGGAAAGTCGACCCTGATGAAATTTCTCTGTAGCCATCCTCAAACCAAGGTTGCATTACAAAAGTGGGCAGGTATGGTTAAGCTTAATGAGAAATGAATTCGACATCTTGAGAATACATACTAACAATCTGACCTCATACAGGGCATCGGAGACTTGTTTTTGCTAACTTCTTCTTTTGGAAACCTGGGTCTAGGCTCTAAAAATCACTCGAAGGACTTTTCTGATCTCTCCTGTGTGATGTGCTGAGGGGATGCCCGGAACTAATTCTAGAAGTCCTCCCGGACGCATGGAGGCAAGCGATCTCGCCCACTTGGCAGACACACCTAAGTCTTTATTTTTGCAATGAGAAAATAAGAACTGGGTTTTATCGACTCATCAAGCTTCGCAACGTCTACGAAAATCATTGCTTCTGCTTCTTTATAGACTGACTAGATGAATATGAGGAAACTGGACAGGAAGACTACAAGTCGATGGTAAAGCTCCTTCACGAGTGGACTGCTCTAGCGCTAGACGATGTGAAAATATGTGTCTCAAGCAGAGAATACAATGTCTTTCTAAATCTCTTCTCCACAGAAAAGAGGCTTCGGCTTCAAGAACTTACGGCAGCAGACATGAAGAGATATATCAAAGATCTGCTAGAGGAGATCGAAGATCAAAAGGGGAGAGAAAATCTAATTGACGCCATTGTCAAGAAAGCTGACGGAATTTTTCTTTGGGTTGCGGTCGTGGTCAAATCACTACGCGAACGTCTCGAAGATGGTTATGATCTCCCTGCACTGGAAAAAGAGCTCGACACGTACCCCAAGGAACTGGATCCTTTGTTCACGCATATTTTGAAGTCAATGAGTAGGTCTGCGTGGCAGAAGGTCTACCAAATATCCGCCTTGATTGATCTGCTAAAGTCGTACGAACTTAATCTTTCGTTATTCTCAATCTCCTTTCTCGAGAATTTCGAAAATGATCCAGAGTTTGCCATGCGAGACACCTTCCCGTTTCCAAGCCTGGACGCCGACTCTCTGAGAATCCGGCAGGATTCGATGGGCAAAAGGCTCAACGGATGCTGCAAAGGCCTTCTGGAGATCAGGGTCGGCGAAACGCCAACTTCGACATCTGCGCCTATCGTCACTTATACGCACCGCTCTGTCCCTGAATTCCTGCAAACCTGGAAGCAGGGAGCAGACACAAATTTGGGGCTTGACAAATTCAACCTTGAAATTGCCATCTCTCAATTGATTCTTGCTGAACTACGAGCTACCAACGATCGCCCGTCAAATGATAACAAGATTCTGAGTCTTACCGTTCGCAGCATCATTAAGATGAGAGCCTTGAGGTCACTTGACCAAGCGCCTTTCACCTTCCTAGAGTATTTGCAATCTACTCTACTAGAAGACAATTCTTCGGCTAGTGACTCTTGGAAGTACGTAATTCCCATAGCCGCCAACGTGAGCGCTTGGTTTGGCACAGGACCCAGGCTATTCGTCACGTCACCTTTTCTCATTTCAGTATTCCTAGGACAAAATAGCTATTCCGTCTGGAAAATTGGAAAGGACTACTCATCATTGGTGAGCAATAATTCAAAATTTGTCACACTGTTGGGTTTGCTTTATCGCTCTGTTGATAATTCGGATTACGAAGTGGAGCCACTGGAATCAACCGTCATTGCTGACGTCCACGACCAACTGCTGGCGCAAGGCATGTCTCCGCAGACTATGCTGCACAAAATATACTGGGGGAGGTGTGAAACCCTAAGAGACATGACTCTCTGGGAGCTTTTCATCACGACATGTATCAGAATATCTCTACCCGAAAGGGTCTCGCCACCTGTGTTTCTGGGTCTTGGTCAAACCATCCAGAAATTTCTAGAGCATGATGCAGACCCGAATCTGACTATAACTTGTCTAAAAAGCCAGCGTAACGACCAGGACCTATTGGTTTCAGACAGGGATGGAGATAACGAAGAGCAGCACGACGATGACAAAGATGAAGGCAGTGTCGAAGTTCGATACAAGGCTAGGGATTGGATATGTCATCTCAATAACGTAGGCGACTGGTTTTCTCCCTCTGAGCCGATGCGCAAACTCACATTCGAAACCGGCAAGGACCGAGAGATTTCCCTCCCCGAGCTGATAAAGTTTTGGAACTTTGACAACAAGGTGGCCATTCTGCAGCTGATTGATAGAAAATTACGCCGGGAAGAATGTTACACAGCGGAGTCGTGGAAAGTGAACAGGGAACAGAGTCAAACTCAGAGCGGTGATGGGACTACCGATCTCATCGTGACAGAGGACAGATCCGCAGAAGATGTGCCTGCCTCCCGATCAACGATAGGGCCACAACCATCTGTCCCATCGAAATCTGTCACGAACAAGGGGCCTCTCGATTCAATGGCTCAATCTCTTTGGATATCTCACATTATGATGTTCTTACTGGGTAAGTAGCCTCATCCGAAAGTGCTTACATGCTCTAAGTTGAAATCAGGCATTATAATAGCCGTCATTATTCATCGCATCTTACCCACCCTAGCTCCGTGAGTCTAATAGTATAAGACTTAACATAGACAGCAAAAATGCAGACTTCCATCCTTAGAAGAGGATTATTATTTCATCCCAGATCTCCCATGACTTGAACTTGACGTAGATCGAATACTAGTGGACCTACCTGCGGCACACAGTCGCTCGCATTACGCCGCCGATATCAGCATATGCTCTAATCCTAGTATTTAATGTTAATTAAATTAGTCTATCTAAAATTCTCACCTTATGCGAACTTGGGGCCCTAATAGGGCACGTGACTTAGGTTAGGTAACCTAATAGGTGGGTTAGGTGCTTAATGAAAACTTAGTATATATGAAGTTTAATTTAATAAGGGCTTAGTATATACTTATATTATATTTAGAATAAGTAATAAAAAGAAAATTAAGTAAAAAAATAAGCTTAATACTGTCGGTCGAACTCGGGTGGTACCACGTATTCTAAGTAGAATCGACACATTTGAGGGGTAAAATCCTGTGCGGTAAAATGTGTATTCAAGGTAAGGAGAGCTCTGCACGAGAGCTCTCCTTAAATGCTCGATAAGCGAGCATGTGACTAGAACGTGACGATTATTAAACCAACAAATACATAATTTAAAAGTAAAAGCAAAAAACTTAGATTATTATTTACTAATATATTTATTAATCTTAAATTAAAAGTTAGAAAAGTAATATCGCCGAAATTATTTATTTTAAGTACAATTCTCGAATAGTACTAATATATATTAAAACTTTGAAAGCTTTTTATGATTTATTACTACTTTAATTATTAATATTATTTTTATTATTACTGCTTTTATTACTATTATTTTAATTTGCATTTACTTAGGCCTCGGCAAGGCTTTTTTTTTTTAGCAAAGCTGTTACGACCTGCGATGCGCCTCGCATTCTAACCGACACTGGCTCGTAGCATCGCTAGCTATGCGACAGCGCTAAGCCTAATAGGGAAGACTAGGTGGCGAGCCTGCGACATATTGACGTGAATAGCACTCGACTACGCTAGGCCCTATTAGGAGGGTCCTTCATGTATATATACTTAAGCCCTCCCTTATAGAAGGCCCTCCTTTCCTCCTTATCTTTTCTTCTCGATTTTAAGCGTAGCTAAAGGCTTAAATATAAAGCTAAAGTTAACTCGCCGTATTAACCTCTTGCTAGTCGTAACATAAGAAAAGACTAATACCCCTTCGCTATAAAGCGTTATATCTCACCCGGTCTTGCGCCTTATTAACTTGCCCTTGTAATAAGTTAATAACGAGCCTTAACACCTTAGCTTATTCGACAAATAAGTACCTCTCTACCCTCGCAGTAAATTGTCCTAAAGAAAGCTAGATATTCTCTCGCGGTTAACTTACTTTACCGTAACTTAACGCGCGCCCCTATTTCGAACGTATATCTGATTAACAAATCGATCGACAACCTTAAACACCCCTTGACCCTACCCTACTACTTCTACCGACTTCTCCCCCTCGTCGGCGAAGCTCTAAAGAAAGAAGTGCCCCTGTACGGCTAGGCTTTACCGACAACACCCTTATCCCTTTAGTAGAAACTCTCTCGGAGGAACTAGAGAGCTTTAACGGATTCGACTCAGAACCAGAGAACAAACCCCAGCGCTTCTTCGACGCATCGCTAGAGCCTACTGATATAGAAGGCCTTACCCCAGCTCAACAAGCTAGAGTAGATCAGCTGATTAAGGACTCCGTGAGTTCTACTATCGCCGCTACCGTTACACAAGCCCTCGCTTAATATACTACTGATAACCCGCGTTAAGAGACTCGTACTCCGTCTCCTTCTTACGATTAGTCAACCCGTGCTCTTACGGCGGACCTCCAGCCGACCGCCGACTATTACCTCCCTAAGCTGAACCCTGCTATCCCTGCCGTTGAGCCTAATAAGGTCAAGTACCCCTATACCCCTTTTAGCGATTATATAGGCGAAATCGAATACGACGCCTAAAAGATAAATATAAAGCTCTTTATTTAGAAGTACTTAAGTAACTTTCTCACCAGCGAATCGTAAGTCTATGCTTACTTTGAGTGTATAAAGGGAGAGGCCAAGATTATTATTCTTTAATAAATAAACCCCAACTTCGCTAAAGACTTTAATAAAGCCGCCGACGTCTTAAAGGCTTTAGACTAACGTTTCTTTAATTATAACCAAGTATAAGTAGTTAAGCTTAAGTACAATTAACTATAAATAAGTAGTATAACTTATAATAAGTTCCGTACTAAGTTCACGACATACACGACTATTAGAAAAATCTCACTTAACCGCTAGTTCGACAACGTATGTGAAAAAGTCTTAGATAAGCTTAAGTACGATATCTAAACTAAAAAGTATAAATTCGCTAAAGATTATACGGCTCTTAACGAGTTCTTAGCCGTCTCAGATTATAAGCTGCGGAATATCGCAGCTAAATAAGCTAATAAACGTACTACTACTACTGCCCGCGAAGTACCCCCGAGTCTCTTTTAATAATACTAGCGACTCGCGCGGTATCTTAAAGAAGGACAACTGGCGTTCGACCTCACTTACCCCTATTACTCACGCATAGAGACCACCGACTCCAAGACAGTCGTCGGATGCCCGCCAGCGATCGCCCTCTCTTTCGCCCGTCCTGCGCCGACCTAAGTCCCCCGTACTCCCTCCCGCACCTAGGGACGTCTCTTCCGACACCTGTCTCTACTATAGTAAGACCGGCCACTAGGCCAGCGACTGTCCTAAGCGCTATAAAGACTAAGCCTTCGATAAGTCGATTTCCTAATTAGTCGTCGGCGAGGATTTAGAGACTAACGAGCTATTAAAAAACTCTTAAGTCGTAACAAAGACTTACATCTTAGTATAAGCTATAACTTATAAAAGGACTTAGTATTTGATTTTCGCGCTTTTATTAAAGGGTAATAATTCTTAGTTAATATTAAACTAAGAAGGAATAAATTCTTTATTAAGACACTTATATATATTAATAGTAAAGTTAATATTTTCAGTACTTCCTTTGTATACTAACTCGTTAAGTAATTTAATATTTCCTTTATATCCCTCCCTTAACTAATCGTCCTAATTAATTATAATAGTAAGAAAGGCAAGCTAATTGACACGGCCGTCTTACTTACCTTAATAATCGACCGCCAGCGAATTAACTTCCCCTTTTTAGTGACTAACTTAAGTAACACTAACGTCCTAATTAGTCGGAAGTTCCTTAAGTATTACGACCTAAAGTAATCGTATATAAAGAACCGTAATCGGCTAAAATAGCTATTAAATATACTTATTTAGCCGTACTTTAACTAGCGAATCTTCGTTAATATTAACTATTTCGATAAGTTAATCGTTAAGTCTTACTAACTTAACGCGGAATAAAAGGATACCCTTATAAACATAGATAACTACCGCCAAAGACAAGCTAGGCTCGCGGCGCTCAACGATTCCCTTAAAATAAAAGCCCCCGTCTAACTTACCGCTAGCGTCTCGCTAACTCGATCCTCGAGCTTTACTAGAGAAGTCAAAGAACGCCTACGAGTTATAAAAAAGTAATTAAACCCTTTAGTATCCTATGATCCGGGATTATTACTTAAAGATAAGAGAGCTTATAAAGCCTCCCCGGCGAATTACTAATTAAAGGCGCTTACTATAGAGATTTTCTTTATATTAATAACGGCAATATCTACGACATACCTTTAACTTAGGAAATCTAAAAAGAGTAAAGTAAAAACCTTCGTAATATTAGTATATAAGATTAATTAAGAACTAACTCGTCGTTAGCGAGAGGCCTTAGATTAATTAAGTATCAAGCTCGTATTAATAAACGGAGACCTAACCCTAAAGGAGGCCCTAGAGGCTAAGTACGCGCAAGGTAATAAGCTAGTAGACAAAAAGCTCCCGATAAAGTATTAAGAGTATACTCCTCTCTTCTCCCGGCGAGCCTCTAACGAGCTATTAGCGCATCGCCAAGGCGTAAACTACTAAATCGAGCTTACTAAAGAAAACGACTTATTCTTTAAACCCCTTTAGCGTATAACTAAAAAATAATTATTAAAGACTAAGTAGTACATTATTAATAACTTATATAAAGGTTTTATTAAGCCCTTTAGCGTATTATATGCGGCCCTTATTCTTTTCGCTAAGAAAGCTAATAACAATCTCTAGCTATATGTCGACTATTAAAAGCTAAATGCCCTATTAAAGAAGGACCCGTACTTAATCCCTTTAATCGACGAGATAATAGTACGTATTTATAAGGCAAAGGTTTTTATAAAGCTTAATATTTAGTAAGCTTTTCACCGCATTCGTATGTCCCTTGAGAGCAAAGACTACACGACCTTTCGTACTTAATATAACACGTATAAATATAAAGTCCTTCCCTTTAGCCTTATAAATAGTCCGGCGACTTTTTAGCGTTTTATTAATAATATCCTTATAAAGTACTTTAACGACTTTTGCGCGGCTTATATAAACGATATCCTTATATATTCGTCGACTCTCGAAAAGTATAAGGTCTATATTAAGAAAGTAATAATAATACTATAAGCATATAAACTCTAGGCCGACATTAAAAAGTCTAAGTTTAGTATATAAAAAATAAAGTTCTTAGGATTTATTATTAAAGTCGATAACGTGGAAGTAAACTTAAAGAAAATTAATATAATTAAGAACTAATAATACGCCGACAATATACGAGGTATATAAAGTTATTTTAGCTTTTATAACTTCTATCACCGGTTTATTAAAGATTATAATTGTATTACACGTCCCCTTACGATACTTATTAAAAAGGACGTTCCCTTTGTTTTCGACAACGCTTATAAGAACGCCTAGGAGACTCTCTAAAAAGCCCTCTAATTTACGCTAGTTCTTCGCTATTACGACCTTACTAAATAGACACAACTAAAGACTAACTCTTCCGACGAAGTCGTCGTTAAGATTTTATCTTAACTTTAAGAAGACGACACCTTTTACCCCGTAAGATACTTCTCGAAAACTATAACGAACCCTAAGCTCAACTACTCGATCCACGACAAAGAAATATTAGCGATTTTCCGGTTATTTAAGTAATATCGCCTGAAGCTTTTAGGTGCCTAGAAAAATGTCCTTATTTATACTAACTACTAAGCCCTAAAGTATTTTATAACTACTAAAGACCTCACGGCTAAGTAGGCTCAATAGGCTAAGTTTTTTGTAGACTTCTACTTCACAATTATATACTGTACCGGGACAACTAATACGTTAGCTAATACTTTGTCTCGACGGGATTAAGACCTTACGGCTATAGAGGCACGTAAGCGGGCCGTTCGTAGTTAATAGCTAATTCCGACTAATAAAATCGACCCGTAAGTCGCCAGCGACCTCTAACTCTCTGCCGTCGATCTCATAAACGCCTATATCGAAGTCGTAAAGACGATACCCTTGGCACTTATAAACACCGTGATCTTAGATCGCGATGCTAAGACACGTGACGAGCCAGGGCTAAGGCTAGAGTCGAATACGGGAGTACTAATCGACTCGAAGACGCCTACCGCGGAGGAGCTGGACTTTAACTCTATAGTAGTATATAATATCGCGGAATACGACGTTATTAATCAAGTGCTCTTAACTAATAAGACCTTGCCTTCGCTAGAGCCTCTTTAATAAAAAGCTAGGAAGTAGTCGCTAGATTACGAGCTAGTAAACGATAAGCTACTTTTCTAAGGACGCCTAAAAGTGCCCGTAAAACTACTAAAGCTTCGTACGATACTTATTCGCTATATATATTCTTAACCTTTAGTAATACACGCGGGGATTAGAAAGATAAAGACGTTATTAAGTCGCAAATATTATTAGAACGGCCTTATTATAGATATAACTTAATACGTGGCAAACTATAATTGCTCCCGATAAAAGGCCCGTAAGGATAAGACCCCTGGTTTCTTATACCCCTTGTTAATCCTTACTCGATTATATTAATACCTTACAATAGACTTCACGAAGCTACTACTAGACAAGCACGGCTATAACTTCGCTATAGTTATCGTTAACCGCTTGTTTAAGAAATTAATCTTAATACCCTATAACGATATAATTACTGCCAAGGGTATAGCTACTCTTTTCCTCGTTTATTAGACTCGCTATTTCGGTATACCGGATTTTATTATCTCAGACTAAGGACCCTAGTTCGTCTCTTCCTTTTAAAAGGAGTACTATTGTATTCTCGGGACTAAGGTAAAGTTAACGACGGCGTATAACCTAAACGTCAACGGCTAAACGAAAGTTATAAACTAATATATTAAGTAGCGGCTCCGTCCCTTTTGTTACTATTACTAAGACAATTAGAGCGACCTCTTATTAATTATAAATATTGCCTAACTAACGTTATTACACGAGTCCCTAGGCCGCTTATCTCCTTTCTAGCTACTTAACGGCGTTAAGCCAAGGACTTCCTAAGACTTAATTAACTTAAAGCCTTCGGCTACGGCAATAGAGAAACTTAATCACGAGGAGGTTCTTTAAGTAGTATTGCGAATAAAGGAGGTTATAAAAGTCGTATAATTATCCCTTAAGAATTAATAAGAGAAAATAAAACGATTAGCGAATCGTGGGCGACGCGCTATTAACTAAGACGTTAGCGACTTAATATTAGTAAATACTCAGAACTAAAATGTCGACCGACCTTTAAGGAAGCTCTTTAATAAGTAGTACGGCCTAGTTAAAGTAGTCGCTAAAGAAAGAGAAAATTAGAGAGTTAAGTTATTAAAGGACTAGTTAATTCACCTTATCTTCTACTCGCACTCGCTTCGTAAGTACGTCGACAATCCCCTGCCGAAACAAGCTAAAGCTACATTAGCACCTATTTAGCTATTACTTGAGCAAGATAAGTAGGAAATTAAAGGCATCCTTGGCTCTAAGGTTATGCGAAACAAGTTATTTTATCGTATTAAGTGGCTAGGCGCTGACGAAGACTTAGAGTAGTACTTATACTCGGATACTATGACAGCTCCGTATATAATTAGGAGGTTCTACTTAGAGTATCCGAATACTAAAGGCTTATTAAGAGCTCTCTTAAAGTAGCTAGAAGCTTATAACACTAGTATCGACGATTATAACGACTTAAAAGACGATATAATTATGGCTACAACTGCGCGGACGCAGTTTTTTAGGAGGAGGGGGTAATATTACGACTTGTAATACGCCTTGCATTCTAACCGACACTGGCTCGTAGTATCGCTAGCTATGCGACAGCGCTAAGCCTAATAGGGAAGACTAAGTGGCGAGCCTACGACATATTAACGTAAATAGTACTCGACTACGCTAGGCCCCATTAGGAGGGTCCTTTATATATATATACTCGAGCCCTCCCTTACGGAGGGCCCTTTTTTCCTCCTTGTCTTTTCTTCTCGATTTTGAGCGTAGCTAGAGGCCCAAATACAAAGCTAGAGTCAACTCGCCGTATCAACCTCTTGCCAGCCGTAACAAAAGCTAATTAATCGTAAGCTTTTTCTTAAGACGTTTAGTACGAATATTCTCTTATTTTTAGCGTATTATACTAATAACTTTACTAAGCCTACTTAATTATTAAGAATAAGATACAAATTAATTATTAATTATTATATTTCTTAACTTAGGGCAAGCATTTAAAGTAATAAGTATAAAGGCCTTTTTTTAATAAGAGAATTATTCTTAATTTAAATAATAACTCGCTTATTATAAATAATCGCGAGATTACATACTTATTTAAATTAGTAAATAAATCAGTAAATACTAGGAAATACTTACTTCTAAAATACCGAATAAGGAAGTATTTAGTAAACTCTTATAAAGCTCGAATTTCCAAGAATTAAAATCTTAAAAAATTTAAGAATTAATGAGTAATCTTATGTATAAGACGTTAAAAAGTAAGACTATGATTTAAAGGTTAATAAATGCTTGAGATTTTCTAAGTTGCTTAAGTGTAGTATTTAAATATATTAATAAATATTTACTAATTTTTATTAATTACTTATAATCAAATTTAGCTCTTGGCTTTAAGAAATGCAAGTTAAGATTGCTTTCTTTATAACCTTCGTAATAAATCTACTACGAGATATTTTCTTTGCAAAGTTGTGTTTAATAATTAATCTTTGATTACTAGTTACCCGCCCTTGGCTTGGTTCTTGACAAATAAAACATGAAACTGTGGCTCGCTTTGTGGCTGTTTCTCGCACAGACTTGATGGGAAATCATTCCCGTTCATTTCAATAGGTTAAGCAGACGTCCATTTTGTTGTTATACGCACAGCAGCGCCTCGATGGCTGAAAACGCTCTTGCTTTCTCAAAGCATTGTTTTCCATCCCCCTTAAACAACGCACTATGTAAGCTGCGAGGACAGTTAAAGAAGCTTTGCGCGCACCCAAACATCAGGCCCAGTTGACAACTGAAGACGACTCTGATCGAAGAGTACTTGGCGGGAAAAGAACCCGATGATGGCGAGATCTATTGCAAAATCCGCGAATACCAAGGATACAGGGGAGCGGGGAATCCATACTTCCAGAAACGATGGTGGGCTCGTTTGGCCGCTATATCGAACCATAAGAAGGAGAACATCGAAATCTTCCGCCACCCGGATTAGAGGGCCGCATCCGATGTTCAATTGGACGTCCCAGGGCTGGCAGGGGGGATGAGCAACAAAGTTCTGCATCGGTGAGGACAAACTGACATCATGAAGGGGTTGTCCTGCGATATCTATTCCTAGAATAGAGGGGCCAAAATGCGGCCCCCAAACCATCTTGGTTTGGAGACCGAGTCAGGCTCCTCATTGTGCAATAAAACCATGGCTCAAGATTTGGAGGATGGCGGGGACAAATGCGGCTCCCATTCCCTTGTTGGCTATCAATACGAGAGAGTCCTGACAGACAACCATCAAGAACAGAGGGGCTATTGATAAACCACGACTTGAACAACAGACAGCTCTCAAATGCCTCAAGCTTCAAGCTCGGAAGCATTAAGTGGCCTCAGAAACCTTCTCGACCTCTGGAGCAGCTGTATAAATGGATACAACAAAGATCAAACGAAATCACGAGGGAATAAGAAGAAAACGAGAGAACGAAGGAATAAACAGGAGAAAGGACACCTTGATTAATAAAGCATATGAATTAGGGGAATTCGATGGCATCTCTGATCATTTGCAAGCATGGTCGATACACTACATACAGATCCAGGGATCATAAACATGGCTACCATCCATGGCAGAGATTGTAAGTGCTCGCTCGATGGAACACGAGTAGTACTAATCCTAATGCATATCCTCTCCCGAAGATGATAGTACCTGAAGATGTCAAGAAGCGCCGTTTTAAGCAGAGGAGAAAAAGAAAACTGGGTTCGGATGGAGAAGGGGAACCGAAGAGTCATCAACTTGATAGGCAGACTACCTGCCAGACATTTCGTCGTCTTGCAAGATAGAAAACAAGACTGCAATGGTCGACATGATCTAGTGAAGTCTCAGAGCCACTATTCTCTGATGTGTTCTCAAGCTGGCCTCCTTTGCAGTAAAAGCTCACCGAAACGTGGGCAGCGGAAGAGGATGAGTGCCTTAACACGATGATAGAACTAATGAGACAACGGCCCAGACAAGATAATACAGCGACAAGCCATGACGAGATGGCAGAACCGACGAAACGACAGCTCTAACATTGTTGCATAACTGACGATGCGACAGCCCGGACATAGTAACAGAAGTGACAACTCTGCAACCCAACCCAACCGCCCTGCAGGAGCGATGACGGCAGCCTTCGAGAAACATACGCCATGAGCGAAAGCTTGCACTGCAGTTGTATCTTGTCGTGTAACCATCACGCTTCCTTCTGATGCTTGAGACGAATGCGAGTCGAATTCATTGTCGGCAGATAGAGTAACTGTTGGTTTTCGGTCGAGGCTTTCTTGCCATGATGATCTGCGAAAATTTTCACAAATTGAAAAACAAATAAAGTAAAATATGATCTAATCTTGGGCCCGACAAACAGGCGAAAGCCCTTAGAATCATCTTGGAAACCATCCCAAAAGCGAGGCGATTATTGACGTGAGCTTTTCAAGCATTATCTTGATGGAGACCATCCATAAGATGATCTGGCTAGCCAATTCCAGTTGGTGTGTACGCACCCAACTGGTTTGTACGAAGTACTTTTTGTCCCAGGATAAATAAATGTACCCCTTGAGGGTTTATGCTTCTAGATCCTTCCACATACAAACTCGATCAAAGCAGCACGCTTATTGGCCCAGAGCCTTTGCTCTGTCCGTGCTTTAGAACCCTCAAGGGGCACGTTTATTTATCCTAGGACAAGGTATGCACCGCTTGGTTTGCACACACGATTCAGTTTGTACGGAAGGGGGTTGACAGTGGGTCTCGCCCCCCCTTGTACGGCAGTATGGCAAATCTTCCAATCAGAAGCTTAAAATTCTAGAATTTTCTCTACAGGTTTCCTTATATGTTAAGGCAGAGACAGGAGGGTGGCGAGACCCACTGTCAACCCCCTTCCGTACCGCACCACTCGTTTGTACACACAATGCTGTGTGGTTGTGCTCTTTGGCTGGTGATAGAGCCGCGTCAGCTCATGTTGCAAGGCCGGAATTCGTTGGGGAACGGGCGTATGAGGGAGGGGGGGTTTCAGTGGCGCGCGGAACATTCTATAAAAGATTTTACAGTAACGGCCTGAGGAATAAGTATCATCTCAGTCCACGAGCCACAGACAGGGGATGCCGTTTTGTTCAGTACTCGTGACAAGCGAATGGCTGAAAAATAACTGCGATGTGCAACAAAAAACTTGCTTTTATTCATCCCCGAGTGAACACATCCATAAACCTTTGGGGAAAGGTCTTCCCGCGGTCTGGCGGGGTACAGTAACTAGGTCATTTGCTCTACCAGCCAGTGGCTTAATCAACCTAGACTATTCTACCTTTAGGAACCGGCAATACCTGCATAGCAATCAGTCTGGTGAATCTTTTGTCCGTACCTAGACGGACGTATTGAGTACAATTACAGGCCATCCTTTCAATGGATTTCTCCCTACATCTGACATATGATGGAGAATGTACCTACTGTGATAATAAGACAAGTTTCGAGATCCATCTCGAGTCGTCATACCACGACAGCTCATTGTGTTGCAACATGTTACCGGAAATGGGGTTCCAATAGGATGTCGTAAGACATTACGACTTTAGCTTCAATCGATGATTGGTCTTGAAGCTGGAACGGATCTCCCCTCTGACAACGTCTAGCTTGTGATATTTGCCGGGATGGTTGAGCAATTCTAGCCGAGAACCCCCCCTCCCAACCTTTACCGAGATGTCTGCATGCATAGGTACTTCCGTACTTCCGTAGAAAAGATATGAATTTACCGAATTAAATAAGAGAGTAGAATTTATACGTCGCTAAGCTTGATGGCCAACTGAGTCATTCAGCATCAAACCACATTAAACAGCACTAAGAATAGGTTCTCAGACCTAGAATCGAGATACCCAGATTTCGTTGATTTGAAAATCACATGCCAAACCACCCTTCACCCAATCAATGGAGACACAATTAATCACTGAGGCCAATCAAAATCAGGCTGTGAAAGAGCCCTTGATTTCCAGCAGGTTTTGCCGATCAAGGCAGGAGGGGCTGGAAGATGTCAGATGAGGTGAATAAAGGGACCTCGTCTGCCCATTCATTTACCATAAGCTCTCAATATGCCAACCAAAGACTTCGACTTCACAACCAAGACAACATTAACAAGGACCCAACACAAAGCCAACCGTCAACATGGATACCGCCACTAGCGCAGCCAACAACGTTGCTTCGGCACCATCCAATGCTATCTGGGGCGAACCCGGAGCCAACAAGGTCAACGATACAGGCGGTAAAGAGCCAGTTTCCGGCAGACTTGGAAATGTCAAGGCTGGAGAGCTATATGACAAAGGCAATGAAGGCCCGGAAACTTTTCCATCTCTAGCTAGAGGATGTCACTAACTTAACTTACCACGAAAACAGAAACGTCAGAGCTTAAATCCCCCACAAAGACCACCTCGAAAGACGTGCCCGCCTCCGAGTCAGCCTCCAGTGCAAAGGCAGATCCTGTCCCGGAGATACTGGGCGCCACCAAGCTCGAGCCCCTGAACCCCTCTGGAGCTGTAACACCAACACCCACTGAGACACTTGAGAGCACACATATTGCACCTTTGCAGGAGGATGGAAAGGAGGACGAACCTACACCAAGCACAGAGGTCAAGGAGAAGTTGCATGTTGGAGACAGGCCTGAGTTAAAGACTGCCGGTAAGTTGTTTATGAGAAGTTGGAAGAGAGTTCTAATTCCAATATAGATGTTGCTACGCCATCCGAGACGAAGACTACTGAACTTTCGAGCTCGAGTACACCTGCGACTAAGACGGAGACTCCTGATCATAAGCTAACTTTAAAGGAGAAGCTCAAGGCTAGTGGAGAGAAGATCAAGGATAAATTGCACATGCATTAGTTTGGTTTAGGCACAGTATGATACCATTTGCTTTTGGGATGTTTCTTCTCTACTTTGCCTCCAGCTTGATTGGATAGCTTGGAAATTGGATGTATATTATGAATTTGGGAATTTGATGATTATTTTATTCCATCCACCAAAGTGCTTCTCATTTCACTTTCCCTTTCCTGCCACTGCCACTTACAGACTTAAGGTCGTAAACAGTCACTTACGGACCTATAGTAGTAGAAAAGGTTACTTACAGATCCCCGGAACTAAACTGACTCCTAGAACTGAGGATTCTCAGCATAGGGGAGTGTCAGAATATAGTGCACGTGTTGTGCTGAGAATCATTTATCTGTATAAACCCTGAATCAGGGTCACCAGAGGTCTATCATCCTTTGCATCATTAATAGACTGATCTACTGGGAACCACTTCCTACTACTGCCTGCAACTCTCATCTACAGGATGTCCCTTAGGAGCTCACCCACGCTTGAAAGGCTTTGATGAACTAGTTGGAGTATGTCGACACTGCCGCTAAAGCCTAGCACTTGCCCTAGCAGTCGCTGAGAGATCATCGCGAATAGAAGCGACTTAGATGAAACTCGCTAATTAAGCCAAACACATTGACATGAGATCCAGGCTCTTCTAGACAACAAGTTATCGTGACCACCTCGATCCCATATGACGTAAACAAGAGGGGAATTACTAACTTACTGATCAGATCAGACCATTGAGTTAGCCGCACTTGAAGAATATCCCTACATTCAAAAAAAACTTTGATCCTTACTTGAAGTGACCGCATTCCACATGGTCCACGTCCTTCTTCCTTGAACAAATTTAGAGCACCGACGTATCATCTCCAGCGCCATCATACTCCAGTATTATCATGTCATCTAATCTCTTCTGGTACAACACTTTCATTTCTACTCTCCAACAAGTCCAACGGCACCACACCCTTCGAAACCCCCTTCCTCCCCATCAAGTCCCCAGGGTGCACCACATGAAATACCACCATAACACCCCACATCAACGCTGCATCAAACACATATAGAAACACCTCGTTCGAAACCAGCTTCCCATCGTTCCCTTCAGCAAACTCAAAGATACGGAATATGGACCGGATCAGAATGAGCAAACTTGCGACGTAAAGTGTCCAGATGTATTTCTGCCAAAGGCCTTGGAGGGAAGCTGAAGTGGGTTTAGAGGCCATGCGCCGGTGGAAAATTGCGCTGGTTATGATGAAGATGGCGAAGAAGATGATTTGGAGGACAAGGCCAACTATGATGACCTTTTTGCCGAGGTTTTGAGTAGATGACTTGGCCATCATTGATCCGCCTGTATTCATATTGTCAGACCAGTAACACGAGATATATTATTAGTAGTAACACAGGATAGTCAATGAAAAGAAAAAAAGAGCGAGACTTACCCACAGCTTGCACAAAGAATGTGAAAACATCGCCAATAACGAAGATCTTCGTTAGCCAATTCGCGCGTATGGGCGCCATGCTTTCGCCGTTCGCGTAGAGGATCAAGCGACCTAGAACCATATAGATACTGGCTGCGAAGAGGGAAGGTGGTAGGAGGAGCAGGAGCGTTTGAACAATATTGATGGCCATGCTATGCATGTTATAGTGGGCCAGGATGCGAAAGATGTAGCCTATCCATTCGACTTGTCGCCTGTTAGAAAGATTGCTAGGAGTATTCAGATGGGACGGAACTGACACATTCCGCCTATTATGAGAGGTATGAAGTAAAATGTTCGCTTCGTGAAGGCTTGCCAACAGTGATATGCTGTGGTGCTCAAGAAGAGGACGATGAATACCGCAGCGGCTGGAATAGCTGGATCATATCTGTCATGGTCAATAAGGGATGAATCAACAGGTGCGAGCTATAAATTAGGATACAAACTTGTAGAAAGAAAATTCTTCGTCACGAGTGCCAATGGCAGAACCGGGAGACATATCCATGATCCGGTTAGAAATTGAAGGCAAACAGGATATCGACACCGTGGATCAGGAGAAGCAAATAAAACAACAGATTCAAGAAAGGACTGCCTGGAGAACGCTGCATCTAGAGCACGGGGTTTTCAAAATACTTGTACCTCCCCCATCCAAACATGAATAGGTCATGGGGGTAGAACGGAAGACAGTAACCTCCGCCTTCTCTCTCCGCTTCTTTCCTTGTGCAGAAGCTCAGACTATTGGAAGTTGAGAAGCAACGCAAGCATGACGAGTCTGGACTAACCCACCAAGTACCATCCAATATTCAAGACGTCCGAGAATCATAGGCGTCCACCTGGGGACGCTTCAGAAAAGGGCTCGCTTGCTTCTCTCCTCCGAACACATGGATGTGTCATACCAGCGAATTAGAACGCATGCTGCCACTGCGCTTCCAATGCTGTGCCGTTCCCGGCGCTTGGCGGAACTCCATGTACAAAATGCACCTATACTTCGTATCAGGCATAACAGATCCGCCAAGAGTAAAAGAAAGCTTTACTCAGAGGAGTAAATTCCTTAAATCTCAGGTTTTCTGATTGGGTTATTGGCCCTTGCACCAGAGAATCCTCGAGAAAGCTTGGCGGCATCAGATTCGCCGGCGACCAAGTAGTTCCTACGCTGCTCTCACCGCATAGCACGCTCTCTCATTCGACGCTGGCAAGAATCCGAGTCCCGACATCCATCATTCCTTGTCCACTTTGTTGGTCGAATCTTACCCCTGGCGTTCAGAGTCAAGTCTCCGAATGCACCTGTGTTCCTCCGAAATCTGCGCGAGGAGCCTGCCGTCGTGCCGACGGAGTCAGTCCAGCCTGGTGCTATTTCGGCTGAAGGTGCGGCACAACGCGTGAAGCCGCGTCGCCCCCATCATAAGAGCCGGAATGGGTGTGTGGAAAGTAAGGGCAGGAATATAAAGGTGCGTTAAAGCCTCCTTTAAGCTGTTTAGCTCAGCTCGCTCTTGTGTTCGTTAATTTCAGGGGTTGTTGGGGAGCCGCCAGTTGTGGAGGCTGAACAGCTGGAGATGTGGTGTTGAATTGGACATGTGTGTGGATGAGTTGCATCCGGGGCTGGTTTTTAGGTAGCTGGAAAATTTGTGCTTACAACGGTGGGGGGTTGCTTTTTTCGGTTACGATTAGGGGCGAAGCACGACGTTCAAGGCAACCTTCCTCGATCGATCGGAATCCCGGAAGAGTCTAAAATCCGTTTGATTCTGCCGACAGTGAGGACTGCTCCAGTGGAAGCTGGCTTTGTTTCAACTTTGGGCACATCGCCGTACATCTCCTCAATGAAAATCAGCCTAACCCAGCCTAGAACGGGCAAACCTTATCCACAAGTCCAGCACTGCCGATGGAGATATTTCTCCATGGGTGATGTGGATGCATCCTTGCCCAGCTCAGGATGGGGAAGAATTTGTGGAGATGCACGGCGAACACCGCGATATAAAGAGAAGTCTCTTGTTTGTTGTCAGGGACGACGTCTAGCTGCTCGAGTGGTCCTCTATGCAGAGGGACAGACGAGGGATGAGGACGATGCAGTACCGTGCCAGGTGTGCAGTGAGAACAAAACACTTGCACAACTCCTACTATGACTACTACGACTATTAATTACTTGCTCGAGAAGAAAAATATAAACCGAGAAAAAAAATCTACAAAAAAACCCCCAATAGAAAGAAACACATCACATGAATTAGTTTCATGTTTGATTATCTGTTTCATATTGTTTGTGTTTATCCTAGGATTTTATATTCTAATTAATTGGGCCATCGCCTGCACAGGATAGCCCTGAAGACTAAACTCTACGACTTTTTGCTAACTCCGCCACAACTCGAATCCCTCCCATAACCTCTTGTCCCTCCTTCATAAACAGTAAAACCCGCCGACTTTACAATCCTTCATATCCATTCACTCCATCTGCCAAGAACACCTCATTGTTGCAAAATCTCTGCCACCACCGATTAAGACAATTTGGTCTCAACACACTCGCTCTGAGCTTCATCGATCGATAACAACCACAAATATATCCACAATGGGTGCAGGGAGACTTGTTTGCGTGGTCGTACCATACGGCTTGACCTTTGCCAGTCTCATCTGTCTCCTAATAGTAATTCTTGCCGGCATAACCGACAAGTCTCTAGACATATTTGAGATCAAGACGCAGAACCTCTCGATATCCTCCTCTTCCCTCGAGAACCTCGTTGACCTCGCCAAACGAGCTCCCATGCTGAGCGACTCCCTCTCGGCCTTGACCGTCGGAAGCATCTCTCCCAACGCAGACGCCAGCTCGAACATCACCGCCTTAGACCTCGGCCTCGCAGACTCCGACAGAGTCTCTCTGTGGAACTATTGCGCAATAACAGGCAGTAATACTACTTGCACAAAGGCGGAATTCAACTGGGCAGACACAACACTCAATACCAGTTCCATCGAATCCATAGCCTCCTCTCTCACTGGTATAACCGTCAGCCTCCCGTCCGAGCTGAAAACTGCTCTCAAAAGCTTCAAGATGGTCTCCAAGTTTACTCAGATGGCCTACCTCATGGCCGTCTTCTCTTGCCTTATCGAGATGATCGTAGGCATCTTCGGCTTCTGCTCGCGCTTTGGGTCATGTGCGACATTCATGAACTCCTTCATGACGATACTAAGTCTCGTCATCGCATCCGTCCTGGCGACCGTGCAATCCCACCTCGTGGTCGCCGCTGTCAAGGCTACCGTAAGCTCCTACGGCCTCAAATGCTCAGTCAACACGACCTTCCTCGCTACAACATGGCTCGCCGTCGCATTCGGCATCGCCGCCGGCATATTCTGGCTGGTCACTATCTGCTGCTGTGGCTCTGATCACTTGGGCACATCAAAGCGCAAGCGCCGTGGTGTCGATGATGATGAGAAGCCTGTCTCGACCAGTTTGTACCAGCCTGTGGGTGACAACATGTATTACAACAATGGATATGCCGACCAGCAAGATAGCATTTATAATCCTCAGCAGAACCCGCGGTACGATGTCCCAATGCAAAATGTCAAGCCATTGGCGAGACGTGGCAATGGTGCGGATGAGCTGTACAGCCATACTGCCATCTAAGCCGATACCAAATAGAGAGATCTAGGGATGATATAAATGGTATTGGGAGAAGAGATGAGAGAAGAGAATTGTCTGTCTGAATAGTAACGTGCATTGCTGACGTTTTGGGACATTTCATTGAGGAGGATAGGATGAGATCTGGGGAGACGGAACAGTGTTTATATGTGTATAAAAACGGAAAACTTGCTGAGTCTTTCCCTGAGATCGGTTGGTGGATATCTTAGTTAGACAGGATAAGAGGGATGTAAAGGATCAGGGAATTGATGTGCATAGATTCTCATATTTGCTGCAATGTGTCTCGTATTGCTATTACTCGTTTTTCCTTTCTAGGTAGGTGACTAAGTCCTGTTACAATATCAAGGATAGACACCCTCCTTTATTCCATTCTGCGTCCCTGGACTTAGTAATGCTCCTCCTTGCGCGCCGAGAAACTGTTGATTGTCGCAGCATACTTCGTTAGAAAGCTGGCTGTCTAGGAGTGTATATATAGACAATAGAGTGTAGTTGCCTAGTAGCCAGCCACACGTGATTCGGTGTCCAACAGAAACCCTGATTGCCGAGACAAGCCATGGGTACTTTAACTTTAAGCATCTCAAACTCCATACCGGCTTATAAATCTATAAATAAATAAAAATCAAAGATCAAGAACTGTTTGAATCATCCCCTTCCCTCACGTGGGGTGACTGGGTCTTTGCCTTGGCTTGCTGATCCAACGGTACTTGGTTATAACCTCCATAGTTTCAGCAATCTAAAGGTCTGTCCGGTCCTGTTGTTGAAATCATAACTTCTAAACCACACCTGGACCGCAACTTTCGCCCTGCAGTGAAGGCGGAAACTGGTAAGGTTAGCTACCTCTTAATATAGGCGGCCACTACGAAACTAACAATAACCAGACCCCATCGTAGGCGTATCGCCTCGCCATCTCCATCTCACGGCACTGGCCTTCACAACTCCTCCTCGCCTCCCGTACACTCAGCAACATTGAAAATGTCATCTCACAGATCCGCAACATCTCACCAATTCTAACAGTAACTGCAGTAACCATCGGCTCTCGTTCTAAGCCTCCATCGGTTCCGAAGCAAAGGAAATCCTCTTTATAGCTCCAAAGATCGACATCTTGATTAACAACGCACACGTCAATGTACCCTCCTACGAAGAAACGCACGAAGGAATCGAGATGCATTTCGGCACCAACCAGATCGGTCTCTTTCTCCTCACCAACCTGCTCCTCTTTCCATCATATATGTCTCTTCCTCTCCCACTTCGAATGCAGGACAAACCTGCATCGTGAACTTAACAAGTGTAGAGCATCAACTTAGTCCTATCTAATTTACCGAGTGCAATTTCAAGAAGACAGTGGAGGATCTACCGAAAGAAGAGAGGCCGCCACCAGGCTTACGGGAGATGTTGATGCCGAAGGAGGGAGAGCCTCTTCCATGTGTCGTTTCAATCTAGCACAACGTATTAGTCAAAGCACATACAATAGCTATTAGATACTGACCACTAACGCAGGCGCGGCAAACACGATACTCAGGGCATTGACAACGCGAAGCTATATATAAGCTATGCGTTCATCTAGACAAAGCGAAAAGTATAACGCACAGCCCTTACGATATCCTAATAACCGTGAAACGCGAGTGAAATGAACCTCTAAACCAACGATGCTGTGTCCAGAAACATATACAGAAAGTCCCCTTATATACTCGTCCTTCAAATGCAAAGATAAGTATCTGAAAAAAAGTCGCTTAGCACTTGTGGGGACGGAACGGATAATATCTCGGTCAAAATCAAATAATGTGGCGTCTAGATCGAGTAAAGTAGATGGGAAATCGAGTTGATCCCACACCACTTGCCTTTTAGAGAAGGGTTTAGCGAGTGATATAGCTGTGTAGTTTAGTTCCTTCCCAGGTTAGTCGGCATCGTATCAAAGATACTACACGGACTTACACTGTAGCCATACCAGAGGGTCGAGACCGCTTCTCGTATAATTCCATACCAAGTACAGTCTACGCTGGGAATCTTTCCAATCCAGTCACTTTCCCAATCGATACTGAGAAACTGAATCGCACAGAGACCTCCAAGACTTATAATGTATTTCACTCCAGTCGTATCACTATTAGGCCTACAATTTTCCTTGGAGTCTCCGCCCATAATCAAGTCTTGGATATATTCCGTCCCAAAAACCGATACCATATTAGCAGACAAGTAAGATCCTCGTTGTAGCATTATCCCGCGACTCGGAGGAGAACGTAAATGACCAGCCAGACGAGAAATTTCGCCCTTTACAAGGAGAAAGGCACTGTATGGTGTCATCAAACCAGTGTAGCGCCAGATATAGGTTCTAAGCTCTGTATGTAACCTCGACAAAAAGAGCGGTTGCTCCCCATAACAAGCAAGCATCTTAAGCCTACTCGCTGAGTCGGAATTGTGACGCCTCTCTTGAATATCCTCCCATATCGAAGGGTCCGGTGCAAGGGCTCGGGCGAGTCTGTAGATGACTGGGACAGAACAACCTTTTAGTTCCCATGTCAGGACCGCATAGCACCAGCTGTGGAAGCAAAAGGCCAGTCGATCACTTTCGCATGTCCGGTCGACTTCTAGTTTTCGAGAAATTGTAACGATTTTGGTTCGTGGTCGGCCGGTCAAAGCAACGTTGACATCGCATAGATTACTTGGGAGGCAGGTAGGTTTGGTAAGCTCGATGCTGGCTTCGCCTTCGATATTAAGATACACTACTGCAAGATGTGTTAGCAGCATAAGTAAGTCGAGGTCGAAGTCTCCAGAGTATACCAGCGCGAACCATAGATTGCCAGGCGTCGGGACCCGGCACACAGTGCAGCGGGAATTGCTCATGGCAGAACGCGCAACAGTTGGTAGCAACGAAGGACGTCTTAGACGACTCCATAGTTCACTTCACGTATGGCAGCAGAGGGGTAGCCTGTTGTAGGGTGGAATCAACCAATGGTGCATGGCTGGGAAAAGTGAGTTGCCCACAGTCAACAGTCGAGACGCGATAAAACACACGGTCATGTGACTCCAGAGCTCACTAAATTGGCGCAGGCTCGGGCTGCAATATATTTGACCTTGATGATCTGATGCTGCTTATCAACTTGAAACCTCATACGTACATGAGGCGACAATACAACAGATCCTTCGCTCTTACACAATATAATCGCCAAAGGTCCGTAGAGGACACCACGTACAGGTTGAGTCTTCGTCCTCCCACGTCTCCCACGTGCGCTGAACAGTTGCTGCGGGAGCTATCAATTCTAGGTCTTCTTGCCCCAAAAGCCTATTGTTGTTACAGGACTCACAAGGAGGCTCTCCTGGCAGGAAGGAGCTAAGAGGATAGTTGCTGGTGACTAGGTCGCCCGCTATCTATTGCTGTATCTCCACGTTTGAAGGTATTGATTGGCCACCTCTGTTTTTTTATCTCAAACCAAAAGCTTTCAACGCCGAGAGTTTTCGCACAGATGGACAATTTCGACCAGCTGGCAGCTTCGTGATGGGCAAAATATAAATTAAATAGTGGGGGCTTCGTCCCAAAACGATCCCATCTCCAGATTGCAGCCCGCCAAGCCGATCCGTTCACGGTTTCAGGATCAACTCTTCGGATATGAGAATCCCAAATTCAACTTGGCAAGAATAGGCTGCGATACAAAAGCAAACATGATGTCTTTGTCTCAAAGAGAATCCCTCATCAGAAGCTTCTTGCTGGTTTATATTCGTTTTCAGGGTTCTGTCATTCGTTTCAAATAATCACATTCATTCTACACATTCAAGATGCGTTCCTCCATTGTCCTCGCTAGTTTTGCGACACTCCTTGGCAGCTGTGCTGCCCAAAAAGTCGTTGGGTCAGCAATGGGTTTTGCGGCTGGCACTACCGGTGGTGGATCAGCAACTCCAGCTGCCCCAAAAGATATTGCGGAATTGAAGACCTGGCTCTCTGATTCCGTTGCTCGTGTTATTGTCATCGACAAGGAGTGGGTCTTGGCATCATATATTTGAGACGAGAAACAATGTATCTAACATTTCAAAGGTTTAATTTTATCGGTTCCGAAGGAAAGGTTTCCGAGAACGGCTGCAGACCTGCATCAAACACGTGGTACGTGTTTCTCTTCATCGGTTTAATCAGCCCAGAAGATTGATATTTGAGAAATCCGATTGCCCCCTCACCTCTTCAAAGATCATCCCAGCTGACTCGTATAGCCCAGGTAACGGTGGACAAGATGCGATCAATGGTGCAAACTGGTACGTGGATTTCCTTCTCGTTCTAGTTACTCTGCTAATCCTTATCATCAGGTGTGATGGCCAACCTACCGTTAAAGTCTCCTATGACAAAGCTGGCGTTAGCGGACTCGTTGTAAGTAACGTCCTTTGAAACATCCCATTTGCAGGACCTCGGATTCATGACATTTCTCTTTCTTCTGCCAGATTTTCTATCAAGCATTTACTGACACATGCACAGGTCGGTTCCAATAAATCTATCGTCGGAGTTGGTGCCAAGGGTGTCATTCGAGGGAAGGGTCTTCGTATGCAGAGCGGCGTCAAGAATGTTATCATCCAGTCAGTTGAATCCTGCTCTTCCAGATCCTCCCTTTTCCCGTTGTATTATATCTGACAAAACGTAGGAACATTCACATCACCGAACTCAACCCACAGTATATCTGGGGCGGTGATGCCATCCAAACCTTTGGGGCTGATCTCATCTGGATCGATCATGTCAAAATTTCCCTCATCGGCAGACAGATGTTCGCTGCATCGTCAGGCGGCGCTACCAGTGGACGCATTACAATCTCGCACACCGAATTCGATGGCTCAACTTCGTGGTCTGCATCTTGCAATAACAAGCACTACTGGACGATTCTCCTAAACGGATCAAAAGATTCGGTTACCTTATTTGGTAACTATATTCACCACACATCTGGTCGTTCGCCTAAGATTGCTGGGAAGGCCACCATCGTCCATGCTGTCAACAACATGTTCCATGAGGCAAGAAGTCCTGGGGGCAGTTCTTTTATGTCTGGTGCTAACTCATCATTCTTCTTTAGGCTGTTGAGACATTCGATGTCACTGCTCCATCTCAAGTTGTTGCCGAGGGTAACGTGTTCTACCGTGTCAAAAAGTCTCTCCTAGGCAAGACCGGAAAGCTTTACGCTCTTCCCGGATCGGCTTGCAAGGCCAACTTGGGACACGACTGCATTGCCAATGTTGTCACCGAGTCCAGCGCCTTTTCGGCCAGCGATAATATCCTCGCAGCTTTTAAGGGTTATCCAACCTTTGCTATTGGAAAGGCCACAACTAACATCCGCCTAACCGCCGGGGTCGGAAAGATCTAAATGATCAGATGTAGATGACATCGTGAAAGAGGAAACTTCATTTGTATATATTTCTGTGGTATGGAGATCAACCACAATTACATTCAGAGCATTATGCTCGCAATAATGCACTTGTTTTATTACTGGCGAAGTTACTTTGTCCGTTTTCTAATCCGTATAATCTTCTGTACGTCCCTCGAAAGAGCATGTAACTCCGACGAGCCGTGCAAAGTTTGAGATTACATAATAGTTTAAGTGTTAATATATTTGCTTCGCCTTATCGCATCAATTTCTCTCGTTTGGTCGATTGCTAGGGGTTCTTAAACGTATGGAAGGCTGCGTTTGAGACTCTGAGTCCTCGTAGATTTATACCCAGTGTAAATCAAACTTGCGGACCGCTTGACAAATTGGCCATGTGATTTCCTCTAACCGAAATGATTAACAGGCCATGATCAACTACTCTCTCCAGTTTACACGGTAGGACGTGCTCGAGAAACCATGTTGCTGATATATATTTAAGCACGTAGAACCGACTTGTTCCAGGAGCACTTCCAAGTTCCAGAATCTGGGAAGTAGTCTCAATGACAACTCAGACTAGAAGGCTTGGCCTTCTCTGTTTCCAGCATGATTGGTCTCGAGTCTCCTTCCAATGATCCCAGGGAGCAGGGGACTAATGATCGTCAACTGCCACCCATGCTTCCCCCTCCTCCCATCCTTTCTTCCTCCCTTCCTCCCCTCCCCCACTATCGGACTTCCACCGCTGCCAAGGACTGCCAAGCGACTCACGCCCGGACTCCTCCGCTCATGCATAAGCGAGAAAGCCCCTTTTGCAAGCGAGCGTCTGAAGGAGGAGAAAACCCAGAAGCCAGATCCTCAACGCTCAAGTTACTACAGTAAAGTCTTCGCCGAGGCCAACACCACATACAGAACGGAGTGCTTCCGACAACTTGCCACAAGGCAAGAAATTCCTGCCCACCCCCGGGTCTCACACTCCTCGTCGTCAGACCACACTACCAAGCTGCCTACCTACCAGGAAGGTCTCGTCAAGACAAGTAAGTAACAACGGGATATGGCTTCTTGCATGGAACGAGATCCCCGCTGTCGTCGCCAAGCTCTGAATCCCAACCCAATCCAACCCAACCCTTTGGCAGACGCCAACGCGGACGGAGAAACCTCACAGCTGCCATGCTACGTAGGTACTGTGGGTAGGTAGGTGTGTAAGTGTCCGGTGGTGTGGGGTGCGGGGTACTCCAGACCCAGACTCGCACCATGTTTGTTCCGCTATCAGGGACTTGCCATGCATTCTATTCGTTACTGTAGTATAATAAGAGACAGGCCTCTCCCACCCCCACATATGATATCTCTCCCAGACATCACAAGGCAGACTGACAAGCAATCCACTGCTCTGATTTCGCGGGTTTCATACCAAGAATATTGTCATCATGGGTTGTTTCAATCTCCACGCCTCTAATACGGACGACCCGCCAGAGGTGCGCAACTGGCGCATTCATATGATTGCAGTCATCGCATCGATGGGATCGGTGGCAATGGGCTATGACACCAGCGTGATTGGAGGAACAAGTGAGCAGTCTCCAATGTGCCACAACGCAGCCGACTGACAGCAAGTAGTGGCTCTTGATTCATTCAGAAGAGATTTTGGACTCGCGAACGTTGCCCCCCATACTCGAGATACACTTCAAGGAAATATCGTCTCAACATTCCAAGCAGGATGCTTCTTTGGATCTCTTTTGACCTTTCCGTTGGGAGAAAAATTCGGCCGAAAGAAGGCAATTATGTTTGCAAGCCTAGTGTTTTGCATCGGCGGTGCAATGATGGTGCGCTGCTCACAGTGCTTCTGAGACCAAGGCTAACTGCTTCCAAAGACCGCTGCAAACGGTATCATCGCTCTGATAATCGCTGGGAGAGCTATCGCTGGTCTTGGTATTGGCGCTGTATCCCTCCTCGTCCCCGTTTACATCGCGGAGACTTCGCCTCCTTCGATTCGCGGTCGCCTCGTAGGAATATTCGAAGTCCTTTCGCAGTTAGTCCCCATTTTAAGTATCCCATTCTGAACAAAACCAAGCTAAATGATAAGGGGTGGTGGTATGTTAGGATTCTGGATCAATTATGCGGTAAACCGAACCATAAGCGTCGAAGGCCAAACCCAGTGGATCGTCCCTCTGTCTCTGCAACTGATTCCGGGCGCACTTCTTTTCTTTGGTATCATGTTCTGCCCCGAATCACCCAGGTATGTTCTCCGCGTAGATACACCTAACTGATATCGTGGGCTGACACCGACTTCTGAAGATGGTACGCAAAGAAAGACAGATGGGAAGAAGCAGGCAAGACCTTGGCTCACATCCGGCACCTTGACGAAAACCACCCTTACATTCAAAGGGAGCTTTCTGATATACGGGAGCAAATTATCATGTCTACACCAGCAAACGGGCAACGTATGGGAAAGATGGACATGTTCAAGAGGTTGTGTCAAAAGGGAACCAGGAACAGGATTGCCATTGGCCTGTTCTTAATGGCCTGCCAAAACCTGACTGGCGTTAATGTTAGTTGCAGGTTGACCTATGACTACGGGATAGTGCCTGACCTTCACAGATCATCACCTATTACTCCCCCCGAATTTTCGAGACCCTCGGTATCACAGGTACTGATACCAAACTGTTTGCTACGGGGTTCTATGGAATTGCCAAGACGCTCGGAATGATTGTTTTTGTATGTACCGTGCATGTTCTGGTGTACTCGAACAAAAAAGGGCTAACCATCTCCCCTAGTCTTTGTATCTCGTCGAAAAGATCGGACGCAGAAATGGACTCAGTATGCAATATTCTATCTTTTAGCGTTCCTCGACTTCTGCGCCTTTTCCGCCAACTCCTTGTATAAGTTGACAAAAAGAAACTAACAACGCATAGTTTGGGGCGCCTTCATTGGCTCTCTCCCCATGTGGTATATTGGCGCTTATGGTATGATAATCCCCATCGAGTAATCATTCGTCATTGGCTAAGTAGTTTCCAACAGTAATGAGAGCCGATCCAGCAGGAGCAGCTGCGAAGGGGGTTGTCTCGCAGACTGGAGCTGGGTATTTTGCGATGGTCTGTGTTTATCTCGTAAGTTATCAACATCTTGGGAACTAGATCTTTACTCACCCTAGTCTCAGTATGGATTCATTTACTGTATGACGTGGCAGGGAATTACGTGGGTTTACTGCTCCGAGATATTTCCGTTTGACATTCGTTTACTATGTGTTGCTATTACCGTAGGTCTCACCAACCCCCGTCTACACTGGCCCGTCGATTCTGACTTTTTCCTCTAGACCGCTGACCAGTGGCTTTGGTCATTCGTGATCTCACGGACAACTCCATATATGATCACGTCGCTGGGTTACGGAACATATATGTTTTTTGGTTCCCTGATGGTGCTGATGGGACTGTGGGCATGGTGGGCCGTGCCTGAGACTAAAGGTAAAACACTGGAAGAGATGGAGGCCTTGTTCGGTGTTCCTGGTGCCGTTGAGGCTGAAGCTAGGGCAGCTGTATACCAGAAGGAGAAGGTTGAGTGTATTGAAGACATCCATCACAACAAGGTGTGAAATTGAAATCCCGCGGATTTCATTGCATCTGAAGAAACGGCGCGAAAGTGTGGGGAGTTGGGAAAATATGCCGGTCGTGTTGGTCGCATTGCAGATAACTTGTACATGAATTCAATGATTGACAATAGACTTTGGTTGCTGCGAATATGACTTGATTTGTACTCTTTCATCATCTATCGTCTGCCTGACAAGTTACTCGCCGGTTCTTCCTGCTGTATTTTGGATCTGCTTCGAAGTGGAACGACGTGTATGATAACTTGCCGTTAACTTCATATCCGAGAGGTTAGTTGGTGTTCAGAATCAGAGGTTCGTTACTCAATAGCCTCATAGACACCTGTCACCATTCAGGGATTGGGGGGTTCGCTCGCTTAGTGAGCGGATTATCGCTTAAGGTAATGTTAACGTAAACAGGCGTTGCAGAGAGATTCTCCGTACAGAATTCAAGACTGTACTTAAAATCCTGTACACATGTGTCCGCGACTTGGTCAAGATAAGTCGAAAGTTGGTTGGAAGAAGTCGTGTCGATCACAACTCGCGTGGCCATTTTCTCCTCTCGAGGGAATAAGTCCTGGTTCTCTCGAACAGAGTAAGGTGGCAGTGCTCTTGGCATGGTGTTGGCGTGCGACCAAACGGGGTGAAGGCCGCACCAGCCGCATACTTGTATCTTAGCAGTTGATGGGTTTGAGTTTCCCTCGAGATTTTTTTTGGCTTGGCTTGGCTTGGCTCGGCTTCCAAACTTCAAGGGCCAGTAAATGCACTGCAATGCACCGCCGCATGGTCACCAATACTTGTCATGTCATTTGCTTGTCGGTTCGCCTCGCTGGTGCTGCGGGCGCACTTCCTTAATGGAAGGATGGGGAGGGCATCAGAAGGAGAGCGGACTGTTTACCTGCCCCCTGCCTGCCAACCGAAGAACGGGGCAGCCACACAAAACGGATTCACTCCGATCCACGGCTCGTGTTTCTGGGCGATATGCAGACTCTGCACAATGTGAGAAAAATGCAGCATATCAGGCAGAATAGCACAGCACAGCCTCCTCCAGCGTGCATACAGTCAGTACTGTACATCCCGTTCGACAGGCAAGATAAAGCTTCTGGAACACGGACAACCCCCAACCCCAACCCCAAACCAACACCCAAGCCCGCCAAAGCCCGAAGCGACACCAAGCCAGCCAACCCCAAGACTTTGGGCACTCTGGGCGCGCCTTGGTTCGCAGTAGGCGATGCAGCAGATGCAGAAGATATTTGCGAAAACTTCCGATTGTCCCCGACGAAGGATCTCTAGCAACTACATAGATGCCTACTAGTAGCCACTAGAAGCATTGAAAGAAGCACCTCGAAGGGCCCCCGCCTCCACAAACCAACCGGTCGGCTGCTCGCTACGTCTGAAGTGATGCGGGGAAGAAAAGGGAAGGTAGGAAGGTGGGAGAGAGCCCGATGCGATGAGATATATAACATGATGTGGTTTGACATGAACTACGTTGATCGGATTTGGGGTGTGGGATCATTACAGTAGCATCGACGTACGGACTTGACCTATTATGCTTTTTGGTTACAGTGGCAGCGAGGCGAGACAATAGAAGAATCACCTCATATCTTCCTGTGCATCAATGATACAATACATACCATACACTATATCTGGAAAGGCCTCCAGAACGTCCCTCCCAGGCTCCGTTTACCGCCAAATAATATGGCATCACCAATCCAAGGAACTGCTGCGGCACCTGTCAAGAAGGCACCACGGTCGTCGCTCTTGAGATCCTGCGAGAGATGTCGACGGAGGAAGATCCGGTGCGACGATTATTTTCCTTGCGCTGCCTGCACGCGTCTAGGACTACAGTGTAAGGTTAGCGATGATCGAAGAGCCGAGAGATCACAGAGGCGAGTACATACATCATGTTCTTCGACAGGAGGCAGAAATTACCAGAATGCTGATAGCTCGTAGTTTTCTCGAGGAGCGCGTTAAGAGATTGGAAAGTCTTCTGGCGCAGCAAGAGAATCGTGACGGTGCTCTGTCCTGCCCGCGCCCTTCGACTCCACATGGATCCATGCCTCCAGGACCATCGCAGCATCTTCGACTGCAGATTCCTCAATCCCCTGCAGCCCTGACTGCTCCTGAAGATGCCTCATCGAGTCCTGGCCAGGATTTCCAGGACCATCAGATGGGCTACGTATCGTCCTATTGCTCGTCGCCTGTAGACTTCACAAGCAGTCCTGCGTCGGATCTCCCTCCTTGGTCGTCGTCTGACGCTTCAAATGTGCCCGATCAGGCTTTATTCCTTGACTACCCTAGACGTGCAAGTTCGTTCCCTTTCCCACCTGGCACCAACTATCCACACGTAGACGTCAGTACAAACTTCTCCACCACGGATCAGGACAATAATTGTCTCATGGTGCCAGATATCCCAACAATTGAGGTCACCTCATGGGAAACACAGTCTCACTTCTCCAACGACGGCGGGATGAACGATATTGCCTTCAATCTGCCTGATCTCAGTGTTGGGTCATGGAGTGGCCCCCCTTCCCCCTCGCTGACCGCTATGAGCCACGGGTTTGGAAGTGGAAATGATGAATACCTTTCAGAATTTGATCTTGATTGGAGATCTCGACGGTCTTCAGTGGCATACTCGGAGCGCTCCTTCAATGGGCTTGAATCTCTCAAACCCTCTGCACCTCTAAGGCAACCTACCTTCACCCAGTCTCCTCGTCCACGATCAAGGTCTGACGTCCTACCTCAACCAACCCGATATCTAGATGGGACACTCGATTTTTCATTCGCAGAGGCAGAAAACCCAGAACACTTCGCTCGTTCTGATCCAACATCTGGTCAAATCATCCCCGGCACCGACGAGGCATGGTACTCCCGAACGTTCTTCGAGCGCATACATCCTTACTTTCCCATCCTCTCCTCACAAGATTTTATATCAGGTGCAAATGTCAACGAGATTGCTTCTGAACAGGACAAAAAATTGAAGAAATTCAAAATGCTGCTCGTCCTAGCTATCGGGTCGCAATTTCAGAACGCCCTCGGTGGATGCTCTTCCTCCGTCCCCGACTTGTATTTTCACATGGCCCAGAATATATACCCTACAAACGCATGGCAGCAGGACCCTTCATTGGCAGCAATACAAGCACACCTTTTGTTGGCACTTTATACCCTGCTTTCTACGTACTCCCCTTTACCGGCAGGAATCACTAAAGACTCGAGACCCAGCATCTGGATGCTGAATGCGCTTATCACTGCGTCTGCAATCGATCTCAATCTCCATAGTCGTACAGATCTCGAGGAGACGGAGCAGAATACTTTCATTTCGGTGTATGTGTTAGATAAGGTGGTCAGCGTTCTGTTAGGGAAACCAAACCTACTAAGAGGCTTGAACATCGATATTGGAAAAATGAGACGAATGCAGCGGATTGAAGAATCGAACAGGATGACGATGGACGAATTAGCAAATGAAAATGTTGGAAGCGGCTGGAGATGCGTTTTAGAGTGGTATAGAACTGAGGGGCATGGTTTTGTCTTGTAGAAAGAACACGCATCAACCCCAGTATGCATACCTCCAATCTCGCGAAAACTCCAAGCATCAGTGAACGAGCATTCATTCCCAGTTTACTTCGAATTGCAGGAGAATCAGTAGTCAGGTAACTTAACGGTGCTCCACCACTCTCCACCAGAACTGTCATGACGGAACCAATCACATTGAGGCCCCCTGGATTTTATAATTACTCTACGCTCGATTCTGGAATCACCTTTCTTCCTTTCTTTCGTTCAAGGGGGGGCAGCGCAACTAAGAAATGAATGAATCAAAGCCTTTTCAGGCCATTGAACATTGCCAGACCCCAACTCATGCACATTTAACTTATTCTTAGAAACCAATTCTGTAACGTGGTGCGAGGGTAGCCAAATATTGCGGGCGTTGCTGTTTCTCGCTTGTTGATAAATCCAGTCTCGAGGTAAACAAACCCCATTTACTGAGTCAGCGAGGCTTGCTATGTAATTGGCGAAGCGAGCCACTCTAATAATTGATCCTCACCCCTAGTTGATCGCTAAGACTATGCTTTTATTCGCTATGACCAGGAGTCTTCCACCCAGTATCAAAGTTCAGATGAAATCCGGTGAGTGCTGTGACACTGCACTGCCAGGATCAACATTATCGCACTCTCGCCCCAGGGCCTAGAAAGGAAACCAGGGAGGACTTGTTTCACTCGGAACCTGTCATTCTCAGCCTTACTTGTACCACTGTACATATTATAATAACGTGGATTTTCAGCTGCGGCTGAATCGTCAGGGCCGCATAAATTGATGCAACGTGTTACCTTCGTACTGAGAAACTTACTTGTAGGACGGTTGCATGACACACGAATGTATCCATTACTTGAACAAAAGGACCGCTACACCGGGCACGGCAGCAGACGGATCTGACTCAAATTCAGGTTGTCTGACGAAAATATTAAGCATTAATATACCTAGTGAGAACTAGGTGGAAGTTGACGGTGACCTTTTTTCTAGCTCGCAAATTCACAATATGCTGGTGCGCCTGCATTAAAAACGCCCCTGTGGATTTTATTGTGGCAGAACTGATGCAAGCTGCTCTTGAAGACATGGGTAAAATTAGGAACGGCTGTGCTTATTGAGGCAGTTGTCAAAAGACCCTTATGTAGTCAGACTGGTACTAGATGACAGGATCCTCTCGATCCGGGTTCATGTGCCAACCTTGCTGGTGTTGCGTAACAGCTGCTCGTTGCCAAATATATATTAATTTCCACGGACAATCGAATATCGATTTCTACAGAAAAATACCTCCTTAAATCCATGTCAACCCAGCTTCAGTCTACCAGCAACACCTCTCCATCGAAGTCTCGAAGTATGAGCAACAAGTCCGGTCTCCCGGAGGCAGTATCGCAGATGAATGCGAAGCCATTGAAACCTCGCAAGTTCAGGTCTCCTTGCGATGCCTGCTCATCGTCCAAAGTCAAATGTGATCAAGAACGCCCACGCTGTCTGCGATGCATCGGTCAAGAACTCCATTGCAACTATAGTCCGTCACGTAGGATGGGGAAACCCCGAACTGCCCCCCGGAAACTCATCAGCACATGTATCGCGTCTCCATTCAATGCTTCAAACGCAGAGCTCGGGCAGGAGGACTTGCCACCGAGAAAGAAGAGAAGAACCTACCCTCCGGTATGGATGCACAGTCAACAATTTCCAGGGCCAGCTTCGAATGGGGTCAAACACGCCTCCAGTCCATCCACGATGAACACAGCAGACCTCACTACGACCAAATGGCAAGATGCTCTATTTGAATATTCGGTAGCGAATGACACCGCACCTATCACAGGATGCTTCGAGCAAACACCACGGCCAATCACTGGGCATTCTACATCTGGAAATAACAGCCTCACGAGCATTGGCACAGATTCAAGTGAAATACAAACTCACACTCCACACGCTGGATTCCACTTCACATCCGCTTCGCCGCAGCCAAAGCTAGAGCCGTCGCCTCCATCGAGCGGAAGCGGCCCAACGGTACTCCAGCATAGCTTTAACGGTTCCAACTTCGCATTTCCACAATCATACATGCAAGTCGACACGTCAGTGGAGGAGACACTTGGCGAGAATGGGGTACAAATCGAGGGCCTTTACAATCAACTCGCAAGCTCATGCCCACACGATCCTCAGATTTCGGTTACACTTGCTTTAATCTGCTTGAAGATCTTGAGCCGATACGAAAAGATTATGAACCCCACTCAAAGCTTCAACGCACCGCTTGACGGTGGAGACCAGGGCGTCAATAGCGAAAAGCAGCATAGGAGGATTATGTAGGCGCTGCCGGTATGCTGGCAATGGCTTTTATGGGATGCACGAACAAGGCCAAGGACATTGATGGGAAGATAGCTGGGAGGGACGGGGTCTTTGTCAGCAAGTTCGAACGGTGGGTGGATATGCATTGGAGTTGATGAAGTACGTAGCTCAGGTGCTGTGGATTCTTAGGACAATAGAAGATGTCAAATACATCTTCTCTCGAAAGTCTCCACAGGGCATGGCATAAGATGCGGCCCTTCTTAGATGTCCTTAAACATGTATAATGGCTCGTTAGGTAACGGTGAGAATAATACTTGTTAGCTCTTAGTTTGCAGTTTGATTATTTCGTAGGGATATGAAGCTTCGTACTCTAAGGCACGGTAGCGAAGGTGCGATACGTGGTGGTTATCACCCTCTGGCACCCTGTTGGTTCAAGTGCTCTCCTACCAGCAAAATTCTGCTGTTGGAGAGACTCTCATGTTTCTCCATCACTGCTTCAGTATGGCTTATCTTTCATGGCACCGCTGAAATTACCCCGGTCATTTCGTGCTTGTTTTCTTAGGGAGTTTAAAGCCTACGCAGCGCTTTTGATCATTTCACGGGCCTCTCTACTTTTGAAAATGCATGCTTGTAACACGCCACGGCTATTTAGATCACTGTTATTTTACATATTGATAGCAGTACTGAGTTACCAAGTCTGTCTTTTAATATCTTGACTAACTGATAATTCACTATACCATATCTACCTACATCATAGGCAGAGACCAACAGGCTAGATTAAGATATTACACAGCTTATCAAAATATTTAAGATATCATCGTCATTGGAATAAAAGTTGCTTCGAACAAGGCGTAGAATACCTTCACAGAGCAGTTCTGTATGAAGCTAGACAATGAACTCTTTGTGATACTACTATTTGCATAACCTACGCTTTATCCAGACGACGAAAATGTTTTGAAACGCAAAACAAAGAGTATAATTCGCTTGTTCATCTTGGTTTTTGTGGAGGATATAAACAACTGGTTGGTTGGGTAGCCTGCCAAGTGGTTTAGCATTATCTGCAGCCACAGCGCTATCATTTTGATATCCTGTGCACCAATCGCAATTTGTGGTCTGGATTTTTGATATATCTCATCCATATCATAATGGCTCCCGGAAAGCATGATACCTGCCCATGTGGCTTTACTTGGGACAAAAGCAAGGATGGCGACGGCTATATCTGCAGAGGAGGCCATCACAGTATCACCGGAGATGGACTGACCCCGAGTGAAGCTGCCTGGGTAAAGCAACGAGCTGCGGACAAGAAGAAAGCGGACGAAGAAGATTCACGACAGAGAGATCTACGAAGACGCGAGACAAAACTTCGGGAAGAACAGGCACGCAAAGCTAAGGAGACCGCCGATGCTGCTGCTGCTGCTGCTGCTCCTTACAAAAAGAGAGTGGAGGACGAAGATTCACAACGGAGAGATCTTCGAAAACGCCAGACAAAACTTTGGGAAGAACAAGCACGCAAAGACAGAGAAACCGCAGATGCTGCTACCGCTGCTTACAAGAAGAAGAAAGAGGAGAAACGTATACGACAAGAAGCTCCCCCGAAGCCTATTCGGGAATCAGAAGATGCACGAGCTCGGCGGAAATCTCGTGAGAGAGAGGCAGAGGAGCTCAAAGCAAGTCGTTATAATCGGGAAATTTCGATCCCCGAGCCACAGGACGAAGTCAAACAGACAACCCAGAGTACTTCTAGTCAGGCTCATTCTTCTTCTAAAAAGACCCCTGGTACGCAGCTTGCTATTCGCCAACCAGAGTCTGGCAGAACTCGCCAGCAGAGGCAAGACGACGAGATCAAGGCTAGTAAGGAGAAAGACCGACAGCGGCGCCAGGAGTGCTTGAACAATGAGTCCGGTGCAGAGAGGGCGGAGGCATGGGCACGTATCAAAGCTACCCACGCATCTGCCCCTACTCTTTCACCTCAAACACCCAGGAGACCTCGAGCCCTCCCTGCACCAGACCCACCAAGTTCTGCTCCTGCTTCTCAGACTACCAGACATCCCCGAGCCCTCCCAGCACCGGCACCGGCTCCGGCCTCAGTCGTCGAGCCCATGCCTTGGATGCGCGCGCCTGCCAAAACATCGAGAAGCCAGAGAGAGCTAGAACTTGTTCCAGTTAGCAGATCTAAACAGAAAGAGAAAGAAAAGATGCCATGGGAGTAGATATTTCTTTACCTTCTAACAAGTAGAAGGCAGGTGTCAAATTCAAGGCTTAGTCTTTCAAAATATATAAAATAAAATAAAACGCTTTGTTCTAAGGGCATCAATCATCCGAGAATGTGTTTTCGATCGATAAGGGTCACTCTTTTTGCATCAACCATAGTTGAGATAAACAAGAAATCCTGAGAGTAAACTATTTTTCTTTCTTTTTTTGTCTCGGCTGCTGTTGTTTCCGTCATTTCCCCTGAAGTTGCGACTGCGTGATACTGATGAGGCGCTTACGAGCCCAGGATCATGGGTTCGTGCGCCACAGGGCATTCCATAACCAAGTCAAAAATCGAAGTATTTTTTTGAAAATATAATTCAAAAAGCTAGTTAAAAGAAACGTTAATACGCTTCTTCTTTGCAATATGCATAAAGAAAAAAAGTTTCGAGATTATATTGTTATTTAGTAACTATCAAGTCAAGTTGCCGACTTCAGGTTTTCTGAGCCTGAAAGTGTCTCGCTAAACTGCCTGTAGACCACGGACTCGTGGTTCAGGCTCGTTAAAGGGTGGCGATAGTCTGCCAGTTCAGACGTGATGCGGTACAGGACCTGAGACCGACTCGATGAATACAATAACAACAAGCTGTATCAAGCAATACTTTAATGATCAGATGCAGACATTGTCTGAACTCCTCCTCCCTCCCTCCACGGGAGTGGCCCCCGGAGGGCCAGCGGAGCGTCATTCATTTTACTTAAATTATAAAACGAGAGACTTGCTAAGTTTTATTTGCTCTATTTTTAATGACGCTCCGCTGGTCCTCCGGGGGCCACTCCCGTGGAGGGAGATTACAGTAAGGGATGAAATCTAGAAGTCCTGTATGGTGTGCTATTGACAAAGTAGATGGGAGTGGAGTTAGCTGCACCTGCACCTAAGCGACGGGAGCCCCTTTTCCTAGAAGAGGGGAATGCCGAGGCCTACATGGCCATCTTACCCAGGTGCCTGCCTAGGTACTTATATATAGCTAGATACCTACGCAGCTTCTCTTTGTACATTTTCATCATCTTTGACTCGAACTACGTATACGCTATGAGGTCGCCATTCATTGGGTGTGCCAGGAGGCATTGCATCGTGCATGCTGATAAAGGTTTACAGTACGGTACAGCACTGTAAGGGCCTGAACAAGCCAGCTGGATTTTCACCCAAAACCCAGAAACCGAGATGTACAGTCCTCTCCCGCAGCCTGTGAGTAAGTATCTATCGAGGTACCTTTTTTTCCCCGAATGGACGCGAATCTGATGCCGCTGCAATACCAGGGAAGGCAATTGCATGTGCTGCAAATGCTGCACTCAATCCAATTGATTGTCTGGCTGCGCTGCACTGGGCTGTGCTACGCTGATGAGTGCTACCGTAGCACCAAACTTTCACGCCTCACGCCCATCCATCACCACTGTCCCAAGACTCCAACCATTTTGCCATTTACTGCTGATTTTCCGTCATACCTACCTAGGTAGCTTGTAATTACCTACGCAGGCTGACTCAGGACAAAAGAGAGCGTTTCCTTGTGCCCTGGTGGCGTTTCTTCACATGTTAATAATGCCATCTGATGTGATGAATCGACAGCGTCCTGTGCCAGGCAGGGCTAAGGTGAAGAAAGCTGGAGCCGGTGAGGTGGCTTGCTCCGTGTCACTTTTACCCCATCGATTGTGGAACAATCGGCCAGCCAATTCCAGCACTCTGACTGAGGTATCACGGCAATCCCCACCGTACTCTGCATTCTCTATTGGGCTTTGAGTCTTCCTTTCATGCAATGCAATGCGTTCTGTTTTCGAACTTCATTGCTAGCCTGCTGCCTGCCTGCCTTTGAACTGGCCGCCTCACGTCAGCAGTAGCCCTCCTGCTCTCTCGTTATTGCACGTCTCGCGCGAGGATTAATTCTTGGATCCCGCGATGGCTTCAGAGCCAGCGATAAAGCACTGTGCCCTGCCCAATTGGTCAACTTCATGGTGGCGCATCAAACTCAGCGCCCCGCTTCTCAGAGCCCGCTTACCATCCTGCAATATTCGTGGTAATCGAAGCTTATGCAGACGCAATGAACCAGTACACTTCGTCGTCACATGCAAGTATCAAGTATCTAAAGGTAATGCTGGACATCAGGCCGTATTTGCCCTGTCTGTCTTCTTGGCTTTGTGCGACTGCCACGACAAGGTAAGCATTCCTTGCATCAAGCTTCAGCCGCAGCATTCCCGCCGCGAGGAAGACATAAGCGCCTACTTATATCCACTCTCCATCCTCTCTTCTCCCAGAGTCGAGTACCATCGAGAGTTGCGAATCTCTCCAGTCTTCATCATGAACGGATTCCGAACTCGCACCACTGGCCTTGGGCACTTCAACGCCAACCTGCCCTTTGGCAACAATCCTTTCGTCAATGTCCCGTCCGATGTGAATAGAAACCCTTTTCGGCTCCTGTTGCTCGACTTCGGATTCGTCATTCACCTCCGCAGACTTCTCGTCAAGATCATACTTCCGATAGGGCCATTGATCTCTGGACCTCTCGATGAATTGTATCCGTCTAGATCAAACCTCATGGATCTGGCTCTCCACTTCATCCTCCTCACCACGCAAATCATGCTGGTGCTTTTACTGCCAGTTGTTGCTGTATTGTTCTGGTTGGTACCAGGCGTGGTTCCCATTGTGTTCCTCGTCACATTCTGGATAGCAACATGGATCGTCATGAGATTACTTAACGGGGCACCAACTACAGAGTGTCTAGTTGGGCTTCCCGAAGGTTTGGAACCTGCCAACGATGAGCACGAGTTATGGTTTTTCATCAACGGAGTCGCAACGGGGTATGCTGAACATTCTTTGGACCTCAGAAGTCAAAGCCATTTTTGGAGGCATGCTAACGGACGTCAGGAAAAATTGGCTACAATCGAACCTGGACCTGCTTGCTCGTACTTTCCAGTGAGTATTCCCGAAGTTTGCTGAGCTCTTTCGGCTTCGTTCGGAAGCTAGGAGTCAGTTGCATCACTGATCTTCTCTTGGCTCGGTTTCGGCACTCTACACCCTTCTTGAAGTGGCAATGCTGACAACCTAAAAGACGAGAGATCGTAGGAATCCACAATACTACGTGAGAAGCGCTACCAAATATGTTAGTTCGATGCTAACAATCACAAGCTATGGTTTCTTGTTCGACCTCCTAGAATGTAGGTAGTCAGATATGAGAAGACCTGTAATTTCTTTTCGGGGATAAAAAATCGAACATCTCCGATCTAAATCTTGTTCCCTCTATTATTCGGACTGGCCAGACCGAGATCTAACATATATTCGGTACCTAGGTCTGATCCAGAGAGATCTTGATTATAAGTCTGGCGATATACGTCAAGGCAGGGCGCAGATTCGCGCGGCCCTTGCGGCGCCAGCCACCAAGAAACTTGTTCTAATCCTCCATTCACAGGTGCGCATTCTTCAAGTCATTTCTGCTCCTTCCATATCCTGGAGTGTTCTCGAGGCTCTTGCTTTCAAGATTCCTCACCTTGCCCTTACGCTCGCAATTTCTCCTCAAGATCAAAATACTGATTCCAAGATCTTCCTTGCAGGGCGGCATTGAAGGGTCGTCGATCCTAGACTGGCTTCTCGCTGATATGTCTCACGAGGTAATCGGCAAGCTCGAAATCTTCACTTTCGGCAATGCCGCTCGACACTTCAACAATCCCCTCGTTAACAAACCCTCCTCACCCCTCGTCGACGAAAGCAAAGGGGGCCGTGGAGAGCGTGTGATCAAGCATATTGAACAGTACGTTGTTGTTCGAGCAGTAGCAAATTCCCACTTTCTGTGTGTGTCGGAAATGTTTTACTCCCAAAGCAGCTCCTGAGACAAGCATAAATGAGTAAACACTGACTCTCCCATCCTGTAGCTATGCCAATACCGAGGACTTCGTGGCCAACGTCGGAGTGCTGAGCTTCACAAGTCCTAAAGCACAACCTTTTGCCGACGGGAATGCCTTTTTCGGCTCCGTCTTTACCAGAGAGGGGCCCGGCCATCTGCTGAATATGCATTATCTAGACAAGATGTTCACGATGGTTAACGGCAAGGTCGACGAGGATGGGAATTCGTTTATGAACTCCTTTATTCCTAGCAGGTTTGTTCAGCTTCCACTATCGTGGCTAAACACCTGACCTGACTACATCTAGGAGTTCGAGAGACCAAGCAGCAGACCTAGGTCAGCGGAAAATGATCAAAGACGTCTCGAGGTTATGGCAGTATATAAATGGACGTAAGCCAGTGGATGAAGTCGGCGTTCCTCCAGTCAGGCCAACGCCCCCTTGAGGCAGCAACATGTGTTGACGAGCAAGGAATAAAAGGTGGAAACGATTTTGCACTTTACTTATTTATGACTCTCTTATTGTGTCTTTTGTAATTGTGTTACTGTTGTGTCAATTCATGCGTATTATGATCCTGCTTTAATATTTCGTCGGATGGTCCTCATTCCTCCATTGGTCGAAGGCTATGTATGTTGTTTTGACTGCCACTTTCTACGTTATTAATACACGAAGCTCAGTATTACTAGCAATTTACTTACTCTATTATACCGAACTTAGCCTTAAGTTATAGCTTAAGGCCCCACGCTTGCTCTCGCCTGGGCTCACCTTTGCTCACCCATGCTCAGACGATAAGGCTCGGCACGAGTCGTCGTCCCGTTCCGCGACAACTCTTGTGTGATGATGCAAAGCGACATAGTTTAGTCGGTTGAACAAGGCGGAAGTTGTCGCCCGCCACCCCACAAAGCTAGCCATTTCGAAAGGTTGATAGCTAGGTAGCAAGAGCAGGGCAAAAGCTTTTCACGGGGCGCAAGACAAGGTCAAGAAGGACCAAGGCCAGATACTCAAACTTTATGTCACGTAAGTCAGATTCCCTATCACGCCTTTGAGTATACGATCCTTATGCGAAGCAGAATAGAGCAGAGCAGTTTTGCCACCGAGAAAGTCTGTTTGTCTGTCTGTCTCTCTGTACAGTGCTCCTGTTAATTAATTAATTTCTTATGAATGGCTGACTGACTGACTTCATGCCAAGACGAGGAGTTTATAGACTTCTAAGACGGACGGTCTTTCTCTCTTTTCTTTCTATCCTTCCAACTCACTTCAAATCAACATGCCTGCTTCAACTCCACCACTTGCCCCCTTTACCACATTCTTCTTACCACCCCTCCTCCACCTCCATCCATAGTGCTCTTACCTATAAGTCATTGCGGAGCAAGAACCTCTCAAAGGAAAGAAATCATCTAGTTCGCACTGCCACCCAATCGTGATTTTCTCAAGCTCTACCCATGCCTATAACTTCCTCGTTTTTTTTTCTTTAAAATGTTTTACAGTTTCAAATTTAACTTGATTAAATTTAAGATATTCTATAGGATTTCAGCTTGAAATTTTATTGAAGTCGATGTCAAAAGCGGATTCCGAGTCGAAACATGAACTGGGGATTATAGTTCGCACTGCGAAAGTTTCTCCAACAAGAGAAGGAGTGTAAAGTATTGGTACTTCATGATAATTGACAGAATTATACCACACCCTCGTTGGTAGGCACTGGGAAAGATACAAAGAGGATCTAAGTACCAAATGGCGGGTGCAATTCTTGACAGCAGCACTGGTCCCAAGAGTGAATGAGTATTCAAAGCCAGGCTATATGAGCCTTGCGGAACCAACAAATCTAGGCAATTGGCAGCCGTTCCAGTCTGCTCCCAGGGACCGAGGCTTGTCAATTTGCGTTTGTTGTCATGGCCCTGTGTTTGTTTCATCTCATGTAAACGACAAAATCCGATTGGGAGCGAGAATCCGACCGACTATCCCATAATACGCATCCTCGTATAAACCCAGTTCCAAAAATCTACATGAAGCAAACGTACTGATTGCTAACTGGGATTTACAACAGAGGATGGAGCGGGGTCGTCCACAACAACCGCAGTGCCTGCTCGACTTTAGGCAGTGCGGCCCCGGATCGAATCTCCCAACGAAGCTTTTTAAAGTGCTCATGCAGGTACGAGAACATTAGCCCTCATCCGAACTGTACAGATCTTTGTCCGTCTTGCCACCATGAGATTGCTCGCAGCTGTCTGCGTATATATGGAAGCTATGGAACTCTCCGCATTTTGAATTTGGATCGGCTCAGGTTGACCGTATTGAGAATATATCTGCATAATGGCAATTCTGACCGCACGCTTTGTAGCCGCACTCGCAGCAGCCTTTGTAATTCTCTCGGAGGCAGCACCAAATCATCCCAAGTCCGCCATCATTTGCCCCATAACCCTCGACGGCAGGGTTTCCCAAAACACAACACTCGAAACCTTTGATACGGCAGCATCTTCGTTCAATCCTGGCTACACCAAAGGCCAAAATCTAACCTGGTCACAGATCCTCAAGTTCCCCCCCGTTTCATCGTCCAGATTCGACATTCCCGCCAAAAAAGCCTTAGAAGTGACCATCTCAGACGCCTCAATCTTCGTCCCAGGTGGCGGGCAGAAACAACTTGGATTCCGGCGGGCAGGACTTCTCCTGGGAAATGGATCTGACGCATCGAATATCGGGGTGCAAACGTATCACTGGAGCGTGATGCAGCCCGAGGATAAGAAGAGAAGGATGAATCTGACGCATGAGTACATGAACGTCTGGCATGAAACGAATGACTATTCCAGCAACCATTTCTCGCTCAATGCTGGGGTGATGTTGGAGCAGGACAAGCCGAAGGGTGGAAACGTGACTACTACGGGGTTGGACAAGAGGCTGTGGAAGGTATTGGACAGGAAGAACAATGTCATCTGGACGACGAGGATCGAATGGGATGGATGGCAACATTTTGCTGTAAAGATAGATTACGAGAAAAAGTAAGTGCGGATTAAATTCTGCCCCGCTGGGCTCAACTAACATAAACCAGCACAATCCAGGTCTTCTACTCGACAAGGAATGATAGGCTCCAAGCAGTCACGGAGGTACTCCCGAATGACAATACTGGTGGCGGCCAGTACCAAATTGGAGTATTGAAAAAGCCTACTGAGACTGTGACTGTTGTGAATGATGGCTATCAAGAGAGCAACATTGACGAAGGGCAAATTTACGGAGGTATCTTCATTGAGAACAGCGGCCAAGGATGCATTTCCAAGTAGATGAGTACTAGAACAGTGCACGCAGTTCAACTTAGAACCACCGCAAATTGAACTCGAACAGAGCTCGATGTCCCACATTATACGTGAGACTTCTCTAGTTGCAATGGAATACATCTCATGCTGAGGAGGTGGGAAGTAGGTATTCAGTGCATTTTAACGAGAAGAGGTAGTAGGGACTGAACGGACCCATTTTAGCATAGAATCCATCGCATCTTTCCTCGCACAGGCCCAGACGGCGCTGGCAGTTGCAGGCAGAGACAGGAGGACGAATGCTGGATGTTGAGACATGTGTTTGATAGCCTCCATCCGTACTCGCATCCTGAACTCACTTGATTCTGTATCCCGGAGGTTGCAACATGTGCTGTTCTCCAAAAACTGCTGTTTGAAGGAAATGCAAGAGTTCCATGAAGAATATGAAAGCGAATGTCGAAGCAGGTAGATTTTCTTTTCCCAGCCATAAACCAATGCTATGCCACGAAAATCCAGTCCAGTATAAATACAATCCCGAAGCCTGCATCTCCAGTAGATGCTCCGATTATAATGGTGTCATCGTCCGTTCGGCCGTCGCTCGAATTGCTGCCAAACTTGTAAAAAACACATCTCCTGACCACGTCGCACAGCTCTCGGCAGCCTATGCCCCCCCTACTAGGATATTGTTGACCGGAATGTGGACTGCAGTCGAGTGTTAGTAAATGTTGCTGCTGAATCCGAGAAATCACTGACTGAGCTTGACCAAGTATCCAACTGCGCCCATGACGAGGAAGCCAACACCAACTGCCTGCGAGATCTTGAGGAATTCACGTCCGTCGGCTAGAGAATAGTCAGTATGCGCGATGCCAATTGTAGTATCTCCCGGAAAGTCCACCGGCGCATTGCTGAGGAGAATTGGGTTGGGGCTCCATACGCTTCGTGCATCTGTTCAAGAATTGGGTTCCATCTCTAATGAAATCGCGGGGAATGTCCATGAACTCTTGGATTTGGTCGGACATGGTTGTTGGTGGGGATTTGGATTGGAATTGGGATTGGGAGTAGAGAAGGGTCGGAATTGCAATTGTCGTCGGTGGTGAGAGTGAGGCGAGTGGAGGTAGAGGTAGAGGTGGAAGTGGAAGTAAAGCTGGACAGCAGCGCAGGTGGCCTCTAAATTGTTAGGGGGCGCACTGGAGAGGCCAGATGTGAGTGTACACGTGACATCAGGCTAAGATCCTTAGCGCGATGCCATTTCGGAGCAAGGTAGCACCAGGTAGGACGAGCTGGACAAGGTCCAACCCAACCCAACCCAACCAACCTCTCCTCTCCTCACCTCGCTCTCCAACAGCGGAATCAAACGAGACTCGACTTCCAGCAATCGGGTACGGCGACAACTACGACCCCACCAACCTGCGAATATCCATCCTTCTGCGATCGATCGATCGCTGCTGCGAAGGCTCTCTCGAAGCTGGTGAATTGGGGCAGGCAAGGCCAGAGCAAGGCTCAGTCAGGCTGTGAGGACAGGACAGGAACGGGAAATAGGAATAGGAACAGGAACGAGAACCAGAGGAGGAAGCTGTGCTGGACAGTGGTCGTCTTTACTGCCATCCTGTTACTATTTCACTCGAATCTGTTGCTGCTTTCCATCTACAATTGGACTTTGTCGGGGGAATCTACTCACTCAGACTGCTCTTCAACGGTTGCCTGTACCGAACGAAATATTCAAGATTGCAAGCACAGAGCTTCATCTTCCCTCTCCATTGTGTCTGCATCAGCCGAAGAAGGCCGTCAGACTTGAGCTTAGTTCTATTTGGTTTCAGGAGTGTACGTATATGTATCTATCCCATGTACTGTATCTTGGATCTGGGCGACGTGTGCGGGCGTCGAGGCCGAGGTTGCTGCAGTGCTAATTCAATGTTTTCATGCGCTGATCTTCATGTCCTTATCCTACAGAACTCAGTCATTGTTCAAGAGCATCAAGGTGTCATTAAACCAAAACAGAATTCCCCCAGACAAGCTTTGATCAGAGACTTTGATCTCCCAACCCAGCGCCATGGCAGACGACGAGTTCGACATCGACATTTATGGTGACACCAACACCGAGCATGAGGCAGAGGGTGAATTCAAGAAGGACGACGAGGGGGATATGAAAATCGACACCCTTGAGCCAGCCAACGGCCACACGACCGATTCAAACGGCACCATGAAGCACGAAGAGGAGGTAGACGACGATTATGTTGATATTAAGCTGACCAACGGCCACGATAGCAAGATGAACGAGCAGCAGAAGATCAAGAGTACCGACGAGTCTGGAGCCGATTCCTTGAATATCCCAAAGCAAGCGCCGCAGCAACAAGGTGTCAAGAGAAAGGAAGGATCAGATGATCGTGCAATCGACCCTGGAGCGACCACAGCCCTACTGATCTCCGATCTGAACTGGTGGAATACCGATGACGACGTACGAGGATGGGTCAATCAAGCGCAGGTTGAAGACGAGCTGAAGGATATTACATTCTCCGAGCATAAGGTCAATGGCAAGAGTAAAGGGTACGAAGATCCAGCTACTGAAGGGGCACAATTTCTAATGCATATTACAGACAAGCTTATGTTGAGTTCACGTCGCAACAAGCAGCAACCGCAGCCAAGCACAAGATCGATGCGTTCGGCGAAGGGCAACAATATGTCAAGAAGCACACAGTCACCTACTCCAACCCCAACGTCAATCCCTTCCGTACCCTGCCAAAGGATGCTCCTGCCAGGGCCGGTAAGGACGGACCCAACAACCGTACCACATCTGGAGGCTACAATAACGACAGAGGCAACAACCAAAATGGCAACTTTGGTGGGAACTTCCGCGGAAGAACCCCTGGATACAATACTCGAGGGGGGGGTATGAACAACAATATGAACAATTTCAACCGGAACTTCTCTGGTCCTGCAATGAACAACAACATGGGTGGTGGAGGATTCAACTCACCTATGGGTGGCTTCCCTAACAATCCCATGAATGGTCAATTTGGAGGCTTCAACCGTGGCGGCATGATGGGTGGCATGCGAGGTGGACCTAACATGAGAGGCCGAGGTGGTATGAACAACAACATGATGGGAATGCCGATGGGAGGTATGCCAATGGGCGGTATGCCAGGAGGCATGGGAGGTATGCCTATGGGGATGGGTCAGATGGGAGGTGGTATGCCAGGTAAGACCTACGTCCTTCCCTTCTGTTTGTCCGGAAATACACCATATCATCTTCTCATGGTCTTTACATTGGGAGGCAAACTATAGATGCGATCCCTAGTGTAACTCACGCTAACATATTGCTACAGGCGGTGGCTTCCAAGGCATGCAGCAGCCGCACTTCAATCCTGCCTTCTTCCCTCAAAACCAAGCTGCTGGTGGCGATTGGCAAAACCCCCACGGAGCGAAGCGACCACGACCAGAGTAAGCAGATTCGTCGAAATTTCTTCCTTCGGGGTCTGCTCTATCATCCAAGACTCGGTGCAATGTGGGTCGTGGAATTAGGTTCATGCATTGGGTGGATGGGCTTCGGCGTTACTGGATTCTTCAACTGTGGTGGACTATTCACGGGCCTAGGGCTGCGGTCTCTTTTTCTCATCTGTAGTTTCCAGCCGGAAGATGTACGTTTAGATGGCGTTCGTCATGCGTAAAAGCATGTATCTTGTATTCTGAATATGACGTTGTTTTCTGCATTGGCCGCTCTTGCTGTTTCAAGGATTCGAGTTCCGGCTGCTGAGTGCGATACCACTGGAGCATGTCTGTTTTATTTCTTTTTTGTGGGTTGCTCCTGCAGTGGAGGGACAGGAGTTGTAAATTGCACAGTTCCCCTCTAGTTCCTTCGAAATTCTCACAATACAACAACGTCACAACATTAACGCCAAGGCAGCACATACGAGCATCGCTATTAGTATCGAATAGCACTTTGCATCCTTCGAGAACGTCCCCATTGCAAGCTTAACGAAAGACAGGATGTCCTGTCCTGGCTCTGAGATGCTTGAGGGCATCAATCGCTCTATTCTAAGACGAGACTACGATGGCAGCATCTATGCAAACCGGGACTACACCTACATGGTGTTCTTTGGCGGAGCTCAGATTGCAATGATTGCTGTTGCGACAATCTTGGTGATCTTCTGCGCTCTGTTGACCGGCTTGACGTTGGCAGTCTGCGGACTCGACATGAACTACCTACAACTGAGGAGTGTTACCGGATGCCCACAAGAGAGGTAAGGTTTACCCAGAACCTCCCCGATCAAAAAAATGCTAAGTCTCCTCAGACGGCAAGCACAAGAGGTTATTCGAATGAAACGCCGTGCAAATTGGATGCTCTGTGAGTCTCCTCTACCCATCTATCCCCTTTCCTTTCTGACAACCACAGGTTCCTTGATCCTTTGCTCGGTCGCCTGTAGCCAAACCTTTCCGTTTGTCATTCAGAGCGTCTGGCATGGTCCACAATTCTGGGTTCCCATCCTCATTTCTACCCTAACGATGACCATATTCGTCGAAATCATACCCCAATACCTGATCCCACAGCAGGCAATTGCATGGGGGTATTACTGCTGGCCAGTGATCTGGGGCTGCATGTGGACTACCTGTCTCGTTACCTACCCCCTGGGCTGGCTGCTGGACAAGTCACGGACGAAGAAGGATCGGGTTGGGATTTTCACAAATGACGAACTCCAGGCTGTCATTCAGTATCACGAACAGTCCGAGAAGCGCGGCGGCAAGCTTGGTCAAGACGCAGCAAGAATCATGCTTGGAGCTCTGAAGCTCGATTCCCAAAGGCTTGCTGGTTACAAGAGACAACCGCCACAGCCCGTCAGAAACGAGAAGGACATAGAAAAGGCGGATTCGATAGCTGGTGAGGGCATAATTGTGAAGTGGGATGCAGCCAAGACGGTCGATATCGATGATACCGTTGACGAGGCTTTCATTAAGAAGGTCCTTGGCTGGTCTTACAGTAGGATACCCGTCACTGGCAGGCAGCCAGGAACGAACAATGGAAAGGGCTCTGAGACCGAAGGCTGGGAGGGTTACAAGGTCTTCGGGTTTCTCCATGTCAGGGTATGTTGTGTGCAGGGTCATGTTGGAGTTGTCTGACCTTCTCCCACAGAATATTATTGGCATTGACACCAAAACTCCAGCAAAAGCTGAGAATAAGCTTAGAGTCAAGGACCTCACTATATACCCACTCCCAATCGTCAGGGCAGATATGTCGGTCTACGAGCTTCTGAATTTATTCCAACTAGGAATGTCAAGGTACTGCACCGCCCCAAACTAGGAATTGACAAGCTACTGACTCCCCTAGAATGGCGATTGTTGTTCGCGAATCTTCAGCTGAGAGCAATGGCAACACTGGCTCAACGCTCTGGACAGTGACAGAGAGAACAAATACGCACCTGACGTCAAATTTAAAAACGGCGAAAGGCAAGTCACATTGGACTATGGATTATCTCAAGTTTGCCCAGGCAGCGGCTATTAATCCGGACTATCCACGGCAGAATGTTCTGGGCATCGAGTGTCCCAAGCCGCTCGGAATAATCACTTTTGAAGACATCATTGATACAATTCTCCAGAAGACCAGTCGAGATGAAAGGGATTTCTTCGACCGAGACTGCTCATGCCCGCCAACAAAAACCAAGAAGATCGGAGACTACTCTTCCAAGTTAAGCGCACTCATCGTGGACCAGAATCTACCGCGGTCTCCCAAAAAGGCACACGTAACCTTTGAGAAGTCTGTCAACCCAGGAACAATGCGCAAGCGGAAAATTTCTAACAAAGTCAGTGGCCCGAGTGGTCTGGATGGTGCCGACGATCGTAGTTTCGACGGATATTCTGCTTCCAGCATCAGGCTTCCTAAAAACCGACGCAAGTCAACCGGGAGCTCATATGCTGACAATAGTGGAGGTGGCTTCCATGGTGCGAATGAGTCTGGGAATGCGATGGATCATACCACTCTGATGACGCCTGAAGAAATTATTGAACTCGCCAATACCTCCTCCTCAGATTGCCTCGGAAATCCTTACTCACATGTCAAGACGGCCAGTCTACCAACGCGCAGGAGCGACTGTGCCATTTCAGAGGACTCAAAAGGACACGGGACTGTCAGTGCCGGTACAAGGCTTCCTCAGCTCCGTCGCGTCGCTCCTTTTTCCAGAGATAATCCCTCCAGTTTCGAGAGGGAAGTCGACGACCAAGAAGGCGATGAGATGACCGAATTGACAATGCCGCTTCCTTTGATGGCCCCGGGACCGTTTTATGTAGTTGATTTGCAGCTACGATACAATCCGAATCTATCTGGAATCGATATCGAGGAGATGGAAGACTCCCTTGAGCCTGTCGAGTTGCAATCACATGTTCGCCAGAAAAGCGGCGAAACAGTATCATTGATGTCTTGGTCCTCAGACGATGATGCCCATCAGATGGCATGTGTGTATGATGCTTTTCCTGTTCCAGCAGGCGAAATCAACGAGCCATCTGTGCTACCGAAAATACTTGAGGCAATTACCATGGAGAAGGAGCAGACCAAGCCATACGATGGCTTCCCGCCTGAGTTGCTTGACATTACGAACAAAGATAATCGACTTCCAGACTATGCGTCTAAGACACTGCCACGATCGACCAGGACCGAACTTAATCTCGAAGACCTGGCAGAGAAGACAAGCGATGCAATTCCTCCTGCGAGAGAGGGTAGCTTTCATGATGACAGAGCAATGTTGCCAAGCCAGAGACGGTTACTGGAGAATAGCTCAAATGGCTTCGGTACGAGAAGTTCGAGTTTGTGGTTCTAGGTTCAATTGTCTGTCATCAACCAAGATCGTGAGGTATAATAGGCGGAGCTTGTGGCTCTTAGGCTGTCGGGTTTCGGTAAACATGGAGAAATAGCGTCCGCGAGTTGCATTTCTATGTAGTATTTTTACGTTGGCATCAGGTCTACAACTATTCCTGGGCCCTGATACGTTTGCTCTTGTTTGCTGTGTCTAGAGGACAGTAAATGTTAAGCCAAGCCAAGTTTGATTAGGAACAACAAGAAGAATTCCACTCGACCAGTGAGCGTCGAAATGACACTGCTTGTTCTAAAGGTGGTGCAGTGCCTCAATGTAGCTTGATGACCTGATGCTACACATAAACTGCACTATGTATAAACTGCATGGTGCGATTGGTCGTTCTGGCGTGGCGTTCATTTGCTGACGAGAGTGATGTGTCGAACAATCTTGGCGCTGGCTCTTTGCGGCAGCCCATTTGAATGTGAAGCGAGGAAAGCGCAGATGATGAGAACAAACTCGGAGTCGGATTGTTCCACGAGGACTGCGCATAGCTCATTTCGGATTCCGTGGAATGAAGAGGCAACATAGAAAGACCGCGTGCGAGCGAGCTATATAATTCACCTAGCGGCAGTCAATAACGGTTGGCAGAAAACACAATTTCGTTCACCATTTGAAATATACACATCCAGTTAACTCACCCCTATTCTTCAACTTGTAGAAAGTCGTTTTCCAGTCTAATATTCTATATACCATGGTGGACCTCAGGATTTTCTTTCCTCCAAAGCCCACTCTGACAGAAAAGACCTTGCCTGATCAGAGCGGCAAGGTAAGAATCAGTTCCGTCCGACTACCCCTTCAGAGGTTCTGATGTGCGTCAATATATAGGTTTTCATTGTCACAGGTGGCGCCTCGGGCTTGGGATTCGAACTGGTCAATATATTGCATGCGCGAAATGGCAAAGTCTACCTCGCAGGCCGGTCGGAAGCCAAAGCACTTGCTGCCATCGAAGCCATCCAAGCCAAGCATCCAAAGTCAACCGGCCAGATCTTATTTCTTCATCTGGATCTCAATGATCTAACTACTATCCGAAAATCTGCAGATGAGTTCCTAGCTAAGGAGAAGCGTCTCGATGTCCTGTTCAACAACGCGGGCGTGATGGTTCCTCCACAAGGATCGAAGACAGTCCAAGGCTACGAGCTCCAGCTCGGGACTAACAACCTTGCACCATTCTTATTCACAACCCTCCTGATCCCACTCATGGCCAGTACAGCCAAGACAGAACTCAAGGATAGTGTGCGTGTGGTCTGGGTCTCATCGTCCGCGGTGATCACGGCACCTAAGCCAGCAGTTGACTTTGACAACATGGACTATCGGAAAGAGGAAGGAATATGGGCCAAATACAGCAGGAGCAAGGCTGGCCTTGTAATATATGCTGCAGAAATGGCTCGCAGGACAAGTGGACAGGGAATCATTAGTGTTGTGAGTATCCATTAAGGCCTGGGATACTTTCTTCGAAGTGACGAGACTAACTGTTGGGAAAAGAGCCTTGATCCGGGATTCTTCAAGACGAACCTTCAACGCTCAACGCCCACCATAGAGAGAGTATTTTTTGTAAGTCGAGATATCTTCGGTTCTGGGGAAAGTGAATTTTTGCGATTACTGACCGCGCTACTACCCTTTTCAGGGCTGGCTGAGCTCCTCTCCAGTCAACGGCGCATGCACAGAATTGTTTGCTGGGCTAGATAAAAGTGTCACGGAGGGTCATAATGGCGGTTGGAGTAAGTGTCGACCCTTGTCATAGGATTTTTATAATGAGAAAGCTGCTGATTACTGTGCAATCCAGTTGCTCCGTACGGACGACTGGTACCTGCCAGGAAGGATTTGGTGGACCCGGAAATTGGTAAAGCGTACTGGGAATGGTCTGAGGAGCAAGTTAAGCCCTATCGGAATTAGATGTTGACGATATGAATGAGACTAGGTCATTTTAGATTCTGCATTTGGAGTTGGTATGTGTACTGCAATAATAGGAAGCGCTTTTATGAATATGCCTTGTATCACCAGGTATCTTGCAAGAGGCTCTCGGCTCTCTTTGTTTACTTTGCGCAAGAGAAGTGCTGCCTTGATATGTTTTGCCAGGAAATTAGTGATTCTCGAGCGATTGAGCGAGCTAATTCATACATCCATTTGACTCAAACGGAAGGCGACAAACTAATTCTGGAAAATAGCGGCCCGTCAATCAAGTGAAGACATTCCTTTCTGATTCCTCCACCAAGCACTGTTTCGTGCTATTTCCCCTCCATCACCATCCATCAGCATAGCCCACTTAGCGATGAACCACGGTGCTGCTTCCCAACTCCTCATATCCCAAGGAGTTCCCTCCCCACGTCCATGCTGCGACCTCATTGATCCCCAGCATCTCAACGCGTTGTTCATCAGGTCCAGACAGAGATCCTCCTCGTCGATGAGTGGTGGTGTCACAGATATCGCGATGATGGCTTTCGAGCGGAAGCTGGGCCATGGAATGAGGTCAAGATATGGATGGTGCGATTTGGTGTACTGCACCATGGTTGGTGTCATGTCCGTGATTATGTCCTTGTCGACTTTGAATGGCAGAATGTGCTGCTGTGTAAAGGGGGATTCAGAACTCCCGAGCATAAGGCTTTCATGGGTGATCCCCAGAAACTCTGCATTTGCAAGAGAGGCCGACATCCAAGGAGAAGACTTCAAGGTTATGGTGTTGGCATATATATTCGTATTGTCATGCTTCAAATTCACCTGTGGACCTTGTTGGTTGAACGGGGTCGCCAATTCCAGGCGTCCAGCTTGTGCTTCCATTTGGAGAATGACCCTCATTCCGGTCCACACCGCAAGCTGTATGTCGCATGATGCGTATGTGGACATGATATCCCTGATCCATAAATTTGCGGGCTTGTCATTGGCGCTTTCGTACTGGGTGACTTCCATCGTCGTGCCGAGACTTGCTAAACCCAGTTTTACAATGTCACGGAGATTCAACTCTTCACTGCCTATCATCTTAACAACCAACCTGCGCTCCAGATCCTGGCAAAGATATGACAAGATATGGCTGGCTTTCAAGGACGTTGGGTTAGGAACGGGAGAAGAAGCAGAAGCAGAAGGAGTAGTTGTGTTAACTCCTAGACTGGAGTCAAGAGGACTGGCCTGCATTGAGTTCTGGAAAGACGGGCAATTTTCTGGAGTGAAATTGTTTTTCGTCGGTGAAGGTGCGGAGATACTTCTTGGATGATCGACTTGCATGTTATGGTTCATGGAAATTGGCGTCTCTGGGCTGTATTGGAGGCTATCGTAGTTGAAACCGGCGGGATCAGGTGAGAAGCCAGTTAAGCCACCATAGGGGAGGAACCCAAAGCCAAGATCAAAAGACGAACCAGCTACTAGCCCCGTAGCTGCCATACTTCCAGATGAAAAGAAAACCTGGTCATCATAGAGCTGGCTGCTGCTCGTAGCTCCTGGCGCTGGATCTGGACCTGCATTGGCATTTGGACCGACACCAGGCTGGCTGGCAGACGCAAGACTCATTGAGAGAAGTCGCTCAAGCTCCCGAGTCTTCTGCCTCTGTTTGTCCCCTTCATATACATGTCATGATAAGTAGCCCGTTCTTTGAAAGTCCATTTCACTAGATGGGGAAACCTACGATACTTGCGCTGCGCAATAGTATTTTGAATCTTGCGCCTCTCTTTCCGAGCAGCGACATCATCTATGCTCCCACCGCCTGTACTTTGGGAATCCATCGTAAGGACGAGGCGTCTGTCTGTCGGGGAAAAGATAAATACGCCCGTCGTTTCAACTTGAAGATTATAGGATTGGAAAGTAAGCGCCAAGCCACCTTCTTGAGAAGCAGAGTCCCGGTCATCATCATGTGAGGAGGCGGCGATACAGTAATCTGTGTAACAACCAATCCCAGGAGTTACTGGGGCGATAATTCCGCCACTCGGGGACTCCTCGCGAGAAAAGACAATTGAATCATCATGCTACCACCGATAGACTTGACGTGGCCTGCCTTTTTAGACGCACGACGAAGCTCTACAGCAATTCGCGTACTATAAGGACCAGATCGTAGGTCGATAAATAACATCAAATCCCTAGCATCAGGCCAAATTTGACACATCTGCAGTAGTCTTTCGTGTTTTATGGTTTCACCTATTATTCCTGCTATAAATGCACTCACTGGATGCCACATCTTCATGTACATATATTATTCGGGGGTATCCCTCCTATGCTGCGTCTTGATCAGCCGATTCCTCCTAGAAAAATTAGCTTTCCACCCTCGAATCCAGTCTTCTGACTTACTTCTTCGGCAACTGCCTCCAAAAGGGCTTCCTCTTTCGCCATCGTCGACTTCTTAGCTCCAGTTGTTTTCTTGCCTGGCTTCTTTCCTGCGGGCTTCTTTCCTACTGGCTTCTTTCCTCCGGTCTTCTTTCCTCCGGTCTTCTTTCCTCCGGTCTTCTTTCCTGCTGTCTTCTTTGCAGCGATCGTCTCTCCAACCGGTCCTTTCCCTTTCGCAACTTTACTTGGCTCATGCTCTTCATCTCCAACAGTGTTGTCCAGCTCCTGTCTCTTCGCGGGTCGCTTGGCGGCGGTATCATTACCAGCAGCTTCTTCTGCGATTGTAGACTCGCTCGGTCCTGTGACTTCATCCTCGATAGGCTCCTCATCATCCATGAACTTTTGTTTCTTTTCCTTCCTTTGCTTCTTTGTCGCCTTCTTTCCCACTGCTTTCTCCATCGCGGTCTTCTCAATTGGCCCTCCTCCTGCACTATCATCGGTTTGGTCATCTTCATCTTCACCATCGTAGTCGTCGTCCCTTTTTCTTTTAATTCCCTTCTCCTTTGGTAGCTTCGGCGCAGCTTTCTTGCCCCAGGCAGCTCTTAAAGCATCCTCATCAATCAGAATTCCCCACGGCACATCGAAATTTCTGTCCAATTGTTTGAGGTTGAGGCTCCCAGCTTTCCTCTCCCAATCCGTAACGGTAACCTGCTGGTCGTCACTTCCGTCTAGTTTATCCATAATCATCACTGGCTCTTCGGTTTCAAAATCAACAGTACCACCAACGTCCTCGGCTGCCATATCCTGTCTCACGAACGCCAATGGTATTGGGACTCCGTCATCCGTTATCTTGGTTTTGGCAGGAATATCCCACGGCTGATAGACATTCTGCAGCATGCGACGAGGAATGTACCTTTCCTGGCCCGCGTAGTTCCTCACTTGCGCATTATCCGTCCTCGCACCGCTTAGATCAAGCAAGAAGTCTCCAAAATCAACGTCAAAGTAGTGTTTTCTGAGTCGGATTGAGGATTCGATGCTATTGCCCGTCTTGTCGGTGTTCTCTATGAGCCGAACGATCACAAAAGCCTTTGGGTTGCCTCGCTTCTGGACTGCTCGTTCGATGCCTGTTGTGGGTTGCTCACCATCATAATCTGATTCCTCATCTATATGCGCCTTAGGGATTGGTTGAGCGGGAGTTGCCAGTGCAGGTGCAGATGCAATGGGAGGTGCAACGACTCCAGGACCGATGGGATAGATGTGCTTGGCGTCCTCCTCAAATTTGGCTCTCATAGCTATTTCTGCACGTTCTTCGTCGGTTGCCACGGCGAAGACCTCGACGTCAGGATCTGGATCGGCAATGACATATCCTTCTTCGTTAAGCACATCTGGTCGGTCGTTGGCTACTTCTTCATTTTCTGCCTTGACTTTCCATTCACCTTGCTTTGAAGCGCTCGGTGGGCGGTCCCCCACTTCCCAGCCTTTCTTTTTGTCATCATTTGGTGAACCCGCTGGGAGTTCTTCGCGCATTTTCCATTTCCCCTTATCCTTTGCTGAGAGACCCGGTATTGCTTCCTCATCGAAACTGTCGGAAGCCCGACGGATGATAATGAAGCTGACCGACAAATTCTCCCTGGCCGATTGAGGAGGCTGTGATGCTGGACCGTCGTCAATCACATCGCCGTTTGCCACACCTGTCTGCGATGGTCGGACAGGTAGGACACCTGTGATCTCGGGCTCGAGCGAGCTGGTCTCCTTGAATTCTCCATCTGAAAGAGAATGGGAGCCGATGCAGTTTGCTTTGCCTTCGCCTTTCCCAAGCCCAGGAATTTGAATGGCTGGGGTAGCTGAATCCTGGGGTGGTGGCGTAGGTGTGGGCGACCCATACAAGGAATCGCTGTCCGACATGATAAGTATGAGACCGTAGATGATTCGGATTTGGATAGATCAAAAATTGAGGTGTTTAGGTATCTGCAGCAATTCAGTTGTAAAAGAAACTTTCGAAGGTGAAAGCACTCGAAAGATTGTAGCAGTATATTGTCCTTGGACACGACTCCTCAAGAGATACATTGTCACTGCGACTATAAAGCGCCGCCTGGGACAAAGATCAGTTGACCATTCCAGTGGTGGATGTGAGGTGCTTTGTGACGTTGATAAAGAATCGACGGATCCGGCGCTCTGTGTTGACAAGTCAAAGGAAAAGGTCGCTTTGCTAAGCGAGGCGAGTTCAATGGAGAAGGTTCAGAGTGGCACAATGTACAGTCCGTTGCTCTATGCTGCAACAGACATCTCGTAACGCCCGTCGCCCTAATCTAATTGTATTGTACATATCAACATTACACACAAGCCTGTTTCTCGCTACTCACATGCCCCTCAGCCCCTAATAATCGTCCTCAAATGGTATATAGTTATTCAACTCCCTGCTCTTAGCTGCACACTTTCCTCTCACTAAATGTAGCATCATTTCATTCCTTGGCGTGTCGATACCCAGCTCTCTTGCACGACGCTCGATGTACCCATTGTAGTAGTCAATGTTCGTCCTGTTGCCAGCTCGCACATTTTGCAGCATTGTGGAGATATTTTTGCCGGTCTTTGATATCTTGGACACAATGATTGCTTCTAATCTCCTGACACTGAAAGTAGCGTCGAGGTCAGGTAGCGACTGGAGTTCTGGTAGAGAACGAATGACCCATGAGATCTCATGCAACAAAAGCTTCATGGTCCGAGAAGCGTTATAGTTGTAGAGAATAAGATCATTGGTGCAATCAAATACGACGGAGAGTGGCCCGATGACGGCGCCAGCCGCAAGATTTTGGAATTGAGATTCGTAGAAACTCTTGTGACCGAGCGTTAGTGTGCGTAATTCGGGCGTCCGAGCTAGAGTTCCGACAAGGTGACTCGCATGAGGTGTCCAGCTGAAGTCTTTCCGCGTAAGGGTTGGAGCATGTCTTCCTCTCCTACTTGTTGACACTTGAGGAAATTTGGAGCATTCAAGTCGCCCAGGACTCTTCTCTATCAGCGTAAAGTGGCGTTCAGTTGACACTAAGTCATGGCTCATGTTACCAAGAATGTATGTTGGTCTGTTGTAGGGGTCTGGGAAAACCCTCTCGTTTATCCTCTCAGCAAGACCCAGGCCATTGTTGAGAAGGAATATGGTCGAGCTTCTTCCAAGGCGGTGCTTGATTGCGGTCAGGGCGGACACCGTCCTGTATGCCTCTGTCGTGACGATCAAAGCATCAATTGGGTAGCTTGGTGGCTCTGCAGTATGCTCAAGCCTTGGCCCGAATCCCGGAAAACGTTGCTGTGAGTCCTGCCGTACAAAATCGGCCGAGGACTCGATATGGAAGTTTGTTTGGGTTTTGATATCTTCACCTTTTATGACATGAATAGCAGCTCCTTCGTCGTGCCATTGCTGCATCATCAGTGGTCGATGCATTAACAAGGTAATTGGCGGTGCAAATGGAAGGGCAGCCAGAGAGTGGGCGATATATTTTCCAGCAGCACCCAAGCCCAAGACGTGGATGGTACGGTTGAGAGACTCGTTCTCCGGATTGGGCTGTGCTTTCAAATCGAGGTATGCTTGCAAGTTGTTGTGTCCTGGACTTTCGCCCAATGCTTTCTCGTTCAAAGCCCTCAGCAGATCCAGATCCTCGAGTGTTTCAACTGGGTCACTCTCGTATTCCGAGAAATCCTCCCTGTCCTCCGCATCAAGATCTTCTTCAAACTCTTGCCAATCGTCATTGATATTACGCTCTTCGTTCGTTGGCAAGGATGCACCTCCCGATGATGCAGAGCCTCTGTCCACCTCTTCTGGTTGCTCTCCATCTTCCACTGTGTTCATAGAATTCAATACATGGCCGCTTGAGCGAGCTCCATCCGAATCATCCGCAGGTTGAGAATCCAGCCGTGGGGTTGTTGGAGAGGTTTCCAAAGCATCGTCTTGCCTCTGGTCCTGTTCTACTACCTTATGGTCGTCTATTCCCCCTTCGACTCCCGCGTCCGGGATTCTCTTCTTTTCCAACCCTGCCGCGGTCCCCTCCAACGGAGACTCCATTGTTCCACACCCTTCGTTCTTCGCGGTCAAAGTCGAAACACCCCCCACCAATAGCATTTCTTTTGGCGCATCGTACACACTCTTTCTCGCAGCTTGGGTGCCATATTCCCGGGCTGGAGCTGTCCATATCGTACCCAACGTTATCATACACTTCCTTTGTTCCTCCCACTTCCTCCTCGGCCACCAGTAACTTCCATTCTGCGAGAAGAAACAGCGCCTGGCCACCCGGCCCGCACACGTGTTATCGTAAAGCCATCTCTCGTTACGAGGTATCCTTCGAAACACCCGCAACAGCGGTCGACCGCAAATTGGAAGAGACAGGATGAACGTTTCTCAATGGTTATTGAAATCGACTCATGGCAGACGTGATCTCCAGGCCGCACGCGCTGGTAGGTGAGATGTGCACCGGAGGGAGGAGGCTTCTATGTAAACATACAGAAAGACGAAGAGGCAAGGCAAAGACAATTAACAAGAAGGCCAGCAAGGATTCGTCGCTCGAATTCGTAGCCGCGTCGGTGATCGTAAAAACAATCGATTGTTGAGAGGATGCACTCGAATAATGTACAGGGCAGGGCAGATAGGAAATGCCAGTGAATGGGCGGGCGAAGGGTTCGACGTCGTGAGAAGAGAAGAGGATTTCGCTCCTGAAGCCGAAGCCAAAAAATCTACAGGCAAGGCTCGATGATCTGCTAGACATCCCTGTCCCTGTACCAAAGCGTGTATGTAAGCGATCATCGGCGAAGAGTCGGCCCGTGGTATTTTGTTGGTATGCGCATACTAGAGGGATTATTGAATATCTTCAAAACCACATTGGTGATTCGAGATCCAACGAACAAGCCAGACGCGCCAGATCTCTGTCTGCAACCGTGCAGCATGGACTCGACAAAAGTGATGTCTCTTCTTGAGACTCTGGACGATGAGATAGATGATCTTGAGGAGTCTCTGCAACCTCTCTTGAAGTCAGCCCTCTCAGAAACTGCCTCAAAGTTGCCCTTGCTTGACAAGGCCAAGCTCTACGTCCTGGTCACCTACGCGATTGAGTCTATGCTATTCTGCAAGTTTCACCTCCAAATTACTAGTCTATTTCTAATAATATTTCTAGCATATCTGCGACTCAATGGGATTAAGGCTCGCGAACATCCTGTCTTCAAGGAACTCACAAGAGTCAAGCAGTACTTCGACAAGATCAAGGCTATTGAAACGCCCGTGGAGAGAAACATGGCAGTAGATAAGGCTGCTGCTGCAAGATTTATTAAAGCGGGTTTGGTGAGTTTCCCTTCCTACAGTCTCCATCTGGCTGTGCCAACACCTGCTGACCTTTACTTCACTACAGTCCGGCAACGACAAGTACGATCTGGCGAGAGCGGAACAAATAGCAAAGGAGAGAGCTAAGGCCCATATCAAATTCGGCGATTCGTCCAAGGACGGTGAAAAGAAACGGAAGGCCGGCGAGTTGGAGGCAGCAACTGAAGAAAGTTCGGACTCTTCAGATTCAGACTCTAGCTCTGGATCCGCTCCAGAAATTACAGCAAAACCAGTGGGGTCCAAGAAGAAGCAGAAGATGGACAAAACCGAATCGAGACCGACTTCGGGTACTTCAACACCTGCAAGTGCATCGAACGATGGCGAGAAGAAGTCTGAAAAGTCGAAACGATCAGGGGAAGAAAATAAAACGAAGAAGAAAAAGCGATCGAAGAGAGCTAAGATGAGAGACAAGAAACAAAACGGACGCGGTGTGGCATCTGAATCTTGAGGGACGGGGCTTCCACAGGCCGTGGAAACATTTGCACAGGATGGCGTTACTATGGAAACTCTGGGTCAGAGGCATTACTTTGGCGTTGACGTGTAGCTGAGAATCAGCGAAAGCATTTTCATGGAGTTGGTGGTATATCCGGAAAAGTCAACATTTGAAGGTCTAGATGTGGTATGCATCTGCAGCAGGAAGAAATACTGATGTTTCTTCCATAAGTAGCCCCAGAATACCATCTGGGATATCCCAGCACAGTTTGTTCCGGTGCCAGTGTGACTTGAGCGTATGTACGACAGTTATAGTTTCAAGACCAATTTTTCACTTGTGCAAGATCCAGCCAACCTTTGTTTATATGGATCTAACATCTATCCCCGTGTCAAGAAACGCATCCCGTCACGAGACAAATATATAGTTTTTGAATCTTAAAATATTTCTAGACAAGCTATAAAGTTGTTGTTTATATGTCGCTGTGATCTAACCATTTCTCCTCAAGAACACCAATCAATAACAAGAAAGGACTCCTCCGTTTTGATTATGCTGTCGATCATTTCAATCACGGTACTTATCATTGCTACGACTTCCTCCCTTTTTGTTCGCAATCAGCAAGAGTCTCTTCACAATTCCGAGCACTTAAGAGGTAGATCTATAGGGAAAGAATCTGCCTCTAAGTTATCATAACTTTGGTGAGAAAAAATGATACAGTCCGGGAGTTACGCCGTCCAAGGGAAGGGAGGGCTGACAGGCACAGCTTCGATACGCTCGAGAATTTGGAGCTGAAGAACTCTGTCCGTCAATGGCGTCATCTCTGCTACGATAACATCAATGCGAGTAACAAACAACGAAGTGCCGCCTCCAACCACGAATATAGTTCGAAGTAAAGATTATAACTGGGTCGCCTTCTGACTTTTCAGTCGACTGAATATCACCTGACTATTCTATATTCGAACCATCTTCCGTCATGCCTCTTCTTCTCTTCCAAAAAAAAATTCATGCACCATACACAGTCAAACAACTCGCAACCATCATCTCCAAGCTTCTGATGGACGCGCAAACAGCTACACCGGCATTCACGTCCAAAGTCACGCCCTCTTTCACACCATCGACGCTTCGAAGCTCCCTCGGTGACCCAACAGTGAAGGCCGAGTACGCAGGCAAAGCAGACAATTATATCACCTTCCTTCACCCAGGATATAACGATCGATCCAAGCAGAGCGTACTTTTTCGGCTTCAGGCGTTCAATCGAGACGGGGGCGGCTTGCATTTTGGGACGGCTCTCGCAGCATGTCGCTTAGTGGCAGGAAACAGCGAAAATGGTTTCTTCACACACCACCGCGATGGTCCTAAGATTGATTTACAATACGATGAGCTTTTACGAGAAAGGAAATACTACTTCTACAACCCCGATGTCGACAACGAGATATATCCAGTGTATAAATCTTTCGCAGATTGGATCTTCCCGCACGACAATTTTCCGCCCGAATGGTCTATCATGAATGAAGATTCGGAAATCGACAGTGCGCCACCTTCTGCATCCTCACTGATTGCATTTGTGAGTGCCCGTGATAAGTGTTGCCGGGTATCTGAGAAGAGCCGACTACTTTGCAAGGCTTCATTTGATTCCGCGCTCGGAAAAAGATTGGTTTGAGACAAGCGGAATGGATGAATACAACCTGAACCGTCAGCTCTCCAGGGACTGGATGCTTGATGATGTTCGGAACGCTATCGCTCTTCGGAGCGATATACATCTCGCCTTCGATGGCCGCAAATTTGTCATTGTTCCAAAGCAGTCGAAATGGGTTATTCAATTTTTGGGTCAGACAAACAGCCTGGGGCACAATTTTCACAATACGCACATTCGTCTCAAAGGTGTCGCAGCTCAAAGAAGGCTATAATGGATGACGCTTCCTACAAGACCAGCTCTTCAGAGGCAGAACGAGAATGATGCACGCTCAGTCTCCTATTCTTGGCCTGGTAAGTACAAGTAAAGGAGATGAATGTCCCAGGCGAGTTGTTTTGCAAAGTGGAGCCCAAGAGGTAGCCTAGACCACGTGTCTGTAACAGACATATATAAACATATAAATATATAAATTTGTAAATAAAGGAAAAAATGGAAAAAATGGAAATTTTGTCGCCGGAACAGAGAAGCGAGCCCTTGTGAAAAGAACCATGAAAAGAGCCGCACTATGCCATGTGATATCAGACAACTCAAAGCCCACCGCATCCAGCCCCTACTAGACATCCTCCCAAGGATAACTAGCTTTTAGAGTAGCTTTGTGTGCCTGAATATTATATCGGTTAAATTGTGTTACCGCTATACATGGGGGCTTTTGAGAGATACCTTTGTGCGTGTTGGCTGCTCCACTCCGAGTTGTGCGGGTATCACACCACTTTGTACAAGCCATAGTCACTGGGTCACCTCGGGCAAAGTCCCAGGCCGTTTGGACAAAATCGTCCATCTTCTCACCCTCCTTCATGACCCTGGTATAATTCTGCCTGCCATCGGTCCACTCAATATCTGCAGGGTCTGTGATGGATCCTTCGACAGCATAAAGTCCCAGAACTTAGTCAAGCTCGAGGGGTTTGACGACATGACAGAATTGACCAAGAAGTGCCCATGGCGGAGTCGGACTTTGCTTGGTGGTAAATTCGTACGGTACTCCACCAGAAAGCCAGCGATTGGGGTAATAGACGCCCGCATTTTCTAACTTCTCTGGTTGGGACATGTTGCCCTTTTGGAGCATGATCTCACCCTCGATAAGCTTGCAGTGACTATGGACAAGACAGAGACCGAAGGTGTTACCGTACTCAGCGAGGAGCACAGCCAATATCTTGAAGACATTGTCGCGGTCGACAAATGTATCATCCGCATCGCCAAGAGTGGGTAGCTTGTTGTACAGCCGAGAAACTTCCGCCATGATGATGCACGAGCTGAACAGCGTTAAGATAGGTAGAGAAAACCAAAAGAGACTAATCAGCAAGACCTGGATGAATGGTTGTGGGACAGTGACGGTCAGAAAATAAGTAGGATGAAAGGGTCCATTAGAAGAGACTTGGCCTGGATAATTGGCGTAGCGAGAACGATAAACATCCGAGTTTCCTTCCAATCATCCAACATGTCCCCGCGCTATCAAAGTTACTTGGCCGAGATCTGCTCCACCATTGTGCGCACCTCTGATAGAGATGGTCGTTCTTCGGGCGACCGGAGCATACACGCCGTCACAATCGCTTGAAGGGGCTCAGGAACTGGCCAATCAACGTAATTGGTGATAGGAGCATTGCCGTAGATCATGGACTTGATACAGTCACCAATACAGTAGATATCGGATTTGGAACCCCAACCTGCGTCATCCAGAATTCCTTCGGAGGCAATCTCTGGAAGGGAACGTTGTCCCCACCGACTCTCGAGGTCGCATAGGACAAGGCGAGTGCCGTCGTTGGAGAAAAGGCAATTGTCGATGCGGAGATCCCGGTGGATGATCCCAAGGGAATGGAGACAGCTGAAGGCATCAATCATGTCTAAAATCCATACCCTTATGGTGGCAAGTGTAGAGGACCTTCGTATGACAACTTGGCAAGTCAAATGCTTTTCGAAGATAAGCTCTCCTGTGTGAGTTTTGCCCAGGAGTCGAATGAGATTCTGGGACTTTGGCTCCCCAGGAGCAGAGCCGCCTTGGCAGAGGAGTAAATTCTTGATCTTGGATCCATACTTGTCCTTCTTGACAAAATGCTTGCTTGCTGGTATCGACACTCAAGCTTGGAAGTTGCTCGAGAAGATCGGCAATATTTTCGAAGTCGTCTTCGACTGGCTTGGGGGGCTCCAGGAAATGGTCAAGGCGACGTACAGTATTGCCAACAATCTCAAAGTGACCATCTCGAAAGCTCAGCGTAAGTAAAAAATACTTAAATTATACCCAGATAGTTTTTATACAATACAACGTCATAACCCTTTTTCGAGACGCCAAGACATGCGCTACCCGGGTACCTACTTGGTAGGCAGTCAACTAAACAATAGCTCTGATAAACGCTGCTTTGCCTCGGCCAGGTCCCACTTAACTTTGTGACTACTTTCGAGTTCATGTAATAGAATCAGAAATAAAAGTGGAATTAGAAAGGTATTCAAAAGGAGGTAAACAAAACCGTGCGATTATATCTGCACCTCATAATCAAATGAGTCTACGGACATTTTTAAAGCTAGTTGTAGAATATCACGAATTGTTTAATTCTTATGCATTGATTAAGAGAGTGTTGTATTCTCACTTGGCAGAATAAGAACCAGCCGGGTGCAATTTCAATTCCGCTCCACCAGAGAAGGGGCCCCTTGTCTGGTCCGGTCGAGTCAGCTCTTATCTATTTTGTGAAGGAATTACTTTAGTTAGGGAAAGAGGATTTCTGTGGTTCTTCCATATTCATAGCGTCTTCGTTATTGGTACAAGTACAACATAAATTTAAAAAGGTAAAATGGAGCTAAAGCTCACTTGTTTCGGGACATTCTTTATTTGTTGATCTCGCTTAATGTATTCCGAGGTTTCGATATCCTACACTCCAGATTTCGGATGTCAGTATCTAGTATTCACGCCTTAGCTTGAGAGCCTCGAGGAGCCAACTGCCGTTAGCTAATACTGGTGCCAGCGTTATTTACTTTTTCTTTACTAAACAGCCTAATCAATGCTTTCGATGTGTTCTACTTTTAGGTCAGGTTAGACGGATCCCTTGAATTCAGGACTTCGTAGTCGGAAGAGCTCAGATGATAGCCAACTGACTCAAGTAATAACTACCTTAATTAGGCATATAAGCCTTCTCATTTCCCCTAAAACTAAACAAACTATCTCACAAAGTAAAATATAAAACTCGCGGAGACTAAAGTAAAAAAGAAAAGGCAAGCAAATGTTTAATACGAGCTTATCCTAATGTAGCTTCTTAGATGCTATTTTATCAACGATTTAAGGTTACTTTTTCAAGGATGGGGGGGAGGACTTAGTACAAGTACAAGCTACGCTGGCAGTTTATCTATTCAGCTTCGGATTCGTTGTCTGGAAAGCAAGCGTATTTATAAGCGAGCTCGTGATTATCGAATCTGATATATACGCCACGAAGGGAGGGCTTCAGTTATCTTGTAAAGAGGAGATAGCAGCAGGAGTTTCTTAGACATATTTGATAGGATATTTATTAGGGTTCTTAGTAAGAGTAGAGTAGAGTAGAAGCAGGAGAAGCAAGAGGTTCAAGAGTCAAAGAAGACATCAACGGCGCGATTATAAACGGCAGAGAATGAATGTCGTAGTCGATGGTGATCAATGATTATTAGGACTCGCAAGAGAACCAACCTTCTCTCAGCTACCTCTACCCCAAAGCGCAGCCCTCTTCCTATCTAGCTCCTCCCGTTCGACAAGTATTTTGTCCCATTTCCGTAGCGTGCTTTTTATCCCCATCCGCTCTGTTGGACTTTCACTATGTTGATCCTTGACCTGTAAGCAACCCCCTTTATCGCTACCTCCATCCTTTTCTTCACCCTGATCCTTTCCCACTTCCTTCATCCCTTCCAATACCATGACAGCCTCTCTGTACAAAATCCTAGCTTGCTCCTTGTCGCCCCTGTCGTACATAATAAGTGATAGTTCACGCTTGATCTCCAAAGCCCGGACACTCGCGATGCCAAAACGATTCTCGACGACAGGGAGAAAGGCTTCGAGGGCTGCGACGTGGTGGGTTGATTGATGGTAGTATTTCCGCGCGACGTATAGTCTTTTAGAATGAAGGAACATAGACGAAGCTTCGTTTGAGCAGCTATTACAGTTCTGTTGTTGCTGCTGGGAGGTCTCGATTTGGATAGTGAGGTAGTTGAGGGCTTGTTTGGGCTCGTTGCCTTTACAAAAGATGTTGGCGATGGTTTCGATGAGATCGAGACTAGGCGAGGGGATTCGTGGTATAAGAAGACGGACGAGAGGAGAGGCGGATGTAGAGTAGCCCTCGGCGGCCCGGAGAGTAGAAAGTAAATCGTCTTGGTTGTTATCGTAGAAACTATCGAGGAAACAATTGTCCTGAGATTCAACATCTGCGATTTTGTCTTGGGGTATAGAGTTAACTTTGGGAGTGATGTATTGGCCTAATAAGTCGATAGCCTACATCGTGGTATTAGGACTCGTCAAAGCTGAAATATTATCAACTATTTACAAGTTGGGCTCTTTTGAATTTGAACATGTCGTCAATTCTGATTAGCTCAACCCGACACTCCTCATTCCAATCTTCCGATGAACAATCAGAACGAAAAACGGCTTCGCCAAAATCAAAGATGCGCCAATCTTTTGTATTTTCACATGTTTCAGTGACATGGTTTTTGTTCCTTTTAACCTGTAAGTGGGTGTAAGGCTTTGGGGTTGATGGCGGAGAATGGAGAGTATTTTTGAAATCCTGAGAACGAAACATGATGTTGTTACCCTTGATATCCCCATGACTAATACCTTGCTCATGCATGGTTTGAACTGCCGATCTGATTTCTTGTTGTAAACGATCGACTTGATATTCTCGAACAGAATCCTCGTCTAGGAAGTCACTTAATAGTGGACCGCGAAAGTGCTGAAGAACAAGGCCATAGCGATATGGGGTAAAGACCCGAGCCTTATACTTGTTGTTTCCAAGGCGTCTTTGTTTATTAAGAAACGATTGTGGTAGGAGGGCGCTTTCGATGACGTGCGAAATAGGGTGAGGGGATGAGGAGGCGGCGAGTTGAGAATATGCGCGGAATTCAGTGTGAAATGTTGTCGAATCCACATACTAGGTAAGAATCAATGTCAACAAATAAAACTCTACTAAAAATAAAGCAGTAAGACGAAGGACGGATAATAAGAGACAAAAAAAAGAAGATAGGGAATCCATACGATCTTAAGCACCAAACCCGATTTGTACTTGAGGAGTTGCCCAGTTCCCCCAAAGTCAATCATCGGACCAATATCTTCTAGTGTGGCTGCTGGCGGATCCTTGGAGGTTTTAATCTTCCTTCGCTTTCGACTTTGTCCATCTTTATCCTCAGTATCCGTCCACGCCTTCGCCCAGTCTGTGCTTCCTGCGCTACTTGTGTTGAATCTGGTATCACCAACCTCGTAGAAACCCTTTTCAAAATCTTCCGCCTCTGCCTCTTTCTCTGCCTCTGCTTCTACTGTCGCTTCTGTGGATTTGTCTTGGGAAATGTCCGCGAAAGGGTTTGCGAAAGTATTCGCGAAATCTTTAGCATCTGTCTTTGCCTCCATGTCCTCGTCCTCGTCCGTCTCTACGCTTCCTACCTCCACCCCCACCTCCAAATCTACAACCCTTGTTGTGATTGCATGGACAAAAGTATTCTCGGCTTCGTCTTTCTCTGTACTTGTATCCGTCGCCCTTCTTGTTCCAGCATGAGTGGTGATTGCGTCGCCTTCGTCGCCGCCATCGCCATCGTCGAGAAATTCGCGACCGTTACACCGAGTGCGCAGCTCTCGAGGCAAAGCAGGATTCGAGCCTGGGAAAGCAAGCGCGACTTCTTCGAATGCGCGTTTATTAAGTTCGAGGGGAGGATTAGAATTGTTCATTGCGGTGGGTTGCGCGTTGGAAAGAGTCTTGGGTTGTTTAAGCGCGAACTTGAACGCGCCTCAAGTGGGGTGGGGTGGGATTCGAAATCACGACTAGTCTTCCTTTTCACGTGCCCACCAACCATGAACATTCACAAGAGGTGTTTAAGCTTTGCATACTAAGTATGTATTCCTTTTATTCAACGGTTTACAAATTATAAAAATAGAGTTGAAAGTATACAATGAAGTAGGAACAAAAGAAACAATTTTTAATAGGACTGCTGTATTATAAGTCTCTGTTAGAATTAGCTGCCACCAGAAACACCCCACCACTTCACTTATGTATGTATACACCTAGCAGCAGCCACTTATCCCCTTAGCTGCCATAAGCACCGGCACGTGTCACTACGCCCAAAAGGGTATAGCGGCATCTTCAGCGATTATGCAGGGGCATCACAACCCGAAGAGAACACGATTTGTTGGTCCTTGGGTCGCCTTGCAGAAGATGCATTTCCACCCATCGATTTGTTTCTTGCATCCCGTGTTGTTTTGCTTTTTAAGACAAGCGAGCGGCCGGTGGGTAGCAAAGAACCATCTTTCTTTGCACTGGATTGACTAGACTGATTTGATTGATTGCAAAGGATTCCACCACCCGCACCGCGACGCTTGCACTTACCTATGGGCTGGGCACGGCAGTGAACGGCAGGGCACGTAGAGTACGGGAGAGTGTATGTATGGCCAGGCAGACGGATAGGCTTCGGTCCAAATCATCTGCAGTAATCCAATCATCCAACCAAGCGGTTCAACCCCAGCCCGACAGTTTGTTCATTTTTTGGGCTTCTCTGGAAATAGAAAGACTAGATCTCTCACCCTCTCTCTTCACTTCTCCCTCCTCACTTCTCTCTCCCTTCTCTCTCCCTTCTCTCCCCCTTCTCTCCCCCTTCTCTACATATCCACTTCATGTACTGAATACTCCATCCTGGTGTTCACTAAAGTGTCTCCTCTTCTCATCATGGATTCACCAGGGACCTCTGTCATCAACTCTTCGACAGTATCTTACCAGATATCCTCTGCGCTTTACGACGGCTGCACGAAATGCAACCACAGCAACAACTAAGAGTAACAATGATCGAAAAGATATAGGTCAGTATGAGCAATGAGGTAATTTCAAGAAGGAAAAAATCGATCAACTATTCGGCCGCATTCTCGACGAGCCGCTCAACGATGACGAGCCACCCCTGCTTGAGCCTCCGCCAAGTCTCCTCCCAGAGCAACTCCTTATTGGCAATGAAAGGGCTTTTGAATCGCTTCTTATCGCTCATACATCTCACATCATCAACCGGGCTCTGATTGTCAGCGTGCAGATTTATGGACGTCAAAAAAAATTGCAACCGCATCAACCGTTCTTGATGTTCAGCGGAGGCCACTGCAAGCCAGTCAATAATCTCCTCCCTGACTGGGGTGTTGTACAACGTACACCTAGCCCCATCCCCTTCTTAGAGTCCCTTGTCCTCGGCGAAACAAAATACGAAAGCGAAGATCCTACCGAAATCCCCCTTGATGAGCTCAATGCACAACTCAGTGGCAGTTAATCGCTATTACGAGAGGTGAAGACGTTGCGAGGGGTACGTTCCTCCATACCTTTTCATCACCAATCCCGCCCCCTTCACTACACTCAAGATCCTATTAACATCTCCCGACTCTCCCTAGTCACACCCTCGTGACAACACTTCCTCCTCCCGATCTAAGAACGCCCCAGATAGTAAAACCATCCAGTCCTGGATCCAGCAAATCTTCAACTACGCCGTTAAACACGAAACTCGATATTGCTTCATCACACCACTTCGTGTCTTCCGTTGCCGCCGCATAGAAGATGAGAAGCAAGACGACGGCTCTACTACACCCAGGGTAAGAGGTGGAAGCCGTCATGACCCGGCTGCCAATCCAGTGAGCTACGACGAGGCGTCCCAAAGCTCGGAAGAAGATGCTTCTAACACACCGTCCCCGAAAGGTGGAGACCGTCATGACCCTGCTACCAGTCCAATGAGACACGGCCAGGAGTCACAAGACTCAGAAGAAATGGGCAACAACACGCCGCCCCCAAGCAGCCAGGTTACGAGTACCTTCCATCCAAGTCCCAGTGGAACCAGTCACAATGCTTGTCTTCAGATCTGTACGGTGAACTGGACGAAATATCCGGATACGAATAAGCATAAGGATGAGGATCGGGGTCAAGGTAGGGCCAAGAAAAGGAGGAAGAGGAATGACTCAAATGAAGATATGGATAGCATCATTGCCCGCTGGGCATTCTTCATGGCCGTGCTATTAGAGAAACTAAGGCTGGGCCTCGTAAAACAACTTTGTCCATGGCCGGGACCAATGTCCCGCTAGCCAGATCTGCCACAAAGCATCGTAAAGTAGGGTTCCATGCTCGTCTTGCGGTCCCTGGTTATTTGTCTGCTCCCTAGCCATCCGCCTAATGAGACGGAAGCACTCCATGTGAAAGACGAACGCTTCCGGAGAAGCCAGGCAAACCGAACAACCTAGGCGGCGGTAGAGTCGCCATCTTTCTTCTCTGCCATAGGTATATACCACCGCGTTCGCGAATTTGTAGCCATGTGCCGGATATTCGAAAGGGAATGTGGCAATCGGAGGTTTTGAGGACGCATCTCCAATTACTACAGACTGTCAGTGGAAACCAGTTATTAGTTCGGTAGCCATACCAGCTGCAACCCTCTGGTATTCTTAAATGGAATCCCCATATCCACACGGCTCCGTAGATTGTCGACAAATAACACAAGAAGTCTCTCTGAGTCGTACGTGGTAAGACATGAGCAATTAAGACTGCAAGGTGAATGCTGCGATGGAACGGAATCTTTCCTCAGCTGATTTGACGGCGGAACTGCGACCAGCGAATCACAGCTGGCTGCACGCCTGAAACATCAAGGGTACAGCTAAATCGCCATACGTGAATAGCTAAACCGCCATACGCTAAGGAAGCGAGCCGAAAATGAAGGGTACATTTATCACCACCAAAACTTGTATGAATAACTATGTATAGTGCATAACTAGAATTATGCCAGCCCATCGAAATCATCATCAGCTTCAAAGTCCGCATCCTGGGTATATACCTCAACCCCACCAATTACCTCCCGCTGCATCGTAGCCGCAGCAATTGTAGTAGCATCTTCAATACTATCTGTCTGGTACACTGATGAAATGCCCTGCATATATGCCCTCTCTCGGCGAGTACCAGGCTCATACAAATCCCGATGCCCAAGCTCAAGTCTTTGCATCGCGAGAGCAGTCGTAGACAGGCTATTTTGTACTGTAGAACTCTGACCAAGTGATGCAGGGGCAGAACTAGAGGGGAGTTCAAAGAATGAAGGATCTCGACGAGTACTAGAAGGTGCCACGCGCGAGCCTCCACCCAAAGCACCCTTAGGCCTTCCTTTCCCTTTAACTTTCATTGGATTCAAGATTAGAAGAGGCTGAGGAGTGACTAGCGGCCCAGGAGAAGCATTTGATTGAGGCCTGTTATAGTACCAATAGGGATGAATATCGCTTAAGAGAATCACGCCGCCTTCTTGCTTTCTCTTGTAAATTGTGTGAAGGCAAGGTAGACCAAAGGCCTGTTGTGTAGTACATGTACAGCTGTCGGGAGGGGGGCCTTCGTAGGGAAGCTTGCTGTTCTCTTGTATAATCCTTAGGAGAGCCCGGCCATGGACAAACTGAAGGATAGCAGCGAAAAGAGGGATATTTGTACTGTGTCTCGGTCGTAATTGCTGCTGTGCAACAGCTGTACGAATGCCGGTATGCTGGGCGGTCCAAAAGAGTTGCATTTTGAGGAACACACCCCTAAGGTCTGCATGCCCACGCTGTAAATATAGCTTTAGGGTAGCATGGCAACCCTCAATAGGACTCGTAACAGTGACCCCGAAATGATTTGATTGGTCGACCCAAAAGGCTACAAGCTTCTCCTTCCATAAGAGCCAAGTGCCTTCACAGTAACTCATCGCCTGTAACGGGAACCGGACTCTCATCTCTTCAAGCAATTCATCGTACGCCTGCTCTGTTGTACTAGCTAGAAGTGTATTCCAGCAGCTGAGAAATGCTTGGAACTTCGGATGACGTGCCCACTTCCCGTCCTCTCCTTTAATAGGACCTGGAAAGTACTTCTTGGTCTTTGCTAGTACATTCATATTAACATGCCACCGGCAGAGGATATGTCGAGAATTCGGGAATTGTGTATCTAAACACTTCATTAGAGCAAGCTCTCTATCTGTTACAATAGAAACTGGCTCTGCAATAGTGTTCTCAAGCATCAAAGACCGAAGCTGGATAATAGCCCACGTGTAGTCCCTTTGAGTCTCCCCTGAGAGAAATGCCAACCCAAGCTGGACCACCATATTATTCCCTGTTATTCCACATATATTCAGTAACGGCATGTTGAATCGGTTGGTTTTGTATGTACAATCAAGGAGTAATACATCGGAATGCTGCTTCCAAAGCTCGAGTGAGGTGGGATGGATGAAAAAGAGTCGTTGTAAGGGGCCGCTTTGAGGATAGTATTGAGGGTGGAAATCGTTAGCTTGTAGTTCCTATACAATTTGTTAGTCAAATAGCAGATAATTATTATCAGGGTAAAATACCTCCATGAGCCATTGAATAGGAGTCTTCCCACCTAACTGCTTGGCACGCTCTTTTGCTACAAGATTCGAGATATCTTTGGAGACCAACGTGACACTTGAGTCTTCCTCTCGTAGCGTTGACAGAATCTGAGCGTTTGAGAGACCAGCCTTAGCTAGGGTATCAACTGAAGCACGAATCTCTGCGGAGGTAGAAGCAATTCTATGTGCTGGATGGGCTGTAGAGTCTGCAGAAGCCGCATGGTTGTGTGTAGCCTCGAGGACCTTCACTTGCCACTCTCCTGAAACTCTGTCCTTTGCGAGAGTGAGCCTCATTAGACAGCCACACTTCTTTGAACCTGTATTTTGGCGTCTTTTAGAAGAGTGTACATCCTTTTGCTTCCCCCTTGAATCGTATTTACCTGCGCGATCGCAGACAAATAATGCACGGAATGGCTTGGTGTCTTGTTGTTTGAGAGCATAGCCGTTAGCTTTCGCATGCGCCTGGCATGCAGCAAATCCAGTAGCAATATCGCTGTAAATTGCTGCGGGAGGTGCGGGGCCACAAGGTCGAGAAATGGAAGCCATAATAGTGGTGGTATTCTGAAGTGTTTACCTAGGTAGTCTAAATAGCTTCAATTTTCAATTCCAGGGGCTGATTACATAATAATAAACTTTATGAAATACATAAGTGGCCCTTGCCACGTAGTACAAATTAGTATAGTATAGCGAGGTTGATAAATGACACTCGCCAAGTCAATAAAATTTTAGCGTATGGCGGTTTAGCTATTCACGTATGGCGATTTAGCTGTACCCAACATCAATTGCGACTCATTCCTCGGTAATCGGCTCCCCAGATGCAGCCACACCTCAGCAGCCACACCTTACGAACCTGAATTGACGGGTCTATGCGCCACAGGCTATTTAGCGAGACAATTTCAGGCGTTGAAAACCTGAAGTCGGCAACCTGACTAAATAACGATGTAATCTCTTAACTTTTTTCTTCGTGTATATTATAAAGAAGAAGCGTATGAATGTTTCTTTTAACTAGCTTTTTGAATTATATTTTCTAAAAAATACTTCGATTTTTGATTTGGCTGTGAAATGCCCTGTGGCGCACAGACTACTGATTTCAGGTTCGTTAGTAGCCACACCTTAGTAGGCCACAATACCATACATTTACTGTAAATAACATGGGTGCTCGCCTGCGGCTCACACGAAGCCTTCGAAATTGATCGGAGTATTGGAACATTGGAATGTCAATTGGAAAACGTTCAGAATAAGTAACTCGTACGTGTAAGGTGGATGGAATCGAAAAGATCGACGGCAGCTGAAACAGTGAGGCAAACCACACCACAAAGACAAGAATATCTACACTAAGCCTATATTAGTTAGCGACTTTGTTGCAGGCAGCAGTCAATGGGGAGATAACGTTGACACTTTATTTACGTCGTGTGCTGTATTCGAGGAGTCATAAACAACTAAAAAATGTCTCTGCCATCTTATTACACAGCGTCCACCAAAGAACGCCGAGATCCACCCTTCAATAATCTCTGCGATCAATGTAAAAAAGACTTTCCGCCTGGACAGACCTGGACCTGGACAAGGAAATGTTGCGAGGACATCAAAAACGGCACAACTGTGAGAATATCAAGTACACGGAAGCTCATAGACTCTGCAAAAGGCGGCTGTCATCTCTGCATTTTGATATTAGGAGCCTTTCATGAGACATTCTTTGCTGGTACTGATGGCAAAATCCCCGGCTTCGATGAAGGCAAATATCAGCTACAGGCTGTGCAAGACATTCCTGGTTGGACACTGAAGCTCTTCCTAGACTGTCCAAACCTCCGACGTCCTTCATATTTGAGCTTCCCATCGGATGATCTAAGAGTGGATTTACTACTTTTGTTGCTTCATGACCAACCTAAGGAATTCAACACAGGAAAAGGTGTTTGGACTCTTGATACCACTCGAGCAGGGACCATATCCCAGATGGATTCTGTTCAGATAGACTCCGTGTGCAACCTAGGCTCATCTGCCATTGTTCAGATCAAGACCTGGATGGAAGCGTGCCAGCGAGATCACCAAGTGTGCAAAAACCGACAGGATATCCCGTTTTCTGCAACCGAGCCTCAATTTCGACTCATTGATGTCGGTAACGGTGTAGAAAGTGCTGTTTATCTCGTATATAGCGGAGACATAGTTGGAGACTTCAATTACATCACATTGAGCCACCGTTGGACAGAGGAGACAGACAAGACAAAACTTACTCGATCCAACCTCCACCAATATCTCACGTGTATGCCATATATGGATTGGCCGGCGACGTTTCGTCAAACGATTTCAATAGCACGTCAGTTACAAATCAAATATGTCTGGATAGATTCTTTGTGTATCATTCAAGACCCGCAAGACTGGGCTGTTCAGTCACAACTCATGCATAGGATCTATGCAGGCGGAGTATTGAACCTAGCAGGAGTTGCAACGCCAACGATGGCAAATGGCCTCCAACTCCACCGCGATCCTTTGGAAATATCACCATGTATCCTTTCTGGTCGAGTTCCAGAATATGGTACTTCTGTCCGTTACTTCTTGTGCTGGCGCCCCAACGAATTTAAAGATCGCGTGGACAATTCACCACTCTACAAGCGTGGCTGGACTTTCCAGGAGCGTCTACTATCAAAGCGGTCCGTTCATTTTGGGCCCCAATTATATTGGGAGTGTGCGGCTTTACACGCATCTGAGACGTTCCCGATTGGTGTTGATACCCCGGATCAGCCTACATTTGTTGACGACTTTGTGCAGAGGCTAAAGACTCAGCTCCAAACTCCGAGGCAAGGCGTGGATAAAGCGCAAGCAGCTCGAGATCTACACAGCATCTGGTGTTCTATTGTGAGATTCTACTCAAAAACCGAGCTCACAAACGAAAGCGATAGACTGGTCGCTATAAGTGGTATAGCAACTAGTATTATGAACCTGTATGCATTCCAGTCCGACGACTACATTGCTGCCACCTGGAAACCATGTCTTCCAGAACAGTTGTTATGGGCCCGAGATGAAAACTGCTCTCACTGGAGCAAAGACAAAGGGAACTTTGACTATGTACCATCCTGGTCGTGGGCCTCATGCTCTGGTAGAACGAGGTTTACGAAAATTAACTTCCGACCACCATCTGGCCGTACATACCTTATCAGAGTTGACTCGATTGGCGATTTTGAAAAGCCAGCCGATATACCCCAAAAAGAAGCTATGCTATTGGGTGGCAACTTAATTTCAGTGGTATTTAAGCCTGAAATCTGGAAAAGACGACGTTCTGAGCGAAACTTCTATGTCGCTGCTTCCGAGGTGCACAAGAATACGTCTAGTAATAGCCAAATTCTCATCGAGCTCGATAGACCAGTCCCATCTTGCATTAGTCACACAAAGCTATTGCCCGTGTGGAATGAACTAGGGACAATTGAGGGTCTTTTCCTAGGCTTAATGAAAGAAGCCAGTAACGAAGTGGCAGTTTATCGACGGCTTGGTTATTTCATTTGCCAATCTCATGATTTGTATGGCGAGGCCGGTGTTTGTGTGAATGAGCTAGAGACAGAGCGCAATCTCCAGATAATGCCACTGTTTGTATTGGTATAAGAGCTCAGGTTGCTTATGCAAAGAACAGGTTATCAATAAATACTGTAATAAACGCCGAAAGAAGCAGCGCGTTCTCTTGTCTTTGAAGAACCTTTTTTATTTACCCGTCGGATAAAATTTGCAGGCACAAGCCACACGAGGCAAAACCACCAGCTAATGAAATGTATTACTAACCAAAGCGGATTAATTTTCAGAACAACGAAAGGCCGATGGCCCCACGCTCTCTCTCACTTCGAAGGCAAACTTCGGAGGAGATGACATGACGGAACCAAGAATTGTACCTTCTCAGAATAAAATATAAGCTGTGAATAGAGAGAAGAGAAATACATAACTCTAAGGAGAGGTATAGTTCGAAGGAGCTATTACAAAGGATGAAGCAAATCAGACCCCTCCCCAAATGAAACAGCAGGGTGTTGGAAACGACGAGGCAAAGCCACCAGCTTACGAGCCACAGCATTTATGCGCCACAGGATTGGACGATTACATAAGATATGACTAAAAAACCGGCACGCCAAAGTCCCCGCTCTCTCTCTCTCTTCGAAGAACATGGGTGCTAGCCTGTGGCTCACACGAAGCCTTCGAAATTGATTTGAATATTGGAATTTAATTAAAAGGCGTTAGAATGATGGTTGACGACTGCTAAGTGGATGAAATCGACAAAGTTTCAGGCGTGGATGCTCGCTCAGGGGCCAGATTTCCGCTCTCTGAGCGACACGTTTCGCCAATACATGCCACATTTACTGTCGAACTCATGGAACCGTGACATTGAGGAAGAGGACTCCTAGGAGCAACGTTCTCGTAGGAGACTAGTCAGTGGTTAAATGCTCAACTGATTTAGACTGTCAGTTGAGAAATTATAAGATTTGTTAATATTTAAGTACATATTTGAGTAAATTTTAGGAATATTAAGACTTTTTATAAGAAGTGAAAATAATATTATTTATTAATTTAAAGGGTGTTACGGCTGGCAGGAGGTTGATACGGCGAGTAGACTCTAGCTTTGTATTTGGGCCTAATGTTACGCTCAGAATCGAGAAGAAAAGACAAGTGTGACGCTTGCCCTAGAAAGACGGCAATCACGTGTAACTGACGCCTCACATATCAACACAAGAGACATATGACGATACCAAGCATTAACTTAGAATCTACAACTACAGAGGAAAGAAGGTCAGGAAAGAAGAAGCCTATATATAAGAGATTGGTATGCCTAGCACCATAGTAATCTCGGTACGTCCCGATCGGGCAGTACTAAGTGGAGCCGGTGGAAATGAGGCTCTAGGCAGCGACGGTCGTCACACTACCCCCCCCCTCCGGAAAAAGCTCGTCCTCGAGCGTTAGTCCATCTCCTTATCGCCATCGAGGTCGTCGTAGTCGTTAACACTATCTTCCTATGCTTTGATCTATTCAAGTAGCTTAGTAGGGGGTCCTGCTTACTCGGGGTGACTGAGGTGGAAATCCCTGACTTTATGCGGAGCGTACTTAAAGTCAGAGGCATCGTACTAGTCTAAGTCAACGTCTTGATTAAGCCAAGTGACACGGTAAGACAAAGTCTTGCCCTTCTTACGGCAAGTAAGCACTTCTTCTAGTTCCCACTCGTCGTCGCTTATAATGTTGATCGGCGGGGGGGCATCTTGCACTTGGCCTAGTAAGGGGTCGTTAGGGTCTCGACGTAGCTTATTAGCCGGAAAGACGTTGTGGACCTTCATACTTGCTAGTAATTCTAGGCGGTACGAGTGTCCTACTTTCTCAAGTACTCTAAATAGTCCATTAGTTAGTATATCTAACTTCTTGAATAGACGGAGTGTCTTAAAGTAGCGCATGTCGAGCCAGACTAGGCTGTCTTTATTAAAGTCGACATCGCGGCGAGAGGCGTTATAGGACCTAGCCATCTTAGCTTAAGCCACAGTGAGGTTTAATCGAGCTATGTCCTAAGCTTTCTTATGGCGTTAGGCATAATTAATGGCTTATTAAGTGTTTAACTTGTCAGCGGGGGTAACTGAGTCTGGCAAGTCAATTTTCTAGTCCTAATTCGTACGTAGTGCGTATTTATAAACTACCTCAAATAGAGAGAGTCCCCCTAGGGAATCGTGTAGGAGGGACATCTAGGCGTAGTCTATAATAAGGAAGTACTCTAACTAGTCGTCTTAGTAGTACGCAATAAAAGGTCGGAGTCGTTTCTATAGGTATTAGTTATATACTTCGGTCTAGCCGTCTGTCTGTGGGTGGTCAGTAGCGGACAGCTATTTCTTAGTTCTGAGGATCTTGCCAAGGGCGGTCCAAAACTTAGAGACAAACTAGGGGCCTCTGTCAGAAGTGATAGTCAAGGGAGTGCTAAAGTAACGATATATATAATATATATATATAATGGCTAGCTTCCGAGTATTTGTCGTCTTCTAGTAAGGGATACTAATAACTTATTTACTAAATCTATTAATAAAGACGAGGACGTTATTAAATCTATACTTGTCTTTAGTAAAGGAGTAGTAGTCCACAGTAATATATTCTTATAGTCTAGACAGAACGGGGAGAGGATAAAAGAATCTAGGCTTTTTATCCCGGGGAACTTGAATTCGTCGATATATATAACAGTTACGGTAGTACTACTGAACTATAGACGTAATTTTATGCTACTAGTACTAAGAAGAGAGCATTTAGATCGTCTTCTTAGTACCGGGGTGCGCTATAGTGACTCGATTATAGACTTCTTATATAAGGAGGGTTCGGAGGTAATCGACATTAAGGACTAAGAGGCGGCCGTCGTGGAGTAAGAGGTCACCTACTAGGCTGAGTTTACCTAGAGAACTTGATATAGCTTACTTACACAGAGCTTATAAGGAAGGAGTAATGTAATTAGCTTTTAGGATTTGTTATACGACAGAGAATATTAGTGTGAGGGCAGCGAGCTTAACGTCGGCTACTAGCGCGTCGGCGTCGTTAAGCGGCCGCAACTCTATAGACAACAAGCTAAGGTTAACTTAGTCTTAGCGTAAAAGTTATTAAAGGCGTTAAGTCTTCTTTATAGAGTTCTATTAATTTAACTCGTCTAGCTTACGGGAAAGTGCGTCTACTAGGGGGTTATAGATTCTAGGGCGGTACGTGATTATGAAATTATAGTCCGCTAAGAGCTTTACTTATCGTGCTTGCTTAATATTTAACTGCTTAAAGGTCATAAAGTATTCTAAGGCCTTGTAGTCTATTATAACACGGACTTAGTAGGGGGCTCTTATTAACTTAGCACGCTAGTGCCTAAAGGATCTAATAATGGCTAGTATCTCTTTGTCATGTACTGTGTAATTAAGCTTAATAAGTAATATAGTCTTTAAAAAGAAAGTAACAGGGAACTAATTGTTGCCGTATTATTAGGAAAGGACTCCGGCTATAATACTATTACTAATATCCGTCTCTAGGAGGTAAAGTAAATCTTGTCGGTAGTGTCTTAAGAGAGGCGCGGACGTGAGAGTATGTTTTAGGAGGTCGAAGGCGTCTTCGTACTTTACAATAAAGCGGAAGGGAACGTTATTTTTAGTTAACTAAATAAGAGGTTTCGCTATAATACTATAGTCGCGAATAAATCTCCAGTAAAAGTTACAAAAACCAAGGAAGGACTATACACTTTTAACAGAGCTAAGGTAAGCTTACTCACGAACGACAAAGACTTTCTTAAGATCAACTTCTAGGCCAAAAGTTAATATAATAAATCTTAGGTACTTAATTTGTATTACTCTAAACTCACACTTCTTTAGGTCGGCTTGTAGCCTAGCGTCGTTAAGGCGTTAAAGCACTTTTCTAACGTAGAGCTAGTGTTATAAGAGGTCCTTAGAGTATATAAGAATGTCGTCTAAGTACGCTATATAGAAATCATTAAGGTAATCGAAGAGAATATCGTTTATATAACGCTAATAGGTAGCAGGGCTATTAGTCAGGCTAAATAGAAGAACTTTACACTTATATACGCCGTACTTCGTGCGGAAGGTAGTGTACTCCTTTAATATTAAGTCTATTTAGATTCAGTGAAAGGCTTAATAAATGTCTAATTTAGTGAAGATGCGAGCATTAACTATGCGAGCTAAGGTCTCATTAATCAGAGGTAGGGGGTATCGGTCCTTCTAAGTAAGGGAATTTAGTACTTAGAAATTAATACATAACCGTAGGGAGTTATTCGGCTTCTTAACGAAGAGAATAAGGGCAACGAATAGTGCCTGAGACGGCTTAATAAATCCTTTGTCTAAGTTATCTGTAATATATTCTTTAACAGCCTTAAGTTCTTTAGTCGACATCTTGTACAATAGTGAATACTTGAGTACTTTCTTACTCTCTCCTTCTAGCTTAATTTTGTGATTATACGAGCGATAGGAGGGAAGAATATCACTTTCTGCCTTAGAGAATACGTGAGTCTAATTAGTGTATTCTAGGGGAATTAGTAGTTTAGCGTCTAGCTCTTAAATAGAAAGTGTAAACTATATAGCTGACTGGCGACGGTGAGTGAGTTCGACAGTTAGGGCTAATATAGTAGCGGCTTTCTCTCGCTCTTGGCTTCTTTAATTAATTAGAGTATTAATCTCTTGAAGAGTTACTATAAATATCTCATCTCTAGACTTCCGTTTTATTAATATGTGGAACGCTACGGCGCTAATCGAGAAGATCTCAACGACCGGACGTCGGCGAGCTTTCTCACGTCGCTTTGTAATCGGTAACTCATCTCGTAGTTAAGGAGAAGAAGTTAGGGAAGGAAGAGCTTTTGTAGTTAAGTCGTGTGCGAGAGAGAGCTGTATTTGTATCTTCCGAAGTGAATTGGCGTAGTCCTTAGTATACGTTCTACGCGTGGAAGGAGCGAATTAGGGGGCTTCAGTCTAGTCTCGGGGGTATAAATTCTCAGCGGTTCCGCTCTCTAGCTTAGTAACTTCTATTTAGGCTAGTTTAGTTAGGATATATGTGTTATTTAGTCGTGGGGACCGTTATATATATTGACTAGGCTAGTTATTTAATATACTTCCTAGCTGAGGTAGGGGACCGTTGGTAGCAGAGTGCGCGCGCTCTTTAGGCTTTGTTGTATGTCGCACTTGTTAATACGAGAGCTCTGTAGTACACAGAGGATTAACAACAGTGTTACGGCTGGCCAAAGGTTGTTACTGCGAGTGGACTCAAGCTTTGTATTTGGACCTAAGGCTACGCTCAGAATCGAGAAGAAAAGACAAGGAGAAAAGGAGAGCTCCCCGTAAGGGAGGGCTCGAGTATATATACATGAAGGACCCTCCTAATGGGGCCTAGCGTAGTCGAGTGCTATTCACGTCAACATGTCGCAGGCTCGCCACCTAGTCTTCCCTATCGGGCTTAGCGCCGTCGCATAGCCAGCGATGCTACGAGCCAGTGTCGGTTAGAATGCGAGGCGCATCGTAGGTCGTAACAAACAGAGGTAAGTTTGACAGTAGTGCTAATATCGGGGATTAACTAGGCGCGATACTGTACACTAGAGAGGCGCGGATCTAAGTATTTTTAACTCTCGGAGATTAATATAAAATTTATTATTAACGTAACTTCTCTAATTAAAACAGCGGCGCGGCTACTTTTAGAGGTCGCTAGAAGTTCTATAGAGGTATATCAGTGTCGGGATGCCGTTAAAGAAGGTAAGGAACGTAGGAGGGGTTTTATACTCAAAACAAGAAGGAAAGAAAGGGTAAACGAAGCGCTATAAGGCAGGTGGCCAAGGGGGTGAATGCTTCTTATAGGCGTAGCTTGCTTAACTCCGGGGGAGTATAAATACTTAGTAACATTCTCGTTCCTAGGCTTAACTACCTTAGAGATAGCCCTTCGGATTCTTAATGGAGTTTTGTACTTTAGTTCGGCATCTACAAATATCGAGCTAACATAGATTTCTAAACGATTATTGTCTGTTAGTCTAACTATATTGTCGACTCCGGAACTTACTAGGGGTTCTCTTAGCTAGTGACCTTGATTTTGTGATAGTATAGTCGTCACTTCTCGGGGATCGACAGCGAGTATAGAATTAATAGTAGTAGTCGTTTCTGTAGTTATTAAAAGAGAGTTGGCGCTTATATCAGAATTTAGTTTAGCGCGCCAACTAAAATTTACTATAGAATCAGAGTATAACCTAGGATTTAGTGAAAGAGTAGTTACTCGACTTCTTCTCGTGAACTTCCTAGTGAATTTTATTAATTATAGTTAGCTTGGGAAAGAAGCTAAGTCTAAGGTATTTATACTTAGCGCGAAAGGTAGAGGCGAGTCGACTATCAAAGTCGACTCTGCAAATTAAGTATTATAGTAGCTCCAAAATTCACGTAACTTAGCGTCTTTACGCTCGGCGTCGCGCTAGTGGCGTTAATGAATCTTGTGTACACGTAAGTCTCAGACCTTAATTAGTTTACTGTAGCTTACTATTAGGGGGTAGTCCGATGGCTAGATAAGCCGTCGTTTGATAGTATTTAAGAGTACTTCGTGATACTTTAGTTATAACTTTCTAATAATTACTTTATAGTTTCTTAAGTGAGTGATTAAGAAAGGAGTAAATGACTATAGACGCTTGTTAACTATTAAATTTAACGTAGTGTAGTAGCTAATAGTCTAGCCAGTTCGACTATCAAATCCTTTAATAAGGACAGGTAAAGGTAGTAAGTGAATTGAAGGTTTTAAGAAGAAAGAAAGAGACTTTAAAAGAGAGTAATTAATAAAATAGTAACCGTTAGCTCTAGAATTAAAAAGTGCGGGCAGCTTGTACGTAAGTCTATTCTTAGAGAGAGTGATGCGGGTAGTGAGCGCTAGTCCGCTAAGAAGCTTCGTAAGGTTAAGATGTCGTATATCTCGTATTATACTTAAGAAGGAGCCTTTTCTTAGGCTAAGTCTTTTACTCGTAGAGTAAGTTCCTTTACTAGTAAATTGTTATTGTCGTCTATAGTTTAGCTATTAGACATAAGACTGCTATTGTCGGCGCCTATCTTTATCTCGTTAACATGGGAGGTATAACTACGGCTAAGGGGCCGTTAGGCGAAATGCCGTGGGGTATTCGTTAGTGTTTAGGCACGAGGTATATCGGCTCGTGTAGAGATTTATTAACTTAAGGGCTAATTAGTCTCTCGTCTCTAGGACAAAAAAGTAGTAGAAGCTTAGAGTGACTTTCCCGTAGTCCTTAAGGAGATATTGACTTAGGACCGGGGGTGGGAATTTATACCTGCCGCTGAGGGGCCAAAGCGACTAGCGTAAATAGTATTCTCTACGATCTGTCCTTAGTCCTCAACTTAGACTGCTTCTATATACTCTTCTAGAGTTTTAGCTCTCTAATACTTATAGAATAGTTGCTTACGTAGGCGGGATGGGAGCTTGTCTTGTAAGTCTATTTTAAGGATTAACTTGTTAGTTACGCCGCCTTAACTAGCAAGAATTCTAAACTATTAGTAAAAGTCCTAAAAGGTTTGTCTTACGGCTTTTATTTTTACTATAGAGTAGAGGTTACGCGCTGTCTATTACTTATAGGGGTTAGTCAAGAATTTGACTACTTAGTCAACTAAGTCAAGCGTATCTATGATGTTTCCGTCGTCGTCGAGCGTCGGGGATAAGAAGGAGGGTTCTAGGAACGTGCGAGCTGTTCCTTCTGTTTGTGTTAGTAGCTAGTCCTTCTGGTGGTCGTCGTCGACGAAGTATTAGTCGTACTAGCGTAAGGCGTTCTAGACCTAGACTTCTTATAAACGTGGACTATAGCTAATACCGTCTGAAAGCTTATTATTTAAGTTAGGGATCTTCTCGATTCGTGAGGCTATAGACATCTAGGACATCCTAGAGAAAGAGGGGGAACGACGACTTAGGATGCGAGGAGGTCAGTAACTATTATTACTATCGTCGTCTAGTAGTCTACTAGGGTCAGGAGCACTCTATGCCTTACCTTTGCCTTTGTTTAGCTCGGGGGCAGGAGTTTTCTCAATCGAGGGATGAAGGGGTGTGTCCCCTTCTTGGAAAGTTATAAATCTTAGGGCAGGTCTACGTAGTAGAGGCTCGTCGGTCGTCTGTCGCTGTTGTTAAAGAGACAGCTTCAACCGCTGGTTCTCTATGCGACTCTCTGAGAGTTACTCTTCTAAGATGCGAAGTCGGCTTTCCTATAATGTCTCTCTTATATGTGTCCTTGTAGGCTCTGCACTACTCCCTGGCGTATTAGTGGAAGTATTGACTATAGGATTATTGGCATTAGGAGAGTCAGGTAGGGGGACGGAAGAAGAGGCAGACGACATATCGACGTCATCTACAGCGGGTCGCTTTACTAGAGGAGGGACGACTTTCGGCTTGAGTTGGCGAGTTAGAGGGAGAGGTCTAGCGAAGAGGGGGTTTCGACTTCGTCGTGTAGAGGCAGAAGTCGGGGAGGAGAATGAGGGCAATAGTGGCGAAGTGGATGTTGACTTCGCTATTAGTAGGGGTTTTGATACTGCTATTCGTTAAGCTACAAAGCTTGGTATAGGCCTTTCCTGTATTTGAGCTTCTAGGTCGTAACCACTCACAGGAGAATTAGGGGGCGAGGGATATTTACTGTCTTCCTAGACGTAGAGAAAAGAGTTGTAGATAATGTGACGCTTGCCCTAGAAAGACGGCAATCACGTGTAACTGACGCCTCATATATTAACACAAGAGACATATGACGATACTAAGCATCAACTTAGAATCTACAACTACAGAGGAAAGAAGGTCAGGAAAGAAGAAGCCTATATACAAGAGATTGGTATGCCTAGCACCATGGTAATCTCGGTACGTCCCGATCGGGCAGTACCAAGTGGAGCCGGTGGAAATGAGGCTCTGGGCAGCGACGGTCGTCACAACAAGGAGGAAAGGAGAGCTCTCTGTAAGGGAGAGCTCGAGTATAAATACACGAAGGACCCTCCTAATAGGGCCTAGCGCAGTCGGGGGCCATTCACATCCACATGTCGCATGCTCGCCACCAAGTCTTCCCTATTGGGCTTAGCGCCGTCGCATAGCCAGCGATGCTACGAGCCCGTGTCGGTTAGAATACGAGGCGCATCGTAGGTCGTAACAAAGGGACTAAAAGCAAAAATACACGTTCTAACCTTTATAAATATTCCTTAAACTTCATTTGTATCGAAAATGATATATTTTTATTTTTACATCGTAAAAACGTGATTTTAAGGTCACGTTTCTTTTTAATCAGTACTGATTAATATATTAAGTTAAGTCCCTCAGTTGAGGTATTATCGTCAGTCAGTCAGTCGACTAAAATAAGTCGACTGATACTGACTTAACTGACTTAATGGCCACTCTGCGTGCCTGATAAATGTGATCAGATGGAGCACCTCGATGAGGCAGAGAACGAGAGGCTTGTGCAGGAGCAGAAAACGAAAGAATGCGAGGCCGAGAATAAGATACTGCACAGTTAAGATAATACGTTTGAATTGGCTATTAATCTCAATGATATCAACGAGTAGAAATACAATGGAGATGAAGATAACTTCGTATTGTGTTGTGCAATCTGAAAACGCCGTTGTCAGACTCGAGGTCTCAATAACGCAGGGCGAAAGACTATGCCGCCATATGATGAGGTGAATTTCGAGAGGAAGACTCGTCAACAAAGAAAAGAGAGGGTTATGTTGGGAATTGTGATTTCCAGCGGGGATGCTTGAGACCTATAAAATGACCGCTAAAGTAAGCATATGTCAAATTAAGCATAAGTTAAGCGACAAACCAGGGGTAGAATTTTGAGTTTTTAGAATGGCTATTAAAGTGGAGTAATTACACAAAGATGACTTATCCCCTGGACTAGAGGGCGCACCAATCGTCACTGACATCCCCCCCGCCCGCTCAGTCGTCCACCTGCGTATTCTATACACGCCCCGGCGCTGTATCGCTTTCCCGAGACACCGGAATCAGCATAAAGAAATCAAAGAATCCGAGGTATCAGCCTCACGAAACGTTCGAACCTCGCGCGATCGGAATTTAGCGACAAGGGAATTGGTGATAACTAGCTTGCTCTCTGTTGTATCTTATTAGCATCAAGCAAATTCCGTCATCTGTAAGGGCGTACATGGCGTGTATTCCAACGCTGTAGTGCGTCCTCCCTATGCTGTTGCGCCGTTTTGGCACCTTTGTTAATCAACCGTCGAACTATCTCCTCTTTAATTATTACAAGCCATTGAACAACAGACTCATAAGTGCACTCATTGGGTACGTAAATGCCTAGTTCATGCCATCCTTGAAAAAGAATGAAGAGCGCAGCCGGACCTTGAGCAGAGAAAAAGTCACTAGCGCCTGTTGGAGTAAACTTAGGCGCCACACCAGATCCATCCAACGCCCCGATGCCCCCTAGACTTTCATACGAGGTGTCACAGCTTCGAGATGCCAGAGAATATGGATCAATAACATTGGCGCAATCCAGTGCAGTTTGGCCGAGTTTATCTCTCAAATTGATGATAGACGTTGCATATGGTAGATCAAGGATCGTAATCAATATTGTTGGGTGCCAAAGCACCGATGCTGACATTTCGTGCAAAGCCGTGTGGTCGAAAAAGTTGTCAACTTCGTCTACGCGACCACCAGCCTGAAGCAGCAACCGTAGAGAATCCAACGAGTTGCGACAGGCATATCGAATGACAGTGTAGTCGTATATCGTCTTGCTTTGCGTTGAAGCTCCGTGATGAAGGAGTATTCGAATAACGTCCGGACTGTCACCATGCGCTGCTTGCATGAGTGGTGTTATTCCATTCTTGTCCTTCAGGTCCACAGGAACTCCACATGTAATTTGACTTTCCACGCGATCTGCAAAGTTGAAAAATGCTGCAAGGTGTAAGGGTGGCCATAAGACGTGAGGGCCGAATCTCATCTCCACATGCCAACGCTGCCAACGATTGAAAAGTTTTGAGGGGTTGTGGCCTAGGTGCTGGTTCCAGGGTGTACGAATGTACTGCCAGCATGGTAAAGAAGTTGGGTCTAGGAGCGCGCTTTCTCTAGATTGAAACTGTATGAGGTATTGATAGAGGTATAGCCACCTCAACGTATGTTGCGAGTTCCCTAAGAATCGATGCACGGTCTGCTGTACGAACCCCGCGCTATCTGGCGGTACCTCATCAAGATGTTTCCACCAGTTCAACACAGCATATTCGAGGAATTGGAACTCTTTAAAGATGCGCTGAACCATCTTAAGAGAATGTGAGAGGCCATGAGGCGAGCCGCTCAACAGGTCATTTAACGATACATTGTCCTGGAATGTCAGCACAGTCATACATGCTCTCGCTATGTAGACAGCATTGAGCTGGTCTCGATTTGATGGCAGTGCTGAAGGTTGGTTCACTGGGCCACAACCAAGGTGCACTCCTCGCTTCCGAAGGAATTCTCTCGCCGAGGCATGAACAAAGCGAATATGTCCCGGCCTTGTGATCTCAACAAAGGAGCCACATGCGTTAATGACATCCATACTTCCGCGCATGAGCCACCTTTCCTTCGGAGATACGTCTGAGTCGATTTGTATCCCAAGGGCAAAGTCAAGTTCTGTAATGGTCAAAGGCCGATTTGCCGCTGTGATCCATTGTAGGATTCGAAATGCTCGAGCACGATGAAGCGCGCTAACGTTGGATTCGATAGCAAGCAGCAGGCGTCCATAAGTAGCTTCCAGATCCTTGGGTAATTCATTTCGCAGGACTTCTCTTGCGTCTTCGACTGCAAACTGTGCCTCTAACGTCTCGAGCTGAAATCTGGCCCATAAAAACATCCCGTCGGCCCCTTCCTCTAGTTGCCGAATTGCTGAACATTCTAAGTCGAAATCAGAGAGCCCCATTCGATCAATACAAGCACGAATCCAGCCGTTAAGATCTTCTCTGGTTGCATCATTCGTAACGACTATCTCGAAACAATTGTCCTGCATGCGAGGATATATTGCTTTGATGATCCTGCTTTCAGGTCGGCTAGTCAAAGCAAGGGATATATTGTCGCCTAATGCGGAGACAAACATTAACAGCTTCTCAGCAGAAAGCGGCCCTGACTCGCACTCATCGAAACCGTCAACCACAAGAAATATATGTTTCATAGTCTTCGAGGCGATTTCCTTCAAAGCTTCCTTAACCGCTTCCAAAAGAGTGCGGATTGCGGGACCTCTTTGTTTGTGCTGTAAGACTAACTGGCGATACTCGGGTAGCTGTTCGAGGATCTGCCAGAGCCATGTACGCAGTATGGACTCGAGGGTGTTCTTGGTATCATCCCCTAGCTTGCAAAAGAAATATGCTATGATCCTTCCCTCCGTTCGAAGTCTGTCAATCAATGTCGCAGTGAGAACAGATTTTCCAGAACCTGGTTTACCGTGGAGCCATAAAACTGCATTGCCGCCAGTTTTCCACTCGTCAAACTCAGCTTGACCAAAGATCCACAGACATGTTGAACCATGGCGCAGGTTTAGCAATTCAAGAAGATCCTCCTCCACAGCTGCGGGCTGAAGCCAGCTTGCGATGGACTCGTTGCTCAATTCGTCGATAGGAGTCTGCTCACTCTCAATAATATGGCGTTGCTTATTAATCTGATCCTGCAAACGTTTGAGAGCATGTTCCTGGCCTTCGCCATACATTGGCAGCATGAAGATTTCCAATAAGCCTAACAGACAGTAAGCTTTATCTTCTTCTCTCTTCGTATTTCGATTCAGTGTCCATGCCATGCGCTCAGAGATCGAGAACTGGAATATGCTGTGGCTATCAAGGGCTTGTGCGGGGATGTTTGTAATCGCCTGAATAACACTTCCGAGAGACTCCTTATCGCCAATTTCCTTGCCTTCCTTTGAGAAGAACTGCACAATTTCAGGAGCGAGGAGCTCTTGAAGAGTCCAGCCACGAGTGAACCATCGGCTATCGCGGAAAGCAGGTTCCCATATTCGGCTTTTGGTCGTTCCCTCAGAGGTAATTGATACATCAGTTAGAAAGACATAGCACTTTGCAGCATCGCGGTACCAACGATACATGGAAATAATGGCCTCAGATAGCTCAGCACTACTATCCTTATTTATACAGCATGTATCGATCCAGACATAGCCCAATCCATCTTGACAAGCTTTCTCCGCGCAGAACTTAATCTTCTGGAATCCAGGCTTGTCCTGACCGGTGTGCTCTATCATGTCTTTGTAGGTGAGCTCATCATGATCTTGACCCCACGTATGCGAGAGTATGGCATAGGGAGGGATGTTGCCACCGAAGCGCTCGATTAGAAACAGGTTGTTTGTGTCTTCGCAATTGATTAGGCGCATGGTGAGGCAATTCTGCGGATCTTAACAAGGGAGTTGGCGCGGAATTCGTGTGCAGAAAGTGCACATGCAGGAGAAACTGGAAGCCGATTCTGCAAGCACATGTAGAAAGATGTATTGGGTTGTTTATGGATTTGGTACGGCCGTCAGTTAGTTAAGCAAGCGTGCTCGGATATTTCATGTTCGTTCTGAGATATGCATATTTATACAAAGAGCCACATGCTGCACAGCCACGCGGAAGATCGCGCTTATATACTCCTTACCACACGAAGCTTTCGAAATCCGTTCAAATGAGTTCAACTAAATAAATCTAATGACTGTTTTAGTTCCGAAATGTTAGATTAATATAGCGGCGATAGGCAGTATTCTTTCAATCCCGAAGGCATCCCATCAACTACAGCGAGGCGTCTGAAACAGCGAGGCAAGCCACTGGCTTAGACGCCACAAGATTTTTAAGATATTACTAAACAAAAAAAGCCCAAATCAGAGCGCTTTCTCTCTCTTCGAAGAACCTTCTAATTTTATCGTACGGACAAAATTTTGAAGGTCCACCTTTGTAATTAAATGACTTGGCTCCGGTAATCGCTTGATTGGAGGTACCGAATCGTGTTGCGGTGCCACATGAATTAAAACTCTCTAGTGGCCACAAACCCAACAACTACTTTTCAGCATTGTACAGAGACTTAAAATATCCGATCCAAACGTTCTGTAAGTTTAAAAAGCGAACAGAACTCGATGGTGGTGCTGTGGGTCTAGGGTCCCATTTTACCGTGAAAGAGACTCGTTACAAAATTATGGGGGCGGCGACAATGCGATCGATTTTTTGGGGGTGACTTGGCTAAAAGTGTTCCGGGGAAGGCATAAAGCATAATTGGCATATAACAAGAAAAGTTTTGACGCTTTCGTAAAATTGAAGCTACCCAATTCTGAAGTACCTATGATTGTCTCGACCCAGGGACAGACGTTTCCTCGTTTACTTACCCCTGAGCCATATAATGCCTGAGGATTTAAAATTCGCCTCCTCTCAACCAACCAAAAGTAAGCACGCTAAAAGTTAAAACGGAGCCGAGGACTTCGAAGCTGTTCTGTTGATCTTCTACACGCCTTCTCACTTCACATCAAGAGCCACCATACAACCACTCCAACTCCGAATCCAAACTTCAACCCCCTAAACAAATCATCATGCCTCGTCAATCTAGATCCGGTGGAGGACGCGCGCCAACCCGCCCAACTGCTCCCCAAAGACCAGTTGCACCTCAACAGACCCGACCAGCAACCACCGCCGCCTACCCCCCAGCTGCCCCAACTGCTGCTCCTCCAGCTCAACAGCAGCAAAGCTCCGGCGGTGGAAGCATGCTTGGAAACATCGCCAGCACTGCAGCGTAGGTCTCCAACCCAGACCTTCCGAAGCTACATACTGACCAGAAGCAGAGGTGTGGCAATTGGATCATCTGTTGGCCACGCAATCACCGGTTTCTTCGGAGGGTCTTCTGCTCCAGCAGCTGAGCAGCCTCAACAGAATGCTGTTGCTACGCAGGGAAACCAGGCAGCTGAGAGTAGCTGGGGACAACGAAGCTGCGACGTCGACGCAAAGCAATTCACCAAGTGCATGGATGAGAACCAAGGAAACATGCAGATCTGCGGATGGTACTTGGAGCAATTGGTGAGTGTCTACAAGTAAAAAAAATTGGATGGAGGTGTGTGTATGAATGCTTGCTAATGGTGGTGTGTTTACAGAAGGCGTGCCAACAGGCTGCTAAGCAGTATTAAGGTGATCCGTGGAGGAACTTTGAAGCATAGTGCTGCGTGCGTTGCATTGGGGTGGCGAATAAAAACAATCATGTACCATATCTGATTCTGAAAGGAGGCAACACCGCTCTTCTGCTTGATCTCGAAAGGAAGACCACATTTCTACCAATAAGCTGTCGAGGACCCGGTGATATTTTCGTATTCTTTTGTTTTTGCCATGACGCCGGAAAACTTGACTTTTCATTTTCTCCATACGTTTCTTGCTGTGTATTTCTTGTAAAATCTTCCAAGCCAAGCCAATTCGAGTAAGTAGCTGGCGATGCCTGGGGCTGGAAGATTGGTGGGGGAAGAGCAGCATTTCAATTGATCCAAGACTTCTCTGGATTGCTGAGATTTGGTTTTCAGGATGTGAGATGTTCATCTAAAGTTCTCATTTGAGTTACATATTAATGGCACTCCTATCCATTCTCGCCGCCAGCTTTCGGGTAGTTCACACTTGTCTGACGACTCACTCGAGGCAAATTATCCTTCACTGTGTTCTAACACGCCGAATTGTGGTAGACCGTAGAGAAGAAGTCCCAGCCAGGATACCGATGGCACATCAAGAACTTGGTCTGAACAAAGACTGGTTAGTAGTCTTCTGCTTGTAATAGATAACTGGCCATGTTTATTGACTGACCTCTCTATGGTGATTTCGGGACACCATCTGGAGCTACACACCTTGTATGGTTGATATACAGTTGGAATATCACTCAAGGGAAGAGTGAGTGTCCTAACTAGGGTATCTAAGCTCGGAAGTGGCGCTGACAGGAAGCGAATGTTCATTGACTTCAACCACATGATTAAACTCTCGTTCCATTGAACTGGTCTTTTACAGCAGCTTGTCAAGACTGGATTCTCGCAAAGGTCTTAGGCGTAAGCTTGATGGCAATCTACTTACGTGATTCGCCATGCACAAGGAAGATCGAAGTCTGTACTGATTAGGGACCTAGGTCCTAGGTCCTAGGTTTCTCTTCCCTGGAACTGAGAAGGTTCGTCGAGGCCAGTGAAGCCGCAGTAGAAGTTTATTTCTGTGGCTCGAGTAGACAACAATAGTGGAAGATGCTCAACTGCCATGAAAGAATCCGAAGAACGTTTCACACTGGTTCTTTAAGACTAAGCTGTCTGCCCGTAGATATGGCTTCTTGTGAGAGCGAAGCCTACTTCAAATTCTTCCAGAAGCAAGACTGAATTGCATGTAACCATGTCAACGCCTCTATCTATGACAGGAAAGTGCTTCAAATTGTAATCCTAATGCCTAGACTTTCTTCCCTATAGCCACGTTGAACCTGAAGTACGACTTAACTTTCCCATTCTCATCCGCCAAACTACTCAACTCCCGACAGAAAATATCCTTCGCTCTGCCTCTGACTCCAGGCTGTTCGACAGATCAGCAAAGGTCCAAGGGAAAGTTTGAAAACAAAGAGGGACATCAATATCCCCATGAAATCAGGAAAACAAAGAAAGGGGGGATTATGCTGACCTGTCGTAATTCCTCATACCAACGCTTGACCCATCCGTCTCTCTGCATGATACTCTCAAAAAGTTCTCCCCCTTTGGTAGCATCGATTTCCTCAACTCCCTTAAACTCCACATAGTTCCTGCTGACAAAACTTTCGTTTCCGTCCAGTCCCGCGTCCTCCAACATCTGCTTGACCTTGGCGACTGTTCCCATGGCAGTTTTACTGCCATAGACCGTGAACATGTTCAGCTCCTGCTTGACTATGTCGAAACAACGACCTGGGACTAGACTATCGTTTGTCGAGGTATCAAAGATCAACTTTCCTCCCGGCCTAAGTAGTTTGGCCCATTTCTTGACAGTGGCACCAGGATCTTCAAGAAGGACCATAGCTGAGGCACAAGTGATAACATCAAATTTGCCTTCTTCGACGCCATCCAACCCAGTCAGATTCTCGATGTCATGCTCCAGGAAAGTCACCGAGAGACTCTCTCTTTCGGCCTTGGATCTAGCGATCTTGAGGGACGCTGGACTGATGTCAACGCCAATGACAGATCCTGACGGTCCAACTGCTCGTGCTGCTGGTATCGAGATTCCACCTGTGCCACAAGCTAGATCAAGGACTTTGAGTCCTGGCGAGAGCGACATCCATTCGATGTAATCTGTAGCTTGAGCCTTGTGAAAGTCGCTTGAGCCATCTTTACCGTCGTCCTCATCTAAGTAGCGGGGAAGTGAGCATCGTCAATTCGTGTGTCTAGAAGACTTCAAGAGAACTTGAAGGAATTACAAGCCTTCTCAATACTTACATATTGGAGCACGAGCATCGTACATGTCTCGGATGACTTCGAGACGGGTGGGTGCCATTTTGATGGTTTTGTTGGATGACCGACTTTGTTGTCACTGTCTGTCCTGTGGGGGTTGATGTTTGAAGATGACTTCGTGAATTCAGTGGAGAAGGAGCTTCACGGATCGCTGAACCGGATTTAATTGCTAAAGCCGGAACGATAGATCATTTGATGATTGGTGCAGCATTCACGGAGTCAGATTCAGCTCACCCTATGCTATCTCACTGCTTGCAATAGGTAACCTGGAACAGAGGCACAGCACTTGCATGGAGGTGTCTAGTACCTTACCTACTCGTGGTCCTGTGTAAGGTACATTGGATATGTTAAGTGTAAAAGCTCAATGAGCATGATCCGCCATACAGATGCAAAGACATTCCGTCTTGGTTCCGGAAGTCTCGTCATATTCTGTGATTAGTAGATACTCCTAGCCGTTCAGCAAGAAGTTCAAGCTAAGCTAGGCATACGATGATGGAAATGGAGACGGAGTTGCCAAGGACCGGGCGATCCACCGCGAGCAGCTTTCGATCACATGACATTGAAGCTAGTCCCACAACATAGTAGCGTGAAATGTTAAGCGAACAGAATTCCCACCAACTTGGCTATCAGAAAAGTTCTCGCGATTCCATTCCACGACAAGACAACACCTTCGACAACCCCATAACGACTTCAAAATGGGTAAGGGACTGTAAGTAGCCTCCTCGATCCCAAACACACCTGCAGTACATGCGCAAGACTTTAAGAGGCTTTTTTGGAGGGGGAGTGGTCGAGCAGATGTTCACCTCCATGCGTTCATCTTCACACCTCTGCCACCCGAACAGCAGACCCTTCAGCGAATTGGTCCTCGAAGTCTTGCCTTGCGCGCGAAGCTGTACAACTGGTCTCTCAATTGCTGTACTGACAATCTCTTCACAGCAAGAAGCATCAAAAGCGCCTCAGCGCCCCATCGCATTGGCTCTTGGACAAACTCTCCGGTGCCTACGCTCCTCGTCCATCCCCAGGTCCTCACAAGCTCCGCGACTGCATGCCCCTGATCGTCTTCATCCGAAATCGTCTAAAGTATGCTCTCAACGCCCGCGAGACCAAGGCTATCGTCATGCAACGCCTGATCAAGGTTGATGGAAAGGTCCGAACCGATGCCACCTACCCAGCAGGCTTCATGGATGTCATCTCCATCGAGAAGACCGGCGAGAACTTCAGACTAGTCTACGACACCAAGGGCCGCTTCACGGTCCACCGCATCCAAGCCGAGGAGGCAGAGTACAAGCTTGGAAAGGTTAAGAGAGTTCAGTTGGGCAAGGGCGGAATCCCATTCTTGGTCACGCACGATGCACGAACGTAAGTTCTATCAGACATCATTCAGCCGTTGGTCCAAGCTTTGGTCGATTACTTCGAAAAGAGACGATTGATTGGAGCTACACCAACGGTTGCTATACAAACCCCCTCCAGAAATGCTGACGAAATTTTGCGTGTGTAGTATCCGCTACCCAGACCCAGCCATCAAGGTCAACGACACTGTCAAGATCGATTTGGCTACCGGCAAGATCACCGATTTCATCAAGTTCGACACTGGTGTCATCGCCATGGCTACTGGTGGTCGTAACATGGGTCGTGTTGGTGTCATCACTCACCGAGAGCGTCACGATGGTGGTTTCAACATTGTCCACATCAAGGACGCCATAGACAACTCGTTCGCCACCCGTGAGAACAACGTCTTCGTTATCGGTACTGAGAAGCCATGGATCTCTCTGCCAAAGGGCAAGGGTGTCAAGCTCACCATCGCCGAGGAGAGAGACCGCAGACGTGCGCACGCTATTGCCGGAAACTAAATGTTCTTCGTCTCTGGCTTGGTCGCTTCGCTCTCTGGATTTCATGATGGTTCTGGGATGGATGGAGTATTTGGGCCCCTTTCTATGCTTCGGGACATGCATTTGCGCATAGGGAAAAAAGTGCAAGTGGGTTGTTAGCTAGCACAGCAGCATAGTCGGAGCAACCAATACCAAAACAATGTAAAAGCCCATCCAGTCCCTCACCTCAAGCTTAAGCGTCTTCGCTAGACTATTCTTTGGTGAAGTAAGTGACAATGCATCTCCATATCCTCAATACCAACGCAACCCCCATGCAGCAGAACGGAATCCGCACGTGGTCCAACCCCCACAGCCTCTCTGACTTCCAACACTGATTTACCCAGCGTTCTCCGAGTGAGTGAATAAATGAAGCTGAATCCAAATCTGACCCCCATGCCCCGCCCTGTGACCTAGTCCTCGTCCTTCGTAATGCCCTTTGTCCCTGCAGCAACATGCATCCCGTGGGGCATTTTCACATCACGAGGCAACTGCTGATGTCAGGGTAGGTAGGCAAGTGAGAAAATGCGGAAGTATTTGGAGAAGCGGTGGAGGAGGAACCTGGAGCCATCGAATCTGGACCCTGATTGTCCGTACGTTCCTCGTCAATCTTAGAGAGAGCAGAGGATGTACGAGGCCGTTTTCAGTGTGTTTCTGTGAGGTAAGAAGTTGGATCTCGGGTGAGGGGAAAGGAGGGGTTTGCATGTGTGTGCGGGCGAGAGGGGAAGGAGACCTCGTGCCTTGCAAGAGTGAACCCGGGGATGGAAAAGTGAGGCTTATGCTGTGTGAATGAAGATCAGGAGGTGGCAGCATGGGATAGTTGTGTTGTAATGGATTCATGGCTATTGGTATGGAATCCGTTTTGAGACGAAAATGGGTAGGAGTAGGGTGACTGATAGGTTGGCCTGTAATGGATCGACCTTGTGTGCCATAGTAGGGCATGGTCTGGTAAGGGTAAGCATGGTAGATGCATCTTAGATGCGAGGCGTTGAGGCTTGCAGGATTTGCGTTCTACGTGCAGGTAGTGCATATTGACCGCAGTGTTGTTTATGAACGATGTAGATGCAGTTCGTTGACAATGTGGCGGACCCCCACTACCATCATGCCCAGTTCAGCTGGTGCAAGTTCGAGGTCAGTTAGCACGATGCACAGGAATGATTCGTGGCTGGTTAGGACAGAAACTTTAAGCTCCTCGACCTGGACTTTTGCATGATTTGGCTTTGTTGTACCTACTTTGAGCTGGAAGAAAGCAGAGGGATGGGAAGGTAAATGCAGGAATAAGTGGTGCGGTATTTCGTGTTGGGATTGAGAACATGAAAATACAGTAGCACAGCGCGCTGGACGCAACAGTACCAGGGCAAAGAGTGGGATGCATGGGAAGCACGATGTATGACGAAACGAAGACACCACCACCGGGAGTAAGAAAAGGGAAAAGTGCTTCCCGAACGAGAATGGGGTCAATTGAGCGGAAGGAAAATGCAAATCGGCTCAGAATTCTTTTTCTTTGCATCGGAGTGAGTGAGGCTTGTGAGCTGGCAGAAGGCCCTCCTTGTCTTAGCCCTCGACGAGTTATAACTCGGGCGTTCCTAACATTCTTGACAATTGCCCTGTTCAAGAGACAACAGTGCACGCTTGTATGACTTTTCTTTTGCTGGCAAGCTTAATATATCTCCCCTGCCTCTTCCATGTGGTGTAGGTGGGCATGGAAAAAAGTTCGAGAGGCAGAAGCAACGACCACGCTACACCTACCACAAATACCTCAGCGAGCCCACTTTGAAAAATTCACAAGCAAGAACAGACGAAAATAGGAATTCGACTGGACTTGATTCCACTTGATTCGACTGTACCTGCGTACTGTACAGCTGGACTGGACTGGACTGAACAACGGCCACGCGAGGTACGCATGCCGGTCTCACGATTCGAGCAGAGGAGAGGACCCCCAAGCTTGCAATCCAATCCAAGCCAATTACAAATTACGGCGGCACTTCAGCATATCGGCAACAGGCCGAGTCCGTCAGGTCTCTTCTCTTCGCTCAGATTTTTGATCCGCAGTAGTGAGTGCCTCTCTCATCTAGAATGACAAGCTGTTACTGGAGCTACTGGTCTGACTGACTAGCCCAGCTGTCCTGGCAGTATTTAGTAGCCCCCTCCCCTCTACCCCTCCAAAGCGCAATAGAAAACAACACTATATAAATGAGGCCCTCCCCTCACTCCCTCCTCCTTACTGAAGCGGACCGAAGGACTGGAGAAAGGAACGAGAAGCGAGAACAACAAAACTCAGATCCTTCTGCTGCTGCTGCTGTACTGCTACTGTATTCATGCCAGGGCACTTGGACGGATCAGAAGGGAAGGAAGAGTAGAGCGGAATTTGAAGGGATTTTCCCCCCCTCTTCTTTGCTTGTTGCTTGCAGGGGCTTGCAGATCTGATCGGATCTGAAAGAGCGAAAGAAGGCGAATCGAAGGTCTTTCGAACGAACGAACCACCCACTCCCCCTCCTCGAATCCTGGCAAGCTTCAAGCAGGCAGGGCAGAGCAGACAGGCATCATGATCACTTCCAGGTGCATGAAGTCGGCGAAATACCCCCCGACATCGCTCGCTTGGGCGACCAAGACAAGGACCCCGCCATTGGAGATGCGAGGACCAGGTCTTGGTCTACTTCACTCATCAAGCCTGAAGTCAAACTCAAATTCGACCTCGAGGCTAGGAGTCAAATGGAAAAGCTCGAGTACTCGAAATGGAGAATTCCAGCCAAAGAAATTCGTGGTGGGAGGCGCAAAGTCGAGGAGTGTTAAGGGATGGACGGGCTTCAGTGTGTTGGCCCTGATGGCTGCTTCGGCTGTTGGTGCGGGCTTGCTTGTTGGCTGGAAGAGCGAAGGGAGGAAAGATCGGGAGAGGGAATATTCGAATGCCGGGAAGTTTGTAAGGCCGGCATATGCCAGTTTAAGTGACATGGAATCTGTGAGTTATAGCTTTTATTTTGACTGTCTGACGAAATCTTAAGATTCGTTTTGCAGCATGTTTAAACCACAAGCCAAACTTCGCTTCCTGCCCAAGCAACGCCCCTTTTTTTAAACGAGTCAATACTGACAACATCAGGCTATCAAAGAAATCCGTCAAGCAACAGGCAATGAAGATTCTATATCTACCGATCCAGAAGATCTGAAAGCACACGGCTATTCGGAATGGTCCTCCACCAACATCGACAGCCTCCCCGTCGCCGTCGCTTACCCGAAAACCACTGCCGAAGTTTCCAAGATTGCAAAAATATGCTCCAAGTATCGCCTTCCCATAATTCCATTCTCTGGTGGCTCCTCACTCGAAGGTAATTTCTCCGCACCGTATGGTGGAGTCAGTGTCGATTTCGCATACATGGACCAGATTTTGCAATTCCATGAGGAGGATATGGATATTGTTGTCCAACCGAGTGTGAGCTGGATGGAGTTGAATGAGGAGTTGGCGAGGAGACAGTCTGGACTCTTCTTTCCTGTTGATCCGGGACCCAGTGCTAAGATCGGAGGAATGGTTGGAACGAATTGCTCTGGTACAAACGCTGTGAGGTATGGGACGATGAAGGATTGGGTTATCAATCTCACGGTTGTGCTTTCTGATGGAACTGTTATCAAGACGAAGAGAAGGCCAAGGAAGACTTCTGCGGGATATAATTTGAACTCGTTGTTTGTTGGATCCGAGGGGACACTTGGTAAGACTGGGCCGGCTCAAAATTTCCAAATTCATCAGCAGGTTTTGCGATTCCTGCCGAACACATACTAATTGATGTACAGGACTGGTGACGGAAATCACTCTCAAGTTGGCAGTAGTACCACAAGAATTCTCCGTAGCGGTCGTCACGTTCCCATCTATTCGAGATGCCGCCGCCGCCGCTGCAAGCGTCATGAGAGCCGGGGTCCAAGTCGCCGCTATGGAAATAATGGACGAAGTGCAAATGCGAGTCGTCAACCTTTCCGGCTCAACAGCCCCTCGAAAGTGGAAAGAGCTGCCCACGTTGTTCTTCAAATTCAGCGGCACTAAAGCCTCAGTCAAAGAGAACATCTCCATGGTGTCCGCCATCGCCAAGGTACACCGCGGCGGCGATTTTGAATTCGCGAAGGATGCTAAAGAACAGAAATTGCTGTGGTCGGCCAGGAAGGAGAGTCTGTGGAGTATGCTCGCGCTCAGGAAGGAGGGAAATGAGGTGTGGTCTACTGATGTCGCTGTGCCGTTTTCGAGATTGGCGGATATTATTGAAGTGAGCAAGAAAGAGATGGATGATTTGGGGTTGTTTGCTAGTATTTTGGGACATATCGGGGATGGGAATTTTCATGAGAGTATCATGTATGACTCGCGCGTGCCGGGCGAGAAGGAGAAGGTTGAGCAGTGTGTGAAGAATATGGTGAAGAGGGCGTTGGATATGGAGGGGACTTGCACTGTAAGTTCTCTATTTACTCTCTTTGAGGGGTTGTGTGTGAGAGCGAGAAACTGATTATCTACAGGGTGAACATGGTATCGGAATTGGCAAGAAAGAAGCCCTTCTTCTGGAAGTAGGCAAGGATACGCTAGGTGTGATGAAATCCATCAAGCAGGCCCTCGACCCTTACTGGATCATGAATCCGGGGAAAATAGTGGATCTTCCGCTATAAACCCTCATTCTCGTTAGAGAGACAAAGGTGTTACTCTTTTGGGAACGGATTTCCTTTTTTTCGTTTATTATAGAATTTCTGGTTTTGGTACACAGCACACGATTATAGTCCGAGATTGGGAGTGGTGGACTGCATTCTGGGATTCATGCATTCGTTTTTTTTTTCTTTTTTTCTTTTCTTCAATTGGGTAGGCAGGCAGGCAGTCGGTCAACAAATAGAACCATCCTCCTCACGGATGAGAAGAGAAGCATTGGTTGCATTGGGTGGGGGGTGGGTGGCACTCTGTCAATTTGATTTCCGATATTTCTCCTCGTACAATATCATTCTCGTCTGTTCATCTGACTTTGGTGTGTTGTTGTTTGTGTATCCTCGCTTATACCATGTTTGTGTTTCCTCTCGGCTGGCTTGGATGTAGCACCCTGATTATTTGGGTGGGTAGATATCACGAAGACGGAAAAGGGGGTATCGTTCACGGTAGGGGTAGCGGGATGTCGTGCGACATGTCTAGGAACGAGCGAATGGTATGAGAGACACGTGTACGGTACTGTACAGTACCTAGGTATCACATCGCATCGCATCGCATCACGTCACATCGTAAGAGGCGTGTCGATCAGGAACTCACTGCATTGGATGGTGTGTGCATATGTAGAACCTAACATTTCCTTTCCTTTTCCCGAGACAGACCTAAAAAAGCAAAAGTCGGTATACAGTAGAGCATCCTGCCAACCCAGTCCTAGATGCATGGTTTTTGTATCAGGATTTAGTACCGCTGCTTTTGATGCTCTTTTGTTTGCTTTTTGCTGCCTGGAGGAGTAAGGACGGCGAGAGGAAAAGTCGGTATGCGAGAGTGGCGTCTTGGTGGCGTCTAACGGTGAGAGAGGGATTTCGGGGAGTTTTGCCCTTTTCTAATTGAGCAATGAGTAAGTAGGCTTCATGTGAGTTTTCGCTTGGGGGAGTGGGGTAAGCAGGCAGCGCAGCGTACTGGGAGGAGGTTGGAGGTTTTTGTTGTTTTGTACCCCCACACCAACCCCGCTTTGTCTTTGCAGGATGGAGAAGCACCGAGGGGGAGACTTTTTCCAATTGACTTTTTTTTGGATTTGAGAGGGGAAAACCGATGTGTCATTCTCCGAGGAAGAGCATTGTTTCTTTGGGGGTGCTGTGGATTTCGCGAAAGGAGGTAGGAGAAGATTTCCTATTTGTTCGGCAAGCTCATGTCACCTGATTTTTTTTATCTTGTCGAGAAGACGTGGAGTGGTAGTACCTAGGTTGAGATTCCTTTGCTGTGTGCGAAACTGACCCTCTCCTATCATAGCACAGATCTATGACACCGATGTCTTTGAAATATTAACACATGCAATGCCCTGCAACATGACCTCCACGCTGATTTTGATCATGCAGTGATGGGTAGCATCGGCTATTTCGAACCTGGGATTGGGGATGCAAGCAAGAGTCAGGGAATCGGGATGAGCCGAGAGAGGGAGGGTGGAAGGGGAGGGAGTGGAGGGAGTTGGCCGGGTGCATGCATATTCAGATGAGAAGAAGAACGGATTGGTGTGTGTGCGCGTGAGGATTTTCTTTGTGCTCGCATCCATCTGGTGCTCGCTTGAAGCAGGCAGAGTCAACAGCCAGCTAGACAGGCGAGGGAGGGGTTGGGTGAGTGAGTGAGTGAGTGAGTGAGTGAGTGCTTGCTTGCTTGGTCCTGGTCCTGGTCCTGGTCCTGGTCCTGGTCCTGGTCGCTGGAAATACCCAGGAATCTTTAGGGTTAATGTCAGCCAGCTGCTCGGGGTAGAAGATTCAAAGTTGATAATAGTGAATGATGATGGTGGAGTAATGGAGGCATGTCTATTTACCAACCCACGTAGGCACTTCGCTCTCTCACCTGCTGCAAGCTGGGAGGAGGGGTCCAGCCGGTCCGTGGCACCGACGGCGGCCGCACTGCATGTTCTCAAACACGAGTCTCACCGCCTGCCCAAAGAAGCGACATGACATAACGCGATCGCGTCGACCAGCAATGTCAGATAAAACTTCAACACCACTCACTTACACTTGCTTACTTCACTCATTGCATCGTGGACTTGCACTGGCATGCTCTTAGATATCTCTCTCTTCCTCTCTTCTCATGGAAATATCCCCAAAACAGAAGTCTGAGATCCTCTCAAGGTAAGTTAACTGCTCATTGATCTCTCGCTCTCTCTCATGCCCTGCTTCTTTCAGGGAACGGCCTCCTCAATTGTGTTCAAGTCGCACAGCATCATTTCCCTTCTGAACGGACTATACTCTCGCTCCCGAGACCTATGGAAGCCGTCTTCTACCTACTTTGATTGTGATATCAATCAATTGTCACATTCACTTGTGCTAATCACGTATTCCTTTTCGGGCACAAATACTCCCGCTATTAACTTTTCTCTCTCGCCCGCTCTCCTCACTTCTTCACCCTCTTTCCTCAACCTCCCCAACTTTCCTCAATGCCCACCAGCTTCCCTCCGCTCGCCCACAAAGCTAGAAGTATTCTTCACACTCTTGATACTGACGGCTTTCTCCAATAGATCTGTTATTTTGCTTGATCTAGAGCGTCTGTTTGCACTGCAGTGCCTTCCTTGGGTCGAGCAAACAATCTCTTGCACACCTTCCTGCGAGTCGAACCTCACCTCCTCAAATCTCCGACATACGCAATTACATTCCGTCAAACAGCCTCACTTTCAATTCTTCCCAAGCCATCTCTAAGCCACGGCGAACGAGACCATTGCCGTCCCCTCACCATCAATCTCCTGGTGCTGGCCAACATGACACAAGGTCACAGAGGAACCAGAATGGACCACACACGGGTTGTCAGACCAAGCCGCAGCCCGAATCCTCAATATCCACACCTTCAAGGCCCATTACTGAAACCCAACTTCGATTGGCAGAAGTGGGATGAGTTGAGCATCAGATTGAGAGGAGTCGCACCTCATGAGACTACCTACAACCTGTGGAGAATTTTCCGCAAATATGGTGAAATCTGCTTCATTGAGATATTTGAAAGTAGAGATGGTGGTGCCAGAGACGGCAATGCTAAGATCAAGTTCTCACCTCCCCCAAGCTCACCTTTCTGGAACAATAAAACCCAGACTATCGATGACGAAGAAAATCCTGGCGCAAACTACTTCGTCCAAGTCAGTCTATGGGATGATAGAAGACAAGGCCTGACCATCAAAAGCCCCGTCAAGCACACCAAGTTCTATCAGCCAAGAATGAAGATGATGGCTTCTGCTATCCACTTCGGCCTCATGGTTGATCCTGTCTCGATGATGCCTCTGCATACGATCACGCCCACTCACACCGAGGTAAATGGTACCACATTGGTTGTTGATCTCGTCAGACGTCGTATTGTGGCCAACTTCACGGCTAAGTTTGAGAATCCTGAATACACCCCCAACTACGACCGCAACAACCAGTACATGTTTCATATTCCCTTCGACCAATTGACAAAGATTCGGAGATTGGACATCAATGATGCGGCCTTTGCCTTGATCATCTCTGTCGAGTCGCCCCCGCAATACTACCGGAAGAGACAAGATAAATTGGCTGGCCATTCCAGGGAGAATTCGCAGTGGAAGGAATGGGATACTTGGTACCGCCAGACTGACATCGTCTACGACCCGTACATTCTCCAAAGAGAAACAATCGCTCTTCATAAAGACCGCCCTGTCATTGATATAGGTATGTCATGCCGCAATTCTGTCGAAATCATGCTAACAGCTCAGGTCGCTGGACTACGTATCTTTTCGAGTTCGCCCACGCCAATAACACATCCGCCTTGTACGCTGAGATCAAACAGGCTCTTCAAGACTTTAACATCGAGATTGTGTCTATTCCGGCTCTGACCAAGATCCCATCTCACTCTGCCGACCTGTGGTCCTTGATAGATCCCCCAAAGTTGCAAAATGCTTCCGCTGATCTCGAATTTATGCAAGGCAGTGATGGCACGTTCGCTTTACCCTGGGAAGTCCGATATCAGCTGGAGGTCTGCATCTCTCGCGAAATCATCAACGAGTACAATATCAACAAAGCCTTTGTGAAGAAACTTGCGGATATTGCCGCTCAGGATCCGATTAAGGCCAGAAATATTCTCGAATATGTTGCCACTCTCGAAAACCGTATCTATGACCCATTGTCTATCTTCGAGGACCCGCTGGCTCTAGCTTTCACACCCAAGACAGAAATTCCTCACTATTGCGCACACTCACGCAAGGCCACGATTACTCCGTCCACAATGTACCTTAGCTCCCCTACAGTGGAAACTACCAACAGAGTCCTCCGCCATTATTCAAGAGAAAACAAGGATGGCCGATTTCTTCGGGTGCAGTTCACAGATGAAATGGCCGAGGTGAGTCTTTCCGTTCGTCTCGTACCAGACCATTCTAATACACACAGGGAAAAATCAACTCCTGTGCCGACAAGCAGAGAAACGACGAGCTCTTCACTCGTGTCTATAGAACTCTCTATAATGGCATTCAAATTGGAGATCGCCACTTCGAATTTTTGGCCTTCGGCAATTCACAGTTTCGGGAAAACGGCGCCTACTTCTTCTGCCCAACCGACCATCTGTCTTGCGAAGATATTCGCAAGTGGATGGGTACTTTCGATCACATCCCAGTGGTTGCTAAGTATGCTGCCAGACTGGGCCAGTGTTTCTCCACGACTCGAGCAATCAATGGCCTTTCTGCCCCTGACATCGTCACGCTCCCCGACGTTGAAAATAACGGTTACTGCTTTACAGATGGCGTTGGCAAGATTAGTCCATTTCTAGCTCAGATGATTGCTGCAGAATTGCAACTACGCACTACTACTGCACCATCAGCATTCCAATTTCGCCTTGGTGGATGCAAAGGTATTTTGGTCGTATGGCCAGAGGCGAAGGAGAAGGAGGTTCACATCCGCAAGAGCCAACAGAAATTCACTGCCACCTACAATGGTCTGGAGATCATTCGATGCTCTCGGTTCTCTTGTGCCTCACTGAACCGGCAGACAATTACGATTTTGTCATCTCTGGGAGTCCCCGATGAGGTTTTCCTCAACATGCTCACGGAGCAACTCGCCAATTACCAGACTGCCATGAGCGACGATGATTTAGCGGTCAGCCTGTTGTTGCGATATATCGATGACAACCAAATGACTCTCAATCTCGCCACCATGATTAGAAATGGTTTCATGGCGCAGAGAGACCCCTTTGTGCTGTCGCTCCTTCATCTATGGAGATCATGGTCTATCAAGCTCCTGAAGGAGAAAGCGAAGATCATCGTCGAAAATGGGGCGTTTCTTCTGGGTTGTGTTGACGAGACGAATACCCTCCGAGGTTACACTCACCCCAATTCTGCATATGGTCAACAACTTGCCGCAGAGGAATTACCTCAGATATTCGTCCAGGTGCCAGACAAGGCGGATCCCAATCGATACAACGTAGTAGAAGGTATCTGCTTGGTTGGCCGCAATCCATCTCTACATCCCGGTGATCTCAGAGTAGTGGAGGCTATCAACGTCCCAGCTCTCCATCATCTGACAGATGTCATTGTGTTTCCAATGCAAGGAGACCGCGATGTCCCTGGCATGTGCTCTGGAGGCGACCTTGACGGTGATGACTTCTTTGTGATCTGGGATAAAGATCTCCGACCGCCAGAATGGAACTGCGAACCCATGAACTATTCTGCACCAAAGCCAAAGGTTCATAATCGACCAGTAGAGATTACTGACTTGATGAAGTTCTTCGTTCGTTTTATGAAGAACGATTCTCTCCCTTCCATCGCCCATGCTCATCTGGCCAATTCGGACTTTCTGCATCGGGGTGTCAAAGACCCAAAATGTGAGTCCTTCCAGTTCATTTCCGTGACATGCGCTTACCTCTGCTAGGTCTAAAGCTGGCCGCTCTGCATTCTAAGGCCGTTGATTATGTCAAGACCGGTGAGCCCGCCGAGATGCCCAAAGAGCTGCGTGCCAGAAAATGGCCTCATTTCATGGAGAAGAAGTACAAGCCGAAGGAGGCACAGTACCACTCGGATAAAATCCTTGGTCTCCTGTATGACAAGGTCGAGACCGTCAATTTTTCTCCGCAGTACGAGGAGCCTTTTGACAAACGCATTCTTCGAGCGTACACTCTGGACGATGCTATCTTGAAGGCCGCTAGACAAGTCAAGACAAAGTATGATGTCCATATGAAGCGCATCATGGCTCAGCAGGAAATAAAGACCGAATTTGAGATCTGGTCTACATTCGTACTATCCAAGCCACGGGTTGGGAGCGATTACAAGGTTCATGAAGAAGTTGGCAGACTCTCCGATGCACTGAAGGATCAATTCCGTCTAGAATGTATCGAGAGAGCTGGTAGCAAAGATTTCTCTATCCTCGGACCTTTCGTTGCAGCGATGTACAAGGTTACAAAAGAGGAGCTCGACATTGCTCTTGCTGAATGCCGAGCTACAAAGATGGCAGGTACTATGAAGGTCCCGCTTCGAAAGATGGAGCCTGGACACATGCCATTCATTTCCTTCCCCTGGCTGTTTGAGAAGGAGCTGGGTCGTATTGCTACAGGTATCGACACCACTGACGAGTTGGAAAACATGGGACTTTCAGCTCTCGCCCTCAAGGAACCTGGTCATTCGAGAAAGCGGCAAGGTGGCGTTGGAGCCCTTGATGAGGACTTTATCAAGAGGGAAGACGGCCACGTCATCCACCGTGGTGAAGAACTCGACTTGTTCAATCAAATCTCTGACACGGAAAGCTACGCAGATGAGAGCGATCTTGACGAAGCTCGAGTGACCAGAGATGAGCATTGGTTGACTACGGGCAGATCTGGCGAAGCTGTCTTGGCGACTGACTTTGAGCTCCCCGACTCTCCAGTCCCTGATTATATGCGCAAGGGCACCGGTGTCGAAGACGTTGTCCCTCAAGCACCAATGGATGGACTGGTTGACCCTCGGGAGGCAGCTAGAGATGCACACTCAAGCTCTGCTGAACATCGTTCTGTTTTCGAAGGCATGCCTGAAAAGTTCCAAGCTCCTGCAAACAAACTTGGATATGTCCGCGGTAATTCTCAGAATCTTCATTCAACCGACGAATACAACAGTATCCTTACTCCCGATCGATCGTTGACTGGTAGCGAGCCTGTCGCATCTTCATCCGCTGTGGATGACTCAGCTGATATCGAGTCAGATTCTGCTGAGGTTGAAGAGGAAGTTGTCGAACTTGAGGTCAAGGAATCTTCTCTTGAGAAATTGGCACGCTTGGTTGGTGATACAGCACTCAAAGTGCCAGTGACCGATAGCCTGGAGGATGATGTTGTCGAGGAGGAAGAAGAGGTCATCCTGGAAGTCAAGGAATCCTCCTTGGACAAGTTGAACCGAATGATGGCTTCTTAGAAGTGTTTTTCTTTGCTTCGTCTTTCGGAGCACAGTAGGTGCATTGCTGGCCATCGAGATGGTTACGTCTCTTCACGAATTTTTCTTTCGGAGTTTGGCATTTTATGATGGCATGGGAGTCAGCGAGCATGGGTGCTAAAGGCACAAATAGGGTATTCATGGGAGGTACCCCGGCGTATCGTGCATCAACATAGCGTTGCATTCTACGGATAGATACCTACATAGCATTGCAGCGGTCTGAAAAGGTCCCATAGTGAGCGAAGACGAAAAGAGTCGTTGATTTGGATCTTTGGTTTGGTCTGTAAGCTGCTGGTGAAGTAAATCGCCATGTCTTTTACGACGTCTGATGTGTTAGTGTTAGGTTGTCTACAGGCTCCCACTCCCTTGGTTTGCCATCTTACTACTATTTCAAACCAGCGTTTCCACGGATTATCATCGTTCAGCTTGCTCAGGTCCTTTCTCCTCTCCAATGCACAAACACCGACCTATAAATCGCGAGGAAGTGAGACCACCGCATGGAGAACTGCGGGTAGTAGCAGGAGAGCTGCTTGTTTCTAGGCTTCCAATCGCGCTTTCAGTCTCTTCTTACGGACAAAACTTCGTGCTGTTTGGTGATCTTGGACAGAGTCCATCAACCGAATTAGCGGAAATGGAACACGACGGGTCTTCGAGGAGTTTCAGGGATAACTGAACTGCGTGTATAAAGACAGTAATTTATCAACCAAGCATACACACATATCCAGATGGTCCGCATTCTTACACCGAACAAAGGTCTAGAATCATTTATTTCAGGGAGTCGTCTCGCCTAACCTGTAAATATTGCATCCCCTGCCTAGGTACGAGGACATTTCCAGCTGACCTCGCGCAACCGAACATACTGCCAACCCTTGATAATTAGTCCAAATACATATATGCAATAATTCACTGGGTTTGAATTGATATCTGTTCTCCCAGATGTTGTAATATGTCCCCAAATGGCTAGAGTAATAAAATACGAGCTTCTTCGCCTCGCCAAGGAGGGCTGCTCTACTCTTCCCTCCTTCCAACACCCCTTGGACTGAAGGTGGCTTTCCTCCGTGAGACCTCACAGCTTACCCCCACCAACCCATCAACCCACCAACCCCATTCAGATCGTGCCTCTTTCCCCTCCCTCTGCCATGCCTCCTGGTGCCTCTGCCGTCTCTGTTCTACATGGTGGGGAAAGTATTGCGGTGTGGAGGGAGAGCTGCCCATTGCTGCATTGCTGAATCACTAACCTGCAGCAACTGATCTATACAGCACAGCATCTACAAATTCAACTCCACGCTTTCCAGCTTTCGGCGTTTGTTCAACTGCTTTATATACATATTTACGCATTCAGGATGTCGAATCTCCTTCCAATAGCACGCCGCTGTCTCCTTCGCAGACCGATTGCGACTGCCCGACGGTCCCTTATGACCCTACCCTCATTCTCTCTCGAAGGCAAGACCTGCGTCGTGACTGGAGCTGCGCGAGGACTGGGGAAAGAGTTCCTCACCGCATTCGCACTCAGCGGTGCGCGCGGGGCTTGTATAGACCTCTCTCTCTCGGGCGGCAACAAATCCATCAAGCACATCGCCGAACACATCTCCTCCCAGCCCTCGACGGCTACCTACAAGCCCGAACTTCGCGCATATGGCTGCGACGTCACGTCCGAAGCACAAGTCAAGGATACGTGGGGATCGATTGTAAAGGACTTCGGCCAGGTTGATGTCGTTGTGACGGCGGCTGGGATCGTGGATAATGTGGAGGGCGAGAATTACCCGTTTGATAGGTGGCAGAAGATGTTTGATATCAATGTGAATGGGAGTTTCCTTTTCGCGAGAGAGGCTGGAAAATACTGGATTGAGGAAAAGAGGAAGGGGAATCTGATACTGGTGTCGAGTATGAGTGCGCATATATGTGTTAAGCCTCAAAAACAGGCTGCATACAACGCGGTAGGTTCCTTCCTTCTCGTCGTATTCCGAAAGCCACTAGAGGGCTCAGGAAAATCTAATGGCTTGTAGTCGAAAGCTGCTGTCTCATTGATGGGCAAGAGTCTTGCTACAGAGGTAAGCTTGGAATCCCTTCAATTCCTAGAAGCTATTTGTTCACGGAAGCAGTGGGCTCCAAAGGGCATCCGTGTCAATAATCTTTGTCCTGGCTACATGAAAACGGATCTCATCATCGATCTTCTTGCAAAAGAAGGGACACACATCGAAGAGGGATGGGTAAAGGACATTCCAATGGGACGGCTTGCTCATCCGAGTGAACTTCAAGGCACCATTGTATGGATGGCTAGTGATGCAAGTTCTTACCTCACCGGGAGTGACATCGTAGGTGCCCTACTACCTGCTCCATTTGAACAAAATCATCTATTTTAGTTCCTCTTGACTGACCTTTCTAGGTTGTGGATGGTGGATATACCTGTTGGTGAGGGGTCAATTCCAAAAACACCAGACACCATACAGAATTAAGACTTTCGACCTGGGCAAGCATGGAAACATTCATCCCAATCATCACCTATGACCATCTGCCCCAAACGTCTTTTCTTATCATCTATCAGACTTTCTGCCCTGGCACTTTACTTTAGCATTTCCGTCGCTTAGCCTCAGATCGGACGCCTAAACTCCTCGTGTTTCATCTGAGTCTCTTCCGCCTCCTTTTCATCTAAGCGAGTCTATCAGCATCTTGGGATGGGTCAACAGATCGTCGCATGAAGGCCCAGTCCCAGGCCATTAACCCTGTAAAAGCACAGCTCCGTGATCGTATTTGTTTGAAGTACAAGGGCTGAGCTATTAACCCGAGGAACTCTGAATGGTGGCAGCTTTATCATCCCACTGCTTCGCTGTCTTTGATTATTTCTCCTTCTCTGCAAAGCTTCAGGAAGTCTTCGTCGCTTGTTGCCTTCCCTTCCCGTCTGTTGTCCTTCTTCCTCTTCGCACCGCCAACCCAAATCTCGTGCTGGGCACTGAAAGATACCCTTTATTCTTTCCTACCGATACCTCCCTCCAATTACCTCCCTCAGAATTCGCTGGGGCAAATCAACCAGATCCAAGACTACCTCGAATTTTGAAAGTCAGCTCCCCTCTCACATCTCTCAACATGCGCGCCTCACTATCCGTCCTCGTATCAATCCTCTTCGCCAGCAGTGCATGCGCAAGAGTTATTCCAGCTTGGATGATAAAAGATCCTCCCGTTACCCTCAACACACGCGACATTGGCGATTCGTCCGTTATCCGACATGCACCAGAAAGCAGCTTCGAGCGGAGAATCGACGATAGGCTTGAGTAGGGTAGAGGTGATGGGTTAGGATTGAAGGAGGATGTTAAGAAGCGGAGCTTCTGCAGAAATTGAGAGGAGGCTGTTGCTATGGCCATGGGTGATGGAGGGGAATTTGTTGATGCGGATGGGGAGGACGACATGATGAATAACGACGGGAGACAGAAGGGGATGTCAGAGCGATGGATTTTGCACATGAGACGAGGCCATCTGCGCTGGCATTTCATTTCTAGGTGTACCGGAATACCCAACAACAATCTGAAGAATATTTGTTTGCATACAACTCCTCTCCCACGCACATGTGATTCTACTCGTCCTCAGTCCGCAAACCTAGACTTTCCCCTCTTGACGCATAGGTCTGATCTGATTACCCATTTCTCCCCCTCCAACACCTCTCGTCCTTCATGCTGGGTGATGTTAGCTTTCTCCAGAATGTTGGAATCTAAGAAGACGTACTAGCATGCAATCATTCCCATGTTTGTGCAATAAACACATCCCCGTTTCCAAACCGACTACGACTTCCTTGTCAACTACGTTCTTCTTCCCGCCAAAGGTCACCTCATCTGGGTAGAAAACTGTCTCGCCACCAATACATCCAGTAGTAGGCGAAGTCAGATACAACAGCAACGTCCATGTTGTCTTTGCTGGCGTAGGCGTGGGCTTTGTGGCTAATGTCAAGACATTGGATTCATCATCTGAGGAAATGATATTAGTAGATGGATTGAGCGAGGAGGGAGGGAGTACTTACAATGACAATCAAAGAACTGCCCCTTCGTATAACGGTAAATGCGTATCGAAGGATTGAGACCGATTACCTCGCCTCCCCTAATCATAAAAACACAGAGATCAGCTTCCTCGGAAGAAGTCAAACATCACGAGACCAGGGTAATTCAAGGCAAGAATACGAACCATAACTCCCTCCTCTCCTCCTTCGTCATTCCATCTCCCTCTCCTTCTCCCTCATCACCCTCCTCCTCACTCCCACAAACCAACTCCCTCAACCCCGTCTCCAACCAAAGCCTATTCGCAAAGCCCTCATCGAAAACCTGAAAGCGGTCATTGAACCTCAACGCATCGCCCTTCTTCGGCTTCCCCGGCGTTGTCGTCAGGGGCAACTCCTTCAAGAAATTAACATATGTCTTACAGAGTGTCGACGTGAAGAATTGGGAGATGGTGATTATCTGGGAGGGGAGGAGGGTGTGGAGGCTGAGATCTGGGGCTGGGATGAGGGGCTTGAGGGCTGGCCAGTTGGGCGGTGGTGCGGGGGCTGGAGGGGTGGAGGTGGCGGTTTTGCTGAGGGATTTGGTTTTGGTGGTGGAATGTTTCTTTGGTGGCATTTTTGGGGATGTTTCAAAGGGGTTTGAGTCTCGAGGGAGTTGTTTTGATGCTCGTGATTGTGTTGAAGTTGTGATGTATCTTGGAGCCTGCTGAGTGGTGTGGTCTACAGTACGGTGGCCGAGAGTGATGATGATGATGTCCAGGCGATTCCTCCTCGTGAGAACTTCATTTTCTTCCCTTTCTTCCGAACAATCCCATCGCGAAAAGTAACTCACGCCGTGCAATCGATCACGATACCATGTCTAAAGTTTGAGACCTCGGAGACCTGCTCCTGAAGTCAAGCAGTCCTGTGATTGGAAGTCCACATCCCCAAGCTGCATCTACATTCCTCCCCCTTTCGCTCTGATCGAAGCGAGAATGGTTGGTATGGTGCGCGTTATTATGAAATGTAGAAATGTAGAAGTCTACGATTCTTCAAGTCTGTTCTTCACGTTCTCTGTTCTCTTCCCCAGCCTTCTTATGTCATACCAGATACGCAAACTTTTACAGCATCAGGCCTGTCCTGTTCCCAGCATCAAAAATGTCTCCTCTCTTCTTCTGTACTCTTATTTACACGTTGTGCGTTTTACCCACACATGCATCATGGTTGCCGGGAGTCTCGTGGCATCGTCTTCTCCGATCTGAATCTTTGACTTCGCATAAAGGCGTGGGAATTGCTCCAGACACAAGTCCAGGCTCAACGAAGTCTGGGAATACTACGACAACACCATACATCTTCTCTGTGCCGTCCGCTAGCATCATAGCACCAACCCCGACCCCCCAGGGTATGATGGTCACATCTATTCTGCCGATTTACGAGGTGTGCGACATGCCAGGGAAGAATACAACAAGTTGTTCCACGGCATTCGAGACCATTACAACCGAGTCCTGCTCGACTGTTTTGACTTATGCTTTCACGAAGACCACGATCAGTGATTGTGTTCACAACGTAACTTTCTCATCTCGCACTACCTATGCTCTAGCTACGACGACTTTGTCTGCTGCAGCAACAGACCTCAAAGCTCGAGATGCCGCATCACCTACTCCTATCACGTACGTCCAAAGCACAGTATTGGCGTATGCAGCACCATGGCAATCACTAGCAGCGGATACCCCTGGTGGAATCACCGTGATGGTATGCATAAGTGATATCACAGGAAGCCAAATCTGCGTCTTGATCGAAGAGATCTGGGCTGTGCACACCGAGTATGTGCCCATAACTGTAACCAGCACTCTATCCCTGTCAACATCATTCTCATCCGTAAGTCTCTTCGTTCCAGTATATATCTACAGAGGTGCTCACAAGTACAGGATGTGGTTCTCCTCCTCGGTCCAACCCAGAGCCTTGTTGCACCAGCAGGCAATTTCACCCTATCAACCCTCGTCGAGTATTCCACCATGTCTCCAAATGCTACCACTTCGATTGTCATATCCACCACCAGTGCGGATGCTATCGAAGCTGGTATGGCCTCGATCGTAGATTCAGGTAGCCCTATTCGAACGTCAACGACGACTTCAACGCGAACCGTAACAACGACTGGTGATACTTCGACCGTTACGAAGACCTTGAGCTTGGTCAGAGCTGCTGAAGAGCCGTGAGTCGTTCGCTTGCCGGAGCAGGAGGAAACACCGCTGACATAAAAGTAGAACAACAACGTTGACGTCAACCACGACTCTGACTAGCACTGTGACAGTTCGTCCTGTAGGTGTTTTTCTTCCTCTTTTCAATCCACATATTCCCCATCACCGCGCTGACGCTCCTTAGATGCGGAAACCGTAGTCTCCAAACAGCCTGGCAGAATGTCTCAGGATACCGTCATGATTTTGGGAGGAGGAGGAGGGGAGGGGGGGTTTTGCGGGTCGAGGCCAATGTGTGGCCATTGCTGCACTGTTACTTTTCTTCCTTTGTTTGGGTACGGCACCTGCATCATTAGATCTCAGCAATGGAGATCAAAATTTCAATATAACGTACGATTGATTACTGTTCAATTCTGACGTGTCTCTCGATCGACCAATTGAAACCCTCTTAAGTCAAATCAATAAACTAAGTCATGATTGTGCTAGACTTGTGCTCATTGGCCTTCGTTCGTTCGATTGTCCGTTCGTCCACATCTCTGCATCTTCGCCTGTCAGCCTATCATTCAAGTCTGAACCCTCTGCGTATAGCGGAAGCTTAGGGCTGACGGATGGTTGGCTGGTAGTGAACCGCGGAGCTATGTTCCAGATAGGTGGCACCAGGTGGTAGCCGATAGCTGAGCTACGGCTGTCCGATCGAAGTCAATGCTATTTCCTGCTCGATATTATGACCGCATTGCCAATATTGACATTGCTCGGCATCGTACGAGTGTCAATTCACCCCTCAGTGAAGTCTCGATAACTGTCACATAAATTCACGATAGGATTGGAGCAGTGTGGACAAGTTTGATTTGCATTGCTTGGATTGCACTTGCTCGGACCCAAGCGGAGTTGGTTCCGGTGAGTTGGTACGCATTAAGACAAGGATTTGAAGGATGGGGGAAGAGAGGACGGATATATATCCGATGTTGGTTGACTACTTGAAAATTGATCAAGGAAGATGGGTGGGAGGATTGAAAGCATTTGGAATACATGTGCACTTTCGTGGATGGCTTGTGAGTGTTGAGGAGGAGGGAACAGGGACTGGTCTAGACTTTCCAGGTCATCTTGACCAACAGTCCACCAGAACTAACTGTCAATATGAACCGTCTGGGAAGAATATAGGGGCAGTTATCGGGATAAAGAGAGGGTATGGTAGAGAATTGTTGACGTGATGTGAGTGGATATGAGGGTGGGAGAATCCTTCACAACAAGACAGGGAAGTGAAGAAGACCCTAGCCGAAAGGCACCACCAACAAACAGAAGCAATCACACGGTAGCAAAAGTGGATACTGGGGGATATCTCGCATTGCTGCTTCAATTTTCTATCCATTATATCTAGGAGATGTGGGAGAGAGTAGGCTGACTCCAAGAGAGAAAAAAAGAAAAGTCTTGATACATTTACATGCCGTTAACTCCAGCTCTTATATCCGACAGGACTGGACCGCAACAGCTTCCACTCAAACTCAATCACACCTACGAACCAACAAACCAGGTTCCTGTCACCTGCCTGCAAATTCATGCGGGTTCCCCGCCACAAGGGACTTCCAGCGTATTGGGAGCCAACAGTGTTTGCTCGGAGCGCAGTTACCGCTTTAGCCGAACGAAAACTCGAAACGGCAAACCGATGGCCAGCCACCTCCGTAATGGCACTTCAGCTTTGACAGATGAGGATGTGCATGCATGCGAGATGTCTATGAGATGTTGGTATCTTATTCCCTGTCGGTGGAATGGCTGATTCGAGAGCGGTCTGTGGGGGATTTTTAACGAGGTGGTGAACGGCGTGGATGAGGGGTGTTGGCCATGTGAGGGAGACAAGTTGTGAAGTAAAGCAGCGCAGCACAAAGGTGTGTGATGGTGGCGTTTTTAATGCCGATTGAAAGTATGGGCTATCTGCTGGATGTTTGCGAGTTTGTAGCGTGAAGGGTGTGAAGCATGCTCAGGTTGAATGTGGGCGTTGTGTTCTCGAACGATTTGCTGGATTTGACAATATCTGAATGATATAACGAGACTAGTACGACGAGAGCTACTGCAAGTATCATTTCGGGCAGTGGAACAATCCAGGCGGCCCCAGACCTAGATACAGCGCAAGCGTTCTGCACAGGGCGGACCACTTGTGCAACAGCAGCAGCACAGTAAGCGACATATGCCGCGGTTTGGCGGCTGAACTGGCTGCATCCCCAAGAAAGATCTGTGGGAAGAGTTTCTTCAGTGAGGATCGATCATGTTGGCCTTGGATCGGTGGGAATTCAGAGCCGGTTCCTGGCTTTGGGTCATGCTGAAGAGCCTGGAAATCCCAAGCCACGACGGTCGCTCCCGAGTTGCATTGGAATGTAGATCGCTGTTGGAATGTTGTAGATGTAGGCTAGCAGATGTGGATGGTTGGATGGATATTGAACCTTGTGTAACGGCTCTAGAACATATAAATATTGTTGTGGCTCCGTCTTGGAAGGCGGTTGGCGGAGAACTTTGCAGGAGTCAGTAAACTTGTTCCCTCTATGAGTTCAATCAATGGCTTTCTCACCAGCTTACTCTGGTCTCCGGTACACATTTTTGCTGAGCGCTGGACCATACGGTCCTCGAGTCCGGACAACCAGGGGTGGCTCTGGCCAACGTGGAAGGAAGGTCGCAGGGATCTCGGATTCATCTTGGATCACGCCAGCCAGAGTTGGGTTACTCGGTACCCGCCTCAAATTTATGCCACCATCCAACTGAAAGTTGTCGAGGCCGCTGTCAAGATACTCCCCATGTCCCGAGTACCAGGTGTCGCCATCCCTGTAGGGATATAGGAGCTGTCCCAGGACGATCATAAATTCGTAGCATTTCTTGATGTACACAAACACAATTCCCGTTGGATTTCCTCTCAAATCACAGAAATGCCCAAATGCTTCGAGGACATCCTTGACAGCTAGGATAACGAGATGGCGATAGCTGACCACACCAGGACCGGGAGATTCTCGACCTGTCGTCCATTTCCTTAACGTATGCGACTTCCTGGATGCGGATTTCAGACACTCATCGATCTTTCCTTGGACTTCAGAGAACCTTTGATCCTGCGGAGCCTCATTACCGTAGGCTCGTTCTACCATGAGATGCCACTTGGCGAGTCTGCCGCGACCGCATGGTTTCAAGCAACTTCGGATTCCTGAATTCGTCCACTCCTCCAGTGGATAATCCAGTTGCCTTGGGTTGTCCACTATTGATGTCGTACAGCGGATGACTTCCGATAAAGAACTCATGCTGAAGAGTGAATCTAGAATGAAGAAACTTGGTCAGCACGAGAAAAATACTGGCAGCTTTTCTTTATGGAAGTTTGGCGTACAGCAGAACTGAGAAAGACAGCAGAACTAAGAAAAATAGTTTAGGTTTCTAGTTTTCGGCTAGAGATAGAAGTATAGAAAGGTATGGAGTAACTGTGAAAATGGCGGAATATGTCTTGGAAGCGGAGGAGCTGTATGTAGTTGAAGTGAGGATGGTTGATGCTAAGAAAACGACTTTGGGAATTGGAGGGGGATGAATTCTCGCAGTATTTTGACGTTTTCGAGTCAAGTTAGATATCTCCGAGCCCTTGAGTACCGATGTCTAGGTAAGGAGGCATCGGCGGAGAAGATATGCCGACTCTAACGGCCGAAAACGACCACGACCACCATTGATTGTCACAATGTCTCTTCTCCACGCTGAACCCAAATCCATCTCCAGCAGCCACTGGGTGCTGAACGAGTTCCCCCGGAAAATAAGCATGAGGTGGAATGCAAGCTTAGTGCTAATCTTAGACATGGGCACGCACGTACAGTAGCAGGTCGATCTGCACTAGGTATGTAGAGGAAACCTCGTGCTGCTCTAGCGTGGGAGGCAGATCGTGCCATGTCTGTCAGCCTCATAGCCCTGTCGGATTTGTCTATTGTTTAATCAGATCCTAGTCTTGATATCACCCGCAGCCGTCAAAGACACCTGCAGGTTGTGAAACTTGATATTCTCCCCACACGGCCCCTTTTGGAAGCAAGAATGCCTCCGTCCTCAGCAAGTCTCATTTGAGCTGGCCACATATGCGAGGCCTATGGACTTCCAATCAGCGTCGTTTTTGGACCTGGCACTTCAAGAGCTTCGCAAATTGCAAACAAGGTGTGTACCTATCTCCTGAGGATCGGGCTCCCAAATCTAGATTGCATCTTGCATCTGGCACTTGGGCATCTGGAACGGAGGGTCGCAATGATCTCGTATTGGTGGAAGGGCGAAGTTGGGGGCGGGCTTTGTGTTACCTTAGATTGCTGCTATAATAGACTTTTGTATTTTGTTGAGTAGATCCCTCCAGACTGGAGAGGAGGCAGGGTAAGATAAATGGGTAATTAAATAAATAACCATTAATTCATTCCCTTCTCTTTTCTCAGAAAATGCTTACTCGAGAGCCTCGTAAACAGAGCTAGCACTCGAGCCGAGAGGACGAAAGCTGGCGCAAGGCTGCATCGAGCAGCCAGCCAGTCTATCGATGGGTTGTCGTCACCAGTAGGCCCGACCCAAGCGCCCATTTCAACAGTTGATCAAATGAGCATACTCGAGCAAGACAATCGGCAACAATCGCTGAGGTTGGAACCCCCCCCCTTCTCTCCTTTTTGTTGGGGGGTTTTTTTTTTTGGTTTCAATGGGTGTAGCCCACCATGCCTGTAAAAGAGTAGTTATTTATCACTGCACAATATCCACACTTGTTTACAGGACTTCGGCATACATCTCACTCTCGCAATCTATTACTCGTAGAGCTTTCGTCAATGGATGCATCTAGATATTTGCCCATTGCCATTCCCCCTCTTGACCCCTTCCTGCTCGACCTTCCTCTCGACCTCTTCCCACTCGACCTCTTCCCACTCGACCTCTTCCCACTCGACCTCCCTCTCGAAATCCTCCCTCTCAACCCTCTCCCACTCGGTGCCATCCCACTCCAATATGACGTCCCGCTCGATACCCCCCAGCCCTCCCAGTCCCACCATGGATGGTATCCGATCTTGGCCATATGTATGCCAAAACAGCACCTATAGAACTACATCATTCAAAGTCAAGCTCTCTGTACGATTTCCAAAAAGAGGACAGTATGAAGCCCAATCACAGCGACAGATTAGAAGACTGGAGCAACTACACTGAACAAGCAAAAGCCCTTGCTATTGCCTTGTTACTAGAAAAATCTTCCTCCAAGACACATCCATTCATGGCATTGGCTCAACCAGACAGTTACTGCTTGAATTGGATTTGCCAATGGTTCCTATACCACTGTTCTCTCCGCGGGGTCAGCGCCAGCAACGTGCTTTGTTGCGAGCTGCAAGGACGGGAGCGCGCATCGAGTGTAGGAATTAGAGCTTCCCCGAAGCTTGGGGGCTTCTGCCTTCTATTCGACAAGATAGGCAGGCAATGATGAGTTGTCTATGCCTCGCCTTTTCTCACTCTGTGCCTTTCTAGCTGTTCTAAAATTTTGGCTGGCTCTCAATATCGCAGAGGCCAATTCGAATTCCTTTGGTGATTGGATGGAGGTTCAACGACGGATGGGGTTTGGGGTGCGAGGCTCTGGGGCTGGGATCCAACCAAGGTCAGTTCTGCGGAGCGGAGATTCATAGGCAAAAGAACATGAGAAATGGGCTTATGCAAATGGATAACGAGCCATGACGGACAAAGAACTTTCCGCAGTTTGTCTCAAGGGGAGAAGCTATCCAGCCAGAATTATTTTCAGTATCAAACTACATAATAGCTAGGGCTCCGATATGAAGTATATGAAAAATCGCCGCTCTTCATTCTTTACTTCATATAATATTTACAGATTCATATTCATATAATAATACCGTCAAATCTTTATGAAAAATTCATGAAGTCTATGAAGATTTCCACGTGATAAAAAACTAGGCTTAAAAACGTTAGCTCCCGTAAAAGTCGTAAGAGCTTTAGCGTCGCGCATCCCCTCACCTAAACCGTAATTGTTTACTAGTATACTATACTAGAACCTTTCCTCGCACATATCTGCCAATTACACAGATCGAACTTATAAGGTCTTAGCTTTCTAAAATAAGTGCGGTTTTATTGTTTAGATTTGTTTTGGTCGAGTAAATACTAATTAAAGTTTGACTTAGTTATGTCTCTCCCTCCTAGCCAAAGACAACTTGTATTCGCTCCTTTTATTCGCGATACTCTACGACGTAATAGAATAGTTATAAACTATCGGAATCTTGAAAGAATCGATGAACCTATCGTCAACCCTCCTCGCACTCCTGCTACGAATCGACAGGCCACACAATCGTCAAGTGTTGCTAAAGAAGATAATGAAGATCTTAACGAGCCAGGACCAAAAGATGACGACTCAAACGACGAAAACCAAGCCGAAACGATTTATATATAAGATGATAGTACCCTTACACGCCGAGGCCTCGCATCTATAGTACAAATTGTGCTAAAGAAAGTCGACAGGACTACTAAAAAGACTCGGAAGGATCGGACTGAAAGTACTTAGACGATCCTATTCTTTGATGTGACTATATTAAGAGACAAATAGTCAAAGAAAGGAGAGGAACGCGTACGAATTAATAGATTATGGACATGTAAAATCTGCGGGCCAGCCTACACTTCTACTGATAAAGCTCGCTATAGGAGTACAACTACGTTAAGAGAACATATAAAGAAGATTCGTAAATTAATAGCGAGTTAATATAAGCTTGGAATGTAGCCGTATATTCTTAAAGGTTTTACTAACGGTTCTATTAAGTTATTTGTTATGAAAAGTACACTAATCCCTAATACGGAAGAAGCAGTTCTTTAATATATTATTACTACAAATCAATCTTTTCTTTCTATTAAGAGCATATCTTTTCAGAATCTCTATCTTTCTATTAGAACTATATGTCTAATATTTTCTACTAATGTACTTAATGAGAAAGTAGAATATCGATTTTATGATATACGCAAAGACAGCAAGAAAAAGTTAGCCACAATATGTATAACATTCTCAATTACCTTCGACGGTTAGGGTGCTAAGAACAATATTCATATCTTGGCAGTGATTACGTATTAGATTACACCTAATTAGGAGCGTAAATCGATGGTTATCGAGTTTATTAAGATGTAAGGTTTAAGATCAGGGAAGCTTATAGCGGAAATCTTTATACGAACTATTAGTCTCGACTACGAGATAATTAAAGAGAAGGTACGAGACGGCAAGAAAACGATCACAACAACTAAGTATATTAGCCTTGACTGCCGCGCTAAACTCTTCGTTGTGTGTGGCGATAATACTAGCCCAAACGGTACCTTCGCTAAGCACTCTCATATTATACTTTTAGAGGACCACGACGACTCTTTAACACCGGCCGCAGGCCTTCTGCGATATCGATTTCACGGTAAAGACAGCTAAATTCGCTATGCCGCACATATTATTGCGCTTATAACTAATGCAATTTACAAGGAATTAAGGGGAAGGGAATTTAGGGACGCTACCTAGTTTTTAGAGAGAGTACATGACGCTAGTAGTATATTTAACCCTTAAGAGTGCCTAGCTTTGAGTGTATATAAGAAGATACGTGCTATAGTTCTTTAGATTACGGAAACAGAGGAACGGAAACTTGCTTAGTCTAAATTAAGCCTAATTTTAATACCCTTAGATATATCTACACGCTAGAATGCGCTATATTTAATAATGTCTAAAGCATATTAACATCGGGAGGCAATTTAACGTTTAACACGTATATTCCCTTAACTTTATCCTTTAGTTCCGACAAACAGAGAATAGGAAGTGGCCGCTACGCTAGAAAAGGTTTTATAGCCTCTTTACAACTTCACAGTCTCTGTTTCACGTGCTTAACTATACTTACTAGATATACTCGGTCTTATGTGGGGGCTAGACGACTTGCTAGACGACGTATCGAATGCTCAAGGTTCTTTTAGAGACGTAAGAGACAATATTTAGTTAGCTTTTATAGTCGTAGTTAAGAAGTATAACGACTATATAGAAATCATTAAAAACAACGACATGTACTTAGCCGCATATATTCTTGACCCCCGTGTCAAACTAGTTAATATTAGAGAGTAATATGGCGACGATTTAGATACAATTATCATCAGGATTCGAAGATATCTTAAAAAGGAGTACTTAAAACCTAGAGCCGGAAACGCCGCACGACTAGAGGCCCCTATTCCTTTAAGAGTTAATGTTCACGCTATTAGTCTTTTATAGAGAGCTCATAGAAATCGTGATAGTTCTACTGCCTGTAATATTGATAAATATCTTGATTCGGAGCCTGTGGATTAGGATATGGCCGATGCGACTAATTACCTCCTAAATTAGATCTTAGATTAGTGGAAAGCCAATTCTTTTATGTATTTATTAATAGCTGAGGCGGCAAGAGACTTACTTACTATACCTGGCTTAGAAGTTAACGTTAAACGGCTTTTTTACGGTAGTAGGGACCTTTTGGGCATCTAGAGACTTTATATAAGTGGGGAAACTATGCGTATAGTGACCTTATTAAAGGCCTAGTTTAAGCGAATACAAAGAGATAGCGCAGTCGTACTACTAGAAGTAAGTACTAATGGAATCGTTAGCTATACTCCACTACTAATTTTAATATCGTTTAGCTCCCCCTAAGGTTTCGGGCCAAGGATGATGTCATACTAGAAGGAGAAGAGCCATGGACTATAAATTGACCTATAAATAACTACCCAAAAATAGAATATCTTCATGAATCTTTATAAGAGAGCCTCTTTTTCACGCTTCACTTCATTTATTTCATGAATATTTAAGAGCTTTTTATATAATTCATAAATTATATGAAGTGAAGCTTCATATATCTTCATCTTCACATCGGAGCCCTAATAATAGCTCTTCGCGCCGCAACCATTTCCCCCCGTGCCGACCTCTAGTCTAGCTATGAATGTGTTTCTTGCTAGCAGATTTTGAAGTAGTAGTAGAGTTAGTTCTGAGCCACGTCCAAATGAACATCCAACAGTCACACCCGAACTTCTCCCTGGCGAGTGTGGGGGTGCTTGGCTGGCATGCCGAGCTTGGACCGCGGAGACGTCTTGACTAACCCGGGCAGGGCTGAAGTTGTTATGATGCACAAGGGTCTAATTAATAGGCGAGTCTCACCCAAGCCAAAAGCAACAGCTGCGGGCGTTCACGTACCGGACGATCCTGGTCTACCCATTCTTTAAATAAAGAATATTGCCTGAATACTGCATCCTTGGGCTGCTCACCGTTGGATGATGGGTGTGAAGATGGGCCAGTTTCTTTTTGCCCTGTCTCAGCCCCTCTCGAATGACTGGTTAGATCTCATTAGCTTGATAGGTAGGCATACCCTTGCTAGGAGACGCATTCTACACTTACCACAATAGTATTGCCTGCAGGTGCATGGTGAAATGAGTGAAGCTCCTTGTACGGGTGTCTAGCTCCGGTGGCCAAGCAGGTCTAGCTTGTGATGATCGATCCTTGGTGGGAACATTGCCGTGTGGCATTTCTCACAAGAAGTGATGACCCTCGATCCTGTTTCAATATTGTCTCTTCCACTACCAAGCCCTCCGGCCGGACGGCTTCAGGTAGTTTCCCAAAGCCTGTAAGCTAACAATTTGAGATTCGAGTTAAGGTGTTAAGGTGTTTGATGGAGGTCAACGTCCGGAGGGATCTTGATTTGGCAAACTCTTCCTCTTTACATCTACATCACGCCAAACACTGCTGTTCCACAAGTCTGGATACAGGCTCTGGAATGTACAATAATATGGTGACAAAAGTTACGACGATTGAAAATGCGGAGCTGGTTGTGAGGTCCACAAAAAGGATGGTGGCCAGACCACTTTACACATGTGGAACATGCCAGAATGTAAGTGCTTCGGGACAAACCTTGATATTGCATTAACTGACTCTTTTAAAAAGGCTTTTGGCCACATCAAATACTTTGCCTATCTTCGAACTGCTCACGGGGGTCCTGACGGGTGGCCGTGCGGGAGATGCGATCGAGGTTTTGATACAATCACGGAATTACGGACACACATTCGAGAAGAAAGGGGTCTAGATCCGCTTTCGTGTGTAGAATGTGAGTTCACTGCATTGACTCGGAGAGAACTTGGTGATCACACGCGGTCGCATACACTTGAGAAGCCTCACCAGTGTCAAATATGTCGAAGAGGCTTCAGGAAAAAGTCCACCAGTGGACAACACGAGAAGTTGAAATTGTGTGGGGAGTTTTCTTGCCCAAAACCTGGCTATGGATGTCCGGAGGGATATCCAGAAAGAAATGAACTAGTTCTGGGAGACATTTATGTGAGTCTACAGCGCTTGTACCTACCGCACATCTAACATTGAAAAACAGGACAAATCCTCCTCCCACGATGAAGCTACCAACGCTCCCCAGGATAACCGGCCTTGCTACGTGTGTAAGAAGTCCGACCACCCCGGCAATACCATTTCCTGCGGTCACTGCAACGATCCATACTATACAGCCTGTGCTGGTCTTAAACAGATTCCTCTTCAAAAATGGGTCTGCAAAGACAGTGATACGCTCGCTCAAACCCGGGTTGCCGAGTTGATGAGGGAGCCTTGTCAAGCATGGGAACCGGCTGATAAGCAGAATTTTGCGGTTCTCTCTCATGAACGAGGTCTTCAATTTGGCCCCAGATTATTGGAGTTCTGCAGAAGCTTGACTGGGCCAGAACAAGACCAGGACCAGCAGCCGCCTCCGGATGATCCCCCGACTGTCTCGATAGCGCAATCTTTTCCGCCAACTTTCAGTACGGATGAGAATCTGAATGTCGGCAATGAAGTGGTCTCTGCACGGAATCCTATGACTCTGGGATTCGAACGGGATGGAATGCTCTCCCAGGGACTATCAGGTGCGGCACGGGATTCTTCTCTCGACTGGTGTACATCTGCGGACTCTCTTCAGGATGTAGGCGGGAACATCATTGACCGAGAACAAGACCAAGGTCGTAATCAGCCTCCGGATGATGCCTATCTCTGTACTGTCTCAGTGACGCCACCCTTTAATATGTGGAAGACCCCGGCTTCCTGCAATGAAGCGATTCCTGTGTGGAATTCTATGGCTCCGGGAGGGCGTTATGATTGGACCGAACCGATGTTAGATGGTTGTATTCCCGGCACTATGGATCATCTCTGTTATGAGTCAACCGACGGGCCTTTGCAGGCCACGGCTATGCAACCGTCACCCGAGCCTTGGATCAACGGAATACGACTAGATGATATGGGAAGCGGAACGGAACAGGAACGGTATAGAACGGACGATGAAGCACTGATCTGTTTAACACAGGCTGATGTTCATGGTCTAAAGTACAAATGGAACGATTCAGGTGCTATGCCAGCCCCGCCGCCAAGCAGCACTGCATTCGACCACGAGTCTAGCACATATTCGAACGTCAACCCAGTCGATACGTCTGGATGTTCATCCGACCCTTTAAGTCGGGCAACGAGTCCCAGCTTAGAGCGCACGGACTGCGTGGCACAGAAATCAGCGTCCTGGACACAGTCCACTAGAGACAGTGCTCAACTATACACCACATGTGATGCTACACGACCACAAGAGCTTTTGGTGAAAATGACCAGAAAGCGTCAAAACGGCCCAAGCAAATGCACGAATTGTCTCACAGCGAGTGGCAAGGCCTGGAATTTGTCGAAAGAGTTTCGACTCTGTGTTGCGTGCGGGAAGTATGAAAGATCCCATGGTGGCGCTGCACGACCAAAAAAACTTTACGAGCGAGGGACCTTGACCAGAAAGCGTCGAAGCGGTCTGAGGAAATGCACCAATTGCCTTACAGAGGAGATCAATCACTGGCGATGGTTTAAAGGTGTTTTACTTTGCAATGCCTGTTGCAAGAGAAGCCAAACGTGGACGACGGCGATGAGCCAGCCGAAGAGCCATTTCCCCCCCTGGGGCCAAGGACTCTCAGAATCTTTTATAGAATTCTAGGGATAGATATGTACCTACCGAATCTTGGACAATTCGTTTTGTTAGAGGCTGCTCTCGTTTCGTTTCGTGACAGTCAAGTTGTGGTACCGTCGGGCAGCACATGCTCATCGAATGCCCGTCAGTACATGAAACCATGCTTTGGATGTCGCAGGGGTCCTCACACGTAAAAGTATCAAGTGGGAAGATATGATTGTGTGTTATTGTGGTTGTGTGTTAATGTAGTTGTGTAGATGTTGGTTTGAATTTGGCATTCCTTTCAAATTATCATGCCCTTGTCTTCTCGGATGCAGGGCGTCTATCCCATAGACTTTCTCGAGAAATATTCGGCCTTGCGATCAGAGAGAGAGAGAGAGAGAGCGGGGGCGGGGGGCTGCCATTTATTCGTGCCTGCTATAAAGTAAAACGTTTCTCTTCTCTTCTCATCCTCATCCTTATCTCCAACCCTCCAACACTCGAACCCTCACTCCAGCCATATGAAATTTGGGAGAACGAGTCAGTCGGTGCGGTCATTATGAGGCGACATTCAAAAGAGCATGCGAGGAGGCTAAGGAGAGGAAGATTGCATGCAGCTATGATGAATGCATTCATAATTGCCCGACGACACATGGGTGGTGCTATAAAGCTGGCTGCGACAAGAAAGCTTGCATCAAGCGTGAGGGGCCAGGTAGGCAATAAGACCGGTTGCAAAACCTCATGCTAATATAGACAGGTATCACTGTGAATGGAAACTATGATCCGAGAGATGTAGTTTTAAGCGACTACTGAGCTACTTGGGCCATCATGTCTTGGAGGGAAATGCGAGAATGGACTTCTGCTGTAGCTTGCATCAAAAGGTTCCTCAGCATCTGCTCATGCTTCTTATTATTCGTAGCATCTGCCATCGCGAATAAAATCTTTCCCAGTGCCCAAATATCATTCTTTCGCCTTTCTCCGAAGTTCTCAGAAAGTGGTTCAAGCACTTGCTGCATCTCCGGTGACAGCCACTACTGAGTTGTGCCTCCAATTACACTAACGTCAATAATAACCAAGGTTTGGTCCGCGCTATTCACAATGTTTTCTGGCTTGTGGTCCACATGTGTTATGCCAATATCGTGGAGATGCTTGAGCGAATGCGTAATCTGATATGCCCACTGGTCCCATGGAAAATCTCTAGTATTCGCCTTAAGAGCACCGTCTAGTGTGCCGTTTGGGTGATGCTCGACAAGAAATCCTTGTAGAACGACGGCGACGTTACCCACTTTGATCCGGTACGGATTTCTCGAGACGACCGGGGCGGTGAGTTGCACGATGTCGATAGTGCCACGTAGCCTCTCGAGATTTCTGAGCTCCTGCTCGATAGTCTTGCTGACGTACAGGGATCTGAAGGGGACATGTGAAATAAGTGGGTCCTCTTTCAACAAGAATTTCCTTCATGATCGGGATTCCAGCGATAGTATCTCATTGGAGAGCTTAACGTAACTATCCAAGAACGATTTTCGCCCAGTACGATACTACTTCTTTCTCATATGCGTTATATCGGATAAGTCCGATTCCTGCACGCTCAAAGTATCTCCCATTTTCACTGCGCTTGATAAGCATCACGTTCATAACGGCAGAAATTCCAAACTCCTTTAGTACTGGGTACTCGTTCCGCTGCTTCCGACTCGTCTCCTGGCGGGATATTGCCGCGAGCTTGAACTGCCAATCGCCAAGACAAATTCTCGCAGAATCGCCATCCAGCACACCAAACAATACACCACATCGCTTCTTAGAGCCGCGAGAGAAAAGGGAAAGCGTTGGATATACGGAAGAAGAGCGAGATATTCCGTGTTCTGGGGATATATTGAATGTATGTGTGTCGACGATCCACGCATGAAATTGAAGAAGGTCGACGGGAGGAAGATCTTCGGAAGACGGCTCAGTGCTACGCGCTCTGACAACAACGTTATGCGCTTTGTCTAAAGAAAAATCCCGGACGATGCCTGTGGAAAGAAGCGCTACCCTCGTCCTCGACGTCATTGAGTCTAACACTTGCATCTAAAGAATCGTTTAGCAAAATTTCCAGGTTCTGCATCTCCAAGCGAATCTCAGTAGTAGATCGCTCATCGTGGAGGGACGGCGGGTGGTATAAGTATATAACGGGGCCGTTCCAACCTGTCCATGACCAGGATGGAAATCTTGTGTTATGGCAACTTGGCCTACGCGAAAGTGGGCTCTTCCAAACCCATAGTAGAGAGGAAGCCAGAGCCGCAGTTGGAAGCCCAGCAACGAAACTGCCTCCGCAGGATTCTGCGAACACTGAACTGAACCCTGCAAAGGCATTGACAACATCGTCTGGGTATGATAAACTCCTAGACGAATATAGCTCAACCAATTCGTAATAGACCAATAACGCTTGGGACCAAAGACATAAGGTAGCCCTTGTGGAGGGTCCCACTCCCAGGGTTTGAGCTAAGACATGGCCATGCAGTCGAATTGTGTTGAATTTGGTCAAATAACTACGTTCCCGTGTACGGCCTTTGAGGCCTGTCGTCTCTGACCATGTTGAGGTGTTGCACTGGAAGTACATTCCTTGCTCTGAGATATATAGACATCTTCTGGAGAGCACTCTTTCCTGGAGCGTCCATCCACGCGTCTCGTATTTCGAGGACTTTAGTACTTCGTCTAGACTGGGCGGCTCTGAAATTAGGACGTGGCTTGCTGTATGAACAACAGGCTTCAGAGGTAACCGTGACCTTGGCCATAGTCCAGGTAGGGACGCATTTGCATTCGTTCCGTCGACAGCGACTATAGTAAATAGAGCGTGTGAATAAATGACGTCCATTCGTGCAAGATCTTTGTGCTTTTCCGGCGAGTCTTGTTGAATACAAAGAGCGTCGATCCAAAGATATCTCTCTCCAATGCGAGATACAAGTTCCATTGCATCCTTTAAAACACTAGGGATATCATGTCTGTCAGGGGATAGTGATCCGTCTTTCCGGAGGGAATCAAAACTTTCTGTGGTCATCGTAGGCATTTTAACTCCGCCCCATACGTAGCTCAGCGCTATATATGTCCAGTCTGACTCTCCTTCAATAATCCTCCTCTTTTTAGTGTCCACTAAGGTCAGCTCGATAGGATAGCGGTATCTTGCAAGCGCAAAGCCGCTGACATTGCATTCATCCCCATGTTTGTGTTGACAATGACGGAGCCATGATTTGATAAGAGAGCAATTGATTGAGCATCCACCATCTCTTTGCAGGTTCTCTAGGTCGCTAACGGAAGCCTAGGCTTATAAGTTTTTGATTGAATCTGCATGGAGGTTCTTAACACACCTTTCGAATCACTCCTCGCGCCATACCATCCAACGAGATGTATAGGGACCCCTTATTGGCTCTAACCACAACTGAGCGGCCAAAAGCCTGACTTCCTTGTCGCTGAGGTAAAAGGGGCTCTTGGGGGATCCGCGGAAGCATGAGACTGCAGAGGGGGCAGTCAGAGACGCCTATATGCTGGAGAAGCCGTTCAATCTTTTGTTCTTTCACCAAGCTAAGAAGGAATTTGAGATAAAGTTGACGACAGGGCTTGCAGAGGGTTTTCTTGTCTCTTCTCCTTTGCTGCACTTCTCCTTTTGTCCGAATCCTCGCGGCCATCTTGTCCAGCAACATATCCACGGACAGCCGACTGCCTACTATTGACATAATAAGTCTTAGGTCCCGCAATTGCTGTTTCTAGAATAGTAATTGGAACTGTCAATGATGTAGATGCGGCTCTATTTTGCTGTGTCGATGATAGCATCCTTTGTATCTAGAGTTAAATAGGGTACTAGGAGACAGAGGCAACCCCTGCTACAAGTAAAGTTCGCAATTTGCGCCAGCCGCATTGCTGGTTCAGCCATCAGCTCAATGCTCCTGCATGCATCGTTTAAGACAACTGTCACAGAGTGGTTCAGGGGTGGGCCAGGGATGAAAGATATTGGCAGCTTCGGCAAACATAGATCGGCTGGCAGAATACCATCTGTGCGGCGGGGTCAGAATACGAGAAGGAACAAGGACAGAAAAAAGGGACTCGTCAGCCTCATCAATATAATCGTACAGCTAGCGCTCCTACACCAAATTCGATTATTGGGTGGGGGTCTTCGCAGCTGGCACACGATACCATTTGTCGATTCTCTTTTCTCGAACACTACTCCCTCTAGTAGAGCACAACACCGTCAAACGCTTTCCCGACCGTTGATATTGGGGACTGTATATTCCTGATTTAACTTGCTGGGCTTCTTGGTCGCTTCGAGCAGAGCGGTGGCTTTGCTCATGCGTTGACTGACTGACTAGTTCCTAGGAGATTGCCCCCTAGTTTCAGTAACAACATATGTCAACCAGCCTGATTTCCCCATTCGAGTTTGATAACGCCACAGATTTACACACTTGGAACGTACCATTCTAAAGGATTTCACTCGGATAGGGGCTCGTGATCGACCGATGGCCGATCAATTTTGTAACTTCCGCGAAATTTACGGGAGACTTTCCCTTTACGGCCCAGGGGATAGTATGGAGGGGCAGAAGCTAGGGTTGATATCGCGCCACGAAGTTTCAGCACCACAGGAGATATGGGTTTTCACCGCTCCGTTCGCTTCGCTTCTAGGCGACCAGCCAAAACATGTTTATCAAAATAAGGCGTGCATGCCAAGAAAGCACAACCCAGCGACTTTTATTGGTTTCGACTTCTCGACTAGGCTTACCGGTAGAGCTGTAAAGAGTACCTCTTGACGTATCATCTGTCGTCTGTAACAGAGACCTCTTTACAGATAATATAGCCAAGACCTCTGACTCTAGGCCGATATAGTGGGTGGTGAAGTGACTGCAGCCTGAGAGCTGAAACGACCAATTTGACATCGAGATTGTGCTAAAATAGACCGCCAAAACCAGCAATATTATCTTGGAAATACCTTATTATTGCCGAGATAATGAGACCCCTTTATTATGTCACGGGTAAGGTAATTTGCGGAGCGCCGCCGAATGTCGGTATTGAATAATTTGGTTAGAATTCCGCTTCACAGCCCCAAATCTAATGGCTTAATTGTCAGTCCCCATTCCTCTCCTCTGGAGAGTCAGCTTTTTTTAGAATGACCGATTTTTTGAAATGTCCGACTTTTCCTAACCAAAAGTTGACTGAGCCACTGTGCCGCGCCGCATAGGGATTTAGTGGGCGGGAAGGAAATTTATTTTGTATTGTTGGACATTCTAAAAAAGCTGACTCTCCAAAGGAGAGGAATGGGGACTGACGATTATACAATTGTCGGAATTGGTGTGGCACAGATGTACCGGGTCAGTTCCCGCGTCCCGCCATGGCGGTGAGAAATGGGAATTCCCCGGTCGTGTGCTCGAAGGAGTTTCTGATATCTGCCAGCCCATCACAAAAGCTGAAGTGAGCATCGGCAAGTTCCGTTCTGTACCGCCTCCTGAGTCAAGCCGTGGCGAAAGAGTGATCGTCCTCAAACTCAACAGTCCCCATCCTTGTCGCGCACATCTGAAAAATTGTCAGCCTTCTCAAAGGCATGGTAATGGGGGACCTGCCATTTGGCAACTTCTTGTTGGCGAAGTGCGTCTGTCTCATCGAGGAAGACTGATTGCATGAGCTCAGGGATGCTATTCCACCCCAATTTCACTCCCATTCTACTTAAAGCTAGGTTGACACGCACACCTCTTGATCTACCTTTCCGTGTAACGAGAACCTACTTGTTTCTCGCTGTTGGACGACGGCTGCTTATTTTTTCATCATGGTTTCCTCACTCACCACAGAAGGAGTCATTGGAGCGTCTCCACCTCCGCCCGGAGTGACTCCAAACTTCAATGATCCGGAAAACACCAGGCACAGGCTTGTTATTACAAGTTCTGTATTTCAACTGTTGTCAACTACAATCCTTTTACTACGACTATATACTAGGCACTTCATAGTCGGGTTTGTAGGCGTTGAAGACTGTGCGTTCCCCTGTCGTATTATTCTGGCCCACACTAACCTCACAGATATAATTATACTGGCTGTTGTATGATCCCCTATTACCGTTCTTACCGGATGCTCATACTTATTGTTATACGAAGCTGTTGAGCTGGGGTATGTTTGGTACTGCTATTCTGAGTAAGTATTCTACTTTGGTGCGATTCTTTAGCTAACATGATCTAGGCCTGCGATATGGCATTGGCACGCACTTATGGGATGTGCCTTTTACTACCTTCAATCCAAACTTTTTCATGGTTAGTGCAACTTATATTGTTTCTTCGCCCTTGAATCAATCCAGCAAGCGGTATTCACACAATAGTTTCACCTAGATCATGACCGTTCATGGTATGTTCTATGGTCTCGCCACGATGTTGACGAAGCTCTCTATGCTCCTATTCCTCAGGAGACTTGCACCAAACCCTCGAATCCAAAAAGTAATCTTCGTCACTATGGCCACTGTGGTTGTATACTGCCTTCTCGGGTCTTTTGAATTTTTGTGGCGCTGCCAACCGATAGCAAAAGCATGGGATATCAGTATTATATACGGTTCTTGCATTGACCTCATGCCGACTGTTATAGCAAATGGCTGTGCGAATTCGGCCACAGATCTAGCCATTCTGATTCTACCGTGCTTCATTCTAGCTGATGTGCGACTCCCACTAAGGCAAAAATTTGGAGTCGGTTTGTTATTGGCCATGGGAGGATTGTAAGCTTTTGATGTCTTATTTAACTCCCAAAGAAGAAAACGTCGAGGCTGATGAATGACTAGTGTCTTCGCTATTAGCGTTGTTAGGCTAAAATTATGCGCGGACTTGAATATCCTTGCCGATATCACCTGGAGCGCTGCTGACGCCTCAATCTTTTGGTAAGTCACACCACTGGCATTGAGCTTGGCATCGGTGAAAAGCATATGACTGATATACTCTAGGGCTGTCGAACTTCATGTATCAATAATTTGTGCATGCCTCACCCATGCTAAGCCTTTCTTTCGCTATTTTGTAAAGAGAGTTGGCAGCAGCCATTCTGCAGGCATCACATATGCTACTAGCGTCACTGCTGAGCATGCCAATCATTTATCCCAGAGCAGAAGCGTCCAATTAAGGACTGACGACGAAGAGCAACTAGATCAAGAACGGATCAGGGGGGCTTAAGCTATCTCGATGGATGATTATAGGGCGGTCTAAGGAGGTGGAGAGGCGGAAGGACAATGTGTCTGTTGGCTCGAGTTCGGACTAGATCCTGTACTCCACTCAGGCCATTTTCAACTTTAAATAGGCGATGGTCGTACCACAAATCACTCAAGCACATTCACGAAACGCGTCCGAACATTGTCAGCATGTGCCGGATATTGGAACCAGTTGCTACGAGCCTGGTCAGAAACCATGAATTCAGCAGTCATGGTGATTGGGGTACCATCTCGAAAGAACTCAGAGAGCATCTCTAGCCACCTGCTCGACATTGTATGGGGTCTTTTCTCTTTGGGAGTAATGTTTAACGAATCTTTATATCTTGAACGCAAAACATTTGTATACAGTAATAGAATTCAACCAATTGTTGTCTTTCGATGTTCTCTCCATTGCTTATTAATCCGCAGAGTAATGAGAAGGCTGCTGACATTCCAATAGTGGACAGAATACTCATCATGATCGAGCAGCGGAAAGAGAATAACTCCAAGCATATCACTTTCACTTGAACCGCGCTCGAACACTTCAGAGTCTGTTATCCTTAACTTCGACCCCAAATGTATCCACCTGATGTTAGTACAATCCCAATTGTCTAGCTCATCACCCTCCTGTAATAATCACTAGCACGCTAAGGTGACTTTAGTACAATAAAATGGCTAAAGGAACATTAAATAATAACTAGTGATATAATATAATATAAAAGCTAATTATTAAGGAGGGAAGATTATCTTTTTCTCGCTTTACACACATATATATAAGGTGTAAGTACTAGGATACGTGCTATTATAATATCTCCCCTCTTAAGCACTTTGTCCCTAGAAGTAAGGGTAAAAAAGTAATAATAACCGGAGTTTTCCTAACGACTCGCTAGCAAACCTAAATTTATACGCTAAGCTTAAAAATGAATTCTAAGGGAGAGATAAAGCGAGGTAAGTAAACGCTAATAGCAGTTACTATTTATTTTTTCGTATATATTTTGCTTAGTTTTTTAACTTCTTGAACTAAATAATAATATTAATAATATAATTAAAGGTAAGTCATATTCCCCTTCTTTAATCTAAAGGTGTCTTACCCTTAGGAAGGGTTTAATTAGTGATTCTAAATAAGAATCCTAAGAGATGTAAGCCTAGTAAGTCCGGGGTTAGAACACCTAGTGAGTCGTTTACCTTAATTAACGCTCGCGAACTACTAGCCAAACATCGGCGATCTGCCAGAGGCTCCAAGAATAATAATATTATTAAAGTTTAAATTAATAATAAAGATAAAAAGTTTAAGGAGTACGAGGATAATATTTGGCTTAAGCGTATTTTATTTAGCAGTATTAAAGATACCCGTATTAAATCAAGTAAATATAACGAAATAAACTACTCTAATATTCGTGAGGTTCCGTGCTTATACTACGCTAGCAAGATCTCTTAGTTTTCTAATCTATTATACTTTAACAATTTATCTTCGACTACCCGCAAGTGTATTAACTACTATTAAAAGGCGAAGTCTTATGAATTAGTAAATCAAAATTTTCCTTACCTAGTGAAATAAGTCCCCACCCCACTATTCCGGACACCCCCCCATTCCGGACACCCCGTAATTTTACTACTACCTACAACAATACTTAATAACTCTACAACGCTTCAATTTCTATGCAATCTTCTGTAGCATCAGAATCTCCTGCTGAATCTGAATTAATAGGTACAATTTCTTGATCTCTAGCTGCAATTTGAGCTCTTTAGATAGCTTGAATATTTATAAACTTAGAATTTGGGCTAGTCTGTACCTTCCGCTTTTTCCGTGGCCGTAATTGATCTAATTTAGCCTCTAATTGCTGTATCTTCATCTCTGCCTGGCTAAGAGCGAAGTCTTTTTAATTAAAAGCCTTAACAGCTTTTTTGAAGAGTAGTCGACGTGTTGGAGGGTTGTTATGTGATGATTTAGACAAAGTATTGAGTTACAACCTAAATTCTTTGCTAGCCTTTGGCGTAGACCACATAATTGATGATTCCTCTACTTCCTTAATAGTCTAAAGGTCCTCTAGGGCATCAATTTCTAGCTCTCGATTACTATTCTCTAATAGTAATCGGCTCATCAGTGGTTTTGCCATACTCACTAGCCAGAGACCGGTAGCTCTCCAGCCAGCTTTAATATTTATACCCGTTAAGCTCTCTTGCCGTGCCTTATAATAGCATATCAAGAAGTTACGCTTGCTAATTAGGGTAGAATCAGTCATTGATGCTAATAAATTGAGGTGTTTCCGGTAAGATGCCTTGAGAGGAGAAAAAATCGATAAATTCAAAGGTTATAAGACGTGTGACGTGTGTGTAAGTAAAAACAACAGAAATATGTTATATTCTAAGCACTTCCATATGAATTCCGTAGTCTTATGACTTCTATGGCCGTCTAAGACTAATAATCGGGGTTTTCCGTCACGTGGTTGCGTTTGAGGAATGAAGACTGTTGGGATAGCCTTAGCTGAGGGGCATTCTCTTACTCTGACAGCTTCCAAAGATAGTCGTCTCTCCTGGCCGAGATGAAGCTTGGTTTCATACCTTGCCTCCTGGTTTCGTACGAGTAATGCTTATACGAGCTACGGGGTTTAGTACTTGATGTATTTAAGGTAGCTTTCCCTTTCGTACGAAAGGGACACACGGAATATACTTGATCAAACTTCACTTGTTATATTCTTTGTCACCCTGATATCAGGTATCGGACCTTGGTTAGATACCAACACTGATCAGTGGTTAAATAACCACAGAACAGTTAGGCAATACTTTTGTACGACGACAATCGGAAAGACAGACCGGAGAGGCAAACTGATCAGACCCTGCGTCGGCGACTAGCAGAAGAAGACGACAATCGGAAAAGACAGACCGGAGAGGCAAACTGATCGGACCCTGCGTCGGCGACTAGCAGAAGAAGACGATTCGTACGATCTGAGGATTCACGGAACGCAAACACGACTTGACAATTTTCATTAACCTTCGTACGAAGAAGGACACGATGATTCCACCACCAGAGGTCACCTACCCATTGGATACGGAAGCATGGGGGGAACCCTTTGACCTTGCGAACGACGAGCATCAAACGCTTAAGCGAGTCAATAACCACATTACCTTGGCCCTCGTACGATACCGCCAAAAAGAGTTTTGGGACTACGGACTTTGGGAAGAATTCAAGGAAGGCTTCGAAGGATGGACGGAAGATACTTTTGCTATCGGATCCCGGGAAGCTGTTAAGGATCTTCGTACATACCTCCTTGATCACGGAGTATGGGTACGAGAGCAAAGGGGGTCTATCTCGTACGCTCAAACGTTGGCAGATGTTTTGGAAGAGGAAGAACCACATGAGTGGACAGATCAAAATCGAAGGACTTATGCCCAATGGAAATCCCAAGGGCAAGACAGAAACCGGCAAGGTACTCCGACTTCAACTGTACAAAGCGAACCACCAGCGAGACACGCTATTTCGGACAATTCCAGAGATTCTCCAATCGTACGAACTCAAGAGGCAGAGGACCCACTCTCAGAGCCAATTCAAACAACTCAGCGACAGCCTCAAACGTCTGGACAATATCTGAGTCCTCCGCCCCATGTCGTTTTGAACGAGAACACGGTTAGTTCTGACCGGACTTCGTACGCAAATCTGGCAAAGTCTTTATCACCAGACAGAGGTCAAACAGCCAAACAACGCTACCCAGCGTACGAACGTTTCAGTCCTACGCCACATCCGGCCTTAGACAACAACCTTCCAAGTCGGGACCAAGCCTACGAAACCGTCGAACGACCACTGAGACAACATTCGTACGAAGATGATCCACCGACCCCGAGAGCTCCTCCGCCGGAACCGACCGTATCGTATGAGTCTCGGACAATCATCCCGAACTCACGGTTGTTAACGGACCTAATGAAGGTTTATAGCAATGAGAGCCGGAAGTACGGCGGAGAGCAGTACGATATCCTAGATATTCGTCTCCAGGTCTTCTTCGACTGTTGTACGAAGATCGGAATCTCAAGTGACCAGTACCACCTAGCATTCTCGATTATGCTAAAAGGACGAGCAGCGGATTTCTATTACGACAAGATTGCAGGACGTTCGTACGATTTCCCTACAATGATTCGTATGACCCGGAATCACTTTGAGACTGAGGAGAATCAGCAAAAGTACTTGTCTGAGTGGAGAGAGACTACATTAATCTCTACGATTGCAAAGAACCCAGAGAAGTCTCGGTTAGAATGCTTGGAAATTATGTTTGATTCTCTTCGTACGGCGCAACGCGGCCTATCAAGGGAATACCAGACAGAGCATAATCTTCGCGATCAAGTGCTAAACGCATGTCGTGGAGTAGAAGAGTGTAGTCTAGCACTATATAAGCCTGCACAGACATTTGAAGGGCTATGCGCAGACTTACGGTCTGCAATTGCTACAGCCGTACGAACGAGGGAGGTTGGCACTTACCTACAGAATCGTTCGTACGATCATGATCACAACTTAGTAGAGAGACAATTCTACGGGAAGGCACGACGATTTCCGGATCGCACAGCACCAAACCAGTTCCAGAAGAGGACTTTTCGTCCAAGGAACCCTTCTAATGATCGTACGAATAGGAAATGTATTGTTTGTAAGAAGGAAGGTTGCTGGTCAACAGATCATCCGGAGGCAGAGCAGAAAGCCGCGTGGGCGAAGGTCAAGAATCACCTAATGACCGAGTTCAATGGATCCGAGGAAGCAACTCAGGCTTTCTTAAGCTCGTACGAAGATTTCCCAAGGGAATTTGATTGTACGACAATAAAAGAAGTGCCAGAGGATACAGAGGAATGGAAGGACGAAGATGAGCCAGAAGGATTCTTTACGGAGTACGGGGAAGTCGACGGACGACAAATGATCCAAGTTCTAAACGACGAATCGACAAAACACGCCTTTTTGCAACGAGACCCGACGAAGCATTCGTACGAAGGCGAGGTATTCGTCATTGGAGACAGATATTCGTCCGAAGTCTTCCAAGGGATTATGCCAGACAGCGGTGCTGCCGGAATCTCTACCGCAGGAAAGCAACAAGTCCAAGCACTTCTGAAGCTTGACCCGTCGCTAGAAGTTGATCGTACGAGCAGCCAAACGCATACGATTCGATTTGGCAAAGGAGTAGCAGAATCAGAGGGATCGATACTCGTACGAACACCCATCGGGCAAGTGAGGTTCTGGATTGTTCCGACAAATACCCCGTTCCTGTTATGTATTCAAGATATGGACTCCCTCGGTGTACGATTAGACAACCTTCAGAATATTATGATTCAAGGGGATAAGAGAATTCCGATCGTACGAAAATGGGGACATCCATGGATGATGATTCATACGATGAAAGACACGTTCATGTACCAGCACTTCACGGAAACAGAGCTTAGGCAACTCCATCGACGCTTTGGACATCCTTCAGTTGAGAAACTGTACCGCGTTCTTCAGCGAGCAGGACACGAGGAAACAAACCTTCGTACGATTGAGAAGATCTCAAAGTTCTGCGAACAGTGTCAGCTTCATACGAAGAACCCAGGTCGATTCAGATTCTCTTTAAAAGACGATATCGAATTCAATTTCTCTGTAATCGTGGATATTTTATATCTTTCAGGAGCAGCAGTCCTTCAAGCAGTTGACGAGGCAACCGGCTTTAATGCCGCTCGATTCCTAAAGGATAATTCAGCGAAGACAACGTGGATTACGCTTCGTACGTGTTGGATCGATACTTACCTTGGACCCCCGGATTACTTCGTACACGATGCCGGGACGAACTTCGCATCATCAGAATTCAGAGCAAATGCTCGTACGATGAACGTCGATGTAAAGGAAGTCCCAGTCGAGGCACATCAGAGTGTCGGGAAGGTTGAGCGGTATCACGCCCCTTTACGCCGATCGTACGAGATCATCTGGGACGAGACGAGAAGCGAAAACCTGGCAAAAGAAGTAGTCCTTCAAATGGCCGTGAAAGCCGTGAACGATACGGCTGGTCCAAACGGACTGATTCCAACACTTCTAGTTTTCGGAGCATATCCTAGACTTTCGTACGAAGACCCACCATCTGCGGATATGCTTACTAGAGCAAGGGCAGTTCGGATAGCAATGACGGAATTGCGAAAGATTCAAGCCGTACGAAAGATCAAAGATGCTCAGAGTATAAGGAACGGCCCTGATATTACCGAGACCGTACGACTTCCATTACAATCTTCAGTGAAAGTATGGCGGGAGAAAAAGGGATGGACAGGCCCGTTTTCGTTATTATCGGTCACGGGGAAAGAGTGTGTTGTTCAATTGCCTTCAGGACCGACTTCCTTTCGTACGACGGTGGTTAAGCCGTTTTACACGGAAGAAATCGCCGAGGCCCCGGAGGACCGTGTACGATCAGACCAGGTGTCTCCTTCAGTACGGCCAGTTGTCTTGATTCCGTTTAAGACAAAGCAGGAACTCGAGAAGGGACTTGTACGATCACCAGAAGTTTTCCTGACTCGGAAAGAACAATCCGACTTAGACCTATCTCGTACGATGCGAGCAGCAGGGAAGATCACCAGCCCTGGTCTTCCATTTGAAGAATCTCAACAAAAGGAGATTGATAGCTTGATTGCTCGAGGCGTATTTGAGTTCGTACGATACGACCCAAGGCAACATCGCGGACGGATCTTTAATTCCCGGCTTGTTAATGAAATCAAAGGGAAGACAACTGAAGCTCCGTACGAGAAATCCAGACTCGTGATCCAAGCGTATAATGACGCGGGAAAGGAACAGATCCTCACTCAGTCTCCGACGATTCAACGGATCAGTCAGCGACTAATTCTGGCACTCTATCCGTCACTCGTACGAAAAGGGTTATCGATCTTTATTCGGGATATTACTCAGGCGTATGTCCAGTCGACAACTTTTCTGAATCGTACGATCTATGCGAGACTGCCAAAGCAAATTGCCAGCAACTACTCGCCGGATACAATCATGCTCGTACGAAAGCCATTATACGGTATCCCGGAATCAGGAACACACTGGTGGGGGACGTACGACACACATCATAAGGTCAAGTTGCATATGGAAACGTCTTCGTACGATCCATGCCTTCTGATTACTCAACCAGGAATGCCGTTTGGAGTAGTTGGAATGCAAACGGACGATACCCTGATCTTGGCTACTAACGAGTTCCAAGAGAAGGAGGAGAAAGAACTCGGGATTGCCGGTTTCTCTGCAAAACCGAAGGATCGTTTATCGTACGAATCACCCCTCGCGTTCAACGGATGTATCGTGCATGATCGAAAGGACTTCGTCCAAATCCTTCAGAAAGGGCAAGGCGAGAAGTTAGCTGAAGTTGACTTAAGAGCACCGGACCGTACGAACCAGTATCGGGAACAACGGGCTCGAGGGGCATATATCGCAACTTTATGCCAACCTGAAGCTTCGTACGACCTATCAGTTGCGGCTCAATTCCAAGAACCAGAGGATACCGACGTAAAGAACTTGAATAAGCGCATTCAGTGGCAGATTCAAAACATCGGACGAGGATTAAACTATATTCCTTTGGACTTACATCGTACGAAGTTATTTGTTTTTGTCGACGGATCCTTTGCGAATAACAAGGACTTAAGTTCCCAGCTTGGATACGTAATGATTCTCGGCACGGAGGACGACGACCCCGATTCGAACGATCAAGACTCGTTTCTTCTTTCTGGAAATCTATTTCATTGGAGTAGTACGAAGAGCAAACGAGTAACACGAAGTGTCTTAGCTTCCGAGATTTACGGTATGGTTAACGGGGTTGATATGGCAATCGCGGTGAAGAGTACGATCGATATTATCACGTCGCGGCTTGAGATACCAGCGATCCCAATCGTTGTTTGTACAGACTCGTTCTCGCTGTACGAATGCCTCGTGAAGCTTGGCACTACGAAAGAGAAGCGGCTAATGATCGATATCATGGCTTTGCGTCAATCGTACGAACGACGAGAACTTGCAGAAATCCGATGGATCAATGGTCAAGACAACCCGGCGGATGCGATGACGAAGTCAAACCCGAACAAAAGCTTGGAAAAGCTGATTGATAATAATCAGATTGTAGTACGAGTAGAAGGATGGGTTAAGAGGGAAAAGAAAGTAGAGCCAGGGGAGGAATAACATCGTACGATACGATGATTTCATTTGTCAAATGCGTGTTTTTCATTTCATTTCAGTCACTCATTTGAATACCGTACGAAACGATGGTTATGCATTTCTCGACCAAACAAATAATATCTAATACGACGATCGACTACCTAACGACCAACTGTCCAACGATAATCCAACAACGAATCGATTAAGGGAAATCTCCATTGGTTTCCTTCGTACAGGCTCCTGTACGAAGTACTTATCCCAAGCACCGCGCAAAGGTTGAAGATGAGCTTGAGTCCATTCACTTGAAGGGAGCCTCCGTACGATGCCCAGAAGCTTGGCTGTGAGAAGGAATTGTGCTTGCAAACAAAAGGGAACACAAAAGATACGTACGAAGTTACAAGACAATCGGAGCATCTCTGGACCCATCTTCTATCAAGCCCCTTCGTACAGGTCCAGCAATGAGTCCCTGTGGTGCCCTCCGCACAGCAACCACTTGAACTTCGTCACTCTCGTTTCCTGAACCTCCGTCTTCGGACGATGAGTCCTCAGGAGGGGGATTACAACGAGCGGCATGATCTCGCCACTTGCAGTTACCACAGCTATCCCCGAAATGACCTTGAACCGAAGCACAGTCAGGGAAAGGCGTTAAGCCACGCCGGGAACATTCAGCACAAGGAACAGCTCGGACAACACCTCTCGATTGAATCAAGAGGGCATTGACGTACGAAGGCCGATGTGTCATAAGCTGCTGGGGTGTGATGCGCCCTTGTACGAAGGCGACATCACGTCCTGGCATGGCCAAGACTGTTTGTTGCAACGCATTATGACACAACGGGCCCAGCTGCTGCCCGCCGATAATGAGCATGGGATGGGCGTTGGCGTTGGCAGCAGCCAGCGCGGCATTGACGGCGTTGAAGAGAACAAGGGCCCTATACGATGTTAGTTCTTAGACAAAAGGACCGGAGGTTCGTACGAGAAGCTATATCCTGGGGATAAGGGCCAGCTCGTATGAAGAGAAAAAGACTAACATTGTGTGGTGTGGTGTGGTGTGGTGTGGCTACGCAGGCGTTAGTACCACCTCACTAAGGTTGCAGCAGCTGTGCGAAGCTAGTCTCGAGGGGGTAGACTTCGTACGAGGGAGAGTACTCACCTGGTTGTGGTGGTGGTGGTGGTGGTGTTGTGGCCTACGGAAGACCTTTCGTTAGTACACAGCGACAACGAATCAGATTACCTTGCAGGCAAGGCGGAAAAGAGAGGCGCCGATTCGTACGAGGCTATCTCAGGTCGTACAGAGAATATCTGAGGAGGAGGAGAGCTGTACGAAGAAGAGAAAGGGGACTTACTGTTGCTGCTGCTGTTGTTGCTGTTGGTTGAAGAAGAAGAGAAGAAGAAGAGAAGAGGGAATTCAGAAAATCTCTTTTGTGCGTGGAAAAGGCTAGCAGCCAGCTGGCGAGAGACGTACGAGGAAGGAACGAAGTCGTTCCTTCCCAAAGCGGTCACTATTCAACATAGCGAGCCGAAGTCACATGGAGCACGTGCTTCGTACGAAGGAAGAAGAGGAGCTGGGGATAATGCGCTAGGTTGCGCGCACTTCGTACAGAGGAGAAAGAAGGAAGGTAGGAGAGTTTTTCTTCTGACAAAAGAAGAGTTGCCAGTGTTGGGATAGCCTTAGCTGAGGGGCATTCTCTTACTCTGACAGCTTCCAAAGATAGTCGTCTCTCCTGGCCGAGATGAAGCTTGGTTTCATACCTTGCCTCCTGGTTTCGTACGAGTAATGCTTATACGAGCTACGGGGTTTAGTACTTGATGTATTTAAGGTAGCTTTCCCTTTCGTACGAAAGGGACACACGGAATATACTTGATCAAACTTCACTTGTTATATTCTTTGTCACCCTGATATCAGGTATCGGACCTTGGTTAGATACCAACAAAGACTTTTTCTAGCCATTCTAATGCGGTAGTATTGTCTGTCTACCTATTCTCTATTGCTGTAAATTGCTAGGACTTAAATTCGTTGAGATCTGCTAGAAACCATTATTGTTGAACCGATTTCCCCTTATATATCACAAGTGGAGTCGTTTTCCTGCCTATTATAGAGATACACTCAATAAATGAGGTCTAATTTCGAGAACCAAGTTATTTCCGCTGAACAAAACGCCGTTTTGTATGCCCAATAACTAAGCTATTAACTCCAAAACCTTCTATAATTCCTGCTTTATCTATATTCTATCGATTTTCAGGTAAAATAGCCTTAATAGCTAGAATTTCTAATTTGTGGAACTAAGGCTTAATAACATTAGTAGTTACATTGTTAACACGTATAGAATTAATAGTATACTACTTCTTGGTGCTTAGAATAGGATTCCGCTTGAAAAACCGCTGTACCTATCGTTTTCCGAGTAGTGAGGGGTCCCCTTGAAGTGCACAAAGTCGGTTCCCAAAAAGCCGTACTTACGCATAAGTAACGCTGAACCTTAATGTCTCTTGAACTAAAATCCAGTTAGTAAGACGATCTTCTAGTACTATAAGTAACCTTTGCAAATGACTAGCAGCTTATCGATGGGTGTTTGTGTTGCGAGATTAGTCGTATAAAGTAGAGGATAGTACACCCCACTCTTTTGAAGCTTGTTATATAGACTTGCTATTTTTGATCGCGTGAAGGGCCAAAACTACGTCGTCTTCAGTATATTTCGGCATGATAATTGTCTCAATCAATATGCCAAAAATCAAGAAAATCGATAAGAGAATAAAATAATTATTAATTATTGAAAGTAAGTAAGTAAAAAAGCGGTGTGTTAAGCGAGGTGTCCGGAATGGGGGGGTGTCCGGAATGGTGGGGTGGGGACTTACCTATTAACAATTAGCGAGGTCTTAGCGAGATTAAAAAATTCGCTTATTAAGCTAGAGAAAACTATTACCCGATTTCGTAAGAAGAAAATCACTTAAGTTAATCTTAATACTACTTAAGTTGCTTTCGACCTCGATAAGCGCTATAGTACTTACGTTAATAAGGTTGATAATATCGCCGCTTTAAAATTCTTTATCAAAGCTTGTAGTTTCTTTTATAAAAGAGCTAAACGTTAGTTTTTCGTTAATTATTAACTAGTTATACTTTAGCGTACTCGCTACCCTAAAGGAGGATTTTATTATTTTAAAGGATATTGTGGTGGGGAAGGCTCTCAGTAGCTTCTTTGTCACCTGACCGGATAGGCTCTTTCCACATAAAAGGGTTCAACACTTGAAAACAACTCAACAACCAAGAACTTTTCATAGATATTATCTAATACACTTTTTTCTCCTCCCCTCCCTCGACTTTTCATGCTCTTTAGATATGTATTATCTTTAGATTTGATCGATCCGCGATTTCCTACTAGAGTCTCTCTCGTACCTCACTACATGCTACCTCTCTTGTTGTGTGGTTTATTGGGCTTTTTCCCTTCCACAATATTAATAAGAGGTTAATTATTAAAGTTAAGGGACTTCGATTTATAAGTACACTACAACATTTACTAACGAATTACCTACTAATATCTAGCGAAGAATCTTTAATAAATCTTCTTTAATAGTCTTAAGCTTACGCTTAAGTCTAATAATAAGGCTTTAGTAATTAAAACTACTATTACTACGAAGGATAAGGCCTTTACTACTTTATAAAACTAACTTTAATCTTTTAATCTTCTGAGTTTCTTACTAATGTTCTTTTAGTAAGCGAATCTTTAGTAAAATACTAGTACTTAGCCGGCGAGGAGTAATTAGTAAAGGGTTTATAATATAACTAATTAATATAACTTTTTTTCTCTTAAGTATTATTACTTAAATTATAACTTTAAATGTACCCTTAAAATTGTAAAACCTTAAAAGTAAAAGTAGAAAAGTATATAATATTAAAGAGTATGATATACTTATAAAACTACAAAACCTCGTAGGAAAAAGCAAAAAGGTATATAATATCATATCTTATTTAACGATTAATTAGCGAAAGCCTAAAAAGTAATTAAACTCTTATCTTAAGAACCCTATAAGGGGAAATAAGAAGCCCCAATCATTCCCTTCGCCAACGCTTTATTGCCCTTTTAATAGCGTTCCGCGCCTTTAACGTATTAATCTTCTTTTAGAAATTTATGAGGTTCTTCTTCAATTCTTAATAATTATGCTAATTCATACATAATGCTACACAGCGTCTTAATTGACGTCAACTCTTACCCAATGTTACACTCCTTCATTGACGTTGAGTCAAGTCCAGTGCCACAAATCGCTTCCATGCTAAGTCCAACAAAATCCGACTTTCAAAAAATACCCTCGCTGTTTAAGATCTTGCCCACACTCTCCTATTTTGTGTTAGATTTAATTCGCACATTCACAACTCGACTTACTAGCTGTGATTGGAACAATTGCCACGCTTAGTAGTGGCTCCAGCAACCTGGGTCTCCGTCCCTTTACATACAAGTCCTTCTTTGACATCTTGACATGTCTCAGTACTTGTTTCGACCTTTGTGCCCTCCAAGGCGCAAGTAGCCTTAGCGTACTTAGTGGTAGTAGTGTAGGTGAAGCACATCGTGGAGAGCGTTGGAATTCTTGTTGAAAGTTGGAGTTTTGATTGCCGAGGAATGGTAGTTGGTCCATAGCTCTGGGCGTAGACTGCACACCATTGGTCTTATATATTCTTCAAATCGTTATTTCTTATACGCGGGGTGATTAAATCACGTATTTCAGGCAGTCAGAAGAATGAGTCACTTCCTGGTGAGACCAAAGTTCCTCAAAAGCTGGATTGAGCAAGTAGCAGCTCAGCAGACGACAACACGCCTTACTCCGTCAACAGCGCCCCAATGACAGTGCAGCTGTGGTTGTTGTTCAATTGGCTGTATTTCTGAACCTACAGGGGAACAAGCGCAGTTCGCTCATCTCATCCACATTTCCCAGCACAACCTCCAGGAACTGTTGCTAGTGCAAAGCAGACTTCAGCAAAGAGTCATCGCGGGCCGCTGCCGGCCATCGCTGATGATGAGCCATCCCTGTTCAGATTTGGTGGTGGCATCCTATACATACGAGACATGGTCAAAAACAGACGTCTTCGACCGGGGATTTGTAGATTCGCCGCGTTTTAGCGCGACAAGACACAGTCGTCGACTTTGGGTGTTCAAGGCCCGCGACCCTTCTTGGGCTTAGATGCGCGAGATGAGCAGACGTCCGCTGATCGCCAAGTCAGGGTGGTCCACTGGAGGAAAACGTCCCTTCTGGCATGCATCCTTGTTTCCTTGGGCTTAGATACGCTCTTTAGATGATGGTGGAGAGGATGAGCAAACACGCCTGCTCATCTGAAGCAGTCTTAAATACATGATGAACCCTTCAGCAGAGCCTGTCATTTCACTATTACACGGCTAATTTTACAGCAGAAATGGCGCAGAGCACTGTCCCAAAAATACCGTCAGAAGTCAACACTTTTGTGCACCTTAGGAGCAAATTGAGCATGTCTCCTTACCAAGGACCAAGGATTTAGAAAGGGGATAGATTTGGGTATCGGTTCGCCACAATCTGCCTTACAGAATTCAGTCATACACGTAACACAATTTGGATGGACAAACCTACCGAGAGAATCGTAGGCTACCTCGGAGCCTCAAACCCAGATGTCAGGCCTACCCACCCAAGCTTCTGGCTACCACACGCGGTTGAAGGGGCAACCCTAGGGGGGAAATGATCTAGAGGTAAGGCTTTTGATACGTCTAGGAGGAACAGCAATTGACATTTTGCCACAGAAACAAGTACGACAAAAATCTCGGCATATTCCAAAAGGCGTATGTTTTGTATGTGTAACTTGGTCAGGCTACAAATGGTGCCCTAAAACTGACGACGCGGAATAGCTTCATCCAGATCGAAGCAATTGAACTCCATACCTGTGCTGAAAGCGGATGGAATCTTTCTCTGCAACTCTCCGAGGAATATTATGTTTATGTGGTGTCGGGGAGGCGAATAGAGGCGAAGTGTCGGCGCAAAGTGGAGGTAGTAGATACCGAAGTTCGAGTCAGTTGGACACTAGACTATGACATGCCCCGTACAAGTTAAAGTTTGACCTGGAAATGGCTGACATTCGCAGTCGCCTGAATGCCCCAAAGGACCCGCTCGAGCAGCTCCTAGAACAATTTTACAAGCCTTGAAACAAATGTTCGACATAATTTGAGTGGTGGTTTAGGGCATTTGAGGAAGGAGAACCCTGTTGATGTCAAGTCGAGTACTCGTTTTATAAAGCATGGCACGGCGAAACAACGAGATCCGACCTCAACCCAAGGCGAAGGAATATAGAAAGGGAAAGAGCCTGAAATTGAAAAGGAGCGGCTGTAGATCACAAAATTGCCATTCCATGACTTTCACCTCTCGTCCTTGTGTCCTCGTGTAATCGATCACCCGCATATTATCGGCCTGCTTTGGATTGTCCCAATCTAATTCTTGCCTCCCTGGCCCAGATATGCCTCTACAGCTGCCTTCAAGGCAAGATTGAGATCTTCCTCAGAACTATGGCAATTGATCTAGATCTAAAGTCAGAGAATACCTTGTCCCTTCCTCTATCACCTACCTTCTTGAAAAACTTTTCTGCTTGTTAACCTTCCAGCTCTTAGAGTGTCCTTATAGCATGCCCTAAAGCTCTTGGCTGTCGATCAATAGAGGTCAGAAGTACGACAAGCCCTTCTTGAATCTATTGAGGTAAGTATGTTTTCATTCGAATGACTCATTTCTGACCTTCTCTACAAAACTTCGAAGCTGCTTTGCATTTCTTGGAAACCCGTCTACAACTATATAACGCTTCCTTTGTTGTGCGCCTTCATGAATTTTCTCCTTGAAAAGATCAGTCATGTACCCAACCGGCGAAGTGTCCAGCCCCTTTTTAAGGTAGAGCGCAGCGAATTCTGCCCTAGGGTCTGCCGCATCCGTAGACATTTGAGCCAAGACATCACTGAGGGACAGGTACAGGTCGTCAAATGCTTCGGAAAGAGACCTTGAATGCGTCGTCTTGTCAATACTCAGTAAACCTAAATGCAGTTTAGTCATCTCTCGAACGACATAGATGACAGAACAGACCAGTGACGAAAATGATAGGAATATGTCTTTTCCGCATTTGACCATGCTGGATATCTTTGTGTAAAACTTGTCCCAAAGTGCCCATCTGAGACGTCGTAATTTGGGCATCAATCTCGCCGCATTACCCGATCGATTCTAAGTTTGTCTTAAACCCACCAGTATTAGGACAGTCTAGCAGCAGCGCGACCTATTCGATATCCTCATATCTAGCTAGCAATAATCATTTCCTTCCTGCAGATCACGACAATGCGTTCCGGCAATTATATACACCTGAATTATCTGCAGCTGCCTTCCAAGAAGCCTTCCCCCCGTTGCCAGGACAGTCTGCCGATTCCACAGTCTCCCCATCCTTGTATCTGGCCAACACTTTTGCAGATAACAACCAGGTCCTCCATCCACTAATATCCTAATTTCCTGACGTGACCATCGTGCACAGTATGTGCGGGATCACGTATAGCCTTAATGAACTGACTCCATCGTGCTTTGGAAACGCTCGTTAACTTGCCTCTGGTCAGATGGCCCGACGGCCGTATTGGTCAGTGATGCGTCAACAGCTCCTCGAAGGGGTGCTCTGACAAGTTGTGGTATAGGATTGTCTCGATCACAAGCCGTTTGGTTGGAATCTTACTTGCAGCTCGAAAGACACAGAACAGATCATTGATCTGTTCCTTCAGCCCTAGATAGTAGAAGTCGACAACAGCCTGTTCATGACCCTTCCCCTTCCGGAGTACATAGAGATTAAAAATCAGCGGACCAGTATCAAGTGCCATCCCTACCCGAAGCAAGAACCTACATCGTTTCCGTCAACTCCTTAGGATGAGGGTAATGGAGATAAATTTGTGGGCAAGGCGTGCTTCCCTCGGACCACTCACATGTAAGCCCACCAGAAAAGGGTCGAAGTCAAGTTTGGGTCAGCGACGGTGCTGGGAATGCCCACATATGGATGAAGAGGAAAAAAGTTGGGAGGTCTGCGGCATCGGGACGTCATTTGGCGCTATGCCGGGTGCAGATACCAGTTCGAGAGTACGGGGCTGAGTGCTGTATCTTTTTTTCCCCCAACGAATCCTCCCTTGAAACAAGTATAATAGGGGGCCTCAGTTCGTTAATCCACCCACGACATATTTCGCGATGTCGCATATCGAAATCGTCGAGGTACACCGGTACTATCCTAATGGCATCGAGCGGATCATTGGCCGTGGTGGGGAAAACCACATTGGTGTTATCGACGAATCGACAGTGCTAAAGTACCCATGCATACCAGGCATAACCAGCAACCTTAAATCGTACAGCTTGCCAAACGATTTCAACAGAAATCTACTGGGTGAAGCAGAACGGACATTTTGGTAAGGCTTGTGCTTATGTAAGCTGTGACACGTGACCAGCCGGCTAGATTGGCTTCACCATCAGGCAGCAGCTGATGAAGCGACTAGGCACTTCCGAAAAACTCGCCACACCTGCAGAGCCGTGGCGACCTCCAGACTCGTAAAGTCTCAACAAACAAAATGTCAGGAATTTCCCAGCAACAATGTACTACGCGCATGGTTCCAAAATTGTTGTTTGCTCAAGATGCTTATGTTGATGGTCAACAGGACGTTTACGTTGTTGTGGCACTCTCACAGCGAAAACAAATCCAGATCATGAGTACAGTCGGAAAAGTGCATCGTGAGGATCAACCATTTCCTACATGGAGCCTTGTCGGTCAAGCACTCTCAGAGGCTCTTTTCAATGGACAAGGACATCTGAAGTTGAAATCAACAATGGAAATGCATCGGAGAGATTACCTCCTATTCGAAAGAATCTTCGAAGGCAGTTGCATGAGCAAGTCAAGCACTGCTTCTGATTCTATACTCGAGATTGATTTTGGGAGCCAGTTGGATGGCTTCACGTGGTTGGGATATTGGAAAATAGCGCGCCCGGTTGTTGAAACGCTTGTCAGAAATTGTTGGTATCACTCTGGTAGCATATAATTCTTCCTAACATGATTACAGCAATAATCAGCCTCGCCAATCTGAGTGTATCAAATCACTCTTCATCAAGTGGACCAATTCGATGTGTTGAGGGGCAAGAAACAACGGACGAGAAGGATAACGGCCTACTCGGAAAGCCTTGCTGATCAAATATCATTGAGTCCGAATCATGTGTTTCTGTCTGTGCTTGAAATCTTTTTGAAACACCGATGTGTGACAGGCAGTCTTCATGCAATGAGAGATAATACATCACCAAGGGGTTCATTCCGTCGAGGAGTTGATGTGCACCGTCAATTGAAATATACGATCTGAATCCAAAATACATAATCCAATGTTGCCCAGGAATCTTCTCCCTTCAGGTGCTTCAATCACCCCTTTCACCATCCTAAAGCTCAGGTCCCAAGCTCTCTCATCAAACCACTGTCCAGTATTTGGAACCTCATTGAGTGAATGCTTCACTAATCACTGTCTGGGGAAGTCCTAAGCTGACAAGCTGGACAATCTCCTGCTCTGCTTCCTCCAGCCACCGTACCCCACGGTTTGGGGCAGTTGTTTGCACAGAGTTGCGAGTCCGTACGGTGTGTATGGCCACACCCAGAATAAGTGTAGGTAACATGGTTGCACATATCCTTTGGGGTATCAGCGCAGAACAGGAGAGAATCATTCCACTCACTGGTAGCGTAGCTATACGTCTAATTGTTGAGGTGTGTTTCTTGTGTAGAGTCTGGTTTCGAGAAACGATTTGGAGGTTATTGCAAGCATCGAATTCACGGAAGTTGTGATGATATAAGACAAAATGGAGACCTTGCTTGATGAAGTCAGCTGCCTAGTAACAAGTACGATCTAGAGAGCTCCGAACCAATAATCAGTACTCCCTTGGTGCCACGGAACTGGCTGTCTGGTTGATCGATAGGTATAGGATGTGCATGTATGCTGCGTGTCTCGCCGCTAATGCAGGGTTGGTTGGACTTTCTTGCATTCACGTCCTATCAAAACGATGACTTTGGCCCCTCCCGCTACTCGGTGAGAAGTTCTCGCACCTAATTTCGCCATTCCAGATTGAGGTCTCACACGCCGAGTACCCTTACCCGCACGTCTCCAATAGCTGACCGTCCAACTTCAGGCTCGTCCACGTGATGTAGGCATGAGGAGGTAGTCCAAAACATGCTGCCTCCACCTGCACATGGCTGCGTAATTAACGTCTTCTGCTCAATCAGAACCTAGATGTCTGCCCAAAAGCATAAGTATTGGGACGGCTTCAATGGGTCTGGCAGGAGTCAGGCCAGATACGATGTTCAAACGTGTGAGTACTGGAGCATCTGGAGTGACTAGAAAGCTGCCTACGCGGCCAACGCAGGACGGTCGATTCTAACGGCGAAGATTACGACAGTCTGAATGACACAGCAACTTCTAAGATGTGACTCCATCACGCTCTCGGAAACGGGGTCAAGCGGGTGAAGGACCGGGAGTCTCACAAAGTGGAAACCCAATCCCTCAACCTCTCGATTGAACTCCCAATGACTCTGGCTCTTTAGTCCCCGTGAAATCGTAGTATCGGCTTTGAGGCTTGGAGCACATGGTTTGGTTGCACAGTGAAGGGTCCGAATCGATCTCATCCTTGAATCTACGTGGGTGGTAGCCAGATCTGGCGCCCTTCAGACCTAAAGTTAACTTCTGCATATTAACATGTGACGTTGATGGCAAACAACCCATATTACTTAGGAAGAGACAATAGAAGCTATCCCACAGACTCTAACCTCCTATGTGACATGTTCTCTCTCCAGAGGTCTCCCAGCTGACACAGGCAGCTAGGCTTAATTTATGTATGAAATGAATAAGATGATGTGGGTTTGATAAAACGCCTTTAGTATCATGTGATGATTTCTGACCTGACACCATCTACCACAATGACTTCTCCAATCCAACACCAAAAATCTGTTGAGCACTGTCCCTGTGCCAACTGCGTTCGCTTGGATAGCTACATAATGCTGCTCGAAGCCCAGCTACCGCCTCTCGGGTGCCCCGAATGCAAACTAGACTTCTTCCGCAAAGCATCTCTTGAAGCTCACCAGCTCGGGGAACTGCATACCTCCTGCTACAACTGTAGGGTTGCCTTTCCTACAAGAGAGCTATATGCATCACACATGCAATCGCACAGTACCACCTTAGTGCGACCGCCATCGCCCGCGACACAATTCCGGTGCTGCGACTGCGAGCACGACTTCAAAAGTGAAGGCGTACTCACGGATCATCTCCGTTTTAGCCGCGTCTATAAACCCGGAAAGGGAGGGAAGAATAAGAAGAATAAGAAGAAGCAACAAGGGCAACAGGAGCAGGCTACTCCGCAAATGACGTGCGAGAAGTGCAGCAAAACTTTCACGAAACGACATGCGCTGAGTTCACATTTATCGTCGGCAGCGTGTCAAAAGATTATTCAAACTAGTTAACTAATATTCTATTCTAGTTAACTAGAATAGAATAGAATATGAATAACAGATATTTGACTTGAATAGAATAGTTATTTTTAGTTAGTTAACTAATATTCAACTATTCAGCTCTATTTTTAGAAAGAATAAAAGATAAAAGACTTTTATTAAATAAAATTATAATTAACTAATAGCTAACTAAATAACTAACTTTTTTCTTTAATATAAAACGGATTATCTTCTATATCCAAGCCTTTTATTACCGCTTTATATTCTTTTCTTTCTTCGTCGTCTAATATTCCCCAACTTAAGGCAAATTATCTTCTCAAAAGTCTCTTTACTAAGCCTATTTCTTAGCTTAGTGGAGAAACCTTTCCAAATTAGGTAAAGTTGCCGTACCTCCCGAGCCTTAAATTAAGCGAGAGGCTCTGATTGGCTAGCTAGCCCCTTACTCAGCAACTATTCGGCGTTATTTAACTAGAATAGAATAATAACCTAATATTAGTTAAGTAAAATAGAATAAGAGCTAATTTTGTTGAATAGAATAGAATAATCACGTGTTATTCTATTCTAGTCTATTCATTTGACACGCTGATCGTCGGTGCGACATCATCCACTGAGCGACATCAAGTGTCTAGCAGACACGAAATGTGAGAAGCGGTTTAATTGCCCGTCAGGGCAGTTGCAACATCTAGAGAGCGGGAAATGTACAGTAAAGGGCGACATGGGGTCGCGATGTTGTTTTTAGTTAGTTATTTTAAGCGGGCTCCACTTCCAGACAGTTGTGGCTGTGCATCCCCGAGTCCAAACGCCCAAACTGCTCAACCGCCCACATACCCCTGTTAGAACACCAAAAATTTGAGATTTTTGTAAAGTGCTTAGAAAATTCTGAAAAGCTCTGGAATAACTAAATCCGGTTCGTAGACGGCGAATATCGAATTATTCTTGTTATTTTGCGTTGTGGTTGTGATCAAAATGGGATTTTGGGCGGTTGAGCAGTTTGGGCGTTTGTACGGTGAAAACCCTTCCTTCTAGTCCTCTTTCGCTAGCTTTGGCGCCTGAATCATGAGGCAGCCCATGATCTTCTTCGTCATCTCGGCGGGCACCAAGGCCACTCTGCCATCTCAACAACGCAACCATAATTAATCATGTCTTCACTCTAATTGAGACCTTCGAAACGTCATAATGCATCTTTTAAAGCTCGGCAATAATGGCAAACCAATCTTAACTAGGTTTATTGCGAGCAATATTCCGAACTATGCTATACTTTCGCATACATGGGACGCTGATGAACAGGAAGTCACCTTTAAGGATCTAGCAGATGGCGTCGGAACGAGCAAGCTCGGCTACAGAAAGATTCGATTTTGCGGAGAACAAGCTCAAAAGGATGGTCTGCAATATTTTTGGATCGACAGCTGTTGCATCGACAAATCTAGCAGCTCTGAGCTCCAAGAGGCTATCAACTCCATGTTTCGATGGTACCAAAATGCAGCTATATGCTATGCCTACCTTACAGACGTTTCGATAGGAAAGCATTCTAGATCCTCTCAGCCTCTATGGCACTTAGGTTTCAGTCAATCCCGATGGTTCACCCGAGGCTGGACGCTACAAGAGCTTCTTGCTCCGCCGTCAGTTGAGTTCTTCTCTCGAGAAGGTAAACGACTTGGCGATAAGAGATCTTTAGAGGTCCAGGTTCAGCAAATCACTGGCATCGCAATCCAAGCACTTCGAGGCAAGTCATTATCCGAATTCAGCGTCGACGAGCGAATGTCATGGGCAGCAAACCGAACAACTACCATTGATGAGGACCAAGTATACTGTCTACTAGGCATTTTTTATGTATACTTACCCCTTATCTATGGTGAGGGCAAGGAGAATGCGTTCCGCCGACTCCGACAGGAAATGCATGGATTCGGTGGTAAGTACAGGTTCATACAGATCTAGTGTCGCAAGATGAAATATGCTGACGAGCGACTAATATCAAGTGAACCTATTTAGCCTTTTACCGTACGCTGCCGACGCCCCCTTCAATTCAACCCAGCGCCGGCACGACCCGATGTGCCTCCCTAATACCCGCCTCAACCTTCTTCGAGACATACACAGCTGGGCTGACGGTCAGGACGAGCCGTGCATTTTCTGGTTAAACGGCTTAGCGGGCACGGGTAAGTCGACAATTGCGCGCACCGTGGCCCGGAGATATTTAGACCAGAAGCGACTGGGGGCTAGCTTCTTTTTCTCGCGAGGCGGCGGAGAGGTGGGCCATGCAGGCAAATTCGTTACGAGCATTGCATTGCAGCTGGCAAGCAGCGTACCCTCACTCGATCAGTACGTTTACGATGCGTTTAGAGAGCGCCGCGAGATTGCGAGCCAGTCTCTCTCCGACCAGTGGCAGCAACTAGTCCTACGCCCGTTATCAAAGCTGAGCGGATGCAGTGCTCAGGCCATATACGTGCTCGTTGTTGATGCACTAGATGAGTGTGATAACGATATGGATATTCGCATTATCGTGCACCTTTTAGCTGAAGCTCAATTGCTTAAGACGCCCGGTATTCGGATTTTCTTAACGAGTCGAACTGAGGTTCTGATCCGAAACGGATTTGTTGGAGTGTCCGACAGTGAGCACCGAGAGTTTATACTCCATAGCATATCGCCGTCAATCGTCAACCAAGACATCCACACGTTCCTAGAACACAGCTTCAAACTCATCGCCCGAGAACGCGCTCTGGCTCCAGGTTGGCCAGGACAGGAGATCGTCAAGCGTCTTGTCCACAGTGCAGATGGGTTGTTTATCTGGGCAGCAATCACATGCCGTTTCATTCGTGAAGGGAAACGATTCGCCGCGAAGCGACTTGATATTATTCTGGAGAATAGCAGCATTGAGATGAACGCGGCAGAGAAGCATCTCGACGACATCTATTCTACCGTCCTCCGCAATTCCATAGCTCCAGGGTATTCAGTTGATGAGGCAGAGGAGTTGCGCTCTATGCTGAAAAGCCTGCTTGGGAGTATTGTGACGCTATTTTCCTCACTTTCAGCGCAGTCCTTGAGCACGCTAATGAGCACGACGCAAGATCACCTAGCTCAGAACCTAAATGATCTGCATTCTATTCTCAACGTCCCAGAAGATCCAACCTTACCAATTCGTCTACATCATTCCTCATTCCAGGATTTCCTTTATAAACAATCGAGATGTGGCGAGTTCTGGGTGGACGAAAAGCGTGCGCATCAAGTTCTAGCTGACAGGTGTATACAGCTTATGTCCATATCACTTGAAAAAGATGTCTGTGGTATAGATGCTCCTGGTATGCTTGTGTTCGACGCCGAGAGAAGTCGGATTGAGCGTGGGCTTCCTCCTGAAGTCCGGTACGCTTGCCTGTATTGGATTGAGCATGTTCTGAAGGGCGGTACTCAGCTCCGCGATAACGACCAGGTCCATATCTTCTTACACAAACATTTTCTGCATTGGCTTGAGGCTCTTGGATGGATAGGAAAGATTCCAGAAGGAGTCCATGCTATCTTATCTTTAGAAACATCTATTTCGGTCTGTAAATGCTTCACATAGTATACGCTCTAGCTGATATTGTGTTTAGTCCTATGATTGCGCTGATCTTTGGAGCTTCATCCACGACGCAAAGAGGTTCGCTCTCTACAACCGGTCAGCTATCGAGCAGGCTCCACTCCAGACGTATTGTAGTTCTCTCATCTTCATACCGACGACGAGTATAATAAGAAAGCAGTACGAAGACTGGATACCTAAGTGGATACGAAGTCTGCCCAAAGTCGAGGAGAATTGGAACCCAGCACTACAGACGCTTGGGGGCCATCTAAGCCCTATCATCGCCCTAACCTTCTCTTGGGATAGTAAGATGCTTGCGTCGGTATCGGGCGATAATACGGTTAAGCTATGGGATGCTGGGTCAGGTGCATTACAGCAGACGCTCACAGGCCACACAAGTTCAGTCATGTCTGTGGCCTTCTCACCAGATAGAAAGACGCTCGCTTCAGCATCAGGCGATAAAACGGTGAAGCTCTGGGATACAGGGTCAGGGGCACTGCAGGAGACGCTTAACGGTCATTGCTATCCTGTCAACTCTGTGGCTTTCTCGCCGGACGGTAAGATGCTCGCATCAGCTTCAGACGATGAGACAGTCAAGCTCTGGAACACTGGGTCGGGCACAGTGCAGCAGGCGCTTAACGGTCATTCAAATAAGGTCAATGCAGTAGCTTTCTCTTCAGATGGCAAGATACTGGCATCGGCATCGTGCGATAAGACTGTTAAACTGTGGGACGCCGAGTCAGGTGTACTGCGGCAGACCCTCGAAGGTCACTCGGACTATGTCAGCGCCGTGGCATTTTCTCCGGATGGCAGAAAATTAGCGTCGGCATCATACGACAGCACCATCAATATATGGGCGACGGAGACGGGGGTGCTTCTGCAGACGTTTGAAGGCCATTTATCATCTGTCACTGATGTGGCATACTCTCCAAATGGCAAAACGTTGGCATCAGCATCGTTTGACAGCACGATTAAGGTGTGGGATGCTTCGTCAGGGACGGTGCAGCGAACGCTCGAGGGCCATTCGACTTGGGTTAATGCCGTAGCCTTCTGTCCAGATGGTAAGATACTCGCGTCAGGATCAGTTGACCAGACTATCAAGCTATGGGACGTCGGGATAGACGCAGTGCTGCAGACTCAGAAGTCTCATTCGTGCTATGTTACTACTATAGCTTTCTCTCCAGACGGTAAGACGCTCGTATCGGGATCCCTCGACAATATAGTCAAGTTGTGGGACACCGGGTCAGGTACACTGCTGCAGACCCTCAAAGGTCACTCGAGCTATGTTAGTGCCGTAGCATTTTCCTCAGATGGTAGGTTACTAGCCTCGGTATGCGGCGACGGCACGGTCAAAATATGGGCCACTGGGACGGGGGCGCTGCTGCAGGAGTTTGAAGAGGACCACCCGATTCCTGTCAATGCTATGACCTTTTCTCCAGATACTACGACTCTTGCATCGGCGTTCAACGACGGAAGGGTAAATTTGTGGAACCCTGTGTTGGGTGTAATTCAACAGACGCTTGAGGGTCATTCAAACTCGGTCAGCGCGGTAACTTTCTCGCCAGACAGCATGATGCTCGCCTCAGCATCGAAAGACGAAACTGTTAAGCTCTGGGATGTTAGGTCGGGCACATTAATGCAGACGCTCAAGGGACATGCAGGGTCGGTCAGCATCGTGGTCTTCTCGCCGGACGGTAAGACGCTCGCTTCGGCATCGGACGATGGAACGATCAAGCTCTGGGACGTTGGGTCAGGCGCGCTGCAGGAGACGTTCAAACACCATTCGTCTTCCGTCAGCGCCGTGGCCTTCTCGCCGGATGGCACCTTTCTCCAAACTGACTGGGGCTTGCTACCAACTTCGTCAACTGCGTCTAATGATACGGCTGATCTGCCAACACAGCTGACACCTTCTTTTTTTGTCAGAGATCAATGGGTATATCGTGATACCAAACGTATTCTTTGGATTCCTTATGACCGTCAACCAAATTGCACGGCGGTTCATGGAGGGATCATTGGGATTGGGTGCGAATCTGGACAGGTTATATGCATGCAATTGGCTTAGGCTTTCTCTGGCGTCGCCGACGAGGCCTTTGAATATATTACAATAACAGTCCTGAGGTATAGTAACAACCAACGAGGGGCCGTAGGTATAAAATCTAAAGCAGTAAAACCTCGCCTTTTTGACATGTTCTTACGAAGTATTGGGGATACCCCAAGCCCCGACATAACACCTACTTTTGAACACCTGCATTTCAGAAGTAGTGCTCTAAATACTTTAGTATATATTATATCTAGAGATTTCAAAGTGAAAGGTATAGAGAGTAATCTAGATTTTTTTAACACTTCCTATTTTCTTATAAATCTGGGGGACCAGCCCCCCAACCCCCGTATACTCTGTAGGTACAGGTCACTTTACAAACCTAGGTTTTTAACCCCAAACCGGATCTGGACGTCACATATCATTACATTCCAAAGGGATCCACATTTACGACTTTTGTACCCATTACACGCCGTTGTAGGAATTAAACCGGATCGGGTATAACCCGTAAAGAAGTTCACATAACGAAAAAGCTACGATTTTAATAATTGATGTTGTATAATTTCACGTGATATAGACTTCTACCGCCCGCTATCCTTGACTAAAAAACATGCTGTGCAGAATCCAGTTGAGGCGCCATTGCTGGCTGAGACGAAACGCTGAATCTGGAGGGCCAAGAGAAGAGGAAAAGGTGAGAAACGTAAACACAAGGATGACGTTGACTCTGCTGATAATGACTAATCAATTCGCAGTGGTGTGATGGTGGTACCTTCGGGTACAACTCTTGCAGGGATTCACAGCCACAGGCGTCAGGAAGTGGAGCCTGCTTGAATAAGTTATCTATAAATTAGCGACACTCAATCCGCCCTCTACTGTACGTCAGGGATGACGAAGACAAAGCTTTTTGGTGCTATTGCGACAAAGGACACCAGACGGATTATTTCGTCGAGAGGATTTGAGGTGCAGACCTTGCTAGAAGACAACCTGTCTACGTCTGCAAGTTCGACATCACAGACCCTGAGTCCCATACTGACCCCAACATCGACCGAGTTTCTCGGTTCCTATCCGCCCTCGCCGCCCGCCCTACCTGAATCCACTTTGTCACTCAGCGCAAACTTTCACTATATACTCCCCCATCGGCTCCACACTCAAAGTGGCTTCCAGGTATGCCACCTTTGCCCTCCGTCCCGTACTCGTACATTCAAAGGCAAGGCGGCACTTCAGCAATATCCGTCATCAAGTGTCATGCTCGAGTATCTACGTCCTTGCCAGTACTCGACGATATATCATTCCATTGCCCCCGCACTTTATTGGGTGACGGAAGTCAGACGAGGCTTTCGAAAGCAATTCTCGACTGTGAGTGGGCTAGTACAGCACCTTGAGAGCGGTGCTTGTAATGGGGGGAAAAGAACTTTGCGGCGTGTGATAGAGTAGAGGATGAGATGAAGGGTATGGGATTTCGCGGTCTAAAGCTGCTAAGCTAGAAACAAGTTAGGTCCTACAAGGCTAAGCTTCTCTTACTTTGACTGATAGGCACAGGAATATTTCCCTATAGCATATGTTGCGTGTAACGGCAAGTTGAGGATGTCTCTGCCTTGCGCTCACGTACATCACAGTGATGGTTAGCGGCGTATGTGCTTTACTAAGCTTGCCAAATTCTAATTCACTGATACCAAGTTCGACTTGCCCGTATCGTTTTCCGTCTTATCGAGTGTTCCGACGGTCATCACACTGCGATTCTACGATAGGAAGTCTACAGTCGCTTGCAAAACTGGCTTCCCCTCTGTCAAAGCAGCTCCAAACTCTCAGTCTCGCTTATGCGGGTCCATATAATTGAGTCTAGCCCTATGTAGACTAGCGTCGAAGGGCCACTGGCCCATAGTTAAAGACCTGCTCAAGCTCGTCAGAACCTATCCTCTATCGTAATTGAAATCAGATTAGACTGTGATGAAGATATGGCACCCAAACCTCGCTTCTTCAAAGCACGACCTCATCCAAGACATGATAACGTCTAACCCCACCCTTCCGGCCACCCGTTTACACCAAAAATCATCAAAACTCACTACTTTAAATAATTAATAACTTTATTAATTATTAATAAAACAAGCTAAAATTTAAGATTTGGAATATGTTTTACTAAGTATTTTTAGCAATAATAGTTTTAAGTATTTCATATTACGTAATATTACAAACTAAGTATTTGAAGTTCAAAAATATTTCCTCATACAAATTTGGTGTAAAAGTGACTTTTCTTATACTTTTAATAACTTTCTTTATTATTAGTATAAAAACTTAAAACTTAATATTAAGTAGAGTCTATATAGTACCTTCAGAATCTCAAGTTTCAGACTGATCCTTTTAGTAGTAGCTTTACAATTTAGTAGGTTATTAAACACCATACAAAAAATTTGTATGAGAGAAATTAAATACTTAATAAAAAGGTAACTACTAATACAATTACTTTAAAACTTTTAAGATTTCAAGATTTATATCTAATCTTCAACGGTTTCAAGTTTTAAATGATAATATTCATTGTTCATTATGTTATTAGTAAGTGATTTTTAACGTTTTTTGTATGTAAAAATTCAAATTTAATATTACGTAATAATACATGATTCAAATTGTATTTCCTTTTGGGAACTTAGTCCATAGAAGCTAGTAAGCACAAATATAAAAAATTTATACATTATTATTAATTCGTTGTAGAGATATTAGTACTTCAAAATCGCACTTTTTGGTGTAAAAGGTGGCCGGAAGGGTGGGGTTAGACGTTACTCGATAAGAGGCTGAAGACTAATGAAATAGCAGAGGCTGCTGAGTGTAGTGAACGTTCGGTCAAAGGAATACGTTCGAACATTCGTCATTATGGGACCACGAAAGCCCCGCGGAATGGTGGTGGGAGACCTCGATCAATCACACCTCTGATGATTGATGCCTCATGTGAACACCTTTTGGAGAGGCCTGAGCTATACCTGGAGGAAATGGCAACATTCCTGTGGGACGAATTTGATGTTCTCGTGTCGACATCTTGCACTAGTAGGGCTCTGAAGGCAAGAAAGTGGTCAAAAAAGACTGCTCGTCGAGTGGCGAGAGAACAAAGTCCAGACCTTCGAGATTTTTATCTACGGAACTTATCAGCTTTTCGATCGTATCATCTCGTTTACAGGCTCTACAGATGGCGACGTCTTTGAAGATTTCCTTGAGCAGCTTCTTCCCCATTGTGGTAGATAGCCGGAACCGAAATCTGTGCTTATTATGGATAATGCTTCCTTCCACCGCACAGAGCGAGTTGAGCAGATGTGCAATGCTGCAGGTGTTAAGCTTGTCTATCTGCCACCGTATTGTCCCGATATAAATCCTATTGAGGTGTTCTTTGCTGACCTGAAGGTTTTTATTTTACTTATTAAGTAAACGAAAGTTAGAGGATAAGATATTTATAATAATACTTTAAAAATTAATGCTTTAATAAATTAAAAAAGTTAAGAATAAAAGAAAACTACTACTATTATAACTTTAATTATCGAACTTACTTACTACTATTAATTAATTATATAATTTGCACTTTTTATTTAAGAATTAAACGCTAAATTAACGATTCCCTCGCAATACGCCAAATTAAACTTACGTATTTTTTTTAAAAAAAAATAAAAAGTAATATTCTTCCTTATTACTTTTACGATTATAAAATTAAACTAAAAGAAAAGGGTGAAAAAGCACTTAAGTATTTGCTATTATATAAGATATTGATGAAAAAGCTTAAAGCTATTAAAAAATATATTATAAATAACTTAAAAAAGAATTTATTAAGTCGTCTTAAGTATCTTGTTACGACCTAGGATCGTACCCCTGATATAGTCGAATAGCTGAATTAGCCTCCAACCAATTCATGTACCCTTTTGGGTCCGCTGGCCCAGTGGTAAAGCTATTCAACTACTTGGTGTGCAGGCATTCGAACCCCTGTCGTCACATATCTTTCGTTACTTATATTCTTTTTATTAAGAAACCAAATAAATCTTTACGATTATATATTAATTTTCGGGCATTATATTCCCTTACTTAAAAAGACTAATATCTCTTACTCTTAATTAATAAATCCTTAGTTCGTATAATTAATACTTGTATTTTTATTAAATTAGATATTCGTTAAGTTTTTTACTAAATCTAAATAAACCTAATATTAAAGAAGTACATAACTTTTTGTACAAGATATAACGTATATCCCCTTAGCTGCCACCAGAAACACCCTCCTGAAGGCCCTGTAAAGCTGCCTATAACGAGCCCCTAAGAAGCTGTTAGAAGTAAGAAATAGTGTGTTATTCGGGGCTGTAGTACGCTAATGACCCCACTATACCCTTTTAGGCTTAGCGGCACGTGGGCTGTAAAAGGGTGCTTATGGCAGCGAAGGGGATAAGTGTAAAATTCTTTTATTTGATTTAACTAATAGCCTCGCTATTTATTAGCGCTATGTAAATAATATTCTCTTTAATTCCTTTAATAACTTTTATATAACGTACTTAAATAATATCCTTATTTACTTTAAAAAACCTCTTAAGTATTTTACTTATATTAAAAAGATACTCTAACGCTTTAATAATATTAGCTTATAAGTAAATCTTAAGAAGTATAAGTTTAAAATCGGTAGTATTAAGTATTTAGGATTTATTATATTAATTTTTAATTTAAAAGTTAATTCCGAGAAAATCATTATTATTCGCAAATAAATTTACCTTAGCTTTATTAAAAGTATATAGTCTTTTCTTTGTTTTTACAACTTTTATTAAACATTTATTCGCGATTACGATATTATAATAAAATCTCTTATTGTCGCGCACTAGCGCAGTTCTTTAGTCTAGTATATGCTTGCGTAAGTACTCCAGGTATATAAACCCAGTCTCTAACTCCTCTCTTTAAGAGGACAACGCTTAATTTAATTAATCTTTAAATACACTTTTTAGAACTTTATTTAATTATAGAATCTTTTAAACCCCTAAGCTAATACTAGTCTTTTACACGACAGTTAAAAGCCACACTTGTCTTATTTAAGCTACACGGCGCATTTATAAAAGAACTTTTAGTTAATAAGTTCTACGATTATTTAACCTTTACTTTTAATTCTATAATTATACATTAATTCTATAATTATACATTAATTCTATAATTATACATTAATTCTATAATTATACATTAATTCTATAATTATACATTAATTCTATAATTATACATTAATTATTTAATATGTCTTTTATAAGTATTAATAAACTTACTAGGCTCCTATTGTCTAAGATTATATATATTAAACTAAAAGATTAGCCAGTATAATTTATACATTTTACGCTTATAGTAAACATACTCGGACTTTAGCTATACGTTGACCTTAATAAAAAAGATATTGCGTCTTTATTTAAAATCTTTAATACTACTCCTCTAATTGTTAAAGAGTTCACGGAAGAAGCTAATACTAAAAACAATATAAACTACTAGCTCTTATATATACTTATAGAAAATAACTTAAGACTTAAGTAATAAATAATTAAATAGTAATTCTAAGAAACGCTAAGAGAGCTCCTAGATCCTCGAGTACTATAATAAATAATATAGCTACTATTAGCCTAAGTTCTAAGGGCGAAGGTAATTAAACGTTTACGCCTTTAACCCTTAGTGTAAGAGGGAACTCTAAAATATTTAAATCGCTCTTAGTATTACTAATAAGGCTTAACCCTATAACCCTTAAGTCACTCTAGGAGTAAGTGGAAGCTAAGGCTAAAGAGTACGTCTTTTAAAGTACAATTTAGTAGTCTTAAGCTTCTAATTACCTTAAACTCTACGACTAAATCGAGAGGAGTATAGCTAAGTAATTCTTTAGTATTATAGTAACTCGAGTAGTGTAAGAAAAGCGCATAAATATTTAAGCGATCTTTCACTTCCTTAAGGAGGTACTCTATTAAATAAAAATATTAATTTAAACTTAAACACAAAACGACTACCGGGAATCCCTTAAGACTAAGGGAAAAAGTAACCCTTACGTATAAATTATGTCTTACTAAGAGCTTATTCAGAAAGCTTAGTTATATAAAGTATTAGACGTAAAAGGAACGATCGATATAATAGACTTCTTAGTTACAGTAGGGAACTTTAATCGCTCGTAAGTAAAGTGCTAAAGCAAGAAAATTCAAGAGTACGAGACCCTTAGTCTTCCCCCTCCTTATATTATTAATTAACTAGCTCGATTCTTTTACGCTAATAAATTAAGTCCTTAGTACTAAGCTCTTTTATTAAGTTATAGAACCTGAGGTTATAGACACTTCGCTACTCTTAGCGAACGATTATTTAATAATAAAGCGACGTTGAAAAGTAATAAGGACGCTCGTAAACCTTTAAAAGGGAAATCTCCTAAGAAGTTATACCCTTGCCAAAATAATCAGACTTACAAATAAAGCCCTTTAAATTACACTCGACTTTAACTTACTATTTATAAGAAGGTCTATATAAAAGACTTCAATAGAAATATTAGACTAAATCCTCTAATAAATAACGCTATAGTAAAGCAAATCCGACAGTACTTTACTAATAGTAAATAAAAGGGACTACAAGACTAGATTAAATCAGACAAACTAATACTTTAAGTTATTAAGGATACTATTAAAAGCGCTAGTAATACGGGCAAAAGTAAGTTTACGTTCCTTAAAAACATCTTAAATAAAGGGGCGAAGAGTGATATATAAATATAAGTAGTAATTTTCTCAAGCCTTACACAAAATTACTAACTTAGTGTTTATTTTATATAAGACTTAGCCCACTCCTTATTATTAAGTACTCTTTTTAATAGTTATAATATAATTAATTTAGTTAACGATTATTCGCTCTTAAAGCCAAGATTATTTGTTAAGTTTAAATTAAAGGACATTATAAAGTATAAAAGCTCTTAACTTCTAATTGTGAGACGCGGAATTCGCGTTATAAAGGGGTCTCTTAAGAACTTAAATAAGGAGTTATTTAATTTAACCCTTTACGACGTTATTATTATAAAAGGATTTTATATTAATATTATCTTTAAAGCTCGTCTTTATAATAGTGGGCTTTAGTACTATAAAATAAACTACGCTCTATATTAAAAGGAAGAAAACGATCTTATAAAGGACTATTTAATTATATAATAGTTAGTTCGTAAGTAAAACTTTATATTCTTTAAATTTAATAAGCTTTTTAATTATTCGTTAAACTCCTGTGAGATCCCTTTTAGTATTATAAGTATTATAATGTTTTTAACGCTTAAACGAAATATTAGTAAATCCTATAAACTATCGCAAGAGTATAAGAGACTAAGAATAAATATAAAAATATATTAATATTTACGCTTTAGACATTTAAGGCTAAATGCCTTAAAAAAGCTAATAAACTTAGTTAAGAATGTCAAAATCACTAAGGTAATAAGGAGAATCAAGTGTAAGTATTACACTTTAACTTATATATCTCAAGTAATCTCTAAACGCCTAATCGAGAGACAATTACTTAAATTATTTTAGAGAGTTACTTAAGATCTCTTCGATTATCTAATTAGATTTAAGAATAACTCCTAGCTCCTTTTACTTAAAGATAAATATAATAAACTACTTGTGGGTTATACCCTCTAAAATAAGGAGTATAATATAGTCTTCGAATATATTAAGAGCTTTAAATACTAAGTTCGTAGGCAGTTCGGACTTTTAATATATAAATTAAAACACGACTAAGAAAAGGTAGTTATTATTATTCGCGGGTTCACGAGATATAAGAACTAAGCTAAGAAGCTCGGAATTGAACTCGAGCTTTCACTTACCTTAACTTATAAGCCAAATAGTAACGCCGAAAGGGCTAACTAAAAAGTAATTAATAAAGGAATTAAAATAAGACTCTTAGTAAATCTCCCCGTAGAACTAGTTATCGAATGCGCACTAGGAGGCGTCTACTTATATAATAAGAGCCTTAAGCGCGTGAATAATTAGTAGTTATTATTAGAAACATTAAATTAGTAGTTTCGTAATTACTTTTAATAGTATAATCCGGCGCTTATTACGAAACTTACTATAGATCTTAGACTAAATTAAAATAAGATTTACGTCTTTAAGTATAAAGTATATTTATTAATAATAAAACGAGTAAAAGGGTAAAAGAAAAGAGTATTTAAAGTAAATACACGTACGTATATTAAATACTTAATAAGTTTCTATACTTCTAATATTTACTAGATTTAAGTGTCACGTCTCGACCGAATTATTATTACGTGTAATATACGCTTTAATAAAAACTTATTTTATAGGTTAAGTTAAGAAAAAGTAATAATTATAATTAAGGAAGCTTAGTCGATTTACGATCTTATTAAAGAAGATAAATTAGTTATAAACTAGGCTAAAATCCTAGAGAATATTATAAGTAATAAGACTATTAAGGAAGCGACAGTTATAATTAAAAGCGCTCTAATATTACTTTCTAAGCCTATTAAGGGACTAATTATTACTCTAGAGAATTAAAACTCGGGGGTAAAGGATACTAAAGAACCGAGTATTACAACGGGACTTCTAACTCCTAAAGCTACTCTTACACTAAATAATACGTTAATTAAAATATTAGTAGAGGGCAAAGAGTAGAAGTTAAATACGTACGACTTAAGGCTTACGTTAAACATAAAATAAGACTTAGAGGGATCACGTCTAAGTGAGAATATATAACTCACAGATTAAGCGTCAAACGTATTATAAGACTAAGCTAGAGGTCTGTCTCGAGCTTTTAGACTCGAGATTCAAATACTATTATTTACTCTAAAAGCGGATTACTCGCGAGTAGAGTTATTACTATTAAAAGAAGCACTAAAGGAATTAACTAAAAACTCTAATTAAATAACTTAAAAAGTTATAAATAAAAGTCTAAAGTAATTAACTCCTTAAGCGTAAGTTCTTAGAACCTCGGATTCGTTATCGAAAGTAGTGACGCGCTTTCGGACTAAAGCGTTAAGAGCTTAATTAAACGTACGAGGATAAACGAAAGTAATAACACACTCTTAAATAAAAGTTAAAGCCGCTACGGCTTAATCTAAAACTTTAAGTACTCGAGAAAAGCTAATAAAAAGTATAAGAAAAAGAGGGAGACTGTGTAAAGGAAGTAAAAGTAATAAAGTATTTATAACACTTACTATTATCTTTAAAGAAACGCGCTCTTAAAAGGGCAACCTTAATCTCGGGAGTAACTTAAACCTCGAGGGTATAGACTTTAATAAGTATACCTTAATTAAGTATAATAATCTTTAATTTAAAATTAACTAACTTCTTTATAAGCTTATACTTAATTAATATATATCTTAAAAAGAACAAGACGATTTTAGGGAATTAACTAAGACAATATATTTAATAATCGCGGTAATAATATAAGTAAATCGCCCGCTATTAAAAGAGAAGCTTTCACTTCTTAAAGTTAAGGTCTAAGATCTTCTACTAAAGTTAAAGAAGTAAAGTAATCTTAAGAATTACTTAATAAGAAAGTAGTTTTTAAAAGACTATAAGTTAGAAATAAGGAATATAAATAAATATAAATACTAGTACTTATAGAAGTACGATTCGAGTATTATAAACACACTCGTCCCGCTTATGTGAGTCTTTAAGTACAAGCCTAATAAAGACAGATATATCTTAAGATATTACTCTCGAATAGTAATTTAAGGTAATCTCTAAAGTGAGGCAATAATTATATTAATATACGCTAGTACGCTCTCTATAAAGTCTTTTAAAATCGTTATAATACTTATAGCCTATTTTAATTTAGAAGTCAAGTACTTCGACGTAATTAATGCCTTTATTAATACCTTAAGAGATATAAATAATAAAATAATATATTACTAATTTCTACCCGGTTTCTAATAGCTTAACTAAGTATTACGAGTAAATCGCGCACTTTATAAAATACGTGATTCCCCTTACCTTTAATATAAACATATAAGTAAGACTCTAACTAATTTAAGGCTTTCTCTTTACTTAGAGGAGCCTTATATATTTATAGATCTTAAATATAAAATCCTAGTCCTCTTTTACGTAGACGACATTTAAGTACTCTATTACCGAGATAATCAAAAGCTCAGACAAGATCTCATTAAGCGTCTAAATTAAGTATATAATATATATAATCTTAGAGACATTAAGTAATTCCTAGGGATTAAAGTATTACGTAATCGAAAACATAAAACGATCTCCTTAGTTTATAACTAGTACCTTAAGAAAATCGCTCGCAAATTTAAGTAAGTAAATAATAATTATCTAATAATACCACTACCGCAAATCGATCTTGTCAAGTACACAAGATAAGCTTCTAAGAAACATATTAAAGTATACTAAGAGAGAGTAAGCTCCGTCTTATACGTAACAATTATTATAAGACTAAATATTATATATACAATTGCCTTACTCTTATAATTCGTAATAAACCTTAGGCCTAAACACTTTATTATAATACATTAACTCATTTATTACCTATTTAATACGCGCTTCTTAAGTATTATTTACAGTAAGTATTATAACAAAGTAATTATTATTACCTTTAACGCTTCTTTTGCTAATAATATAAAGACACGACAATTATCTTAAGGTTACGTAATCTTTTTATTTAACGGGCTAATAATTTAAAAAGTATTAAAATAAGTAACAATCACTACTTTAATAACTAAAGTAAAACTACTTATACTAAAATATATAAGTAAAGAAACTATAGCTCTTTAGCGCTTCTTTAAAAATCTAGCTCTTAATTTAAGTAAGACGTAAGAGATTTTATGTAATAATTAATAAATTATTAGGTTCGTTATAAATAATACTAAAAAGATCGCGACAAAGCTACGTTATATTAATATTTACAATATATAATTAAAGTAAGAGTATACTCGCGGATCTTTTAAAGTAACATATCTTTTAACTATTAATATACTTACTAATAGTCTTATAAAGAATTTATCTCGCTAGAAATTCGAGCTCTTTAAAGCTCTCTTAAACTTTAGTAATTACAAATCTTAAGTTAAGAAGCTTTAAATATATTTATTAAAAGTATATAAAGAAATTCTATATTATTTTCATTTATAAAAACTTTTTTACTTAATAAATTAAATATCTTTATAATTAAAACACTAGAAATCTACTTAATTTTACTTAAATCCCACAGTTAATCCGGCTAAACTTAGCTAAAAATCTTATAAATCTAAAAAAAAAAAAAAAAACTTAATTAAAACTCTATATAAAAATAAAAAGATCCCCGTAAACTTAACTAAATCTTACTTAAACTTAAAGCTCTCTAAACTAAAATATACTAGTTATATTTTCGAACATATCTACTATACTTATAGACTTTCCGCGCTTTCTTGTAACTCTATTAGCTTTAGTTTTAGCCTTATTATCTAAGTTATCTTTCTTGTTATACTTAAGAAGAGGACAGCGCGAAAAAGAGGGAACGATCTTATTAATCTCCTTTTTAGAGCTTAAAGACTTACTTAAATAATCGAGGAGGGTCTTAATAATAACACGATACTTTTTAATAGACTTAAAACTATTAACTTAATAATCGCTAATAAGTTATTAAAAAAGGAATTTATATACCTTTTAATCGTTAGTATTAAGAACGCGGACTAATCTCTTATTATACTTTAAAAAATTATTAGTGGCGGGAGAGTATAAGTAGCCACTAGTGTAATTAAAGTAGCGATTACTAGCCGAAGTAATATTTACATAGTAGTGTCCCTAATTTCCTTTATTATAAGCGGCAACTTAGATATATAATAAATAAGGATTAATAAATTCGCGGCTTATAATATTATTAATATATATTCTAATACTTAATTAATAAAAGTGAGATTTAAATAAATAAAAAGAAATATATATTACGAGTTCGTTTTACTAGTAAAGGTCTCTTAGAACTCTTATAAGACTAACGAGAAGAAGTAAAAACACTAGCGCGTTTACGAAGTTAAAGATTAGGAATTTCATTTAATACTCTCTTAAGAGTCTTTAGAGTATTAAAAGAAACTTAAATAGTTATCTTAAATAGTATATAAGTAATATAAATAAGAAGTAAAGATTTTAGTAAGAAGAGGTAAACAAAAGCACGACGAGAGCGGCGAGAGACAAGTAAGATGTCATCGTTAAAGTTAAATACGTCCGTAAAATAAAGGGAATCGCCTAAAAAGATAATAGAATAAGAGGGTGTAAAAGGAGTAAAAGAAGTACTATTAGCAAGCTTATCCTTATTATTATTAATCTCGCCGAAGACATCTTTAAGCTTATTATTATTGTCTTCTTAGACAAGAGATAGTAAGGCGGATACTTTTATAGTAATTATTTATTACTTAAAGAATTAATTTAATACTTAAAAGTAAAGAAGTAAAAGATAAAAGTATAGAAATAAATAATTAAAGATAAGGAAATAAATACTTATAGCTTAAAGTCTTTAGCGACGTTATTCTTATATAACTTCGCGCTTTATATTAAAGCCACCTTCCTCGCGGGCAATTTAGCGATTTATTCGATTAATAAGAGCCCTAAAACGTTCTTATAGACTCTTAGTAGTCTTAAAAGGAGTAGATTTATTAAGTATCTTAGAATACTTAATAATAAATTTAATAATATAAAAGAAAAAGAAAAGAATAAAGGGGCAAATATAAAGGTATATATTAGCGTTAGTAATACTAAAAAAGGGTTATTATTAATAAGAAAGGAGGGTAATATTTATAGTTATAGGCGGAAGGCTCGTGATTACTAATCGCGCGTACGGTCTATTAATTAACATTACTTACCGAGTAAGTAGAAACCTCTGTACTAACCTGACGTGACTTAATTAATTAGAGTATTAAGCGCCACTTCCTAACTTAAACGTAATTACTAGCGACGTCTAATTAACTAATTAACACTTCAACCGCACTTATCTTATTATAAATTAGGCTATTTGTCTTATAATAAGATCTTAGCCTTATAATTTATAAATCGTACTCTCTTTCTAGAAACTCTATTTTATATTTTCATATTTATAATTTAAGATAAATATATAAATACTCTTATATTTATAGTACGCCTTATTTACGTATTCTTATTTAATACTTAAGATCTTAACGTGACGACCCGTGTTATTATTTACTTTTTAGGGGGTACGCGTTTATTAGTAAACGAGCTCCCGATTACGTACTTAATTACATATTATACTTTCTTTTATTATAACTCACTTGACGACTATATAACAGTCTTAGTTAGTCTTTCTTAGAGCCTTATTTATTTACTTAAAGTACGTATAAGGTATCTCCTGATCTCCTTAGTACGCCTCTTTAATACTAAGCTTAACGTCCTTATGACTACAGCTTGTTATAAGGGTGTGTCGCGCACTAGCACAGTTCTTTAGTCTAGTATATACTTGCGTAAGCACTCTAAGTATATAAACCTAGTCTTTAGCTCCTCTCTTTAAGAAGATAACACTTAATTTAATTAATCTTTAAATACACTTTCTAGAACCTCATCTAATCGTAGAATCTTTTAAACCCCTAAGTTAATACTAGTCTTCTACACGACACTTATTTAACTTATTAAAAATAATATTCCCTTTCGATTTATTATAAAATACGAGGATACTTTTAATTTCTTAAAATATACTTTCACGTCCGCATCTCTTTTAAAATATTATAAATAAGATTTGCTTTATTTCTTAAAAACGAATACTAATAATAATATTATAATAAAGAATTTTTTCTTAATAATATAATAAAAATTAGTTTCTTATTGTGACGCTTGCCCTAGAAAGACGGCAATCACGTGTAACTGACGCCTCACATATTAATATAAGAGACATATAACGATACTAAGTATTAACTTAAAATCTATAATTATAGAGGAAAGAAGGTAAGGAAAGAATAAGTCTATATATAAAAGGTTAATATACTTAATACTATAATAATCTCGGTACGTCCTAATTAGGCAGTACTAAGTGGAGCCGGTAGAAATGAGGCTCTAGGCCGTGCTAGTCGTCACACTACCCCCCCCCCTCTAGAAAAAGCTCGTCCTCGAGCGTTAGTCTATCTCCTTGTCGCTATTAAGGTCGTCGTAATTATTAATACTATCTTCTTATACTTTAATTTATTTAAGTAACTTAATAGGGAGTCTTACTTACTCGGGGTGACTAAAGTAGAAATCCTTAACTTTATATAAAGTGTACTTGAGGTTAGAGGCGTCGTATTAGTCTAAGTTAACGTCTTAATTAAGTTAAGTGATATAGTAAGATAAAGTCTTACCCTTCTTATAATAAGTAAGCACTTCTTTTAGTTCTTACTCGTCGTCGCCTATAATATTAATCGGCGGGGGGGCGTCTTATACTTAGCCTAGTAAGGGATTATTAAGGTCTTAGCGTAACTTATTAATTAGAAAGACGTTATAAACCTTTATACTTATTAGTAGTTCTAAGTAGTATAAGTGTCTTACCTTCTCGAGTACTTTAAATAGTTTATTAGTTAGTATCTCTAACTTCTTAAATAAATAGAGTATCTTAAAGTAGCGTATATTAAGTTAGACTAAGTTGTCTTTATTAAAGTTAATATCGTGGTAAGAGGCGTTATAAGACTTAGTTATCTTAGCTTAGGCCACAGTAAAGTTTAATTAAGTTATGTCTTATACTTTCTTATAACGTTAAGTATAGTCGATAGCTTATTAAGTGTTTAACTTATTAGCGGGGGTAACTGTGTCTAGTAAGTTAATTTTCTAGTCTTAATCTGTATATAATATATATTTATAGATTACTTTAAATAAAGAGAGTCCCCTTAAAGAATCGTGTAGGAGGGACATTTAAGCGTAGTTTATAATAGGGAGATACTTTAACTAGTCGTCTTAATAATACGTAATAAAAGGTTAGAGTCATTTTTATAAATATTAGTTATATACTTTAGTTTAACTATTTGTTTATAAGTAGTTAGTAATAGATAGTTGTCTCTTAGTTCTAAGGATCTTACTAAGGGCAGTCTAAAACTTAGAGACAAACTAGGGACCTTTATTAAAAGTAATAATTAAGGGAGCACTAAAGTATTAGTATATATAATAAATGTATATAATAGTTAGCTTTTAAGTATTTATTGTCTTTTAGTAGGAGATACTAATAGCTTATTTATTAAATCTATTAATAAAAATGAGGACGTTATCGAATCTATACTTGTCTTTATTAAAGGAGTAATAGTCTATTATAATATATTCTTATAATTTAGACAAAACAGGGAGAAGATAAAGGAATCTAGGCTTTTTATCTTAAGGGACTTAAATTCGTCGGCAAGTATAATAATTACGGCAGTATTATTAAACTATTAACGTGATTCTATATTATTAGTACTAAAAAGAGAGTATCTAAGTCGTCTTCTTAATACTAGGGTGCGCTGTAGTAACTTAATCATAGACCTCTTATATAAAGAGGGTTCAGAGGTAATTAACGTTAGGGACTAAGAGACGGCCGTTATAAAGTAAGAGGTCGCCTTTTAGGCTAAATTTGCTTAAAGAGTCTAATATAACTTACTTATATAGAGCTTATAAGGAAGAAGTAATACGGTTAGCCTCTAAGATTTATTATACGACAAAGAATATTAGTGTAAAAGTAGTGAGTTCAACGTCGGCCACTAGCGCGTTAGCGTTATTAAGCGGCTGTAACTTTATAAACAATAAGCGGGAATTAACTTAGTCTTAGTGTAAGAGTTATTAAAGGCGTTAAGTCTTCTTTGTAAAATTCTATTAATTTAATTCGTTTAGCTTATAAGAAAGTACGTCTATTAAGGGATTATAAATTCTAAGGCAGTACGTGATTATAAAATTATAATTTACTAAAAGCTTTACTTATCGTACTTATCTAGTATTTAATTACTTAGAGGTCATAAAGTATTTTAAGGCCTTATAGTCTATTATAATATAGACTTAGTAAGGGGCTCTTACTAACTTAGCACGTTAGTACCTAAAGGATTTAATAATAACTAATATCTCTTTATTGTATATTACGTAGTTAAGTTTAATAAGTAATATAATCTTTAAAAAGAAAGTAACGGGGAACTAGTCGTTGCCGTGTTATTAAGAAAGAACTCTTATTATAATACTATTACTAACATCCGTCTCTAAGAGGCAAAGTAAATCTTATTAGTAATATCTTAGGAGAGGCGCGGACGTGAGAGTATGTTTTAGGAAGTTAAAGGCGTCTTTATACTTTATAATAAAGCGGAAGGGAATATTATTTTTAGTTAATTAAATAAGAAGTTTTACTATAATATTATAATCGCAGATAAATCTTTAATAAAAGTTATAAAAACTAAGAAAAAACTATACACTTTTAATAGAGCTAAAGTAAGTTCACTCACGAACGACAGAAACCTTCTTAAGATTAACTTCTAGACTAGAAGTTAATATAATAAATCCTAAGTACTTAGTTTATATTACTTTAAACTTATACTTCTTTAAGTCGGCCTATAGCCCAGCGTCGTTAAGGCGTTAAAGCACCTTTTTAACGTAGAGTTAATATTATAAGGGGTCTTTAAAGTATATAAAAATATCGTCTAAGTACGTTATATAGAAATCATTAAGGTAATCAAAGAGAATATTATTTATGTAACATTAATAAGTAGTAAGGCTATTAGTTAAGCTAAATAGAAGAACTTTACACTTATATATACTATATCTTGTGCGGAAGGTAGTATATTCTTTTAATATTAGGTCTATTTAAATTTAGTAAAAGGCTTGACGAATATTTAATTTAGTGAAAATACGAGTGTTAGTTATACGAGCTAGGGTCTTATTAATTAGAGGTAAGGGGTATTAGTCCTTCTAAGTGAGGGAATTTAGTACTCGGAAATTAATATATAACCGCAGGGAGTTATTCGGCTTCTTGACGAAGAGAATAAAGGCAATAAATAATACCTAAGACGGCTTAATAAATCCTTTGTCTAAGTTATTTATAATATATTCTTTAATAACTTTAAGTTCTTTAGTCGACATCTTATATAATAGTAAATACTTAAGTACTTTCTCACCCTCGCCTTTTAGCTCAATTTTATAGTCGTATAAGTAGTAAGGGGGGAGAATATCACTTTCTACTTTAGAGAATACATGAATTTAATTAACGTATTTTAAGGGAATTATTAGTTTAGCGTCTAGTTCTTAAATAGAGAGTGTAAACTATATAACTAACTGGCGACGGTAAGTAAGTTCGACAATTAGAGCTAATATAATAGCGGCTTTCTCTCGCTCTTAGTTTCTTTAATTAATCAAGGTATTAATCTCTTAAAGAGTTACTACGAATATCTTATCTCTAGACTTCCGTTTAATTAATATATAAAACGCTATAACGCTAATCGAGAAGATCTTAACGACCAGTCGTCGACGGGCTTTCTTACGTCGCTTTATAATTAATAACTTATCTCGTAATTAAGGAGAAGAAATTGGGGGAGGAGGAGCTTTTGTAATTAAGTCGTGTAAGTAAAAGAGTTGTATTTATATCTTCTAAAGTGAATTAGCGTAGTCCTTAGTATACGTTCTACACGTAAAAGGAGCGAATTAAGGGGAGTCAGTTTAGTCTCGGGGGTATAAAAGCTCGGCGGTTCCGCTCTCTAACTCAGTAACTTCCACTCGGGCCAGTTTAGTTAGGATATATATATTATTTAGTCGTGGGGACGATTGTATATATTAACTAGGCTAGTTATTTAATATACTTCTTAGCTAAAATAAAGGACTATTAGTAGCGGAGCGCGCGCGCTCTCTAGGCTTTATTATATATCGCACTTATTAATACGAGAGCTTTATAATACACAAAGAATTAATAATAAAAGTAAGTTTAATAGTAGTATTAATATCGGGGATTAATTAAAGGCAATACTATATACTTAAAAGGCGCGGATTTAAGTATTTCTAACTCTCGGGGATTAATATAGAATTTATTATTAGCGCAACTTCTCTAATTAAAACAGTAGCGTAGCCACTTCTAAAGGCTACTATATGTTTTAAAACGAAGTATTTATTAGAAGGTATAATAGAGAAGAAAGTAAGGAATACGTAAGGGGTTTTATACTTAAAACAAGAAGGAAAAAAGAAGTAAACAAAGTACTAAGTATTAAAGAAATAGGGGAGTGAATTTCCTCCACTAACACTATAGGCTCGACTCTAGGGGAATATAAATTATCGGTAACACTCTTATTCCTAGACTTAATAACTTTAGAAATAGCCCTTCGGATTCTTAATAGAGTTCTATACTTTAATTCGGCGTCCGTAAATATTAAGCTAATATAAATTTTTAATCGATTATTATCTATTAGTTTAGTTATATTATCGACTCTGGAGTTTACTAGGGTGTTGGTTTAATAGTCACGTTTTAGTCACATGCTCGCTTAACAAGTATTTAAGGGGGGGCTCTGGTACAGAGCTCTCCTTTTCTTGAACACACATTTTGCCACACAGGATTTTACCCCTTAAATGTGTCGATTCTGAACCGGAATCAGTGGTACCACCCGAGTATAACGACAAGGGGTTCTCTTGTCTAGTGACACTGACTTTGCGATAGTATAGTCGTTACTTCTAAGGGATCGACAGTAAGTATAGAGCTAATAGTAGTAGTCGTTTCCGAAGTTGTTAAAAGAGAGTTAGCGTTTATATTAAAATTTAATTCGGCGCGCTAGCTAAAATTTACTATAAAACCGTCTTATAGCTTATTATTATAGTTACTATAACACGAATTCGTAAACTCCGAGTAAACAATAAGTCTAAATATTCTATAAGTCCTTATTTCTACGGTTGCCGACTTTAGTAGAGTTTCTAAGGTATTTATACTTAGCGCGGAAGGTAAGGGCAAGTTAATTATTAAAGTCGACTCTACAAATAGGGGATTATAGTGGCTCTAAAATTCACGTAACTTAGCGTCTCTATACTCGGCGTCGCGCTAGTAGCGTTAGTGAATCTTGTGTACACGTAAGTCTCGGACCTTAATTAGTTTATTATAACTTACTATTAAGGAGTAGTTTAACGGCTAAATAAGCCGTCGTTTAGCCGTATCTAAGAGCACTTCGTAATACTCTAGTTATAATCTTCTAATAATTACTTTATAGTTTCTTAAGTAAGTAATTAAGAAGGGAGTAAATAATTACAAACACTTATTAACTATTAAATTTAACGTAATATAATAGCTAATAGTCCGGCTAACTCGACTATTAAATCCTTTAATAAAGATAAGTAAGGGCAGTAAGTGAATTAAAGGTTTTAAGAAGAAAGAGAAAGACTTTAAAAGAAAGTAATTAATAAAATAATAACTATTAACTTTAGAATTAAGAAGTGCGGGCAACTTATACGTGAGTTTATTCTTAGAGAAAGCGATATAAGTAATAAGTACTAGTCCGCTAAGAAGCTTCATAAAGTTAAGATGTCGTATATCTCGTATTATGCCTAAGAAGGAGCCTTTTCTTAAGCTAAGTCTTTTGCTTATAAGGTAAGTTCCTTTACTAGTAAGTTATCGTCGTCAATAGTTTAGCCGTTAAATATAAAACTACCGTCGTCGACGCTTACTTTTATCTCGTTAACACGGGAGGTATAACTACGACTAAGGGGCCGTTAGGCGAAATGCCGTAGGGCATTCGCTAGTGTTTAGGCACGAAATATATCGGCTCGTGTAGAGATTTATTAACTTAAAGGTTAATTAATCTCTCGTCGCTAAGACAAAGAAGTAATAAAAGCTTAAAGTGACTTTCTTGTAGTCCTTAAAGAGATATTAACTTAAGAATAAAAGTGGGAATTTATACTTGTCGCCGAGGGGCTAAAGCGACTAGCGTAAATAGTACTCTTTATAATTTATCTTTAGTCTTTAACTAAACTACTTTTACGTATTCTTTTAGGGTTTTAACTCTTTAATACTTATAAAACAGTTACTTACGTAAGCGAGATAAGAGCTTGTCTTATAAGTCTATTTTAAAAATTAACTTATTAGTTACGCTGCCTTAGCTAATAAGAGTCTTAAACTAATAGTAAAAGTCTTAAAAAGTTTGTCTTGCGGCTTTTATTTTTAACGTAAAGTAAAAGTTACGTACTATTTATTACTTATAAAAGTTAGTTAAGAATTTAACTACTTAGTTAACTAAGTCGAGCGTATCTGTGATGTTTTTATTATTATTAAATGTTAAGGACAAGAAAGTAAGTTCTAGAAACGTGCGAGCCGTTTTTTTATTTATATTAATAATTAGTCCTTTTAATAGTTGTCGTTAACGAAGTATTAGTCGTACTAGCGTAAGGCGTTTTAGACTTAGACTTCTTATAGACGTGGACTATAATCGACGCCGTTCGAGAGCTTGTCGTGAAGGTTAAGGATCTTCTCGATTTATAATACTATAAATATTTAAGATATTTTAGGGAAAGAGGGGGAGCGGCGAGGGATGTAAGGAGGTTAATAACTATTATCGCTATTATTATTTAGTAGTCTATTAAGACTAAGAGTAAGGACATTTTATATTAGTCTTACTTTATAAGGGGATTTAAGAGTAAGAGTCTCCTTAATAATAAGTTAAAGGGATTTACTAGACTAAAAGGTTATAGACTTACTAGTAGACCTATAGTTCTTAAAGTCGTTAAGGAGCCGCTATATATATAAGGTAGCCCTTAATAAACTTGTTTTTATTTAGCTTTTAACTAGTTATTCCTCTAAAAGGCGGAATTACTGTTTTAAGTCTGTCTCTATAAGTATATCTTGAAGTATAGTATTAATAATATACGGAGGATTATTAAGGGGTATAAAAGAAGAAGTAAACGACATATTAAGCTTTATTATAGAAGTAACTTTTAGCTTAACTTATTAAGTAAGAGGTAAGTCTCTAGTAAATAGAGGTTATTAACTTCGTCGAGTAAAGACAGAAGTTAAAAAAGAAAAAGAGGGGAGCACTAGCGGAGTAACTATTAACTTTACTATTAATAAAGGTTTAAATATTATTATTTATTAAGTTATAAGGCTTAGTATAAGCCTTTCTTATATTTAAGCTTTTAAGTCGTAACTACTTATAAAAGAATTAGGGGGCGAGGGATATTTACTATCTTCTTAGACGTAAAGAAAAGAGTTATAAATAATGTGACGCTTGCCTTAAAAAGACGGCAATCACGTGTAACTAACGCCTCATATATTAATATAAGAGACATATAATAATACTAAGTATTAACTTAAAATCTATAATTATAGAGGAAAGAAGGTAAGGAAAGAATAAGTCTATATATAAGAGGTTAATATACTTAGTACTATAGTAATCTCGGTACGTCCCGATCGGGCAGTACTAAGTGGAGCCGGTGGAAATGAGGCTCTAGGCCGTGCCAGTCGTCACACTTATTACTTTTTATTTTATTTTAAAACCCCTCCATATTACTTACTAAGCTTAACTATACTATGTATAATAAAAAGATATTAGTAAATTAAATTAATAAAAGTCCCTTATTAAATTCGTATTATAATAAATCATAAGGCCTTAAAATACTTTATACCTTTTAAGTAACTAAATACCTAATAAGTAAAATAAGTAAGGCTTTTAGCGAATTATAATTTTATAATTACGTATCGCTTTGAAATTTATAGCCTCTTAATAAATGCATTTTCTCGTAAGTTAAATAAGTTAAATAAGTAAAAATTTATAAAAAAGACTTAACATCTTTAATAATTCTTACGCTAAGACTAAGTTAATTCTTACTTATTATTTATAAAGTTATAATCGCTAAATAATATTAATGCGTTAATAGTAATATTAAGCTTATTATTCTTATATTAATATTCTTTGTTATATAATAAGTATTAAAAGCTAATTATATTACCTTTTTCTTATACGCTTTATTAAATTCCCTTAGGAAATTTAGTATAAAAGACGATCTTTTACTTTACAATAACGGCCTTTTAGTTTTTAATATTGATTACCTTCGTACCATTTTTATTAAAGAAATTCATAATCGAGTTAATATCGCATACCTTATGTTACGACCTACGATGCGCCTCGTATTCTAACCGACACGGGCTCGTAGCATCGCTGGCTATGCGACGGCGCTAAGCCTAATAGGGAAGACTAAGTGGCGAGCATGCGATATATAGATGTGAATGGCCCCCGACTGCGTTAGGCCCTATTAGGAGGGTCCTTCATGTATTTATACTTGAGCTCCCTCCTATAGAGAGCTCTCCTTTTCTCTTTGTCTTTTCTTCTTGATTCTGAGCGTAATTAGAGGCCTAAATATAAAGCTAGAGTCAACTCGCCGTATCAACCTCTTGCCAGCCGTAATACCTTAATACTAAGAAAACAATTTAAATTCTCTTCTCTTAGTACTAATAATACGAAATTACATTAGGAGTTTAATAATATTATTATAATTATTATACTTATTAATAAATTTAAGTCTTTAAAGATAAAAAGCTTAGATTTCTTTCTCTTGTTCTTATTTCGTTTTAACCTTAAGAATATATTATAATAAACTACTACGCCTTTATTAAAAATAAGTATAAATTTAATAATATTCTTATCTTATTAATAAATTTAGTAAATAAGTTATTAATATCCCCTACTAAAAGACGACAAATACTTTGAAGCTAATTATTATATATATTTATTATATATATTATTACTTTAGAGCTTCTTTAACTATTACTTTTAATAAAGGTTCTTAGTTTATTTTTAAGTTTTAAACTGCCCTTAGCAAAATCCTCGAAACTAAAAAATAATTATTTACTACTAATTACTTATAAATAAATAACTACCCTAAAGTCTATAATTAATACTTATAAAAACTACTTAAATCATTTATTACATATTATTAAGGCGATTAATTAAAATATCTCCTTATTATAAATTATACTTATATATTTCTCCCATACAATTCTCTAAGGGAACTTTCTCTATTTAAGGTAGTTTATAAATATATTACGCACGAATTAGAATTAGAAGATTAACTTATTAAACTTAATTTACTCCGCTAATAAATTAAATACTTAATAAGCTATTAAATATACTTAATATTATAAGAAAGTATAGGATATAACTTAATTAAACCTTATTATAACTTGAGTAAAGATAACATAGTCTTATAACGCTTTTTATTACGTATTAACTTTAATAAAGATAACCTAATTTGGCTTAATATACGTTATTTTAAGATACTTCGTTTATTTAATAAGTTAAATATATTAATTGATAAATCATTTAAGTAATCGAAAAGATTAGAAACTTATACCTAATTATAAATTTTTAGGAACTTTTATTATTTTTATATATCGTGTATTAATATGTGAAGCCGTTATTACACATGATTACTGTCTTTACAAAGCAAGCGTCACACGGTTAATAAGTTCTTACTTAAGCGAAGGTTAAAAAGGAAAATCTTACCTAAAATAAAGCTACTTAAAAAAAAGCATTAAACGGGAGGGAAGTAATACGTAACCTAACGATTTAAAGAAAAGCTTAATACTTATTAAAAATATCATCCTTACTTTTAAGATAAAGGATTTTATCGCGGCGCTTAAATAATTAGTAATATATTTAATTTTAAAAAGGTTAATAATATATATATAAAAAAAAGGCTCAAGACGTAAATTAACTTAAAGTTTTAAAAAAATTCTTATTAAAGATACTACCCTTATTTCTAAGATAAAGGATTTTATTATAGCGCCTAAAAAGTTAATATATAAAAGAGGGCGTCTTAAGTTGCGAATAGGGGTAGTGGAGGGCAATAAGAAAAAGAAGGAGAAACAAAAAAAGGAGAAACAAAAGAAGGAGAGACAAAAGAGGGAGAGACAAAAGAAGAAGAGACAAATGAAGGAGAGACAAAAGGATGATTACCTTTGAAACGTCGCGAAAAGGAGGTACTATCTTTAGGTAAAAGGGAATCGAAGAGGAAAAGGGCTAGATAACTCTCAAAACTTTTACGGAGGTACAAGTTTAAAGTTTGTCTCACCGCCCATTTCTACCACTTTAAAATATGTGAGCAGAAAAGGCGGTGAGACAAAACTTTGGGCCTGTACCTTCCTATTAACTTCCGAGACTTGCTCCCGAAATACAAAATATACTCCCTAACCGCACAAAACTAGCAAAAATTAACTCCCCAATCGTGCACCACTCCAAGTGGGACTCGAACCCACAGCCTCGAGATTGGACTTCAGAAGGGGGATAGAAGTCTCGCGCGCTACCATTGCGCCATTGGAGCCGTTGCCAACCGCTTATGAAAAGTGTGACCTTGCCTCAAATTTTCTTATCTTGTTACAATGGACTAACAGTGGCTTGGTGCGCAAAAATGTCGCTTAAAGTGCGCTAAGCGAAACAAATAATCCTGGTCCACCTCCTTTTTCATCACAGATTGAGCGACTATAGGGATTCCTGTAATGATTTCCAAGCTTTTTCCTATCTTGCAAATGCCTCGAGGCAGGGGCTTTCGGTTACACTCAGTTAGCTTCGTCATTGCCTGTTTCGATTGTTGCAGGCTGCAACCTCCCTCACCCACCCACCTTATGCAGGGAATCCCCGCCTTTTTTTTTTTCCTCGCGTAAAGACTAGCTACCCATTCTGCCCTTTTGCACTTCTAATGTAGCCAAACATTGTTGGCTACACACCATGCGATCGAGATTGTCAACTTACAATTCTGAGATAAAAGTATTGCACGTGGAAGAATTTCGCTCATCCAACCAATCGGATTGCATACGTCTTCAAAGACAGAATCGCAACTAGACCTTCTTCGTCAACACTAACATCGAGCAGATGACTGTTCCTTGCTGCAGATATGTGCTATCCAGATTCAAAGCGGCGTTGCGGTAGAGGCTTAAATTCTGTGCTTCTGTGTATCGATTATTTGTGAATTTGATGTGGCAAGGCTGGTTCTTCAGGAAGTTAATCTCTACCCCTCACCACCATCTCCGCCATCCTTGCGAGTACCTCTGTTTGAGACTTCAACCAACACACACATGATCACGATCATGCCACATCCAGCGGTTTTTAAGCCACACAGCTCCGTACCTGCAGCGAGGATTTTTAAGACTGTTACTTTACTTGGCGTGAGTGTACCCATTTTGAACCTTTAGGCTTCGAGCTTCGACCATGATCACCCAAGGAGAAAGGTGGCTTGGGCTTGAAACAAGAGTTGTCTTCTTTCCAGAAATAATTTCTCACTCCGTACCTATTTTAGGAATTCTTATTATGTTTTGAGAGGAGAGAAGAGTGTATTTCTGTTGTTTGTTTGTGCCGAGTCCCAGGTTTGGCAGGGAACCGGCGAGATGCGATGCGTTGTGATATCGGTCCGTGTCAACAGGTCATACCGTGCTGCTTTTAATGTTAGGTTTAAGCAGTGTTCTATCAAGAGTCCTTGAAATTTCCAAAGCACCTTTTTGGTATTTGTTGACTTCTAGTTGGAGTACGTCATGAACGAGCACTCGGTCCTAAGTCAAATTAAAGAGAGCCTGAGCATAGTTCGTGGGAGCGGGAGTGGGATTCATTGGCGGGAACAGTTGTGCTCTGTTTCTCCTCGATCTTCCAACTTCATTCGTTCACTCAATCACAGTCTTAAGAAGTTGCAGCTAGCTAAATCCTTAGCATAACTTCTGCGTGAAATACATTACTTGTTTATTCTGTTCTGCCTCGTAGTCTCGACCGATGACCGTCGATTCTCAAACATTAATCAACAAGGTGTTTCAATTACGTGGATGACATAGGCAATGCATGGTCTTGACCAGTATCCCTCAAACGCTTGACCGATGTTGATCAGGAAAGGAGGAAATGACTTTGGCCGCTTCCTGAAAACCAGAGCGAGAGAGGAAACCTAGCTAACTAGAATGAAACAATCCATTAGTATATGAATGACCACCTGACTGAGCCCCTGCTCTATGTTGGAAACTCGACAACCTGTTGTCTCAAGTTCATCTGCCACTTGGAAGTGAGATGATGTTGCCAAGTTTGCATTCCATAAGGACGATGGTAAAATCTCATCCCACCACATGCAATCTACCTACTCCTATTTTAAAAGGTAACGAAGGAACGTATGTTAAGTGTGAAGATGAAAATAGGGTAAATTATGGAAGGCAAGTCCAGGCTTCGACAAGGGTTCCTTGGCCGAACCTGTTCTGTTAATGGGAAGTCGGGCATTAAAAGACTATCTAGTAGACAGACAGCGGATGAATAGTGAGTGTAGATATTTTTATGGGTGTTTGGAAGAAGCAAGTTAGGTGCTTGGATTGGTTGGCCTTCCTCTACCTCGGAACTCAACCCTTGATGAGATACACGAAACACACCCTTCTCATTCGACAAGATATATTCCAGCGAAGGATATAGTAGCGGCAATACAAGGTTCTCCATTCAAACTAACATTAAAGTAATTAATATCAGCAATGGATATCGATCAAAACCACATTTACTTAGTGTCGCTACTTCGAACCCTCGGCAGCAGCCAAAATTCTCACCAAACTGTCCTCCAACTTCTCCTCAGGTAACCCCAATTTCTTATTCCACAACTCCCTGGTCTTAGAATAATTATTCAACCCCCAATTCCCATAGATCGCAGCAGCTATAGCATTCACATGAGCTTGCCTTCCTTCACCTCGCCCAATTGCCTCCAGCGCCTGTCTCCCAAGTTCCGCCGCACTCCCGGCCCCGACCTCCAAATCCTGCTCAAGCAGCTTATTGAAGCCAGCTAGGACCTGGCCTTGAGTTACTGTGAAGGAATTCACATAGACGTATTCATTCTTCGTAGACTCGAGATTTCTAGGCTAGAGATCCGCTGCAATAGCAAGGCCCATCTGCGCGAGGTTCGTGGCTTCGTACTCATATCTTCCTCCGTCGAAAATGGTAGCTTTGCGTTCAGGCAGGTTCCATCCCATCAAGCCTGGATATTGGAAAGTCCAGTCAAAGATGGAGCCTACGACGATTGCAGTCCACGAAAGCCCAGTGCCTTGCTTCGTCTGCAGGTACTTGATGATATCTTGTTTGGCTTCAACGCAGGAACGAAATCGGCTGCTCTAGGATCTGCAGTGTCGATCCCGTACTCGGACGGTATGAAGCGCTTGACGCCTGCACCGATTGCTGCGTCAATGATGGATATTTGCTGCTGGACGGAGGCTGTCGCGATTGCGGATACGATAGCATCTTGACCTTTGAATGCCTGGAGGAGAGATTCACTAGAATAGTCTGTCTTGAATACCGTGACATTTGATGGGAATGTGGTGTTCGACGATTATCGTGTAGCCACTGAGACTTTGAACCCGCCGGTAAGGAGAGCCGATATGGCTGCTCGCCCAATGTCGCCGGATGCGCCTAGGATAATAACATTTTTAATAGGAGAAGACATGGCGGTTATCAAGGTTAAAAGATTCAGTCAATTGAGAAACGAGTTGCTTTCAAGTTTGGGAGATGAGAAGAATTCGGATTACCGAAATCGAGAGATGCAGAGCGTTTTATACGCCAGTAAAATTTTAGGTTGTTTAGAAAGTAATCATTTCCATTGCTATTACGACATTCCGTAAACTTTGTGGGCTACGTGGATTTGCTGACACATGTTGAATCGTTGATGTGGCCTTTCCGTCCCCTGTATACTCGGCATCTTGGTGTTTAGTGATCGCATTCATAAGCATCCTTTACGCCCAGACTAATGGCAACCAGGTGACTTGTTCTTTATAGATCTATTTTAAAGACAAACCAAAAGTTCCGGTAAATGAGATATGCGTGTATTAATTTTATAGTAAGAACAAGTAGTCGAAACGTATAATAGATGCCTTACGCTAGAAAAAGGTGCCAGAAGTGCTTCTGGCAGTTAAGGGGATCCTCAAACAGGTACAAAACAATTCCACCTATGCGACAAGTACTGCAGTTTCCGGGCTCGTGATAGCTCTTTTCCGCGGCACATTGAACCCCATAATGGCATCGAGTCTAGAAATAACTGATTCGTCGAGAATTCTAGAATATCCAAAGGGATCTGCGATACTGCTTAATTTGGTTTCTTAACCCAGGTAGATTGAATAGCAAAGTCGACCGTCATGGCAGGAGCGTAGGCATGTCTCTGATACAGCTGAGTGGGAAGTTACCAGACCAACTGCAAGATATTTGGGTTTGGTTGAGGACCAGGAGGTTGTGATGTGATGCAGGGCACGGACATTGACGCCCCCACGATCCGTTCTCGCCGGACAATCGCCAGCGTAAACAAACAACTTCGTACTGCCCTACCTTCGTATGCTTCTATACTAATCGATACTGAAATATGCACATCTTCTCACAAACAAACATGTGAGGCGGGATAGATCAGATCAATTTACAAAGAGTCGTGGCCTCCGTGATTTCCATCACCGGCCCGGCCCATCCCAGCCCTGCCCTAAATATGATCCCTCATTTTGAGTCGTGATCTAATTCTCCAGTCAGAGCCGCTGGATCAAAAACCAGTCGTTTTCGAATTACCAACGTCGTTAAGATTTGCTCGTCCTCATACATCCTTTCGTCGTCGCCTTGTGCGTTTCTACACTGCCTCCCGCACGCAGTCTGGTTCCCCCTATGAGCTGAGATTCCCCGTGGGCAGATGTAAACCCTTATCGTCTGCCAAGTCGGGTGATACTCCACTTGTTCATCCGTCGCCAGGGTTTCCGTATCAAGATGGATCCCCTCTCTCACATCGCCTGAGTACCTGATCTTTATCGCTTCGAGGTACCCTCTTCTCTTGAGCCAGTTCTCCAGTCGTGGAATCTGGAAGTACTTGGCCTCCTCCAAAAGAGCGAGGTATAAAGAGTAGTCGTGGCCCTTTGCGCTATCGTAGAAGATGGGAAGCACGCCACGGCGAAGATAGCGCAGGACGTGTTCGAAGAGCTCAGGATCGGCGTCGATGAATAATGAGCCATCGGCTTGTTCATTGTCCCGGCGTCCTGATAGCAGGGCGGCAAAAAATCCACTCTCGTGCGTCAGAGTCTCTGCCACCGTGACGAACCGTCGTTCCCCAACTTGGAGGGTGATCTGTCTGCTGTTTGAAGGTGGTGGAGGGGCAGACGTGCTTTGGCCAGAAGTTTCGGGGTCGTCCATTACTGTGTTAATCTGTGCGTTGCGCTGGCAGAGATCTCTTCACCAACTCGAACTAGACAACAATCATTTAGCAAATGTCTGTCTAATTCAGCGGAAAGATTATCACCTTTATCACCAGAGCAGCCGATGGGAATTTGGATCGGTAGGCTTCCGTCCCATCTGAAAGCGGGGAAGAGCGCTTATCCTATCCAACGAGCGCAAGCCTCGTGTTCGCCGTGTTGGCATTCTCCCGAACTGCCTTGTGATATTTCGGATTCTGAGCATCACGATGACAGTTCTTTACCGTTAAAGAATAATTCACAAAGATGTCTCTCGTTCTTAACCTCTAGTTACCAGCAACTTGCTTGCTCTGCTCGTTTGCTTGCAATCTTTAGTCAGTTATCTAACACACCTTCCAGAATGCCGTGAGTACTCGATACTCTACCCTTTCTATGGAGAACAACCACTGACCTTCAAGGCACAACAGACCAGGGCTCTGCTTCGACTTCAAACGCGGCCGTTGCCGCCGCGGCATCCACTGTCGATTCAGCCATGACATATTAACGAGCTCCGCAAGCTCATCAAGCACCACGAATCAACAGCCTCGCGAGGAGACTGAAGTCGAAGCAGTCTGCCGAAGATGGACATACATGATTCCCAGACCCAACACGAGTTCCTCACGTTTCGAAGCTGCTGTAGATACAAAAACGTTCTTTCAGATAGGCTGGAATCTCATTGAGAGCGAGGATGCGGGAATACGCCAACACGTTATCACAAAACTCGGTGCAGAGACGGGACTTGCGATCATTAAGAGCCTAACAGATATTATGGATGCCAGCCAAAAGGATGAAACCACCGTCTCGATATTCAGAGATAGGATTCTTCCTCTCTACAGAATTATCTCTTACCCCGATGTGCTATCGTCCCTCATTCTGGAAACTCCTGTTCATACCATCTACACCTTTCTCTTCGGTCCCGGTGGTCGGCGTGGTCTCCATGTGTTCCGCGCTACAGCAACTGCCCTTAGTGTAATGATTTTGGGACATCCTCCAAGCAATGAGGAAGTCTCTACTATTGCTATATCATCAAGTCTCGCGGTTCTAGACCAGCTAATCGAGATCAACCAGAGTGCCCAAGTCATTGAAGGCTTCACTGCCGTTGTGGAGACAATCTCTGCCTGCATTTCAGAGGATTTTATGGTACCCAGCGCACAACAAAGCCTTACTCGAATCAGACGCCGTCTCAACATCGGCTCTTCGTTACCTCTCGCACCAACCCAATCAACTCCACAAAACCTCCTATCTGCAGCCTTCGAGTTGAGTCAAGACTTACCTGGAAATCTCTCCAACAACGGCGCTCGGCACGATAACGACCATGCGAGTATCGCCGACATCCAGATCCTCCCTACTGCGCAAGAGATCGCTTCTCCACGACAAGAATACCTCCCTTTACTCGACTCAACACAACACCACCTGTCAGGTCTTGCCGGACTCCTGGACAGACAATTCCGGCTCCTCCGCGAGGATACAGTGGGACAACTACGAGATGCAGTGCGTGAAGAGGTTACGAGACTAGAACATCCCAATCGTAATGTACCGACAACACACCACGGTCAACAAGGTGTTCGGAAGATCATCTATCACAACGTCCGCTTCTCCCGTATGTGTGTCGATCGAAGAAAAGGTCTGCAAGTCGTAGCAGAATTCGACCAACCTCCCCAAATCAACAACAAGTCCATGAAGCAGCGAGAGGACTGGTGGAAAGGGAGCAAGCTTTTGCAAGTCGATTCGTTAGTCTGCTTCGTCTCTTCAAATGGCAAGGTCATCTTCCTCTCCGTCTGCGATGCAACATTGCCATTCCACGGAAGAAGGGACTCCGATTCAGATGATAAGAGAAAGTTAGATGATATTCCCAGCCTTTTCAGACAAGCGAATCGTGCGTCTGTGCTACTGGGCTTGGCTGAATATAAAACGGCAGATGTCATTTGGATCAGTACTCACACTGCACCTTCCAAAACTCGACAATCAATCGTTGAGTTCCCGGGGGTGCTCCTACCTTCTTTTCAACCAACTCTGCAAGCGTTGCAAGAAATGAGCCGGAAGCTGAGCCTTCCATTTGCGGAGATCGTAGCACCAGAATTGCAGACTTCTGCTGCCGCCATAAAACCTCCAGCATACGCGACCAAAAGAGGATTCAGCTTCAACCTCGACGTTTTGGCCGGCGTACCGCTGACTCTCAGACCCGGGCAATCATTTGACTTCGCCAAGCTGGCTGGAGGGTCCACGCTTGACGAAGCCCAACAATTCGCCGTCATTGAAGCTCTCAGTACAGGACTAGCTCTCATTCAAGGCCCACCAGGCACAGGAAAAAGCTATACCGGTGTGGCAATCATTAAGGCTTTGCTCCACAACCGGAAGACAGCCGACCTAGGCCCCATCATCTGTGTATGCTATACGAATCATGCTCTCGATCAGTTGTTAGAGCATTTAGTGAAGGACGGCGTGACGCAAGTCATCCGTCTAGGCTCACGATCGAAATCCGATTTGCTTCAAAATCTCACTCTCCATCATGTAAGGGAAGGAGTCGTGCCCACGAAGACGGAAAAACATGACAAGTGGGAACACAATCGGGACATTGGGGAAACACTGCGAGAAATTGAAGATCTATTGTCTGGATTGAATAATCCAAATTCTTGGACAAATATCCAAGCCCATCTTATGAGGACCCATAATCCGCACTTCGAGGAATTGTTCGGGAAGGGGGTAGATGAGGAGGGGTTTCAGGAAGTGAAGGGAAGGAAGTTTAGGGTTGTAGAGAGTTGGCTTAGGGGTGCGCCGAAGAAACTGGTTTCGAACCGTCCCGTTGCTCAGCTCTTGACCGTCTCCCTGAGAAAGATGTCGATGTCAGAGCGTGGCGTTCTTTACAGGTATTGGATTGAGCAAAGGAGCGCGCAACTCACTAATGATCTCATTCATGCCCTGGATTCCTACCACGGTTCCAAATCCGCGCTAGATAGATGTCACATGGAACTGGATCTTCGATGTCTCCGAGAATCTCGCATCATCGGCGTGACGACGTCGGGGCTGGCAAGGAACATCGAGTTGCTCCAGCGCGTGGGAGCAAAGGTCATGCTTTGCGAAGAAGCTGGAGAAGTTCTCGAGGCACACACCCTCACTGCACTCCTGCCTGGAGTTGAGCATGCAATCTTAATTGGTGATCATGAACAACTCCGCCCCCAAATAAACAACTACGAGCTACAACATGACAATCCCCGAGGCAAGAGATATTCCCTCGATATCTCGCTGTTTGAGCGTCTCGTCAGGCCGCAGATGGGGAATCTCCCGTTACCATTAAGTACGTTGAAGATTCAGCGTCGAATGCACCCTTCCATCTCAGAGCTAGTCAGAGTCCCGCTCTATCCGGACTTGCAAGATCATCCCTCAGTGTTTGAATATCCGAAAGTTGATGGAATGCGAGATCGCTTATATTGGCTTGACCATCAAGAGAAAGAAGACCCGCGACTTGCCCAAGCTGTCTCCTTGTCTAGAACTAATACTTTCGAAGTGGATATGATCACTGCTCTTGTGTCACATCTTGTACGGCAAGGAACGTATGGGAGTGAGGATATTGCAGTTATTACTCCATATTTGGGTCAACTGCAGAAAATCAAGAAGCGACTTGCGAGTTCCTTCGAGATTGTTGTTGGGGACCGAGATCAAGAAGATTTGGAAGCTCAGGGACTTCAAGATGACCCGGAAACTTCTATAGACGGCCAAGTCCAAGTTCAGAAAACGACATTGCTCAATGCTTTAAGGATTGCTACAGTCGACAATTTTCAAGGAGAAGAAGCTCAAGTTATTATTGTCTCTTTAGTTCGGAGCAATGATGAGCGAAAGTGTGGATTCTTGAAGACTTCCAATCGCATCAATGTGCTGCTGAGTCGTGCTCGACATGGGATGTACATCATCGGCAACTCTCATACCTCGAGGCCTGTTCCTATGTGGGCTGAAGTACTCTCCATTATGGAACGCTCAAACAATATCGGACCAAGCCTCGCACTATGCTGTCCTCGACATAAAGAAACACCCATTGAAGTCTCAGTGCCGGACGATTTCGCTATGTTCGCCCCCGAAGGCGGTTGTGCTAGGAGATGCTCGTCGAGACTACTCTGTGGGCATTCCTGTCCTAATATGTGCCATTCTACATCTTTGCACAATGCAGTTCGTTGCCTTGAACGCTGCCAAAGAACAAAGAAAGGTTGCGAGCATGAGTGTCCGAGACCTTGCGGAGATGTATGCGAGCCAAAATGCCAAGTCGTGTTACTCGACATCCCTTTACCATGCGGACACATTGCCAGGCAGCTTAAATGTCATGAAGCACAGATACCAGAGGCAGTTCGCTGTCAGGTCCAAATGGAACAAGTCATGGGGCATTGCAAACATAGAATCCGAGTCCGATGTCACGAACTGCCTTTGGATGTTGATTATCCCTGTTCAGCAACCTGTGGAGCGCCGCTGGCTTGTGGACACAACTGCACGCATGCTTGCACAGATTGCAATACCAGGATTGACGGTGTGATTGTTGAGAAGATACATGGAGTTTGCAATACCCGGTGTGGAAGACCATACACGACCTGCAGTCATAGCTGCAAAGCCCCATGCCATGGCGAAAAGCCCTGTCCTCTTTGCACGGAACCCTGCGAAGTCAGCTGCAACCATTCGAAATGCAGCAAGCTATGTCAGGAGCCTTGCGCGCCATGTGCTCAGGATTGTTCTTGGTCTTGTCCACATCGCGGACGGTGCCCGTTACCATGTGCAGTGCCTTGTGACCTGCTACCATGCTCAGAGCGCTGTGCAAAGATGTTAGCTTGTGGGCATCGATGTCCGTCCATATGTGGGGAAGTCTGTCCAGGTACTGCATATTGCCAGATTTGTGCGCACCCAGCAATCAAGGGAATGGTCGTCGACTTTATTTTGTCATCCACTTTCGAGGAGGTCGATCTTGATGAGGATCCTTGCATCGTGCCATCTTGTGGGCACATCCTCACCCTAGAGAGCATGGATGGACACATGAGCATGTCAGATTTTTATACTACGAATAGCGAAGGGTCAATCGTAGACCTGAAGAATAGCGCTGAACCATTCTCTGCCTCTAGGATGAAAAGCTGCCCAACTTGCCGCGGCCCATTACGAAACATCAACCGCTATAGCCGTATCGTTCGTCGAGCATTAATCGACGAGGCAACAAAGAAATTCATCGTCTGGGCTAACAGGGGATTCATCCCTCTAGTGACCAAAATGCAATCAATTGAAGCAGAGCTCCGTGAGACTGGAGGCAGCCAAAACGCTTCCGATAAGGCATCGCCAGAAACTCCTCTGTCAGGACCTCTTCAATTCAAGGGGAGTCGTGACGACCAAATCTCCCAGATCGGAACCCTTACGCGAAAAGAGAACCGATATAAAACCGTCATCGGGCTTCGACGAGAGATCAAGAAGTTTTTACAACAGGTCAATGAGCAGGAACAACCATTTGGCCGCATTTATGACCTTGTTCAAGACGCCCGCAGACACCGTGGAATAGATATTGATTTACACTCTAAAGTCGATATTCTTCAGGTGCGCAACCGGCTTTTAACTACTGTACTGCTCATTCGATGCGATTACATAATCCTCCTGACTTTCCTCAATGATCGGAAAGGCGAGAGCAGCGCAGGTTCTTCCGGAATCCAGGTCGATCTCAGCATCAACAGAAAGGACTGCGAAAATTTGATGACAGAATCTGAGTTAAGAGACCAACCAGGAAACTATGTCGAGGGCCTCTTGTACTGGGCACGGTTTCTCGCCCTCGAGCGGAGCCTCGCAGAGCCTGGATCAGAGCTCACACATCTCTTGAACAAGGCCAGGGAACATCTTCAACTCGCACACCAAATATGTGATGAATACCCCGGCCAAACTTCTGGTATGAGGACCGAAGTTGAGGAAGTTGAGAAGATGCTGCGCGATTCTACATTCTATATGCCAGTGAGTAATGAGGAAAAAGCAGCTGTGTATGCGGCCATGGCACATGACTTTAGAGGCACTGGTCATTGGTATTACTGTGAAAACGGCCACCCATTTACGATTGGAGACTGTGGTATGCCGATGGAAACCTCTCAATGCCCGCAATGTGGTTCTCCGGTTGGTGGAAATGATCATCGGGCTGTCGGTGGTGTCAGACCCGCGACGGACTTGGAACGTCAATTCGGCGGTGTTAGAATTTGATATTAGAGACATGGAGAAGAAGAGCGATGGTAACGACAAAGACAAACACGGGAACGGTGTCAAGACTGGAATTATGTTACTTTAGATGTTATACAATTTTTTTTTAATAAAGGCAATTGGCATTTGGGGGGGTTTTTTTTTTGGAGCCTTGTTAGTCAAAGAAAATATCATATTGAATCGGATTCGAATTCCTATACTCAGACATAGCAAATGTTAACAGGAGATCTATATATGAAATGGAACGCAATATATTTTATCGAACGCACAAACCTAGGTTCCCGGGGCTTGATGCCATGCACTGTCTCCTGCAAGAGTTTGGAACAATCCCCCGAGACTTACAAATGGGGTGACAACACTCTACCTTGGCCCGTGGATCTTTCCCTTTGAGATGACTACGATCAATATAATCCATCATCTTCGCAAGGCGGCAAAAGGAACCCACTCATTCTTCGCAGCTCCTCGATTCGTTTCCAATACAGAACTTCCAGATTAGTTCCCGGAGTTCGTAGGGGAGCTTACGAAACAAGTGGAAATGCTACTAGCTATGTAAAACAGAATCACGTCTGTCTCTGAGCATCCATTCGACTGATAAATTCCAAGTACGATGAGGTCGAGTGCTGTACAGTCTTTATTCCAAAAAGCCAGGATTTTTGGCCTCCGTACCGGGACTCGTTGTTGGCTCCCATCCAGCCTACTGTAGGAATTTGGCGACAAGGGACAAGATGCGCCAGCGTCAGCGTGCTCCCTTTTCCACCCTAGCGTATAATCTTGGTGTATTAATCTTGTCCCAATCGCGAAGATACACAAGAGTCAATGGTGAACTGCTCGCTGGCACAGCTGGCCATACACGGCTGGGAGGTCTTCAAGTCAGATACTTGAGAGAATCCTGGGATTACCTGCTCCTAATCCTGTATCGCATACGGGCGGTTGATTAGGATATTTCAAGGTATGATTGACTGGGAGATATTGGTGAATGGATCTGTTGGGAATTTAATAATTAAAGGGAAGAGATCTAATAAAAGAATTATTTCTTCAGTTTTTTTAATAAAAAGGATAAAAAAAGAATAAAGATTTTATTAACTTCGGTATTATTTATTAAGATTATACTTAGTATAAGCCCTTTTTATAACGAGATAGTTTCATAACAACTGCTTATAAAACAATTCAAAGAAAATAATATTTATTATTTTTTTAAAATAAGTTTAAAACAATTACAAATGATATAACACTTACTTTAAAAAATAATAACTACTTAATAATTATCTTATATATTAATACATAATATATAAAAATAATAAGAGTCTTTTAAAATCTATAACTAAGTAATATATATAAGTTTATCTAATCTTAGTAATACTTATTAAGTCGAAATGTGTAAAGGTAGTGGTTCCCACTCCATTTACTATGCCTAAATAGGATTAGTCTAAGACGTTACGAGAGACGTAATAGCCTCGGTAGAGCTCGGTAACGCTCGGGAGCTCGGCAGGGCTCGAGCTGAGCGCTTTACGCCATATACCCACTTAGTATTCGACTAAGTGAGGCTGTGTAGCGCTAATACGTAATACGTATGTAACGTTACAACGCTACTACGTAATACGTACGCAACGTATACGTCATGTAATTAAGTCTAATTAGGAATAGCCTAGACGATGTCGAAGATATAAGGAGAGCTACCTTCCCTTAGGGAAAGGGCTCTTCACTTCGATATTCGCGTTAATAGAGAGTATTATCACTTGATCCCGGTACTGCTCGCTTACGGAAATCCGTGCTATTACAAAATGCCGGAAATAAAGCTCTAGGCATTTCCAACTATTATATATATATATATAATAAAATTTCCTTTTATTAATATAAAAAATAAAACCTTTTTATAAGTATATTTTATAAATACAATTAAATAATAATATTCATATTATAAAGTTTATATTTGCTTAATATATAATAAAATTTAAATAAATATAATTATTAGTAATATATATATATATATTAATTTTTATTCATTTAATTACTTTGGATTAAATTATTAAAGGCAAAGTATAGCGTGAAGTACGAGTGATATTCTAATTATAAACTTTAAATTTCTGCGAATACTTGTAGACGCTGCAGTTCCCGTGACTACAGCGGTCACAGCCGGCAGAATCGATGCCTTGTATCAACTCGTGCACAAAAGTACGCTTTACAACAACCAATCTACTTTACGACGCGTAACCAGCTTTACATCTCTGCAACAACGTCCTCAATCAACATCCTGATCCTGACAGGCTACGGAGCATATAGTGGAAAGCACAGTGTAATATTTTTATCCATGGTTAAAAGGCGAAATCATCTGTTACGTGATGGGAAGGGTTGTAGTTAAGTCCACAACGGCAACCGGGGAAGCGGTGGCGATCAAGGTCTGCCATAGCGACGTACTACTCAAGAGCGAAGCCGACATGCTGCAACACGTCACACAAAGTACCTCTGTCAAAGCTCCGAAGCTTCATAGAGTATACGAAGTCGACTCAGCAAGGGTTATAGAAACCGACTTCGTACCCGGAGTACCACTCGACACGGTCTGGGGGTCCTTCGGTATCGAAACTAAGGCGGCTATCGCGAGTCAATTGCAGGAGTAAGTCCTTGCGATACGGACCAGTACGCAATCATTTATTGGCCGCGTCGATTTTCAACCCACATTCGACATCTATCGTCCACTCCAAAACCAAAGTTGTGGTGCGTTCCTAACAGTGTGAGAAATGATTAGATTAGATTAGATTAATGACTATTAATCTAAATCTAATCAAGTCAAATTTCAATTAATCAAATTCTAATCTAATCTAATCTAATTAATTGATTATTAATTGATTAATTTGATTAATATAAGAGCCGCATCCTAAAGCGGTATAGTCTGGTAGACTATACCTAAAATAGACTAACGTATACTAAAAATAAAGATTAATAAGCTTTACCGAAGCTTCCTAAAGCGAAATCGATGATTTTCTAATATAAATTAATCTTATTACTTAATTAAAAAAAGTATATATATGTTACTAAGAATAATATATAGTTTATTGAAATCTAAAAATTATTTAAAAGGAAAAAGTAGAATATATTGTTAATAAATAATTGATTTATAAGCAAGTAAATGTATTTGTTATAACGGTTAAGAGTACTTAGTGCCTCATTTCCGGTATGCCAGTTAACTGAGCTTTACAAAGATTAATTAGCCCCATGGCGCTCCCCCTTTATATATAGAGCTCTTCTCTCCTTACCTTCTTTCTTACTTAATTATAGATTCTAAGAAATACTTGTTATCTTCATATGTCGTGTATTAATATGTTAGGCCGTTGTTACATGTGATTGTTATCTTTACAAAGCAAGCGTCACAAGGAGTTATTAAAGAGAAAGAAGAAGACAATATAAGAGAAGAAGTTAAAGATATAAAAAAATAACTTATTTTATATTAAATAGGTTTGTTAGTTAGTTTATTAGTTAGTTTATAAGTTACTTGTTTAATTGTTTAATTATTTAGTTCATTATTTCTTAGTAGTATTACAAATATATATATATTTAATATTATTATAAGTTGGTCATTAATCAGATTAATCTATATTAATTAATCTAACTCTAATCTAATTAAGTCAATTTTTCATTAATCTAATTCTAATCAAATCAAATCTATTAATCCGATTATTAATCGATTAGCTTGATTAATTTTGCTCACGTCGGTTCCTAACGGAATGCCAATTCGATGCACACAAAATTCACATAAAATTCACATGCTCGAAGCCGACGGCCGCAAAGACATGGCAGATCTTCTCAACGGAATGTTATCGAAACTGCGGACGAATCCTACGACCTTCGTTCTAACCCATGGAGACCTCAATCCGTGGAACATTCACGTCCAAAATACTGGAAGCGGTTGGCAGATCTGTGGTATCCTTGACTGGAAGGAGTGGGTTCCATCCAGACTACGCCGAGTATACTATTGCCATGACAAATCCGAGCCACTCCGAGGAATGGCGCAAGGTTCTTACGGAGCAGGTCCTGGCTAGTTGCAGTAAGGAAAGAGTTGAAGCCGAAAGGGTGGCTACCAAAACTTTCATTTAATGTTAGGTGAAAGCGGTTCAAATTGTCCGACTAAAAGCACTTATGAACTTTTGATACCTATCGTGTTCTCTAGCGAAGGATGAAGGAATGGTTTGGAAGAAAAACCGGCACTAGGTATATAGTTGCGGCTTGCTTTTCATAGAAAAATTGAGCCAATGTAATATTGGCATAATATTGAGTTAGATATAACGTAGTTTGCTCTGCATAACCGTACAAGACCATGACGTTGGCTCTCGTTGAACCATGAGCTCATCCGGCAATGCGTTTTCTAACACAACCAGATAAATCTCCGCTTCGACCCGCACCGCATCATATCGATCCTCCGGATCTGGGATCGATCTGTCAAATTCCTCGATCTTGTTCTTTGCGCGCTCCGTCGTCGAGATGCGAGGAACCCCTGCAACTGGTTCGCTATGAAAGTCGTCTCGACAGCCGCTATCAGATTGATGAAGTCTGACATCGACATACGCTTCGTTACAAGAAGCTCCTTCGCTATAACGCGGCCATCCCTGCCCTAGAAAGTCTCCATCGTTACGCCGTTGAGGTAGCCTGCCCGTGGATGGCGGCTCTGCTGTGGAATGTAGGCGATGCATTTTTGAGAACCCAAGCCCCGTCGAAGCGGGGAAAAGAGGAAACATTCATAACGATAGAGTTATTGTGATTGATGTGCCATCTTGCTTTGGCAGCGGAACGCAAGAACCTCGCGTGCAGGCCTTTTCGAGTCTTGGGATGTTTCGAGGCTTGGAGTACAATATGATGAGTGCTATCCTTACGGGATATGTCAGCAGGTTGATCAAATCGATGGTATTTTGCTGCCTAACTTGCTGGAGCTTATAGGATTTAGGGAACGGAGTTGAAGGCGGAAGTTTGACGCCTTATTATGGAAATTAATACTACCCGAACTCGATGGTGAAATATTATCTTTAAGTAGTACCGAGCCGACTACTTCCGCCGTTGCTTAATAGAAGATATCTAGAGGCAGAATAGTAGATAATAAAAAGAGGAGTATATCGAGACGGTGGTTGAGCATTAGATCCCCGAACGGGCGCAGCTCGCCAAACTTACTCGCACTTACATCGCGAGTATTACCCCGCAGGAGATTGTCGCGCGCCGGATCCATTCTGCCGGTCTTATGATTGCTCTCTGCCGCCGTCGCGAAGTGCCTCGACGGTACCGACTCCGGGTTGCGTTACCGCAGCCATCACCCGTTAAGGAGGAATCGCCTGATCTCGAGCCATTACCTATTAAGCTTGCTAAGGACCAGTGCCCAATTTGCATTAGCGACGAATCGAAGAGCTATGAGGAGCGGATGGGCTCTTTTTGCCGTCCTGCGAAGATAATAGATTATGTTAAACAGATTCACCTTAAAGGAAGAGATTTACACGCTAAGATAAAGTATTATTACCTAGTGTGCAAGTCTTAGGGGCTTATTCTTAAACACGTAAAGCATTTTAAAGGCTATGTAGAGACTATGCATGGCGTTAAGCTTCGCGAACTAACGTTTATGCGTTTGATAAAATAAACTGCGTTTCGTTTCATATATAAATCTCTTATTCGTGTTTGTTATATCTAAGTTACTCTTGTAGGAGGAGATCACTATAGTAACTAGAAAGGTAAGTAGCCAGATAAATAAGATTTGTGGCAGAAACTCAAAGCTGTTCACATCGCGATCCTTAGGCACTTCACCGTACTACTTATATTAAACGCAATCACCTCGAAAAAAGAGATCCGCAAGCCAAGATAAAGTGTTATTGCCCAACATGAAAGTCTTAAGGGCTTGTTCTCGAACACTGGTAGCATTTCAAAAGTCATGTGCAGATTGTGCACGGTGTTAAGCTTCGAGAAGCCAGGGTTTATGCGTTCGTTAGAATAAACTGCGTTCCGTTTTATATATAAAATATTAACGTATCTGCCCTTTCTACTACTATTTCCATTCCCCCTGGCCTTGCTAATGACTTTGTGCCATAGTTGAAGGCAGGGACCTTACTATTGCAATGCAAGTATTATATCTCGACAGCAACGGAGGGAAAGGACAAGGCAGTGGTTGTCGGTTGAGGACACTGGTTTTTCCGCCCTAGAATTGGTGCTCGTGACCACTATTGGAGGCTTAGTTGGGAGAATTAGAAAGTGATTGATGGGAGGGTCAATTCTACTTGGTGGGAGATGGAGCTAGAGACTGGTTTTTCCCAGAGACGATTCCGTGACATGTATTTAGTAGAAAATTAGCTAGTGGACGCGGCAAAATCATTAAAATAGCTATTGATCAAGTGCAACATTTTGTACCTAATATAGCTCATAACCTGGCTCATAAACTACGATATGTGGCTAATTGACGCAGAAAAAGTGGCTAGAATTACTTCATAATATAGCCATTTCTACTCCATCAATTAGCCACTGGACCGTACCGCGGGGCCGTATGCGGACACTATTCTCTCCGTCATGATGTTCTACTTGCGACCAGTCCTACGAGCTCTTCTCCAATCCAACTTTCGCCGCCAACTCAATGCCCTCAACGACCTTGTCCGGAACACTCAAAAAAGGCGAATGCGAAGCCTTAATGCTGAAAGTTGTTAAGCCAGCTCCCATAGACGTAGCCATTTTCTTCTGAGTATCAAGAGTGATAACCTTGTCATCCTCGCAGAAGATGTACGTGCAAGGCATGTGATGCCAAGGCTCGTGTTTTGTCTTGCCGCCGAAGGCGGGAGCGGATGTGTGCGAAAGCTCTGCGATCCATTTCTGTTGCTCAGAGCGGGTCATGTCGTGATAGAAGTACTCTGCTGGTTCACCGGCGAACACGCGATCGCCCTGAAAGAATGTTGTGTGAGCAACTGTTTACATGTAGCAAGTTCGGGGTTTGAAGTTAGATATACCTTGAAGACCATCCATGGTAAAACAGCGTCCCCTAGTACATCTCGAGGGCCAGCCCCCTTTGGCAGAGCAAAAGCAGCCATATACACAAAGTTAATCACACCTCCTTCCTTGCCAACAGCTTTTCTCTGTTCGAAGCCTAGATCTTCTACAGCAGACGACCCAACTATGCCGCCATATGAATGAGTAACGAGCACGACTTTCTTTCCTGCTTCTGCTAGCTTCTCAATTGCTGCCCGAGTATTCGCTGTATCATCCTCCAGAGTCTTGTTTGGTGGTTCGGCTCCAATGGAGGGGTGAGCGACAGCTTCAGTTGGGTATCCCAGAGGCTTGAGAAGCTCCCTGACGGCGTCGAAGCCAGCGGGGAAATGCCATGCTCCAGGCACGAAAAGAATAGTTGGCTGTTCAGTAGGCATTTTTAAAGGATTTCCGTTATCAGTAAAAGGATGTGTTGGTTTCCTCGTGCGTGATATCACCAAAAGTAATCGAAGATCAAGTGACTGTCTATATTTGTGTCTACCCAGTATGAGAAGGGGCTATAGCTACTCTATATAGACACCTGTAGATAGATCAAAGCCAAAAGCAGGCTAGAGGGCTGTCATGGATGTGGAGGCACGTGATTGTAACGGCCGTATGTACGGCATATAGAGGTGGATTGGATTACAAAGTCAAATGTAGCTTTATCAGTATAGAAGTTCACAACGGGAAGAAAGGGTAAATAGGATGCGACCCATCCCCAGAAGAATTTGAATAACAAAGCAGTCCCCTATATTCCCATGAAACAGGGGTTAACGAGACCCGCCTTTATGCGGTATGAAGCATCGATGAGTAGCAGAAGTTCTAGTTCCAGGAAGTTTTAAGGGGGGGTAATTGTGGGACCGAAACGCCAATATTTTCTAGCAGAGCTGCGTCTTCAAGTGGGGTTACGGGATAACCCAATGCTCTCTCTTGCCTTTAGCTGAGGCAACATCTAACCGCTTTACCTCGGGTGATATTTTGTGTGCGCTGTTTCAGTTTCAATTGATTCGTAATCATCAACTAATAAAAGCGGCAGCTGAGAATTGAAATGTTAATCTCTATGTTCTTAGTTTATAGATCAGTAAAACGCAAACTTTAGCATACCAGTCAATGTCAAAGGTCCGATTATTCCAATAAGTACAAAGTACACCTGGGTCATGTCTCCACTTCCCCGTTCCTCGCCTCATCCACAGGCACCGTCGGGAAACACGAAAAGAAGGGGGGAAAGCCTTGTAGGTGAGGCATTACAGTGGGCAGCCCCATTGTAATTCCAGTGGCCTTCGGCGTCTTCGTCGCCACTTTACAAATCAACAAATTTCGCTAGCTCGGAAATTTCTAATGCCATAGGCTGGCACATGACTGGACAATGTGACGAGATTCGGCAAGCGGGTAAATAGTAGGGCTATGAATAGCTTTCGATGAGATAGCGTACACCCCGCCTCTTCACCAATCTAGCCGCCTAAAACGCCTGTTGAACTAGAAGCACCTCCTCTGGTGCAACATTAATCTGGCAACCTGAAAACTGTGAGCTAGGTTTCTTTCTTCTTCTTTTTTCTCTCTCTGTTTTTTGGGCAGACTGTAGAAATATATTCCCTCACTTTGATCAAAAAACGACCACCCCCGAAAGAAAGTCTCCCTGTTCCCCTCTTCTGGTGCAATGCGCAACCTTGATATGTGGGTCTCCTCAGACGGGCGGGGTAGAGTTAAATGTCCAAATAAGTAATCAATGAGCTAGCAGCGACGTGCCGTATGATTACATATCCCAGAATACCTCGGCAGATATTGCTAGGACCATTCGAGTTGACCCGTAACAGAATATACTTCGTCGCCGGGGTAATATTTGTGAATGCAGGGGGGATACTTGGCAATGCCGCTTTATTAAAATCTCTTAGAATTTTGCGTGCCAGCCTTGGGCGTCTATCACAGCTTGACAATCACCTTTCATACCTGTCTTTGGATCATGAATCAACTCTCTGATCCTCTCATGTGTAACTGATTCCCAAGCCTCTTGTACTACCTCTCTTAGTTGATTATAAGAGCTATGAACCTGAGGGTAGTAGCTGACGCCTTGCCAAAATGTAACTACATATAGGAAGCAATTCCCTTGGCAGCTACGGTCGACGATCCACCTGCCGCCTGGAACTAGAAGAGAGCTAGCTAGCTCCTTCTTCCAATTGAAGCTAGGCTATGGATTTATAAGGTCATACCTATATAGACTAGGCCGTACGGATAGCGACTTGTGTACGGAGGTACAGCGGTTAAGTGTTGTCATAGCACTAGCAAGGGGGGGTGCAACTTAACCTAGAAGGGTAACATCACGTCAATGCGCTCACCACGCGATTTTGAGTGTACAAATTATCAAGTTGATGATTATTTACAATTAGTATTTTGTGAATCTACCCTCTGCTTTCTCTACAGCTAAACAACGCTCTGGCATACTCTCAATTAGAGTTCTAAACTCCTGTTCACCTACTTTCTCCCACGCATCTTTCACAGCCTCTCGAAGATGATTATAAGACATAATCTCAGGGTAATTATCTTGAAAATAGTTCTTTATGATATGCCAAACTCTCTCGATTGGGTTCAAATCAGGAGAGAAAGGGGGCCAAAAGATAACAATTATTCCACGCTCTCGAAGCTCTGTTTTAGTATCTGCAGCTGCGTGGCCTGGAGCTGAGTCTTGCATGAGAACAAGATGTATTCCTTGACGCCGCATGAGCTCTAAATAGCCGTGGATAACTGGAACCGTGTGTTGACAGTAGCTTTCTTGATTAATCGATCCCCAATCCTTCTCCCAAAAGATACCGGGCCCTTTAGTATGTCCGTGAAAGCATCCTCAAAACATCTAACCTTTCTTCCGTTGGTGTCTTTCGACGATACACGTCTCATCCCACTCTTCTCCGGGTCTACGAGTAACCTAGGTTCGTGTGTGTCTTCCTCCGGTAATCCAAGTTTCGTCGGTCCATAAGATTCGATACTATTGATCCATTGTCCATTCCTTATGCTCGATAGCCCACGCGAGACGGAGTTGTCGATTCTTCTCTGAAATTGGAGGCTTCCGCATTGCAAGGCGACGGTGGAAACCTTCACGAAGAAGGGCAGAACGAATAGCGTCCTTTTTGACACCAAAATCGAGAACTTCAGCGAGTTGAGCAAAAGACATTCGACGGTTCTGCCGTGATGCGCAGACGAATTTGACTAGCTCTTCGACTTGAGCTTGCGTAAGGACAGGAGGGCGGCCTGTTTTCTTTTGTGGTGTAGCTCGAACATTACAAGCATAACTAATCTGTCGAATCGTAGGTTGAAAAGGTAAATGGCGACGGATTTGACTATGAGACCAGCCGATCGAGTGAAGGAGGACAATGTCGCGTCGTTGATCGCGTGTAAGCTCAGGGTTCTTCTTATACTTCGGCGGAGGGTGAGGAATAGGTCCATTTGGAGCTACAGGAGGAGTCTCATGATCGAGAAGAGGTGGCTGCGGAGCCGCATGTGTAATAAAGGAAATGAGAGGTCCATTTCATTTAATTGATGTAATTATCATTGAATTGTATACAGAGTTTAGTAGGAACGCGTGTTGGCTGCATTCTCGCGATGTTGCCCTTCTAGGTTAAGCTTACAACCCCCCCCCCCCCCCCCCCCCCCCCCCCCTCTTGCTAGTGCTATGACAACACTTAACCGCTGTACCTCCATAGGTGTGGTAGGAGAGAGACAACCGCCCATTTAGGAAATGGTTCTTAGGGAGAAGAATGAAGTGCGTGTGAGGTTCGCTACGACACTGACATCAATTTTTGACCTGCCATTGATCTCAACTGCATATGTCGCAAGTACGTACAACAAACAGGGAACCATATCCTCTTGAACGCCTCATGATGTCGGTGTACCCCATTTCACTGAAAATGGACTGCTGAGGTGTTGGATAGCAGGGCAGGTTGCGATAGCTGAGACATCGATATCTGGATAAGGATGCAAATTGGACGGTATGCTGACCCTCTGAGCTGAAAAGTAAAGAGCTGGTGAAGAGGGAAGAAGTAATGTGATACGTAGAACATGCGGTGAAGGATGGCTAGCGATCGTGGATGTGATGATATTCGGGAGTAAAGGTTCGATGACCAGAAATCTAGAAGTGAAATCGATAAATGCAGAAACGCGAGATCGTGCACAAACCTGCATAAATCATACCACGTGACCTTTGTCCTTCACATCTCAATTCACTTCTCGATTGCGGAAATCATTGTGATTGGATCGAGAACCGAATTAAGAAGTTTCGATTCGAGACGCTACGAAGGTGGTGGGCGGCATTGAAATCTGTTAGCTTGAAAGCTTGGCGAGGAACACTAAAACTTTCGCATCTTTAAAAGCGTGCATCTGGAAGAACCTACCTTTAAATTTAATTCTATCTTATGGAGGTTAAACTTAAGGCTCTAAACTTTAATCTTATGAAAATAACTAAGACAAATAATAATCTAATGGAGTATAATCGCTACCTAAATGAGAGGTATTACTGCGACAGAGCCTCGCTTAAACCAAGCTAACGGACTTCAATGCCGCCCACTTCGTACTGTAGGGGCTGGTCACTGAAGAGAACTTCCCGGCCTTGTATGACCGGCTTGGCGCTGCCGGGTGGGATGGTGAAACGAAACCGAGGACAGCGAAGCTAGAGCCGGAAACTTGGAGGGATAAGAGCCAAGTAACCAGAAAGTCAAAACCATTGGTCAGCGAAACTTAAAGCCGGAACTTCCGTCTTAATAATGTAAAAACTATTAATAATACATATTTAAACATCTTTAGTTCTTCTCAACATCACATCAGATTCTCATAACCTACCAGGGAAACAAAACCCGGATTCTATCATGGCGCCCATCAGACCATTCAAGATCGATGTCCCAGATGCTTCTCTAGCAGTACTCAAGCAGAAGTTGGAATTGACACGTTTCCCAGAAGGAGAAATCGAAGGAGCAGGCTGGGACTACGGTGTTCCCTTGTACGTCTCCCCATAATCCAGACAGCTCATAAGACATCTGACACCAGTTCAGGAAAGAAGTCAAAGACCTGACTAAATACTGGATCGAAGAATACGATTGGCGAGCAGTTGAAAAGAAGCTCAACGCCATCCCTCAATTCAAGACCGAGATTAAAGTCGAGGGATTCGATCCAATTGATATTCATTTCGTGCATCAGAAAAGCGATGTCAAGGGTGCGATCCCGCTGCTATTCTTGCATGGTTGGCCGGGAAGCTTCTTAGAAGTCACAAAGATCTTGCCTCTTCTGAAGGGGGAGGGTGGGAAGCAAGCGTTCCATGTTGTGGCGCCGAGCTTGCCGAACTATGGCTTTTCGGGTCGAGTCACGAAAGTGGGTGATACTTCCATGAGTTGGGACCTCGCTGATGAGAGTAGAAAGGATTTGGACTTGGTCAATATGCTGAGCTTGCCAACAACCTCATGCTAGCCCTTGGATATGATCAATATGGTAAGTTCCATTCCACAGAACGGCCCCGGAACTTGTATTGACAATCTTCCAGTGACCCAAGGAGTATGTTCTCTTGTCAAGGAATTTTGACATCCAACTAACAAGAAGCAGGGCGATTGGGGAGCCACCATAATCCGCGTCATCGGCGCCCGCTTCCCACAACACAACAAAGCCTCACACCTCAACTTCGCGATGGCAGGCGAGCCAAAATGGGATGCTGACAACCCGAAACCCGAATACACCGAGCGCGAGCTCACGAGTATGAAAATGAGTGAACTATGGCGAGAGAATGGCAATGGATATTTTGCCCTTCAGTCTACTAAGGTATGGACCTGATGTGCCCATAGGGATTGAGTACTCGACTGACTGCTCTCTTAGCCAGCAACACTGGCTTTTTCTCTTGCGGACTCGCCGACTGGTCTGCTGGCTTGGATTTATGAGAAGCTCGTTGCCTGGACTGATGATTATCCATGGACGCCAGATGAGATTCTGACTGTAAGCTCAATCCCAAAACAACCTCCCCAGCTGACCCCATACTGACCCCCGCCCCTCAACCAGTGGATCTCGATCTACTGGCACTCCACTTCCGGCCCCGGCGCCTCAATCTACACCTACTACGAAGTCGCCCACGACGCCAAATTCAACCTCCTTACCATCCGAGAATACGTGGACATCCCGCTCGGTATTGCAGACTTCCCAAAGGAAGTCGCCAATGGGCCGAAGAGCTGGAGGAAAGGGCTGGGTCCCGTGGTCGAGGATGTGGAGTTCGAGAGGGGAGGCCATTTTGGGGCTTGGGAGAGGCCGGAGGATGTGGCGGGGTGTGTGGTCAGGATGTTTGGGAGGGGTGGGGGTGCGGAGGGGGTTGTGAGGTTGTGAGGTTGTGAGGTTGTGAGTTGGGTTGTCACTCTGTGTGATATCTCTAAGTAAAATTGAACTGTAGAAATTGGAGGACTGTACCAGGTGAGAGCTTGATGGGGAAGGGGACGGGAAATGCGGATGGGAAGTAAGGGAGGATGTCACCTCAGCCATTCTTGGCACACTACAACGCAGAAGCGAACCACTCATTCATTACCCTTCACTCACTACATACCTATGCCGATTGACTCATTGTACCTGCATTCACATACAAATTCCTATTATAACACAGCACAACTAACAGTACCAAATCCCAACATCTCTTCCTAAGTGAAATACTAACCTACCCTCATCCGCGCCACACCAGCTCCATATATGTGTCTTTGGCGCTTAGACACAGGAATTGATGGGACTTCGATTGGTCTTCGGCCAGGTCATTATAACTGCACTAACGGATAAACCACCCCTAGATTAAGCTCTAGTAATGGCTTAATCATAAATATTATAATTGTTGGTCCACAGGTCCCTACATGAGCATACTTCGGTCTGGAAAAGGGGGTGCGGGTCAAAGTCAGGGGTTAGAGCTTAGCCGGACTAGTTTCGGTGAAGATTCGGTGGGGTTTCCTAGTATATAGTCTGGCTCTCCTCGCACTCTCTTAGAAAATACACAGATTTTTGAACTATACATTTATTACTCTGTCACTATACTCGCATTAGAATATATTCACACATGCGGCGTGGTACATAAACCGGTACTGCACCGACAATAATCGTTTGCAATTGCTTTTTTAGGAGTTAAATTTCGAGTACAAAATTTAATAAACTTATATATTAAAAGAAAGAGGATAATAGTTAAGTACACTAACTGCTATGATTTCTATTATCCTATTAATAGCTTATCTTAGATTTTCTAATTACCCCGCCAAAATTTAAAAGGCAATCTAATAGTTCTCGTTGCCTCCTCCTCGAGTCATTTAACTCTAAAATTATACCAATGGCATACTATTCATTAGTAATACTACTCCGCTAGCTGCCCTTTAAGTTTATTTCGACTTACGCAAAGAAGCATTAAAAAGATATTCCCTAATGTTCGAGTCCACGTTATTACTATACTCATTACGAAAGTTAAAGCGATCAATATACGTTAATCTTACTCGCGATATTATTTACGTTATTAAAAACTTCCCTAAAACTCCGCTTAATAAACTTAATACTTTATTATTTATATATCGGAATATAAAAATAATTATATTAGTAATATTTAATAATCTAATGTTACGACCTACGATGCGCCTCGTATTCTAACCGACACGGGCTCGTAGTATCGCTGGCTATGCGACGGCGCTAAGCCTAATAGGGAAGACTAGGTGGCGAGCTTGCGACATATTGACGTGAATAGCACTCGACTACGCTAGGCCCTATTAAGAGGGTCCTTTATATATATATACTCAAGCCCTCCCTTACGGAGAGCTCTCCTTTCCTCCTTGTCTTTTCTTCTCGATTCTGAGCGTAATATTAAGCCTAAATACAAAGCTTGAGTTAACTCGCCGTATCAACTTCTTGCCAGCCGTAACATCTAATAAATAAAGAAATCCTAAAATTTTAATTTTAATTTTAAGACAAATCTATAAATAAAAAAAATGAAACATTTAATAATAAAGTATTTAATTCATATAATCTTATTATATTGATTATATATAAAAATATAAAAATATAAAAATAATAAGCGTATAAATATATTTATAATTAATAATACGAGAAAATATATAAATAATAACATTAAAAATATTTAACAAATTATTATAACTTATTAATTAGTTCTTACTTATACAAAACTAATTAGAAGATAAACAAATCGCATTACTTTTATTAAAGTAAAGTATTTATTAGCTTTTATTAAATTAAATAATATTTTTTAAAAAAACAATCCGAAATTATAATTACTTATTTATATACTAAAACCTCTTATGTAATAATAAATTATAAAATATTATGTAAGCTCAAATTTAATAAAAAAGCCAAATATTAATTATTTAAAAATATTTAAATTTATAAACTTTTATAGAAATAAAAAGATTTATATAATGAAATTAAAACCTAAAGCAAATAAAATTAGTTTAATAAGATTTAATTATCTCGTTTATAAAGTATTTAATATATATATATATATATAACTTTTTATAAGTTAAAAATATTAAAATCCCGAAAATTTATTTATTTTATATATTAAATTAAGTATAAAAGAACATAATAATTATAATTATAATAATTATTATTATTTATTATAAATTACACTTAAGTATCATTCTTATATAATTTCTCAAGAGGATTTCGTTTATTTAAGGCAATTTATAAATATATATTATATATAAATTAGAATTAGAAAATTAACTTATTAAATTTAATTATAAATTATACTTAATACTACAAAAAAGTATAAGATATAACTTAATTAGACTCTATTATAATTTAAATAAAAAATAATTTGGTTTTATAACGCTTTTCATTATAATATTATTCTTAATAAAAAACCCTTATTTAATATAATATACGGTACTTTAAGATATTACGTTTTATTTTTGAGAAATTAAATATATTAGTTAATAAATCGTTTAAGATACTTAAAAAATCAAGCAATTTATATCGCTTAAAACTCTTAATAAATATAAAAGTCTATAACGTTTTTTAAATTAATAGGTTACGTAAAGATTTTAATAATCTCTTATTAAGTTAAATATAAGATACCTTTTTATTAATCAATATTATAAGTAATATTAAATAAAACTTGAAAGAGGTACTTATTTATTATAAGAAGAATAAGACCGTGTGACGGTGAAAATAGGGGTAGTGGTTATATAACTAAATAAGTGGAGTCAGGAAGCGGGAACCTGCTTTTTGGCGTGACAGACCGTCTTTTATTATATTATTTAATATAATTAAAATATTAATTTAAATTAGCACGATATCTTTAACTTTAAGTATATTTCGCATAAAATCAGGTATTTTTATTTTAGTTATTTTAAGTAAGTAAGTTCCCTTATTAAGTTACTTAAATAAATTAAAACATAAGAAAATAGCGTTAATAATTAAAATAACCTTAATAATAATAATAAAATAAACTAATGTTTGTTACGGCTGACTTCAGGTTGATATAAGATTATACTAAATATATAATATAACTACCTCGCTTAAAGCTCGCTTATATACTTAGTAAAGCCTATTTTAGGCTTAAATCAGCCGGAAATAGCTCAAACAAGCCACATACATCTGATACAAAGCTCCGACTTCCACAGGTTACAGCCCATAGAATCCAAGGCTTCTAATACACGGCTTTTCTAGGCTAAAACAATGGTTGTACGAAGCTTCGGGATTTGCGTCTCAAACTACCGGAAGCAACTGTATTCGGTAAAGACTCGTTTGAGCTTGCATTTGCCCAATTAGGCCGTCTAAGCGAGTATACACGTGATAAGCTAGAGTAGTTATATAGACCTAGAAATCCCCTCTACAATAGAATCATCATTCACACCAAGTATCACTTCTTTTCAGTGTGCGGCAAAGCTATTACTAAACTTGTGTACGTACGCTTTATAATACTATTTCTTTTTACTAATTTAATGTAATATAAGACGTGGGGGAATACTAATAATAACCTCATGTGGTTATCCACGAAAATCCGGTAGTTTCTCATAATTGATTTTCGAGCCCTTTGTAGTATCTTTAATATAATATTATCTGATCTTTTATAACACTACTAAGTGAAGTATCCTTTAAACAAGTTCAAACTTATAGCGAAGATTTAGATCGTCGCTAACGAGGATACGATGGGAAGTCTATATCATCGTTTAGGTTTATTATAAACCGGACCTATCCTTTAACTTATTATTACTTGCGCTTAGAATATATATATCGTGAAGTAAGCGTTTAGAACTAGTGAGTACAAAAGGTTAGGGAGGAACGAGCATCATTTATCGTCGTTGTAACCAAATGAAGGCCAGACATAGTCTACTTGATGATTCACTTCAACAGCGTAGTTCTTGCGATAATGATTCTGCCTTATTAATGGAAGATCGGTTTAATAAAACTATAGATTAACAGGAGTCTAGTTAAAAAGATAAAATAAAGTTAGGGATAAAGTTTCAAGGTCAGCTTTTCCAAGAGCTAGAGTAATGCATATATTCTCTTATTATTCTCGAATATCTGAAGAAAGATTGTAAAGTGGTAAAATCCACCCCTTAAGCTTTTTTATAAACTTATTTCTCTTTTCTTAACCCCATTAAGAAATTTCTTTAAAACGAGCTTATTACGCTTATTTAGTCCCCCGAATATCGAGGTGAGAGTCGTCGCCGGCCCTATTCACATCATCTACCCTTGGGTTTGACTAGAGAATCGAGGGACTGAAATGGACAATGGCACTGGCGGAAATTAACAACATGACGAGGTTAGCGTTAGCGTAGATTCAAACTTTCTCTTAGATAGCCTTACATTCTGTTTTGCTCGAATAATATAGTTGATAGATGAAAAAGTCGCATGGTGTGACATTGAGTAAGTTACCTTGCAAGATGGATTTTGATAGATATAAAGACACGCAATATGCCACCTTGGAATTCTCATAAAACTCGGGTTGTGACCGTTGATCACCTCAAGGAACCAGAAAGGCAAAGCGCCTCCCAGGGTTCCGAGAACTCCCTCACTAACTTACTTAAATATTTCTTTAGGGTCGTCATCGTCGCCATAGTACGAGCCAGTCAATGCCATAGATGTGAAGAGTTGGAGGTGCGAAAGAGTGCGAATTGATTTAAGTGATTCAAACTCTTTCCTCTCCCGTTCCTGTGCCTCTAGCGGCAGTCCCGAACTGTGCGATATAACTCTTTACTATTCCAGGTACGAAATTAGAAAACCTTTAACGAACCGGGCAATCTTCGTCTTCAGGCGACGGGAATCGTAAGTTTGTTGTCGGCGTTCGCACAACTCACCTTCCTAGCTGCATTGACTGTCGTGTCAGGGCAGGGGAGTTCTCTTTCTTGGATGGTCAAGGCGATGATCAATTGGGATAGAAATCCGAAGTCGAGCAGAAACATGCCCTAATCAATCAGCGCTTACGTCAGCTGACATCCAACCTCCTTCCATCGCGCCAGGATACCTATTCTTCGTTGCCCCTCGATGCCTAAATCTCATTCTGCTCTCATTCACTCTCTCGAACCTTTAAACGCAGACTAATGTCATCACAAGTCAGGATTCCAGCCTTTAAGATGTATTAGCCCCGGATGAAATAAAGACTATGACGATGGAAGACTTGTCGTTAAAGCTATGTGGCCCTTGCTACAAAGTCAGAACACGAATGTTTGGGCCCCATAGCCAAGAGGAAGGACCGAAACCAGAGAACAAGTTCAACCTGCATGACAACTACCAACAACTGTCAGAGTGCATGTCCTGCCCTCTCTGCCAATTTCTGGCCAGAGAACTTCTCTACGTTAAAGAGCAGAATGGCACATACAAATGGCATGGACCTGCATCTATACCGGTTGGTGCAGCCATATCTGCCACAGTGTCATGGGCTATCATGCTATTCCAGCATCGTGAAAGATACTCAAGCCTCAAAATTGAAGTGGGCGGGGTGCAAGCGCTGGAATATGACAATCCCGTGATGAGCATGCAGGAATCAGATTTTCGAAAAGGACAGCACAAAGTGCCCAGAGGTGATCCCTACAATAACGTCAAAGTTTGGCTTGATAGCTGCCTTCAGCATCATTCGAGCTGTTCGAAGGATACCGGGCAGTTTCGGCCGTCTCGCTTACTTGATCTGGGCAGCAATGTGGGTGAGAATGATATCCGCTTGATTGTGTCAGAACTTGATATTCCGAAGCAAAAGGGGCGCCAGAATCATTACGCAACCTTGAGTTACTGTTGGGGTCCTCCAGGTCTGAATGCTAGAACGACGAAAGAGAATATCGGGGAAAGGCGGCGGAAAATACCCCTCGACAGCTTGCCAAGAACTGTCAGAGATGCTGTCAAAGTCACACGAGAACTGGGTATCAGGTATCTTTGGGTTGATGCTTTATGTATTGTAGGTGATACATTTTCTGTGATTCATGAGTGACTAATTTGAAGCAGATCCAAGAGGACAAAGATGATTGGGCGAGAGAGTCAGCGGTCATGGGTCAGATTTACCGAAGGTCGCTGTGTACGTTGGCTGCCGCGATTGGTAATGATTGCAATGCCGGGTTGTTTGCCCGTCGTGAAGCTGCGCAACTCTCAGCCGGCCGAATTCTGTTCACCGAGAATGGCAAGTCAGACCGGGGTATGATCTTGCAGCCTAGCTTAGACCACTGTAGGTTTTTATGACGATCTTCTTTCTCTCTCGCTCATATTTGAGGCCCAGACTTCAACAAAATCATCATGCTCAAGGCTGACCGGGTTTTACTAGGGTACAGCAGCGTAGAGCTGTCGACCTTGAGTACGCGAGGATGGGTCATGCAGGAGAGGATTCTTGCAGCACGGACAATATTCTTCACAGAAGAAGGCATCTTCTGGCAGTGTGCTGATAGATCGTCCTCCGAATTCAACGAGAAGGTCAGCACCAATTGGGAATACAAGTCAAGTCCTAAGTCTGCGAGGCCGTCAAAACCAAGGTTCAACGAGCTCGTCAAGAGCTGGCGAACCGAAGCTCAAGAGTACAGTTTCAAATCCACGGGGAAGGTCACAACGGGAAAGATATCTATGCTCGCAGCAAGCTTTGCTAGTAGAAAGAAGCGGGACGTCGAAGCACGACCATGGCATAATCTAGTCTTTGAGTTCACTCAAAGGGATCTTACTCAACCAAATGATCGCCTCCGTGCGGTAGAAGGTATTGCCAACGAATTCGCCGAGTCGGCAAACGATATCTATGTCAACAATGGCGGTATCTGGAAGTCAGATATGATCGGTGGCATGGCCTGGTATCGACAGTGGGACCAGGACTCAAACCGACTCTCGATTGCTCCGTCTTGGTCCTGGGCTTCAGTTAGCGGCCAAATAATCAGCATGTATCAGCGAACCGGACATGTTGTCAATATTGCCGAGGTTAACTGGAAAAGGACAAAGTCGAACAAGATAGATCAGCGAAACATTTCGATTCAGGAGTTGCACATCTTGGGGAACGTTTGTCAAGTCAAGCTTTATCGACGCTTCGATGATGGCATATTCTGGGCCATCGATTCTGGCTCCGAATCCCCACCACCTCCTCCACAACCCAAAAAGTTCCTCGGAATCTTCAATCGCCAACTCAACTGGGACCAATTAAGCGGCATCAAAGCTGCCGATGGGATCAACGGGAACTTAGGCTGGAGCGGATCGTCTTCTAAGGTACTGAAGAATCACTACGAAATCATCTTTGACTCTTCGGCAGAGAATCCTGGGATTGGAACCGAGTTTCTTTGCATGCCACTTGTTGGTGCCGGGTTTCAGGCTCCTTCTGCGCAGGTGTTTCCTTCTGGATTAATCTTGGTTCCGGTCGATGCTGCGCGGAAAGTTTACCGCAGACTTGGGTGGTGTTTTATGTGTACGTTGTTCGGGCAGTGGCCATTTCCCCCCAATCGAGTGTCTCAGGAGTACTTTACTCCCAAAAGTGCTCCCGAGACAGATGCAAATGAGTAATTACTGACTTCCCGACCATCACAGGGGCGTCAGTCCCGGATGAAAAGTTGAGAGAGGTGGAACTCGTGATTGTCTGATAAGGATGCACAAAGTTCAATGGACCTTGAAGGGAATTCTTATGATGCTCTGTTCTAAGAAGTTGATAATCAAGGCTTGATTTGACATTACGGTTGGGGGAAATTTGAGGCCAGACACCTATGGATCGATCACAAATGAGAAGGTTTGGTGTCATCACTTGGGAATTCTTCGCCCCGCAACATGCCACGTTCCGAAAACACATTTCATTTCTAATGTAGATACCAGAAGAAAGAATCCAAACCGGTATCTCAAGCAGCCCGCATCTCCGAATCCACCAACACCCCCATTATTGCCTATTGTTGAACCATTAGCAAGCCCTTGGACAGCCCAATTGAGGCCAGACAGGCAACGAGGGCTGCACTTCCAGTTTTTTTTTTTTTTTTTTTTTTTTTTTAATTCTCCTCCATGAGAGAAAAGCAAGTCACACTTGGGGTGCCCTGATGATTCTGTAGTCTGACAACCGTCTATCCAGCTTATCTCAAAGCGATATGGCCTTGTAAAGGTACCCAGTTCTTTAGTCATAGCAAACAGATATGGCTTGGTTCCGGAATTGAAGACCTGGTCATCCGCGCATACAGTCTTGGCATGATCCCTTTGTGTTCCCTTGTAGACGTCTTCGTGCCAGTTGCCGAATTCATTGTTTCCATGATAGTTGAGCTCGCCCAATTTCGGTGGCTCCAACTTCGGAGGTTCCGTACCGATGGCAGAGGCACTACGATCTGATACAAGTATGTCCCACAGCTAACATCAAGTTTGCCGTTTTGAGACATGTTGTCACCACGGTCAGCGTTATCACCTGTAAAGTATCGTTAACACGGATGGTCCTTCATCATTGGATGAAGATGCTTCGTACAGTGTCATGGTCCATGGGCTCTTTTCCGACTCACCCGACGAGGAAGCCGAATCCTTACGAGGAAAATGACCCCCGCGGAACTGCTTATGGGGATATAATAAGTAGTGCCATAGAGGTCTCGCTAGGTATCGCGTTAGAAGTACTTGCTTATTTATCTAGTTTCGTTATGAACTTGCGCATGTTCTCATCGGCATTTAAATGAAGATATTTAAAGATATTATTATGCCATCCATAATTTTCCAATTCAGACGGTTCAATCAAAATCTCTTTGAAGAGTACATTTCCAGGCGATTGACCTTATATAATTGATCGAGTCTGGCGCCATAGGGCACGTGCGCTGAGCAACTGCTGTGGAAGCCACTAATTCTAGGCTTTCTCGCTAAAGCAGCCTATCATAACAGGGCTCTTAGGAGGGCGCTCCTGGCGGCGGCAGCCAAGGGGATCTCCCGCGTACAGTTACGGCAGCGCATCAGCCGCCTCCGACAACTGAATGAGATTCCTGAGCTTCCGAGAGAAAACGTTCTAGCTCTGGCTACGGATGTGTCGCGCCAGTTGAGTGTTTTTAGGGAGAATGAGATTGCTAGTAACCTGGCATTCCTGTCGGCAATTTCAGATGATAATCAGAAGGTGATGGCTGTATATGTTGAGGAGCGCCCAGACGGAGAAGGGATTACGATACGGATCGCGTCAAACATCGGGGATCTCTCAGAAGTCTCCGATGGCTTCCGAGCAATTGCTTCGATCTTAGAGCAAGCTGCGCAGCGAGGTTTGTAGTTTTAAACCATTCGCTACCTTGGAACAAAGGTGGAGGATCGGATAAGATCCCAACCAGGTATCGACGGCTGAAGCAGGTCAAATTCATACTTTATGATGGGTGGGAGAAAGAGAAGTCTCTCGACGTCCCAAAAATAGTCCTCCAAGTCTCAAGGAGAATGCACCTGGTGGAACTAACCGCCAGATATATGGAGGATACTCAAGCCGAGAAAGCCGCGTCTGAGAAGCGGCGAACTGAAGCCAAGAAAACTGCGTCCACGAAGCGACAACCAAATGTTAAGAAGACATATGTTGACCTCCTTTTTCCCCACACGATTAATTATAAGAGCAAGAAGGCTCGGAAGGGGAAGAAAGGCACAGTGAGTGATCAGAAAAGTCAGCAGGCGAGCGAGGAAGAGGCGATCGGGGAAGAGGTGAGCAAGGGAGAGGAGCGTAAGAAAGCAGAGAGACGATTCGAGTATTTTAGAATTCTCTTAATTTATCAATTCTTCGCCAAGCAAGTGACTTATGACGAATCCTGCATCAGAGAATCTCGCGAAATCACAAATTGGATACAAGTAGACTCTGGGGTGATGACGTTTCACAGTACATTCAGAACGAAATCATGAAGCATCATTCCATTTGTTATTGTCTCCAAACAACACCGTTTCTAGAATTAGTCAGACCTAGCAGATTCTATGAATAATGTTAAGTTGCCCCACCTCAAAAGAATGTAAGAAAGCAACCAGATACCCCAAATACCAAAGCCAAACCACTCACACCCAAAATCCGCCTCCTTCCTCCACACCAAATCCGTACACTATCATCCACCACCTTTAACAATATTCTCTGACATCAAACTGTCTTGTCCTGCACTGCTGGCATTTCCCCGTCTTGCCATTACAAGCACCGCAGTCACGGCTGGCGGAATCAACGTGCTGGTCCCACTGGAAAGCCGCGCTCCCATATCCGTACCAAGAATGAGCCAAGTCCTGCGTAAAAGCCCAGACGTAGCCAGGATTGCAGTGTATAGTGTAATGACCATCTTGATCGATAGCGCCGATAGGTCCACCGCACACTATGCCTCCGTTGTCAGTGAGTTGGGCGTATTTGCCGCAGTCGCCGACGTCGAAGGGGCAGTCGTCGATGTAGCCGAAGGCTTCGACACAGGCGAGAGCCTTGCCAACGGATACGGCGAGGGCGATGAGTCTGATTAGAGAAACCATGGCCAAGGTATTTGAGGTTCTTGATGTGGGTGCTGAGAGTGATGAGGGTGATGTGGGAGATGTGGATGTAATAGATCGATACAAAGTTGTATTGGGGGATGCAGAAGGTGATGGAGAAGATTTGCTATCGAGTGTGTTTCTGATTTTTTTTTCAAGTGAAAGGCATTCAGGATAGTATTTATACTTCTTTTCGACGCTGATATGAAGTTGCAGGTCATGTTGATTCCAAGGATCACAAAGAGAGCTGCCGTTTATAGAATGTGCCCCTGGACCTTGTAGGCAGTCAGCGTATGATCGTGCTCTTTTTACTGGACTAGAACCCGATTGGAATGTGTAAATGTCGCTTGCGCGCACAAGGCACTCTCTTTTTCGGCACATTTTTTTACAAGATTCCAAAATTTTATAGAAAATACACAACCTCACATCGCCTTTGACCGGTGACGCCAAAAGATGGTTTTTCATTGCCAGGGAAATCATGTCTTGTTGGCATCTGGTAAATAGATCTGACGTCTGGCTAACTGCAGCCCAGCCCGCAATTGAGACTTCGTCATATATCCCGTCTGCAGCTACGCGGCACGCACGATCCGCAGCATGTGGAATCTTTTAACCGCGGTCTTTCAAGCGGCGTAGTCAAATGCAACTTCTGCAAATAGAATAGGCTAGTGGCTTAGATGACCAAAGAATCCCGAAAGCTGCCTCGGCATTCTGGTGCATCTATAATAGGAGGACCGTGTTTGAGGTCATTCCCCTCAATGGCACACCCATTGACCTTTTGGAAGCCCACGATTCCGAAACACTCGATGGCCTTGCGGAATTTGACTTCATTGTTTAAAACGTATGAAGTCCCTTCAGTAAATTTGCGTTGAATACGCATGCACATCGTCCTTCTTTGGTGATCTTGTAGCGCAAAGACAATGTTCTCGCCGCCGCCTAGGAGCCCTGATTCAGTGCCCAGGATGAAAAACATGCTGAGCAAGGCGAAACTTCGGAACGCAGGCTTGCTTGCTTGCTTATAGATTTGCTTGCGAATATTAAAGGTCGGATCTTCTTGATTTCGTCTTCTCTGAGGCCCTTCGTGTCCTGATCTGAAATAGAATAATGTTAAGTGATTGATATTGTCTATGGCGCTACTCGAGTAACACTGGCGCCATTGGATTCCATTCAGCGTAGTGCCAACTGAGAAAGCATCTCAAACTCTTCAGATGGTGGGGCCCGTCTTTCTGCAAGCGGCACCTTCCGCGCTTCTGGGCGTATTAAAAGCAGGACAGATCGGGGGGTGTGAAAGCTTAGCAGGATTGATCCTCAGGCACTGAGGCAACAGCTTTTCTACCTGACGAGCCCAGTCCGTGTTTTTAGCGACATCTTCAGGCCCTACACAACCCAAGTCACCATCTTTGCTGCAACAGAACAAACAACCACATATTATATAGTCTTGTAACTCATAGATATCGTATATGAACAGCTCTTGTTGAATAAAATCTAATTAAAAAAATTATTTTCTTGAAAATCAAAGGTCAAAAATTTGCTTGAGGGGTGGGTTTGTTAGCGAAATGCCTTAGAAACACGGACTTTGGGTCCTAGGCTCGTAACTCCTCTGAAGATAATCAGAAACAAGTCAACGCAGAACGAATCGTGAACAGCGTGAGATAAAAAGGGGACTCTCGAAAACTTCAATCAAGAATCCAAAATGCATAACGTTATTCTAGCTTCCCCAGAAAACACAAACCCTTGTCCATGAAACAGAACACGATCTAGAAAGGTACCCGGACCAGCCTACGCCCCACGCCTCTCCTCAGGAATTGGTGGAAAATTGCGTTGAAAGGGAGAGGGTGGGGTAACCAGGGGTTCAAGATGGATACCTAGGTAGGGATGAATTCGGGCAGCCGCATTTGCATTTGCATCTGCATCTGCATGTATGTATGGAGTCTTTGGAGAACAAGGCCGAGAGAGAAGAGACAGTCAGACAGATAGGGACGGGACCGAAAAGAGGGACACGAGGCACACCTCGCCTCGTCTATTCCAAAGAAGTAGACAGACAGCCAATTGAGACATCAGACGAAGCGGCTGGATAAACTCAAAAGACAAGTCTGCAGCCCAGTTGATGATTCTTGGATCTCGAATGCTGACTCGACATTGGGTGTTGAGTACGGAAGTGTGCTGCCGAGTATTGCGCCTGGGTGGCGATGGGATGGACAGCGAAGCTTTCGCCCAGATTGGAGGCTGGAGCTTCGCCCAACCACAGTCATCAGTGGCTCAACTCAACTCACCGCAAACAAAGCAATAGGGTGTGCCGGGTTCCATGGATTTTCTTCAAGCGTCATACACTCGCCAAAATGCATTACTGGGGTAGCAATATGCTCGTACTACAAACCAAGAAGAATGAATGGATACGTACTTGCTATTTCTTATGTCCACGAGATAGATAGATAGCGAGGCGCTGTGGGTGGAGCTGTTCTCAGCTGTTCGTCCCACTGTGGACGCTGTGTTTGAAGGGTGGGACGGCGACGGCTTACGACCCCGGGTAACTTAAGCTGCTTCCCCAGTTCGGGGATACATCCGGATTTGGTAGCTGTGCGGAGTATGAGTGTTCACCGCGATAAGCAGGGGAAGAGAGGTACTGGAAGTCGAAATTTACGCTGGAATTTCGATCAGCTTCTGCATCAAAAGATTCATAGGGCACCGAGGTATTCGAAAGAGACGTTATCAGTTTTTTGGAATATGGTCACTCTGCAAGCAAAGGGACCGAGTCGAATAGTGACAAGTTTTATTACACTAGATAGTTTGACACAATAGTATGCTGTCAATTCTCTGGACCCTGCTCCTGCCTGCCTGTTGAACCTTTCAAGCTACCATTCACGCAGTTCCTACTCCGGTTGCCCACATCCTCGTATTTACATCTTGATCTCCTTCGCAGGAGGGTGTGCCTCAACTGTCTCGATAATATCGTCGTGTACGTTATCCACACCAATCTAGTCTCTGTTAGCACTGACTTGAAGTCTGGATTTGAAGGAAACATACGCGAGCGTGGTGAGCATCCTCAACATGCAAAAGGTCGGCTCCCTTTTCGGTATGGTTTGCTCCACCGAAAAGAACGTCGATTTCTTCCAATGAAGTGCCCTTGGTTTCGGGGATCATGAACCACACAAAAATTGCGAGACAGACGTTCGTCGTCATGAAGAAGAAGCTGTAGACTTTTAGTTGATGTCAGGTGAACAGAGCCGAGAATACTTACAATGACTTGAGCCCACAGTTCTTGTAGAAAGTTGGGAAGAACTGGTTGAAGATGCATTGAGCCACGTTCTGCATTTGGGTACACTGTTTTGATTCAGTTAGCGTCGTAGTGTGCAAATAGATTTGGGATGCATCTTACCATTCCAACGGCTTGAACTCTGACGTTCATGGAGAAGACCTCCGATGTCCAAATCCAGACTGTAGCACCCCATGAAGGCTTGTAGAAGAAGATGAACAAGAACAGCATTGCAACGATAGCAATTCCAACTGGTTCTTGCTTGCCACCCGCTGCCGTGTTTGGTGTCTCCATACCAATGATTGGAACGATCAACATGCAGCAAGCCATACCACATGCTCCCACAATAAGCAAGAACTTTCTACCAAATCTGTCCACAGTCCAGGTTGCGTTCAGCGTAAAGATTATACCCATTGTTGCATTCAGGGCATTGATAAGGTTGATCTTGTCGAGCGAGGTCCAGACCTTCTTGTAGATGGTGGAGCTGTAGGAGTTGAGAGTACCCTGTCCAGAAAGTTGCTGTCCAATGTTGATGACGAAGGCCAACAGGAGTCGCTTGCGAACAGAGACATCCTTCCACAATGCGAGGTATGAGCTGGAGATGACTTCCTTCTCGAAAGTGATCGCCTCTCGGATGGCAAGAATTTCATCCTCGACTTCCTGCTCGGTGTCGCGGACTCGGCTCAGCGATTTGCGGGCATCATCGATACGATCTCCATGTCTGATGTACCAACTACTCATACATTAGCTCCATGCGAGAAAAGGACTAGAACGTGATGCTCTTACCGAGGGCTCTCAGGCATGAATGGGAGCTGGGCAATGATGATGAGAGGAACGAGCATCTGGAAGATAACGACCATCTTCCAGCTCCACTCGCCAAGTGCAACCTTATGCTTTCCACAGGCATAGTTGACCCAGTAAGCAATGAAGGAGCCGACTGAGTAAAACAGTTGCCAGAAAGACATGACTTTGCCACGGATTTCAGGGGGTGTGATTTCTCCAATATAGACTGGGCCGGCAGTGAGAGCAATACCTTGACCCTGTGAAACGAAGAAGTTAGTCATTTCTTTTGGTTGCCGGAGACAAGGAGCAGAAAGAGCTCGCAAGACTTACAATTCCGATCAAAACTCGTCCAAAGATAAATACGCCGAGTCTGTGGTGAGGGGTGAAGGTTTGCACAATGGTGGCGATGACGGTGATGAAGCAGCCAATTCCCATTCCTGCTCTGCCTGTAGAAATTGTCAGCTTCTGACTTGGATATGGTTCTCTTGGACAGCTCTCGTGAAGTTGAGTTGGTGTCTTCGAGGGATATTTGACCTACGTCCAAGCCAATCGGCAATAGGTCCAGCGATGAACCACCCAGAAACAATGGCTCCGATCGAGTATGAAGTATTGATCAAACCGAGTAGGTTGGAATCCTTTAATCCTGTTAGCCAACATCCAAGCGTATATCATCTGAGTTTCGTACCGGGCTCTTGGTGTTGAAGTTCATCCAGGAAAGCCACAGCTTGTTTGCCTGCACGGCGTTGAATACCGCTGCATCGTAACCTGTTTGGTTCGAAAGTCAGCCAATTTGCTCACAACACCCAGCTCTTCCTCTCCTGTACATACCATACAACACCATGCACCCCGCGGCCACCAACGCCGCATACCAGTTGTAAACTCTCGTCTTGTGAACCATCTTGACTGCTACAGAGTCTTCGACTCTGCCGAATGAGCTGCGGATTTGACGACTGGAGACGAGGAGAAGACGAGCTGTGGTCTCTCGCTGCAGGATCCTGAGTCCGATGAGGAGAAGAAAAGCAGAAAAGCCTGGGGGAATTGCCTTCCTTTATCTAAGACAGGAAAGCAACCTCCATGTGCCATACCCCATCTTTTTGATAGACTCGACTGGGGGTAGCTACCCTTGCCCATGGCCGAGATAACATGGCCAGCAGCCAATCCCAGACTTGCTGCAAAGCCAGCATATCCCGCCCCGGATCTGCTAGACGAAAAGCGTGGAGCGCCCGCAAGCAATGCCACCAGATGCTGGGCAGCTCGGCCGTTTCGTTGGCTTGTTGTGGCGTGTGGTGTTGTGGAGAAGTCGCAACGGAAACTTTGGAGATAGTTCTTCCGCAAATCAGAGGCCGGGAATCAGGGCGCAACTGAGAGGCGCGAACGACGGCCCCAAGACTCGAATTATGCACCAATCCCAAGCTTGGCGACGAAAGATTCGATATTCTGGAGCATCTGGAGAACCCCCAAGGACCCCGAACTCCAGACAATTGTTTGGTTCCACTTGTCCGCGAAATGAGCCAGATGTGATCTGGGGCGCTGACATGGCGTTGCCCACGGAATAATCTGCCCAGAATCCCCAGAGTGCCTAACTCCTCTTTCCACATTGTTTCAACGACCTCAACGATTTCAATAGCGAGATATCGCGTCTTTGACCTTGGCATGTGAGCTTGTTTCCCCTGTGGGTTTCTTGGGTTTCTTGGGTTTCTTGGAGACTGGGAATCAACAGGTAGCATAGCCGAGCCCAGCCCGGAACCCCCGAATCAAAAGCTTCTGTGGTCTTGGTGCCGAGAAACAGAACAAGAGCCTCAAACTCGAAAGAGACCACGAGCTAAACAATTGAGAAACTCAAATTCGCAGATGCATCTGCAGAGAAAACATGTATCCTGGACAGTTCCCTCCTTAATTTGTGGCGAGAAATGATGAACGCGTGTGGGACCCGCGACTTCATCTGCCGCTTCCCTGCATGCTGCCCTGCCCTGCCCTGCCCTGGGTTCATATTTAGTAATCTTGCTCCGGCCGAAGGGTTTTAAAGACAGGTTTAAGGGGGAGATCTAAATTCACTATGTGTGGAAAATATTGGATTTTTGCTTCTCCTGACTGAAGCTCGGTCTATCAAATGTCCCGTTTGGTTGGTCCGACGGTCTCCTTCGTGATCTTGACCCCGTGCCAGGGACTGTGGAATTGCAGAAATACGAGCTTCCGAGAGCTGAGCCCCCGACATTGAAGAGCATTGAAAGCAATATCGAACGACGGGTCTCATTCAGGTCAGAAATTCCATGTGCTTTGGACAATTCGACTGATCATGATTTTAACAGTGTTGGAGGGTAGAAAGGGGGACCACTGCCGTCTTTCTCGTCTCCGCAAGTTAGAGCCTAGCCTAAGTAACAAACGAATCTAGCATCAAATGTTCAGGCTGAAAACAAGCTTGAATACACAACCGGAATAATGTACCTTTGAAAGTCCTCTCCTTAAAGAAGAAACATCGAAAATACTGCGATTTTTCAGGACGAATCACAGTTCGTATTAATTTTCCCCTTCGCCGTCTACTTTCAAGGACTGCCCCTGCTTGGGGTGTACCCATCCATGACCACCACTGCTGCCCAGATAAATTATCATTTGTTTGTAGACTGCCCGGCAAGAATCTTCCATGCAGCAAAACAAGCATGCTTGGTACTATGGCATGGCACAAAAACCCCATTGCTTGCTTCGACATCGAGGCCCTTCCCACTGTCAATTTGGCTGTTTGGGAGCCAGGCTGATCGTGCTTCACCGTCACAGCTGAAGTGACTTTCGGCGATAGCAAAGTAGAGTCAGCGTTTTCTTTCAATACTTACCGGTCATAGATTACAAATTGGAGTGAAGATTTGATTAGAGCTCTCGTCGATATGGCTATACTTCGTAGGTTCAGCAGGGAACTGAAGGAATCGCTCACCCCTCTTCAGAACGCTAACAGGTTGGAACTTTTCCCACCCAATTATTTTCGGTGCTCGACATATTGCAAATCCTGAAATGATTTTCTAAATTTGAGGAAGGGGAATTGAGCGTTACTCAAAGTCCGACAGAGAAAAGGGGAAGAAGGGGATTTGGCGCTTTTGCTCAGTGTTTGGCCCTGAAATGACTCACTAATTTTGTTTGTTTCCAGGGGAAGATTGCTAAATAACAGCACACCACAATCTGACTTCATTTTGCCTTTGCCTTGGCCCCTGCGACAACACTCTGACTCAACAAAAGGAAATTTTCTCGGTCCTTCCTGACGAATTTAATACTGCAGAGCATAGTTGTACGCTCGGAATACAAAGAAAGCAGATAATTTTATGGCAGAAGTAAATCTTGATCCTTTTACAACGCTCCCACCTCCAAATATCAGAACGGTCAAAATTACATCAGAATAAAAACACTCGCTGACCGCTCGCGGAGAAATAAACAATAACAACTTGGTTTTCTCCTAAACTTTCTCGTCTAGCCCCTTAAGCAGAACCTCACAGAAGTAGGCTCAGACCCTTGGAAACGTGCGCTTCACATTGCTCTGGTATCATCGTCTTTCTATTTGCGGATATTGTGGTGCTCCATATTGCGATATCGTACTACGAGCATAAACGTAAGTCTGTAAGATTGTATCTTCGGACTGGCTCCGGCTGTATCCCTTCGCATCATCGTTGAGCTTCTTTCCAGGATGCCACTACGGTCAACTGGTCAGTACCGTGAGGACTCAGGTATGGTATTGGGGCGAAGTGAACAAGGCATGAAGATGAGGGGTTGGAATTTGTGGGAGGTTCTTGCTTACAACGTTCATCAGGAGAAGGGCGAAGAACATAGGTACGGCGTCGAAAACGTAGACGAAAAACTCGTGATGGTTGATGTACTGGTTGACAGAAGTGCCTTGACTAAAGGAGAATTCCACGATTCGGAATAATATTCGAAACTAGTATTCAATATTCAGCATTGGGGGGGGGATTGTGAAGGAGAGGTCTGCTGTACGAACCGTGATCAGGAGTAGTGAGAATCTTAAGACACGGATCATGACTACACCCTGTTGCCTCGTTCCACGATCGCTTACATCTCGGCGCAACAAACTTTTGAACTTCACCGTCAATGCTAAGAAGCAGATGATGAGAAGCTGTTGAAATATAACACCGCCTGTGTATACGTGGAGACCGAGGTTCGCTGTCTTGGCGGTTTTGCTGAGGGACAACAGACCACCTCCGATCTGGACAACGAATGATCTGCGAAAGTCAGCAAATCTAGTGACGATTCAGTACGGTTCTGTGGTTGACTTGCATTATGTCGAAGCAGACAAAGATTACACCCATCTTCGAGCCCCTTATCCCAGCAAGCTTGTCGTCCGGCAAATAAAAAGTTACCATCCTTCCAAGCAACATGTAGTCGAAAGCATTGACTAGACAATGTTAGACCAGGCCAGGTCTCCGTTAAAAAAGATGGACTCACTGAGTAGTGGCGAGATGATGAGCAGAAGAAATGAAGCGTCATAGATCCCCTTCTTGCTTGGACTGTGTGCCGAAGCAATCCTGGAAGCAAAGCTCAAAGTTTCCCAAAGACCTCCCATGATCAGAACCCAGCAGAAGGCTTTCCTGTATCTGAATGCTTGGAAGATGTGGAAGAGAGTCGTGCATGCGAACAGAACGAAGAGAATGAACGCTGCTGGGACTGAGGGACAGTACTTCCACTGGTTGGCTGGATCATCGATGGCTGATTTGCAAACTGTTAGCAGCTGCAAGACGTGTTGACATTGAGATCAAGAGAAAAAGTTGGCTGAACTTACGGAGGCATTTGGCCAACATCCTCGGAGAGCCTTGGAGTGTTGTTCTGATGAAATTGGCAGTGGCTGCGGGTAAATGAATGAAGATGAAAGAACAATGAGGGTACTTGCTCTTTCTATTTAGACATTTTTTTTTGGCGCTCCAAGTACGAGCTGAGAAATTTGAATGCGTACTCGTGCAGTGAAGTTGCGCAGGAGTTGCGAGCTGCTAGTGCCGGTGCAGGGACCGGCCCGGAGTGAGGTTCAGGAATCTCGTCGTAAACGGCGTGGAGTACGCCGGATCTGGTCCAATGCTTGTATCAGCTTACATACGGGGTTTAGTATGGACTTATTGGCCAATGAAATAGCCAGCCATCTGCGCAGATGTCGGAACCCGAGGACAGCTCAGGAGTTGCTGCGTAGAGAACCCGGCGCGTCGTTCAGAAGTGATTGAGATTCATGAGCATGATCCCGGTACAGGGTAGTAGTCTAAGTCCGACCTTGAAGCTTGTCCTGACTGCGAGAATAAGGTATTAAGTTATAAAAGAGGAACTTTCCTCCAAGTTCCGTTGCTAACAATGCTCGCTTGTGAATCCCTAGTCCGTACCGAGATCTAAAATTTGGTTCTAAAAGACTCTATTATCACTTCTAAAAGGTACATCTACGAAGACATTGTCACTAGAAAAGAGCCATTGCAAGCGTCCTCCTCTCCGACGGAACCATTTGACTCATCTTCGCCTCCTCCTTCGTCTTCAAATTGATATACGTCTCAATAACCTCAGGTCCAATCGCCTCTTTCAAAACCTCATCTGCATTAAGACTCTCAACGGCTTCTTTCAAGGTTCTGGGTTGATGATCCACAATCCCCATCTCTTCAGCCTCCTTGTCACCCAATGGGGCCGCGAACATGATCTTTGTAGCATTCTTCATCTTCAATTCCTTCCCACTCTCCACGGCCGTGAGACCAGCTGTAATGATCGCCATCAACGCCAGATAGGTGTTTGCAGTTGCATCAGGTCCTCTGAGCTCCCAGTGCCCGGATCGAATTTTCCGGATGGATGCGGTCTTGTTTTCCACGCCCCAGGTAACCCTCTCACCAGGTCTGAGACGAGAGTTGCTGTCGTAGTTGGGCTGATAGAAAGCGGCTAACCCTCGCCAACTAGCTAGCATGCCAGCTAAGAACGAATCCTCCTTGTCCTTCTTGGAAATCGACAAGTGGTAATGCGATCCGACAATACTGTGCTTCTCGAAGGGTTTGGGGAACATGGTGGCACGGAGACCGTGTTGAGCACAGATGCCTCGAATCGTCTCGTGACAGAAATACAAAGCATCTGCTGACTGCAGCGGAGGAAGGGGTTCTGTGGATATCTCGTAGCAGCCAGAATCGCCTTCGGAATGGAATTGCCGCACTTTGATTCCGGCTTGCTGAAAAGCGCGCACGATTTCCTCCAGGATGGGAATGTAATTGTTCCTCAAACTGGCGGTCGAGTAGACATGAGGAACTGTCTTGACAGGTGCCACAATTCCATTGACCTCTTCGATGATGAAGAATTCGATCTCCATGCCGACGAGGAGATCGATGTTGTGCTTTGCCTTCGCGGCTAGCGAAACATCGCGAAGACGGCTGCGAGGACATCTCCGAAATGCCTTCCCTTCCTCTTGCTCTCCTTCCTCGACAAAACACATTACTGAAGCTGTGTTGGGGTGATAGGAGTTGACTCTAATGCTAGACCAGTCTGGCCACATCTGGTCAATACCAGAGTGGATTTCGTCAATGAGTAACGACCCATCCACGAGACAGGCGGTGAGGATTGGGCTTGGTGTACTGAGTTTTTGACCATTCTGGTCAAGACTCAAGACGAAAGATTTGGTCAAGACTCTGGCCATCACGACTCCAGAGTAGTCTACCCATTGGAAGCGAATGAACTCGACTGCAGGGTTGTCCACAAGGAAGCTTTGGAGGATATCTGATTCGACGGCCATGATTTCGGACCTTGCATCCCCCATGACGAATGAATGGAATATGCAGTGTGGGGAGAATGATCTTGTTTGCTCACAAAAGTTTGTTCCTCGCTGTTCTGTAGATACTGGGGGACTACTTGGCTCTCGCAGATAAATACATGCTTGCCTGGGCCATCTCACGTCAGCCAGTGAGGTGCCGCGTCCGAGTTCAATAGACTCCTGCCTGTTTCGCTTGCGATTACGAAAGTCCTATCTCTTGCAGACATGTTTGGGCCATTAACATCGATGCGATCTTAGTATCTTACAGGCTATTGTGTATCAAGCTCGTTATCCGGCCAGATCATAGGGCCGAATCTGACAAAACTAAAGTCGTTACGGGCTGCGGCACCTTCTGCGTCCAGTGAAGGCTGACAGGAGAAGAGGTGTCTGGATAAGTCGTCGGGCAAGTTTGGTTCCGACGCGATTTCTCTTGGGAAGTTGATGTTTGTCTATCTCTTTTTGGTGATGCTCATCGGCGGGCTTGAATCGATGGTATGTGAAGGGTGGACATCGAAGTCAACTAGACATTCATTTTGAACGAATTATTATTAGCGTACAATCAACTTGGTTCCCCGTATCCTCTTTCCCGATCGCGGCTGAAGGCGAAATGGAACTCTGCTGTCCTAGTTTAATCATTAAGATCTTTCTTGGATGGTCATTCATTATGGTTCCCTTGACCACCAGACCAGGTGCAGCCTAAACATGCGACATGTTACTGAAATGCAGCATTAATCTATCAAAATGGCCTTCCCCATGCGCCGACGTGAATTGAGAAATTCTAGCAGCCTAGGCGTGTCGTCAACCTCCCTTTGTATAGCAGCAGAAGTACCAAGCCTTGTGTAAAAGGTTGCCTCGAAGAAGTCCGGGTAAAAGCCAGAGTACTCCCAATCTATGATTGCATTGATCTTGAGCGTGTCTGGGTTGACGATAATGTTATGTTGGGAAGGATCGTTGTGGCAGACGACATATTCATCTGTGTCGGACGGCTGCAATGCCCAATCGTCGTTCTCTGTGTTCAAGGTCACTCGGTATGGGGGAATCACTATCCCAGAGGGTCCGCCGATATTTCTGGATTTCAAGTTTCGCATGGTTGTGAAGTGTTCATTGATTTCTTCGAAGACCGTTGCCTTTTGTTCTTCCGAGAGTTCTGACATGCTCACGCCCTGGATATATTCCGTTATAGATAGTACGCCGGTCGTCCTCGAAATCGCAGTACACAGTAGGGACTGGAATGTTGGTCATTTCGTGAATATATCGTAACGAGGCCGCTTCATTCAAAAGTCTCTCCTTCCCTACACGTGGAACATGACGCCCTCGATACCCGGTCCTGAATTCCCTCGGCCGGAGGCTTCTCTTTATGAACACATCGCCACGATGATAGTATTTTCTCTCGAAAGTCACCGCAAAGCATCCCTCCTCCTTGACCGGCTTGTTTAAGTCTGGGGCCATCGTGTAATAGGTATCGTCAAGAGCTTGCCTAGCGAAAGGTCAGGAAGGATTTGAGTATGAGGAACGCAACTGTCCTGTACGTAATATCAGTAAACTGTAAGCTTGACGGAGAGGCCCATCCTGTACTCACCTCGGTGGGGAAGAGTAGTTGCCTATTTACGCACAAGGTCGAAGTACTCTCCTGCGCCTTTGATAGAACATGCGAAGTGCGATGTGTGCAAGGAGGTAGGGTAATGGTGCGCGGTGCAAGGGAGAAATGAATCTGATGAAATATTTCGCTTGGTAGAGTGCAAATGTACTCGTACGGCGGAAAATGAGGCGAAACAGCTGCCCCTCATTTTTGGGCAGAACAACACAACTGAGGGCCGCCAAGGAAAAGGTGGGGTCATGTGATCGGAGAATTATTTTGCCGTTAACCTATAAGTGAATTTAAGAGATGAAGGGACCTCATCCTAAACGCTAGGGACTTGATTGTACAAGCCTATACCCTTACAAAGGCACGTGAAGAACAGTCGAAGCTCCTAGACCTCCTAGAGATCTTCAGGGAATAGACTACTAAATTCTGCCTTGAGTAGACAGGAGGTCCATGAGTCGTTGGGGACAGTATTAGCGTGAATTTGAGTATTCGATTTATTATTCGATTAAGCAGACTAGGAGAGGGAGGATGGAAAGGGTGGTGGAGGATTCGACCCTGACGCGTCAGTCGCGTCGCGAACGAACGAAGACTCCGAAGGCCTTGGAACTAGAAAAGAGAAGGCATAGCGGAAAATCAGTTAACGGCAATCTATTCGGAACATTAAGCCAGAGGCCTAGTACTACAAAGGACTAGGACGAAAGTAACGAGAGTGATATAGACGATGTGATCGAAGTGAGGGATGGGACCCCTGACGCGCCGCGACCGAACCGCACGCGACGCCGACCCAAGAATCTGTCTCATGCATCGACTAGAGAGTCTACGAGAACAGAAGAGGCGGAGGGCGGTCTTCTCTCCACTATTCTGTCGGCAATTAAGGAAGTAAAAGCCAGTAACGTAGAACTTATCGTAGAACTAGCGGAGGTCAAGGCCCAACTTACAGAGGCCAAAGCACAACTGGCAGAGATAGTAGTGATCACAAACAAAAGTTCAGGACTAGGCAGATCCCCACAGCAATCGTACGCCTCAGTTCTCACAAGATCAAGTGATTTGTCGTTCTTAGCTAGCCAAGCTGTTATTACAACTACGCCATCGATGGCTGATGAGTTGTACTGCACAGTTGACACGTCCAGAGTAGAGGAGGAAGACAAGAGCAAGGCACAACCAGGAGCGATTAGGAAGGCAATCGAAGAAGAAATCCGGACAATAGAAGGGCAGGAGCATTGGCGTTGCGTCGCCGTGATCAAGGACGCCAGGAACTATGATCGTATCAAGGTAACGTGCAAAGATGAAGCCGAACTTCAAAGGGTTAAGAAAGCAGCGGAGAAGACCGCGGTGACAGGGGTTAGGGTGCTACGAGACCAACTATATCCCGTGAAAGTAGACAATGCCAACTAAACAGCCATTCTCGATCAAGATGGAAAGGTTCTACCCGGTGCCGCCGAAATCCTTAGGAAGGAAAACGATATACACATAGCCAAGATAAGATGGCTTAGCAAGAAGGACACGGGGAAAGCTTATAGATCAATAATTATCTATGTCACAAAAGGCAGCGAAGCAGCACGACTGTTACAAGACTAATACTTCTATGTCGCAGGAGAGTCAGCTTACACCAGGGTTTTCGAGCCGCGATATGGCCCGTAGAAATACTATAGATGTCAGGAAACAGGGCACAAGGCATACTTATACACGCAACCGCAAGTCTGTGCTAGATGTGCTCAAGTAGGACACTATCACAGTAAATGTCAAGCAGTAATACTAAAGTGTATCACATACGGAGGGCCACACGAATCGCTTAGCGGGAACTACGGAACACGGCACAGCTCCCGGGATATATAAAACCTTCCAAATACTTCAATTGAATGTCCGGAAGTAGCGAGAGGTACAACACAGTTTAATGAGTGATAAACAACTAAAGGATTATAGAGTATTGGCGATATTTGAGCTATATGCGAGGATCATCGACAGCACTCTAGTGACAGTCCCTATAGGACACCCAAACTGGACCAAAATAGTACCCACAGTCCAACGTGAGGAAAGGTGGGCGTTTCGGAGCATGCTCTAGATTCGAAAGGACATCGAAGCAGAACAGGTACCGATACAATCATCGGACCTCACGGCAGCGGTATTGCGACTCCTAGACCGGTCGATACTAGTAGTGTCAGTCTACGTTGAACCGCAGGATGTAGAGGCATTGAGGGTTACGATCTGCGAACTATACCAAGTAATAAAGGAAACACGCAGGAGGATCGGCACCCAAGTGGATGTAGTAATTGCCGGGGATTTCAACCGGCATAATCAATTATGGGGAGGAGAGGACGTCTCACGGGAAAGGCAAGGAGAGGCCGATCTGATTATCGACCTCATAAGTGAGCATACTCTTCGTAGCTTGCTCCCGAGGGGCACGAAGACGTGGCAACGGGGGAATTATGAGTCAACAATTGATCTAGTACTAGCTTCCGAGGAATTGGCAACGTCAGTGGTGAAGTGTACAGTCCACACGACCGAGCATAGATCTAATCACAGAGTAATTCAGACGAATTTCGACGTCACGACTCCAGAACGAGTTGTTGAAGCAAGGCTACTTTTCAAGAATGCTCCGTGGACCGACATAAAGGCCAGGATTACCACCACTCTTCGCTTCGTTCCATTTAGTGGCAGTGTACAGCAACAGGCTGATGGGTTAATGACAGCGGTGCTGGAGGCAGTCCATATACTTACCCTAAAGGCCAAGCCTTCACTATACGCGAAGAGATAGTGGACAACAGACCTCACGCAGCTCCGGCGAGTCTACACGTACTAGAGGAACTAGGCGAGAACTCAACGACGGATAAGTCGCATGTTTCCTAGCTTAAAACAACAAGCGAATGAAGCTACTAAGGAATACTATAATGCCGTCCGGAGACAGAAAAAGGCGCACTAGGAGGATTTCCTCGCGGAGGACACAAACATATAGCAAGCGGCAAAGTACTTAGATCCCCATGGTAGCTCAGCATTTGACAAGATACTACCACTGACGAGAAGAGACTGATCTACCACGAAAGATAAAATAGAATAAGCGGAGGAACTATTGTCCGCGTTCTTTCCCCCACTACTAGCGAGGATAAAAGATAAAGGACCACGACCACAACGTACCGCAATTTCAATGCCTCGTTTGACGATAGAAGAAGTAGAACGGAGAATTTTTGCGGCGAAGTCATAGAAGGCGCCAGGAGATAATAGGTTACTAGCCATAGTATAAAAGCAAGTATGGCCGGTAGTGAAAGACAGAGTGTTACTCCTCTTCTAGACATCGTTAAATGAAGGGGAGCTCCCTACGCAGTAGAGAAATGCCAAGATCATACTACTAAAGAAGCCGAATAAGGGAGACTACACGGTCACAAAGGCGTGGAGGCCGATCTCGCTGCTCTCTACACTTAGAAAGACACTAGAGTCTGTAGTTACTAAAAGAGTATCGCACGTAGTGGAGACTTTTGGTTTACTCCCCACGAACCACTTCGGGGCCAGAAAGAAACGTTCTACTGAACAGGCACTCCTGCTACTACAAGAACACATCTATAATACATGGAGATTAAAGAAGGTCCTTAGCTTAGTTAGCTTCGACGTGAAGGGCGCATACAATAGGGTATACAAGGACAGACTATTACAGAGACTCGCAGTAAGAGGCATCCCGCCGGCTCTAGTGCGGTAGATTAATACCTTCTACTCAGAACGCACGGCAACCATCCTAGTCAATGGCCACACCTCTCAACAACAGTCACTGCCACAAGCAGGCTTACCGTAAAGGTCACTACTTTCGCTAATATTGTTCCTCTTTTTTAATGCCGACTTAGTTCAACACAAAGTGAATACAAATGGGGGAGTAATGGCATTTGTAGATGATTATAACGCGTGAGTTACAGGGCCATCAGCAGAAGCGAACAGAGAGGGGATTCAAGCCATTATCAATAGAGCAATAGAATGGGAGAGGCGGAGCGGAGCCACGTTCGAAGGGGACAAGACAGTAATAATTCATTTCACCAGGCGGCCGGACCGAACTAACACCAGACCGTTCACTATCAAAGGTGAAGCAATCGCACTAAAGGAAACGGCTAAGATCTTAGGAGTGATCATGGACTCGGGACTCCGGTATATATAGCACATCAGAAAAGCAACGACCAAGGGCCTTCTGGCCGCCATGGCACTAAAACGACTGCGGCTAGTTTCCCCCTCAATTGCAAGGCAATTGTTTGGAGCGACGGTAGCGCCAGTCGTGGATTATGCCTCGAACGTTTAGATACATACTTGCGGATACAAAGGCGTGGCCTTAATAAATAGAATACAAAGAGTCGGAGCACAGGCCATTACAAGAGTCTTTCGAACAGTGGCAACTGCAGTTGCAGAAGCCGAGGCCAGTATACGTACAGTAGATAAGCGGCATATAGAGAGAGCTACGAAGCTGTGAGTCAACCTCCACACGTTACCAAAGACGAACCCGCTCTCAAAGTTAAACACTAGAGAACTCCGGAGATTCACTTCACTATTACAAAGGATAGCTTATGCGCACCAAAACATACCAACAGATAAGATAGAGGTCATTCAGCCCTATATAATAGCTCCGTGAGAGGAACGACTCCCCGCTACAATTAACCTTAGAACGGAGGAGACAATAAACATTGCGAATACTATTAGCGGCATACGGATTGCGACAAGCTCGTCCGCAAGGAAAGGGATAGTTGGGATAAGAGGGGCCATCCACGACACTCTCGGCATTATAACAGGCAGAGAATCTACTACATACTCGGTCACCCTAAGAGCAAGAACGGAACAGAACCTATACACGGCGGAACTCGTAGCGATAGCCATAGCACTAAAGCAGCTACCACAACATCTAGTAGGAAGACAAATCACTATCATTACAAGCAATCAAGGAGCCCTACTGGCAACGAGTCAACCAAGACATTAATTAGGACAAAGTAGTATTAAAGAAATCTACGAGCTAGTTCGCATGCTAAGGCAAGGAGGCAACTCCGTCTCCATAATATAAGTCCCATCGCAAGGGAGTTTCAAGCAAGGCAGGAGAGCAAAGGAGGCAACACGACAGGCCACAGAGCAGGGCCGAACACCTCAAGGGCAATGTCAACAAGCCAAGTCCACAATCATAAACAATACAATAGCGACAAGAGTAACAAGGATACTACCAGACGGAGTAGGAAAGTATTCGAGAGAAATGGACACAGCACTACTAGGCAAGCACACTCGTACCTTGTACGACGGCCTCAAGCGGAGAGAAGCGAGCGTATTAGCACAACTCCGAACGGGAATAGCACGACTCAATGGATACCTCCACCGGATTAGAGCAGCGGAATCAGACCAATACTAATGCGGCCAAGTAAGGGAAACCGTCAAGCATTTCCTCTTCCAATGCGCGAGATGGGATATATACTAAACACAAATGCTAGCACAGGCAGACACAAGAAGAGGCAACCTCTCTTTCTACTTAGGTGAGAAAGCACCATCTGACCCAGAGACATAGACACCAAATATAGAAGCAGTACGAGCAACGATCAAGTTTGCCATTGCCACAGGACGACTAGACATAGACGTAGTACAGGCAGCCAACACCCCACAATAGTAAATCCCATCTCATTCTCTCACCCCGACTAACCCCCAGCACCCTCGTGTCCCCAGCAGGTCTCGCTTTAGTTGCCGACGATAGGATATTAAACACTTGGAGGAATGATCTTCAAGCTCACTTGCTACTAACTACACACGAGACCTCGTTTGATCAAGGCAATTACCGAAAGTGGAAGATACTAGAAGAGGCATTTCTGTACGGGCTTCAGGAGGTCATGGAAACACTAAACGAAGTGGATTATGTAATATAGACTAGGGCCCTTTAGGTTTAGAACCGGGCGAATAAACTTCATCATCATCATTTAAGAGATAATTAATCTTTTGATCTATTAAAGTGTTATACGGGAATACGAGGTTAAGTAAGAGTAGAAAGAAAAGAAGCAATTCGATAAGATATTAAACAAATTAAGTAAGCTAAAGTCTTAAACCCTAACCGGAATCTTTTGGCTCAATTTCGTCTGCTGCCACGTAGCAAAGCTTCCATGAGTTGTTACTTGGAGGTGTGCGAAAAAGCTGGTCGATGTTAAGAGGGGTTCGCTCATATTTTTATCAAGTAATGGTAAATCCGGGGCTCTTGAGAAAGTCTAGGTAGCATCTTACCTGCTTAGCCTCATGCCTGGCCTGGACCTCATATTTGATCTTAACATCATCTGCGACCCCAACCTCATGTGTGACCTCAACCCGATATGTGATTTATATGCAGCTCTCTCGATCATCAATTTTGAGAACTGGATACTGCGGCGGTGTATTAGCTGCAAGCATTGGCTCGCAATCTACAGCCAAATGCCCAGCACCTTCGAGGATTGGAGTCGGCGGCGGTGCAATGGGGGAAAGCATCTCGAGCGGTTCGCAATCTACAGCAAAACGGGGCGACGACTCTGACTGACAATGAAGTCCTTTATTTTTAATGCACGACGTCGACATGCAATCCATGAGGCGCAGGTACGCAAGGTTATGCGCTCTTTGCGACTTCAGGACGCCTTTTCAATAAGGATCGCGCGCAAGGACGAGGCATTTTTGGCGGGAGTCTGCAGTTCTCGCCATTTTTAGTTCAGCCGCAACGCCTTTTTCCACAATGAAATGATGAAGAGACAATTGAATAGGCCGCTGAACAGGACGGTGGTGGAGGAGGGAGATGAGCCTGGCATCGAACATGAACTCGAAGAGCGGACACGAGTGCAGCTGGTCCTTTGCGATCTCTCCAAAGACCTCGGCTCTCAAGCCATCGTTGCTCGAAAGGTCTATGCCATCAACCTCCAGATCGCGCTCGCCTCACGAAAAGTACTCATGACTCGCCAGCCGCGGTCCACTCCAACCTGTAAGGATCCTCTCAAAGGAAAATCTCCTATTCGCGCCTCTGCTCCTACTCCCGCTATCGATCCGTTCCTCCCGGCTAGTAAGTTTCCCCTCGTCTGTGAAAAGACTCAGTGTATATTTTGTATCGGCAACAAGTCGCTCTCGTACAATCAACGAACGCGCAAATTTCGCCGGGTTCCGCATATGTGAGACCATGTCGAGAATATTCACTTGCGCGACGTGCCAGCAGAGCAGCGACTCATCTGTCACCACCCTATTTGCAAGGCTGAGGGGTTAATACTTGACGGCGTGGTGCTCTTCAAGAATCATGTGGCGATAGTCCACAAGGTCCGCCTCCGACCTAGCGTGTTTCCTCGTTAATCGTTCTCATCTTGCGACTTCGCTCCTTTGGGTGTATACTATTGGGAGCTGTCAAGATTTCTTTCTGGCTCAGAGAATACAATCTGTTAACCTCATCTGCACTCGCATCATAGATATCACCCTCCAGAACGCTGTCATCCCCTGTATTGAGACCGCCGAGCTGATGGAGGCTCGCTGCGGCTATCGTGAGGTCGCCTCACGCTACCAAATTTGTCTCCTGAGATCGGACTCGTCGCTACTGTCTTTCCCCTCGTCTGTGGCAAGACTCGGTGCCTGTCGCGTTTCGGGGTCGAACCGAGGAGCTGCGAAGAACGGGTGGGTTCCTATTGCCGCCCTTCGAAGATGATGGATCATGTTGAACGCGATCACCCTAGAGGAGAAGATCCACAGGCCAAAACAGAGCGCTGTCACCCATCGTGTAAGTCTCAGGGGCTTGTTCTCGAACACTTGGAGCATTTCAAAGGCCATGTACAGACAGTACCCGGCATCAAGCTTCGGGAACCAAGGTTTGTGCGTTCGACAAAATAGATTGCGTTCCTTTTTATATATATAGACCTACTGTTGTCTATGTACGCTATGTCAAAGAAGTCACTCCCGTGTACGGGTGTAGCAGGGATATGACACGTGTAGTACATTTTGTCCAGAGGGATAGAACTTCGGGCAAAGTGGCTGGAAGTCTGCTCTCTGTGGTACGAGGCTTTGAGCTGCTATGAGTTCATACGCTAGCACGATTGTCATGTGTCACCTAAGAATCAAGCCTAGCACTAGAACTAAGTCTAGGACGGGAATCATGGGTAGTACGAGAATCACGCAAGAATCAGGCAAAGTTAACTTTATCATTTTTATTGTGGATTCCGGGAGTAATCTAGCTCTCGGGATAACCATGTGATAGGCTGATTAATTGTTTGGTTCATAGGCTGTCTTCCTCGAGCAGCCAGTTTTGCAGTCACAATTTTAGACTGTCTAAACAAGGAGCCATTTCTGCCACTACAGTTTGCATCCTTCCAATGCCTCCTCAACCGTTACAGTAGCTTCAGGTGGGATGGTCGCTAAACTAGAGGTGAAGATCAGAATGGGAGGTAATAGGCAGAAGCAGTGGTAAATGCCAAAAGTAGAGATGGATTGTTCGACGCATTCTGATGAATTGAAACCAAAGGTGAGGAGGAGAGCCAGATTCAAAGTCAATTGTGCGACCGTAGCTTCTACTGTAGCATTGACGGAATAAGAGCAACGGCTAACATTTGCCTCAAATTAAAGTGCAAAAAGAATCCGAAAGACGCCAATCACTGAGCCAAAATCTGATCAAAACAACACAAGCTGAACGAAAGGTATCAGAATTGGAGTAATACCCAGAAGTCAATGAAGTAGTTGTAGAATCAGAGGCTAAGGCCGGATTTTGAGTGCGAGCAGAATTAGACGTCTTCGAGAAAGGAGGGTTGCAAAAGCAAAGGTGATGGCCAGAATCGGAGCAGGAGTCTGGGGCCAGAAAAAATGGCTCCATGCCAAAACCGTAAGTGCCTTTTAGTCACGTGATCCAGCCAGTTTCTCCCAAAACAATCTCCGTTCAGCAAAAACGACATGATAGGCTACGCAACACAATATACTTCGTACATGCCCAAACAAATCCGGATTTGACGTCCGTGCTCCTGTCGCAGATATCAACGAAATTCGGATGCTGGACTTGAGGTAAACGGTAGCCACCCTTGTCCTCAGACACAACATCAAAGGTCGTCATCACCCGGATTCCTGTACCATTAATACAGAGGACGAGTTTAGGCCTGAGCCCAGTTCAAGGAATTGTTCGAAAAAGTCCCAAGGGTTACACCTGAACAACGGGATTTCCCTCGTCCTCGCCGTCTAGAATCTTTCCTGATGACTTTTGGGGGAGGGTGAGTTGGAAGGAGTGACGTCGAGGCACAGGGACGTTTTTTGGTCATTGGGACTGATTTAGCCTGAATTCGAATGTGAATTTGAGCACGAGAAATCCATAGTACTCAAATCCATGCCGCTCAGCTCATGGTCGAACTCCGCTAGGAAAGAATCGTCCATAAGAGGCATGGGCATCTGACCGCCTAAATGCCCAATACTCGCTGATGTAATACCATGCAACGCCTTAAACCTCCTCAATAGCTCGACATCATCCACAGCCGTTTTGGCTTTGATATTGTAGGTTTTATGGTCAATGGTAACAGGGATGTCGGTGTTGAATTTGTCGGCTGGGGGGAGGACTTGCGGCATGTGGAAGGGTGGGGAGAGGCCTGTGCCACCGTCGGCGATGGGAAGACCTGGGCCGGATGTGGCGGATAGGCCGACGTCGCGTTTGAAGCGGATGAGCCATTCGGCATTGTCGGCCGCAGTTTGGTTCCATGGGTCGTCGTCGTAGAAGAGTACCCAGCGGGCTTGATTTTGGATCTCTTCATCGGAGGGGAGCTGTGGTGCGTTAGCAGAGGAATCGGATGTGAGAGCGGGAAACTTGCATGTTGATTTGGATTATTTGGTGACATGCAAATTGTTACAAAACGGGTTAATTCGCGTACTAATCTTTTATGCCAGTTCGCATCATTCATGAAGTACTTGAGCGGTTGTGTAGGCTTGGTTTTTGTTGATGGTTGGTTCTGGATGAGTGTGTGGAGTGGTGCATCGACAGGTATGTTGGTCGATCTCCCACTACCTGGTGATGGGATAATCACTCCATTACTCTCTAGATCCCAATGAAGAGTCTTTGAAGATGGTTGAGATCCTTCACTTACTTCGGACAGAACGGGCGTGTTGAGGCCTTGAGTTGCAAAGTCAACAATGGTGATAAGACCAGCTTGCCGTTTGAATTGGTAGAGAATAGAAGGATCGTCCATAACCGTCTGGTTACAAGGTTCGTCATTCTTGAACACGATCATTCGCGCTTGATTCTGAAGCTCCGCATCACTTGGATAACTTCCAAGGGAAACCTGGACACGAATCCAATCCTTCAACTCGTGCACTAATCTCGCGTGATTATGTATACTGCAATCAATGCTCTTGTCATCTAACGACCTGATCTGCTTAGGCAACATCTCGGAACTTCTTGGAAGGCCGGCTCGTCTTCTGAATCCCCTCAACCAACAAGTAGACTGGTTAGCCAAAAATTTGAACCATGCGAGAGCGGGCTTGCATTTGAAACTCGATTGGTGCTCAATATCGTCCAGAATCTTGCAGCATTCGTCTTGTAGCTCGCTATCAGTGGGCGTTAGACCCAGTGCCTGTTTACTCTCGACAAACTTCATCAAAGCTCTCTGCTTAATGCACGTGGATAGCGCAACTTGTGTAGATTCTGGAGCCACTTGAGCATTTACTAGCTCGATTCCCTCGATACATGAGTAATTTGGTGAGGCAGGGCGTTCGGGCATTTCCTCTTCCGTGGTTCCAGAGAGGAGAAAGAGATCTCTGAACCAGGATTCTTCGGGATGTTTCTTACCAAACGCAGCATCGTCTGCCTTGTGAACGATCATGCGAGCTTCAACCAATAAGTCTGCATCTGTTGGTATACCCCCTTGCAGCACTGCGTCATGTACATATTCCATCAAGCCGATTTTGACGTAATCTTCAAGACTCTTCTCATCTTTAGCCACCTTTTTCGAGGCTTCGAATGGGTTCATGCTGTTTCGTTCGTCGTGAATAAGGTCTACAATGTTAGCAAGACTCTCAAAAAGAAGAAATAAAGCACATACACGGCGGCATTCCATTCTCAATAATATCCAAAACCTGCGGTTCGAAACCCCAATCACCCTTCCAGTCAGCCATAGATTTACCGCCTTTGAAATGCTCAGCAAGATGATCGACTCTGAAAGTCCAGGAATCCATCATGATACCGCAGAAACCGCAGCAGGAACGGATCTCGGGAGTAGCGACCTTCCACGTCTCCATAGAGAAGGATTGGAATTTGACGTCGTGAACTAAGTTTAGGTGTTGCCTGAGATGGTCTTTCCTATAAAAGGTTCGCTCTTCTAAGGATCGCTCTGCGCAACTAGAATAATTGTGCACTTCAGCATGATCAAATGGTAGGTTAAGGAGACCGCAGTAGACGCATTGATTATCATTATAATCTGCACAATACTGAGTAGGTCCATTGGGCGAGCATACCCATTGTTCTAGAGATAGATGCAGCGATTTCTCGTGCCTTTGCCAATCGTGTTTAGTCTTGAAGGTTTCCGTACAGAAGGTACACTGGAAAGCCCGTGGAGGACCAGACACTGGGTTGACCGAGACAGGTTTCGGGACTTGATGACGGCGACGACGACGTGCTCTATTTCCGAAAGATCCAAAAGATCCATACGAGCCTCGGGATTTGTGAGAGAATGCAGAAGCGAATGAACCGCCACTAGAGTGAGAAGTGCCCAAACTGCTCGTGGAAGAAACATTGCACAAGGAACGATTAGATCCATCGTCCGTCCGTCTATAACTAAGCGACGGATTAGCAAGAGAGTATGTCGACGCAGTGACGGCTTTGGCGATAGCAGTAACAGAAGCAGGTTCGTTTTCTGGTGGAGAGTTTTTCCATCTTTCTAGGGGGTTCATGTTTTCTAACGCTGGGGTCGCTCTTCTAGGGATATCCATAGTGTTGGGACAGTTGTTTACGCTAGGAGAGGTAGAGCGCGGTGGCTTGATTTTACCCCTACGGCGAGCATTCGCAAGCCAGTTGGTAATTTGGGTCTTGTTCAAACCGGTCTGGTGGATCAGACTCTCCTTCTCCTCTTCGGTGGGATAGGGGTGAGTACGGTGGGTTGATAGCCAGCCTCGAAGGATGCGGATCGATTCTCGAGAAAACCTGGGACCGACTTTCGGAACTGCCTCTACAAATTCCGCATTGATGTTCTCCTTTGAATATTTGAGAGACACTAGATTGCCTGTTGGCCTAGATGGGTTGTGTGGAAGGGAGCCTTGACATTGAGGACTGTAACCCTTCTGATTCAGTTCCATCAGATCCTCCAATCTCCACGCCGACAAGAAATCCTTTTGTCGAGCCTTGCATTCGCAAGCAAACGACACACAATTCATACAAGATCCAATATTACTTCCCTCTCTAATGACTTTGCACTCAAGACCTCGTTGAAAGCAATTCTCGCAAGCTTCCGGGACAGCATCTTCGGTGTCGTTAACGTCCAATGGGTGGGCGGCATCGTCGAAATTGAAAAACTCGTCCATGGTGGTCATCTAGAGGGCGCCGGGCCAGGACTGAAGGGGAAGGCGTGAACACAACGCAGCACGATACAGTGCAGTAGTTTGGACGGAAGATGGGATGCGGGTGGATGAGGAGGAGATCCGAACAGGTCCGATCAAAAGAAAGTTGGGGATGAGATGAGTGAGACCTAAGGAGGAAGACGTATGAGCAGCAAGATTTGAGTGAGTTATTAGACACACCACGCACACCAATGCAGGCGGGGACCCGCGCTTGTCAATTTTCTTGACTTGCACGCCCTTCCATATCCCGCTGGGGTGGTAGTGCAGCCTGTCCCCACCGCGAGCTGAGCCCTGGCAATTCTCCGATTGGGCAGTGTCAACACAGTCGCTTGGCAGCAGAAGACTGGACGGCGTCCACTTCCTTCTCACTGCCTTCTCCTTGCATATCATTTCACTGAGTTACACCACTCCAATACTGGCTAGGCATTTCCTGAATAATACGCATCCGATACCCACCTCGAGTCAGAAAACATACGGGATTCGATAAACACACTCAGAGTATCTCCATAATGTGGTCTGGAATGCCGATGTCTCTGGGATCAACTTTCACTAGCGCAATGGATAATGGTCCTGGGCTGCCCGCCATTAAGGTACTGAATCGCCTAGCGATCATGCCTAGATTTGCACGCCACAGCAGCCGCAAGGTTGACAACGACTTCCTATGTGGTTAGAGGGTGAAAAAGCTCGAATAAGATGCTTTGTAGGTAGCAGAAGTACTGAGAGGCTAGGAAAATGCGGTGATAAGAAAAAGTACGTTTCGCCACAAAATGAGACTCTTTGAAAATCAGCTGTATCGGCGACGATATGGATATGGTTTTCTGGTAAAAGAGGTTGAAGGGGTCTTAGAATAACATAGAATATAACTTTCAAAACACTATAGAGAATTATTATAGTTTAGGTAGGTTTTATAATGCCTAAAGTCAAAGTACCTGTTAGTTTTTCCGGCATGGAGGGTTTTCCGGCACCTAGGGATGCACGTTAAGCTCAATCGAAGCGATGGTCTCATACCCCTATATTTCCCACCACTTTTGATCGAAAGCAGATAGCAATGCCTTTTACCAGGATGCAGAGCGGGATCGACACGCCAGCGAGTCATCATATTTCACATAAGTATCATCTAAGCATCGTAGTTTGGTGACAGGGAATGCCCTTCCTACACCGCAAAAACGCGACTAAATGATGTAATCTGGCACTCTTGCATTGGCTTGCGCTCTCCTGTCTTTATGCGATCCTATAGCAGACTCGACTGTAACTTGTCAGTTTTGTTGCTCAGTCAACTGTGAAATTGCCAGACATGAGTACTGTTGAGATATCAACCGTGCACTCTCTCCAGTAGTATATAGTCAGGCCTTCGGCCCTCCATAGAACAGCAACCAATTCAACATGCTTCATACCAATTAACAGGTTATGAGCCCCGCTTTTCCTCCTTGAGGAAGCAGCGTTATTCGCTGAGTTTCCTCTTGCTCATATGTTTGTGTAGTAGTATGCTAACACCTCAAGATATCGATCAACTGATTAACCTCTTCCTGAAACTGTCAGCTTCCTCTAGCTCCGCAGGCTCCATAGGCTAGATCGTTCTGTCGGCTCACTTTAGATGGTTCATGGACATACGTCCCACACAGTTAGTACCTAGGCAGCCCTATGTGGCACCTAAAATCCACTGTTATAGGGGAGTATCACCGTCGGTTGTATTCTTTCAACGAGCCGACGGGATAGCCGTACGAGCCTCAGACCTAGTCAGTCGCGCTCCCCAACCTTGCCTCTACTAAGATCTCCGTCTCGCACTTTGGTTTACTCCACAAGTACTTGTTCCACCGAAATCACTGTCTCAGACAACTCCACAGCGCAGTACGTAAGGGGCGCGGTCACAATCGACCTAGCCTAGGCCGAGATCACTCCACGGTCTCGGCCCTCGCTGGACTACTGAATTCCAGGGGAGTACAGCTGGAACTACCTGCCAAGGAATCGATTGACCCAGTGGCCCGGGACCTGTCAGACGGCCCAAACCGCTGGGACGGACTTCGGCCGAACGGTTACAGCGTATACTCTACTGAAACAAATGAACTAGTGGGGTAATGTCTTAGAAGAGTACAGATTTGGATTCTGAGCCGCAAGTCTACCTTATATTTACAGGGAGAGCTACTTAAGCGAAGACCCCCTTTGACTCAAGCGAGTCGCGCGGATGCGAGGTAAGCCTCCGAAGAGGGGTAGAACCCTAAAAACCCCCACCGCACGAAACTCTAAATTGGGGACTTCAATAAATCTACAAGCCTCCGGTAGATTAAACGGCGATACTCGTATTATACCCTCAGTGGAATCAATAGATTAGAAACATCAGGCTATGTCGTCCCCTGAAGCTCAAAAGAGATTAGATACCGAAGATCCCGAAATAGGGGAGGTACAACTGCGAAGGAACGTTAAAAGACGCTGTCGCGATCAGATGGAAGGTAAAACACCACTCACGGAAGAATCTCTCCTCGAGCTCGAACGATCTCGCCCTGGTTATCGCCGACTCAAACGTCTTCTTGATCATTGGTTCTTTTACCTCCAATCTACTACCGACGATTTTTTCAGCGTCTATTTAGACTTTCGAGACCTTACCTTTAGGCCCCCGGAGCACTCGCTAGCTTTAAGCTGTGTATCACTGTCTCAAGCCGATTTCCAAGAATCGCACGTCTCTCCGGCTAGCTCCTGTGACATATTTGGCCTTACCGTTAGAACCCCTCCGGCAAGTATTCAGGTCGTTATACCTAGTTTCCAGCCTCAAAGTAACCTCAACGTCTTACCCTCACCGGTTATTGAAGATACTCCGCCATTCGACGCTACACTACTAGTTGAAGCCTCATTAGTACCACCCGATCGCTCAAGCTCCTAAGCATCAACGGAACCCTAAAAACTCCCTATCACGGCACCTTCTCGTCTTAAACGATTAGCTAGTCCTCCAGCGTCTGTATCGCTAAATCAACGGTTAAGATCATTAAATCCGCAAGGCCACGGCTGGAGTAACAACCCCGACGTACCTATTCGATCGATCGAACGGAGTATTTTCAAGGAAGAGAGCTCGTCAGAAACTAGTTATAGTTCTAGCTCGGACGAGTTAGACAATCTACCGGACCCAATCCTACCGTCGCCAAGACCACCACATCGCGAAATCCCAAACTCGATATCACCGATCGAAATCGACTCTAGCTCGTCCTTTTGATAAAATGATTACCGGACTAGATGAAGTCGCTGAGGGACGCTCGACCGGAGGGATCTCACTATCAATGGTCCCTGTACTTGAATCCGGAGTCAATTGGGTCGATTTTGAGCGTCGGATTGAGGAATATTTAGTTATGTCAGGCCTTGGCGTCACTATGAACCCTGAGTGGAAGCCTCTAAAAGTCACTCAGGACGCTATAGAGGCTATTGAGGCCATCCCAGCAACTAACGGGAGAGCGGCAGTACTTGCTGTACCCGCTAGCCCAGCTCTCGTCGAATCCGACTTGGCGTACACCTCTCGACTCGCTATAACGTCGTGGGGGGAGAAGCAATCCCGTGGTTATATGGCTATTCGGAGCCGCTGTGGGTATAACCCGTATAACGCGGTCAAGGACCTAAAGACCGTCTATGAGATGATCACGGCTTTACGGAGGTTCACCAAGACGTCTGGCACTGGCGCATTAATCGATCTCACTTCTCGGTTTTACGCCAAGAACCTCTCGGATTGCAAGGATGTTATAGACTTCTCTAGTACCCTCTCTCAGGTTAATAACGAGCTTAAGGACCTTCACCCGGAAGCAGTATTTACCGAAGTTCAACTGGTTTTACGCTTCCTTTAGGGCCTTGGTTCAGCGTTTGATACTTTCAAGACAACCTTTCAGTAGACCTATAATCTCTTAAAGGACGGGGATAAGGAAGCTGTAACCTTTTAAACAGTCGTTTAGAAGGCTTTTGACGCCGAACAGCTAGAACTTTCCAACGCATCTAGCGGGGGAGTTGCCCTAGTGGCTCGGGACGCTAATGGCCGATCAACAAAGTATTGCACCCACTGCAAAGCTACCTTTCATGATTCAGCCGCTTGTTGGCACTTACACCCTCACCTAAAGGCCGAGCATAAAGCTAAACTACAGAAACGGTTCGGCAAACGCAAGCCTAAAGGCGACGACTCCGGTGCGGCAAAGAAAGCTAAGACTAGCAACAACAGTACCACTGAAGAAGATTCTACAGCTATCGCCGCAGTTATGTGCCTAGTACTGGACAGTGAGACTCAATCGGCCGAAGACACAGCACTCCCAGCGTTTGATACGCCAGTGGAAGACACCTGGGTAGTCGACACGGGCTGCACTAACCATGCTACAGGCTCTATGAAGTACTTTACCGACTTCTCTAGCGGTTCATACGGTACCTGCGGCGGAATCGGTGACTCCAAGATCAATTTTGAAGGCAAAGGCACTTGCTCAATCCCCGTCCGATCGAAAGGCAAGACTGTGATCTTACAGCTTACGGACGTCAAATTTTGCCCGGCTCTCGGCAACTTCAACCTTATTTCAGTGTCTTAACTGTTTAAGAAGACTACGCTAAAGCTTACCAAAGATTCCATCAGTTGGACTGTTGGGGGCTACACGATCAACTCTACCGCTCAGAACGGCCTGTGGCTCCTGGACGTCGCTACTGGTAAAACCACTAAATCGTGACTCTCTTTATTACCCCCCTCGGTTACCGCATCTCTCCCTGGTTCACTCAAAGGCACCTCTACGGTAAAACAACAAGAATTCGGTCAATCTCTCGACGTCGCTCTCCCGGCCTACTCTGTCGATTATAACTTGATTATTTGGCACAATCGGATGGGCCATTTAGGGCAGCAGAACGTCAAGAGACTCCCTAAGCTTTGCACCGGAATCACCCTAAAAGAAAAGCCCCCGGACGACAGTACATGCCTGTGCGAAGCCTGTGTACACTATCGGTTCACAAAGCTACCGCACAAGGCACCGATCCGGCCCGGGCGATATCCTATGGACCTAATCCACTCCGATGTCATAGGCCCTCTGAGAGTCAAAGGCTACGACGGTACACGTTATATCGCTACCTTTCAGTGCGACAAAACAAAAGCCGCCGGCGTGTATTTAATGAAATCCAAAGGCGACCTCACGGACTGTTTTATGCACTTTAAAGGCCATTACGAACAGCCCGGAATTAAGATCCGACGGCTCCGAGACGACAACGGTGGTGAATACGTCTCCGGAAGGCTCCAAGCTTATCTCAAAGATCAAGGTATCTTCTGGGAGCCTACTGTCGCCGGAAACCCCGAGATGAACGGTGCCGCTGAACGCTTGGGCCGGACCCTTTGGACGAAAGCAGTCGTTATGTTACGGTACACCGGAATCCCACTAAAATACTGGCCTGAAGCAGTCAAGTGTGCCACCTATCTATACATGCGTAGTCCTCACTCAGCGATCGGCAAGACACCTTTTGAAGCACTCCACCAAGTCAAGCCTGACCTCCGGCACATTCGAACGTTTGGTTCTACGGTGTTTAACGCAAACACTAAAGGTATACCGAAGCTAGGGGAGAAAGCTAAAGAGGGAGTGCTTGTCGGCTTTGAGGGTGATCATATTATTAGGATTCTAACGCCACACGGCAAGATTATCCGTGGAACTAACGTCCACATCGTCAAGAAGTTGATGTTTCGAAATTTGCCGGAAGAGACGGACGAAGAGCTGTGGGATGATGTCCTAGAGGCAGTTAGGGTCAAGCCAACCGCCCAAACGATCCCTATCTCGACAATGTTACCAAACTAGCTAGTAGGCCCTAAAAGGAGCCGAGACGACATTGATGAGCTACTGGAAGAGTACTCTAGTCCAAAGACTCGTACAACCCGGATACCCTCTCTAGCAGTCAATCGATCGGTAGAACCACTAAGACCAGCAACTCCACTAGTAAACTTAGCGCCAGAACTACCCCCCGAGCAACCCCGCGGTAGATTCGCCGATCGAACGACTATTCCGCCGTCGATACTATCTCCAACGCCGGTCCCTCACAGGTACGCTGGCCGAGGGAACATTAACTCAAAAGCAACTGAAATCAGTCAAACGGCCGCATCTTTTAGGTCTCGGAGGGGGACTACACGGGCAGTGACCCCTGTGCGAGAACCCCCAACATCACCACCGGTAGACGACCTATATAACGCCAGTCCTCGGCGCCCAAGAACTCCACGGGAGCCTACTGAAGAAGACTACGACTCGGATACAATCGTTGTACGCGTCAATCATTTGGACCTCCGGGAGCCTACGGACTTCTCGTCACCGGAACCGTCCTCTCTCCCTGAAACGCCGGTTTTATCGCTAAATCACCCGTACCTTCGGGTAGAATCACTAGACGATATCGCCCTAGCATGCCTATCGAGGCAGTTAGTGTGCCCCCCGGACCATGTCCCCCTCCTAGCACTTCTAGCTAAGTCTAACCCCTGTGAACCATTCGAGCCAAAGACTTTACGGGAGGCTATGGATTGCCCTTAATGGCCACAGTGGAAGAAAGCCATGGAAGAAGAGTACGGATCTCTAATAGAGAACGACACTTGGACGGTCATGGAGACACCGGCAAACCGAATGTCCCTAGACGGCAAATGGGTCTTTAGGCTCAAACGGACCGGTAATGGCGAGATTCAACGATACAAAGCTCGCTGGGTAGTCCGTGGATTTTAGCAAAAGGAAGGGCTGGATTTCCATGAAACCTTTGCTTCAGTAGTCAAGCCGATGAGTTATAAGGCTATATTTGCCCTAGCGGCAGCTCTTGATTGGGAGATTGAGCAAATGGACGTCAAGATAGCGTTCTTGTACGGTTATGTTGAGGAAGAAATCTACATCACCTTACCCACTGGAATCGACGGAGTGTCCGGTACCTGTAAGCTTAATAAAGCTTTATACGGCCTGAAGTAGTCCCCCCGAGTTTGGTACAATACACTGGCAATATTCCTTGGAGAATTAGGCTTTAAGCCTCTGGATGCCGATAATAGTGTGTTCTGTCGGGACGGAATTATTATCGCTATCTATGTCGACGACCTTTTGATCGTGGGGGAGTCAAAATCAGAGATTGATACGGTTAAAGAGCGTCTCAGTAAGCGTTTCTAGATGACTGACCTCAAGGCTTGCTACTACTACCTTGGAATGCAAGTCACCCGGAACAGGCCCGCAAGAACGCTAAAGCTCTCTCAATTAGGGTACCTCAAACGTGTGATTGACGAATTTGGTATGCTCGATGCTAAACATGTCCTGACACCTATGGAGACCAGTGCTCGGCCACAGAAAGCAGAGGACGGCTATCAGGCCAGTACTACTCTCCGAAAAAGCTATCAATCGGCCGTAGGGTCGTTGATGTACGCGATGCTAGGGACCCGTCCAGACATTGCTTTCGCTGTTTCAGTCGTTAGCCGGTACGCCTCAAATCCGACAGAGGCACATATGAAGGCCGTCAAACGCATCTTCAGTTACCTCGCCGGAACGATCGATCTCGGCCTTGAATTCAGCGGCTCCATTAGTCCTCTACAAGGCTACACCGACTCCGACTGGGCCGGTGATATTGACACTCGGCGGTCCACAGCAGGTTACGTCTTTAATATTGGCAGCGCGGCGATCTCTTGGTCCTCTAAACGGCAAGCTACAGTGTCTTTATCAACCTGTGAAGCGGAGTACAAAGGTCAAACTCAGGCTACTAAGGAGGCTATTTGGCTTCAAGAGTTCCTTCGGCATATACACCCCGATCTCGACTTTACCTCTGGTGCTACTGTAATTTACGGTGATAATCAGGGAGCGATAGCGATGGCTAAGAACCCTCAATTTCACGCTCGCTCGAAGCACATTGAGATTCAGTATCACTTCGTCCGCGAGAAGGTGGCCGAGGGCAAGGTTGATATGAAGTTTGTGCCTACCGACAGGCAGGTAGCCGATGGATTAACAAAGGCCCTGTGCCGAGACAAGTTTGTGGCTTTTCGGACGGCTATTGGGGTTAAATAGGGGTTATTAAGCTCTAAAGGGGAGTCCTCTAATAGACGAATTAGTGCTTGATTAGGTAATTTAGGTACGCTGTCTCCGGGGTCGTTCTTCCCTAGATTTACCTACGGGGTTTTGCTGGGGTTTACCGAAGGCCACCGTCTTGAGTACGCGATACTGTGGGAGCTTGTATTATCTGTTCTGTGGGAGCTGTCGAGCCTGTGGGAGCACTCTGTCTATGAGGCTCTTTACTATAGAGTGCTACGATCGAGTGGGAGTGTTGAGATATCAACCGTGCACTCTCTCCAGTAGTATATAGTCAGGCCTTCGGCCCTCCATAGAACAGCAACCAATTCAACATGCTTCATACCAATTAACAAGTACCACAACAACACTCGAACTCTCTGAGTTCCGAACTCAGACTGCGATCTCCAGCCACGACCCAGTTCTTATCTCAACTCAACACAATGTCAAAGCGAACAGTAATGAGCTCGAGAACCTACCATCAAAATCACCAGCCTCGCACCAAACTCCGTCCAGACTCCGTATCACCCTCACAATCCTTCAACCTTGCCTCGTAAACTTCTTCTCGAGTTTTACCAGCGGAATAATAACCGTCGCCCTTCCCGTCATCGCTTCATCCCTATCAATTCCAAACTCACTCTATCTATGGCCCGCCTCAGTCTACGGCCTCACATGCGGCGCTACCCTCCTGATGGCTGGCTCAATCGCTGACCTAATCGGTGCTCGAAACGTGGAATTAGTCGGTATCTTCCTCGTGTCTACATTCGCACTTGCTCAATCTCTTGCATCAACAGGCGTCCAACTCATCGTCTTCCGTGCTCTACAAGGCATCGGATTAGCAATGCACATCCCAGCATCCGTGAGTCTCGTAGCTGCCGGTGTTCCAGAGGGACGAGCAAGGAACTTCAGATTCGCATGTTTGGGGATGAGCCAACCATTAGGATTTTCTGTTGGGTTGGTGGCTAGTGGTATCATGATTGAACGAGCTGGTAGGAGATCTGCGTTCTATTTTTCTGCCGCTGGACTGTTCCTTGCTACTATACCGACTTTTTGGGTTTTGGCCAAGGTTCAAGCGAATCTGGAAAGAGAGTGGAGTATTTGGATGGAGATTTGGAAAGAGATTGATTGGGTTGGAGGAGTGCTGGCAAGTAAGTGGTTGGTTGGCTATGCTTGCTTATGTACTCGCGTAAGTCTCATATCTCGGAAATCGTGGGCAAGATACTGACTGAACATAGCATCCTAAGCGCAGATCTAGCAGCTTTCAAAAAGACTACAACAATAGTTCTCTTCGTAATTAGTGTTGTACTTATGCTTGCATTTCCCATATGGATGCGCTATCGAGAACGAATAGGCAAGCCTGCTCTGGTGCCAAACAGTCTATGGAAGAACACCACATTCACAGCAACCTGTGGTAAGTGATCGAGGGCGAAATCTACCTATTTCATACAATTCCTCTCACTAAAACATGTCTCGGGATCAAATACATAAACCCTATCCCACAAAGAAAATTGCCGACTCCCCGACCCGCTGCAGTGATGCTCGCCCTATCGTACGGCGTTACGAACTCCATGGCGTTGTTCTCAAGTTTGTTGTAAATCGTCCCCATTCCCGTCTCAAATGAACAGCAAGCTTATCATAGATCCTCTCCTAGTTTCCAAGAAATTCAACACAAATCAACCCTAACAACCTCGCTCTATATCCTCCCGAACCTAGGTGTAGGGGTCCTCCTCAGCCTCTCGACAGGTCTCTTAGTGCACCGCTGGCCAGCCCGCTGGTTTGTCGTAACCTCCGCCTTCCTCTGCGCACTATCCCCGCTCATGATGGCACTTGTCCCCCTGGCTGGAATTATTGGTACCTTGAGTTCTGGGCACAGATATTAGCCCCCTGAGTCTCGATGTCCCATACACAATCGGTCTTATCATAGTGAGCAGTAACTTTCCAAAGGAAACACAAGCCTCAGCGGGAGCTGTGTTCAGTACTGTTGGAATGTCTGGACATAGTTTTGGGCTCGGGATATGTCAGCTTGTCGCGCTGGGGGCTGCGGGTACTGCAGGAGAAGGAAATGACAAGGGAAATGGGGTTAGTGAGGGAGAGCATGGAGGTGCTTTTAGTGGGTATGGCGATGCTGCGGTATTGGATGGTTGCCGTGCTGCTTTTTGGACTATGTTTGCTTGTATGGTCTCTGTGGGGCTGATTGCTGTGCATGGCTTGAGAAAGACTGGGAAAATTGGATTGAAGAGGGAGTAGGAGTGGGCTGAAGACGCGGTCGTGCTATCACGCTCAGTGTTGTTGAAGTGGTCCATCGGATCAATTTGTATTGCTCAGAGTGGTGAGTCCTTGAAGCTTCTTAATCGCAACAACTAGAATCTAGATAGTCGCAGTCAGTATCTAGGTAGAGAGATTTTCCAGCAAAATGACTTGTCTGCTATCATGCCACTTAAGGCTTATATCGACATTTCTGTAATCGTTTCTTGTATCCTGTATTAGGTCGTTTCAAAAGACAGCGCACGCTTTGGTGTGCCGGGTGATCGGGAGCACATCGTCAAGTTGAACGCAGATCACAGTGGTATATGCAAATTTAGGTCGAGTCTTGAAGATCAAGACAACTCCAAGCTTGTACGAAGCAATCTTAAAGACCAGTATATTATCGCCTTGAAGACATGTGAGTTGACTGCAATACCTTCTACTATCAGTAAAGAAGCCATTATCCAAGCAAGTCAGAACAGCGAGCTTCAAGTGCGATTAGCTAAATTGATGGAAGACGAGTGTTGGCGTGTGGACCGTATTAGCGGCAATTTAGATGGTATGATTTGTACCAATCATACAATTCTGACCAATAGATGAGCTTACAATTGTCGTGCCTAACTAATCTTTTACCAAGTATATTGCCTTGTTCACAGCCTCTTTCTGATCCACAGAACCATAATGTGAACAAGACCCAAAGCAAAGAGGGGCAGTGACAAGACGGTCTGGCTAGGGAAATGAGGATGTTAGCGCTCTCTTAGACAAGCTTTGATGTCTCCGAAAGAACGGAGGTCGGACCCTGTCGGCAACGGAGTTGGACTCGGCTAGGCCTCCTTAATTCAATTTAGCGCTCAAATTGTGGGGCTCGTCAATCCGAAAATCTCGGCTGTAAGTCGAGTGGACGGCGCCATTTTAGCGTGTTTTATTCAAGCTTTTGAGTTGGGATTTGCAGTTTCGGCTATTTTGACGTTCACAAGACCGTACTTTCGTACATCCACTGGTGGGGTTCAAGCCTCAAGGCGAGAACGTTAGGCCATCTGTAATGCTTTGTAAGTAGTCGGAGATGCGTGGATATGACGCGAGATGAGATTTCCCCGCAATAGTCATTGCAAGGATCTTTTGTTGAATAATTGGTGTTTCGTTGCTCACTTTAGCACAAACTTCTACCGCCCTTTTATAGCTAAAGATGCACTACTACTACCCTATCCTATCCACCGACGGATGTCTCATGTTCTGGCCTTTGGCTCTAAATACTGACTAATGACCTCCTCTACCGCTTCCGAGTGGGAGTAAAACTTTCCAAACGTTTCAACGGTCTGTTTAGGTATCGAAGACGCTATACATAGGCGAAATATGACCGTTGAGAAGCAAAACAAACAAGATGAAGTCAAAGTGGGAGAAAAGTGTTGAATCTAGTCTCGGAGGTACGGAGCTTAAGGCTTATTAAGGTGCTCGCTCAGCCTGAAGCTAGTCAAAGTCGAACATCCTCACTCGACAGCAAAGCCCCTAATTGTTACCGACGACATGTGGACTTATTCAAAGATTCGACATGGATCCGTGCTACATCTCTGCATCTGTAGAACAGGATTAGGCCTGAACAACTATCCTAAAATCCTGGAGGTTACTAGGCTGCTTCTGTATTGTGAGAAATGAGACATGTCTCAATCACTACACCGCTCAATCAGCATTCCGATAATAGTATTGGCAGTCGAAGAGCAGCCCATCCACTGGACAATTTGTATTCAGACGGCTTAGTGGACATATGTCGAAATCGGACCCCTATTTCTAAACTATTCTCCCCTCCCTGGTTTATTAGCTATTTTACCACTTTTGGCCACATTATCACCACCGGATTAACTTCTATCTAAGCACGCAAACCTGCAGCAAAACCGCAACTTAAACTTTAACGCAACCACAGAGTGCAGAACAGGACCAAACAAAGTGAGAGTGGGGGCCCTCTCCAAACTCTATTTCGATCTAGTGGGCCACATTCTACCACATGGACTGTGGTGCCCAGAGGTTCTATTTTGCTTTGTAATTTGCACTTCGAGGATTTCGACATGAAATAGAGTTTAGCCATTCCTAGGGTTAAGGTCAAACTTGATTCGTTGTTGTTCGAGTTAACTCTGAAATACCCAGTCGCTCTTACAGCCCACTGACAGATTCCCTCCCTAATTCCCTAATTATCACAAACAACCACCCCTAATCATGACACTCACCTTCAGGGGCGGGGTTGGGACCACTAAAATGGTAACCCTCAGGAACAAAAGCGAGACTGCTTGGAGGATGACGGTTGAAATTTCCTGCCAGAATCTCATCCACGCGGGTACGGATTCTATTCATTTGTTTCATTGGCGAGTTAGTGCAGCTTTTAGATCGTTTGCAAGAGTGCTTCCGCGTTCTCATGGCTATGGTTCCTGTGGGAGGCGAGAGTGGAATAATCGATTTAGGATAGAGAGAGTTTAGTGCGGAAGGGCGGCATGGATAATGTTTGTGATTGTCTCCCTTGTTGGTTATGTTACGGACGTATGAAGTACTTTCCACAGCAGCGCCTGCCTCGGGCTCGGTCATGGTTATACGCCATTTTCTCAACAGAATCCAGGAACCCTGCCGACACGTTACCTTGCATCTGTTTCACGACATGATGACAAAACCATCTTTATAAGTATATATCTACATTATCGTCACTTCCAAGCTCTCTCAACCAGTTTTGTAGTTTCTCCGGCTTCATCCAATATCCACATCTCGCAGCTTCTTTACACACGCACGCATGCACACTCACTTCGCTTCATCTCCCTCTTGTTCCAACCTCAAAATGGTCCAAAATAAATCTCTCGTCTTAGCCAGACACCCCGTCGGACTCCCGATCCCAGGAGAGGACCTTATCATCACTTCTTCCGAGTTTGACCTCAACGCCCCTCCCCCAGAAGGAGGTTTGGTTCTGAAAACGCACTACCTCTCCTTCGATCCTTTCCAACGCGACTTAATGCGCCCTGCCAGCGGCTACGCCCTTAACGAGCCTCTTAGCAACAACGCCATCTCCACCGTTATCTCCTCCTCCAACCCTCGTTTCAAAGCTGGTGATATTGTCATCGCCACCGTAAGATTCTCAAAGTATCAGACTATTGAGCGGGCACGAGCAGACGAAGAGCAACTTGCTGGAGGAGGCGGGGGCGTGAGCTTATTAAGGAGCTCGTCGGGACTGGATCCTGTGTCCTTTTTGGGAGCCTTGGGAATGAGTGGATTAACTGCTTACTCCTCCCTCTACGAAGTTGGGAAGCCGAAGAAAGGGGAGGTAATGTTCATCAGCGCCGCTAGTGGTGCTGTAGGACAGATTGTAGGACAGCTAGCGAAGCGGGAAGGTCTTACGGTGATCGGGAGCGTGGGGAGTGAGGCGAAGTTGAAGTTTATTCAGGAGGAATTGGGATTTGATGGGGGTTTCAATTATAAGACTGAGAAGGCTGAGGAGGCGTTGAAGAGGTTGCTCGCCGAAATAGGGAAAGATGGACTTGACATCTACTACGATAATGTTGGAGGCGTGCAGTTAGATGCTGCGATTGGGGCGATGAATACTTTTGGAAGGATTCGTAAGTCCTCCCACCCGATCGCTCATCTAAAAATTAACGGCTTTCAGTGGCTTGTGGTAGCGTTTCTCAAACAAGCCAAAAGCCGGGAGAAGCCTACGGTCTCAAGAATATGCCGTGGGTCGTTGGCAAAAGACTTACGATTAGGGGTTTTTTTGTCTTCGATGAAGATATGGGCCCTAAGTATCAGGAAGAGCATCAGACGAATATGCAGAAGTGGATTAAGGATAAAGAGATCAAGGTCAAGATGACGGTTACTGAAGGAATTGAGAATGCTGCAGAAGGATTGGTGGGGATGTTAGAGGGAAAGAATTTTGGGAAGGCTGTGCTGAAGATTGCTGATCTCTGAGCGATTAGCGTTCACTTAGAGTTTCTCAGGCATATGACCTATAACAAGGAAGCCTTTATGGAGCTATGGTCGAACGTTCCTGCATGTGGGCAATTTGCGTTTTTGCGTTTTCCGCGAAGATCTGCAGACATGGTTAGCTGTCCGGCGATGCACAGTAGTAACAGAATTCGTATCCTTCGTTCAAAGTTGGCGATTTCCTAATGAGGCGCATCAACGAGAGAGGCAGACCTGCGTCGTGCCTGAGCAGAGGTGGCGCTGTGCATCATTGGCGCATACAAGTCTAACCATTGACATTCGGCTCTCAATTCCAGTCGAGACACCACTGCCGACCGGCAACCGGCTTCTGAGGCCAGCAGATAGATTGGTCGTAGTTGAATCTTTTAAAAGCTCCTGGGCCTCTAAGCTTGTTTGAATCGGAGAAGGCAAGCGACAAGGCGATGAAAGAAGTCCATAGCAACATGTGCAGGAGACGATGGAATGGTGGGGTTTGATTATTGTTCCTTCACCACTCAGGTTCGATATTTGTTCTAGAAGCGTATGCGCGTTTCTATGTCAAATGACATCCTAGTTTAGCTTCTTTACCCAGTTAAAATTTGACTTCTCTTTATTGTATTGCTTTTGATGCGTCAACCAAGAGATGAAGTATCGGGCAGGGGCGCACGATAACAAATAGGCTCTGCCAGTACTGGAGATATTTCTGTCTGAAATTTGGAGGCATTGAGGATTAGGACCTACCGAAAAGTGTCTGTATTTCAGGTTTGTTTTTTACGGCCGTTATTCTAATTGTACCAAAGTACACTAGGATGAAATGGCGTCCGATATGAAGCCAGTGTTCTCGGGCTGTCGGGCTTCACTTTGTAGCCGAGCACTTTAACACCCCCAAAGCGAACGCCGAGCTACCTAGAAGTTACTAAAATCTCAAACGGCAGTTAAAATCACAGGCTTTTCTTCGAAAACGATCGGAAATTCTTGAAGTGCCGAATACTAGAGAGAAGATCGAAGGAGGTGTGGTATGCCGACGACTACGTACTCTTTGGCAGGTCGCCAATAACTCCCATGACTCCGTTGCTAATTACTAGATTACTGAACTTCTCGCAAAAGCACCGTGCATCACAGTATCCCGATTTTTAGTTTTATTCCATAGACACCTAATGCAACTCTGCATGTTTAACATTTGAGTTCTCACCGCCGTCAGGACCATATTCCGGCCTCTTTTAACACGTAGGTTGTCCCGAATATCATGCTCAAGTTCCAAATCTATGGATCCAAGCGCAGTCGCTCATCAGCTCAATGTGGCTACAGTACGTAACGCCCCAGAAAACAAGTTTTCTAGGCGGGCTGAAATTTCCCCGCGTCACACTCACTTGAGTATTGTTCCGAACCGTACCTCCAATTAGTTGCTGTCTTGCCACTACACAGCTTCTCTAAATACTGACACTACCGGTGGATCGTATTAATAATGAAGCTAAATTGTGGTGATGAGTGGACCATGCGGCCGCATTCTCGGACTTTATGGGTTGCTTTCATTCATATGTTTGTAAGCTGTTATTTCCAGTCTGTGCTCGACAATGGCTATATTAACGTTGGAGGCTTGTGCCTGAGACTGAGTGTTGATCTATCAATCAATTTATTCCCAACCATCTCTAATCTCAAACATCTAAATACTAGCAAGTCGACAAGAATTCAGCATCATGTCTTCAAAACTCATCTTCATCGTACGTTCATCTCTTGTTCATACGCTCCAAGCAAATCAATCCCAAAGCTGGTGGACCCCTTCCTTAAACATCTTGAATAAGGAATAATAAACTAACATGCCGGCTAATTAGACCGGAGCCACGGGTTTCATCGGCGCCGCAACTGCTAACGCAGCTCTAAAAGCAGGCTACCGTCTCCGAGTTTCAGTCCGCAAGGACTCCCAAATCTCTAAAATCAAGGGAATCTTCTCTGAATACGCCGACAAGATCGAGTTTGTCATTGTCCCAAACATCACAACCCCTAATGCGTTCTCAAATGTTCTGGACGGTGTTGATTATATCCTCCATTTGGCAAGCCCGATCGCTGGATCAATCAAGAAAGAGGAGATGTTTCCCCCTGCTTTAGAGGGAACATTAAGTATTCTAAGAAGTGCGAAGGAAATGGGGAGTATTAAGAAAGTGGTGGTTACTAGTTCAAGCCTTGCACTAGAACCTCTAGATGGTGTGCCTGAGGGAGGTGTTATTAGAGGTATATTATCTTCTATGCTCTACCAAAAGAACCAGTACTGATTTAAAACAGAGGAGAACGGATGGGATCTCTCCGTCAACACCGACGACAATTTCGACGCCGGCAATGATATGTTCACCTCTTTCAAACTCTACGCCGCCTCCAAGCTCATCGCCAACAACGGCAGCTGGGAGTTTATAGAGAAGGAAAAACCCAGTTTCGAACTCTTCACAATCCACCCCTCTCTCGTTTACGGACACAACCTGATCCAACAATCCGCCAAAGAATTGGAGGGCTCATCTAACGGTTTACTATTCGGCAGTATCATGAGTGGTACGTTCAAGGATGCTGCACTTTTCAGTGTGTACGTTGGTGATGTAGCGGATGCACACATCAAATGCCTAGATGACAGTGTGGCCAAGGGGACGAAGTATCTTGTGAGCGGGACTCCATATACCTGGAAAGATATTGTGGAGATTTTGGAGAAGGATTATCCGGGGTTGCCGCATAAGCTGGATAAAGAGAGTAAGCCGGTTCTGAAGGACGCGGATACGGCCAGGGTGGAGAGGGACTTGGGTATCAAGTGGACTGCGCCAGAGAAGATGATCAAGGAGGTTTTGGATCAGCAGTTAGCTTACTTCAAATAAAGAGGTTGCTTGGGCTGCTATTGCAGGTGTCCGCAGAGCGTGATTACGCTCCGTCCTCACTGGTCACAGCCTCTTTCTCTCAAGACAAAAGCTATTTTTCTTCTATTTCAGAAGTATTGAATGTCATCGTATAGGTTCTTCTACTACAATTTTCAGATCTCTGTTCTACCCCTCCCTGTTGTGACTTGGCTCTTGATCCTCTTCTCTCCAAAGAGTAAGGTTGAATGAATTTGCGAGCCATAGCAGCCACAAGTCTGACGATGATCTCTAGTATGATGGGAGGCTTGAAATCTTGGAGACGAGTTTTTCATTATTATAATCACGCCAGGTACTTTCCACGCTAGCGCCTACCCCCCTCAAGAACTTCCACCATACAGCTTCTGATCTAGTCGCTTTTTCTACTTCTAGTTATTATAGCATATACATAGTGCGCACCTTCTAAACCTGAGCTTCCTTCCGGCCTCTGATTCGTCAGATTCAAAGCTTTTAAAAGTCGATTCGAAGGATTCATTGAATCAGCCTTGAATTCTTGACCTAAATATCTAATCTGACAGCCCTTCCCTTGTACCCAATTTGACAGCAATTCCCCATATTATTCGACTTGTAAATCTCTGCAAAAACAAATCTCATGCCTTATGTGTATAATCAAGCTGTCAGAGTAGCTATTGGAGTCGATGTTGGAGTTGTAGGGGTGGGTGGCAGCTGGGGTCAGGTTCCTCAGTCGGTTTTGTCGTTTCACTTGGTCGAGTAGCTGGAACCTAGCCGGGAGCATCTGTGACTCGATCCAGTAACGGAATCATTCTATCGTTCAGCTTCAGCAGAGTTATAGAGAATCCAAGTCCGTTGATAGATGTTACAAGAGTTCCTCTGATCAACCGCTTTGGCGTTATGCCATAATCGGAGCTCAACTGTGCCATGGTCTCATCCAGTATGGCATGCAGCTCCAGTACGCTCAACCCACCCAAGTTGTTGATTGTAAGAGCGATCTCATCTGTTTTCGCAAATTGAAGAAACGAATGCGCTCTCTCGTTCTCACCAAGTAACCACCTCAGTAGCTGCTTGACTACTTCATCTAGGGGTTTGATGGTTGCACGCTGAGCGCCAGGCTCATTGTGAATACCTGCAAGTCTTAGGTGTGCAAGCGGCGTCAGAGTATGCGAGAGCACTCACCCATTCCATACTAAAGTTCCACCGCACCGACCCCGTCTTCTGGGTCAATGGCACGACCCGGGACGTGGCACCTTTGCAGACTGACGCCGATCGTGGCCAGGTTCTGTGCGACTGATTCGGCAACCGAATATACATCTTCGAGACTCGCGCTTTTTCCGTAAATCAGCCATGTCGACAAGTATATGTCATGAGCACGTTCAAAACCTACCCTTCTACTGCTGCTGCTCCAGCAATTTTATGCACTAGTGCTACGCTGGCCAGACCTCTTCGGCCGACTGTCAAGCCGGGCTTGCGAGGAATGGCAATGTCACCCCCAACGATCAAGAGCTTGCACTTCAACCCAGGAGCCCTGGCTTTCTCGGTCGCTAACCCAAAGCTGAGTGCATCCCCAGTACAATTCTTCATGATAATGAGGGTACTGCGAAGTTCAGGCGGGAGCCGTACTAGGAGGGATGGTTGGGTGGACTTACCCTTGCTCGGATGGAAATGCTTTGAGCGCTTTGAAGATCTGCGAAGCCGAGGGTGACGCAAAAACGTTGCCAGCTACAGCAACATCAAGCATTCCCTCGCCCACAAATCCTGCGTGTGCTGGCTCATGGCCCGAACCACCTACGAGTCGTCGGAGTCCCCACGTTGCCAACAGAGCACTCGGAATTTCCACATACCACCAGATAACAGGAGCACTTTCGTCGACGCGATACCGGCCCGCCCTAGGAGATCCCTCCTAAAGATGACTGCTTGAAGTCAGTGAAGCTCGGCGAACTGCGACCAACAGACCACTGATCACGGTGGTGGCAGACATGGCATACATACTCTTTTCTGTGGTATCCAGCGCCAGGCTCGGCGTGACTCTCACAATGCCTCTCAAGGAACGCACCACCACATCACTGGTGTTGTCGACGAAGGATTTAGCTTGGAAATCGTCAGCAAGATACGACTATATATTGTGCAATGCAATCAATAATGGATGTCTGCCTACACATTTTGCAAGTGGCCCGCAGTCAAGGGAGGGAGGGCAAATTAACAAATTAAAAAGGGATCTGGCTTGCGACAGGACGAGAATGAGAAGGAGAAGGAGAAGGGAGAACCTGTGTGTATTATACTGAGAGTATGAAATACAGCGGCTCCACGCTGTAGGCGGACAAATGTGGCTGTGAGAGTGGAACCGTAAACCACATCTTCACTTTTAACGTCAAGATACTGTACAGCACTGTACTGTACAGTAAAAGGCGAATTGCGTGTCGCTGGTTCGTTAGTTACCTTATTTACAAGGGACTGCGGGCTAGGCCTGTTGTGGCTTGTGTGGTTTTGCAGGCGTACCGGGGAAGTACTTAGGCAGAATCGTCGGCTTACAGTACCCCACCCAGCCTATCTTTGCCCACAAGTAATCAACGCTCCCGTTACTTGTCCTCATCCTTCGTGCAGAGTTTCCAGATCTTCTCTGTCGAGATGCGAGCGGCAGGAAGATGCGCCGACATGACATCTGAGTCAAAAAGCCGTCATGCGGGAAGAACCAAAATGTAAGGGTAGGGCTTGTTGGGATTGAGGAATAACCGAACAGCCGGAGCCCACCAGACTGAATATCTAGAGACCCCATCTCCAGAAGAATTCAGAGGTTCAGCGATCAGTCTTCTGCCAATACATACGAATCGGTCGCGGGGCATTTTTCTCTCAACAAAATACTTTTCGAAAAACAAGGGCCTCCTGCATCGTCGCTAATGCGATCGCTCGACAAGTCACATACAAACGGGACTGCCATGAGTATCAATTTCGATTTCAACCCGTGTTGGTATTCCTGGCTCCTTTTCTTCTTCTTTTTTTTTTCTTGTCATGGTGGTGAGGCTGCGTTTGTGGTCAAGCTGGCTACGGCTGAATGCGTGTTGAACCAACGGTAGTGGGTAGTGACATTTTTGACGTCAAGATTCGGGAGTTGTACATCGGTAAGGTGCTGTTCTATCATGTGTGACACGTGAGATTGAAGATTAGCACTTATCTCCAATTTGAGGAAAAGCGGACATAGTACACAAAACCGTGACCGTACTCTCCGCCTTGGCTTGCGAGATTATCGTCACTTGAAAGACTTCATATTTGAATCATAGGGTACGAATTGTATTGTAGAGCTTTCGATTTATCATTCCCTACAATTTGGAACCACCTCTATCATTGTCGGCCTTGACCTCGACCAAAAGCTTGCCTATAGAGATAGCCATGTTAGTGATACGATCTCCAAATTCTATTATTCCATAGAAGAATTACTGAAGCACAAATAACATGGGAGAAAAAACGTACCTGTATTTATACCGGTATAGAGACCCAAGAGAGCCTCCTCAGCAGACTTCAAGCCCCCCTTAACGATAGTCTCCTTTCGTTGGACCTTGCCTTCAGACATCCATTTCGCAAGTTCTTTTCTAGCTTCATTGTACTGCGATTCGTAATCAAAGATAATAAATCCTCGCAGCCTGGGGGAGGTATTAGTATAGAATTGAAAGAGAAATATAATGGGTTGAATTACGTCATACGCATGGCAATTGCCATACCGATGTTCTAGATATTGGTTAGTGGAAATGCATCGAAGAGTTTTAATATGGACGTACCTTGGGGCCAACCGGTTTTGAAGAGTTATACTGGCTGACAGCTCCACATAGCACGTATCTGGAATGAAGATTCGCTCTGCTCAAGGCCACCTCCAGAATCTCGCCTCCCACGTTGTCGAAGAAAACATCAATGAGGTTCTTAGTCTTCTCCTTAAAGGCCTTTTTGAAATCCGAACGCTTATAATTCAACGCATCACACCCAAGATTCTTTAACCAAGTCACCTTCTCATCACTACCAGCCAAGCCTAACACCGTCGCTCCCTTTAACTTCGCGATCTGGCAAGCAACGCTACCAGTCGCGCCAGCTGCTCCGGAAACAACGACGAAATCACCAGTCTTGACCTTGGCAATATCCAACATGCCGAAATAGGCTGTCAAACCGGGAATACCGAGGACACCAAGGAAATCGGTCAGTTTTGCGTGTTCTGGGACTTCGAGAAGAGAGGCGTCATTCTCAGCTACGATCGCAACCTCGCTCCAACCCGGAGTGGCCGAGACATAATCACCAACTAAGAGCTTGGTCGATTTGCTCGCAAGGACTTTAGCGGTACCGGCTCCGCGCATCACTTCGCCAATTTGAACTGGCGGGATATATGATCGTATATCTAATAACGTTAGTTATGTGAGAGGGGTAAGATGAAGGTGTAGAGCGGCTAACCGTTGAGCCATCCTCTCATCGCTGGGTCGATGGAGAGGTAGAGAGTCTCGACGAGGATTTGGCCATCTTTGAGATCTCTTTGGCTGAGCATAGGGTTCTGCTTAAGAGAGAAGGTCTCGCCGGGGACAATGAGAGCCTTAGGGCGCTTGGCTAGGACGACTGAGGTGTATGTGGATTGAGACATGATAGTGGTAGTGCGGGGAACCAGATTACTTATTTTCCAATCTGGAAAGATAGCTCTACTTATATATCAGGACGAGAAGGATGGATCTTTGGGAGCAGCAATAAAATAGCTTACGCCGTGGATTGTTGGTATGAAACTCGGGAACAGCGGGAGTTGGGACAACGAAGAAGGTTTGAACTTCGTGCCTCGGTTGCAAGGGGATCCTCCTGCGGTTCACATGAAAGTCGAAATACATTGAGCAGTCCAAAAGAGAAAAAAAGAAATACATCACTTCCGCTTATAGAAAGCCTCCTGCAGGCTTGGTATCTGTTTGTCAAGGTACTCGTTCCCTCGAAACTGATAACTGAAATATTAGCCTCCATCAAGGAACCAATGGAGACGAGGTGAATATATTACTCCGCCAAAGAGGATATGAGTCTACCTGCTATGAACGATCGGATGTGCTTCTGGTACAAACTCAAGTTGGGTTGAAGATTGTCGAAAACCGAAAACCCCATGGCGGGTCCTAGGCGGTGAAGATAGCGTAAAAGTTTATTCAGGGGTTGCTGCACCCCGCCTTTACGAAGTAGCGAGCCCCAGTTGTTGTTTTACCTCAAAGACAGTGAGTGCATTGTGAAAGCCTCCATCTTTAATTGACCGGCAACTTCGGAAAGTTTAGACTCGAAGACAGCTTTGGAATTGTTCCTTCTTCCCCCATGTTCGGAAAATCTGCCGAGGCTGCACTTTCCCCATACTGCGCAGTCTTCTACAAGCCTCAGATTTTAGTTCATCGATCGTATGAGTAATCATCTGAATTCTCCCTTCACCTCGGAAGGCTAAGAGTCCTCTTTGTTGCCGTCAAACCATCTGTTTTGTTTACTCGCTTCGGCTTACATGTAAGTTAAACCCGAGCCTCGCCCTTCGGCAATTTTATAAGTAGCGAGCCTCTCTTTGTGAGTTTGAAGCTGCCGATTCGAGGGCAGGTCCGCTACCACCAAGTCAGCACAGTATCTCCCTCTAACCACCTCACAACTTGCTGAATAAGCAACAAGTGTCTTCCAATTACATTAGAGATAGTCAAATTCTCATTTGACAGCTTTCTTCTTGTCAAATCAGTTTTTTACTAATATGAATTTGCGTTGTAGTGCAATTTTGGTGTTCCTAGCCCCTGCCCCCAAATCGACAGCTTTAAACTCACACGAAGAGCGAGCCACCTCCTTTGGCAGTGACCTCAACCGCATCTACCACCACACATCCCATTCCTCTTCCCCAACTAACAGAAATTCCATCTAACAGAAATGTTATCTAACTCTGCTTTCACAATCGTCGTCGTCGGCGGCGGTGTGGCCGGCCTTTCAGCTGCCATCGGCCTGCGCCTCAAAGGCCACAAAATCATCGTCCTAGAAAAGACCACGACTCTCCAGACACTCGGTGGCAGTCTGCTCATCCCCCCCAATGCTGCACGTGTCCTCCATTCTTATGGTATCTATGACAAGAAATTTAGGGCATCTGAAGCGATGCCGGGGGCTATCACGACGTTTAGGTATGACGATGGGCGGGTGCTGGAGGAGATTGATTATAGGGCTATGGAGGGCATCTTTGGGTTTCCGTAAGTTTGAGTTTCTCAAAAGAAAAATCGTCTTGAGTTTATGGAGGGTGAATTGTTGTCACTTGGAACTGTGTATTTTGAGTATGGTGAAGCTGACTACATTAGGGCGATGAGCATTCCTCGCGCGACGTACCAGAAGCTCTTGTACGACGCAGCAATCGACTTGGGCGTCCAGGTCCACCTCTCAAGCCGTATCAAGCATCTTGATGAGAATACCCCATCGGTGACTTTGACTACCGGGGAAGTGATCACGGGTGATATCATCGTTGGTGCAGATGGTCTGTCCCCCTCTCGCATGGCCAACATTTAAGTGAAATCAGAGTCTGATAGCCAGAATTAGGAATTAAATCCGCAGTGAGAAGTGCGATCTTGGGAGACGATGATGTACAGCCTGTTCCAGAAAGTATCGCGTACCAAACCTCCGTCTCTGAGGCTGATATGATGAGCGATCCACTAACGGCACCTTTGATGAGTGGGAATACAGTTCAAAGTTCGTCTACCCTTTTCCTGACTACATCCAAACTATATTGCACTTGCGCTCTTCCTCAATAACAAACGCTTGCACCTATAATATTAACACCCCCAGGCTGGTACGGACCCTCCCGACAAATAATCTCTGGCTCTGACACGTCGGCCACCTACCGCTCAACCCTAATCGTCTACCCCACCACCACCCTCGCCTCCGCCTCCGATGTTGTCGCGGCCAACTCCACGTCCTCCTACCGTCTCGGCTCCGTCACCTCCCTCCGCCAAGTTGTCAGCGATTTCGAGCCTCGTGTGAGGAAGATGGCAGAGCTCGTGAAACCGGAAGATTGTTTCTTGTGGAAAATTGCGCATCTCCCGACATTGAAAAGTTGGGTTAGTGAGAGTGGGAGGGTGGTGCTAATAGGTGATGCGGCGCATGCTATGGTGCCGCATTTCGGCGCTGTATGTTTCTTTGTCCTTCTTTCCGTCTTCGACTCGTTCTCAGCTTGCTTTACCCTCGAAATCCTTATGTCGATTATGTATACTAACAACCAGCCAGGGCGCCGCAACAGCCGTAGAAGACGGCGGCGTTCTCGCCGCCTGCATCGACCATGCCCACTCTCTATCCTCAATCCCCGACGCCCTCAAAGCCTACGAGAAACTCCGGCGTCCAAGATCAGAGCGTGTCCAAGCCGCCGCTCTCACAACAGGGCAATACAAGGTTATGCCCGACGGTCCTGCTCAGCAGGACAGAGATCTGAGGATGGCGCAGAGGATGGATAAGAGCAATCCAAGGTATAAGTTTTGGAAAGCGGCTGGGGGAGTAGAGTGGTTTTATGGTTATAAGTTTGAAAAAGAGGTGAGCGGCACTTGAAACCCGAGAAGTTTGGGGGGGCCGGAATTGCGGCGTATGATATTGACAAATCACAGGTGAACGAGTTCTACGACTCTGCATCGAAGAATGAGCAACAAACCAGGATCGGCTCTAAGCTATGATGTAAGAAATCTTAAGAGCACCTGCATGCACATCATGTTACATCGCCTAGCATTCCTTATTCCGTAAGAATATAAATTAAGAAACTCAGAACAGCAGATCTCCCGAATTCATGCATTACAGTTTGAAGTGACCAGTGTTCCTAATAGTATACGTTCTGTATTACTAGTTCCGTATTCAGGCGGTTTGATACGTATGCCGTACCGTATCTCTGAGACTGTACGTATTGGTAGGGGTAGTAATATCAATGTATTGTGAGGATATACGGCAATATTCAAGACTACTGCGCTAAGCCTAAAATAGACTAATAACATACAACGTAAGAACCTCGCGCTAGTTAAACAAGAAACAGAGGGAAAAAACAACGATAATTCAAAGAGCTTCCAAAATCGACGATATTAGCGAAGGTTTCAGGGAGTGGTAAGAAAACAGGATGTCCATGCATTCCCAAAAACAACAACAAAACAGCGCAAAAACCATATATCCAGCACGCCTAGGGCTTTTAAAAGCGACCAAGATCACCCTTAACATCCTCGAATTTCGCAGATGACGTAGCCTCAGCTACAACTCCACCCCTAGCCCCCTCGCCCTTAATTGTACCTGCAATCCAACTGTCAAGCCGTAGCCAATATTTCAAGCATCCTAAGGCTTCCACGATGTCGATTCCATACGATTCATTCGGTCTGTTGTAGTAACTTCAGTGGCGGAAAAAAGATTTTCCTATTCAGAGGCCATAGCGGGAATAGAGAGCATGTCGAGAGCCATTCGAGATAGGTTGGGGTAGGTAAAAAGGGTGGACACATCGGAGCGAGCCCTTGAATGGAGATCATATGTTGCCTAGTAAATATCCGGGTTGCTAGTTGTAATAAGCTAATATAATTGGCTAAACTGAGGGTAATTTCCTAATTGACGTAGAAGGCCGAGGAAGATAAGATGATTTAATTGGCTTAGACAGAGCAAAGCTTAAATCTCATACAAAAAAAGAGTGCGTGGTTTGTTGATTAGGTAAGTGGCTTATTATATTATATGTAACGTTAGCTAGGGTTCGCTCTGATGTGTCCACCCCCTTTACGTCGTTGCAAATCCCCCAACCACCATTTGCGTAGATTACAGGTTAAATTCGACCTGATGTGTGGAGTAGATAGGTAAAGCTCATATTCGTCGGAAATAGCCTTGGACAATTGCTTGCGCTGGAGGTGAGCGATATATGTGTTGTGTGTAGGTCTTTCCTGAGCAGTGGGATTTAGCGAGGGGATCATTTTGTGTGGTAATTTTGATGTTGATCTTCTTGGGATCTGAGAATGAAAAGTGGATCTAAGACACTGATGGGATTATTATCGACTGTATTGTAGTTGATGAAGTTGTCAAAGATAAATCGCCGAGGTTCATTCACTAATCTCCCCGTTTGCCGAGAACTTTCTCGGTACATACCCTTTTACCCCGCAATATCCACGGGGCTTCCACTTCTCTGTCGAATGTTCCAGATATCATGTCTTCATGTCTTCCTGCCTTTGAGCCCGCTTCTTAAATATTAACATTTCAACAGAACATTCAAGTGAGAATCGAAGCAACAAAGTTTCGAGATGCCGACCCTCGGAGTAGACGTCTACACCGCACCACCCATCCCATGGAAGAAACCTAACGGCCAACAAGGCGGTCTCTGGTCTCCCATAGCATGTACCCTAATTCATGGCGCCAAAGAAGCTATTCTCGTCGACACGCCCATCACAATCGCACAAACCAACGATCTCATCGCCTGGATCAAAGCCACTATCCCTACCAAACGGCTTACTAAAATATACATCACGCACGGCCATGGAGACCACTTCTTCGGTATTCCGACGCTAATGAAAGAATTTCCGGGGGCTGAAGCGGTCGCTACTGCTGCTACGGTCAAGCATATGGAACAGCAGGTTGAGAAGGTGTATTTTAAGAGCGGCTGGGGGATTCAATTTCCAGGAGAGATTGAAGAGAATTTCATACTGGCAAAACCACTTCCAAAGAACAATGAGATGAACCTCGAAGACAACATTCTAAAAGCTGTGGAGGTCGGCCAATCCGATACACACGATTCCACTATTCTCTGGGTCCCCTCGATCAAACTCGCAGTCTGCGGTGACGTAGTGTACGGCGACGTACATCAACTGCTGAGTGAATGCAACACCAAAGCCAAGCGCCAGGGCTGGATAGACAGTATTCGCAAAGTGGAAGCTCTGAAGCCGGAGATTGTGGTGCCGAGTCACAAGAGGGCTAGTGAAGTGGATGGCCCGTTCCATTTGAGGAATACAAGAGAGTATATTGAGAGTTTTGAGGAGTTTTTGGAGGGGGGTGCAAAGGATCCTAGGGAGTTGTCGAAATTGATGACGAAGAAGTATCCGACTAGATTTAATCCTGGGACGTTGATCATGAGTTCTGTTAGCGCGTTCAAGACGGAGAGCAAGATCTGATCTTGAAGACTTTTGGGGGTGTGGGAATTCTTTTTGTGGCTTGGGAAGTTAGACAACATGCATGAAATGATGAGGCTCTATCAGCATTGCTCGAGACTACATTGCTTTACAACACTTCTAAAATTGCCATGCTACATTCGCTGTCCCCACCCCAACTTCTAAGTTAACCGTTCTTGCAACATTTCTTGTTGCTCTGTTTTCAAATAATCAGCATAATTATACGCCATAAACTCCTTCCTCGACTCTCAGTCTAATTTGTATCCCTGCTAGAACGATCAGCTAGCCTTTAGATTATCGAACCAAGCACACGAGGACTATAAAGAATGCCTGATATAATCATCTTTAATAGCTCTAGGAAAACCAAGAAATAAAGTGTCTTTTAGTTATTTAATCTTACCTACGTTACATCCGTGAAAATATACGGGTAGGGTATAATATAATACATATAAGTTATCTTACGTAGTATCTACTAGTTTATTAAATCTCTAACTATAGGGCCGACGAAATACTCCTAATTCTTTATTAACACTTGGAGTTCGTGCCTATTAAGTTCGCCTATAAATTACAAAATTGTTTACTTTAATAATTATAGATTAAATAAGCTAAAGCGCAGTTGTCCTAAAATATATCTACCTTTATTAGTATATATTAAATAACATTTACTCCAGAAAAACTTACTTATAAAATTAAAACCTAATTAATTTAATACGACCCGAGGAAGAAAACAATAGTAGTATTAAGATATCCTAATAGGCTTAGTATAAGTGCTAAAATCAACTAGTAATAACTTAATAAACCCGTGCTTTAACGCTAAGAATACTAAATCAACTACTGTGGTGGGGAAGACTCTGGTAGCTCCTTTGTCACCTGACCGGATAAGCTCTTTCCACATAAAAGAGCTCAACACTTGAAATCAACTCAAGAACCAAGAACGTTTACAGATATTTATCAAATACACTTTTTTCTCCTCCACTCCCTCAAGGTTTCATGCTCTTCAGATATGTGTTATCTTTAGATTTGATCAATCCGCGATTCCCTACGCCTAGAATCTCTCCCGTACCTCACTACATGCTACCTCTCTTGTTGTGTGGTTTATTAGGCTTTATCCCTCCCACACTACCCAAAAAACTCGAGAGACTAAGAAATTTAAGGGCTAATAATATTAAGCTAACTTTAAGTTTTAGTGCAGAAATAATCCATTAGTAATAAAGATAATAAATCTAAAGAAGTAAGCTAATATATAAAAGACGATTTAGTAAAGATGATCGAGAATTACGTTAAATTTTTTAGCTTATGATTTAGGTTAAGATGTAAATTAAATACGCACTTCCTAAAGAAATCTTTAAAGAAATACTACTTAGGTCTCGTTAATATATAGTTTGTGATTAAAAAGGGATTCTTACTTATTGTATAAGTAAAAAAAAGATTTTAAATAAAAGGAGTAATACTTTAATTAATTTTTTGTTATAAGAAACTAAAAAGATCAATAAAAAGATGCTAAATCTTATAATAGTAATCAATGTAACGGAGTTAATAAGGATACTTAAGATATATTCGTAAAATAAAGGGTGATATTAGCGTATTTGCTTGTATTAGTGCTATTCGAAATGAGAGAAAAATGCGATTGTAATAATAATTATAATTAAAGTATATAATAGTATTATAATAGAGATAGTGCGTGGTATATATATAATAATAATAAAAGTATAAGAATAAATAATTAAGCAATTTAAATAAAGGGGAGGGAGTGGTATACTTGATTTATATAAAGACAATAGTATAGATTCTTATAGACTCTTTATACTTTAATCAGAGAAGACTTATAAGTAAATTATCTTAGTTTATTTAAGTGCGTAAGTAGTTATAACCTAAAGGATCGCGCTTATTACTTAATTACTTTTAAGTTTCGATTACTATTAAAGCTCATAGGACACGTTAATTTAATTTACTAGAATAATTTATAAAAGGCACTAATAAATATCGATCGGCTTATAAGAATAGTGGAACTTAAGACTAAATCCTAAGATAGCTTATTGATAATATAAATTTTGAAGATCTTTACTATTATTAACAAAATCCATTACTACTCGATAACTATTTTACTCTTAAAATAAAAGATTCCTTAGCCTTTCTTAACATCTGGTTCGTATATAACTAAAGTTATTATATACACCTAATATTACGATGTAATATTAACTTAGAAAATTATAAGTATAAGTATAGCTAGTTTAAGAAGCATTAAAAAAAGATAGCCAAGCTTAAAAAGAGGGTATGTTACGTAATAATATATTTCAAGTAATAGTTGTGGTAAGAGGACGTATTTATTACAAACTCGTATTAAGGTAAATTTATAATTTCGAAGAAGTTCTTAATATTTTTCTATAATATTATAATTCACTAAACTACAAAGTATTACGATGGTAATAAAGGTAAAGTAACACGTACTAACTCCTTTAAGGAACTTAATTATATATGTTAAGCATTGACTCGCGTTCGAAATTTAGTTGTATAATAGAAAGAGTAAATATTTGGTCTTAGAATTCCCTCGTCTAAACCCAAGGCCCCACTACGGTACGATATTATGCTAAAGTTTAAATTCAACTCGAGTGTAACTAGTGTAATCTTATTTTATAATAATTCCGTTTTAATTAGTTAAGAACTACACTAATAAATATTTATAATTAGTGGTAAGCGTATAGCTTTAATAATATGAGAAACTTAATAATACTATTTTAAGGCTCGCTATTACGCCTTTATTGTGGTAAGCTTAAGTCCTTTATTATACAAATCGTAACTAAAGATCCCTTTTTATCTGATTAAAAAATAATTCTTTATTAGGGATATAAGAGTTTTCTAACTAAGTGAGCTTTTAATAGCAGGTAATATATAGTCTTAGAATAGTATTCGCTCGACGTTTTAGCTTATCTTTAGTTTAAGCTTAATTTATAGAAACCGCCGTGCTTGATTTAAGTTAATATAATAATAAAGACGAGTTATTTTATATAATACTTACGTTTTATATCTTATTTTTAATCTTTAGTTTAAATATGCTTAATATAGTGTTTAAAAATACTTAAGAGCTGGTACTTATTAAATAGCCTCTTATATAAGCGTTATAAGAGCTTGTCCTTAAGGTTTATCTTAAGGAAGACTTTATTATTTATACTTATTTGATATACTAAAGTACGGAATTTTTAATAAAAGTCTCAAAAGGTTTCTTTTAGTTTTATTACGAATTTAAAGTACTTGTTTTAAGTAGCTTGCTTATTATAGAGATTAATTAAAAAGTTAATTACTTAATTAACTAAATTAATAGTATTCATAAGGCTATTATCTTTATTAAACTTTAGTTTAAAAATACTGACTTTAAAAACATACGTACTATCTTATTAGTTTATATAATAATCTAATCTTTTATATAATTATTATTAATAAAGTAAACATTATACTTATAAAGAGTATTATAAACTTAAACGTCTTTGTTACGGCTGGCCAAAGGTTAATACGGCGAGTTGACTCAAGCTTTATATTTAGACCTAAAGCTACGCTCAGAATCGAGAAGAAAAGACAAGGAGAAAAGGAGAGCTCTCTATAAGAGAGAGCTCGAGTATAAATACACGGGGGCTCTCCTAATAAGGCCTAGCGCAGTCGAGTGCCATTCATGTCGCATGCTCGACTCTTAGTCCTCCCAATTAGGCCTAGCGCCGTCGCATTCCTCGCCGATGCTACGACCCGTGTCGGTTAGAATACGAGGCGCATCGGAGGTCGTAACAATAAGTAGGTCAATATATTAAAACCTAAAGCTAAAGTCAATATATATAAAAATGAAAATTAATTCGTTTATTAAAAGCTATTAAGTTTAAGATCTGAAATTTTTACTTTCTAAGTGTGTATATAGTATTTATTATATTTTAAGGCTTATTTACCTTATACTAAATTTCTAAAATCTACTACTAAAAGTCAAAAGTACGTATTTTTAAAAGTAAAACTTATAAGAGGATTTACATCAGCAAAAAAAATTGGGCGCAGCCGTCCGCCTACGGCGCCGGAGGCGCCATTTGGCGCCTAAGTTGCATGTCGAAAATTTTGGGGACAGCTGCACATTATACTAATTCTAATTAGCCGCCGAGGACGCTTACGGCGCGGTAGGTGCTAATAGTGCCGTAGGTAGTCCACTTTTTGCAGCGGGGCAATTAAGCGAAGAACATCAAAATGTTCTAAGTCTCTTCTTACGTATCTACGTACGTATTACTTATATACGTACTATATACACACGGCATAACACACACACGAATAAGAAGCTAAGGCTAAGGTAAACTTTGCCCCAAAAAAATTATATACTAATTATTTTTTTTTAAAGTGGAAATTCATAGTATAAGAGCTTTACCGAAGCTAGTTTTAAGGACGTGCATTTAAGTGTGTAGCCTTCGGAACGGAAATATTAAGTGCCGTGTAAACGGCCGCCAAACGGCCGCCAGACGGCCGCTAGCTGGCGAATAGGGGTAAGCGACTGACTCGTACGGCGCCATTCTGCCGATAAGATAATCGACTGGCCCCAAAGGCGGCCGCTGGCGCCGGAAGCACTAATGGCCGATTAGCGAATATTCTGCCAAACAATTTTTTGCTGATGTAAGTCATAAACTTAAATTCGCTCCCTTTAATTAGTTCCCAACGAAGTAAAGGCCTTAATCGCCTTATTACCCTAAGTCACTTATAGCGGGCATATTATTTCATTACTTAACTTTTATCTAAAACCAAAGTCGAGAAAAGCCTAAAGTAAAGGCATTAGTATTTGTATCTAAACTAAAAAAATAATAAAAAACTCGCAACCTCAAAACCTTATTATAAATTGCACTTTATTAAGAGTATAAATTTTGTTTTAAACACTTAACTAAATAATATATAATAGTTTAACGACTAAAGATAGCATTCTTATTAGCCTCGCAAAATTAACTTACGAATAAGGCCCTTGGCGATTACTATAACGTGTGCCGAGTTAGCGACGAGAACATGTAAATAAACATTAAAAGTTAACATATTCTCTCTTTTTAAGACAAATACAAAATTTTCTAAAGTATTAATTTTAAGTACTAATATTAATATAGAAATTATCTCAAGCTTTTCTTTTAAGTTTTAAGGAAAATCTAACGTAGTCTTAAATAGAATATGTTTTTTTTTCTCGTTGTAATATACTGATTTTATGACGGACCTGGCTATGCTTTAGCTCTCCCTCACGAGGCGAGGCTGCTGCTACCCCTCCTGATTCGGCTTATCGTGCCTTGCTCAGCTATATAAAGATTATAATATAACTACCTCGCTTAAAGCTCGCTTATATACTTAATAAAACTTATTCTAGGCCTAATCAGCCGGAAATAGCTTAAAACAAGCCACATACGTCTGATACAAAAGCTCTGACGTCCACAGGTTACAACCATGGAATCCAAGGCTTGGATAAGCATTTGTTATTTCTTTTGTTCAAAAGACGTAAATAAGTATTTTACGATTAAGAGGTATCGTTATACAAAATAAAAGCATGGATAAAAAAGGGGGTTAGGTTTGGTTATTAATTTATCAATTTATTAATAACTTATTTAATACTTTTAACGACGCGATCGTAATCGTTATCTCAATCTTACAACAAGTTCAAACGACGGTAACGAGACTCTCCATCCCCATCTCCATTCCTATTTCAACTTCCATCTCCGCCACCCTTTTAACTTCACCCTCCCTTCAGATTCCACACTCACACCTATACCAACCACCCCGCCATCTTCATCTACATCCACATCCACATTCATATCCAAAGATCTAGATCCGAGCACTTCATCTTTATCTCCATCTAGATCCAAACCTAGAAACAAGTCGAGCTTAGTACACACACGATCCGAAAAAAGCTTTTCAGAAGAATTGGCGTTGTAGGAAGGGAGATTCGGATTTGGATTGTGATTTGGAATTGGGATTTAGAAGTGTATTTTTGCTGTGTTTATTTATGCTCGTTGTTGTTATTGATGCTATTGGTGTGAATCGAAGTAAAAGGGTTAAAGACCGGGACACGTTTAAGTTCAGGTTCGTGATTAGAGTTGGAGACGGATAGTATATGTGCGTCTCTAACTCGGTCTTACAGAGTGGCTTTTTGGAACTTAACTTTTTCGTTTCGCGGACTAAGACTAGGAGGGGGATGTTTCGCTTAGAGGGCGTGTAGGCTTTTAACATTGCATTTGTATCTACATCTATCTACGGCTGCGTTTACGTTCCCTTGTGTATAGTGTGGTTCTGCCCTTCTGCGCTGCGGGGTTCGAGGCGTGACTGGCTCTGGAGATGTAGCTGCTGGCTTTCGAGATGTGGTTAGCTTTCGGGGTGTAGCGATCTTGCGCGGTATATGTTGGCTAGCGGGGGGTGCAGGTGGGTAGGAACAGGTAAGCCTAAAACGAGTAAGAAAACCGAAGTTAGCTAATCGGATAAATAAATAATTGAACGAATAAATAGATGGGAAAAAGAGGAGGGAAAGGGGAGTATAGAACAACTGACTAGTCCAAGGCAATCTTTCCATGCAGACGTCGGCATCGCACTCGCTTTGGCATAGCCCAGACGGAGATAAACTTGGTGTTTGTATTCATCAGGTTATAGAGGTCTCGGGCTTCGAAGTGTAGATAGATCCAGGCGTTCGTAGATGGGAGGTCTTGTAATAGCACGCGGATGTTGTGTTCGAGGTCTTCGAAGGTTGATATAGGGCTCGGGATCGAGGTCGGTGCTAGGATTCTGAGTAAGGGATCGATTGTGGTGAGGGAGGTGGGGTTCGACGTATTAGCAATCGAGCCGCAGTTCGGGTAAACGTATGTTTTGTGCTAGGGCGGAGATATTATTGAATGGGATCGAAGTGGGCGCTCTGGTTGAAGGAGATATAATATGTAGATGTGCAAAGGATATCTTGTCTTGAAGTCTCGAAGTCGGGAAGGCTAGTTAGAAAAGTTGTGAAGCTCTCGAAGAGGAGTCGCAAGACGAAGACGTATTTTCCAAGAGGGTCAGTAGGATGATAATTTGTAGATAAAGAGATGGGGAGATGGAGAGCCAGAAGCTAGACCCGAAGGGCAAATGATTAGGTGAGATACGATACAGAGAATATGTGTGTAGGCGATGAAAGTGGAAATCCGAGATGTCGAATGAACTAAAACGGTGGCTGTTGCTGAGAAGTCGCGGAAGTGTGAGTTGGAGAAATGAAGGGTAGTTGTAGGGAGTTGGGAAAAGTCGTAAGACAAGAGCAGAAGCGGAACTTGGAGATGTCGAATAAACCAAAGTGTGAGTTGGAGATATTGAGAGCGGTTGATTATAGGGACTTGGAACAGAGTGGAAATGTAGCGTAAGTTGGAGATATCGAATGAACCGAAAAGATAGCTGTCCAAAAGCTGGGATAGTTGTGAAAGGGGGAAGAAGTGTAGATATATACTAGAGGAAACCAACCTCTAGACTTCCGGAGTCGAGTAGAGTCGAGTCGAATTAAACCGAGGAGGGTGGAGGGTAGAGGGTGTAGGGAACGTGTAACGGGAGTCAAAGCCAGTCAGTCAACTCGACTTACTCACACCCATAGCCGCGTCAGCAGTCAATGAGTTGGTCAATTACAGTATGATAAAGATATCTATCAAATTCCGTCTGCTAGTGTAATTTCCCACTCCCCAAGGGTGGTGGTGGTGAATAGTTGAGACAAAGATTCCGCGCTACAAAGGTACAAGTTTACACAGTGAGACGTTGTCTTTGAAAATCTAAAGGTGAAAAGAGTTTGGTGCAGGAGAAGAAACAAAGGTAGAAACTGACAGACTCTTCACGAGTAACTTACCTAAACAGGCAATCCTCCCACCCCTTCCCTAGCTCGGTCTCCTTCTGCAGCCTGTTATCGGCGCAGTTATCCCACCTGTCGCGCCACAGTTTGTTGATCATCCTCTCTTCCGAGTCCCGCTTTCCCGTCAGCTCCTCCAGATCCTCCACCATTGACTTCAGCTTGTTCATCTCCTTGGCTAAGGTTGCCCAAGAATTCCCATCTCGCCGGTTGATCTGCTTGTAGTAATCGATGTCCAGACTAATACGTCCCAGGTTGCTGTTGATGTTGCCCAAGATCTCGATTGCGGCTTGGAGGTGGAGGTTGGCGCCGCGGTGCACGATTGCAAGTTCCTTTAAGTTGCGCCATTGGCCGTCGAACACGGCAAGGGCGTATTGTTCGGCCGGTTGAAGACCAGCCCGCCGGCCACCCATCCGGGCAATCAAACCAGGGGTGTATGTTGCCTTTTGAGCGAGAGTAAATGAGTGAAGTTGGGCCTCGTTTTCGGACCTGCGACGCAGCTCGCTAACAAAACTGTAATGCCGGTTGATCGCATCTGCGTAATCGATGCCATTGCGAGAAGTGTCGAGGAGAGATGCCAAATGTTTCGAGGTGGACTCGACAAGCCAGCTAAACTCAGATGTTAACAATTCGGCTTCGCGATGCAGTTCTTGTAGCTGATGGGCACTGAGATCCGTAGGGCGGAAGTATCCGATAGGGCGACAGACGGGATGCAGTAGAGGATTCTGGGCACCAGTCAATGATGGATTGTTTGTGGCGAGCAAATAGCAATGCGCCTGCGATGACAAGAGATAGGATGTAGCGCATGCAGCCAATGTCCAGGGTTGAAGATCTCGAAACACGGGCAAGAGGGTGCAAGCTACTGAGGTCATCGTCGTAGTATGAGAAGCAATGCTCCAAACGGGATTCGGGTATCGAGCCTTGCTCTCGGTAATGATTTCTCTAATCCGCGCCAAGGTAATACCCAAGTTGACGCCAAAGCTCCTGATTAAGGCCCCGACACCATTGTCAAACTCGCCCAATAAGACGGTTAAACTCCGAGTGTGGCTTAGGAGTATCTTGTATTCCTTCGCCATTTCATCCTTGAGATGAACGTTAGATGCGCGCACGATCTCGCTCGCGCTAATTAAACTGTACGAGCTGTACTGGACAAGTTTTGCGAGGGGGAATAGCTTCATGGAAACATTGGCGATTTCTTGTGCGCTGAACATCGCATTATGAAGTGTGACATTGGGAGGAGGCTGATATGCACCAACAGAGTTCTCTACCGGCACATCCGATACAAATATCGACATGATTGGGAACACAACTCTGTTGACGATGAAGTTGTCGTAGAGACTGAACCCGGGAATCCAAGATTCTGTGCTTACTGGTGGATTGACAGGGACGACGACGGCCGAGATCAAGTCGTGTAGCCTGCTGACAAGGAACTGAATGATAGGACCAATAATGGGAAGGAATCCGATCAAATACAAGGCAGAGTATAGGAGGAACCAGATGGCGCCGATGAAGAAAATAATTCTGAAGAACCAGAGAACTGGCTGTCGTAACCAAGTGCAGAGAAATCGAAGTACGAAATCGTAGGCAGTGTCAAATGGCCGTCCAGAAGCAGAAGCTGGTCGTGTAGAAGCTGGTCGAGTAAGTGCTGATGATGCAACTGTAATAGCCAATGGTGCAACAGCAGCCCGCCATGACCTCACACTTGCGAGGAAGTCGTCTCCGTCTTCCCAGTCGGCGTAATGTAAGATCTCCCGTTGCACTGTTTGTCCCAGGATATCTAAATCGTGTTCTCGTCGCCACAGCTCGACAAGCCTCATCTGGGCGAATTCTTGCACCTTTCCCTCCTCTTTGGCAAGATCGGAGAGAACGGTCTCGTCATCGTAGTCGTCGAGGTTCGAGTAGGTCTCCTTTACCTCGTCACGAGATGCTTCGTACTCGGCCATGTAGGTGGTTGGATCGGAACCGAGACGGCGGAGAAGTTTGGAGAAGGTTAAACGATGGCGCGACATTGTATTTTGTGAGGGGTATGTCGGAAGAGTGGACTTCGTAGAGTGGCTCGTGCAAGAGGGGTTCGAAGGAGGCGTGGACTTTGTGCAGGAGACTCTCTTGTAAGGAGGGGTATGTAGGAAGAGTGGACTTCGTAGAGGAGAGGACCGTGGGAGGCGTGGACTTTGTGGAAGAGGTGCCCGTAACGGGAGGGGTCCTTGAGAGGAGTATCGGCTCGGTGAAATTGACTGCTCGATTGAGATCCAATCCAGTCCAGTCCAAGTCCAGTCCAAGTCCAGTCCAAGTCCAGGTTAATCTACATATCATCAGCATTGCGAACTTCATAAGAAGAAGAAAAAGAAGAAGAAGTACATCTGATGAAACGGTTCGGGCATGACAGACAGCCTTGGGAACTTACGCAGGGAAGATAGATGGAATTAAAAATAAGATATGACTTAATAGATTTCGATAAGATCGGACCGGATATAATTTAAAAACTAGAAGAGACGATGAGATATTTGTGGGATTGATTCTTGTGCTGATGCCAGGCAGGTAGATAGATGGGTTGCATCTAATAGTTATTCAATAAAACCTTTCCTTTCATTTCTTTGATCCCATCGGCTGAGACAAGGACTGAGACGAGAACAGCGAATAAGACAACGAAAGAAGGAAAAGAACGCAAGGTCGCAGACACTTCTCAACAAGCTAAACAGGCGTGCGGGGAAAGTTCTTTGTTGTGTTGAAATGTGAAGAGATCTTTCTCCCACCAAATGGCATGGGTATCATTCAGGGGACGGGTTCCGGCGATTATTGCACCCCGATCTGCCCTGGGCGAAAGAAAGGACTGTACTTGACTTTCCCTTCCCTTTTTCTTTCCCAAGGGTAGTGGCGGTATCTGCGTCGCTCTGATACACCGCAAGTTCATCTTCTTGTCGAGATCTAATCGGCGGTGTGCAGATGGGTAGGAGTTGAGTGAGTCCAGAAGGGTACAAACAGACAAACAAACAAACAGCTCGTAGTCTTTCCGCATCAGCCGCTATGTGTGGTCTCGGTGATGATGCATTCCTTGCCCATCCACTGATATCAGCATCAGAAGATCTATCCAGTCCGTCTGCCCCTCCTCGGTGCCTGAAGCCTGTACTTTTGCATTGATACATCAAAAGACAGAACCTACAAGATACGTTGATATCGACTTTACCGCATTCCCGAAACAACACATTCCCGAAACAACACATTCCCGAAACAACACATTCCCGAAACAACATGAGAAGTCTCCTGCATCGTACCGACCTAATCCCCACCGACGTCCTCCCGATCACGCTCGTCCCGAGACGATTCCCGGTTTGATCAGGTCGAATCACAAGCGCCATTTTACGCCGAATCGGTTAGGCAGTCAAATATTACCGCGTCTAGTCCTTCAGCTCGATCATCTGGGAGACTTGTTGAGAACCCATTCTACCGGTCAATGAACTTGGCTGCGAACAACATCTACTTGCGCACGCCGAGTGAACAATATCCTATACATATCGCTAACCTTATTGATTCCATCCGTAGGGACCGTGACTCACCTGGTCCGTCTCTCGATCGAGTAAGGCATGACCCGGGTTTGGAACGCCTTGAAATGGGAACTACAGAAGCTGCCGTGGAAAATTATTTCAAGGCTAATATCTTTCCTGATCCCGAATTATCAAATGGCCTATACCGTATCGACAGAAACCCAATAGCCAAACGCGCTGTTCCAGATGTCGGATCTGACCTCAAAGTCAGCACCCCTTCTCCTGATATGCTCTATGGATATAACCGTGAAGCATTTCCTCAGCAACAAACCCAACTTCGCTCTATGGGAAATGAGATGGTAGCTAATACTCAAGACTTAATATATCCTTTCTTTGTCATCGAGTTCAAGGCTGATGGTCCTGGAGGGTCTGGGAGTATGTGGGTGGCGACGAATCAATGCCTTGGAGGCTCTGCATCATGCGTCAACATTGCCGAACGCCTCAACCGCCAGCTGAAACAGTGCAAGAGCAATGAGGTCCAGCCCATTGATAGTTCTGCATTCAGTATCGCCATGAACGGCACGGAGGCGCGACTCTACATCTCGTGGAAACATAACGAGCTCGATTACTATATGCGGAAAGTCAAGAGTTTCTCACTTCAAGAGCCTGATCATTTCTTAGAGTTCCGCAAGTACGTCCGGAACATCATCGACTGGGGTAAGGATATGCGCTTGACAGCCATTCAAAAGTCCTTGGACGACTTGCTTGAAGAGGGTAGGAGGAAAACCTCCGAGGTGGCGAAGTCCCGTGGGCCACCTTCGGATGCAAGCAGCAGCAGTCACAAACGCAGAGCTGTTACGGGATTAGCACCACTAGTAGATTAGTTAGTAACCACCACTACTTAGGCTGCTGCCTTCAATATCAACTGTAAATAGTCCTGTGTGTAAGGCAATTATCTTGCACATGAGAGCTAGGGATGGAGGATGGAAGTTAGTTTCAGTAGCGAATCCGCGAGCAGAGCTTCTCCTCGTTTTGCATCCGTAGCTTTATAGCTGAATAGAAACCTCTGAAGGGTGACGCCGAGTCTGAGATTGCTCCTTTGAACTACAAATCCTCTACACCACCCAATTGCAAGAAGCGAATGGTTGTGCTTCACGTTAAATCTTTTCTTTTGTGGGCGTTCGGACTTCGCACTCGTATTTTGCCCAGGAAAACAAGCATTCGCATCCTGGTGCCTTATTGGATGATGGTGCATGTCGTGTATCGGTTAAGGGCCGGGCATGTGCTCCTGCGTCCGCCCGGCTTTTGTGTTCAGTCATCCCACCTCAGCCCTACTCGGGGAAACTGTTCACAAGAATGTGGAGAAGTGGAGTAGTGGAGTTCACGGGGAGGATCATCCGCAAGAGACACTACAGTACTGCTTAATAGCCCGCTGATAGGTTGATGGTTCCCACCCATCACCTGCATATCCGCCAAGGCTTCACAAAACTTTCCCACCATTGTGTATGCCAGTGACCACGGCCGCACGAAGTCCAACAGAATACCGGTTGTCTCGGAATTAAAGTCAGGCGTTCACTGACCATCACCAAGGTGCGGGAATGTCCGCCAGTGCAGGACTGCAAGCTTTTCTTGTTATTCAGCCCTATGGAAAAACATACTACTACGAAGTATTAACGCCAAATTTCCCGCGAAATTCAGCTTGCTAGTGGCTTGCGGTCAGCTGGGCGCTTTGCTACTCCCCCCAGGGCTTTTTAATTCCTAAATATATAGTAATACCGCCACCCTTACGTAAGATGTTACCCCAGGGATTAACTAATGATTTTAAAAGCTTCGCATGTTGCTTCTACTTATTGTATCTCTACTTAAGTCATAGAGGAAGTTCATAAATTCATATATTATAGAATCAGAGAATTAATATATTCCAGTCCTAATGTCCGTTGAAATTTGAGATGGCCTGATATTCACATGTGCATGCAGAGCGAGAAGGATTGGGGGCCGGAGAGTCTGGTGTAGCTGTTAACGCCAAATTTCCTGCAAAATCTAACCTCTGTTTCAGCTCGCTGGTGGCTTGCGGCCAGCTGGGCGCTTTGCTACTCCCCCCGGCGCAGAAGGAAAGGCGCCCGGAAATGCAGGGTGCTCCAGCTGAACCACCATTGGGTATGGCTTGATATCCATGCCCAATTGGGGATTTGCGGACGGCGTTTATCATAAGACCCAGGACCACCATGCTTTTCTTCTCTCCACGTGAAGAAAGTTACTGTATTCCGAGTTGTGTAACTTCAGGGAAGATAAGGCCGCGCCATTCGCTAAAATAATATTTGTGCTAAAGCAGGATCCACGCCGTCATGTTTCCTTCGTTTCAGGACATAAGTAGGCAATGAAACAGGGTGAATCGAAGAGAGGAATGGCCCGCCATTTAGAGATGAGAATCAATGGTCAGGCAAATGATTTATTTACCTCCTATGAAAACGGGCAGTGAGAAGCGATGATGGGGAGACTGACAGACTCTCAAGCCGAAGAGCTCAGAATCTACCGTTCCTTCTTCAATGTGTCAGTTGGGTATTACGTAACCCATCCCCTGGGGGATAGGTACCGGCTATCCTAAGGTCTATAAATCAGGGATAGCTTAGAAAAGCCCCTAAGCACTGTATTTTAATAAGTTTTCCTACATCCTCGATTCTACTTCTTTAGACTTTAATACACCCTCTTTTTAAGACCATTCATCCAGGCCTATTTTATGGCCCATTTTACTAAGTGCATCTGACACAATGACTCATTAGGTGACTCTGCGTTTCCACCTCTCACCCCGGCAAAGTTCATGTGTGAGGATCATATGAAGCTAGGAAGAGCCTTGGAATTGGTGTGCTAGCCACTTTGAATGGCATCGGGGGGTGTTGTCGTGCCTTTGTACAGAAGCAGCTGATATACGCCTCCAAAACAACGGCTCTGAGGTTAAGGGCTGGTAGGATCAGAGCCCATACTTCATGGCTTGAAGCTGAATGCGGGCGCGTGAAGGAATGACATCAAGCCAAAGCTGAAATGTCTCTGGTAAGTTGATTGAAGTTATGTCTGTCTTCCTCCTTGTGTGACCTTGCCCACTCAGAATCAAGCTCGTCTTCTCAACTCCACACACAGAGCACATGGTACGAATCCTGCAGGCTGCAGCTATCATTCAACTGAATCATACTGGGTTTATTAAGCTGAGCTGACATAGAACGAACTCGGCTCAAAGAGATCGTCGTTAAATATCGTATTGATCGTCAGTGTGGACTTCCTCACTGCATCAGTTCATCCATCACACAATTCTACAACTTAGTATCCCCAATTTCTTCGCTACTTTAGCGTAGACCCAGTCGTCGAGAGATACAGAAAGAGCTAGCATCATACCTTTCAAGCTGAAAAAGCAATCTGCATACAATGGCACCTCAAACCACCCCGAACGGCATCTATTCTGTTGACTTTGATGCCACGAAAGTTGTCACCTTCCCGAATATACAAACCTGGACCAACGATCTCTTCAACGCAGTGGGCAATGGAGGCGGGAACGCCCTTGAAGAAGACTTTAACTGGATGCAGGACCTCTTTCAAGGAGTGGATGTCAGCCGCCACCTACCCATCAATTTGATTGTTGGAGAACTAGGAGGCGGTGCCACTTGGTCTCCGGAAAATCTCCACCTCAATGTTACTGTTTCGGTCTCCATCTCAAAATCTCCATTGTTCCTTCGCTACCTAGTGGTTTCTGAGATGACCGAAGTCTTTATGCTTGATCAGGGGCGAGGATGGTTTGGAGGTAGCACTACTCCGGGATCCCGCAATGGCAATGGCAACGAGGGAGACAATGGTGAAGCTTTGTCACGTTTCCTTGGTCGACAGTTCTTGGTCAACAATGGTTCAAGTGTCGAAGCAACTGCTCCACGGTTTACTGTAGGTAACAATTGGCTCCAAACCAGCTCCCGCGATAATTTTATCACCAACCCTGGCGCCCCCAGCAACTCAGACATTAAACCGGATGCAGATGTGGGGTGCAACACCCTCTTTATCAGCTATCTAAATACTCAGCTTGGCTTCAAGCCCAAGGAAATTGTGCAACATGCTGCTCCAAATATGCAGGGCGTCTACAAAAACTTGACAGGAGATGATGGAGACCCATTCCCAGTGTTTGCGCTGTTATTGAACAGTGCATTTCCTCCAGGACCACCAGGGGGCGTCGGTGCTCAAGTCGATGCGACCAAACAAGCCGTAGACTCTCCGTTTCCTATCGCACTGCTCGAATTCATTAGCAGCCCTAAATCGTGGTTTGGTAAGGATGAAGTTGTTAACGCTGTTGCGGATCCTGCTCGGAAAGGCCTCTATCCTGATGTCATCTTGCTTCAATTGCAAGGCGTGAGTAGGAACCTCATGAACGCCGCATTGCCTATTCTCTCGGGTCCGGCACTGGGATTTGCTTCAGGATCTGGATTCAACATTTCCTTCGACAGCAACAAAGGCATCCAATTCCAGCAACCAAACAATGTTTTCATTCCGCAAATCATCTTATTCCCGTTGAATGTGACTTTTACTGCGGCTTCGATTGCCTCCTTTCCTTCAGGAGATGTTATTCCTGGCACATTTGGCCCATTTCCGATCGTCCTTGAACTGAATGCAGCTGTTACAGAACTGGGATTAAACTTGACGGCATTGACTGAAATCACTTTCAGTTTTGGAGAAAATCCCTACTTTCACAATGTGATTGATATCACTCCACTTAATTCGCCACCGACTCAAACAAACCTCAATCCGTGGTATTTGAGTCAGGACCTTCGCGTATTTACGGCAACTCCAGAGCTGGACCAACGGCCAGTCAAAGGTTCAAGCATTCATGCTCTGTCACCCAGTTTTCCGGCTACTGCGGCGAATAACTCCGGCGCATATCAGTATATACAGGATTTGTTGAGGTACATGAATACAGAATACTCTGATCCAAATGGCCAGGACCCATTCGCAACAAGTGTGAACTCTGCTCTGCCAAGTCAGTTCTATGTTTATTCGCAGGACTCGTCTGTATCCCCATATACATATGGTACTGGCTTGGCGCGCTACGCAAACTTCAACTTTGCCATTGCTCGAGTCAGGTTACAAGGCACCCCTGGGACTCCAGCAAACGATGTTCGAGTCTTCTTCAGATTGTGGAATACGAATTCCGCCGATACGCAGTTTGACGAGAGTACTTATCCAAGTCACAAAGATGCCAGCCAGCAACCAATCTTTCCTCTACCAGCAGCAGACTTGCACACCATACCCTTCTTCGCCACGAAGAACAACCCAGACCCCAACGATCCAAACAATGCGGAATATGGTCCTAACGGTGTTGGTGTCAACACTCACAACATGGATGGGAGTGTCTGGAAGTACTTTGGGTGCTACCTGAACCTATATGACCCTACGGTCAAGTTTCAGAAGATAGGAAGTCACCACTGTCTCGTTGCTCAAATTGCATTTTCTGGGACTCCAGTCACCATCACCGGGACCTTTCATCCAAGCCCCGAGAACTCGGACAAGCTGGCGCAGCGTAACCTGTCCACAACTTTTGCAGAGAACCCTGGACCTGCCACGAAGATTATCCCACAAACATTTGACCTCCGTCCCACCACTCCAGTAACAGGAACAGCCCTCGACCCTCAACAGGAGCGGCCTGATGATCTACTCATTGAATGGGGTGATACCCCCCCTGATAGCACCTGTCAGATTTATTGGCCTTCGATCTCAGCTCCGGAAGTCATCAGGCTAGCACAGAAGTACTATGGAAACCACTTTCTCACGGCTAAAGACGCACATACCATTGAGCTCAAGTCTGTCCGTGGTATAAGCTATGTACCCATCCCTCCGAGCAATGGTGAAAATTACGCCGGGCTGATCACGGTGGATTTGCCAATGACCATCACAGCTGGACAGCATTTCAACATCGTTTTACGTCGCTTGTCTACCTATACACGACCCCGCCTTGTCCCGCCGACAATCCTCCGTAGACAGGGAGTTGAACCAGTACATACAGCTCCAGCCCCTGAAACACCTTCACTATCACCACAGCAGCCACAACAACAAGGGACCCTTCAAAACCCTACAACCGACCCTAACCCTGGACCAAATCTTCCAGGACCGCCGCCCCACGAGCCCACAGCCGATTACTGGAAATACGAGGTCGGGAGCTTTGCAGTGAGCATTCCCGTAGCCAAAGCCGAGGACTTCGTCCATTATGAGTTGGACGCTCTGGCTATCTTCAAGTACCGTTTGCAGCAGACGCCCACGACGGATCGATGGCATCCGGTTCTAAAGCGGTATGTTGATGTTCTGATAGGGAGAGTGGATGGACTTGTAGGACGACCAGGGGCAGCGCAGGGTGTGCCTGCTGGCCCGAATGGGGCACCAATTGGGGTTCATTGGCCGGGTTGTGAAGGTGGAGAGCATGGAGGCTGGAATATCTGGGCGTGGTGTGTCAGGAGGTGGAGGCTATGGCGGACATGGTGGACATGGCGGCCATGGCGCCATGAAGGCGGCAGTGGTTACCAGGGGCATGAGGGACGTGGAGGACCCAGTGGATACGAGGAACACAGAGAAGGTGAACAGCATCATGGTTATGAAGAACATAGGGGATAATAAGCGGGAGGAAGGCATGAGTACATGTTTTTGTGTTTTAAGTTACTTGCTTCTGCTGTTTTGGCTTCCTCTTTTGATATGTACGTGTTGCTTGTCAGCAGTCCTGAAATTTGACTTGTGCTTACCCCATGCTTGAAGTGCAGTTTTGAGACTTCCCTTTCCAACAACAGCTGTTTCGGTGATCTAGAATCAGATTTCAAACTATAAGACAGACTAGGAGATGAGAGAACCGAAGCAGTGCAAGCCTGCTCCGGCACAGAATGGTACTGCGTCGGTATTCCGGCCGTGCGAGATGCGTATTTGGCATGGGCAATGGAAGGAAGGCCATTAGAGCAAGTGGGCTCTGCTAATAACCTTGAAAGTTGTTTGTTACCTGACAGTTGCCCGTTGCTTTAGCTACATCGACTACTACGGAGTTGCATTCGATCACCTTGTTCCTGCCGAAGATCCAGACCCAGAAGTGCTAGCGATTAGCATGGTCGTAGTAGATAATGAAGGAGGAGCCTTCGCCAACAGAGCCCTTTCGTTTCCACTAGATCCGACAGAATACACAGGGAAGAAAGTCCTCGCGGTGCCGAGATGTTGTCAGATCAAGAAAGGCACGCAAGATCGTCGGCGGTAGAACAGGTTAGTAGCTGAGAGGGATGGACATATTCAGAGGGGTTCGCAAGAACTATCTGCAACTGCGAAGCGAGTGTCAAAAGATTTGAGTTGGGCGGTCTGGCCTTGACACCAAGACTGCTTGCCGTTGACTTGCAGGCGAACCATCGTTCTTCTTCTATTGCGCCGAGAATGCTAGGAACATTAATTGTATCCAATTGTATAATGTCACTTCTGCCTCCGAAAACCAGTCCGAACTAAAGGAAAAGAGAACCGATTCTTCATTCTTTCGTGCAACAGTCTCATATCATCCACGCCACTTCTGGCTCTGGCTCTGGCTCACCTGTCTCTAGCGCAGCACTCTTGCGCTTCCGACCACGTTTCCCCTTGCCCATTTGAGACCCCCAAACCATGAAGTCGTTTCGGCACGGAGGGTTTTTCACCAGCCCGGGACGGACGTTACCGAGAATGTCTACTCAAGCACGATTTCCTGCTTTTGAAGCAAGCCATTTCTCCATTGGTCCATTGTCATGGTAGCATTGTATATCAGATCGAAAATGAAGGATGATCCAGAAAGTTTGTAGTGATCCGGGGTGGATGTTGGCCTCAATATTAGCGGTGCATTGCAACCAAAAACAAGTGCCACAATATCGCCATCACGAATAGTTTGAGGCCCAATACCACATCGCCCACCCGTGGTGGTGAAAAACCGTTTATTATGAAAAGTGGCATCCATCGCCTGTCTGAATCTGATTGAACTGACCAGGGTAGGACCAGAATTGCTGCGGGAAATGTCATTCCCGAAGGATTGAGGAAAGTTGGACACATCATAGTGCTTGCAAAAGGAGTCGAAATCTGCTTCCACGAGCGGAGGATGAGGGTAACGACCATAGACCAGTGTCCAGATGAATGCATAAAGGCAGTTGCTGATCCGAACCGCTCTTACGCCGCTGTTTTGCCTACTGTTACAGAATGTGTTCCAAAGTTGTTGAACCTTATGGCCCAGATGGCTGTCAGTAGCAGCAACCCCAGTGTCTCCAAGCGGTCCACCAAGTGTTTGTGTACACCCATCTACAGTATCGACCAGCAATGCCGCGATATGGAGTCTATTGCCAGACACATTGATTATAGTCTCATGTGCGGTGGTATTTATTTCTCTCAACATCCAGCGTTCATGTGGGTATCGTCTGTAAGTGAGCGATGTGTGCCACTGAGGAACCCACGATGGCGGGCTGCCATCTGATCTGAGAAGATCATCGTCCGAATTGTCGACAAAGGCGAGCATGTTGAGGGAACAACCTGAGCATAGGAGCTTCTGTGCGAGAGCTAGGCATACATGCTCCAGAGCGGCACCATAATCCGGTTTGAGAATCCCACGAAGTGCAGGATGCCCGAGAAATGCATAGATGTGGTCCCTGTCTTCTGAAGCTTCGAATTGGCGTCCAGCACCCAAGATCAGAATCGCGGCGTTGCTGTCTGTGCCATACCGCCGTTTCATTTCATGTGCATATTCCTTGACGGCACTCTTTTCATTCATCCACGATTCGTTCATGCCGAATGTAGCCCATATGCTCCAAAAGGCATCCATGATGCGTCCAGTCGGGAGACTGTCGGATTTTGGAACAATGGTGGTACTGTCGTACACCAGCACGAAAAGAACAAGATCGCCAAAGGGGAGGGATGATTTTCCGGAGAACGCTATTGCACGCCGCGAGAGACCGACTTCTTGCAACACCCATACTCGTGAAAACCTTGCGGATGGCATCGTCAGCTGTGCGACTATTAGGCGAAGGCTCGACAAACTGACCAAGGTCGGCTCAGCAATGCTCTAAGGCAACCCCATTTCTTTGTCTCATTTCTTAACCGGTGATCTCCGGGTACCGGTGGAATCTTGTGAATATCGCGGACTACATCCGTGAGACTGGAATTATCCAATTTGGCATACTGAGACTCGAAGTAGCAATTGAAGTCTCGTATTAAGGATATTGCATCTTCAGCGCAACTAGGATGACGATCCTCGCAAGGGAAATGGTCGACTTCTCCCAACCATATGAGAGTACAATTGCTCTGCTCATATATCTGCCCCATAATAGATACCTGGTACCCTTTCTCCACGTCGTTCTGTTGATCGATGCAGATGCCATCGGCCCAGAGCTGTCTTGACTGGTCGTGATATCGAAATCGTCGAAGTGCTTGATATAAATTGATCGTAATGAACAATGGAAGTCCCTCACAAGTTATTTCTTGAACGCGATTGGGATCACCCCATACATATGAAACGGCCTCATATTTCGGAGTCTTTCTGAAATGTGAGCGCCTTAGATTCATCAGGAGAAGCTCACAGACAATCGGATCCTCGCCTTTGCCAGGGAAGAGACGCAGAACACGAATCCATTCGCCGTCTCCTTCTGGGAGCGGTTTATAGCTAAAGTGCATAATGCGATGGTTGACTGGAGAATTTCGGCTGCTTTAAAGACTGAGCATATCAGATCCGGAACGATGAGAGACTATAATGTCACAAAGGCAGCTTGCTGTGGTGAGTGAATACCACCATCATTGTTGCTCAAGCGCTGATGAAGATGTGTGTTGCATCGAGGACAGCCAGGTGTCAAGCGCTGGGTCGAGCTAAATTACGGCTAGGCTACTTTCGGCTTGTGCATGCAGTCGGCGGGTGGAACTCATTTTCCATTCGGCGTCGAACCACCGCAGAAGCACAACCGTCTCGAAGACTTTCTTGTCTCGCTCGGGATAGAATCATCATACATTCATCCGCAACTTGATGGCTTTTCGGCGGAGTGCACGAACTTTTCAGCGCATCCAAGGCCGTTCAGAGTGCGCTTTCGTGCGACGCTGGGGCAAATCGTGGTATTTCACAGCAAGCAGGAGTCATTTTTAAAAGATAATATGAACGAATGCTGTCTATGATTCAAGGCTGCTGTTCCGAGAATATCTATGCTCCCGGATTGTTGTCGGGTTTGTTGTATGGGAAAGCATTTGCGGGTTCTCGTGACGGCGGGATTCTCGCCACGCAGGGATGGACGTTATTGTACCTTAGGCAGACATTTATTTTAGTGCGCGGGTCGGTACTTCGAGTTGGCGATCTTGGTGGGCCCCCAGCACAAGTACCGTAGGCTTACTTATGTAATCACTGGACCGAAAGCAACGGAGAGCTGTTGCCCGATTAAGTTACTGCCTAAGTTTCGAGGCCAGATTTCCAACTCCAAGATTGAAGTTAAATGTAGGATCGTAGGTTTTTTGATTTAATTATCTACTCTCTAATTACTTCAGCTTTCTTTTCATCGATAAGATTAAATCAATCGAAAGCGGTTCGAATATCTAATCCCTATAGTTTTCAGAATTCGAGGTTGCGCGACTAGCCGGTCTTGCGCGCTTCCAGTGATGTACGACGATACTATTGCCGCGAGGCTGCCGCCCAGCTGAGTGCACCAGCCTCAACGTGACATTATCCCTAACCTTTACCTCACTTTATATCGATACTATTTCCACGGCTCATCAGTTACTAAGAACCCTTCCTCTCGCGGTCCTCGAACCTAGTCGAATAATGCGTCTATGTAATGGCCCGTACTGAATGCAGCTTCATTCCTCGTACTGAATGCGGCCTCATTCCTTACCTACAAACAAAAGAGTCACATTCCTTTGGTTCTTTATTTCTCTAGTATATAGTTAGCTTCCCCTGAAGAAGAGTCTACCTTCTTCAGCAATTAGTCTTTTGTTACTGGAACCTCTCCAGTTGATCACTAGAGAACCCCCATCGTATCTCGTTACCTCAGTGAAACTAGTGATCATTACAGTCTACTACAGTTTAATAACAACGGCGGGTTTAGCCTGATCGAGTTCTTCGAAGACGATATACCCGAGTATGCTATACTTTTATTATGACGAGCGGCAGGGCAAAGGCAGTGGTTCAAGTGCTTAGAATATTAAGGTGCAGAACCAAAAGGGCTCTGCGAGAGGCTATATATACACAGGAATAGGGGGGTAGCGGCCTGAGGTAGCTAAGCACATAATAACTAACTTTCCGGTCATCACATTTAACGTCTAACCCCACCCTTCCGGCCACCCCCCCTTCCGGCCACCTCGCTTAATTGCAACCCTCTCTATTTAAGACCTAATAACTCTACTTAGCGTCAACTTCAATACAAGATATTATAGAATCTGATTCTCCTCCTGATTCTGGTTCTACAGGGTGTAATTTGACGTTCTCCAGCTGCAATTTGAGCCTCTTTAATAGCACGTATTATAGCAAACTTAGAATTTGGACTCGTCTAAACCTTCCTCTTTTTCTTTAGCCTCAGGTGCTCTAATCTCTCTTCCAACTCTTTAATTCTCATATTTGCCTTCCCTAATTCGTATTCCTTTTCGTCGATTCCTTTTATAACCTTCCTGAAAAGCAAACGTTGCGTTAGAAGTTAGTCATGTGATCCACTAGCCAAATTGCGAATCTGTAAGTACAGATCTTTCCGTACCTTTGAAGTCTGTAACTCAATTGAAGTATCAGAAACCTTCGGAGGTTATATTGGCGTCTCGTGAGGCTTTAGGATCGCTGGATTTGTCGATTTATTACTGTTTTCTAATAGTAAAGGGCTCATCAGCGGCTTGGCGACAGATACCGGCCATAAACCTGTAATCCTCCACCCTGATTTGATATTTGAGGGTGTAATACTCTCTTGACGTGCCTTTTGATAGCAAATAAGAAAGTTGCGCTTGCCAATTAGTGTAGAATCGATTAAAGAACTTAACTTTTATAGCTCTTTCCGGTACGCACGCTTGAGTGACGAGAAAACTATCAAATCGAGAGGTTATAAGACGTGTGACGTATGTGCCGGTAAGAATAAGAGATATATATTATACTCAAGGCACTTCCAAAGGAATTCTGTTGTCTCGTGGCTCCTATGGCCGTCTAGAATGAGGAGTCTTGCTAAATGATCACGTGGTTGAGTCTGAGGGATAAACACCTTCTCTAGCCACTCTAAAGCCGTGGCATCAGTCGTCCACCCATTTTCGGTTACTGTGAAGTGCCAATTGTCGAATAGATCCAATTAAGACGGAAACTACTGTTGTTGTACTGATTTCCCCTTATATACTATAGCTAGATCTGTCGAAGCTCCGATTACTGAGATACACTCAAGAATTGTCGTCTAACCACGAGAACCTGGCTGTTTCCCTTGTACTATACGTGTTTCGGCACTCCCTACAATATATCCATTAAGACCATGACCTTCCATAATACCTGTCTCGTCCATATTCCATCGTTAGCTGGCTGGAATAGCTCTAATTGCCGGAATCTGGAGTTTTTAGAACTAAGGCCTAATAACTTTAGATCAAGCGCAATTGACTCGTATAGAATCAACAGGGATTTGCTTTTTGGTCTTGAGAACAGGATTACGAGCCAAAAATCGTGTAATCCAGTGTCTTCCGAGTGGTTTGTGATCCCCTTGAAGAACTAGAAGCCTCTCCGCAAAAAGCCGAATCTGTGCGTGTGTAACTCCATGGCCAAGAGCCTCTTGATTTAGTACTCAATCGGTCAATCGTTTCTCTACTACCGTAGGTAGTCTTTGCAAGTGGCTAGCACCCTCTTGACGTGACTGAGTCGTTGTGTTGCGATCTTGAAGGGTACTCCTTGGAACACCCCACTTAAGCGATGCCTTTCGTACAGATTTGCCATTTGCCACTTCCTCTAAAGCAGATTCGATGTCATATTCGGTGTATTCAGGCTTCATGATGTGAATAACACGTACTCCAAATTTCAAGAAAAACGATTAGAGAATAAAATAATTATTAATTATTAAAGTGAAGTAATATGAGTAGCAGTGAGGTTAAGCGAGGTGGCCGGAAGGGGGGGGTGGCCGGAAGGGTGGGGTTAGACGTTATATAGATAAGAAGCGGAGGAGGCTACTTTTAAGGATATAATAAACGGCACGAGTAAAATCAAGACTAGCTACGGCAAGATACAATTTTGCGGAGAATAAGTTAGGCATAATTGTAAACTTGCCAGGAGATCCTTTTAATATAGCTTATCGACGGCTGCTAGACTAATCTCTCCTGCCACTGGATCTATTGCGTAATTGGTTGAAGATATGGCTACCTTGTAGAATCACTTACACGGAACGTGAGAAGCGTCTCCATACCGATGAATATTTCTCTAGCTATTTACCCGAAGAAGTCTCGCTGTTCGTGGACAAGCTGGCGAGATCTATGGTCGCTTTTACAGGTGGCTTGAGCTTAGTGGTGCCGATAGTAATTAGAAGGATTGGAGAAACGCTAGTGGAGAGCTTAGTGACCGTGAGTGTTTCTGTTGTTTTATTTGTAGCGGTTATTAGTATAGTGCTTCGGGCGAATAATACAGAGATAGTGGCTGCCACAGCAACGTATGCCGCTGTATTGGTAGTGTTTGTTGGGACAAGTAGTGGTCGTGGCTAGCTGTTGAAGTGGAAGTACTAGGCTAGAGGTGTAGCATTGTCACTGGGTGCAATCTAGAATTGGAGGTGTTATAGCTACAAGTGAAATAATGCTGATGCTGAAATGGCCCTAGAGAATCCGCAGATGCAGGAAGGGGAAATCCAGAACCCAAACAATGGAGACGCTGTGCTGCAACAATCTGAAGGAGATATTGCGACAGCTAGTGAGACTGGCGGGCATCTCCAGGAACGTAGTAAATGGTCTAGTTGACCTCATTTTGCAATCATAAGCATTGTGTAGGTGGTCACACCAGAACGAATGACTAAAAGCCTCCGGCGCGCGAAGGGCGTCGAGTAGAGAATCGAAGAGGATTGAATCCGTGCTGAATCCGATGGGCTACTTTACTTCAAACGGTGTAGAAGAGCCAGGAGAAATAACACAGGGAATGATTGATCGAGGTGAGCGTTGGGCAAATTATATGCGAGTTCACAATCGGCCTACTAGTGCTTCTCGGTGGGCTGTCTTTGATGACACCTACGTTGATCATGGCTATCAATCCAAGTCTCCTGAAAAGCCTCGCCACAACCAATGTTTGCGTTTTTGTTTTTGCCATAGCCCTTGCTTATGGGCGAGATAGCCGAGCTTCATCTAAGTTAGCCCTTCGTCCGCTGAGACATTTGCCAGCGCTAGCAGGGGCATAAACGAGAAGCTGTTATTCGCCAGAGGATGAGGCTCAACTGGGACCCCTTCTTAGACCAATTAGAACCCTTGCTTTGCTCCCCTGCTTAGCGTTGGCAAATGTCTCAGCGGACGAGGATACCTGTCACGCTATGTGCGCTGCAGCAAGATTTCTTGGCGACGGATGAGCTTTCACACTTTGACCTTTCTTCAGCCTCTTTTTTTGTCCTGGGCGCAGTGTCAAAAGTCTGTTCGAGCTAGTACCACTTTCTACAACATTTCAAAAGACTCGTGCCGTTAATACAAACCTCTAATGAACGATTGCAAAGCCACGGCAACATCAGGCGTCCCATGCCACTGGCGCTTTACTTGCTGATTCCACAAGTTGTGTGCTTGCTCCCTGTTTGCCCTTATCGAAGAACTCCTGAAGTTTCTTCGTATGGTCGATTATCTGTTTGACATGAGCGTGTCAAAATTGTTCGCCGTCGTTGCTATTTTGAACAAGTGATCGTGCAGTGAAGAGAACATTCCGGATCTGCCTTCCGTTAAGATCTAACGTTGCAAGAGAATCGAGCCGAGCCTCCAACCGCCAGTAACCCAATGACATCCCGTGGGAGCGCAACCTTCGAACACACCACTAGTTAACAGTAATGTCTCCTTTCTCTAGAAAATGGCCGACCTAAAGTTTTCAAATTACTTTAGGCTACGGAGAGCAGATCCTAAACTTGCCACACAGCGTCTCTAACAACTCACTCTACCCTCTTCGCGGTTACAGCAGTACTAAGCTACTAACATCTGTTAAGACATATTGAGTGGTAGTCGCTCAGGCCTCCCATCCCTCTTCTGTAGTAGCTTCTAGAAAGTTCAATTTAGAGAATATATCGCAGGATTTCACATGAAGATTTATTGAATTTGCACCTGTCGTCAAAATTAGACTCGAGTAGAGCCTACCGGCGGGCGGGGGCGGGGGAAGTTCCGAAATAAAGCAAAGTTGTGTGGACCCCCAGTGGGGCCGGGCTCGTTCCGGATGTCCGCTAAATCGCCCAAGCCATATGCCGCAATTACCCCTCATATGACATTCTCCGGCCAGGAATGCTCCGTCCGGCGCCCCGATCAACTTCTAGAATTGCATGTGGGCTGTTCGTAAAGCCACATAACCTTGGTTTCTTGGGTTGAGCTGCTCAGAGCCAAGGTCGGAGACCTTAGTGCGTTGGGCGAGTATTACAGAAATCATAAGTAGTTGGGCGTCCCCAACGCCATCTGAATACAAGGGATCCCAACAATGCAGCTCATGGTTTGACTCAGCGTTCGACTAGTCAGTGCCAGGAGGATTATAAAATCAAACATTACCTCTCCCTTTGGTCCCTTTACATAGTCGTTTTATCGATCAATCATACAGTTTTATCATCTCAAGATGGTTTCGCCCAAAAATGCATTGGAGTGCTTCGTCGGTGCCTGGGGCTTCCTCAATTCCACGCTAGTGTATGCTTTGCCCCTTTTTATTGACTATTCCATAAGCCGCAACTTTCCCTTTTGGCTCTAAGTAGCTCTCCTTAACATTCTCCCTTAACCCCATTCGATCTGAGCTGACCGCACCTGCCTAGCAACACTACTACCGGCGAATTACTCCCGGACTGGCATAGCCCCCCCTCTGGCATGTCCCTCTGGACGCCTAACGGCTATAACGCCTTAATCGTCACCGCCAACGATACTACCGAGCCTGAGAAGCGGCCTATAGAGCTGACTCAACCAGCTTCGCCGTCCGATTCTGACTCTCGTTGGGCGTTGGTCGGGAAATACAGCATAGCGGGTGGCGGGCCGTTTCATCTGTCCAATGTCACCGATGGATGTAGTAAAGATCGCGAGGGACCAGCTGGGACGGTGACAGGGACGTTCTTGACGGCAACGCTGCCGAGCCGGATAGGACCGTATACGTTCACGTTCAAGTTCTACGACCACTGCAAGGTGTGGAATCTGCGGCAGAGAGTCGGGGATGATAAGCTACGGGTGGCATGGTATTACAAGTTGCCGGACATCTATAACTATGGCTAGTGATAGGAACATAGAAGGAAAGTGCCCACCTGCCCTGCTTTTAGGCTGTCTTTGCGGCAGACCTGCACTACACAGCATTATATTGTTATAGTTGATGGAAAATGAGTTGGGCTTTAGGAGATGACTTTAAAAACGGTTTAGGAGAGACTGGGCTAAATGCGAGACCTTTCTTACTTCTAATTAAGCCATAAGTGAGGACGATGAACTGATATAAAATGACCGTGTTGAAGCACGGAGTAAACATCGTCCCTTTTTTTCACCCTTCCTAATTCTTATTCCAGACCAGCCTCGTCACCTATCCATCAGTGTCTTCAGCCCGTTGTTTCAGAATCCGCACGAGTGGCTGCGACCCAAGGGGGCATTTGGCAGCATCTGATAGGAGGTCTGGGCTCATGGTCTTGGGGAGGAGAGAGGAGAGCCACAGCCCCTGTAGCGTGTTGGTCCAGTCGGATGAGGTCATGTTTCCGGCATGGATGACGACCTGGGCAGTCTCTTTTTGGCGGAACAAGATGAAAGATGCGGTGCTGAGGCGCAGAGACTTGAGAGGCTCGTGAGTTAACCGTTGGCGAGAATGAGGGTTGTCGGCTTGGTGGGGTGGCCGGCCCACCAGCCTGGCGTCTTTGGGTTCGTGCCTCAAACTGGATAACCCCGCCATCAGCTCCATCAACGTCACCACTGGGTTGGCTCGTCGGTGGTGTTCGTGCGACGTCCGCATAGGATCCCCGTAGGCTGATCTCCACACTGGCAATGGCCGCCTGGTTGTTCTTGATCTCCTGTAGTTGGTTGTTTAATTCCTCCGTTTAGGTCTTGACATCTCGCACTTCTTGTCGGGTCTCTTTCAGACGCTTTTCCAGGGTTTTAATGATTTCCTGCTGCTGCGCAACGATTTGCGTCAACTTCCCGATCTCTTCGTGCGTCATTCCCACTACCTCTAGCACCTTTTGCCATCCCGTCGCGTCAGCCGTCGCCAGATCGGCGTTCCTGCCCTCTGCTTGTGTTCCATTTCTCCGTCCGTAAGGTTCGTTTTGAGGTCTTCTCTGCTGTCGTGCTTGCGCTCTGGAGTTGATCTTGGTGTTGAAATTTCCTAAGCGATGTCTCCCAAAAATCTCAGGCTCCTACTCTCTACAGCAGCCGTGAACACAGCCTGGTGTTACATACCCTGCTTCTTCTCCTGCAGCTTTTTGACCACGGGACGAGTTCATTCGGACGTCCGTGTCGTGCGGAAGAGCGCCGGAGATGAGCTTCTGCGAGCAGCAGAACTGTTGGGTTCCCAACAGCGCCTCAACGTATTCCTGTATTACGGCTGATGGCTAAGAACATAATATTGGACAGGCTAGGGGACGGGGCATTTTATAGGATATAAAGGCAAGCATCAGGTTCTCCTTTTACTCTAGCCGCTCTCTCATCAGTCACAAAGTCCCACCCTCAATTAAGATGGTTTCGTCAAAGGCATTCGAATGCTTCATTGGAGCATGGGGCTTTCTCAACGCGACAACTGTGTAAGCTTCATTCTATCCCTACTTCCTCCACTGCGTATTCCATATTCATTCCCTGTCCGGCCTCCTAATAGCTCCGTCCAACCCTCTACGCTTAGTACTCCCTCCACCTGTAAGTTCTAAGCTAACCCGCCTCTCTTACCAACGACAGCAACACCACCACCGGCGCCTTAATCCCCGAATGGCACAGTATTTACCCATCCGGCATGGCCGACTACACACCCGACGGGCACCATTCCTTCATCATAACCGCGAACGACACAACCCAGCCCGAGGATCGGCCTAAACAACTGACTCTCCCCGCCTCGCCCTCCGAACCCGATTACCTCTGGGCGATAGTCGCGCAGCATAGTTTAGCAGCTGGCGGGTCGTTTCATTTGTCCAACGTCACTAGTGGAACTAGAGAGGAACAGACCGGACTATCTGGAGTACTGATTGTGAATACGCGGACGGCGACGCTGCCGAGTTGGGTAGGGATTGAGCTCATCAATGAGTTCAAGTTTTATGATGAATGTAACGTGCATTATCTCAAATCGAGCTTTGGGGATGAGCTACACACAGTGTATTTTTATAAGCTGCCGGAAAATTGTACTTCATAGTGACGCTCGCTCGTTTTCTAGAAGTAATTGGGAAGATCGCCTTGGAAGAGCCTTGGGAAGATCATTTTGGGAAGATTCATTCATTCATTGATTTGATTTGATTTGATTTGATTTGATTTGATTTGATTTGATTTAATCCTATTGACTGTGCAAGGCCTATGGCCTTATGTAGTCCCACTTCTAGCTAAAACGACGTTGCTAAACCCCACGAGGTATTTAGAAGCCTAAGCCCTACCATCATACGAAGGGAAACTAGCTTTCTTGAGCAGAGTTATTTGACGAGAGAGCCATACTCAGGACATTTCTCTCTGGAGATTTTGTTTTACCTCAGGTATCTTCCTCTCTGAGGGTCATTTATTTATTGATTGATTGATTTATTCATAGACCGATCCCAGCGACCAATGGTCGCTCATGCGGCATATTTGTCACTGTGTGATCACCTGACCATCAGTAGCTATCAATGTTTACATGCCCCTTATTTCGTCTTGTCCTAGCTGTCATAGCTCCAGCATCTCCAAGCCACCGTTGCCCGAAAGGTCTCTGCTGTTAACCTCCAGATCGCGCTCGCCTCGCGAAAAGAACTCATGATTCGCCAGCGACGATCCTCTCCAACCTACAAGGATCCTCTCGAGGAAGAATCTCCTAGTTGCGCCCCTGCTCCTACTTCCGCTCTCGATCCCTTCCTACCGGCTAGTAAGTTTCCCTTCGTCTGCGAAAAGACTCAGTGTATATTTTGTATCGGCAACGAGTCGCTCCCGTACAGGCAACGAACGCGAAGAAGAAACAGTTAATAATTTATCAGAAGATATATTTGTAATTAATTAATCAAATACTTATATATAATTATTAATTAATTTAGTATTCTTTCTTTCTTATATATAGTTTGATTTTATAATAAAATTTCTTTTTAATTTATATTTATAATAATAATTAAATAAATAAAGCGAAATTAAATTTAATTAAATCCCTTTCGTCGTCTCTTTGAATTGATGCGTGTGGATTTCGATAGTATTGCTTAGAGAATATCCTTGTTAAACAACATTACTGAAAAGAAGTAATACTTGGTGTGAATGATGATTCTATTGTACGGGGGATTTCTAGGTCTATATAACTACTTTAGCTAATCACGTGTATATTCGCTTATATAACCTAAGTCCCTACCCCACCATTCCGGACACCCCCCCATTCCGGACACCTCGCTTAACACACCGCTTTTTTACTTACTTACTTTCAATAATTAATAATTATTTTATTCTCTTATCGATTTTCTAGATTTTTAGTATATTAATTAGGACGATTATTATGCCAAAATATACTAAAGACGACGTGGTTTTGGCCCTTCACGCGATCAAAAATGGCAAGTTTATACGACAAGCTTTAAAAGAGTAGAGTGTATTATCCTCCACTTTATACGACCGATCTCATAACACAAACACCTATTAACAAGCTACTAGTCATTTGCAAAGGTTACCTATAGTGCTAGAAGATCGTCTTACTAATTAGATTTTGGTTTAAGAGACATTAGGGTTTAGCGTTACTTATGCGTAAGTACGGCTTTTTAGGAACTGACTTTGTGCACTTTAAGGGGACCCCTCACTACTCGAAAAACGATGAGTACAGCGGTTTTTTAAGCGGAATCTTATTCTTAGCACTAAGAAGTAGTATGCTATTGATTCTGTACGTGTTAATAATGTAACTACTAATATTATTAAGCCTTAGTTCCACAAATTAGAGATTCCAGCTATTAAGGCTATTCTACTTGAAAATCGATAGAATATAAATAAAGCAGGAATCATGGAAGGTTTTGGAGTTAATGGCTTAGTTATTAGGTATATAAAACGGCGTTTTGTTTAGCGGAAACAACCTAGTTCTCGAAATTGGACCTCATTTATTAAGTATATTTCTATAATAGGCAGGAAAACGACTCTACTTGTAATATATAAGGGGAAATCGGTTTAATAATAATAATTTCTAGTAGATCTTAACGAATTTAAGTCCTAGTAATTTACAGTAATAAAGAATAAGTGGATAGACAATACTACTACATTAGAATGGCTAGAAAAAGTCTTTATTCCTTAAACGCAATCACGTGACGGAAAACCCCGATTATTAGTCTTAGACGGCTATAAAAGTCATAAGACTACGGAATTTATGTGGAAGTGCTTAGAATATAACATATTTCTGTTGTTTTTACTTATACACACGTCACACGTCTTATAACCTTTGGATTTATTAATTTTTTCTCCTCTCAAGGCATCCTACCGGAAACACCTTAATTTATTAGCATTAATGACTGATTCTACCCTAATTAACAAGCGTAACTTCTTGATATGCTATTATAAGGCACGGCAAGAGAGCTTAATAGGTATAAATATTAGAGCTGGCTAGAGAGCTACCGGTCTCTGGCTAGTGAGTATAACAAAACCACTAATAAGCCGATTACTATTAGAGAATAATAATCGGGAGTTAGAAATTGATGCCCCGGAGGACCTTCAGACTATTAAGGAAGTGGAGGAATTATTAATTGTGTGGTTTACGTTAAAGGCTAGCAAAGAATTCAGGTTACAACTCAACACTTTGTTTAAATTATTATATAATAACCCTCTAACACGTCGATTACTCTTTAAAAAAGCTATTAAGGCTTTTAATTAAAAGGACTTCGCTCTTAGCCAGGCAAAGATAAAGATACAGCAATTGGAGGCTAAATTAGATTAATTACGGCCACGGAAAAAGCGGAAGGTATAAACTAGCCCAAATTCCAAGTTTATAGATATTCAGGCTATCTAAAGAGCTCAAATTGTAGCTGGAGATCAAGAAATTATACCTATTGATTCAGATTTAGCAGGAGATTCTGATACTATAGAAGATTATATAGAAATTGAAGCGTTATAGAGTTATTAAGTATTGTTATAAGTAGTGGTAAAATTACGGGGTGTCCGGAATGGTGGGGTGGGGACTTAATTAGGTGTTTACTTACGAGCTACAAGCTGAAATAATCTCTTACCGGAAGCTAAAGATTCCGAGGCTTCAAAACACGGAAGCCAGAGCTTTGTGCGAGTTACTAGGTTTGTATGCGAGCTACCGAGTAATAATATAATCTTGTTACGAGCGACTCGTAACCGACGGCGCTAAGCCTAATTAGGAAAACTAGGTCGCAGATGCGACTTATGATGTGAATAGCGCTCGACGGCGCTCGACTACGCTATGCCTAATTAGGAAAGGCTAGGAGGCTTTCTTATGTATAAATACTTGAGCTCTTTCTTATAAAAAGCTCTCTTTTTCTCCTTGTCTTTTCTTCTCGATTCTAAGCGTAGCTTTAGGCCCAAATACAAAGCTAAAGTTTACTCGCTATATCAACCTATTGCTAGCCGTAACATAAGAAAAGACTAATACCCCTTTATTATAAAGCGTTATATTTTACCTGATCTTGCCGTCTTATCGACTTCCCTTTGTAGCAAGTTAATAACGAGCCTCAACACCTTGGCCTATTCGACAAATAGGTACCTCTTTGCCCTAGTAGTAGAGTATCCCAAAGAAAGTATAAGATTACAACTTAACTACCTCGCTTAAACTCGCTTACATACTTGGTAAAGCTTATTCTAGGCTTAAATCAGCCGGAAATAGCTCAAACAAGCCACATACGTCTAATACAAAGCTCCGACTCCCACAGGTTACAGCCATGGAATCCAAGGCTTTTGATACACGGCTTTCCTAGGCTAAAACAGTGGTTGTACGAAGCTCTGGGCTTTGCGTCTCAAACTACCGGAAGCAACTGTATTCGGTAAAGACTCGTTTGAGCTCGTTTGAGCTTATATTTACCTAATTTAGCTACCTAAGCGAATACACACGTGACAAGCTAGAGTAGTTATATAGACCTAGAAATCCCCTCTACAATAGAATCATCATTCACACCAAGTATCACTTCTTTTCAAAGTCTTATAAACGAACGCTTTCTTATCTTCGGGTGGGGGGGTGTCACATCTGGATTCGGTTCAATACTAGATCCCTCCCACTATGAAGCGGCGTTCGTGGCCGGCCAATCGATCGTGTTAACCTAATTGTCTCATCTTCCTCCTTGGCTATATCATTTTAAGATCCTTCGCGTCCTTGATATTGACAAGAGTCCTGGGTACTGCTAAAGAATGATCCGCTTCGTTAAGTATTAGAGTTTAGTTAAGAGATTATTATCGTTTACTTTAGCTTTTGCCTAGCCTCGGGATAAGTTATTATGCTTACATTTAGCGGCGTAAAGTAATTTGCCTATGTTAATAAGGCGATATCGTTATTCTCGGGGACTAAAATATTCTCGAGTTTAGTAGGGAGATTATCTTCTCCGAGGTGTTTAGCGAGTTAAGGCCAGTCGAAGAAATATATATCGAGAGACATAAGGGGCTAGACAGAGGTAGAGAGTTGTGTTTTTAAATCTCTTGACTTGAGGACTCATAGTTCCCTTAAATGTATTTTTATGCGTCTCCGTACTCGTTAACTTTTAATCTTGTTTTCCGAAGGAAGTAAATCTATCTCTTTTAGATCTTGAACTTACTTATTTTATCGTATAGTAATTCTCTACATTATGCTAGATCGCTAAAAGCATTAGGCATATTGTTTTGACTTTCGCATATGGGCTTAAATAAGCTCCGAGCTTATTCTCCTCGACTAGATGTTATCCTTGTGGCGTTTAGTAGATTATTTACTAAAAAAGGAAATTAATAGGGGTATAACGACTAGAATTGCTTCCTCCCCGCTCTTAGCGAGGTCCTCGTATTTATTAGTAACTTTACAGATATCTCGAACGTTACTTTGGGGATAAAGTACATTGTATATTCGTTTACATATAAATGATTAATCGTATAAAAATTACTACGTGCGTTAGGAATTGACTTAGTAGTAAAGAAATCGTTGAGGGAAACGCTATATAGCAGCATAGCTACTAAGTCGGAGCTAATCTCGTTTAATAGATAAGCTAAGTAGTAGTTTCACCTACTTCATAGTACATCAAAACTCTTGGTCCTGTATCTCTACATAAGTTCGGCAGTATTCTTCCTCTTCCTAATACAAGCAGCTGTGTACAGATAAATCTATATTACGTCGGGACCCCGGAAAATGATATATTGCAGATTCGATTGAGCCCCAACTAAGTCAGTATGAAGGGTGGTCCGTTTAAGAAAAGGGGTCCAAAACCGATATTTAAAACTTTCCAACCCTTAATAAGAAGTAAGTTTCTTAGTTTTACTTTTCTGAATTGTTCTTTCTGGTTTATTTAACATAATATAAAATTTAACAAGCAAGTTCCAAAGGTTATTAGCAAATTATCTTCTATAATAACACCTCAGTTCTATAAGGGATATAAAAAATAAGAGTACTAATTTTGAATTTATAAATGTAAATAGGCCTTATTCTTTTAAGCTATCCAATAGAAGAGCAGCTCGTGCTCAGGTAATACGCAGATATCACAATGAGAAACGAAATCAGGGTATTAGCACTACGGGTGAGCCCTATAAGGCTATCCGGCATCCACCCTAGGTCATTGTTCAAGAATTTACTTGGGCTACGCGGTGTATAAAACCGATATACGGGTGCTGGAACCGGAACTGCCAGCCTCAATGACCCGAGCTACGATTGGCATGCTCGACCCCGGAACCTCTGATATCGCCTTCCAGGTCCAGACGATCCTCACTTCAGGCAGCGGCAGCGGCAGCGACAACACAAACAGCCTACCGCCTAGCGTTACAATGACCAATATTGCCAATATTAGCTTCACAAAGAACGGCAACAGCGTTACCTACACTGCCGACGCGCTGGTCAAAAATGTCCTCGTGGGAACCCTTCGCTTAAGTCCCCACCCCACCATTTCGATCACCCCGCAATTTTACCACCACTTGTAAACAATACTTAATAACTTTATAGCGCTTTAATTTTGATATAATCTTTTATAATATTAGAATCTCTTCCTAAATCTGAATTAATGGGTACAATTTCTTAATTTCTAGTTGTAATTTGAGCTTTTTAAATAGCTTAAATATTTGTAAACTTGGAATTTAGGCTAGTTTGTATCTTCCGCTTTTTCCGTGGTTGTAATTAATCTAATTTAGCCTCTAATTACTATATTTTTATCTTTACTTAATTAAGAGCGAAGTCTTTTTAATCGAAAGCCTTAATAGCTTTTTTAAAAAGTAGTTGACGTATTAAGTTATAACCTGAATTCTTTGTTAGCCTTCGACGTAAACTAAATAACTAATAATTCCTTCACTTCCTTAGTAGTTTAAAGATCCTTAGAAACACTAGTTTTTAGCTCCTAATTATTATTTTCTAATAGTAATTAGCTTATTAATGGTTTTGCTATATACACTAGCTATAAGCTAGTAGCTCTTTAACTAGCTTTAATATTTATAGTTATTAAGCTATCTTAGCGTGCTTTATAATAGTATATTAAAAAGTTGCGCTTGCTAATTAATATAGAATTAGTAAGGGATGCTAATAAATTAAGGTGTTTCTAATAGGATACCTTAAGAGGAGAGAAAATAAATAAATCCAAAGGTTGTAAAACGTGTAACGTATGTGTAGTAAAAACAATACAAATATATTATATTTTAAGCACTTTCACATGAATTCCGTAGTCTTATGACTTCTATAACCGTCTAAGACTAATAATTAGGGTTTTCTATTACGTAGTTACGTTTAAGGAATAAAGACTTTTTTTAGTTATTTTAATGCGATAATATAATTTGTTTACTTATTCTTTATTACTATGAATTACTAAGACTTGAATTCGTTGAGATCTATTAGAAACTATTATTATTAAACCGATTTTCCTTTATATATCACAAGTGGAGTCGTTTTCTTACTTGTTATAAAGATATATTTAATAAATGAGGTTTAATTCCGAGAACTAAGTTATTTCCGCTAAACAAAACGCCGTTTCGTATACTTAATAATTAAGCTATTAACTCTAAAACCTTTTATAATTTCTACTTTATTTATATTTTATTGATTTTTAATTATAATAGCCTTAATAACTAAAATCTTTAATTTATAAAACTAAGGCTTAATAACATTAGTAGTTGTATTATTAACTCGTACAGAATTAATAAAATACTACTTCTTAGTACTAATAATAAGATTCCGCTTGAAAACCCGCTATACCTATTGTTTTCCGAGTAATGTAAGGTCTTCTTAAAGTACGCAAAATCAAGTCTTAAAAAGCTGTGACGACTGTCGCTGTCTAGAGCCTTATTTCCACCGGCTCCACTTAGTACTGCCCGATTGGGACGTACCGAGATTACTATAGTATTAAGTATATTAACCTCTTATATATAGACTTATTTTTTCCTTACCTTCTTTCCTCTATAGTTATAGATTCTAAGTTAATACTTAGTATTATTATATGTCTTGTGTTAATATATAAGGCGTTAGTTACACGTAATTGCCGTCTTTTTAGGGCAAGCGTCACATTATTTATAACTCTTTTCTTTATGTCTAAGAAGACAGTAAATATCCCTCGCCCCCTAATTCTCCTGTAAGTAGTTACGGCCTAGAAGCTCAAATACAGGAAAGGCCTATACTAAGTTTTATAGCTTAATAAATAGTAATATTAAAACCCTTATTAATAGCGAAGTTAATATTTACTTCGCTATTATTACCCTTATTCTCCTCCCTGACTTCTACTTCTACACGACGAAGTCGAAACCCCCTCTTCGCTGGACCTCTCCCTCTAACCCGCCAAGTTAAGCTAAAAGTCGTCTCTCTTCTAGTAAAGTGACCTACTATAGACGACGCCGATATGTCGTCTGCCTCTTCTTCCGTCCCCTTACTTGACTCTTCTGATGTTAACACCCCTAGAGTTAATACTTCTACTAATACGCTAGGGAGTAGTATAGAGCCTACAAGGACATATATAAGAGAGACGCTATAAGAAAGCCGACTTCGCATTTTAGAAGAGTAACTCACGGAGAGTCGCCTAGAGAACTAGCGGTTAAAGCTGTCGCTTTAATAATAGCGACTTACGACTAATGAGCCTTTACTACGTAGATCCGCCTTAAGATCTATAACTTTCTAAGAAGGGGATATACTCTTTTATCCCTTAATTAAGAAAACTCCTGCCCTTAAGCTAGACAAAGGCAAAGGTAAGGCATAGAGTACTTTTAATCTTAGTGGACTATTAGACGACGATAGTAAAGACGGCTATTGACCTCCTCGTATCTCACGGTATTGTTCCCTATCTTTCTCTAAGATGTCTTAGATGTTTACGGCCTCACGAATCGAGAAGATCTTTAACCTAAACGATAAGCTTTCGGACGGTATTAGCTATAGTCCACGTCTATAGGAAATCTAAGTCTAGAACGCCTTACGCTAGTACGACTGATACTTCGTCGACAACGACTACCGGAAGGACTAACTATTAGTATAAATAAAAAGAATAGCTCACACGTTCTTAAAACCCTTCTTCTTGTCCTCGACGCTTAACGACGACGGAAACATTATAAATACGCTTGACTTAGTTAATTAAGTAGTCAAATTCCTGACTAACTCTTATAAGTAATAAATAACGCGTAACTTTTACTTTACGTTAAAAATAAAAGTTATAAGATAAACCTTTTGGGATTTTTACTAATAGTTTAAAATTCTTACTAGTTAAGGTAATATAACTAATAACTTAATACTTAAAATGGACTTATAAGACAAGCTTCCGTCCCGCTTATATAAGTAACTATTTTATAAGTATTAGAGAGTTAAAACTTTAGAAGAGTATATAAAAGTAGTCTAAGTTAAAGACTAAGGACAGATCGTAGAGAACACTATTTACGCTAGTCGCTTTAGCCCCTTAACGACAAGTATAAATTCTTATCTCTGATCTCAAGTTAATATCTCTTTAGGGACTATAAGAAAGTCACTTTAAGCTTTTACTACTTCTTCGTCTTAGTGACGAGAGACTAGTTAACTTCTAGGTTAATAAATCTCTACACGAGCTAATATACCTTATGCTTAAACACTAACGAATACCCCACGGTATTTCACTTAACGGCCCCTTAGTTGTAGTTATACCTCCCGTTTAAATAAAATAAAAGTAGGCGCCGACGACGGCGGTCTTATATTTAATAGTTAAGCTATAGACGACAACGACAACTTATTAGTAAAGAAACTTACCTCACGAGTAAAAGACTTAGCCTAAGAAAAGGCTCCTTTTTAAGTATAATATAAGATATGTAACATCTTAACCTTACGAAGCTTCTTAACAGACTAACACTCACTACTTATATTACTCTCTTTAAGAATAGACTTACGTATAAGTTGCTCGCACTTTTTAATTCCGGAGTTAATAGTTATTATTTTATTAATTACTCTCTTTTAAAGTCTCTTTCCTTCTTTTTAAAACCTTTAATTAACTTACTACTTTCACTTGTCCTTATTAAAGGATTTAATAGTCGAATTAGTTAGACTATTAGTTATTATATTACGTTGAATTTAATAATTAATAAGCGTTTATAATTATTTACTCCTTTCTTAATCACTTACTTAAGAAATTATGAAGTAATTATTAAAAGATTATAGTTAAAGTATTACGAAGTACTCTTAAATACTACTAAACGACGGCTTATTTAGCCATCAGACTACCCCTTAATAGTAAGCTACAATAAACTAATTGAGGTCTAAGACTTACGTGTATATAAGATTCACTAACGCTACTAGCGCGACGTTAAGCGTAAAGACGCTAAGTTGCGTGAATTTTGGAGCTACTATAATACTTAATTTACGGAGTCGACTTTAATAGTCGACTTACACTTACCTCTTGCGCTAAGTATAAATACTTTAGACTTAACTTCTTTCTTAAGTTAACTATAGTTAATAAAGTTTACTAGAAAGTTTATAAGAAGAAGTCAAGTAACTACCCCTTCCCTAAATCTTAGGTTACGTTTTGATTTTATAGCTAATTTTAGCCGGCGCGCTAAGTTAAATTTCGACGTATACGCTAATTACTCCTTTACTTTCTTAATAACCTTAGAACTTATTACTATTAATCCCTCAACTGTTACTAAGTTTAAAAAACTAGTGATTATATTAATAAAAAATTAAACTTAATATCCTACGTAATATAGTCGAATTATGTCGGATGCTAAAGATATTAATTCTATAAATATATAGTTATTAAGCTTATACTTACAGTTAATCTCTAACTACGGAACTACCGTAAGTCGTAGAAAGAAAGATTAGGGAAATCCGCTGTAGTCGTATTAAAAGTATAAAGTCGAGAATTTATACTCCCCCGGAATCGAGCCCACGGCGCTAGTGGAGGAAATTTACCCCCCTGTTTCTTTAATACTTAGTACTTCGTCCACTTCTTTTTTCCTTCCTGTTTTAAGTATAAAACCCCTTACGTATTCTTTACTTTCTTCTTTTATTATACCTTCTAATAGATATTTCGTTTCGAAACATATAGTAGCCTCTAGAAGTGGCCGCGCCGTTGTGTTAATTAAAGAAGTTACGCTAATAATAAATTCTATATTAACTTCTAAGAGTCAGAAATACTTAGATTCGCGCCTTTTAAGTATATAATATTGCCTTTAGTTAATCTCTGATATTAGTACTACTATTAAACTTACCTCTGTTATTAATATTCTGTGTACCGCAAAGCTTTCGTATTAATAAGTGCGATATATAATAAAGCTTAGAGAGCGCGCGCACTTTGTTACTAACGGTCCTCTACTTTAGCTAGGAAGTATATTAAATAACTAGCCTAGTTAATATATATAACTGTCTTTACGACTAAATAATATATATATCTTAACTAAACTGGCCTAAGTAGAAATTACTGAGCTAGAGAGTAGAACTGCCGAGCTTTTATACCCCCGAGACTAAACTAACTCCCTTTAATTCGCTCCTTTCACGCGTAGAACGTATATTAGGGATTACGCTAATTTACTTTAAAAGATATAATTATAGCTCTCTCTCACACACGACTTAATTATAAAAGCTCCTCCTTCTTTAACTTATTCTCTTTAATTACGAGATAAGTTATTAATTATAAAGCGACGTAGGAAAGCTCGTCGACGTTTAATTATTGAGATCTTCTCGATTAGCGCTGTAACGTTTTATATATTAATGAAACGGAAGTCTACAAATAAGATATTTATAGTGACTTTTTAAGAGATTAATACTTTAATTAATTAAAGAAGCTAAGAGCGAGAGAAAGCCGTTATTATATTAGCCCTGATTATTAAACTTATTCACCACCACTAGTTAGCTATATAGTTTGTACTTTTTATTTAAGAGTTAGACGCTGAGCTAATGATTCCCCTAAAATACGCTAATTAGACTCACGTATTCTCTAAGGCAAAAAGTGATATTTTCCCCCCTTATTACTCGTACGATTATAAAATTAAGTTAAAAGGAGAGGGTAAAAAAGTACTTAAGTATTCGTTATTATATAAGATATTAACTAAAGAACTTGAGGCTATTAAAGAATATATCACAAATAACTTAGATAAAGGATTTATTAAGCTGTCTTAAGTATTATTCGCTGCCCTTATTTTCTTTGTTAAGAAGCTAAATAGCTTCCTGTGGTTATATATTAATTTCCGAGTGCTGAATTCCCTTACTCGGAAGGACTAATACCCTTTACCTTTAATTAATAAGACCTTAGCTTATATAGTTAATACTTGTATCTTTACTAAATTAGATATTTATTAAGCCTTTTACTAAATCTAAATAGACTTAGTATTAAAGGAGTATATTACTTTTCGCACGAGATATAGCGTATATAAGTGTAAAGTTCTTTTATTTGGCTTAACTAATAGCCTTACTACTTACTAGCGCTATATAAACGATATTCTCTTTAATTACCTTAATAATTTCTATATAACGTACTTAGACGACATTTTTATATACTCTAAGGACCCCTTATAACACTAACTCCACGTTAAAAAAGTGCTTTAATGTCTTAACGACGTTAGGCTATAAGCTAACTTAAAGAAGTGTGAGTTTAGAGTAATATAAACTAAGTACTTAAGATTTATTATATTAACTTTTAGCCTAAAAGTTGATCTCGAGAAGGTCTCTATCGTTTGTAAATAAACTTACTTTAACTCTATTAAAGGTGTGTAGTCCTTCCTTAGTTTTTGTAACTTTTATTAGAGATTTATTCGCGACTATAATATTATAATGAAACCTCTTGTTTAGTTAATTAAGAATAATGTTCCTTTTTGTTTTACTATAAAATATAAAGGTGCCTTTAACCTCTTAAAATATACTTTCACGTTTGTACCTCTTTTAAGATATTACTGACAGGATTTACCTTGCCTCTTAGAGACAGATACTAGTAATAGTATTATAGCCGGAGTCTTTTTTTAATAACACGGCGACGACTAATTCCCTGTTGCTTTCTTTTTAAAGACTATATTATTTACTAAGCTTAATTACGTAATACACGATAAAGAAATACTAGCTATTATTAGATCCTTTGGGTACTAGTATACTAAGTTAGTAAGAGCCCCCTACTAAGTCTATGTCGTGATAGACTATAAGGCCTTAGAATACTTTATGGCCTTTAAGTAATTAAATGTTAAACAAGCACGATAAGTAGAGCTTCTAGTAAACTATAATTTTATAATCACGTATTGCCCTAGAATTTATAACCTCTTAGTAGACGCACTTTCTTGTAAGCTAGATAAGTTAGATTAATAAAACTTTACGAAGAAGACTTAACGCCTTTAATAACTCTTACGCTAAGACTAAGTTGACTTTAATTTACTGTTTATAGAGTTGCGGCCGCCTGACGACGCCGACGCGCTAGTAGCCGACGTTAAGCTCACTGTCCTCATATTAATATTCTTTGTCGTATAACAAATCTTAGAGGCTAACCGCACTGCCCCCTCTTTATAAGCTCTGCGTAAATAAGCTATATTAGACTCTTTAAGTAAACTCAGCCTAAAGGGCGACCTCTTATTCCACGACGGCCGCTTCTTAGTCCCCGATGTCGATTACTTCTAAACCCTCTTTATACGAGAGGTTTATAATTGAGTCACTATAGTGCACCTTAGTGTTAAGAAGACGATCTAAATGCTCGCTTCTTAGTATTAGTGGCACGGAATTACGTTAATAATCTAATAATATTACTGTAACTATTATATATATCGACGAATTTAAGTCCCCTAAGATAAAAAGCCCGGACTCCTTTATCTTCTCTTTATTTTATTTAGATTATAAGAATATATTATAGTAGACTATTACTCCTTTACTAAGGACAAGTATAGATTTAATAACGTCCTCGTCTTTATTAATAAATTTAGTAAATAAGCTATTAATATCCTTTATTAAAAGACAATAAATACTTAGAAGCTAGCTATTATATATATTTACTATATATATTATTACTTTAGAGCCTTATTAATTATTACTTCTAATAGAGGTCCCTAGTTTGTATTTAGGTTTTAGACCGCCTTAAGTAAGATCCTCGGAACTAAGAGACAACTGTTCGTTATTAACTACTTACAGACAGACGGCTAGACTAAAGTATATAACTAATACTTACAAAAACGACTTTAACCTTTTGTTACGTATTACTAAGACGATTAGTTAGAGTACTTCCTTATTATAGACTACGCTTAGATGTCCCTCTTATACGATTCCTTAGGGGGACTCTCTTTATTTAAAGTAGTCTATAGATATATACTATATATAAATTAGGACTAATTGACTTACTAAACTTAGTTACTCCCGTTAATAAGTTAAATACTTAATAAGCTATTGATTATACTTAACGTTATAAAAAAGTATAGGACATAGCTCGGTCGAACTTTATTGTGGCTTAAGTAAAGATGGCTAAGTCTTATAACGCCTCTCGCCGCGATGTCGACTTTAATAAAGATAACTTAGTTTAGCTCGACATACGCTACTTTAAGACACTCCGCCTATTTAAGAAGTTAGATATACCGACTAATAGACTATTTAAAGTGCTCGAGAAAGTAAGACACTCGTACCGCCTAGAATTGCTAGCGAGTATAAAGGTTTATAACGTCTTTTTAGCTAGTAAGCTACGCCGAGACCCTAACGACCCCCTACTAGGCTAAGTGTAAGATGCCCCCCCGTTAATTAATATTATAAGCGACGACGAGTAAGAACTAGAAGAAGTGCTTACTTATTATAAGAAGGGCAAGACTTTATCTTACTATGTTACTTAGCTTAATTAAGACGTTAACTTAGACTAATATAATGCCTTTAACCTTAAGTACGCTCTATATAAAGTCAGGGATTTCTACTTTAGTCACCTTAAGTAAGTAGGACCCCTTACTAAGCTACCTGAATAGATCAAAGCATAAGAAGACGGTATTAACGACTACGACGACCTCGATAGTGACAAGGAGATAAACTAACGCTCGAGGACGAGCTTTTTCTGGAGGGGGGGGTAGTGTGACGACTGTCGCCGTCTAGAGCCTCATTTCCACCGGCTCTACTTAGTACTGCCTGATCGGGACGTACCGAGATTACTATAGTGCTAAGTATATTAACCTCTTATATATAGACTTATTCTTTCCTTACCTTCTTTCCTCTGTAGTTGTAGATTCTAAGTTGATGCTTAGTATCGTTATATGTCCTGTGTTAATATGTGAGGCGTCAGTTACACGTGATTGCCGTCTTTCTAGGGCAAGCGTCACAAAAGCCGTACTTGCGCATAAGTAATATTAAACCCTAATATCTCTTAAGTCAAAATCTAATATGTAAGACGCTCTTTTAACATCGTAAATAGCCTTTATAAATAACTAGTAGCTTATTAACAGGCGTTTGTATTATAACATCGGCCATAAATAGTAGAGAATAGTATACTACACTCTTTTATAATATATCGTAAGGACTTGCCATTTTCGATCGTATTAAGAGCTAAAACTATATTGTCTTTAGTATATTTTAGTATAATAATTATCTCAATTAATATTTCAAAAATCAAGAAAATCGATAAGAAAATAAGATAATTATTAATTATTAAAAGTAGGTAGGTAAAAAAGCGGTATACTAAGCGAGGTGATTGGAATAGGGGGGTAATCGGAATGGTGGGGTGGGGACTTATACGGCAATGTTTGATGTGGCTGGGATGAAAATACTTGTATTTTTGGCGACATGACCTTAGCTGGCTTTACTTGTCCAGATGCATTGTAATTACGGTGGTGAGTGGCAATTCCACATCTATACAGATATTTGAATGAGCTACGTTTGTCTTATATACGGTGCATTGAAGAGTGTATTTCTTCTCAAACCCAAAGTAGCATCATTATCATCGTCAACAACAACACTCTAGCTAATCAGTGAGGGATAATTTTGGGAAAGAAGAGTTGGAAGTGGGATAGGCCAACTGGCCAGATAGAATAGAATAGTCTCCGATGCCTTCTCGCTCTAACATATAAACACCAAGGACCGGGAAAGAAGAATTGAAATTGGGATAGGCCTACTGGCCAGATAGAATAGTCTCCGATGCCTTCTCGCTCAACATGTAGACACCAAGGACCGGGAAAGAGCCAGGAGATCTAGGGAATGCACTGGCATCAACGACTCGTAAGCCAGAAACACCAATGACACGGAACTTAGAGTCCAAGACTGCGTTTTTATCAGAGCTGGGGCCAATAGAACAGGTACCGATAACGTGATGGCCGAATACGTTTGCGCGGATGAAGTCTTCGTCATTATTAGGGGCAGAGCAGCTTCCATCGATAAGAACAGTGCCGCTACATGTTGGCCAGGTAATGTTGTAAGGCCCGAATGGTGGCTGTACACGGTTGAATGCACGGCGACCAAACGCAATGAACTCCTTCATAGTACCTATGTCGCCTGCAGAGCCGGTACCGTTAAAGTGTCTAAAGTTGATGTCAGGCGTCACGGTGGGATCGGCTGAGCGAAGCTTGAGATATCCAGATGTGTTGTTGGCATGTATATGGACACCGGATAAGCCCCAGGTTGTTGGGGGATCATCCCACGATTGTCCGGTATTACGGGGCCAGAAGCCACGAAATCCGAAACTGCTGGTAAAGAAGGCCATATCACGTTCGTCGAAGGTGTTGTATTTAGTCTTGAGGAAGGCCATCTGGTAGAGACTTTGCTGAGCGTATGGTCCCTGGCCTTGAAAGTAAAGTGCAAGACATGGGTCGCCGGGAGCTCCATAGGTGCACTGATTGCGAGGACCACCAGGAGCAGCGGAGTAATCAAAAATCTGGGCACCTTGTGCAATAACGCCAATTTCGTTATGGTCTTGCATGTTACGGCCAACACCAGGTCGGTCGGCAATGACGGGGATTTTAAGGGCTTCGAGGTCTGTAGCTGGTCCAATGCCACTGAGTAGCAATAGCTGAGGCGAACCAAATGATCCACCGCTAAGGATGACCTCCTTTCGGGCATAGACCCGACGTAACGTCTTCTTGGCTGTCGAATTGTACCGGAGGTCACCCTGAAAAGCGCTTTTGCCGTCTAGGTATTCGAGGCCAATAGCCCGGGGCACCGAACCATTGCGAGGCGTGTCAAAAAGAACCTTGGTAGCTAAGGAGTTGAGGCGGATCTCCAGGGGGAACTGCTTGTTGCCTTTCTCGTCCACGGCGCGTAAAGTATCCAGTACTCGATTCCTCGAGCTATACCGGGCCCAGGTAGCGTTGCCATGCTGAGGCGCCCCCATAAGCCCTGTCATCTGGTCTCGGTCGGGGTTCAAGACTTGGTTGAGGTCAATATTCAGGATGTTTGCCAGGTCTTCGGGATCTTGCCCCCCCTCGGAAGCTATAGCCTTGAGAATTTCAGTTGCTTGAGGTGAAGAAAGCATGACGGTCCCATTACTCATAACTGTCTCGAGATATCCGTCGAAGCCGTGGCCTGGGGTACCGGGTGGGCGGTATTGATTCTTCTCTAACTTAATAAAAAGTTCCCCCATATGAGTAGAACTAGGATTGGAGGCGTTAGCTTAGCTTACTGATTTCTTAGATATCTCTATCGGGAAATAGAAGATTTCAAAGTTTGGAGGTGCCTTACTTCCATGAGTTATCGCCTGTGAGCGTCTTGATAAATTCCCAATCGCTATTGGCAGGAAGGACGGTCTGGGCAGCGTTGACAACACTCGATCCTCCGAGTGTGGCGCCGCGGGGATATTGAATACCAAGAATCTCTGCTCCCGCGGGCGCAGTACTACCTGGACCAACCCACATATTTCCGTTTGGAAGCGTCCATGTCAGATGTTCGTTCTTTTTCGTCAACTCAATATCATCGTAATGACGAACCCAGTAAGACCAAGTCATGTTACCGGAGTCGAAACTCGTTAACGCAAGGGGGTTCGTGGCTAGAACATCACTATCGTCGTCGCCGGCCTCGAGCAAGAGAGTTCTGAAACCAGATCGGGCTAGATTAGCAGCCAATGGACCACCTCCAGGACCGGAACCGACTACCACATAGTCGTAAGTGTCGACCGAGTTAGCGGTCGTTGCTAACACAGAGGCAGTGCTGGCGAGAAGCAGGATGCTTCCGAGCTGAGAAACTGTCTCACGGGGCCTAAGGAGCCGCATGTTTAGAGAGTGGTGCGGATATTGGATACGTTTGCGAGGGTGAGGTCGATAGAAGTGTGCCTGTTGTTGGGAAGATGGATGTGGTGGATGGTGAAAGCTCGAGAAAGAGGGATGGTGAATCCCTTTAAGTACATATGGCAAACGGCATGAGCGTCTCCTGGAGACGGAATAACTATTGAGGCACCGGTTCGGTCATTGAATTTGACTTTTTGAATCCCCACTCGTCTTTCCTGTACCATTTATACTACAAACCTAATCGTAGATCAAAAAATCCTCATAATATGCCGAAACCTTATAGCGGGAAGGAGCTTGTACTATTTCGTGCATGTCGGCGATAGTGTACTCTTGCTGTCGCTTCTAGATATTTACCCGGATTTATGCAGCGGTATAACAAGTAATTTTTTAATACTGATTGGTCGTTTTTTGTATTAGAATCCAGTGCTTTCAATATGAACTCAGTATTAAGCGTATCTATACCCAAAATGCTAATAAAACAGACCACTAGAGACGACCGATTGCATTTCGAGACTCTTCGGTTTATCGCCGGCTGGAAGTATTTCTCGTATCTTGTATGACAAAGGTTCAAAGTTTCCTATATTATGCATAACAAAGGTTTAAATGCGATATTAGGATACCAAGTACATATAAATTTAGACTTGTAGAGAATATGACTAAGTAATTAACTGTTGAAGTTTCTGATATTGTGTATGACTCAGGTATCAGTTCGATATTAGGATACCAAGTACATGTAACTTTAGACTTTGTGGGGACGTAATACCTTATTTAATCTCTCTTAAACACTGCCCTACAAGCTCGCAACGGTGGCGTCACTGCAGGTTCACCAGACTTTAAGCGGGCCTGAGAGTATCATCTCCGCAGCAAATTCTTGGAATCGTAGACTCCGCCAAATACAGTTGACTAGGCCGAAAGAACGGAATATGTCCGCGAGGTCAGGGTTGGCGAGTCTTGGCTGATCATGTGAATTGATGTTTATAACGAGTATTTAAACGACGGCGTTAGCTTTTGGAGCAAATCCTATCACCCGGAAGGGGGAGGGGGAAAAGAATTTCAAAGTAGAAGGTGATTTATAAGTTAGCCTTTCCTTGTCATGGCTTGGCAATGCGTTTGTCTGAAGTATTTGTGCCCGAAGTAATTCGGGCGATCCCTTTGGCATAGTCGCTTTGCTGTATTTGCTCTTGAAGCAGTACGTACCAAAATCTGCAACGTTGTCAATCTTTGAATTAAGCTTGTTTTCGCAATAGAATTTCACTCACGTACAAACTCCCTTTTCCTCCCCAATACATTCACTTTCAATCCATAATGCTCCGGTAAGCCAGAAACCAAGAATACTGAATGTCATATTCTCCCCACGAATTAGATCCTGAAGGCTGTATGTAGCTTTTCTTGCACTTATTATTCGAAAGTTCTTCAAATTATATTCAATAGATCTCCATTTGAGTACAGAATTTAGAACCAAAGCTGCAACACATGACGGCGATTTGGAAGGCCTTTTGTGCTATTTGACAGTCTTAATGAATACCTAATCAGGGGGGTCTATCCATCTTGAGGGCAATGTTCAATCAAGATTCCGTGCCAATCAATTAGCTACTATCAACGCAAAGCGTTTTATAATCTTGCAATGACATCTCCTAGCATTGCTGTCGCACGCTGACTTTGAACCTCCATGTCCTCATACCAGATCCAGTGGAAGCGAGAAAGTGCGTCATCACGAAGTTTTCCTAGATCATGTCCATACAGACCTTGAAAATTGTACATCTCTCCAGCTTGACAACTTGCCTTTATCACTTTTAAGATCTGGGTCTGCGAATTACATCATATGCTTTGAATGCAAGCGGGATGTCTGCAGCAGTCTTAGTATTCACATCTGCTAGCACTTCTGCAAGAATGAGTGCATCTTCGACAACTTGACCCGCTCCGGAGCCTTGATGACGCAGAGTTGCATGAGCGAAGTCTCCGAGTAGAGCAACATTTGCCTTGTAAAAGGTTGGCAATGGTAAAGTATCAAATAATTCCCACTTGTCTGGAGCATGGTCCTTGATCATCTTAATATCAAAACTAGCCATGTGGGAATTAATGAGACGTAAATGGAATCATGAAGCAGACTTATTTGTCACGTGTATGTAAGCGAGTGGATTTAAAACGGTTCCTAGGGAGTCTCGGTAGTAAGGGAGCCAGATTAGGATCTACGATCTGAGATTACAGAGTACAAGTGCAACCGAGGCTCAAAGAGGTCCGGAATGAGCCCCATACGGACCTAACATAGCCTCTCGGTGCATGCTCGGACTGCCTCTACCTTGTGCTCAGGTTCTTCAGGAATGCTTACCCGCCGCTCAGTAAAATGGACCAAGCGATACTATTATAAACCAGACCGTAAGCCTTCGTAAGCCCTCTGACTCGCTCTTGAGTGAATTATAAATATAATTACGAAGCCCGCCTGTGACTATTGGCACCGCCAAGGGAGCCTCATTTCCGGCAACCCGAGCTGTGCCGAGATTAGACCACCCCATGAGGCTCCTTTTTTTATATATAGAGCTCTTCTTCCTTACCTTCTTTCCTCCTTAGTTATAGATTCTAAGAGACTCTTGTCCGCATGCCAACCTCTTTGATTTTAGCAGCATCCCTATCCCCCTGAACCACTTACATCCGAGACCAGCCTATCAAGAGAACCGTAGGAAGACGAGCTGGATCGGCTCAGAGGCCGCCAAGCCTATATTTGCCAATGAGTCATACGGTACGATAGGAAACGTGGCGCTGTGTCTTCCCATCAATATATCTTCATACCCTTCTAAAAGCATAATCCCCCTCTGGCATTGATAACCAATACTCTGACATAGGACATATGGCTCAGAATTTACCCAAATCACTCAATACCCCAAGCAAGCTCAGTAACTTTCTTCAAAAATCGGTTTCACAATATCATCCAGCTTTTACAACGACTACATTGTTTTCCCCGAGAGTTCGAGAACTACTCATAGGACGTTAGATCTGTGGGGCAGAATGCAAGAGCCGCCCGCACGCCTGGACGCGGTGGTGAATGGGGCCGAAGTGACATGAATCTCATCATGGGGAAATCCGGACGAAGAAAAGACTGCATTACTCGGCTTTTATTATTTAGAATGCCTTCGACTCATCGATCGGGCACTCACTTACTCTCCAACAATGCCAAGAATACTGTCCAACAAAGGCAAAGAGCAAAAACGACGCATAGAAAATCCAGATACTAAGCCAGGAACGACCACATGGCAGAATGCGCACGTTATAAGGGTATTCTTCTCATCGATGATTTATTTGTTCTCTCTTCAGACGGTCTGTGACGAATCCCAGTCATCTTCCTCCTTCCGCGAGGAAGCTGGATGCCAATCACCATGGCACACCCAAACCATTTGACCTCCCCGATCTTTCTGAACTCCAAGTCTTGACCGAGATACATACGTAGCCTGTAAAGTACAATCTTCTTCCCCTTTTGTTCCAATTGCATCGACTCAAATGATGGCGCAGGGATAGACATACACACCTCCACGTAACCAATTTATTTTTCCAGCTTCGGCTGCCTATTATCCTGGGTACGGCTTCCGAACTCGACCACCAGGAGCGATGGAACTGCGGCCATGGACAATAATCCATTCACATGGCAATCAAATCCCTCGAAATCCTCCTAGGCCTCCAGAAATAATGCCGGTTCATCATGAATCCGGTATGACTGACCCGGCCGAACTACAACCGACCCTCAACGCTACATTGCACGCGGAACATCGGAGAATTACAGTCACACATGCAATGACTAGGGACTAGCACCAAGAAGAAGAAAAAGATACCTAAGCATAGACGACCGTCCCAGCAATAAAGTATTTCGTATGTTCAGCGACGTACCTGAAGTGGAAGATGTTGAGGTAAGCCTGCTCTGAAGCTAAGTTTCCGACAATACGTTTTGTTCTTTCTTTTAACACTTGTTAGTTAAATAGAAACCGATTTTCTCAACAGCGACTTATGTTCAATTTGAATTGTGACAATGCGGGAGAATCCTCAACTTGACAAACTCGCTTAACAAAACATCAACACTAACAGGCTCCGCATCCTTTCCTCCAAAAGCCTAGCCACCTTCGTCTAAGCCTCAGAAATTTTTAATCTGACATGCCCTAAAAGGGAAAAGAATATCTCATACAACTCAAAGCTCATCATGGCTAGATCTCAGCTTCCCACAAATGTCAACAGACTCATACTCTTCTCCAAATCCATTGTTTTCCGCAATTATCCTGATTCCGATAGTCTCCAACTTTGGCTTCGCAATCCCCGTGGTGACAATATACTCATCGATCTTGTCATTATTGGCACGGGATGCCCAGTCCTGAGCAATTCCACCAGCCAGAGCTGCATTCAGGCTTGGGAAAGAGGGTGCGCTGCCTAGACCGCCGGCGAACTTGATGGTGCGGTAGTTTATCTTGAAACCTGGCCCGTCGTGACGCTTGGTGAGAGTGGTTGCATCCGCCGGGGTAGGTGTTGTCCATATGTGACCGGTGCCGTCCGTGTATGTCGTGACGATTGCATTAGAGGTACTACCATGGTGTTTGAGTCCTATGATGCTGAATCGTTCATCCATATACCTGGCACTGTCGTCGGAAACGTTGTGATCTCTGGAGCGTTTGGCGATGGACATGGCATCGATGCTGTCGAAATCGAATTGTTCTGACAAGAGAGCTGCAAGTGAAGACTCGCTTCGCTTTCCGGCGGTCTTGGTGCCGCTTCCGCTGTTTTGGACAGCAGTATATATGATGGCTGTGCCTGCTGCTACCAGTCCGGCGTAGGCTGCACAGTCAAGGGCGCCCCCGATAGGCCCAATACCGTGACTGGAAAGAAGCTGACATACCTGCTCTCAGAGTCAGCAGATGTTCAAACAATGGAAACATTGCGAGATAAATCGAGAATGACTTGCACTCGAAGCACCACCGCTAGCTCCGGCAGTATAGATCACAACAGAATGGCCGCTTCCTGATGCTTCGACAACGTCACTGACAACTGTATCGATTTGCCTAGAACAGACTGGTGCACGCGCAAAAAGGCGAGTTGGTGGAGATAAGGCCATCGCACCGTTCTTGCGCGGAACCTTCGCAACGGGTCCTGCCATGACATTGACAGCAGCCGACACGGTGACGAGAAGAAAGAACGCTCTCATTTTGTTGACTGGAATTTTTGTTTGGTGCTGGAAAGTAACTTTGGTGGGACTACTCGTCGGTTTCCTGATTTTTTTGTTTTTTTACCGACCTGCGCAAGTAGGTCGGTACCACCAACTTGGACATACTAGCAACTTAGACACGGCAAATTGAGTAAGGAATCAAGAATAACTTTTTTACTACTAATATAATCAACTTATAAAGTGGACTATTAAATCCGGAATAAAATTCTATATTAATTACAACTTAGATAACGTCATTTGAGTTATATTATGTCTTATAATTAAACAAAGTAGGTGGGTTTTGGGATGTACTCGCTTATGTAATTACACACTTAAACACTAACTTAGATACCCCTCAATTATAATCATCGTAATCTATAGGCCTACTACTACTATTATCACTTAAATTGACGTCAGAATCAGAATCAACAGACGAATCTGACCCTAGGAGACTCTTAATATCACTGCCTTCCTCCTGCTTTATATTACTAAGTATCTCAATCGCTTTTTGGGTAGGTCTCTTGGCGCGGACTAGTCTTTGGGATGCGGCTATAACTATAGGCTCTTACTGTGTAGCCTCTTCCCCTTTAATTGTTGTTGATTTTCGACCCCTAGGCTTCTTTCTAGTACTAATTAACGCCTGTAACTTCGCGGTTTTGTTAAGTTTATATTATATTTTAGCCTAAGCTTTCTCTTCTTAGATGCGTGCCTTTTCCTCTCTTTTTTAAACCTTCGTAGCTTCTTTCTCTTCTTTCTTTTATTGTCGAGCTAAAGCTCTAGCCACTTTCTCTTCTTTTAACTTTAATATATTTCTAGTAATATTTGCCTCTCTACGAAGCTTCGTAAGTTTAGACTCCTGAGTAATATCGTTCCTTTCGCTAATGATTCGTAACCCTTCCTTAGAGGAGATTACGCGGCCCCTGCCACGAGGTTTGACTCTCTTGGCACTATCTTTGTCATTTAGTACAAGGGATTTACTGCCCTAGGTATTATTTAGAATAGTTGAAGTGAGCTCTTAGCGCGCGGCGTTAGCTAATATCGTATTAATAGTACTACCTTTTCGGAACTTCTTATTTGAGAGTCGCTTTAATAGAGACAATAATATATCTTCGTAGGTTTCAAGGAATTCGGTGTGTGCGTTAATTCCTTTAGCTCTATATAGGGTATTAAAAAATAGCGTCTTCTTATACTAACGTAAATTATCTACTGTCTTTCTAAAGCCGTAATCCCTAAAGTCTTTTATACCTCTGAGTTACGAAGGTTGCTTTAGAGTTACTACTTCTATTAAATCTTGAATATTAAGTAATTCGTCAATACGAGAGCTTGTAAGTGGAGCTATCAAATCGTCTGTAATATCGATATTTCCGTCACGTGGGAGCTGTAGGAGCTTAATTCCGTCCTCTGGCTCATTGTCAAAAGCTCTATCGTTTTGAGTCCACGGGATATAATCGTATTCTTCGTCTAACGCTATTTCGGCCTCCTAAAACTGATTATTAGCTAGTACCTAACGTAATACAGGTTCGTTAAATACAGGAACATTAATTGTATTAGATAAATCATCTAGAGTATAGTTATATACCCGTCTACTGGCGTCTTTATCGCCTATTTAAGTATCCTAGGTAAGCTTAAAAGCTTTAATAATGACATCCGCGTTCAATAGCTATATGCCGGTACGTCTAAAGGCTAACTAAATCGTCTCTTTCTTAAAGGTTTTGGCTCTGATTTAGTAAAGGCACTAAAGAAAGGTGTATTTAATAAAGGCGTTACAACCGTCTCTAATTCTATCTTCAATTACTCGTCTATGCCAATGCTTTTCAGATTGAAAACAAGCTACGTCGAGTAATTGTGTAACATATATTAAGTGAGTAATTAAACAAAAAGGTATAATCTTTAATTACTTACACCTAGAAATAAACTCGTATGTTATATGGCTACTATGGCTATTAAATATCAAGAGACAATATTGACCTTGTTGGCGGCCTCTAGTTTGTTAATTAAAGTGTTTAAGCTATTCTAATGCGAGCTTGTCACTTAAGTACCCCTTTTTATTACAAGAGATCTTTATGCCTAGTAGTAAGTTATTATTAAACATCTTCTTAAGGTAGACAGCCCCCGGTATAATAATATAGTAATTAATAGCGTAGCCAGCGGCAGAAATACACTTAATAATTAACATAGACTCGCGATTAACAAGGTCACGGGTGTAAACCTAAAAACAGTCAATACGCACTTAGTTATTAAAATAAGCGTGTTTTAGGTGAGAAAACGTACCTTCTGAATATTCTTATACGTAATAACCGTTGTGTTACTAATACACTTAACCTAGAAGCTAATTTCGTTTATATTAAAGATATCTTTCTAATGTATTAAGTATTTAGCTATTACTATAGTTAACTTTTTAAAGTAACTAGTAATCTCTTTAATCGTTATATAATCTTTACGCTTTTGGTTTATTAGAGTAGTCTGTAAAGTATAATATTAGCTAGTAACGTCTATTCTTTTAACCTATCTTCTGGCCTAATTTTATCTAATTTGTTAGAAGATTTCTATAGAGAGACTTAATATTATAGTTGCGGCGGCAATAATTATATTATATTTTATAAGAAAGCCTCTCTTAATAGTAATATTAATATACTATATTAAAGATGCCTCTTAAGCTTCGTTTATCTTTTTATTATAGCCACTATTCTTAGCTAAAGTCTTTGAATTATTTCTTTTCTTGTAATAGTAGTTTAAAGTAGAGTAACTAACTTTACTAAAAACGCTAGCGGCGATACGTAAACTAGTAATTTCGGTGTCGTCGGGGTTTTTATATACCTTTAAGGCAGCTTAAATCTTAGCCTCCTGGCTTATATATACGGGGGTTTTATATTTGGGCATCTTCTGTATACGAGTAATCTTAACATCTAAAGGGGTCCTCTTCTTGCCCTTCTTAGACTCTCTATACTTGATTTGAGGCGTAGATTTGGCTATAGTAAGCGTAGTTCGTAGTCTAAATTAAACCGTGTATATGTAGGTAGGATAAATCGCGTTTTTACGTGTTAGTGGGAAAATCTAGACGCGAGTTCGCACCTTTGTTAATACTGCGGGATGTCCCGAGGCGCCAAGACCTGCCAAATCTACACCCGAAACTTATATTCAAATCAAAATAACGTACTATTAATTAGCCTTAACCCTAATGCACTTGTTTAGTAATTATACTCTTAACTATGGCGCATTTTTCTATGAAAAAATTAAGTCAAACGAAGTAGAATTAGATTTTTAAAGTAATTAAATAGGCCGAAAACGCCGTGTCCAAGTTGCTAGTATGTCTAAGTTAGTGGTACCGACCTGCTTGCGCAGGTCGGTAAAAAAACAAAAAAATCAGGAAACCGACGAGTAGAGGAAACTCGATTTTTTTTTTTTTTTAAAAAAAAATAGAAGATCTGCTAAAGCTACGTATTAAAGAAAGAGGAGAGAAATGAAAACCTGGAGCAACCTCTATTTATATAGACTTAGTGATGTCTTCTAGCAGGCTATTTGACATCCACTGAACGCAAAATCCTTCGACTCTAACCGCACTGCCCATCTTGTGCAGCGAGCGATGAGGAGTGTATGAAATGGCGATCCTGCTAAACAAGGAGAAAACAATGGCAAGAATAGAAGCACGGAGAGGCGAGCCGACTTCAAGGCTTCTTGGTAAGGCTTATTGAGATGATAGTAGATGGAAGACTGTCTTCTTGACACAATCCTACGCGAGGGATACTGCGGGTCGCAGTTATTTGACCCGATCAGCGGCGCAAAGCAGGGCAAATTCCATCGATTATAGAAAAAACATCAGCAGATAGACATCAGCCAGAATGCCAGAATGCTTAGCACGAAATAAACCAACAGTCAGAAATCCGGTGCGTATATGCTGAAGTACAATTGTGGCGCAGCGTCTATTCCAGTAAACACCTTGTAATAATTAGCACTCCTGCTCCAGATGTTGTAAGCGCGCGGCAGTGGGGGCGGGAGATGAAACAACCCGGAAAGCCAACATCTGCGCCTCTATCCATGATGCGGCTGCAGATATCCAGTACACAAGTTGCCAACACAACCCCGCCTCCCCCCCAAAAAGAATCTGAATTCGTAATTCTCTCTCCCACTCTGAAATTCAATGGGCTGTACTGTCTTCACGATGCACCTCCAACGGCACGTCCTCAGCTTGCTGTGCGTCGCAGTCCTCATGTTTTCCACCATCTCAGCATTATCGACACCCGAGCAATGCATCCCCTCTGAGAACGACAGAAGCTGCAAAACATCCACCGTGGCCGATGTCGAAGCCCGGCAAGCGGTTCGAAGCACAGTTGTATACAGTTCGGCGGCCACGGTTGGAACGATGAGTGCTTGCCATCTTACCTCGAACCACATCCAGAGATCCCACCCTCAAACCCGCTGCTTAGTCATCGGTCTAGGCACAGGCTTCATTACTGCAGCTGCTCATTCTCGATTGACTTATACCGAAGATGTGTGGGGGCTGGCTAGGGAGTCCGTAGGAGAATGGGTGACATGGAGGTTTTGGTGAGGGAGGGAGAGGCTTTTTGGCTAAACTTATGGATCTTTGGTAGAAGAGCCGCAGATGAGACGAGACATCAAAATTCAGATTGAGAACTTAGCGCGAAATTACAAGAGAGGATGAAGTGGTTAACGTCTAAATTTGGTTTAAACTGCGGGTTATTTTTGTTTTAAAAGCATCTTCTTACAGAAGTGAATGGCAATTTACAAAGCCCCAGAGGCATTGTTCTGGCAGATAATGCTGTGGAGATTTGATTACGCTAAGTGGATGAAGAAAATGGTGATCTTGAATGCTGGGGGTTACATGGGGTAACAATAGCATGAATAAACGCGTTACATTTTCGAAATGAGAGAGCGAATGAAGCCAACGCTAGAATTTAGAAGAGGTTGAACCAAAGTACGTGGTGTGGAAGACAAGCGAGATCTCGAAAAAGGGGTTCAGGGGGGTAGATGGCCTACATTCGCTTAAAAGTCTTGGTGTTGATGGACGAAGAAGTATTTGGCTTATAAATACCACGCGTTGGTGGAAAACAATTAAACGGGGAATAGGGAATCGGCAATTGAAGGTCTACGTAAAGTCTTCAGACGGCCACTCGTGGCCTCTTGTCGGTACCGTCTCGTCACATCTGGAAGCTGTCTTGGAGCGGTGCACTTTCCCGATTGTTCTCGTGAAGGGTTATACCTTTTAAGTCGTTCCTGAGCGACAACCATGACGACTCAGTTGTTCTTCCGTACAAGGCAACCTCCGTCTCGTACCTCTCGCAATCAAAGACTAGAATTCGCACCACAATAATATCTCGCCAACTGCGCTTGCAGAAACTCGCAAAGGTGACTGACTACAGGCGACCCTCCCGAGCAGCTTGTGGAGCTACTGATATCGCATAGGCCAATAAACTTTCGCAACTATCCGCGATCGAGAACGCTTTACAACGACGACATATCGAACACTCCTCCTTGAAGCTGTTAGCCCTATCGAGTTGTGTGTATCACCGCCGATAACCGAAGGGTCATGTCTGATAAGAGGGGGGAGAAGGAGTTTAATGGGGAATGGGAAAATATCTCGGCTCTTGCATTTGAGAATACAGAGGATATGACTATGGGATTCCAAGGTAAATCGTGTAATATTATAGACGGCGAAGGGAACCTGGTCGAACCACTAGGTGATGAACACGGACAAGTATCGAGAGAAGTTCCTGTTGGAGATGGCAGAAAATAAGTGGCTTGGCAGAATGCGGGGCAATACCTAGGTACTGTACCGGCCGGAGGAAATTGTAGTGCTATCGCCGACGGTTATCTCCACTTCGTCTATCTGATTACTATCCGATCATGGCATCACCACTACAATTCACCACAATTCAATATACACACTAGTCAAGCATGCCCCTTCGGATGCGTCTGCGAATAATCCAGTGAATCTACTGCTATTATACCACTACATATCCTTAATTACATTCCCGCAATGTCTTCGCATTCCACTTCAGATCAAAGTGCCGCCGGAGATGTGGATTACAATCCCGTCGCCGATGAAGAGGTCGACGACCTTGCCAACAATGCCTTTATCGAAAGCTTACTTGACGAACACATGGGAGCTGAAGAGGCAGAGGAAGACGAAGAAGGTGAGGCTTGCTTTCCCGTCGAGAGCTTCCGAGCTAAGATATTTGTGCAGATGATGAGGATGATGACGAAACAGGATTCAACGTACAGCTTGAAGTCCAGGAAGAAGTCGAAGGCGGCGGACAAACTCCAGCCGATATCACCCAATTCAGTGAGCCATACATCTACAACTTTATCCAGAACCTGCTGCTCATACTGGGATTCACAGTCATCGGCCGAAGACGACTTATGCAGCTACTCCAAAATTCGGATGTCGGGAGACTCTTACGCTTTGCGGCCCAGAATGGTTTTGACGAGGACGAGGATGACGATGACGATGGGGGGTTCGCTCCGAGGTGGAGACGGAGCAGACGCACCAGACCAGACCCAAATCGATTCCCGAAGGTACCTTCTGATCGGGGGACAGAGTTGATGAACTCGGGTACATTTGGGTCGAACGAAGCACATGTCGTTACGTCGAATGATAGGAACAGTATTGGAAAGAAGAAGAAACTTGCGCTGAGGATATTGGACAGAGAATTGGCTATTGAGAGTCCTGCCAAACAGAAACTTAACCAAAGACTCATGGCCCAGGTAAGCCGACAGCAGTGTTGTGGAAGATTGATCTAATGCCAGCATAGGGAATGATACCTGCCTCGAATGCCGATATGATTATCCACTACGACGAGCCCGTTTACTCTGGGCAGTTCTCGGACGATGGAAACTTTTTCTTCTCTGCCAACAAAGACTACAAAGTTCGCATGTACGATACTTCGAATCCATACAAATGGCGATATTACAAGACCGTGGACTATCCTTTTGGACAATGGACCCTCACAGATGCCTCGCTAAGCCCGGATAACAGGTATCTGGCATATACGTCTATTCGAAGCGAAGTCTGCTTGGCCCCAACAGATCCAAATGACAAGGGAGATCCGTATATATTAGATCTTGGGGGTGTAGCGGCTCCTGGAGGCGAGTTCAATCAGGGACGCCGTCTTGCTGGTTCTTTTGGCATCTGGTCTATTCGATATTCTGGGGATGGGCGAGAATTGGTAGCTGGTACGACGGGAGGGTCAATTGTGGTTTATGATATTGAGTCGCGGAGGGTTTTACACAGGATATTCGGCCACCATGACGATGTTAACGCTGTGTGCTTCGCGGATAAAGCTTCTCCACATATCCTCTACTCCGGCTCCGACGACACAACCCTCAAGGTATGGGATACCAGAAGTATGGGAGACAATCGAGCTGCTGGGGCTTTCATCGGTCATATCGAAGGTCTCACATATATCGACAGCAAGGGCGATGGCCGTACGTTTTCCCTTCCCTCGTTAGAGCCCTCAACACTAAATCCCAAACAGGCTATATTCTCAGCAACGGCAAAGACCAAAGCATGAAGCTCTGGGATCTGCGAATGGTAATGCCCTCCGGCGACTTTGAACGCATCCAGCCCACTCGCCGCGTTTCGAGGGAAGAGCGCTTCGACTACCGCTGGGGTACCTTCGACGACAACGACTGGTATCATGACGAGCACGACAACTCGGTCGTCACGTTCCGCGGGCACAGAGTCCTCCGCACGCTCATCCGCTGCCACTTCTCTCCCGCCGCGAGCACGAACTCACGGTACGTGTACACGGGATCCGAAGACGGCAAGGTCTACATCTACAACATGGACGCCACACTCGCAGGAAAAGTCGATGTGCGCGCCGCTACCAAAAACTCCCGTCCTCGCCAAGATGCTTCTCTCTGGGATGATGATGACGACGTCTCTATACCGTGGAAAACGTGCGTGCGTGATGCTTCCTGGCATCCTAACGCACCTATGATCGTAGCCTCCGCTTGGAACGGGTACGGTATGCAGCACGGTACATGTACAGTGCATTCGTGGAACGATGGTGCAGAAGACGACGAGGCGGAACCGAAGATGGGATTGAGAGTTAACCAGAAGTTGGAAGCTGATCCGGCATTCTATGACGAGACCCCGAGGCCGAGATTGAGCGCTGCTGCTAGACAGGCGAGGTTGAGAACTTTAGGGTTGAGGTTCGCGGTGAGAGACGAGTAGGCTGCCACTGGAGATGAGAGAGTGGAAGTGGAAGTTTTGCAGGTGGGCGAAGGTCTCAGATTGGGGTTAGGTCTGAACCTGGGTGGATTTTATATGAAGACAGCCTGCCCGAACCGAATTACGTGCAGTATGCATTATGAGTTTCTCAGCACTGGCGTTTCTGGCCTGCATTATAAGGATTGCATCATAACGGCGGAGGAAATTTTTGGCAAACAAGCTACTGGCTGGGAGGATCTACTTTTTTGATATCTTTGTTTGCAATGTACATAGGCATATCTATCTCATGTACTAGTGAATGAAATTTACCTGAACATATACGTCCTGATTGAATTGAATTACGCCCCCAATATTTTAACGACATCTCAAACTCATCGTATCCTATTGCTTGCAGATAAACAAATATAAGGAAGGGATAAGACAACCAACCCAGCTCCTCCTCCTCATCACTACACTAACTACTTGCCCAAAGTCCAACTTTTTCAAGATACTCGAATTGAATGAACCCAACCAGCCCTACATCCCTTGATTGGATTTAAAAAGGCAGTGAATGAATCCCGACCGAACCCAGCATGATGTGACATGGGTGGAGAGTACGAATATAAGTAAGTGAGCAAGTAGTGTGTGTACATACAGCGAAGTCTTGAGAGCGAAAATCGACGTGTAAGCCGAGAGTGAAGTTAACAAGGAATGGGAATGGAAGGAGGGAGAGATATCACGAAATCCTCAGGGGAAGAGAGAGAGAGAGAGAGAGAGAGAGAGAGAGAGAGAGAGAGAGAGAGCGAGAGGGGGGGGGGGGATACTTTTCGTCTAATAGAAAAAAGCTGCCAGCTTATTTGGGGAGATAGACAGGCAGATGGAAGTGCAGGCAGTAGATTTGAGGACTTTTGGATAGCCCAGTCGTTCTTCTTTACTGCTCCATGCACACCACTGACAACAAAACAATGAGAGTAAGAACGTAAAAGACCAAGAAATGTAGAGTTGAGGAAAATGCACAAGAAAAAGGTATTCCATTATCTACAGTAACAGGATGGCATGCATTCTCGCGTTTGTTTGCTTGTAGTAGTCAAAGGTATCAATCAATCAATCAATCAGTCGTTTCATATCCATCCATGCATCGATTCTTTCCTCCCAATTCCACACCATACCACACTGCTTTCTCTCTCCATCCTCCATCCATTCCATCCCAAGTCTTCAGATGCAAGGTAGAAACAAAAAAAACAGAACATTCTCCATTCCCATTCACCATTCTCATCCCTCAGCTTTCGTCTGTATTCTTGACCTGTAACGAGGAGAAGAACAGCCGAAAACAAGAACACAAAAGTGATTGATTACCCGCACCGAACCTGAGAAAATATCACAAACAACCGACTCCTTTATAGAAAACAGAAGGAGAGAAAATGCCGCTGAGAGAAGACTCATGAAAAGACCAGAGTCAAAGGAGTTGTTGCCCCCTCGCACCCGCTAAGTACCAAGTTCCCGTATGAAAAAAGCTTTATGCTTCCTTCTCTATAAGGTTCAAGAGAAAAATGACAGCCTTATCTCTCAATCTCGTGTCAAAAAAGGAACATTGGACGAGATAGTATGTTGTCATGCGATTTGTATCCCATATGTTGCCGAAAGCTATTTGGAAATCCTTTATAGAATTGTGCACTTCGACTTTGACTTCTTGGTTGGCTGGGGTCGAGGACTCAGTACAGCGCTGTGATAGAAAGTTAGCATGTGATTCGAGAAAGCTCAATGTCAAAAACCAGAGGGCTCGAAAATGTGAAAGCTTGAATGTCAAACCACCACTAAGTACCATGGCTCGGCAGGCAACCATCCACATGTCACAAGAACGTACCGAATAGCTTCATCAAAGACACTCTTCAAATTTCTTTGCGTCAAGGCAGAACACTCCAAGTACTTGTGGGCTCGAATCTCCTTTGCAACAATCAATGCCTGGTCATACGAAACCGGCTCCATGCGCTTTTGTCTCAAGCTCTCAAGCGTAGCGGGATCCTCTCTCAAGTCAAGCTTCGTACCAACGAGGATAATGGGGACGGATGGGGCGTGGTGATCGATCTCGGGGAACCACTGTTTTCTGGTTAGCCAGCGCGTTGTGCAAGATCCAATTGCCTACGAACCTTTGCGCGAACGTTGTCAAATGATGGCGGGGAGACGATTGAGAAGCAGATGAGGAAGACATCGGTCTGGGGGTATGAGAGTGGTCGGAGTCGATCGTAATCTTCTTGTCCAGCAGTATCCCACAATCCCAAGCTAATCGGCTTGCCATCTACCATCACACTGGCCGAGTAGTTGTCAAAGCTGGTATAATCAGCGCCATTATATCCTGGGAGATTCCAGCTGTACTCACACCGTGGGGATGTACTCGCCGGGGAAGGCATTGGTGGTATAGGAGATGAGCAGACATGTCTTCGAGCGCGTCAGTTTCTGGGCTCCCGTTTCGAGGAGAGGAGGAAGTATGTACCTTGCCAACAGCACCATCACCGGTAACGACGCACTGGATGAGAATATCAAGTCAGCCTCGGGATGCCTATGTAGGTAAGATTGTGGCGCAAAGAGGCAAGTCTAACCTTGAGCGATTGTGTTCCTGGAGCCGCCATGTTTGATATATGAATGGTATGATGAAAGGACGCAGGTCGCAGAGGGCAGCAGTGAAGTTAGGATTTTCTCGAGTGTTTGTTGATGGGAGGGAGGGACTGCGACTGCATAAGGGTCAGATCCTTTGACACAACGGAAGCTGGACCTCCCGCACGTCTGGGCGGGTGGGTTCATGAGGTGACGCGAGGTGAGGTGAGGTGAGGCAAGGCTATTGTGAACGAACGTACGTACCTTTCTTTCGAGAACAGACCAACTGGGTTGTCTGTCTGTGGTTGTGCAGTGCAGTGAGTGCAGTGAGGGTGTGGAGTGTATGTGGGAGATCAAAGCTGGGAGGAGTTTCGAAGTTTATGCGAGAGACTGGATGTGGCGACGCGTGGGTTCGAGGGTGAGGAACTTCGAGACGATGCTGATTTTGGCGTGGACTGGTTTTGTTTTGGTTTGTTTAGGTTGGCAGATTAGGAGGAAGAGGATGGGAAGTGGTGGTGGTGGTGGTGGTTGAAAGATGAACAGGCAGAGGTTGAGGTGAAGTGAAGTGAGTTGAGGCAAGGGTCAGGTAAGGGTTAAGGTTGGGCTGGGCTTGGGTTGGTAGGTAGTGGTGCTGCAGCTCGGTGTCGGCAAGATATCGATCGTGGTAAAGGTCGGCAGCAGCAAAAGCGTCAGTCAGTGAGTGAAGAGAGGCCTGAGCACACTGCAGCTGCTACACCTCAATGAGCGGTATGTCAACTCAAGTCAAGTCAGTTAGTTAAGTCAGTCAGTTGAATCCATCATGTCAGTGAGTGAAGTGAGTCCAGTCCAGTCGGGTATCAAGCACAGCGGACCGGCACTACACACTTTTGAGGCGGACGATGCACTCACTTGATGCACGCACTTGATGCAGATCTGTAACAGCATGGCAACGCCTGTATGTATGGAACACCCGAGGAAGCTTGGGAGGCGCCGGGGATGAATGGAATGGGATGGATGGGCATCGGAATCAGGCGCTTATGTTTCTTGCGGACTGGCTGGCTGTTGGGGATGTGCCTGCGAACTGACTGTAAGGAGGCTGATTCGATGGATGTTCTTCGTGTGGTCGTTCGTTTGGTCGCGGATGAAATGAGTGAGGGTGGCCAGATTGGCAGCTGGGTCGCGGTACAGGACAACAGTAGGCTATTGGTAGAGAAGTCATTTGCAAGCGTCTCCAGGCAAAGGCAATGCAAGCCAGACAGAGTAAAGGCGCAAAGGGGTCGAATAGGCTTTGAATACAAAAAACCGGGTGTTGGGTTGATGGCGTTTACTGGTTTGACGAAGTGAAGACCAACGGCGTTTGACAGACAGGTTTTAGAAGGGAGAGGCACGGATCTGGTCATGCAGCGTATGGATTGTAGTGTATTTGTATGGGTCCAACGAGTTACGAGAGTCAGGAGATGATGCAGAGGGGAAGAAAGAGAGGAGGGGAGAAATAGTCAATAGGGATTTGAAGAAGAGAGAAGGTTGTGTGCGTGCATGCTTGTGAGAAAGAAAGCGGTGGGAAGGTGGTGGCAAGACCATGAAGCAAGGCAACAGAGGAATAGAATTGGAAAGCAAAGGAGCTTCGATGACGTTTCGTTTCAATCATTCTAAACTTCTGTACATCCCACCTCCGTGGTTGTTTATTTTCCTCGATTCGGGGAGTGAAAGAGTACTGGGTATTCTGGGGGTGAGGCTTGATATCAACCATTTGTTGTTTATTAGTAGGACTTGTTAGCGAGCTTTGATCATATTATAAATCCGCTTTTGCTCCGTCCTCCTCTTCTCTCCATCTCCATATCAAACATCGATGCTCGAGTTGAGACCAAAAGAGCGATCCCTGCAAATCCCATTCAAGGGCTTGCCTAAATGTTTCATCCCGATAACGATAAGCAGTGCAGCTCTCAGGGGAGGGGAAGCGGAGGCGGAGCCAAAGGGGGGGATGGGGCATTGCCTTTCTCAAAACCTTTTCACAACATCTCGTAGTATCAACATGCCATTAACAAATGCTCATCTGTTGTGTTCGGGTATTAATGCATGGCGAGAGATGTGTGAAGGGGGAAGGGAAAATACTAGACCAGACACAGGAAAGAATCCCCTTTTCAGGGGCTATCCGAGCACCGCACCATCTTGTGGACGGATCGCTCAGTGACTTGAGTCCTAGAGATTTACCGACGGTGGATCAGGAGACAGACCCTTTGCAAAGTCAACACCCAAGCCGATGCTTTACTCCTCTCATCATTTCGGTATAGATAGGTACTAAAACACGGAATTGAAACTCTGCAGGGTTTCTTGGTACTTTCGAGAAGAACATGGCTTTGCTATTTGGAAATGAATAATACAACAAAAGTGTTTACTAATACATTCCTCAACAGCTGAATATCGTCTTGAAGAAAAGAGAGAAAAGGAAACGACGTAGAAAAGTTTAGTTGAATCTTCGAGCAGCACCCATCCTTCATCACAGACAAAGTAATAGGCAAAGTAAGCTCGAATATCTGGACTTGGCGTGTTCTCTCCCACCAAAATAAATGCACCGACTACTGTAGCTTCTTCCACGGTACAACAGGCTGACGATTTGGTCCAAAGAGGCCCAGAAGATATCCCGTGCGAACAGCGAAGAGGAACGTCTGGATGAAACATTAGCAAGAGTCATTCTATCATTTCAATAACAACCGAAAATGCTAGCCAACATAGTAATGTAGGATGAACAAGCAAAAAGGAGGCATCTGATATCTCCAAACCAGGTAACTTACAGTGCAGCCGATATTCCCCCAAGCCATAGCATTCCAACCAGCAACATTTACAAGCTGCTCATATGGCATGACGTAGCACGTAATACCCACGTGAGAGATATCGGCAAGCCAGAGGGCGATCACGTAGTTACGGACTACAGCTACTTCGGTAGTGGTGTAGAGGACGGCGATACCGACCATAGCCAGCAGGAGGTAGATATTACCAAGCCTGAGAGAAAGTTAGTTATAGATCAACAGAAGTTGCAAATTTTCTAGTTCATAGGCTAGTGGGTAGTAATATGGCTGCTAAAACAGAGGTACCAGGGGAAAACAGGGTCAGGAAGTAGTCACTTACTGGTACGCTACCATGGTGGCATTTGCGGTAAGAGGCACATTGGCTGAGTTGGGGATCTGTTCAGCGACGAAGTATGAAGCTGAGACGAAAGGTGCTGCACAGCCTGCAATGCTATGAGTAAATTAGAGATGTAAACATCAAACTAGTGAGCTGTGAGCTGCGGACTTACAGTGATATTGGCTCGAAGACTGTCATCACAAAGCGGGGAATTGGCGGGAGGATGGAGGCCATTTTTGAGGTATCTTTGAATCAGATGGCCTGAAGAGTTTCTTGATATGAGCGAGGCTTTGTACACGTCGATGCTTTTATTGAGTTCAATGAAGCAAATAAGATTACATTGTACCTACAAAGGTATCTGTGCCCGGTTGTCAGCCTCGTCACGGGCCGACGATTCTCCGACCACGCCGACAGTATTCTACACAGTCAAAGTTTGGATCGGCTTGTTAGTCTTCCCTTCCCACCTCCAGATATGACCAGAAAAGAACGCCAAAACTCATTACCTCCGGTCGTCAGGTACCAGACCGATCGCACTTACCTCTAGGCAAATGAGAAAACATTTAAAGAGATTGTGGGATCCCACACCCACTTCCCCCCGCCATGAATTGTTATGCCAATGCCAGCCTCGTCCATCATGAGCTCCGATACAATAGAGCCAGCTCTACTTGCGAGAGTCCAAGATGAATTCCATTCTTACGAACAACAGATAGCCGAACCCTCTTCCTCTACAACCGGACAGCTTCCCCCTCTGCGTGAGGTAGTTGGCCATGATGTCTCTACTCACCGCAACAACACTTCCAAGCACAATGACCAGTCTACGGCGAGCTCGCAGTTTGCTACCCAAGGAAATTGTGTGGTAGTGCCGACCAACAGCCAGGAGAAGGTATACCAAAGTGGAGGGACACAAAAGACACATGGGAATGGCAAAACAAACCGAGCTCTGGGGGACTCCTCACCACAGTCCCTACGGAAGATATTGGACAATGATACGGAAACCACGGTTGGAGGAACTTCGAATAAAAGACCAAACCCAGAGCCTGCAAAGGATGACTTTGTGCAGCTTCCACAACCACCCAAGAAACGCAAGACTGCTACACAGATTGTCCCTCCCATCATCATCGGTCTTCATGACATTCCACCCCCAAAGGACCTTGTACGCTTTAATCTTCCAAGAATCGAGTCCGGTTCTTTCCACGACAGCAATGGCAGGAATAGTTTGAATACTGCTCCCCCACCGACAATTGTACCCAATCCCCAAAACAACCCCGAGGTCGGGACTGTTGTGGACAGCATCGAAACGAACGAGCCAGCCCCCGAGCGGACCAAGAAGAAGAGGAATGGGAGTGGGCTTAGGCGGAAGTGGGAGAAGGACGAGACTGAATGGCTCATACAAGGTGCTCATAAGCATGGAGTTGGAAATTGGATCGATATTGTGAAAGATCCGGAGTATTCGTTCAAGGGCAGGACAGCTTCTGCTCTGAAAGATCGTTTCCGAACTGTCTGCCCTAGTGGAGTGCTAAAGGACCTGGTAAGTGCCAAAGACCACTCCAAGATTAAGATCAAGTATGACGAATGACTATACTGATGGACAAAGGAACTCCGGACACATTCTCCTGGCCAAGAAAGAACAGCCACCAAGTCGCCCAAGACCCGAGCCCATCGCAAAGACATAGATGATCTTGCCAAACTTGGAATTGAGACCCCGTTCAAAAAATCGGACCGTCGCGAGAGAAAGCTCTTTACCGAAGAAGAAGATCGCGAAATTCTCAGGGCGCATAAGATTTATGGCAATCAGTGGGCACGAATTGCACGCGCGAAAGATTTCAACTTGCAAGAAAGAAAGTCTACGGATCTTCGGGACAGGTATCGGAATATCATGAAGAGTATTGAAAGAGGAAGTCCACCACGGTCGTTAGCCAATCCATTAGCAAAGCCACGGAGTAACGATGCTCTGTCAAGTGGGCATCCATCGTCATCGAGTCTGTTCATACCAGCTCAGGAACCGCCGGCTCTACAGTCTTCCACCTTGAATTCAGGAGAGCCGCGTAATATGGAAGGCCTGTCTAGCAGTCATCCGTCATCCTCTGATTTGTTTTCGCAAAATCAAGGTTGGTCAAAGGAAACCAATCAGGACTTCCGAAGCAAGGATGGCTTGCCAAGTGGACAGCTGCCCTCAATAGATCCCTCCTTGCAGGCTCAGGGCTTGACCAACAAAATCAATGAGCCCTGGATGAAGGAATCCAATCAGCACAGTGGAGCAAGTCGCAGCAGGAACGATCTATCAAATGGCTACCAACAACCTCCAGAGATCGATCTGCGTGCCATGACCCTCAATAAACCAGACGAGCCGTGGCCAAAGGAACATCAAGCACCTGCAGCGATTCACCAAACCTCTGGGCTCCGCATTCAGGAGATCATCTCTCCCGAGCAAGAAGACTCCCGATCAACAACAATTTTCAGCTTTAGCACAAGCTACAACCCATATCCCGAGCACCATCTTGAGCCCACAGAGACCCTCCCCTACTCCCAACCCTTTGACTGGAACCCTAGCATCACAGCCCCTTTCACGCGGGATCTCACCCACGGAATGCCTAGTGATATGGATATCAACCGTCTGCTTCACACTGAAGATCAGTGGTCTGCTGATATGACTGCCTCGAGCGTGCAGGGTATGGACGGCAAGGAGAAGCAGAGCTTCACCAACATCAATAGCATTTTATCGAGCAATGATGAGCCGCTGATGAGCAACCAGCCGAGTTTCTTGACGATGCTTAACGCGGACGGTCCGTTGGGGATGTATGAATAGTGAGTGGTTGGGATGATTTGCGCGATAGAAAGAACTGTGCGAGACGACGAGAAGCAAGGAGATAGCAGGCAGGTGTCAAGACCAACTGGTTAGCTAGCATGGTATGGTACACCAGGGTATTACATCTGATCCTGCTCTCTTCTTGTATCATCACTGTGTTTTTTCTGGTCCTGAACCCTTTCATTCTACCTGCCACCTATCATTATCTGCTGTTGGTGGTTGCATTTACCTTGATTCCCTTGATTTGTTTTGTTTTGCTCTGCCTTTACTGCTTCTACACTTTCATACTTGGCGCTAGGTCATAATACCCTGGGAAAACCTGCATAAATTAGAAGCACGGTCGGAGCTTGCTGGCTGCTTTTCAATTTTGCATTGAGTTAAAATAGGATAGGGATTGGCACAGGAAGGAATGGCGTTTTGGATGAAGACGCATAGCTAGCTGGCGAAATGGTGCTGGAATTTTGGTTGGTTATTGGAGCATATTTAGGTAGTGATTAGCATCGCTTTGGATGGTTATGGAGTCAGTATGTACCTCAAGACATTATTAAGAGTAGCTGTGTCTTGCATTTGAAAGCAAGTGATAGAAATATATCTTACCTGTTCGCTATTCTACGCATCCATTGCTCCCCTAACTTTCCAATGCGCGATGGTCTCGTCTAGTATGTATGATCTTGTGATGTACGGTATGTTGAACATGAGTAACCCTTTATTTAATAGCGAAGATCTGTAATTAGGTATAGTACGTTTTAGGGGAGGACACAAGAAGAAAAGAATAGCGAGAGCGTCATTCGCGAACCCAATGCCTTGACATACATTACCACGATGTTGGGGAATAGGCTGGCGGAGGCAAGAGAGAGTTCCTGTGCGAATCCTTTCTTGCTCATTGCACCGCTTCAGCATCACTACAAAAACCACAGCAAGAGTGAGGAATAATATATTGCAAATTTCCATTTCTTGGCTCCGCTTGTTTAGACTATCCTACATTTCCGAGAGAGAAAGAGAAAATGATGTGAAATGATGTGATTTAATGGATATCCCTCGAAGACAAATCGTGCAACTTCGGCGAGACCCTTCAAGTCTCCCAGAATATTCCTTCCAAATCGCAAGTACGATGATTGAGAAACGCTGATATTTCCCAGAATCCATCCAAAAACGCCTGTCCATGATGCCAACCTTGTCCATCTGCCAAAGAACGCCACTCACAAGTAAACCCCGACCCAGTGCATCCGTAAACCAAATAATTTGCGTTCGTTCGCTTCTCAATCATCCTTGCCATCGTCGTCGTCCTTTCGAGGCTGGAAGTTCGTCTGTGAATAGAATTAGTATACGAGCAAAATCTCAAGGGCGCTTTGGAGATAACTTACAGCATTCCCATTATAGAATTGCTGGTCTTCCTTTCCCGACTCCCGTCTCTGGTCTCTCAAAGTCCGGACATTGATAGCCGCGGAAGGCGCCGGGGGGCCAGAAGGAGCTTGCTCAGGAGGAGCTGGAGCAGCAGATCCACCGAGGAAACTTCCAAGCACACCAGTGAGCAGGCCAACACTCGAGGAAATCAGTGCATATCCCCCAGATGCAGCGCGGGAGACCAAGCCACCATTATTCTCGTAGGCGGAGGTGTAGTCTGAGACAGGGACGAGGATCAGAGTTGCGCTGGGCGTGAGACCAAGAGCGGCGAGAGTGCGTTCCTCTTCTGACATTTCGATATTCTTGTTTGGGAGTGGGGAGAGGACCTGCTTGAAGGTGTAGGGAGCGTCACCCTCTTGTTTCTCGTCGACCCAAGGTCGGACGTCCTTCAGCAAGCTTCCTTGGGAAGGGAATCTCGAGCGAATAGTGGAGCCATCGAAGAGTCTGACTTGAACAGCGCACTCCTTTGCATTGGCGCCTCCTCTGGCAGGCAAAGCGCTCGCGCTGCTCTCTCCAACAACCTTCACGGCGTCCTTCTCTTCCTCTAACTTGGCTTTCGCCTCCGCCTTTCTGACAGCCTCTTTCTCACGTCTCTCGGCCTTGTCATCCTCGACACGCTTCAAGATTCGTGCTCTCTCCTCGCGAGCCTCTCTCTGACGCTGAGCTTGTTGCAGGGCGTACTTCTGCTCGCCGACCGCTCGGGGGTTGCCTGCTTCAGCGGCTTCCTTGCGAGCCTTTGCGTCGGCTGCTTTCTTGGCCTTTTCGGCGGCGTCTTGGGCGCGCTTCTGGGCTTCGAGACGGCGAGAGCGTTCTGCGAGGGTAGCTGCTATCGAGGCGGTTTGCTGCTCGATTCTGGTATTTTGCGTAGTGGGGTTGGATGAGGAGGACGACGGGGATGGTTCTGCTGCTGGGGCTGAGGGCTCCATGGATGCGGGTGTGTTTGCGGCGGTCGAGGATGAGCTTGAAGGGTTGGATGGTTGTGAAGTAGGTACACGTGATTCCAGAACAGCTCCCAGGCGCTTCATGAAGTCTTCCTTGGTGACGCCTGATGTGAGATACTCTTTGAGTTCGCCATTCCTGAGGAGGGTTGTTAGAGATATGTTTATTCGTTGTGAAGAGGAACAAAGGTAGAGAGCAAGGGATGACGGGAAGGTTCGACATTTTATATCCTGCATGCTTTGAACCGGAGAAGAGAAAGACAAACAAAACATGTATCGAGGTTTGATGAATGGATGGATGGATGACCAGAGATAGAAGGCAGACCGAGACAAATGTGCTGAACGAATGACCTACTTGATAAGAACGAAAGTTGGTGTCTTGGGAAGAGGGTAGATAGCAGCCAGGTACCCAGCTTCTTGCGAGCCAGCCACCAGTCGAAGGAGGACAGTTTGTTCAGCCAGCAACTCTTTCAACTGTTCAAACAAACATTAGCACTCATAATCTCCAAGGTCGACTCCAAAGGATTTAAAAACTTACAGATCCTTCTTGAAGAAAATCATTCTCCCAGAGCTGAGACTCTTCACCACCATCTGGTGGAAGACACCTGTCAGTACAGTCCCGAACTGGTGCAATAGGTACGTACCTGTGACAAAACACCCAACCAGCTTTGCCTCTTGCATGGCCTGGCCAATACCACTCTGTAGATCTCCTTGATAGAACATCCTGTCTAAGGCTGAGATGAATGAGAATCAATGTTGTGGTGTTGTGTTGAAAGAAGGAAGATGTCGACAGCTCTAGGAATTCGAGTTGGTAAAGCAGTCGGTCGAATGTAAGCTGGCTCGGCTCAGGCCATGAACCAGTGTTTGCGCTGTTTGCTCGTGAATTTGACCCGCAGGAGAGAAAGGTGCAGCCGGTGCGATGAATGAGCTCCATTCGCTTTTCTAAATGTAACTGAACATCACATCACAACGAGCGCGTCAAGATGAATGCTTCAGGCTCTTTTCTACGGCAAGCCCGAAGCTTGAAGTCTTCGTCTTCTAGTATCTCAAGAAATTTGCGCCCTGCAATATTCCAGAGCTGTCCAGCATGTCGGCACATTTCGAGCACCCCGCGAGCAAAAGCTCAGCCAGCAGACAATCCCGATTTCATGTCCATAGTAGACAATCCTCCGAATCTCGTACGCTCAGGAAGGCGACACGGTCCTGGCCTCATAATACTGGGTGCGTCGCTCTGCCCAATTGCCCCTCCCAAACTCCAAGCTAATGGGTCGTTCTGACAGCTCTCATTCCCATCACAGCCTTTGCACTGGGAACATGGCAGGTCCAACGACTCGACTGGAAATCCAAATTGATTGCCAAATTCGAAGACCGGCTCGTCCGCGATCCCTTACCGTTACCGCAGCAGGTTGACCCGGAAGCTATACATGATTTTGATTACAGGAGGATATACGCGACTGGCATATTCAGACATGATCAGGAGATGCTGATTGGGCCGCGCATGCACGATGGTACGGATGGGTATCTTGTTATTACGCCTTTGGAAAGGAGGGGGGAGGGGGCGACGGTGCTAGTCAACCGAGGGTGGATTTCGAAGAAGTTGAGGAAGCAAGAGAAGAGGCCGGATGGGTTGCCGGGGGGGGTAGTTACAGTGGAGGGATTGTTGAGGGAGCCCTGGAAGAAGAATATATTCACGCCGGAGAATAGGCCGGATAAGGGAGAGTTTTACTTCCCTGATGTGGTGCAGATGGCTGAATTGACCGGGAGTCAGGCTGTCTGGGTTGAGGAGACTATGGGTATGTTTGGGGGTTGTCACTCGAACCGAAATAGAACCTTGCTAATCGGTGGTAGAATCTGATTTGTTGAAATCTTGGGATAGAGAAGCTCGGGGTATTCCAATCGGAAGACCAGCTGAAGTCAACCTGAGGAATAATCATACACAGTATATCTTCACATGGTATGTGTTCCCAATCCTTCAACGCCTGACCATGCCTTTAACCCACCCAGGTATGCCCTTGCCGCCGCAACATCTGTTATGCTGTGGATGGTGGTGAAGAAACCTCCTCAGGATATTGCCCGCCGTGTACGCCAAAACAAAGAATGGTCATAAGTCATCAAAAATCATATCCGCTCATTCCTCTTCCTCGTCTACCCTATCCAATTGTCTTCCTCTCTTCAATTTCGAGGGCGGGACCATTCGTAATTCTTGGAGAAGCTCTCGAGGGAGATATCTCTGAGCGAGTGAAAATGGCGTTGTGGTTGCATTTGTCTGGCGTTGCCTGTACATGTATATTAGATCCAGGCTACTGTTGGGTGGCTGAAAGAGACTTACCTAGCCATGACGGCAAGAATATCACTCTCATCAATGGTTTTCCTACCAGCATGCTTCGCATAGGCTCCCAGGTCACCACTGACCTGTTCAAAGAACCAATCCGAGGCTTGCATGATGGCGTCCAAGGTCTCCTTGTTGATTTTCGCCTTGCTGTTCCCAGAAGTTCGCGCATATGTCGTTGCCAGCTTCTTTACAACTCCCACAGGGAGCGAAGGGTATTGTATGCCATGCTTAGATAACTTGACCTTTTTCTTCTTGACGACTTTGGCCTGCGCTACGACATCGGCGTCTTGCATTGTTGTGTCCACCATGCTGATATCCCCAGGGGCTTCTAGCATACTGTCTTCTTGGTGCTCGGCATCAATACCATTCCTCTGCTCCAACTCAACCTCACTCTCGGGGTCCTCGTCAAGTTCTTCCTCCTCTGGACCATCCTGTTCGCCATCATCAAATATCGGCTCGTCTGAAACTTCTCTGGCTGGCACATTGAAGACGAAAGTAGTCTCTGTATCATCGGCTGATATGGTGGCGGGCCGAATATCACTCTCTCGTCGGGACGCCAACGAGAGACGTCCGCCGCCCAATGCAATATCTCTCAAAGTCTGGGTGTTTTCACTGTTGGCGTTAGCTCTTGTACTTCAACCATGAAATTTGAACAAACCCATCTAATCCTGCATCTTCGCCAACTGGGAAGTCTAAATCTCCAAATGTACGTTCCGCTAAATAGCTAGAATCGTATACATCTCCTCCATTTATGCCAATATCGTTCAGGTCTGCAAAGACGTCACTCATTCGTACACTGCCAAAACTGCCTCTAGATAATCGTCCTGGCGGTAGTTCGCTGATGGCTCTTCTAGGCATCTCAATAGACTGCACAGTAAAGTTCTCATCCTCCAAGCCAGCGGACCGTGGTGGAAGCAATAAACTGTCATCTTCATCGTCTTCGTCGTAATCTCCCATCGGAAGAGAGAATCGTGGTCTGTCAAGAGCCCTCCCATCCTCTAGATCATCCTCATCCGCCCCTGGCCTTCTTGAAGTAGCAACATTTTGACCTTGTGGTGTTGGTGCGGTAGGTTGAGTTTTCGGTGCCAAAACCCTACTCAACTGCCGCAATATATCTCTTGGTGTTTCCCGTTGTTGAAGACCACTTTTCCTCCTCTCCTTCCCTGGCGTAAGTCCCCTTCGAAGGTCTAATTCCCGCTGCGCAGCTCTCCCATGAGGTGTAACCGCAATTGGCCTTCTCGCTGAATTAACCAACCTACTCGCACCACCGGGTGTCCTAGTTTGCCCTGCAGGAGTTCGTCTCGCGGATCGACGTGTTGAAGGAGGACCAGCACTGGAAGCTCGGCGCAATGGAGTTGTAGGCTTCGGGATATTCGCAAGTTGATTCAAAGTCCTCCATGGTGTTTCCTTTGCAGCAGCTGCTGCAATTGCCTCATCTCCATCTGAGTTTCGAGGAGTAATTCGTGGCTGTTCTGATCCATTGCCCTTGTTGTTTTGGTTCGATGCGGGGTTCGGCGCATGTCTTTCGCGGCTTGCCCGCCTCGTCGACATAATGAGATTTGGGGGCCAGGTTGCTTAGCATGCAAACATCACCGTGTTGTCATCGGGGGTAATTTCAGGCAATTGTATTCGAAAATGTTGTGGATTTAACACCATCGAAGACTTGATAACGCGTCTGCTCTCCAGGAATCGCGTCCGAATTTAAGGTTGGCGCTAGGTCACCGCCTGCAAATCTCTAGAAGAGGAATAGCTTCATAATATTTATTTCTTGCTGCAGGCATCTGAGTCCAGCGATTAAGTGCAGATTCTGGAGACAAGCAAGTCATTTCTCGACACCTCGATACCCAAAATTCCCACAAACACAATGTCTGTTGACGACGATCTACAAGAGCCTCTCCTTGAGCGGATGAGTGCTTCGCCTCAACCAGAGACCACCAGAGAGTCTTCAAAGAAGAGAAAGCGGGGAGAGGTAGAGCAAGGTGCGAAGAAGGCTGCGAAGAAGGCAAAGAGCAAGAAAGTCAAGGCAATTGAGGAGGACGAGTTGGATCTTGAAGCTGGAATCAACAAGGCTTTCTCGCATATGGACAGTCAGTTGTTGGCGGATTATGTTGCACAACGGACGAGAAAGCATGAGAGTGATCTATCAACAATAGAGCTGGAAGATAAATACCTACCTGGTAAGAGTTCCAGATAATTGGTGGAGCTTTCAACTGACAAGTCTCTAGCAACTGCGATTGAAGATACAACATCATGGTCAAAGCCAAGGACGCTCGACAATCTACCTGGTTTCTTGGAAAAGTTTGCGGGAAACTCATCGAAGCTCTGGTCAGCATCCAAGAAGAATGGAGCACCTCATACGATAATAGTTGCTGGTGCGGGATTGAGGGCGGCGGAGATTGCGAGGTAGGTCATTCTTGCCGGTTTGCATGACATCGATTGACGTATTTGTAGGGAGATGAGAAAGTTCCAGACGAAGGATGCAACAGTTGCCAAATTGTTCGCAAAGCACATCAAGATCCAAGATTCCATAAAGTTTTTGAAATCTACAAGAACTGGTATTGCAGTTGGAACGCCTACACGGCTGAAGGATCTGATGGATGATGGTATAGCTTCTTTTGCTTCATGATCCGAGCTTTGCTAATTTGGCATTACAGGCGCATTGCAAGTTGACAGGCTGGAGAGAATAGTGATTGATACTTCACATATCGACGTGAAGAAGAGGGGGATCCTAGAGATGAAGGAGACTCAAGTGCCCCTGACTGTTTGGTTGCTCCGGAAAGAATTCATGGAGAAGTATGGAGTCAAGGATGGAGGCATTCAATTGCTATTCTATTAGAACAAATTTTCGAACATGACCAATTGCCTGTTCTTTACGTTCAGCTGTCTGCTGCAAGTGAGCTCTTGAGTTGGCAATGATTACTGACAGAAAAGCAAGTTCGAACTGGCAGTCGCGGGTCGCAAGTTGCCCTGCATGATACTTTTTATTTACATAGGTACCTAGGGCCTCGCCTCGTCGCAGCTACTCTCTCGCAGCTACTCTCTCTCTCTCTCTTGCTTTGTTCTACTAAGAAGCAGGAACTTCCAAAGCGCCAGTGGTGCAACCTCCCAACTTCTACTTTATCATTCTCTTCAACTTCCGCTTCCGCTTCAATCAAGTCATTCTCTCAACCACACACTCGCTCGCAACTCCCGCCCATCTCTGATCTCAATTGAAACATCCTGTCACTATACTTCCAAGTCTCTCGCTCATCGCTCTTGAACGTTCTTATTGCTGAACTGCCACTTACGCCTTTCTACCAATTGAGCTCCCTCCACGTCCTTCTTTCGGCCATTCGGTCATCTCGGAGGTTGGCACACATCACCAGGACCAGACCACTTCCAAGGCCTTTGTCAAGATGCGCGGGCTCAAGTTCTTGCCTCTGATGGCAATGCTACACTGGACGGTGGGCCAGAACGATCTCTCAAAACCAGGTATGCAATATATCCTCCAGTGTCCCGTGCAATGCTGACACTCTATCTAGAATGTGCTCTGCGCTGCTGGGAGAATACGAAATATGTCAGCAAATGCCTAGAGGACCATGCTTGTCTCTGCAGTGACCCAAACTACCAAAATGTTTGTTTCTCTCCTGCTTTACTGTCCTCTTTTCAGCAACTGTTTTCTAACCTCTCACAAGTCCGTGTTCCAATGCATATACTCGCAGTGCGATACTGCTCACTTCGGCTCCGCTCTGCACCACGCCATCGCTCAATGCTTCGGAACAAGCAACGAAGTCTTCTTTGCCGTTCCACCAATTCCCAATCGCGATGCTCTACGTCGCCGAGAAGAAGAATATGCTGCTGGTGCAAAATTGGCTGGGTCCGGATCGGCTGCTGGATATCCGACGGAGAGTGCCACATTCCCAGTGCAAAGTGCCAATTACCCAACCAACAGTGTTGGTGGTCCATACTCTCCAAGTCCCACGGCATCAACGCCATTCCCTTTCTTCCCTCTCAACTCGGTCACGTCTCCAGCAATCACATCCGCCACGCCAACTGAGCCAGCCTACAACGCTGTGCCAGTGTCGACCACCACTGCTGCCCTGCCAGTCCCGCAGCTGTACACAGGGGGAGCTTCAACGTCGTCAAAGACCCAATACCTTGCCTTCGTGCTCACAGTTGTGGCGGCCTATCTTGTATCTTGAGCTACCTGCTCATCGTGTCTCTACCACGTTATTGGAATTTCCCTCGGTGGAAACAATGAACGGCTCATTCGAGCAAATTTTGGAGTTGACATTGGTTTGGAATTCATTCAGGGATGCTGGATGAGATGATCCCCTCCTGGGCAAGTTGGCTTAGGACTGAAGACCCGGTCACTATTGGTACTTTTGTATTTCATTTTGTACTAGTTGTCTATTCCGCGTCACTCTTGGGGAGCCGGTCTAAGCTTCATTTGGTATGTCTGCGAGGATGTTTTTGGAACTTTAACAGCTTTACCTGGGGCTCATGTATCGGGCACACAACACCTAGTCGCTTAGGCTAGAGTAATGTTAGAACGATGGTCAAGAGCTGTTCTGGTACCTGTTCAGTGGCTATGGCATATGAAACTGAGATGGTCAAGCTGAGCTTTGATCCTGGGAAGTTACCGACTCGTCGCTTCTATGTAGGTCAGAGCTTTTCAAGATCATTGCTAGGGGTTGCTCCTGCCTCTGACAGTCCGGTATTACTTCATCGCCCTCGTTTGCTGCGGCCTCTCCCTCACAACCATCCATCCATCACTCATCACCCGCCAGTCGTGGTCCATTGCCAACATCAATACCAATACAATCAAGTTCAGTATCAGTACTTTACGATCGCTCAATCATCACATACAGAACCGCTACCCTCTCTCAAAAACCACACCAGAGTCTCTCCGTGTCTCCATCGCTTTCGAAACAACACAGTCTACTCTCTGCCTGTTGTCACCATCAACGGATAACACCAAACCTCATCATCGATCGCTTGAATCCCTTCACCGCCGCCTCTCTTCCCAAACGTCGAAATCGAAAATGAGCACCTTGCGTGAATTGATGGAAGCACGTGGTCGGTCCCCAAGTCCCAAAACTAAAGCTGAAGAGTGGAAATACAACATCGCCACGGGCATTGTGGCGCCTCCTCAGCCAAATCATCCGCCGCCTTCGCCATTGGCGTCGCCACATGATGAAGGAAATCTGAGAAAACACCTGGCGGGAGAGGTTCCCGGGGACTCTGCGACGCTCAATACTCAAGGCAGTATGCATAAGACGATGACGGGGTCTGCTAGCAACCCCAACCCGACAGGTATCGAGAATCACCCCCCTACAACAAATAGGGTCGAGAACAACACGAGACCGCCCATTGAGACCCGTCCTTCGCAAAGAGCTATGGATGCTTCTGGGAACACACCTGCGACTAACAATAGGTTGTCTTCCTCGACCTTACCGGCAGGGTCTCCCGGAGTTGCTGGCAGCTACTTCCCAGACAACCTTCCCAACAATGGTGGCGCTCCCAGTCACCGCGAGGACGTACCAAATTGCGATGGCCTCGATGATGACATGCGTCTATGGGTACGCCGCAGTCCTGCTGGATTTCACATCACGGACGTTGCTAGATTCATGAATTCTCCTTACACGGCACCAAACGTGAGGAATAGAACGTACACGTAAGCACCCAATTCCGCACAGTGCGTTCAAAGCATGCTCATCAAGCACTAGGCGTGGAGTCCTGGATGATTATAATCCCGATCCTAGACGGGCCATCGACGCGTACAACAAGTCCCGCGAAGACGATCGAATTTGTCGAGCCTGTCACACATGGTTCCGCGTTGGTGAGAAAGTCTTCGAGAATCCCGACAACTTTCAAGAATTTTGTCAGCGACCTTCCCCACCTCTTCAGTTCCCAAATAGCGTCCTCAAATATATAGCTATTCAAAGAGTATTCTCCACCACCCTCCGCTGCAATGAAATGTCAAGCTGATGAAACCACTACTAGGCGGGTTACTGCGGATTCGTTTGCGAAAAAGTGATGCGGCGTGATCACTCAGAAAAAAGGCTCAAGCACATCTGCAGGGAAGCAACAAACCGTCGAGCCTGCGGATGGAGGAAGATCCTTTTTCTCAGAAAAATTCCATTTCCGCCAGAGGGGATTGCAGTCAGGCCGGCTAATCAAATAGATCGGGAGGCAGGGATTGAGATTGTATTCATACGAATGGACATGCTGGAAGATTGTTCGACATAAATGAAAGCAAGCAAGTGAGGGTTGAAGGACCAACTCCAGGGAGAGCAGATGGGAACGAATAACAAAGTAGCGAGCCTTTACAGAGACATAGCTTAGCGCTTCAGCGAGTACAGTAGCGAAAAGAACCTCATTTTGAGAAATTCCAATAAATCCATTGTCGTCTCCATCGTAGGCTACGATCTTGTAAGCTACTGTCGCTCCTCAAGGAATGCCGGAACCTGCAGGCCATACACTCGTGTCTTGACCTGTGTACTCAACTTGCTCGACCAGTAAAGGAACCCTGAATGTATGCATTTTACCACATGTGATCCTTTGCAATACTGGCTTCTTCCAGCCAGCCCCGGATGTCTTGTCTCCTCTGATCCCCCAGTCAGAGATGGGCGCCATCTTCGAGTTTCTACTTCTGGTCCTCTGGAAGCAACGCAACGTACTAACAGCGCCCACCAATGCACCCGAATAAAGTGTGAAGACTTTTGCTCCCGGAATACTGTGCTGTGTGTAACAATGCTTGTTGATATTCTCAAGGCTCGCTTGCTCATGCGCAACAACCACCCATTTTCCTGGTGTCTCTGCGCCATGAGATCTGTGGGAAGCAACCCGTACTTTTATTCCCGTCGTCCTCACTCATCCTATGCATTTTGTAAAGACGAAGATAAAATTCTGCGCCGTTACGTTGTTGATGGCTTGTGGGCGGACAACAGTGTAACGGGTACATACTTCCAGATGTTGTGTACTGGCAGATATCGAACTCCTACTCTCGCCAAAGAAGACCCGCTTGCTGCAAGGTAACACCAGGGCACCAGCGTCTCTTCTAGGTCAGCTGCATATCAACGCTGTCGAATGCAGCTTACGGCTGGATATTGTCGGTGTTGCTGCCGGATGCAGCTCAACAGCCGAAACTTGGATGAAGTCCTGATTGTGCTACATAAAGTATTACAGGTAGTAAGGAGGGAGGATATTTACTACCTTCAGAAGTAACTCAACGTTCGACTGCTCAAGCAAATTTTCTGGGGAGACCGCAATTGTTCAAAATGGCACAGGTCCAACCTCAATTCGTCCCAGATTTCTCGCCGTCGAGGATTCTCTGCTCGAAGTGCCCAAAAGCAGCTGCTCCATTTGGGGACGAAACTTTGGAGCAGGGCCAGTTCTCTCCGCGATATCAGGAAACGTTTTCCATGCACAGCAATAGTATTTCGTCCTTGAATGACACCAGACTACAGAACTGTCATTTCTGAATCTAGGTTTGGGAAGCGCGTGCTCTAGAGTTTCGCTAATTACTCGGGCTGGAGGTAGATGAGAAGCAGAGGACAGCATCAGAGGAGGGAGGGGGTTGGAAGCAAGAGACAGATACAAGACAGGGGGAAGAGTGATGAAACACCGCAGACAAAGAGCTTCAAGCCCACTGCCCTCATGTACCGATGGGAATCGACCTTGAAAAAGCATGAGCGTGCTCGCCGCTGGGATCATGAGTGCCGTCGACTCGTTTCCACCACGTCCACAGAACTTGCCGTCGGAGTTTTTGGCCTCGGCGACATGCTGACCGACAACTTGAAATACAACCTTCGCGATAGTCACGAACACAAACAAAACTCGTTCGTCATTTGGGTGACGCAGGCTCCGAATCCGAGTAGGGATATACGATATCCTCCGTATAATTATGGATGGATATCGCTAGGCACCGGATCCGACGCAACCCACTCGCTTGCGCATGTTTGGATTACGACGTGCTTGAAGCACCATGCGAAGTGTAAACATGGCCAGGAACTTAGAAAAGTTGGAATCCAACTAGGGTACTGAATGTACAGGCCAGTGATACCGAGAGCGGGATTAGACTTTATGGTGTGTCATAATTCACCCTCAGTACTCCATAATCTGGGATTTGGGATCATATCATTTGTTGCTGATCGTATGATTTTAAGCCCAATCCTGGCCCTTGACCTTGACCTTAAAACATTTGCAAGGGTTGAATACCGATTTCATGACCAGAAGTTGTTGCCAACGCGGAGCAGATTGAGTATGTGACCCTCAGTCATTGTTGGGGGAAGGATCCCACTTTGGAGACATTGAACGCCAACACGTATGAGAGCTTCAAAATTGAGGTTAAGAATGAGTTGCTGACAAGAACATTCAAAAATGCTGTCTCTAGTACACGCATGCTTGGGATCAGGTATCTCTGGATAGACTCGCTGTGTATCACACAAAAAGACACAGAAGACTGGATGAAGGAGGCGGGAAAGACGGGAGATGTGTACAGATACGGTTATTGCAATATCTCTGGTTCAAGATGGGGAGAAACTGGTCTTTTCATGAGAAGAAGCCCATTGGTCATCACACCCTTGGTGTTGAAAGTGAAGAATGGAGATAAGCCCATAGAGCCAGAGGACCTGTACTTATTCCATCGACAATTCGTCGAGTGGACTGAGCTCGATCATGTACCGATCAATCGCAGAGCATGAGTTCTCCAAGAACAGATCATAGCACCCCGAACACTGTATTTCGGGTCGAACCAAGTATCGTACGAATGCAGCGCCCTGATAGCTTCTGAGGCATGGCCAGCTTCAAACCGATCGTATGGCACATACAACACAACCCTGAAGAGCCAATTTTCGGATCTGACGATACGAAGAAGATGAACTTGAACGAGACACTCTTTGTAGGGCTCAGCTACTGGAATGAAGCTATCAAGTTCTACTCATCCACCGACATCTCGTTTGCTGGAGATCGACTTATTGCCATTTCTGGTCTTGCAAAGTCAATCTACCAAAAGACAAAAGTCTAGTACTTGGCAGGCCTATGGAACCCCCATTTTGAGTACCAACTCCTGTGGAAAGTAATGGACAATCGTGACGCAAAGAGAACCGAGGTTGGGGTTGCACCGAGCTGGTCCTGGGTTTCGGTTGTTGGCCAAGTGTCAAACGACTTCGCTCTTTGGGAGAACAAGACGAAGAACACCCTCTTTGCCACATTTATCAGGAAAGAAGTTGAGTACGAGGACGATGTCTTTGGGAAACTCAAGAGTGATGGCAACCATAGTCTAGTTATACAAGGTCAGCTTGTGAAAGGAGCCGTTGGGGAAATATTTACGGGTCAAGCCAAACAGGAAATGGTTCCAGGGGCCGAATTCGACAGTAAGGATATTGACGACACGAAGACATATGCACTGCTTCTTTTCGGGGACGCTGTTCTAGGAACCTCAAAGTCCGCCAACAAATTCCTTGGACGAAATGATCTCCTAGGTTTGATGCTGTTACCAGTGGATCCCCCAGTGCTGCTGGAAAACGGTGACGACAGTGGAACCTTCACCCGTTGTGAAATGTTTCGAGTTGGGCATGGCGAGGATACCAAGAGATTACGCAGCGCGATGAAGGCTTTCTGTGCCGATGCCAAGGAGACGGGATTACCACATGTGAACATCAAGGGGTCGAATGAGTTTGTGGTGACGATTATCTGAACTAGAGCCGGAGAATATCTGTTATGTCTTGAGAAAATCAGATGGAATGACTCTGCACGGTGTTGTAGCTTTTCATGTCGACCAAATTAGTTCTTGAAAGACAAAGAAAGAGGGCTCAAAATGATTCTCCTCTGTCTTAAACTTATTCATAGACTTTTGCTGATCATAGATGTGTAGTTGTCGTTGGCGTAACCGAAGAAGACGAGTGAGTGTTGAAGTGAGAATTCCAACTGTTTTGTTTTGTTTATTTGGCCCACAGGAAGAGGAGCCAAGCCAAGCCCGTTTTATGCCGCGTTTACCGAGTCCTTGGTTTGATCCAATAAACTAAGATAACGACGCCTTGGTAGTACTGTAAGCGAATGCCCCAATTAAGATACGAGACGGCATGTCATAGTCTTCTTTCGCTCAGGGGTAGGCGGTGAGAGGCTGCAGAATAAATGAATAACCCTCCTCGCCTCTCACGCTCCCCTCTGTCACGCGCCTCCCCTTCTGGCTCTCTATCCCTTCTGCTTGACTTGCAGCAGTCCTATCGCTCCTTTCGGCCCTTCGGGCAGCATTACACTCGTTTCTGCATACGTTCGTTCATCTGAAGTTGCGTTGCTTTGCCTGGTCCTGGAAACGATTCTCCCGTGTTGTCCGTCGTCTGCCGATTTGCCCTTCCTCATTATGCGATGATGGTGTTGCAGTTCAACCGCCATTTCCAGAAAGTTGCGATTCTAAGCACCCTGTTCCTCTGCACGACTCTGCTCTACTTCCACCAGTCCCCTATCCCATACATCCGGCACCAGATACCTCAGCTTTCTAGCTCCAGCTCTAGCGGCCATGTAGCGCAGACTTCCGAAGGCTACTCCATCAAGCCGCTTGTCTATATATTTCCGCAATACTACGTCTTCGAGGATAACAATATACTGCACGGAGAGAACTTTACGGAATGGGTAAACGTGAAGAAAGTAACGCATAATGCCTTTGGCTTGGAGACAATTAGACCGCATGAGTCGATAGGATTTTACAATGGCCTGGAGTTTCGTACGAGGGAACGTCAAGGCCGTTTCCTTCGTGACCATGGATTTTACGGCGCAGTTTTCCACCACTACTGGTTTGCAGGGCGGCCGGTCATGGAGCATGTTATTCAGAAAATGCTGGAAGATGGGGAGCCTAATATCCCGTTTATGCTGAGCGTACGTGATATTCCGGCTTGATCGCGACACTCCTTCAAGAAATCTATTCCCTGTACTAACTCCTCGATGATACCATAGTGGGCGAACGAACCGTGGTCTGCAAGATGGGATGGATCGGGTGGGAATGGGAAAGTGTTGATCGCGCAGGAATACGGATTGCAGGTTGCGTGGAGGAAGCATTTCGACTGGCTTCTACCATTCTTCCGACACCCGAAATACATTCGATCAAACGGGAGGATCCAGTTCGTGGTTTATAACCCAACACACATTGGACATATTGGGCCTCAGATGTTCGCTGCCTGGCGGCAGTGGGCTGTGGAGGAAGGACTCGGCGGTATGGATATCATTGAAACGCGCTGGGGAGAGGGAAGTGATAAAGGCCCGGACTCGTGGGAAGGATACCCTCCAGATGCTGTCAATGAGTTTGCGCCTCATGCTGGCGGGCGTGATCAGGCAACCTTTTCATCTCTGAAGAAGATGACAAGAGTTTATCATCGTGGAACATTGGTGAGTTCTCTCATTTGGATACCCCGTCATGTATTAGATTGTATTTCGATTTCAGAAAAATTAGGATTGGTATTTGTGCCATCCTTACCATGAATACTGTCTTGAAAATATGTGCACATAAACTGACCGAGCTGCTGGAACCAGGCATGTTGGGATACTACCCCTCGTCATCCAACGGACCACCTCGCGGTGTCCTTGCCCACTTGCCATCCCAGAACATGGCAACACCATCTGGTTGAGATGTTCCGAAAAATAAAGTCAGAGCCCAATCCAATTGGATCTGAAAATTTCTTCTTCGTGAACGCCTTGAATGAATGGGGCGAGGGCAATTCTATTGTAAGTGCAACGTCTTCATTAATTATTTACCCTCCCTGTTCGAGAATGAGAAATTCTTACACATCTCGCATTTTGCTGTGACATTACAAGCTCCTCAGATGGGTACGAATGTAGTGACTGACCGGAACTTGCGGCTAGGAACCTAGTGCTCAGTTCGGCGATGGATATGGAGTGGCTATGAAAAACGCTCTAGAACTATCCGAGAAGGAGCATGTCTGGGCCGACATCTCCAATGGACTCAGCCTTGTACGAGACCAAGAGATTGCAGCTGTGATGGAAAAGAAGGCCGATGCCTGTGTTCTCATCCGTGCTTCTCCTGACAACTCGGAGGACAAAGTCTTCAAATTGTCAGCCATGCTGCGCTCCCTCCAAGCACAGCACAATCAGAACTGGAGAGCCGTAGTATTCCAGTCTGATAGAGCTACTTTTCCGGAACTCCCTGTGCTCGTCACTCGAGCCCTCGACGCCAGAGTCAAGCATGTCGAGGTGTCCAAGGACGTTGTCATCCCAATGCCCGAAGGCGAGGATGCGAGTTTCTTGGCCACGGATTGGGTTATCAGGGAGTTATCTACTTTGAGCCCTGGCTGTGCCTCTGCGAGGTATCTTCTGGTTACTGACGGATCGAATACTTATGAGTCGAGTGCCTTCGACTCACTTTCCGGGTCCCAGGATCTGATAGGCTTGAATGTCGAGTCTCGTCAGCATATATGGGATCATCCCAAATTGCAAAACAAGGCGTGGGAAAGCCGATGCTCCCTCTTACAAGAAGTAAGCACCCAGATAGCTACCACTATCATCACGCACAAAACAAGAACTGACCATTTCCCGCAGCCCGGGTTGAATCTATGCAGTGCCTCAACACCAACACTAGCGACTTTCGACCTCTCAGCAACGTTCTTCAACCTCGGCAAATTCCAAGCCGAGAACCACTCCTTCGATCGAGTATTCCACGATTTCCCACGTCCACAAGGCGGCGGATTCGCCGAGTACCTAATCAACGAACGGAAGTGGAGCTTCGCCCCTCCACAAGGAAACGAGTGCCACGTGCGCCATAATCCCGCATACAGTTCCTGTCTCAAGACTGGGAATTTCTGGTTTGATTCGCCTGTTTTCAAGGAGATGGGGTGTTACTCTACGACGAATCTTATGCGGTTGTTTGAGAAGACGAGTCCGCTCCTTGAGGTGCTGGATTTGGAGTTCTTTAGACAGAATGGGTATTGTGTTAGGTATAAAGAAGAGGCTTATGCGAGGATGTTGGCTTCGTCTGGAAGTGTGTGATGATTTATGGAAAGGCTTGGGGCAGATTCAAAGTCTAGTGTGGTAGATGAGCGGGCTGGGGTGGGTTGCTTGCGATACGATGCATTCGTGTAGTTTCCCAGTGCTGGAAAGGGAGGCAAGCCTCCAGGGGAAGCGATGGGGTGGGATGAAGCAGCACCAAGTCGGGTTGGTAAGGGACTGTCGAGCCGTGAATGGGCGAGTGTATACTGAAGAAGTCAGCACACAAGGAGGTGATATAGTCAGATGTCTTGGAGGTAATTTCAACACATCAAGAGTGATGCTTGACCGGGGCCAGCCAAGAGCCTTTCGAAGTTTGTATATGTAATTACCTATCCCTTAATATTAAGAGCTATAATATATATTATTTCTTGAGCCTACCGAAACTTCGTTTGAGTTTCTCCAAGCATCAACGAAAGTCAATCAGTGACCAGTGGGCATGCTTGGAGTTGCTACCGCAACACCAGCCGACAACCAGTCAAATCACAGGAAACACACATCAAAGATCCCAAATATAACAGCATCTTATTAACCAGTCTAATCAAGGAAAGACGAACCGAACACGAAAACAACAAAAACATCAAGCGAGAAGTCCCTCCAACCCAAACCCACCAAGACACAATCTCACAAACTCAAGAGAGAAGGCACCAGATCAGCCATCTATCTATTTACCGAAGAACTCAGAGACAAGTTGCGTGCCCTTCTCAAGCTGCTTCCCATTACCTCCCGAACGGTTGCCGCTACCCACGAAATCCAGAGCCATCCCAGCCAATCCAGCTGGATTTACGCCTCCACGACTGCCGTCCTCCTGAGGTGGTCCAGTTGCATAGCCTTGCTGTTGCTGTTGTTGTTGGTCCGGATAGTAGGAAGGAGGTTGGCCAGCCATTCTGTCTCTGGGTTGGTATTGGTAGTCTTCTTCACGGTATGCGCGTTTCTGGTCGTAGGAGTCGCTGGGGCCGTATGGGCCGCGTGGCGGGTAGCGCTCGTCGGTTTGGTTGTAGGAAGACCATTCCTGGGTAGGGGGTCAGTACAGAGAAGAATACGATGATGAAAAATCTCTCTAGAAGATTTTGTGGTTTCTGAAGGAGATGAGAGGGGTTGTTGTGATGCTTACTCGTTGGTCTTGGTAGTAGGGACGAGGTGGTGGTGGTCCTTGCGGTCCACCAGGAGGGCCCCAATATCCTTGTTGACTTGGATATCCGGGATCTCTTGAGCCTTGGCTGTTATTGTTGTTGTTGTTGTTGTTGTTGTCATGGCGGCGCTCTGCGGTCTTTGCGAGTTGCTTCACGGCGTAAATTCCACCGCCAGTCATCATCGCAGTCTTGATAAGGCCCATTTTTAAATTGAAGAGTCAGTGGGTTGGTTGGCTGAGAGGAATGAAGTTTCTGATTTGGGGAATGGGTTGTTGATGTGAATGTCTTATGAATGTGTTTCTGAAGAGTAGTTGTTTCGATGAGAGAAATAGATTGGATTTCGGGCACAATCATGCTGAATATATACCTGAAGCTCTCCTCAGAGAGATGATGAGACCTGGAGATTTCTTGGTATGCAGCTCGTAACCCTTCCTAAAAGGGGTGGCTAAGCGAATGTTAGTCGTAGCAGCTCGTAGCGTTGTATCACAACTGACAGCTGGTTCGACCACGAACAAGCTTTTGAATGCTAGGCTACGTCCTTGGACGCTTTTTGGTGCACAGCCACCTGAGTTGAGCATAATCATACTTCACGTACTGTACTTCCTGTTGCCGTATCGTCACGCGTGACGTTCAACTAGTTCGTGTATAGGCAGTGGAAGATGACAAAGACTGTGAGGTATCTCTCTAGACTTAACATGCCCGAACTGACGGAAGAAGTTTAATAGGATAAATCACAGGAGCAAAGACATTAGATGTGCGAATATCCGCTCTGTGATCAGTGACTGGTTCAAATGAGTAGCATGGATTCGGATGTGAACTGTGAGCCGAGAGAGTGCTGATTGAGCACAGAAATTTTACAAGAAATAGTTGGCTATGAATCCCGTTTCTTAAAATAGAAGTGCTAATCTCTAATTATAGAGATAGTAAAGCAGACTAAACGTAATTTATTTAGACAGGCAAAGAGGATGAGGGGTTGAGCAGAAGGTACGGACGAGTCGATGGTCTGCAACGCCACTGCGTGCTGCTCACCATTCGGGCCATGTAATCAGAAGGGTTTGTCTGCTTCAGATTCCGAGTTGAGCCAATTGACTCTGGATGTACGAGAACCATGGCCGAAAGCTTGAGGAGTTTAAATCCGAGCTACAGTTTCATGAATTGGTGTTGAGCCACTTCCGAAAACATGTGAGCAACATGAATTCTTGCTGACGCGGATCATCATTCCTCTCGCACGCCAGAATTGTTTTCAGATTTCAGAACTTGCCCGACGAAGACCTGGCTCAAAGACCAGACATGGTACGTAATGCACTGCTCGAGGCTATTCGTCACGTCCAGCTTCGAAGATTCTTTATCAGTCGTGCCCCCACCCACCCCGCAATTTATTTATGCCTTGACCCATTTTCCATCGTCCCCCTGCACCCAGGAGCCAGGTTCCATCCGCTTGGCAATCATCACATGGAACCTTCTTCTTTGTCGATCCCATGTACACGGCAGACGGGATCTTGGCCGTTGTCTGTCCCGCAACCCCCGCAATCCGCAACCGGCATAAGCTGAGCCGGCTTTTCAACCTCATCATCACAAAGATAAATGTCCTTTGAGATGCTGTGTCTACACATATTGCTAGACGGTTGTTTAGCTAAAGGAATATATATCATAAACAGACAGGCTACTTACGAGGTCTGCGGATCTGGTCGTTGCAGTGTCTGCGGATCCGGTCGTTGCAGTGTGTGTGTGATGGACGGTGTGGGGGATTGATTCAATTGAGGGCTGAATGGGCGATCGCTTCCGTGATTTGAGATTCTGTGACCGGTACTTGAGATTTATCTGGCCAGAGTGAATTTGTTTATACTCCGAACATGAGATGTCTATCTGGTCGTGATATAGGAAGTGTTTGACATGGAACACGACTGTAGGCGCGGGGGGAGATTGTGCAAAATCATAATCTTTCAAAATCTTGCAAAATCTTGCAAAGTTTTACACGACTGCAACCCTCTACCAAGCTAATTCGAAAAGCTTACGATGTGTTGCAAAATATGTTGCAAAATCTTGCAAAATCTTGCAACATATTCAACAGAGACAGAATTCTTTATCCATCTTCGAGGGTGCCTTACCCAAGAGGTCGTTAGGCGGCCAACCCTTCCATATCGTGGCACCTACCATCCACCTCTGCCATATCTTTTCAAATCGAACCAGCTGACGCGGCGATATCAACAACAAGCTCGAGTGCAGCACGTTTAAGCAGGAGACGGATACCTCAAGAGTGTTCACAAAGGACGAGCAGGCTCAGCAAAAATGCCCATTTTCCAAGTACTGTGGCGCTCAAGCCTGTCTAAAAATCATACATTCGCCCAGAGAATCGCTCCGCTCGCCCTGCAGTTCCCTCTGCGGAAGAGCTTTGGTTGGCCGCTGCGGGGTATGTTTTGCCTTGGGGAGAACACACTTACTTACCTATATCGGGCTTCCTTCCTCGTAAGTGCTGATTGACATTCCAATCGACTAGTCCTTCGCTCTCTTAAGAATATCGACAATGGTATTATAGCCACAATCCTAGTTATCGACTAAAGGGAAGGAAGGGCTTCGTCTTATGTAGTAAAAGGAGGGTACTTTGATTGTGCTTTGGGCGTAATGAAAGGGAGTAGCATTGAACGATCTCCTATTAGGTGTCAGCTTAGTGGGCAGAGTTATCAATAAATAAAAAAAATTGTAATTTGGCCAGAATCGCGAAAAAAACATATCCAAAATAACCCCGGAGCAGTGTGAGGAGGTAACATGATCTGGGAACGGAAATGCATAGTCTTACGTCATTGGATCAGATCATTCTTTGTTGGTTGACGCTCCGCGCTGACCTTAAATTTCGCGAGTTCTCCAGGATTGTGGTAACTGCATATCTTTGTCAATCCTGCGTTTACAGTTTTCATCAATCTCCCTAACATGAGCCCTTGTATCTTCTCCTGCGTTCTTTGCGGATACGTAGTCTGTGACTATGGGGAACTAGCGTCTTGGTTGAAACAGTTTCGTATTCGTGAGTGCTGGTGGCTGTCGTTCTGCCGTGGAAATGCTAATTTGAGATCAACAGTCTACTCCAGTCGAGAGTGCATCGCGGTCACAGGAGTTGGTATTTACGATGACCCCGATGGCGGCGATTGGATAGCCCCATTAAACTTCACTGCCCGCTGGGACGACGCGGAATACAACTTCCCAACTCTTGACGAAATTGGAGTGATTCAACAACACCCAGTTAACGGTCAATACGGCTTTCCCTTTCATGAAGCTTGCTGGTCACTTCTGGAGAAGGCCCATTCCCCCGAGCCAATCCCATGCAAGGCTCTCTTTGATGTTTGCAGGTCATTACCATTTCCATCGGAAGGGACTGGCCTCAGCTGGGGTCACGATTTCGAGGGGTTACTCCTCGTGGATAACCAGGACCGCTATCCTTGGGAGGACCGCTTCGTGGACCGAGACTATTATTGGGCGCTATCCCTGGGTGCAAAGAATGATCCCTACCATGTCCCAGAGATCCAGCAACTCCCCTATAAAGATTTCCAAGCTCCGCCGGCTATAAGCTCCTCGGGACCAGTAACAACGGTGGCCGATTGTTTTGCTACGCTTCCTGAGGAGATTCGTATTGCTATTGCATCTAACATGCCAACAGTGGATGCGCTGAACACCCGTCAAGCTTCGAGATCGTTTCTGTCTATCTTTTATAGCCAGCAATTTTGGGCCTCCAGATTTAGGGCCAACGCTGACTGTTCTTGGCTTTTCGAGTCACAGGAGTGGGGCAATGCACTTGACTGGAGAGGGCTGTATCGTCTTACGAATAAGGGTCACCGGACTCGAGGGATGCAAAATCGAGAAAGGGTCTGGAAATTAATCCAACTCGTCCGAGGAACACTACGTTTGCGATGGATCGAACTACCTGTACTCCCTTCTCCTAGTCCTAATTCAGCAAGCTTAAGGTGGCTAGAGGCAATTGGCGATTTACGGCCCGTGGAACGCACCGGGCCGTATCACGGCTTTGACGAAGGCTGCCGTCTATTCCGCGAGCAACAGACATCCATTCCTAGTTCACTTTCTCAGATTGCATTCTCCGTCGTCCAGCTTGGAGATGCTGAATACATTGCCGGAATGAGGCTTATCCCCAGCCAAGGAGAAGTCATGCAGATGGGATACAAGACGGAAGGAAGAGAGCTCTTTCTGAATATTACATTCCTAGCGGGGTTCAACTTGGCCGTAGGATCAAGAGGCATACAAGGCATCCAATGCATTGCCGACGATAGGCAAACGTCACAATGGTTTGGATGTTCGCATGGGGCTCCGAAAACGAGGCGTCTCGCGGTTTCTGGCCCTATAACAGCTATCAAAGCTGGGTTCGACGTAAGCAGACCATTGCTTATTTTCTCCTTGCATCCTCTTCATGTTGCTCTGAGCGCCGCTGATACAACCTTATAGGGATGTAAGATGGTTAGCTTGGCGGTTGCAAAGTGCGTCCCACCTACTATCGAGAAGGCGATCGAAGAGAGCAAATCACTTCGAGATTCCGCATTTTGGTACCCTGAAATTCCCGGGACTGGCTTGTACCTGAACGATAATTGTTTCGTAGCACGAGACTCTTCTACGGCCAGGTATCAGCCGCTATGCTGGACTATGTTTGGAGGACCCGGAGGTATATATCTCCGCTATTTGACTGGGATTTCTGTCACCTGCATAGGTACACTGCGTGGCATCGAGTTCCACTATAATACTGAGGACGTCCCAATCGAATGCCGCAAGCTGGGGCGGTACAGATCTTCCGAATACGCCCAGGTCATACGCTTTTCCATTGATGGTCCTGGTGGAGAAGTCATCGATGCCGTTGAGGTATATCTCAGGTACTACGACGGCGAAGATGTGTTTTGGTTTTACAAACACGGGGCATTGGAATCATTCAAGGTGAGTCATTCATATCCCTAGAATGTTTTTAGTACCGCTAAGAACGCTTCAACTGGCATGCAATCTTGGATTAATAACTCAGATTTCTACGAATCGTGGGAGATCTTGCCACTTCAGACAGAAAGAGTTTGCTATGACGGGCGACTTTGTGGAAAAGCCCATAATGATTGCTCCAGGGACCACCATTAACGGGTTTTATTGGAGTCAGGTATGTGAATAATCTGTGCAGTAATTTAATATAATAATAATCAGTAGGCACTTTAGCATGAAAATAGCCTTACAGCTATAGGGGTAATCTCAGAAGCGATTGGAGAGGAGCATAGGGTGGCATCACTAGCTAACCAGGGTACGGGGCAACCGATAGCAGAGGGAATCACTACCAATCAAGTATAACTACGCACTACCTGCTTTAAATAGGGCTCCCAATCATCGGACAAGCATATAGTATCAAGTGCATACTAGATTCGGAACCCTTTAATGTATGCTATGTAAATAACTCTTTATTTAAGAATAAATGCAAGGATTTTACTACGGATATAAATTTCGATAGTAGCGGGGTTGGTTAGTGGTAAGCTACGCGATTAGAATATTATATACATCTTAGCTAAAAACTTACTTAATAATAAAGAAGTGTAAATAAATCATAACTAACGCTTATAATTAAATTAGTTTTAAATAATTAGAAAGCTTTATAACCGGCTTAGCTAATTGTTTTAGAGTTATCGAAAGGCTTTATAACCGGTTTAATTAGCTATTTTAAAGTTATACCTAAAACCAAAAGGCTTTATAACTAGCTTAGCTAGTCTAGCTAACTTAACTAACTTAATTAAGTAAGCGTTGCGAGTACTTTTAACATAATTATATAAACGTAGTTTCCTTTTGGAATTAAATCATTATTTATATTAACTTTACTTCTTTTTAGTTTTTTCTTCCACCCTACCTTAATTTAACTAATCAAGGGATTTTACACTATCTTAATTACATCCATCCAAATACTTCGTTAGCAAGTGATATTCTTTAATTTTGAATTTTATTAACTAATTTAAGAATAATTTTATTCTTATTTACTTTGCCTCTTTAATCCTCAAAATCAAGAAATTACTATACCACCTACTATACCCTCCTCCACTTTACAAAAATAAATTGCTTATTGGCTAGTCTAATAAAAGGTATAAACACTTAGTAACTTATAAAACAAAACTTAAAAGTATCTAATAAAATAAAAAATCGTAATTCTCACTTCAAAAATTACAGTTTAAAGTTTCTTAATTAGTAAAAGGTATTTTACTTTATAATTTTTAATAAATATAGTTCACGTGATCGATAACCAATATTAAAAAGCTTAGACTTTTTCAAATAACCCAAATATTCAAAAATCTCAAGTTAAGTTAATATTTATAAAAAAATCGTCAAAAAATAACTAATATATAAATAAAATAGTTTTTAATAAGATTATTATAACTAAGCTTAGCGACTCGATTCATTATTTTATTTAAGTACTTCGTAGAACTACTTTTCTTACTGAGGAGGCTCTAAATGCTATTATTATAATAAATAACGTAAGTAAAGAAATTAATAATGTCGGTGCAGTACCGGTTCATGTACCACGCCGCATGTGTGGATATATTCCAATGCGAGTATGGCGACAGAGTAATAAATGTATGGTTCAAAATCTGTGTATATTCTAAGAGAGTGCGAGGAGAGCCAGACTATATACTACGAAACCCCACCGAATCTCCACCGAAACCAGTCCGGCTAAGCTCTGACCCCTGACTTTGACCCGCACCCCCTTTTCCGGACCGAAGTATGCTCATGCAGGGACCTGTGGACCAACAAATAATAAAGCTTTTTTTAAATATCTAATTACTTATAAAGAACGGCATTTTTTTTATAAACTTAATATATAATAAGAGCTTTTAAAGCTTAAGAATCTCTTTAAAACCTTTCTTTCTTAAAAGAGTTTAGCTTAGATTTTTTAATATATAAAGAATTCCTTGGTGCTTATTTAATTAAGTATAACTTAATAAAAGATACTTTAATGAGGCAAAATAATGTAGCGATTAACTTAAAGCTAAAAGGTTTAAGTTGCTTAAATAAGTAATAATAGCTTGGGTTCTTCATAACTTAATTAATAACAATAATAAATTAGTTTTTAAGAACTAATATTAATTCTTATACTCTTAAAATATTATTTTCTAATTTATTAAACGAATCGAAATGTTAAAAATTAAATAATACTAATATATATTAAGTACTTATAATCGAAAATAAATTTAAAGGGAAAACCCCTTATACAATTACTAAGAATAGCGTTAATAACGCTAATAATAAGTATTACACGAATTGTAAGTAATATAATTATATAACATTAAATTATGCCTTTTAATTTCCCGAAAAGGCTTTAACAGATTAGAAAAAACTAGGGACATTAGGTAATAAATCCTTTATTATAAAGAAAACTACACGCATGAAAAGAGATAATAATATTAATGTTTTATATAATGGTTTAAGTATTATTAGAGATTTCTTTGATTTTAATTTAGATATTATAAGGGATATATAAGTGTTTATAATTATACCCTTTAAAAAACTAACAAAATAACTAACAAGAATAATACAGACTTTAATTTAAGTTATATAAAAAGTTATAAGATTAAGAAAATAAGGGTAAATAATTAATTTAAACCTTTGCACTTAATATTATTATAAATAAGTATATATATTATATTTTATTATAATTTAATAATCTTAAAATTTGTATAGGGAGTAAATTAAGGAAAAGCAAAATAAATAAATTAAGGTAATTAGCCGAGACGCTAAGCTTAGCCATAGTGATTCTATTAGAAGTTATTCTATTAATTTATTAGTATATTTATATTAAAAACCGAAGGTATATAATTTAACTTAAAAGTCTAAGAGGTTTAATTATTCTAATTAATCTGTAGTTTTTAGTATTAGTTAAGATATATATTAAGTATAAAGTAATAACTTTATAAGGCAAAATGCCTTGTAGTATATAAAAACTTTTGAAATGTTTTACTAAAGTTACGTTTTTATATTGCTTTTAGTATAAGAATAACTAATCTAAAAACTGTTACGACCTAGGATCGTACCCCTGATATAGTCGAATAGCTGAATTGGCCTCCAACTAATTCATGTACCCTTTTGGGGCCGCTGGCCGGGTAGTAAAGCTATTCCCTACCTTGCAGTACTCGCTTAATACACGAGTCGTCACAAAAACTTTAAAACTTATAAGATAAGTTTATTAATATATAAGTTATATTTATTAAAATATTTGAGAGTATTTACTAACTACTTACTAAGTAAGTGAAAACTTATATATTAACCTAACGTGGTTTAACTAATTAAAGTATTAAGCGCTACTTCTTAACTTCGGCGCAATTACCAACGATATTTAATTAATTAATTAACACCTTAACTATACGTGACTTATTACGAACCGGGCTATAAGTCTTATAGCAAGATCTTAATCCTATAATTTTCAAATCGTAGTTTATTTTATATTTTCATATTTATGATTTAAAATGAATATATAAATGCTCCCGTATTTATAACGCGCTTTGTTTACGTATTTTTATTTAATATTTAAGACTTTAGCGTAGCGGCATATATTATTATTTACTTTTTAAAGAATACGCGTTTATTAGTAAACGAGCTCTTAATTATGCGCTTAGCTGCGTATTATACTTTCTTTTATTATAATATATAACAATTACAAAATAATTTCAGTTTATTTTTCCTAAAGCCTTATTTATTTACTTAAAGTACGTATAAGGCATCTCTTAATTTCCTTAATACGCCTTCTTAATATCAAACTTTATATTATTATAATTATAGCTCGTTATAAGGGTATATCGCGCACTAGCGCAATTCCTTAGTTTAATATATACTTGCGTAAGTATTTTAAGTATATAAACCTAATCTTTAGCTTTTCTCTTTAAGGGGATAACGCTTAATTTAATTAATTTTTTAATACACTTTTCAAAACCCCATCTAATCATAGAATTCATATTCGTTGCTTATTATAATAGCTCCGCAAGGTCTAATTCTTATTTAGGTAGGGCAACTCGTCATGGGTGCTACTTGCTTAGCTCCGGATGCTTTAGCTCTCTTGGTCCTCGTTCAAGTACCTATTCAGGTTTTCCCCGAGCTCTGGGTCTGTGCCGTAAGCCTCGTTGGCTTTGATAAAGTCTTGTGAACTTCATTTAGCAGCGGCTGCTTTTTTGTAAGCCGGTTTTCGTTTTGCTATGCCAAATTCCCGTTTTTGTTTTTAATTAGGCTTCCCTCTTAGTTTCTTTTAAGAGCAATCTAGGGCGAGATATTCGCTTTTGCTACAAGTGTAACATAGTCCTTTCTCCCGTCTCTTTTGCTTCTCACTTTGTTTGTCCCCCTTGTGTTTTACTTTGCCCAATTCCATGGGATTATAGTAGTTTCGTTTGTTATTAGGGTTAAGCTAGTATTCCCTTGCCGCTTCCCGTGGTTTTGGGGAAACTAGGGTTTCCGGAACTGGGATGGGGCAAAGTAACCCCTTCGTTTTCGCTAGCGTTTCTAAATTCGGTTATCGATTTCTATTACATTTTTGATTAATCCGTTTAAGGTAATCGTTTCTAGCATCTAGGAAAGCTCGTCTTTAATGTGATCCTTAAGGCCCTTATAATAATAGGCCCTTAAGCCTTCATCGGTCCATTCCAATCGCAGCGCATAACAGTTAAATTCCGCTGTGAATTCATAAACGGTTCCTTACTAGTGTAGGCCAAGTAAGTGTTTCTCGACCTATTCGGTTTTATTAAAGTCCTTAAAGACCCCTTTAATCGCGATCGAAAATCCGGCGATGGTTCTAAAGATAACCTTGCTTTTCTCAGCCATTATTGTAAAGCAATTTCCGTTAATATTATTTAGTAAGTAATCACTTACCACCGGTTTAATCTAATAGGTAGGCGTGTCCCGTAAGAAGAAAGCGATTTATAAGACTTTCTTTAGTTCGACGTCAAACTTATCTCTATTAAAGGCGAGGTACATATTATACTAAAAAATAAACTACTTAAGTTTGCTTCGCTATTGTTACGACCTACAATGCGCCTCGTATTCTAACCGACACGGGCTCGTAGCATCGGTGGCTATGCGACGGTGCTAAGCCTAATAGGGAAGACTAAGTGGCGAGCATGCGACATATAAATAAATAGGCGCCGACTACGCTAGGCCCTATTAAGAGGGTCCTTTATTATACTTAAGCTCCCCCTTACAACGAGCTCTCCTTTCCTCTTTGTCTTTTCTTCTTGATTCTGAGCGTAGTTAAAGGCCTAAATATAAAGCTAGAGTTAACTCGCCGTATCAACCTCTTGCCAGCCGTAACAGCTATTTATAATAAGTATTAGGCATATTAACCTTAAGCACCTCCGGCTTACGGGTTTCTGAAGGGCTATCCTCCTTAACTCCCATATTACTTCTTTCTCCTTTGGCGGGCGTTGCGGGGGCTATATTATTAAGTAATGATACTTTAAGATTAGGTACTTAAAGTGTAATATTCCTGGGTCTAATTAGTACGCGGCGTACAAGCTTGTCGATTAGTATCAGCTAAGAAGTAAAATCACAAGAGGTTCGGTTCTCAATAGGAATTAAGACGTTACATGTAATAATTAAACTACTATATAAATTTAAGCACGAAGCTTCTACTACCTCGAAAACTACTGTGTTTATACAGATCTCTGGTTCGCTGGATCCCTGGATCCCTTCAGATTTCGAGGGCTCCTGGGATCCCGGGATCCCCCACGTGATCCTTGTTTTTGTTACGACCTCCGATGCGCCTCGTATTCTAACCGACACAGCTCGTAGCATCGGCGAGGAATGCGACGGCGCTAGGCCTAATTAGGAGGACTAAGTGGCGGGCATGCGACATATTAATGTGAATAGCGCTCGACTACGCTAGGCCCAATTAGGAGAGCCCCCCGTGTATTTATACTAGAGCTCTCTCTTATAGAGAGCTCTCCTTTTCTCCTTGTCTTTTCTTCTCGATTTTGACCGTAGCTTTAGGCCCAAATACAAAGCTAGAGTCTACTCGCCGTATCAACCTCTTGCCAGCCGTAACAGTTTTTGGCTTCTCTGTGCAGCTGGGCTGCCGAGCCTTAGGGCCAAGACACACGTGATTCTTAGATCGTGACAATTAGCGTAATTAATAACTTCCCTAAAAGCGGCAATAACGATATTAGGGCTTATAATAAACAACTCGTTAATAACTTAATTAACTCCGAAATCCTCGCTATTAAAAGTAGCAACAAAGATACCTAGGTTATAGATAAGATTAAATTATAAGTAAACAAAGCTTTAGTAAAATGGTTATATCTTGAACTAATTAATAGTATTCTTAATAACACAGCGATCGCTCGTAACATCGCTAAGTGTATTAAAAATACCATTCTCGGGAATTATCTTAGTTTAAAGAACGCCTTAAGTAACGATTTAAAGCTTAGTAACGCAAAGGTAGATATAAGAAGTATTAAAATCACGGCCTTTTAAAAAGCCGACCGCTATCTCAACCTAATATCTACGAAAGTAAGAAAGGTTTTGCAATTAGTGATAATAAGATCTCCTTTTATTCCTCCTTTATTTATTAATACTAAATCATAGAAAGCAAACTTGAATTACTTATCCCAAAATAGAAGAGCGAATTAATTAGTGGTAGTATTAGCGAAGAATAATTATTAATTAAAATTAAGTCTAGTTAATGCGAATAATACAAAAGTAATAATAGTAATTAATATTAGCTTAAGGTATATAAGTGCTACCGCAGTAATATAAGCCAAGACGGCAGAAGCAAGGATAAAGTTTAAAAGTATAATAAGATAAATATAGTTCGAAAAAGAGATTAAATGTCGGTGTAGTACCGGTTTATGTACCACGCCGTATGTGTGAATATATTCTAATGCGAGTATAGTGACAGAGTAATAAATGTATAGTTTAAAATCTGTGTATATTCTAAGAGAGTGCGAAGAGAGCTAGACTATATACTACGAAACCCCACCGAATCTCTACTGAAACTAGTCCGGCTAAGCTCTAACCCCTAACTTTAACTCGCACCCCCTTTTCTAGACTAAAGTATACTTATATAAGGACTTATAAACTAACACAAGTAGAACTTCTTTTAGAAAAACTATTTCTAACACACGTAGAAGTAAATAACTAGTAATATATAAGAAATAATAAATAAAATAACAAAGTATCTAATATCGTCTAATCTCGATCTAATAGTGTCCCGAAAGTGTCCCGAAAGGGGTCTAAATATGGCGAGACGTAGTAGCGAGGTTAAGCGAGAACTAGTAATAATAGGAACCCTTAGTATTATATAACGTAATAGATATATATATGTGTCGCCTCCTCTTAAAGGTTTAAAATCTCCTTAATAAACACATATATAATTATTATACGTATATTACTTTCTGATCTCCCTGAATTCGCTTAATATAACTTAAAAACTAATATTTCTAAGAAGACTATATTAAATTAAATAGACAAGCCAAAAGTAAATATACTCTTTAGAGATAGTTCAGTGGGGAAATAGTGTATTAATTAAAAATAGTGCCTACACTTATACTTATAAGAGCGCTTGACCTCGTATACCGCAAATATTACATTTAGTGCGTTCGTCTCCTCGTAAAGAACTTATCTTACGAATACGCCTTTAATAATCTTAAGAGTAAGAAATACGTATATTATGTAAAGAAGAAGTCCTGATGTAACTTAGTAAGTATTCTTATTTCTTTTCCTTATTCTGAATTATATTTAAATCCTCGCCGAAAGTACTCCGGATATATAGTTACTAATATATAATAGATTTTGTAGTTTATCGCCGAAGAATACTTTCGTCTAGTTATTGCCCTCGAGGCAAAAAATAAAGAAGCTATTGTTACTACTGCTAAATTAATTAATTCGGCATTATTAGTCGCCGCTATTAGTACACTAAAGACTACTAAGGAGTTGTCGCTGGCGTTATTAGAGAAAACGCGCGCTATACGCCGGGAAATCGCTGGCCTAGCTAGCTTATAAGTAATAAGTTAACCCTCTTATTCCTTTTTAATATTAAGGCTCCTAAGTATTAACGCTTTATATAATAAGAGACGGTACTAGTCTTAAACCGGCTCTTTATTATTGTCTCCTCTGCCGCTACTAAGCGTAATAAAAAGAACGGCAGTAAGGATAATCCTCTTATTAAGCGCCCCCGCTAAAGTCGCTGCTATAACGCGGAGAAGGAGAATAAGGAACCTTTTTTAAATATTTATAAGTAGGGGATTCGGTCTTGTTTCGAATTAGCTTCGTAGTAAGTTCTTTGTAACGGCACTTTCTTTATATTATTATATAGGAGTAGCCCCTTATAATAAAACCGGTAGTTTGTCTTTATTAGAGTGTCGTCGTAAGGCCGCCCGTTAGTGCTTTAAATTAGAGGGTATTTAAAACTAAATCAAATGCGTTTCTGACTTTGTAAATTAATTAAATATAAAAATAATCGCAAGTAATAAATTAATAAATAAGAGTTGTAAGAAAATATATAAAAAATTAACGAGTATAAAAAACCCTTCCGTTATTAATCTAAATTAACTTCAGTTAATTATTAAACTTAACCCTCTATTTTAATAGTAAGGATGTTAATGTTAATAAAATCCCGAAGAGCCTTATTCGGAGTATTCTTTATTATAATATTGGCAGGATTATTAGTGCTATTAATTTATTAAACCTCTGTTAGCTCTTTACGCTTATATAATTAACGAATGGCTATAATATCGATTATTAGGCGCTTCTCTTTCGTCGTATTAAGCTTAATAATACACTTATAAAGGGACAAAGAATCCGTGTAAATAATAGTAAAAAGACGCGGGATATTAAGTTTATTAATTACTATATTAATAGTAGTACTAAGGGAGATTAATATATTGATGTTAGTTATTATAGTATATAACTTTAATGTAAGTATTACACGAGTTACTCTCTTGTATTTCGTTAAGTTAATATATATAATATTACTAGTCAAAGTAAATTGTGTATCCCCTACCGTTTCGGTATTAATTACTAATACGAAACTTATTTATAAACTTAAGTCCTTATTATTAGTAAAAGAACCGTTTATAAAAACGTAAACCTTTACGGACTATAAGTTAACTAGTACGTATTAGAGTCCCCTCTTTAAGTTGTCTATTTATTATTTAAGACGTAGGTTTAAGGCCTTAACGTCGTCTTCTGTCGGATTTTAATATTGTATTATAACTAAGAGATTAAATATTACTTCTAGCTAATAAATAATAGTAAGGTAAGTTATACGAGCTCGTTACTCTTTATAAGCCTTTTTATAGTTCTCTTTTCTTACGTCGACTAGCTTTAGCCTTACTTCTTAACCCTTCTAAGACATATAAAAGCTGTCCCTGTTTATAAAGATAATATACTTATTAAACGTAATAGTTTTAGTAAGGAGTAGTACCTGTATTGGCTTTGTTAGAAAACCGGCCTTAATAATCTTATTCTACTCTTTTACTAAGAAGTCCTTATCTCCTAGAATTAACGTATCGTCTATTTATATTCTTACGACTCTAAGGTTATGGCTTTCCTTAGTATTAATTAGTAAGTATAAGTTATACGTTAACGTCTTTATTTATAAGTTCTCTATATAATATTTATAATATATATTAAACTAATAGTTTTTAGACTTAAGTATACTATATAATAGTAGTACTACTATAAATATCGTGCTAGGAGGGAAATCTCTTGCGATCTCTTTCGATAGCTATATAAATATGTCTTAGAGAAGCCTTGTCTCTACCTAAACGTAGGCTTAAGTAATATCCCTAATTACTAAATAGGATTCGGACTAGTTTCGGAGGCGATTCAAGTACTTAACGGCAGCGGCCAAAAATATAAGTAATTATTAATTAAATCGTTAAATTATTAGAGACTAAGTTAGTATTTTTCTCTTTCCTTTATCATTAAAGTATTAAATTATTAGTCTTAACTTCTTATATAGAGTTGACGTCTCTTTGCCTTTGACTTCGTCTACTATTCTTGACTTAAAGATACGGTAGCCTTTTACTTTAAGGTCGTCCTTATAAATAAGTACAAAAACACCCCTTTTAATAAGTACTTTGTATTTCGTCCTTTAAGATTATTAAAATAGCGGCCTAAACGCTATAATTTTCCCTTTAGCACGAAGTTTAATAAATAACTCTTAGTCCCTCGTCTTCTTTTTAGTTAAAAACATTTTAGTATTATAATTGTTATTAATAATTAGTAAATCTAGGAGGTGTTTCGTAAATAGAATTTAAATAGTAATTCGGGGTGAATTCGATATTATTTCGGTGGCGTTTTTAACTGAGGATCTTAGATATTACTTATAAATTGTTACGGTACGCACGTGACCGGATGCCAAGGAGGGTGAATGCCGCGATGCCGCGACGCTGGCGACTGCGCTAGGTCCAATTGGGAAGACTAGCTTGCCACCTCCTGTATTTAAGCTTCGACTCTCTCTTACAGAGAGCTCTCCTTTCCTCCTTGTCTTTTCTTCTAGATACGTTGTGTAACCATAGGCCCAAATACACTAGGCTTAAGACTGCGGTGCTTGCACTCAGCTGTCGTATCAACCTTTGGCTAGCCGTAACATAAATATCCTTTAATAAGTTTTCTTTTTATCGTTTAATATTAAAGGTGTCTATTTTAAAGGGACGAACTATAGTCGATTAAAACGTACGTATTCTCTTATTTCTTATATTAATCCTATATAATTCTCCCTTAATACCTAAGAAATCGTAAGGTCTTGTTTATTTTTTACTCTCTTAATATATTAAAACTTAATTATTAAAGTAGAGACTGTAAATATAAGTAGTTTCGGGGCCGTTTCGTATAACTAACGTATTATTAACTTTACGCGTAGTATAGATTTTCTATATCTCCTTTATAGCTTTTTTAATCGTAGCCGCACGTTACTCGACTAACGGATTTAAGGGGTCTAACTCTGTTATTTTAAGGTATACGCCGAAAACAAGTAATATAAGGATAAGCCTATTAGGTCTAACTATGTTATTTACTGCTTTTACTGCCATTTATAGTCGGTCTTCGTCGCTTAACTTAGGGTGCTCTTTAAAGATGATTTCATAAGCACGACGTAGTAGGCGGTGATATCGCTTAATTTTACTAATTAAATAATATGCCTTAATAAGTACTAGCTTAAGGGTGTTACTTACAGATTTAAGTACACTCCGAAACTCCTTAAAAGTAAAATTAGTACTATAGTCGTACACGACGAAATCCGGAGGTCTTAAGTAAGTGTTAATTTATATTAACTTAAATACGTTAAAAGTGGCCTGAGCCGTAATAGAATTGGGGGCCTTTTAGAGTAGTTTCGCCGTATTAAAACTTATTGCCTCATTTATTATATAGAGGACATATCGTTCTCTAAACATTATAATATTAACGTAAATTATATAATTAAAATCGACGTCGTCTTGTAACTTAAAGCGGAACTTATATAAAGTATTTACGTGTTTCTAGTAATATTTATATATCTCTTTGACCCTTAACATAACTTTCGAGTTATACTTATAGCCAGCTTAATTTAGTAGGTGTTATAGACGTCTTATTAAAGGGTATCCGAAACGCCTATAAAGCCGACGTATTTCTAATTTAGTTAGGTGGTATGTATTTATTGTTTTAATAAAAGTGTCTAGTAATTGACGATATTAATCTAAAAGTAGCTATAAATGCTCATGCTTCCGTATAATTAAGTGCTTCTTATCGCCTTAAATTAAGACGTTACGTAAGTTATTATATTGTGTATTTAGCGTATCTAGTTGTTATAAATAAACTAGAAATAAGATATTTACGTTTACGATTTAGAAGTTTATTTCTTTAGTCGGAGTATTAACTATAATAACCCCTAGAGATAGTCGCGAACCGGCACTAAATGTGATCTAGCTTTAGCCTGCCTAACTAGTGTTAAACTTAACATCTTAAATTCGTTATAATACTCGTAACTAGTTGATTTCTCTCGTGTTTTTATTAGATGCCCCTATATTAATTAATAAACCTTAAAAGAATTTATTTATTTATTACATTATATAGGCCTTGCTCGGAGTAAGTCTTTTGATTTTGCTTTCTAAAATGTAAGTAGTCTTTCTCTTCTTAAGTTAGCCTATGACTTTTCGTATGTTATATTATGCCTTACTTATTATAAATATAGTCGTGAAGTTTGCGGTGTTATTATTATTATCGTCATCGGAACTTTTTAAAGAATCGTTAATATTTATTAAAGTGTTTAAATCTGTATTTTAGTAACTTCTTAAATAGTGTCCGGATGTGGTCTAGTTTTAATCCGAATTAGGGTTAATCCCCTTAATATAAGCTAAGTAGCTTCTAAAGGTCTTGTCTATAGCCTTTACTCCTTTGGCCTTACGCGCTATAAAGTATTGTGCTTTTGACACTACCTGTTCTTTGTTAAAGTAACGACTATTATAGTAATTTATCTTTTTATAAATAATATAGCTTATATAACTTAATATAGGCTAGAATTTGTTTCCGCGTTTGTTTTTACTTGAAAATTTTATCTTGCGGTTAGAGTAATAAGCCGCCCTATTTGTAATATAAGATCGGTGGCGATTTATATATAATCTAGAATACTTACTTACCCTTAATCCCGAGTTATAAGTTACTTTAACGCCGACGGCGGAGTAAAGACTATTTATTAATATAAGGAAAGTAAGGGGTGCCTAAAACAAGGCTATTTTAAAGAGGGGGTTCCTTAATACTCCTTACACGAGTTTATCGCGAAGCGTCTTATTGTTTTATATATTATTGTCTTTTAAGTTAAGTTAAATACTTTATAGTTCCTTAGCGAAGTTCTTTAATTAAGTTAACACTAGTTTTCCCGTTTAGTAAGGCTCCTCTTAAAATAACGAGAAGGTTAGACTAAACCACTAGTTAAGGAACTTATTAGCTCTCTCTTTCGTCTTAAAGTGTTCGCGAGTCGTCTTAATAAGCTTATTAAATGAGTACTTCTTATTTTAGAGGTACTAGTAGTAGTACGAACTGGCTCCGTCTCGTAGTATTGACGGAAAAGCTCGGTTCTAGACCTTAGTCTTAATTAATACTCTTTAATATAAGTCGGCGAAGATGTGGAGCTTTTTATCTAAGTAGTCCTTGTCTCCGCTATATTAAAGCTCCTTGGTATATATCTTAATAAGGTTTATTAACGATTTTGCCTAGTCTGGGGTTAATGAATTTATAATATACTATAATAGCCGAATCGGCTTCGTATATAGTCCGGTAGTCCTAAGAACCTTAAATAGTAGTAATAACCTGTCCCGTAGGTGTATTACTAGCGTTAATGTAGGATTCGGCAACGCGTAATTATTTAATTTTTATAAGTAGAGATTACTTAGGGGATCTCTCTTAAGAGTAAATAAAAACTCCTTTTTTAGGACTATAAGTAGGGGGGTTATATTATATAAATCCTTGACCTTATTTCCTTTAGTAAAGGAGATCTTAAGTAATCTTAATAGCTAAATTGTCTCTGTAAGCTTTACTCTTAACCCTTTTGAAGGAGTATCTTCCTTTATAAAATAAATAACTACCTTTAGTTAGTGTTATAGAGACATTAGGGATTGATTTTATTAAAGTATTATTAGAAATAATAATAATAGGCGAGAGACTAATTCCCGGAGGTAATTTAGTACCGATTTAGGGTAGTTTCGAATTTATATTTCTACTTAGTCTCTTAGCCATATATTCTCTTTAGCTTATACTACTTCTATTAAAGTATATGCCGTCCTCGTCCCCTTCCCTCGTTATATAAATACACTAAAGGCTCGTAAGTTGTCCTTAAAGTATATACGCTTTATAACCTTAATTAATTTAAACTTATTTACTATTTAATCTTTAAAATACTCTTAAAAGTCTTAAAAAAGGAATTCTCCCTTAAGATAACTATCGTAATAGGCCTCCCGGAATTTTCGCGAGTATATTATTACGTCTCCCGTGAAAATTAGACTAAGATCTAGTGTTACTGTATTATTAAATGTTTTTAGAGTTAACTTTGGCTCCGCTAAAGTATCTGTTATTATATCGGATTCGATTCGTAAGTGATTCGGTGAGTTCCTGGATAGGTTTCTTAAAGGTCCAAAGTTCTGGATTTAAGGATATTAAATTAATAGTCTTTATAGAGTAATTGTTATATTGTAATAGCTCTTCTTTAACGTGTAGTTGTCTTAATTAAGTCTTAAGAGAAAAGTTACCTTCCCTCCACGATCTAGAAAAGGTAAAATACTCTTTAAAGAAAATATAATAAAGTACTCCTTAAGTTAAAGCTTAGAATCTACTTTATAACTTAAGACCTTTTTTGTTTATAGTAAGGTTAATAATATAAGCTTGCTACTAATTAGTGTCGGTATAGTACCGGTTTATATACTACGCTGTATATATAAATATATTCTAATGCGAGTATAGTGATAAAGTAATAAATGTATAGTTCAAAATCTATATATATTCTAAGAAAGTGCGAGGAGAGTTAGACTATATACTACGAAACCCTACCGAATCTCCACCGAAACTAGTCCGGCTAAGCTCTGACCCCTGACTTTGACCCGCACCCCCTTTTCCGGATCGAAGTATGCTTATGCAGGGACCTGTGGACTAACATTAAAAGAAATATATTATTTAATAATTATTTAAATAAAAGTCTTCAAGAAATATATACTATAAAAGAGATGGTGGCTTTATAATATTTAATAATATAATAAAGAATGAAATAAAGGTTACGTTATATAAACTTTTCTAATAGTATTAAAAATACTAAAATTTATTTATAAATAACTTTAATAAGTTGTATAACTCTTTTATAATTATAAAGAATGAAAATTATTCCTTTCGCAAGTCTTTGCTTTAAATAAGCCGTAAATCTAATTTTAGTTCTAATTAGTTAACTTAATATAGACTTATTTATTAAGCTAAGAGATTCAAAAATATAAAATAAGCCTAATATATATTTTAATTATAATAATAATTAATCTCACTAGTAATAAAATTTATTTATTTATTTTAATTAAACTTTCTTTGCAAATTAATCTTATAAAAGGCGGCTAATATTCGTACTACAAAGATTATTATAAGCCGTTTTCAAATCCCAAATTATATTTGCCTAAGCGAGGTGCTTTTCCTAACTTCCTTTATTTTTAGATATTAATAATTTTTCTTCACTAAAATCAAATTACTTTAGCGTTATATAATAGCTCGCTTAAATCAAAATAGCTTTAGTTGATTATAAAATAATAATAAACAAATTAAAGCCTATCCTCTTTCTTTCTTTTATCTCACAGCGTATTTAAGTAACTAATAAATAAATGCATCTTATTAATTTTACTATTTATTTAATTCTTAAAGCTCAAACTTTAAAAACTTTTTTTCCTCGTTGTATAACAAGTCAATATGCTAAGCTTTAAGCAATTCTTTACTTCGGCACTTTTAATTATATGTTCGACTGCGGTACTACTAAATTCTCAATAAAGCGTAGGCGTAAGTCTCCTTTTACTTATTACCCCTTAAATTATAATAAACGTAATATTAAAATTTACTTCATTATACAGTGAAACGGTTAGTAGGCTGCTGTTTTCGGGGGTTTTAGTCGCTGTTTTTAGGGGTTTATTAACTAGTTCTAAGCTAATTCTATACCTTATCTCTCTTTACTGCGCACCTCGATCCAGGTACCGTGGGCCGTGCACTCGAAGAGTATCACCCCTCTTCTTCTCGTCTTAGTTATTACTTCTTCTTCCCTTCTAACTCCCCACTTAGTAGCCCCCCGAATCTTGCGGGTGCCAGAAATAAATCACTGTGATTAACTTTAACCTAAGTATAAAGGGCTAGTACCTCCTTTCGTACCTTCCTTCGTTCTTATCGCTTACTCTTAAACTAATATTCTCTCCCTCCGCTCTCGATATCCCCCGTTTTAGTCCTTTCTCTTCTTTATCTCTTTATCTCTTCTTCCTCGCCTCTACTTCGTCTCTTCTTCGTCTCTTCTTTGTCTCTTCTTCACACAGCCTCTTCTCCCCACATATATGTCTATGCCTCGAGCGAGATATAATGAAGATGTGCCGATACTCGACGATAAGAGTACCTCCGACTTCGACTCTGACAGCTTGTTCGATAACGAAGTAAACTCTGGAGCTGATACCGACCTAGACAGCCTCTTAGCTGAGGAGGATAGTGATAATAAAGAAGATCTTTTCGACGATAAAGTACGATACCTTCTAAAGTATTACTACGCTAACGCTATAAACCTTGACGTGTAGCGTCTCTAATAAAGGCGATATAGCCCTAAGACGTAAGCTTAGCTTAATTAGGTGAAGGAGTATTATAAATAATATAAGTAATATTTATCTTACTTATATTAGAGGGATTTAACTGACCTTTGTTTCTTATTTAAATACTGTACTTTCTAGACTTAAGATCTTACGAAATGTTACGACGAAATCTCGCCTTAATTTATTTATAGCTTCTTGAGTTAGGCGTGCGATTAACGACGAGGGAAAGGTAGCCGGAGGCGGCCAGGAATTAAATACACAAGCTCGCTTAAGACATTTTAGAAGTGTTACTTAATAGTATATAAGATTAAAACTAGGAGGAAGATTAATCTTATAATTTAAGTAAATAGTTAAGATGTGAGCCTTCGTACTTCGTATATGCTTTTAAGGCCGTGGTTAATATTAACGAGATACTTAGGTCGTCAAGATTGTAGTAGTAAAAAAGGACCTCGATTTCACTAAGCGGCCGAGTGCGACTATATATATAGAGGATCTAGCTAAATTCGCGCGAGTCCTTCTAGTTACGACCGAGATGACTTTTGACATTAGATGGCTCCGAGTTTAAATTATCCTATTCTATTAACTTGCAGGTATTACAGGCAATCGGCCGGAGGCTTTAGTTGAGCTCCGGTATTAACACTTAAAGTTGACTTTGATTCGAGATCCCGACGGAGGTAGTCGTCTTTGTCTTTTTGTTAAATTAACGCCCGAATTCACGAAAGGATTTCTCGGCTCAAAAGATGTGTACGTTCCCTTCCTTCGCCTTTAACTACACTAATATACTTTGCTAACCTTACTAGGAACGAATTTAAAATTCCTAAGATTATTTACGATTTAACCCTTGTATTTAACTTACACGTTTTCCTCCTCAGCATATTATTTAAGGCTCGCGTATTTAAGTCTCCGAGTATTAATTACCCGGAAAGGTTATATAGCCTTAAAGTTCTCAAGGGACTTAATAAGTAACTACTACCGCTACGAGACGAGATAAACGACGAGTTTATCTTCTGTGAAGCGGTTTGTGAAGCACAAGGCGTTCGTATTACTCGGGAGCTACAGCTCTCATTGGGGTCGGTACGGTACTAGATAAAGGTAGGGGGCGAGATCACCGGCTTTGGCCAGGTGTTAAAGCCTTATAATCTCTGAGATAGTTTAACTAAAGGGTTAAATAAATGTCGTAAGTGCCGATCCTTTATTACTCAGGTATTATACTGACTTTAAATTCTTTTAAATAGCGGATGTTAGCGATTCCCTCTAAAACAAAATTCTGTAGTATATAAGTATTAGTACCTTCTTAAAACACTACCTCAATAATATTAACGTTGACCTTTAGGGCGTGTATCGAAGGCTGGACACTCAAAAGGACCTGATGCGGTTTGTATACTTTATAAGCCGCTCGATTGACCCCCGCTGCCCGCGGAAGCTGACACCGGAATAAACTGCGTTTATGAACGACTTTTTATATATCTTGAAGTTATATAAACGAGTCAATAACTTGTCTAAAGCTCTTGTCGGGAGCCGGAAAGATAATAGGCTCTAAAAGGCTATTAAGCGATTGTATAACAAGAAGCAGCGAAAGCGGAGAGAACTCCTTAGGGATGTTAAAGAACGGTATAAGTTAGAGTAACCGGTAAAGGATAACGAACGGCAGCTGTTAGGCATAGTAGTCGATGAGGACACACGAGACGCCTTAGTCCGGGTAAACATGTCGCTAGAGTAGCTTGGCTTAATAGACGCGATCCTCACCTTGCTTAAGAAGTCACCCGAATAGGAGCTACAACGGAGAATCACGGCTATTAACGCGGTTACGTTGTATTACGGCGTAAAAGAGGGGGCACCGTCTCGCTATGTTCGGCGTGGTCCTCCCGACACGATTATTAGCCCTCCCGTGTAAGCCGCCGAGTTAGATGTCGCACTTCGTAAGGCAATATCTTTTATTAAAACTAATAAGAGGCCCAAAGTATATTTTGTCTATATTAGAACTTTGCACCTGACAATAGGCGAGAGGGTCGCCGAGTACGCGAACTTAAGTTCCTTGAGTCGACACTTTATAAGGAAGCATGTAAGTAAATTGAAAGATGGGCAGTTTATTAATTGTATAGACTGTGGTGTTCGGCTCAAGACCAGAAAAGACTTGCTAATCCACGCAGAGAGGTTTCACGGGACAGTTTCACGAGGTCCGGCTGAGCGACTGATTATTTAGATAATGTTTGTTCTTAGTTACCATGATTTTGAGGGCAAGCTGAATCATGCAGGATCGTTTGGCTGCTTTCTTTTCTTGTTTTCTTGGTTTGGAAATCATGAGGCGCAAAGGTGATCGCGTTGTCTCAATATCTCGTGCTCTGCTCTGGGTTGAGGTACAAGCTCCATGATCGTGGTCTAAGTATACCAATAGGACATCACGGAAGTCACCCCGCAGGACGCTGTCAACCGCCGGATTAAGACCACTGAACTGGCGCAGGCTCTCTGCGATTATCGCGAGCCTTGGCGTTATATAGCCTCTACAAGCTCTTTCCATGGAAGAGTTTCCAGAGGTCGGAGTCATAGCTCTGTCTTTCTCCTTATTTGTGACAAGACGTAGTGCCTGTTCTGTATTGGAGACGAATCGAGGAGCTACGAATCACTGATGGATTCTTTCTGCTGCCCATGTAAAGGTGGTGTATCATGTTGAACGTTATCACCCAACTTGTAATCTCAGGCGCTTGTTCTCGAAGACTTGCAAGATTCAACAGCCATGTACAGACAAGTGCACGGCATCAGCCTTCGGAGACCAAGGTTTGGGCGCTCGACAAAATAGACTGCGTTCCTCTCTATATATAGATCATCAAATTACCATCTCTATCGTGGCACTTCTTCTACTGTTCCCGGCCTTGCCAGTGATTTTGTGCTATGTTTGAAGATAAGACCTTCCTATCTTGGTGCCGAGGGAGTATAACCGTCTAGATACTTAGGGCCTAACCACTCGCGAAGCTCGAGACAGATTCTGTCATAAGGTAAGCATAGCACATTCTCGCGCGGCGGACTTCAACTCCTGTCCATCCATATACTCTGTAGTAGCAGCGTCTATCAGAGCCGCGACCTTGTACTCCTCCAAACCGACGCCCTGGAGGCCTTGCTAGACATTGAATCTAAAGTAGCGCCTGTTCTTATACAGCAGCCGGTGCCTCTCTATAAACACCTTCGCGGTATCCTCTGTCTGCGTCGCAATGCCGACTAGAGTCTCGGTGAAGAATTTAAAAGACCCCTCAGCGATGGGCTTCTTCCCAGGATTGCCCGTCCCAACCGAGATAAAGCATTTCAGTAGCGCACTCAATTCCGTTTCGCTACTGCTACACTAAATGTGCTGGGCCTCGTTCCATAGTTGCTCGACTAGGTTATTCGCGCCTAATCCTCCATCGACAAACTTACGCGCTCGTGGCCCGATTATGACTGGTTCGAAGAAGCTGGTGGCAGCGGAGGCCGCTCGTGCAGCTTCGTAGATGGTAGCTAGAGTGTTGTTTAGCGCGTCGTCGGAGGTATAGGATCGCAGGAGGACAGTGGTTGTAATTTCGAAGGCTTTCGCGCACACAACTCTACAAACACGTTAGGCCCAGTAGTTTAGTATAAAGTCCGCATACACTTTGCATCTCTCATTGCCATCGTTGAGCAACGCATCCTCTGCCAAGCCACGCTTCTTGAGAATCCCTTTAATACATTGCTTTAGAACTATAGAATCAAACCGGCCTTTGATCTTTCCCCACAGATTCACAGGCAAACCTTTCTTTCCGAATATTGTTTCGAACATACTGGTATACTCCTTAATACATTTATCGACGTCCATTTCAAGGCGCCCTAGTATAATAGCAATGATACTACAAGAGTTAGTTGGGCCTTCCGCAGGTGGAAAGAGCGTACCCTCTAGTACTCGTTCCCCCGATCAAGTCGAAAAGCTCGCACGGCTTCACCACCGCTTGGCCTTCCTTCTTCCGCTCCGCATTCACCTTTCCCATCAGTACCTTCAAGATTAGTAGCGTCGAGAGCCCGCGGACTCCTCCACCGTCTGTATTTACATGTTAGTACATTAAAGCCTCCTGGGCAGTTATACCGACCAAGTGACAATACGCAGAGTCCATCACGGTCGAGGGGGTTTTCTGAGGCCACTGGCATAACCTGTGCCTGCGCCATAGTCTTTACAAGGACAGAACGTGAGGCAGGCGATGTTTAGCACTCTTCGACAGTGATGCTGCGCGGCGACTATCGCAAGGCTGAATCGCCTGACCTAAGCCTCGCAGACTTCCCCACACGTCATATGGAAGGTACCGAATCGCGCTTAGATCAAGGACAGTGTAGTAGCAGACAGTGTTGTGCAACGGTAAAGAGATGGAAAGATGTTCTGTTTTGGAGTGATCACAGCTAAGCCTCGTCGCACCGTCTTTCTTGACTGAGGCGGGTTTCGATCACACGTGGGAATCAAGCACTATCCTTGTCCGTGATTGCTGTTGGTGCTGCATGGTGGGGCTAGCGGATGTCCTAGGATAGGTGAAGACGGCAGGGGCGAACCGCCAGAACAAGCGGCCTGGCGGCAATGTTACCCCTGTTCGATCCACCTTGACTAAGCTAGATATATGCCACATGAAGCTCAGTCGGTAGTACTATCCCCCCCCTGGTCTTAATGTTAAAATGTGGGCTGGAAACCTCTAGAATTGTTAGTTTCACCGCTCCCTTTTTAGGCTCACCGCTTCTGAATGCAGGAAAATGTCAGTTGCACGCGAGGTACATGAAAATGAGTGTATTTGCTAGTACTTTGTAGGTCCTCGTGCGTCAATCACAGCCTGACATCTCCTCCACCAAGAGCTAAACAAGATTCGACTGATTCATTAAGACTATAGCTGTTGAGGCTTTATATAACCATCCGACTGATAGGCAGCCATAGGCTCCAATACTAAAAGCTAGGTAGAAATGATACTCATGATAGATGATTCATCATGTGATTCATCATGTGACTCATACCAATCAACACACGAGCACTCTTAACCTACTTGTAACGCGCGCTGCGCACGCCTTGGCCCTGAAACGGGGGGGGGAAGGGGGATTCTTCAGATGAGAATGCAAAAGCACGTGACGTGGCAAAGTCACGTGACTCATGCCACGTAAGTCACGCGATCCGTCCGTTTGCTGTGGAGGCAGCCCATCGGCCCAGCCAAGCGGCCCCCCTGCAGCTCGCCCCGGCGGGGTAGTAGTCCCTTTCACTTCGTTTCAAGGCACTGTACGGTACGAAAGGGGGTTTCAGGTGGGTCTCGTCCACCCCCCTGTTTTCTGTTATATTCTACGCTATATTTGGAAATCTATTTATATTACTACCTAGAAGGTCCTCCCTTCCTTAGTCTGACCTTTTTTAGCCTTTATAGTATAGTATCCACGAATCTATTAATTAAATTAATAGTAATCTTATTTCCCTAGATATCGAGTATAGTTACTTTCAAATCTTTAAGTTTCCACCTTCTATAAGGATTCCGGTTTCGTAACTTTTACTTAAGAACTCTTTAAATATTCTTAATTAGATTAAGATCTAGTGAGTAAAGAGGCCAATTGATTGAGTAAATATAGTATTTTAATTATATAGTATTATAAAATCTATGATTCCCCTTCGTATTAGTCTTTCCGTGAACTTTACTATTATCCTCTACGTAAAAGAAGTCTCTTAGTTATTTAAATATCTCCTTTAATAGTCCTTTAAAGATCTAGTTTACGTACTTTTATTATATAAATCCCTTTCCCTCTCTTTCGTATAAAACAAAGTATAATAGTGACTTGTAATTATACTTAATTATAGCCTAAGTTATTACTGACTTATGCCCTGAGTAAAAGGTAAATTAAATACAATTAAGTCTCTTTTTTTCCCCTCGTCGACGAAGGACCTTCCGTCTTCGTAATAAGTCTATACAAGTAATCGTCTTATTTATAAATCTCCCTCGTCGCTAATACTCTTTCTTTTAGTCTTAATTCGCAATAGAAAAGCTTTACTACTTAAGCCTATTCTCTTTTAATAGAAATAGCTTATAATTAAGACGATAGTAATAATAACCGTAACGCTAGAAAGCTATAAGTAAAGTATTATTGTAATAATTTAATTTAAATTTCTCGTGGATTTGTCAAAGGGAAAGAACTCGCCGCTTATAATAGCTTATAAACTAATTAATTATCTCTTAAATCTTTTCGTCTAATATCTTTAAAGGAGCACTAGGAGGTTTTGCTTGTCGATTAAGTTTATTTAAGAAATATTATATTAAAGAGCGTAAAATACTAAGCTTACGTACTATAGCGCGTTAGGAATAGCCCTTATTAAGAAGAGTTTTAAAGTGTACACGAGTTAAAGTTTTATATGTCTAAGGCATTTTAACAATATTTACTTTATATAAATCTATAAGGGACAGTTATTAAATTAATATAGGAGGTATAAGTTCTACGAGCTTCGATGAGTCTCACCGCCCGGCAGGGGTAGACGAGCCCCACCTAAAACCCCCTTTCGTACTATCCCCCCCCCCCCCCCCCCCCCCCCCCTAAATAAAGGTAAATTCCCTGCTTTTACAGGGGAGTCTGCCAGGGGGTAAATCAAGGGTTTCTAGCCAATCAAACACGTAGAATCCTCTAGAATTGCAATCACGTGAGACTTACTGCCGGCAGAAAAACCTCTACTACTCCCCTAGTCACAGTACAGCTCTACAGCTCTACAGCTTCACAAAATGAATATTCAAGCTCTCCTTTGTACGCCGCGTAGGCCACGGTGTATTCGTACAGAGATACCAGATTCGCAAGAGTCACCTTCGTCGTCACAAACTTTTACGACTCAAAACGACCTCTTACAAACTCCAACGAAGGTTTATGCCCCTCCTACCACGCGTAGCGATCGAATACGAATCAAAACGGCTTTGGATTTTAATATCCCTTGGTATAAGATACGAGAGAAATACGGCTATACAAACAGGCAAATCGATCGAGCAAAACACGCTCGGGTGACTCCTCAAAAGCGACGATGTGGCCGTAATCCCAAAATCCGTACGCCAAAACGACAACAACTTGAACGTTGGCTTACAACTTCGCCTTCCCACCGACACGTCGCATATAAACACATACCTCAAGTCGCGCCAGAGCTTAGTTTAGAGGGCTACGGTACACAGGCCTTACGTACAGCTGTCAAGCTCGTAGGCTACGGCAGACGAATTGCAAAGCGTAAAGGATTTTCTAATGATCCTGAGGTTTGGGCAGAGCGTTTGGAGTTCGCGAAGGAAGGTAAAACTTGGTCTCGACAGCGCGTTTTCCGTCAGATATTCTCAGACGAGGTTTGGGCCTTTGGAGGAGCACATACTCAGTTATATATTACTTGTAAGGTTGACAGGAGCGATAGATACCAACCTGAGTGTTTACAACACAAATATCGCAAACAACCTGCGTGGATGTTTCACGGGACGATTGTTATGGGAGGCAAAGGGCCAGCTGTCTTTTGGGAGAAGGATTGGGGGAGTATGGATTCGTTTAAGTACGACGTGGTAATATTGGAGAATGTTCAAAGGTTCGTGGAAATGAATCAACAACACGGATTCATTTGGATGCACGATAACGCAAGTTGCCATAGGTCCCAGGAGACAATGGGTAACCTTTTACGCCGTGGAATCAAGTCTATTCGATTCCCCAGATACTCCCCGGACCTTAATCTTATTAAACATATATAGAATTAGATGAAAAACTGGATTCAAGCGCATTATTATCAGGCTTATTACGATGCTTCCAAAATACCTCTCGATCAGCTTAAACAAATCATTTGGGCAGCTTGGAATGCTGTTCCAAATGAATTCATTGAATCTCTCTTTAATTCTTGGTGGAGGAGATGTCAAGCTGTGATTGATGCACGAGGGGGACCTACAAAGTACTGAGTTTAGAGTAGTTTAAGAGGTAGCTTAAATGATATTGACATTTTTCTACATTAGGCAAGCGGTGAGCTGAAGGGTGAGCATTTCTAGAGGATTCCTTCCCTTTCCAGCCAAAACCCTTGTTCTAGCCCCCTGCAAACACAAGGGGGTTGTGGGTAGCTTTCTAAGGTGTCTATCCAACAGAAAAGGCTGCTTTAAGCCCCAGCAGGTGACTAGAATCTTCTACAGCCACCCTGGCCTTTACAACAGACCAAAATTTGGCTTGTGCACTGAGGCTCACAAGGGTCTCTGACCTCTTAGAACAGTTTATTGGTGACCGAGGCTCAGAGCAGGGTATTTACCTTTATTTAGGGGGGGGGATAGTACGAAAGGGGGTTTCAGGTGGGGCTCGTCCACCTCTGCCGGGCGGTGAGACTCATCGAAGCTCGTAGAACTTATGCCTCTTACATTAATTTAATAACTGTCCCTTACAGATTTATATAAAGTAAATATCGTTAAAATACCTTAGACACATAAAACCTTAACTCGTGTACGCTTTAAAACTCTTCTTAGTGAGGGCTATTCCTAACGCGCTATAATACGTAAGCTCAGTATTTTACGCTCTTTAGTATAATATTTCCTAAATAAACCTAATCGACAAGTAAAACCTCTTAGCGCTTCTTTAAAAATATTAGACGAAAAGATTTAAGAGATAATTAGTTAGTTTATAGGCTATTATAAGCGGCGAGTTCTTTCCCTTCGACAAATCCGCGAGAAATTCAAATTAGATTATTATAATAATACTTTACTTGTAGCTTTCTATCGTCACGGTTATTATTACTATTATCTTAATTATAAGCTATTTTTATTAAAAGAGAATAGGCTTAAGCGGTGGAGCTTTTCTATTACGAATTAAGACCGGAAGAAAGAGTATTAGCGACGAGGGAAATTTATAAATAAGACGATTACTCGTATAAACTTACTACAGAGACGGAAAGTCCTTCGTCGACGAGGGGAAAGAAAGAGGCTTAATTGTATTTAATTTACCTTCCACTTAGGGTATAAGTTAGTAATAGCTTAGGCTGTAATTAAGTATAATTACAAGTCACTATTATACTTTGTTTCGTACGAAAGAGAGGGAAAGGGATTTATATAACAAAAGTACGTAAATTAAATCCTTAAAGGACTATTAAAGGAGATATTTAAATAACTAAGAGACTTCTTTTGCGTGGAGGATAATAGTAAGGTTTACGGAAAGACTAATACGAAGGGGAATTATAAATTTTATAATACTATACGATTAGAGTGTTATATTTACTCAATCGATTAGCCTCCTTATTTACTAGATCTTAATCTAATTAAAAATATTTAAAGAGTTCTTAAGTAAAAGTTACGAAACCGGAATCCTCACGGAAGGTAGAAACTTAAAGATTTGAAAGTAACTATACTCGATATCTAGGGAAATGAGATTACTATTAATTTAATTAATAAATTCGTAGATACTATACTACAAAGGCTAGAAAAGGTCAGACTAAGGAAGGGAGGACCTTCTAGGTAGTAATGTAAATAGATTTCCAAATACAGCGTAGAATATGGCAGAAAACAGGGGGGTGGACGAGACCCACCTGAAACCCCCTTTCGTACTTTGGTCGCCGGGGTAATATTTGTCAAATGCAGGGGGGATACTTGGCAATGCCGCTTTATTCAAATCTCTTAGAATTTTGTATGCCAACCTTGAGCATCTATCACAGCTTGACATCTAGCTTTCATACCTCTCTCTAGATCGTGAATCAACTCTCTAATCCTCTCGTGTGTAATTGATTCCCAAGCCTCTTGTATTGCTTCTCTTAATCGTTTATAAGAGCTGTGAACCTGAGGGTAGTGCTTTTGAATATGTTGGTATCTAACCAAGGTTCGATACCTGATATTAGGGTGACAAAGAATACAACAAGTGAAGTTTGATCAAGTATATTCCGTGTGTCCCTTTCGTACGAAAGGGAAAGCTACCTTAAATACATCAAGTACTAAACCCCGTAGCTCGTATAAGCATTACTTGTACGAAACTAGGAGGCAAGGTCTGAAACCAAGCTTCATTAGGCCAGGAGAGACGACTATCTTTAGAAGCTGTCAGAGTAAGAGAATGCCCCTCAGCTAAGGCTATCCCAACAGAATATAATCCTTCATATCGTCCCAAACCGTCTCTATTGGGCTCAAATCAGGAGAAGCTGGAGGCCACTCAATATATAATATTCCTGCGGCTTCAAAAACAGACTTTGTAAAGGCAGAGGCGTGTCCTTTAGCGTTGTCTTGTTGAAACTGAAGGTCTGGGTATTGCTGTAAGATTTCATCTACTACAGGTATAATAATCCCAGAGTACGAACCCTCGTTGATCGTCTCCCAATTCTTCTCCCAAAATAAACCTCTATGCCTCCCGTATCTCCCTGATATTGAGCCCCAAAACATCCATCCAATCTTCCTCTGAACCCGAGCTGCAACGCAATCCTTATTGTATACTTCTTCTGGCCCAATTTTACGTGTAACCCATGTCCGAGTGTGTTTGCCAGGTTGCGCCCATGTCTCGTCACTCCAAAGGATTCTATCCCACTGCTCCTCTGTCCAGTTAATATGCTCTTCCGCCCACGCAAGTCGTACCCTCCTATTCTCCTCAGAAAGCTTAGGTTTCCTCCTCTCAACGTATCGTCCAAAGGCTTCCTTTTTGAATGCTGTGTGTCGTTATACTCGGGTGGTACCACTGATTCCGGTGTAGAATCGACACATTTAAGGGGTAAAATCCTGTGTGGCAAAATGTGTATTTAAGAAAAGGAGAGCTCTGTACTAGAGCCCCCCCTTAAATACTCGTTAAGCGAGCATGTGACTAAAAACGTGACTATTAAACCAACACTGTGCGTATAGCATACTCTCCGCAATCAAACCCGAGGATACTAGGAATCTGGATCCACGGGGTCTCTCTATTCTCCCGAGAAGCCGTTGCCCATTGAATTAGCTTCTTTCATTGAGGAGTATTAAGCTTGATTTTCCTTCCACACTTGCGCTTTTGAAGGGTAAGACGGTGCTTAATTGCGTAACAGACTTCTTTATAAGTGTAGCCTGTTTAAAGACAAATTTGAGAACGTGTATAGTTGGCATCAAAGAAGAGCGTTTGGATACGTAGTCTATCGTCGCGAGAGAGCTGTCGTTTGCCTTGTTTAGGGACAGGTATATTAAAATCGGAATCCATGATGTGTAGGTAATGATCGCGAGCTTGGTGTTACAGTAGGAATTCAGTACATAAAAGCAGCGTGGAAGCATCCTTTATTCATTGGTAACAGCCCCTTGTCGCACCCCTTGTACTGTAGAACCTACTAGAACTCTTGGCACTATATATTACCCCGAGTACCATAGTAGTAATCCAATTTGATTTCAAAGCAAAAGAATATTCTAGTAGATATTTCAAGGAATATGTAAAGGAAGGAGGGTAATAAGGTGGTGCGCGGGGAGGTGGTTTAGAACTGATTATAAAGAGCTTAAGGGTAGCAGCAGCTTGGCCACGGCCTTGTGCCTGTTCTCGGCGGCCCGCGATAGCGGCGTTCGACCGTCGCCGTCCTTCGACTCGGCGTCGGCCCCTGCCGCGAGCAGCAGCTTGGCCACGGCCTCGTGCCCGTTCTCGGCGGCCCGCGACAGCGGCGTTTGACCCTCGAAGTGGTCCTTCGACTCGGCGTCGGCCCCCGCCGCGAGCAGCAGCTTGGCCACGGCCTCGTGCCCGTTCTCGGCGGCCAACGACAGCGGCGTTCGACTGCCGAGGTCCTTTGAGTTAGCGTCGACCCTCGCCGCAAGCAGCAGCTTGACCACAGCCTCGTGCCCGTTCCCGGCGGCCCACGACAGCGACGTTCGATCGCCGCCGTCCTTCGAGTTGGCGTCGGCCCGGCCCTTGAGCAGCAGTTGCACAATAGTCTCATTCCCTTTCTCGCACGCATATAATAGTAGTGTACGGCCTAAGTCGTCGCCGGTATTAACCTTTTGGCCCAAATGTAGTAAATCTGCAACTAACTCGTGACATCCTTTTTAGGATGCCTAGATTAGCAGTGCTAGCGCCGTAGTGTTATTCTGTGCGATTTCCTTCTCGAATTTGTCTGCTATAACAAGTCCAATTAGATAAGCTGACTTCTTTATTACATCTTCAACAGTTTCTACCGTGTTCGGCATGTTCTCGGTGTCCTTAGCCCAACCTTTAATATCTTCGGGAATCAGCTAAAGGCTATCTTCGCGGAGTTTCGCGAGCTCTAGAGTAACCTAGCAATAATTTCACTTGATTGTCTCGATTCTCTCTGTCTTTTCATCGCCCATTTTCAACATCTTGCAGACGCCACTATACCCAATCTTTCGATGGGATACATCTTTAGACCCCATGGCTTTTCTGTACAATTCGCCAAGGTCTTCGAACAGTTCTTGTAACCGAGGAGCGGTATCTTTCTTGCTAACAACCTCGTAATACAATATCATAAGAAGATTTTGTGCTTACATCCACCGCTTTTCTCCTGCTAGCGTTCGTGCCGAAGATTTAAGTTGTTCGTATTCTGTCTAAAGCAAAAGAAGCAAAGACCGCAAGCGGAATAGAGGAATCACACTCATCAGAGTATCTTCCCGAGATCCTAACCCGGCTTAAGTAAACAAATCAACCAGGCGCTCAATGTGGTTATAAGTCAAGCCAAGGAATAGTCGAGATTTGGAAGTAGAGATGACATCTTTGGCTTCAACATTACTCTGAAGACTCTAGACGATACGTAGTCCTTCGAGCCTACTAGTGATACTAGCAAGAGCATCGATGAAGGAGGTAAATATGTCCTAAGCGGCCATAATAAGCACCGAATTGTCTATCTAAACTGACAGTAATTCTACACGCTGCGGCTGTGGGTCTTGTTACTATTCAAGGTTAGATCCGAGGAGTACTTGACTTATTAAAGGGAATGACAAGGATGAGAATGGCTTGGATTCTTGCTGTGCCGTTTCGCCCGCCACCAGGGCCTGTTTATTAAGTGTGTCGGAGACAGGCTGACGCTTTTCTCGAAGGACCTAGAGATAAAGTTCTCTTTTAGCTTACTCTGACTCTCCGGAATCCGCCTCAGGAATAATAGCGAAGACTTTCCTTAAGAGTATAATATCAAAATCAATCTTTTTCAATCTCTTCTCATTCTCCAATTTCTCCAATTTCTCCTCATTCTCTAATTTCTTCTTATTCTCTAATTTCTCTTTCTAAATAGACCAAGTCCATAAGCCCAAAATCGCGTCTAACTGACAAAGATCGATTCGCCACTAGCCTCGGACACGTCGTACTATGAGATAAACTAGAAGCTCCGCAACCCCTAGAGATTGTGAGGGATCAAGTGCAACTCCTGACAGAGATAGACCGTCTATACGGCAATATACAGCCCAGCAAAATGCAGCCGTATTAATAGATACCTTAAGTTCTACCTGTCGGGCATCAGAGAACACGTAGTTTGTAACAGACTAAATCGTCGCTTATAGCTTCACGGCCTACTCTCGTACGGTAGAGTCCTAGCGTAGAGCTGTCGTTAGGGCGCCGTCGTTTGTGAGATAAGACAGGCGTGATCTATAGCACAGCAATCTCTTAGTAAAGTTTAGCTGCTTAGGTGACTCGGTTAGAGGGGCTGACTTGGCTAGAAGGGTCTTAAGGGGAAGGGTTTAATTTTCCTTCTCAACTTCTTTAATCCACTTAACAAGGGCATTGGCACATTCATCATCCGGATCGGCTAGATCGGCTAGATAGGCTGGATCGGTTTGATCCATAGAGAGTGTATCTGCGAGGGTCGTCCACGTAACACTACCGTATTTATATAACGAGAGGCCCTTCTGCTGTTCTGTTTCGACGCCATTTATCCTTTCCTTGTGCAGCGTGAGTTCATCAAGAATTAACTAGCATAGCTCTTCCTCCTTTTCTTTCTTCGCAGTCATTTCAATCCTTAGTGTTTGCCAATCCAATTCATAGTTTTCTACCCGACTTTGAAGCTCTCGAAGATGGAGACGATTTTCAGTCTCTTTAAGCCTCTAAGTTCGAAGAAGGGATCAGATCAAGGCCATAATAAGAGTGGCTGTAAACTAGTACATTGCGACAAAAGAGTACAGGCCTCGCAAACTAGTGAATTACAATACGAAGCCCACCATCAAAGTGGATATTGCCATTTAGACAACGATACTCTTTCTCCGCCCTAGATAGTATCTATCTAGTTTCTAAGACGTTATATATTTCTTCAGCCTCTTCGTATAGGCAAATGCCTCGAAATTCTGATCCCCGACCCTTTGATTGCCTAGCTAGATCCAAAAAACCTACTTATTAAGTGGGATATTACTCTCCTCAGTACTTCTTTCGATCAACCAGGCGCACAAGAACATACCGGCAACCAAAAGTAGTGTGCCGGTAACAGTTAGCCAAAAGTAAGGCTAGATTGTGGACTGGCCCTCCTTTACCAGCCGTTTGACGAAGACGGCCCAGGCTACGTAGCCTAAGACGCTGGCCTGTAGTGAGTAGCCAAAGACTACTACTCCGTAAAGTACAATCGAGCTGGGCTTTTAGATGCCGATATTAAGAGAGAAGTTCGGATAAAGTACAAAGTGTATAGGGGAATTCTCGAGGCTTTTTGAGTCGGTCTAGTCAGAAGCTTGTGGCTCAATGTATTCCTCTAGTTTAAAGATCCCGGCAGTTACGTACACTTTGACCTTGTCCTTTTCAAAAGATTCATAAAAATAAGGACCAACTTCCTGACCCTTTTCATTTTCGTGTTTATCATCAAAAACGAACTCAAGGATCTAAGGACGCCCAAACACGCGAGTAATGCCGCCGTTATTCCACAACTCGCACATATCGTGGCTAGTAGAGGAGCAAAGTTCTGCTTCTGCTTGGCCTCTTCCTTCCTGAGCTCTTCCTACAAACGCTCGTAAAGGAGCGGATCCACATACTCAAATGACAGAAACGACAGCTATTAGAATACCGAGAGGAGTAACAGCAAAGATAATATTGTCGATAATTGAGATTAATTCGCTTAAAAACTGTTTCGTAACTTACTCTCCAAATAGAGTTATTAAAGGTACGAGATCGGTCGCAAGGTTATTAGTAAAGTCGTCCCATCCACCACCTACTTCGGCTTAAGCCACAAGGCAAGAGATAGCTAGTAGTATCCACATAACTTAAGAGTTGCGATTCGATGTCTAGGAATAAATGTAATACTAATTAGTTAGATGAAGATATCTAGAGGCTAAATAAGTATAAAGTCTGCGATTTTGTAAAGCGGGGGGAGTTTAACTCGTCCCACTAAGTGAGTAATAAGGCGAATGGCCTAGCATTAAGTAGTGGAGGCATATAGATGCCAGTAAGATGTAGAAAGCTGCACTTCGCCCGACTGTGATAGCCGGCCCCGCCAGATGTATACGTATAATAAGTGGTATGTCAGCCACACTAGAAAGTTCGAATGATCTAACCGCATACGTAATAGCTTTAGCGGTAAACGTCTTAGCAAAGGCTATATAAGTAATCTTACAGATTTCGGAGTGTACCACCTTAAAATACTTTGCCAGTATATGCTGGGGGGACTTTGGTACCTGTGGTGGCATTAGTGGTTTAGTCAAGTTTGAAGGCAAAGGGACCGTCGAAATACTAATTCCTTCTAAGGAATCATATGTCAAGTACTGTCCGAGCATAGGGCCCTTCAATCTCATCTCGGTGTCCCAGCTCTTTAAGAACAAGAAGGCAACCCCGATACTATTCGAAAATAATATTAGCTAGATAATTAATAGACACAAGGCCAACGCTACCGCAAAAGGTGGCTTATAGCTCCTTGACACGGTTAAATGACTAGCCGGCCAACAGCCAAAAACTCACTTAACGAGGCTAACACTATTGACACCGAAACCCTCTATCGCTCTTAGGACATATTCTGTAGAAGAGAATCTCACGGTCTGGCACAATCGCATAAGGCACATAGGAGAGCAAAATGTCAAGAAGCTGCCTAAGATATGTACCGGCATTACACAACGAGACTACAAGGATCTATACGTGTGTGAAGTATGTGTCCTCAACAAGATGACTAACCAACTACATGACCATCCGATCGAACTGGCCAATATCCGATGGACCTCATCTACTCAGACGTTGTAGGCCCAATTGCGGTTCATGGCTTTGATGGCTCCAGATACTTTGCTACCTTCCAATGTGACAAGACTAAGTTTGCCGCAGTCTACCTTATGAAGTATAAAAGGATCAACAAACCCACGAGACCATGGCGGAACTGGAGGAATCGAACCCATGTAAATAGTACTAGTGCCCTTTAGGCTTAGCCGGGCGGAATAGACCTTCATCATTGAACAAGCTAGGGCCAGCGGCCCTGAACATTGAACAAGCCTAACTCCACACAAGAAGAGCGCAATAATCTGCGGCGAATTCGTCCGAGAGAGTCTGGCACGACCGTCCTGGACATGGTAGATCAAGTGGAGACTGGACCCCAGAAAGCCAAGCCACTAATGTAATCTTTATCCCTACTTGCCAAGAAACCTTGTGGCCGAGAAACAACATAGGGGATTTTGACTTCGAGCATCTTAAACGCCACACCAACTTATGAGTTTCCAAAAAATAAAGATTAAAGTAACGTCCCCCTTATGTGCCGAGTTGAGCTTTAACTGTATTCGACATAATTAGAACATCTGTATTTGGGCGTCCAAGTCGTTCGGAGCTGCGGAGAAGCTACCAATTGTGTTGTAGCTGCGGCTATCCAGCCCGTACATACGTGCCCTGAGTTTCTAAAACCTGTCGCACCTGTCAGTGGATAGAACTGAGTGTGGTTTGTCTTGGACTGGTGGGCTGGGGAGGACCTTTCATGTAGCTGGAAAACGTGTTTGACTTTAGTTATAGAGCTGATTTTCTCTAAAGATGCTGAGGTAGGCGTTTGATTTCGTTCGGGAGTTAGTTTTGTTTCTGTTGCCGGATTAAGGCAGTACAGAAGCTCGGTGCTTCTTCTACTACTGAGGTTTATAGTATAAATCAACTCTTTTCGCAATGGCGGAACCTGAGGTCGGTTATGAAGGAGAGTTGTGGAGGAGAGGGTGTAGAGTCGGAGAAAGAGAGTATGTCTTAGCGCCTAACGCGTCAGCGGCGTCGAATGAACTCCGTAGATCGCCAAACTCTAGAAATGAGGTATTTAAGCGTTGTCTAATCGACTAAGGATCTGCGACGCGAATCTAGAGTTATAGTAGCGGTTGACAGTCGTTAGTTGTTGGAGGAAGAGACGAGACGCGGCTACATCGAAAGCTCGGAATTACACTGTCCATAAGGGTTTAGTCGCTGTTTTGCCCGGGCTAGAACCCTTCTAACTCCTCACGTGTAGTACCTCAAAAAGACTAAGATAACCCTCGACCGTCCCAGCGCTAATGTCCGTAACGCTTTATACTTGCTAGTTTGTTTTGTATCGACTCGAGAGTCGTGTTAGTAATAAATAGATTACTTATAGTGTTATCTTTAAGGTTAAAAATTGCGAGGGTATCGTCGTCGAAGATTTTGTTGGCGAGGAAAAGACTCCTCTTAAATCCGATGTTAAAGTTCGTTAGCTAATAAAGGAAAGAGATAAAAGGTAACGACATTATTTCTCTTTCATTGCGAGTCTTCTCGCTAGAGGAGGGTATGTCTAAAGAACACTCTCTTCCTGTAAGTTTAGAAGATACTCAATCGAGAGCGGGTTGAGTCTATCGCCGAGAAGATATTTCGTTAATATATCGTTATTCAAGTATATCGCCTCATGGCCATCTTCTTCGAACGGATCTTTAATCGAAACATACTAAAGGGAAAGAAAGGATTTTATTCCCTCTAGTAAAACTTTCCACGAACTGTTCGTAAGATGCACATAAAAGAGGTTGATATCCTTTAAGGTGCTAGAGTGTCTTCTCAAGACATCTAGGAAATCTCCTTGATTAAAAGTCGTAGAATAGAAATCTAGAGAAGTCAGACGACTCTATACTATAGTGCCTAGGATATATCTTGTGAATATGTAAAACATCCCGTCATAGTAGTATATATATAACTTTTCTAAATCTGTCGCCCCTAACAAAATCTTAGCTAAATTTCTTGTCCTCTAGCCGTTAATATCGGTTTCGTTAGTAGTAACTGTGATATTGTGAAGGCTGCGAAAGGCATTATAGTAGTGACTCAAACTGAGCTGTGACATTCCTCGAAAGAGCGCTTTATCCACACCGTGCCCGCGATTAGCATTATCGCTTTCGATCTCGAGTTCTCGGATATTCGCACTTATAAGTAACAAAACGCGTGTTATAAAAAGGAATGTTTCGTTATATGTTAGATTAGGATCTAGGAACTATTTCCGGTAGTAGTAACTGTCTAGCTCATTGTTCCGCTCGTCGTCTAGCTCCTCGTCTAGCTTATCGTCTAACTCGTATTCGAAGTTCGGCGAGATCGTAATTCTTTCGATATTTAGCATTCGCATTATAGCGGAGTAAAGACAAGCTATAACCTCGCTAGAGCTTTCTATCGCGGCCTAGTTGTTATAGTACTAACTATAATTAGAAAACGCTATATTTAGACCTAGATCTTCCTCTTTAGTTCTTGGTTCGTCGAATCTACTAAATGGATATGCCCTGTGTAATGCCTCCTTATACTTTAGAAGTGTTTTAATGGATTGAAACCGGGTATAGGTTTAGACAACTTCCCCGACAGACTTACTTAAAATAGGATGACGCGACACAACCGTAAGCGTAGTCAGCGAACTCGACTATAGGCCGCAAATTATGCGAGGGAGGAGAAAAGGAGTTACAAGCTTTTCGAAGGTCTTACACGTGAGTCGCACGTCTATGATGTCGTAGTAGTAGTCTTTAGAAATCATCTAAAAGACTATACTCTAGATCTCTGGAGGGAACTAATATAGGGAAGCTATGTTATTGTCACGAATAACCCGACGTCCTGTAAGGCGAAATTCGAGAGGTCAAGGAGGTGCTAGCTTTCTAGGTCCTAAGTGAAGAAGATGAAGAGGTCGAAGTGCCTTAGGAGCCAAGGAGTAGACTTTACTAAAAGTGCCTAGGTGCCGTGCGGGTCGTGGGGATGGTAAATTAGATAGGTTGTCTTGAATCTATATATACGTAGAACTAAGTCTAATAGAAGAATCCTCCCTGTCGCTTGCCGTGAGGACATATACTTAAATCTGCCTATACCGAAAATTAAGTAGGTACAGAAGGGTCCTTCCTCCCCTCCCTTATCACCCTTGTAGGGCTTTGTCTAGGGAGGATATACTGAAATGTGCGTATGCCAGAAATTGACTATGTAGAAACGGCCACTCGCAGTCGCTTGTTTCGGGAGTAACGTCTGTCCTTACGTAGCGAGACGCACCGTGTGCCGAGACGAAAATGGCAAATCAACATCTTATACTCTGCCTCATTAGTTTGTCTCCAATATGTAACGTCTAATAATTCTCTAGTAGTTTGCCTATAGGATCCTTATAACAGCGAGCGAAACTTAAGCGTTTTAGTCGTTGTTGCCGTTGGTTTGCTTATCGTATAATCTGATGCCCGACATTTACCCCCCTACTAATTCATTGGCATAGCCAGTTATTCGAATTTCAGAGGCCTGATAGTGAAGAGTAATATCAAATAAGATCTGTATAAGGCACTAAAAGACAATCAGCCTCGTGTAAATAGAATAAGCGAGTCAGGCCGAGAGTGGAAGGGTGGCGTCTTATACTAGTCACGGTCTTTATAGCGGCATCTACGCTATAAATATTGGGTTAGCAGAATTTATGCCAAGCAAGCTCCGTGTTTGCACTTGCCTCAGCAAATTTCACGAGATACTCTAAAAGCCACAAGCGTGCGGCTGTGCACGATACTTCTTTTAGCGGCTGTGAATACACTCCGTGCTAGAGTAGACTAGGTCTCATAACCACCCTGTCACGTCTATTACTATCTATCTAACCGCTTGTTAACTTTGAACTAACCGCAATAGGCAACTTATCTTAAGATCTAATCTATAGTACTTAAGTCTTCTAATGAAATGAGCGACGTAAAGCGTCACTCCGCGTCGTGTCTGCCTTCGCTATGTAAGTTGTCGACCAGCCTTCGCCACGATGCAGCCTCGTAGGCAGCGCCTGCGATCACTATTACATAATCTCCTCACGATCAGTCCTTCGACATCTGATTCCATTCTGGCGACCTTTGAATAGCAAACCTTGCGCCGATATGCCGAATAAGTCGCACGAGTCGCGCTTGACTTGAAATCGCTCGTGAACCTCCACTATAGCTCTTATACGCCTCTTGTAACGAAAACCTAATAGCGAGATCGTCTTTCGCGAACCTACTAGCGGCGATGTCCCTGCTTACGTAATACTTTCTTACACCTAGGGAAAAGAGGAAGTTAACTTTTAAGACGCAGAAGCCGGCATAAGGAAGGGTAATACTAGGTGGGAGAAGATATAGTTCTACGCGAAGTAGGCCGCCGCTAATAGATTGTAATACTTCTAGGTCGACACTTACTACATCGATAAGAAGAATGTGGTTAAACTTGGCGTGGCGATTAATTCTATGTTTTAGTAGTATTAGAACGTAGCGCGCTATTACGCCTACCTTTTAGATGTCTTCAAATCCGACACTGAAGTAGATAAAGAGAGAGTATAAGAAGAGGCCATTAGGAGGAGTCGATAGTTCATTTGAGGCTGGACGCTTCAAGAGCTCATCGCGCCGAGGCTGGTTAACTTCTTCAGCTTAGAGGGTAAGCGACTTAGGAGTAAGTTGTCGCTTAAGTCTATAATACATAAGATTACTAGTATCGCGAAGAATGCTCTCTAAGGCGATGTATTGTCGAATTTCAGTATTAAAGAGCGGAGGGTCCTAGGCAAAGCGCCGTAATACTACGATTAAAGAGAATGAAGCGTACTACTTAATCGGTGTCTTCGATGTCTCTATAGTGCCAAACTACGGGGAGAGAAGGGACTAAGTATTTAGGCGGCTGGAAGAAGAGATCCACAAGTTGTACAAGGGTAAGCTGCTTGCTTAGATGTACTGCCTAAAGCAATATAACTGACCGGCACAGGTGTCTATTTCGAACAGTTTGCCGTAGGGCTCAACCTCGCGTCATTTCCTGAAGCTACACAGTTTGTTGCCAGAGAAAAGGAGCTGTCTGTGACGCTTGCCCTAGAAAGACGGCAATCACGTGTAACTGACGCCTTACATATCAACACAAGAGACATATGACGATACTAAGCATCGACTTAGAATCTACAACTACAGAGGAAAGAAGGTAAGGAAAGAATAAGTCTATATACAAGAGGTTAGTATGCCTAGTACTATGGTAATCTCGGTACGTCCCGATCGGGCAGTACTAAGTGGAGTCGGTGGAAATGAGGCTCTAGACAGCGATAGTCGTCACACTACCCCCCTCCTCCAGAAAAAGCTCGTCCTCGAGCGTTAGTCTATCTCCTTGTTACTATCGAGGTCGTCGTAGTCGTTAACACTGTCTTCTTATACTTTAATTTATTCAGGTAGCTTAGTAGGGGGTCCTGCTTACTTAGGGTGACTAAAGTGGAAATCCCTGACTTTATATAAAGCGTACTTAAGGTTAAAGGCATTGTATTAGTCTAAGTTAACGTCTTAATTAAGCCAAGTAATATAATAAGATAAAGTCTTGCCCTTTTTATAATAAGTAAGTACTTTTTTTAGTTCCTACTCGTCGTCACCTATAATATTAATCGGCGGGGGGGCATCTTATACTTAGCTTAATAAGGGGTCGTTAGGGTCTTGGCGTAGCTTACTAGCCGGAAAGACGTTATAGACCTTTATACTCGCTAATAATTCTAGGCGGTACGAGTGTTTTACCTTCTCGAGTACTTTAAATAGTCTATTCGTCGGCATATCTAACTTCTTAGATAGGCGGAGTGTCTTAAAGTAGCGTATATTAAGTCAAACTAGGCTATCTTTATTAAAGTCGACATCGCGGCGAGAGGCGTTATAAGACTTAGTTATCTTTACTTAGGCCACAGTAAGGTTCGACCGAGTTATGTCTTATACTTTCTTATAGCGTTAAGTATAGTTAATAGCTTATTAAGTGTTTAACTTATTAGTGGGGGTAACTAAGTCTAACAAGTCAATTTTCTAGTCTTAATCTATACGTAGTATATATCTATAGACTACTTTAAATAAAGAGAGTCCCCTTAAGAAATCGTGTAAGAGGGATATCTAGGCGTAGTCTATAATAAGGAAGTACTTTAATTAGTCGTCTTAGTAATACGTAACGAAAGGTTAGAGTCGTTTCTATAAGTATTAGTTATACACTTTAGTTTAGTTGTTTGTCTACGAGTAATTAGTAGCGGACAACTGTCTCTCAGTTCTGAGGATCTTGCTTAGGGCGGTCTAAAACTTAAATATAAACTAAAGACTTTTATTAGAAGTAATAGTTAATAGGGCTCTAAAGTAGCGATATATATAGTAAATGTATATAATAGCTAGCTTCCGAGCATTTGTCGTCTTTTAGTAAGGGATACTAATAACTTGTTTACTAAATCTATTAATAAAAACAAGGACGTTGTCGAATCTATACTTGTCTTTAGTAAAGGAATAGTAGTCTACTATAATATATTCTTATAGTCTAGACGGAATAAGGAGAAGATAAAGGAGTCTAGGCTTTTTATCTTAAGGGACTTAAATTCGTTAATATATATAATAGTTATAGTAATATTACTAGATTGTCGACGTGATTCCGTGCCACTAGTACTAAGAAGTGAATATTTAGATCGTCTTCTTAGTACTAGGGTGCGCTATAGTGACTTAATTATAAACCTCTCGTATAAGGAGGGTTCGGAGGTGATTGACATCGGGGACTAAGAGGCGGCCGTCGTGGAGTAAGAGGTCGCCCTCTAGGCTAAGTTTACTTAGAGAGTCTAATACAGCTTATTTACGTAAAGCCTATAAGGAGGGGGGTAGTGTGATTAGCCTTTAGGATTTGTTATACGACGGAGAATATTAGTGTAAGGGCAACGAGCTTAACGTCGGCCACTAGCGCGTCGGCGTCGTTAGGCGGCCGTAACTCTATAGACAACAAGCTAGAGTCAACTTAGCCTTAATATAGGAGTTATTAAAGGCGTTAAGTCTTCTTTGTAGAGTTCTATTAATTTAACTCGTTTAGCTTACGGGAAAGTGCGTCCGCTAGGGGGTTATAGATTCTAGGGCGGTACGTGATTATAAAATTATAGTCCGTTAGAAGCTCTACTTATCGTGCTTGTCTAATATTTAATTACTTAGAGGTCATAAAGTATTTTAAGGCCTTGTGGTCTGTCACGACATAGACTTAGTAGGGGGCTCCTACTAACTTAACACGCTAGTGCCTAAAGGATCTAATAATAGCTAATATTTCTTTATCGTGTACTACGTAATTAAGCTTAGTAAGTAATATAGTCTTTAAAAAGAAAGTAACAGGGAATTAGTCGTCGCCGTGTTATTAGAAAAGGACTCCGGCTATAATACTATTACTAACATCTGTCTCTAGGAGGCAAGGTAAATCCTGTCGGTAGTGTCTTAAGAGAGGTGTAGACGTGAGGGTATGTTTTAGGAGGTCGAAGGCGCCTTTGTATTTTATAGTAAAGTGAAAGGGAACGTTATTCTTAGTTAATTAAATAAGAGGTTTCGTTATAATACTATAATCGCGGATGAATCTCTAGTAAAAGTTATAAAAACTAAAAAAAGACTATATACCTTTAATAAAACTAAAGTAAGTCTACTTATAAACGACAGAGACTTTCTCGGGATTAACTTCTAGGCTAGAAGTTAATATAATAAATCTTAAGTACTTAGTTTATATTACTCTAAACTTATACTTCTTTAAGTCGGCCTGTAGCTTAGTGTCGTTAAGACGTTAAAGTACCTTTTTGACGTGGAGTTAGTATTATAAGGGGTCCTTAGAATATATGAGAATGTTATCTAAGTACGCTATATAGAAATTATTAAGGTAATCGAAGAGAATATTATTTATGTAGCGCTAGTAAGTAGTAAGGCTATTAGTTAAGCTAAATAAAAGAACTTTACACTTATATACGCCGTATCTCGTGCGGAAGGTAGTGTACTCCTTTAATACTAGGTTTATTCGGATTTAGTAAAAGGCTTAACGAATGTCTAATTTAGTGAAGATATAAGTATTAGTTATACGAGCTAGGGTCTTATTAATTAGAGGTAGAGGGTATTAGTCCTTCTGAGTAAAGGAATTTAGTACTTGGAAATTAATATATAACCGCAGGGAGCTATTCGGCTTTTTGACAAAGAGAATAGGGGCAGCGAATAGTGCTTGAGACGGCTTAATAAATCTTTTGTCTAAGTTATTTATAATATATTCTTTAATAGCCTTAAGTTCTTTAGTTGACATCTTATATAATAGCGAATACTTGAGTGCTTTTTTACCCTCTCCTTTTAGCTTAATTTTGTAATTATATAAGCGGTGGGGGGGGAGAATATCACTTTTTGCCTTAAAGAATACGTGAGTCTAATTAGCGTATTCTGGGGGAATTATTAGCTTAGTGTCTAGCTCTTAAATAGAGAGTGTAAACTATATAACTGACTAGCGGCGATAAGTGAGTTCGATAGTTAAAGCTAATATAATAGCGGCTTTCTCTCGCTCTTGGCTTTTTTAATTAATTAGAGTATTAATCTCTTAAAGAGTTATTACGAATATCTTATCTCTAGACTTCTGTTTTATTAATATGTAAAACGCTATAGCGCTAATCGAGAAGATCTTAATGACTAGACGTCGACGAGCTTTCTCACGTCGCTTTATAATTAGTAACTTATCTCGTAGTTAAAAAGAAGAAGTTAAGGAAGGAAGAGCTTTTATAGTCGAGTCGTATATAAGAGAGAGCTATATTTATATATTCTGAAGTAAATTAGCGTAGTCCTTAGTATATATTCTACGCGTAGAAGGAGCGAATTAGGGGGAGTTAGTCTAGTCTCGAGGGTATAAGAGCTCGGCGGTTCCGCTCTCTAGCTTAGTAACTTCTATTCGGGCTAGTTTAGTTAGGATATATGTATTGTCTAGTCGTAGGGATCGTTATATATATTGACTAGGCTAGTTATTTAATATACTTCCTAGCTAAGGTAGAGGACCGTTAGTAGCGGAGTGCGCGCGCTCTCTAGGCTTTGTTATATGTCGCACTTATTAATGCGAGAGCTCTGTGGTACATAGAGTATTAATAATAAAAGTAAGTTTAATAGTAATACTAATATTAGGGATTAGCTAAGGGCGATACTATATACTTAAAAGGCGCGGATCTAAGTATTTCTGACTCTCGGAGGTTAATATAAAATTTATTATTAGCGCAGTTTCTTTAATTAATACAGCGGCGCGGCCACTTTTAGAGGCTACTATATGTTTCGAAACGAAGTATTTATTAAAAGGTGTAATAAGAAAAGAAAGTAAGGAATACGTAAGGGGTTTTATACCTAAAACAGGAAGGAAAGAAGAAGTAGACGAAGTACTAGGTATTAAAGAGACAAGGGGGTGAATTTCCTTTATTAACACCGTGGGCTTAATTCCGGGGGAATATAAATTCTCGACTCCACACTTTTAACACGACTATAATAGATTTCCCTAATCTTTTTTTCTACGACTTATAGTAGTTCCGTGGTTAAAGATTAGCTATAAGTGTAGGCTCGACAACTATATATCCGTAGAATTAATATCTTTAGTATCCGATATAATTCGACTATATTACGCGGGATACTAAGTTTAATTTTTTATTAATATAATCGCTAGTTTTCTAGACTTAGCAATAGTCGAGGGATTGACAGTAATAAGTTCTAAGGTTATTAAGAAAGTAGAGGAGTAATTAACGTGTACGTCGAAATTTGACTTAGCGCGCTAGCTAGAATTAGTTATAGAATTAGAGCGTAACCTAAGATTTAAGGAAGGGGTAATTGCTCGACTTCTTCCTATGAACTTTCCGGTGAACTTTATTAATTGTAGTTAGCTTAGGAAAGAAGCTAAGTCTAAGGTATTTATACCTAGCGCGGGAAGTAAGTGTAAGTCGACTATTAAAGTCGACTCCGTAAATTAAGTATTATAGTAGCTCCAAAATTCACGCAACTTAGCGTCTCTACGCTCGGCGTCGCACTAGTGGCGTTAGTGAATCTTGTGTACACGTAAGTCTCAGACCTTAATTAATTTGTTATAGCTTACTATTAAGGGGTAGTCTAATAGCTAAATAAGCCGTCGTTTAGCGGCATCTAAGAGCACTTCGTGATACTTTAGTTATAATCTTCTAATAATTACTCTATAGTTTCCTAAGTAAGTGATTAAGAAAAGAGTAAATAACTATAAACGCTTGTCGACTGTTAAATTTAACGTAGTATAATAGCTAATAATCTAGTTAGTTCGACTATCAAATCCTTTAATAAGGACAAGTAAAGGTAGTAAGTAAATTAAAGGTTTTAAAAAGAAGAAAAGAGACTTTAAAAGAGAGTAATTAATAAAATAATAACTATTAGCTCCAGAATTAAGAAGTACAAGTAACTTATACGTAAGTCTATTCTTAGAGAGAGTAATGTGAGTAGTAAGTGTTAGTCTATTAAGAAGCTTCGTAAGGTTAAGATGTCGCATATCTCGTATTATGCCTAAGAAGGAGCCTTTTCTTAGGCTAAGTCTTTTACTTGTAAGGTAAGTTCCTCCACTAGTAAGTTGTCGTTATTTATAGCTTAGCTGTTAAATATAAAACTATTGTCGTTAGCGCCTAGCTTTATCTTGTTAACACGGGAGGTATAACCACGACTAAGGGGCTATTAGGCGAAATACTAAGGGGCATTCGCTAACGTTTAAGCACGAGGTATGTCGGCTCTGTGAAATAGAGAATGATGGTGTGAATGATGATTCTATTGAGGGGGCATTTCTAGGTCTATATAACTACTTTGAGTACCGAGTACTAAGCTCTCGCATCGGTTATTAGCTTTGTATCAAGTTACTAGCTTTGTATCAAAGGCTCGCATCAGTTATTAGCTTCGTATCAAGTTACTAGCTTTGTATCAGAGGCTCGCATCGGTTATTAGCTTTGTATCAAGTTACTAGCTTTGTATCAGAGGCTCGCATCGGTTATTAGCTTTGTATCAAGTTACTAGCTTTGTATCAAAGGCTCGCATCGGTTATTAGGCTCGCATATGGCTAGTATTCTTATAGGCTCGTGTAGAGATTTATTAACTTAGGGGTTAGTTAGTCTCTCGTTACTAGGACAAAGAAGTAGTAAAAGCTAAGAGTGACTTTCCCGTGGTCCCTAAGGAGATATTAACTTAAGGTCGTAGATAGGAATTTATACTTATTATTAAGGGGCTAAAGTAACTAACGTAAATAGTACTCTTTATAATTTATCCTTAGTCTTTGGCTTAAATTACTTTTATATACTCTTCTAAAGTTCTGGCTCTGTTGGTCCGCAGGTCCCTACATAAGTATACTTCGGTTCGGAAAAGGGGGTGCGGGTCAAAGTCAGGGGTCAGAGCTTAGCCGGACTGGTTTCGGTGGAGATTCGGTGGGGTTTCGTAGTATATAATCTGGCTCTCCTCGCACTCTCTTAGAATATACATAGATTTTTAAACTAACTATTTATTACTTTATTACTATACTTGTATTAGAATATATTTACATATGTAGCGTAGTACATAAACTGGTACTACACTAATACTAATTAGTAATAAGCTTATATCGTTAACCTTACTACAAATAAAAAAGGTCTCAGGCTATAGAGCGGATTCTAGGCTTTAACTTAAGGAGTACTTTACTATATTTTCCTTAAAGGGCATTTTACCTTTTCTAGATCGTGGAGGGAAGATAACTTTTCTCTTGAGACTCGATTAAGACAACTACACGTCAGAGAAGAGCTATTATAACACGATAGTTACTTTACGAAGACTATTAATTTAACATCCTTAAATCCAGAACTTTAGACCTTTAAAAAACCTATCCGGGAACCTACCGTATCACTTACGAATCGAATCCGACATAATAGCGGATACTTCAGCGAAGCTAAAGTTAACTCTAGAAATATTTAATAATATAGTAACACTAAATCCTAGTCCAATTTTCACGGGAGACGCAATAGTATACTCGCGAAGGTTCCGAGAGGCCTACTACGATAGCCATTTCAAGGGAGAATTCCTTTTCTAAGACTTTTAAGAGTATTTTGAAGATTAAACGGTAAACGAGTTTAAATTAATTAAAGTTATAAAACGTATATACCTCAGGGACGACTTACGAGCCTTTAGTATATTTGTATAATAAGGAAAGGGGACGAGGACGGCACATACTTTAGTAAAAGTAGTGCAAGCTAAGGAGAATATATAGCTAAGAGACTAAGTGGAAATGCAAATTCGAAACTACCCCGAATTAGTACCGAATTACCTCTAGGAATTAGTCTCTCGCCCACTACCGCCATTTCTAATAACACTTTAATAAAATCAATCCCTAATATCTCCACAACACTAACTAGAAGTGATCATTTATTTTGTGAAGAAAGACACTTCTTCGAAAGGGTCAGGAGTAAAACTTATAAAAACGATTCAGTTATTAGGATTACCTAGGATCTCCCTTACTAAAAGAGATAAGGTCGAAGATTTATATAATGTAACTCCCTTACTTATAGTCCTAAAGAAGGAGTTCTTATTTACTCCTAAGAAGGATCCCCTAAGTAATCTCTACCCGTGGAGATTAAATAACCACGCGTTACCGAATCCCACACTAACGCCAGTAATACACCCACGGGACGGGTCATTACCACTATTTAAGGTTCCTAGGACTACCGGACTACATACGAAGCCGATTCGGCCGTTATAATATATTATAAATTCATTAACCCCGGATTAAGTAAAATCGTTAGTAAACCTTACTAAGATATACACTAAGGAACTCTAATATAACAGAAATAAAGACTACTTAGATAAAAAGCTTCACATCTTTGCCAACTTATATTAAAGAGCGTTAGTTAAGACTAAGGTCTAGAATTAAGCCTTTCCGTCGATGTTACGAAACGAAGCTAGTTTGTATTACTACTAGTACTTCTAAAATAAGAGGTACTTATTTAATAAGCTTATTAAGACGACTCGCGAACACTTTGAGATAAAGAAGAAAACTAATAAGTTCCTCAGCCGGTAGTTTAGTCTAACCTTCTCGCTATTTTAAAAGAAGCCTTACTAAACGAGAAAACTAGTGTTAACTTAATTAAAGAACTTCGCTAAGGAACTACAAAGTATTTAGCTTAGCCTAAAAGACAATAATATACGGAACGATAAAATACTTCGCGATAAACTCGTGTAAGGAATAATAAAGAACCCCCTCTTTAAGATAGCCTTATTTTAGGCACCTCTTACCTTTCTTATATTAATAAATAATCTTCGCTTCGCCGTCGGCGTTAAGGTGACTTATAACTCGGGATCGAGGGTAAGCAAGTACTACGGATTATATACGAATCGCCACTAATCTTATATCGCAAATAGGGCGGCTTATTACTCTAACCGCAGGATAAAATTTTTAAGTAGAAACAAACGCGGAGACAAATTCTAGCCTATACTAAGCTATATAAGCTGTATTATTTGTAAGAAAATAAATTACTATAATAATCGCTACTCCGACGAAAAGCAGGCAGTGTCTAAGGCAAGATACTTCGCGGCGCGTAAAGCCAAAGAAGTGAAAGCCACAAATAAGACCTTCAGAAGTTACTTAGCTTATGTTAAGGGAATCGACCCCAATTCGAACTAGAACCGGACTTTATCTGGATACTATTCAGGAAACTACTAGGATGCGGATTTAAATACTTTAATAGATATTAACGACTTTTTAGAGGGTTCCGACGATGATAATAGTAATAGCACCGCAAACTTCACGATTATATTTATAGTAAGTGAGGCATAATATAATATACGAGAAGTCATAAGGCAACTTAAGAAGAGAAAGGCTACTTATATCCTAGAAAGCAAAATCAAGAGACCCGCTCCAAGTAAGGCCTATATAACGCAATAGATAGACAGATTCTTCTAAGGCCTATTAATTAATATAGGGGCATTTAACAAAAACACGGGAGGAATTAACTAATTACGGGCATTATAGCGAATTCAAGATGTTAAGTTTAATACCGGCTAGGCGGGCTAGAGCCGGATTATATTTAGTACTAGTTCGCGACCGTCCCTAAGAGTTATTACAATTAATACTCCGGCTAAAGAAATAAACTTCTAAATCGTGAACGTAAATATCCCGTTTCTAATTTACTTATAATAGTTAGATACGCTTAACGCGTAATACGATAACTTGCGCAATGTCTTAATTTAAGACAATAAGAAGCACTTAATTATACGGAAGCATGGGCATTTATGGCTACTTTTAAATCAACATCGTCAATTGTTAGACACTTCGACTAAAACGATAAATACATGCCACCTAACTAAACTAGAAATACGTCGGCTTTATAGGCGTTTCGAACACCCTTTAGTAAGACGTCTTTAGCACTTACTAGATCAAACTAACTATGAGTATAACTCGGACGTTATATTAAAGGTTAAAGAGATATGTGAGCATTACTAGAAACATGTAAATACTCTACATAAGTTCCGCTTTAAACTATAAGACGACGTCGACTTCAATTATACAGTCTACGTTAATATCGCGATATTTAGAGAACGATATACCCTCCACATAATAAATAAGGCAATAGGTTTTAATGTGGCGAAACTACTTTAAAAAGCCCCTAGTTCGGCTACGGCTTAGGCTACCTTCAACGCATTTAAGTTAGTATAAATTAATATATACCTTAGACCTTTGGATTTCGTCGTGTACGATTATAGTACTAATTTCAATTCTAAGGAGTTTCGAAGTGTATTTAGATCTGTGGGTAATACTCCTAAGTTAATACCTGTTAAGGCACACTATTCAATTGGCAAGGTTAAGCGATACTACCGCCTACTACGCCGTGCTTATGAAATCGTTATAAAAGAGCACCTTAAGTTAAGCGACGAAGACTAACTACAAATAGTAGTAAAAGTAGTGAACGATACAGTTAGACTTAATAGGCTTATCCTTACACTACTTATTTTCGGCGTATACCTTAAAATAACGGAGTTAAACCCCCTAAATCCGTTAGTCGAATAACGTGCGGCTACGATTAGGAAAGTTATAAAGAAGATATAAAAAATCTATATTACGTACAAAGTTAACGATACGTTAACTATACGAAATAGCCCTAGAACTATTTATATTCACGATCTCTACCTTAATAATTAAGTTTTAGTATATTAAAAGGGTAAAGGATAAATAGGACTTTACGATTTCTTAGGTATTAAAGAAGAATTATATAGGATTAATATAAGAAATAAGAGAATACGTATGTTCTAATCGATTACAATTCGTCCTTTTAAAACAAATACCTTTAGCGTTAAATAATAAAAAGAAAACTTACTAAAGGATTGTCGTGCAAGAGCACGCCTAGAGGCTCCACAGAGGCGTATTTGACGTATTATTGAGGTATGCGCAGTACTGTAATTGATTGTTCTATTCTCTACGTATGGTCTATTCAAGCTCCCTGAATATAGAGGTCGCGGGCGCTTTAGCCATAGTGCCTTTGATTGGGCTCGCTTAGCCGGCTTACCATAACCTGCACGACACACCCCCTCGCCAAGGACAATACTAAGCTTTGGCGAAGCAAATAAGTGCTTAATAAACATGATAGACAATAGGAAATCGACATATAATATATAACTGACAATATAAAAGCAATAGACAGTAAGGGAAAATGATAAGTAGTAGCCAAAGTAAACATACTAAACGTCTAAACGAGAGTATATAAACAACTACTCCCCCATCGTAACTTCCTTCTATAAGCATACCAAATTCAAAATAGGCCGTGTCTCCGCCGCCAAGTTGGCCGCCCGCGCCTCTCGGCGCTCCAACCTCGCCGCTACTCGCGTAATAAAGAAGGTACGTTTCCCTTGTGTTTTACTGATTTGAGATTAGTTCCGACGTTATCTAAGTCAAAAAGTTGAGAAGTTAGGTAGGTTAAAGTATACTGACTAACTGTAACAGTCTGCCGCCGCTCCTCGCCGCCGCACCCCCTCTCCTACGCCCCCTCCTGCCGCCCCTGCCACCCCCTCTCGCCGCCGCGCTAAGGTAAGTGCTAATAGGGAGGTCCTTTGCTCAGTATGCGTCAAAGCTGCCTTGAAAGGTGACCTCCCTGTCAGCATCTATCAAGATGCCGCTGGCTCGGCTCGGTGCCTTCGGTGCCACAGTTAGAATTATAGTTGCGCCGGTCTTGTTAGGCCTGTTATTGCGGTGGCTTTTGCCGCCTTTCTAGAGGAGAAGCGTGGTGCCTCGCGTACCCGCGTAAGTTTGACTTTAGTTCTTGTGGTTTTGAGTTTAGCTAACTCTGAGTAGCAGTTGAAATCCCTCCGGGCCGCGGTCCGTGAGGCTCTTACTACTCCTAGTATGTTTATTCCGTATTTGTAACAGTTTCAAAGAGACTGACTTTAGTTGTCTAGCCGCTGCCGCCCCCGCCGCTGCCCCTGCCCCTGCCCCCGCCCCCCGCCCAATCCTCCCACCCGTTCGGGTTGGTGCTAGTGCTGGTGCTGTTGGTGCTGGTGCTGGTGCTAGTGCTGGTGCTGGTGCTGGTGCTACTGCTGCTGCTGCTGCTGATGGTGCTGTCGGTGTGGCCGCCCGCCGCCGCCGCATCAAGGAGTTGCTAGTGGAGCTGGTGGACTTGTTAGTGGTTTAGTTCGCGACTTAATAGCGGCTTGGGAACGTGCCCCTTTAGAGTTATAGTTTACTACCTTATGAGTAGCTTAGGAACGGGCCCTTATATACTTACTTTGCGTTAGTTTAGTTGTGGCTTCGGCCGGAATAGAATTCCTGCCCTCTGACAACTTGAAAAGAACGTGCTTGACGTGACTGTGCTACCTTAAAAAATACAAAGGAAAACAAAAGAGTGTGTTTTGCAGTAAGGTGTAAGCTTCAATTGAGCTCTTCTACCGACGCCCTAGCATCTTATAAGTTGAGTAATGTAACAAAAGTCTCAAACTTCTAGCGTGGGAGGTTTTTAGTGAGGCTATTAGCGTATATCTCACTACTAGGCAGATACGTAACCTCAAAACTGCCTTTTTGGTGCTCCTGGCGTAGCCACATATTCTAAATATCAACGTGCCTAAGCTTAGTTGATATACGCTGGTTCTCTCTAACTATGAGCCTAATCGTTTGTTAGTTGTCGCAGAAGATATTCTAGGGGCACCCCACATCAAGGTACATTTCTCTAAAGAGCCTCTACAGTGCCATAACTTCCTTTGCAGTTCGCTCCACCCCTAAGAGCTTAGCTTCTGTAGTCGAGGTAGTGACTGTGTCTTGCCTAGATACTTTCTAGAGTATGGCACCCCCGAACAAAAGAATGATGAGCCCTTGTGAAGAACGCCTAGTTTCCAAATCATCTGCGAAAGAGGCATCAGACGCTATTACAAGCTGCGTTTCACGCTATTAACAGTTATAAACGATCCCTAAGAAGCGTGTACTGAACAGGTAACGTATCGTCCAATCGACAGCCTGTAGGTGCTTCTGGCTTGGGTTCGTCAAGAATTGCGACAGCTGTGAAGCTGCAAAAGCTACGTCCGGTCTGATCATGACAGCCGTGTACAAGACGGATCCGACCTTTTCTTAGTACTCCTTGATTTGTGCCTTCGTCGCTTTGCCGGTGTTTTTGACTAGGTCGTAGTACGGCAGAGGGGTGCTCGGGCAGTTGCCATCTGTTAAGCTGAATTTCCGGGCCACCTTCTCTATGTACGTGTCGTGGACTAACGTGACTGTTTTCGTATGTCTGTCACGTATAATTCGCACCCTTAAGAACTATTCTACATCTCTTATTACAGTGAGTTCGTAGGCTTCGTTAAGGCCATCGATGATTTTGGTTGCTGTAGGGAGGTTTGACTTGTGGTACAGTACTTGTATGTCGTCTACGTAAAAGGCCACAAACACTGTACGCTTGTCGTTTGTAAAGATGCAGGGCTCTTCTGCAAGTGGTACGAGGCCAAGGCTTTTGAGTGTGGTTGAGAAGTCGCTATACTATAAAGCTGGGGAGTCGCGGAGGCCATACAAGGCTCTGTCGATCTCTACAACTATGCCGGGCTGCTTGAAACCGTCAGGAAGGTAACAGTAGACAGGTGCACTTCGTTCGTCTCGTTCTGTATTAACAAAAGCGTTTACGACGTCATACTACTTAACTTCCAGGTCAAATTGGGCTGCCAGGGCCATCGCAACACGAAAAGACCTCGCCGCTAGTGTAGAGGCGTACGTGGAGAATATAGTGGCATCCTCCTACAGGTCACCCCTAGTAACGATACGCGATTTAGTGCGTATAAGCTGTCCAGCTGAGTTAACTTTGTAGGTAAACACCTATTTTAGTGGTATAGGCGTCGTTTTAGCGTCTGCCTTAGGCACGATATGCTAGTATTTCTTAGCCTAGAGGTTCTCTATCTCCTTGCGTGCGTCCTCTCGGAAGCGTTCTCCTCACGGGTGCTAGTCTAGGTTCTGCTAGTACTTTGGTGCTGTCGGAAGCTTTGCCTAATATAGTTGTGTTGTTTCAGAGCTTGCAGTTTCCTGTGCTCTGATCGTTTCGCCACTGACTGCAGCTACAAAGACAGCATATATAGTTCTATAGTCTTTATTATCTTCTCGCGTCACGTCTTTATTCTAGAACGTCGTAGTGAAGGATGCGATTTGCGTATAGTTCTTGTCTTTTTAGTCCATAGACTCGGCGCTTAGGAGCTCCCTTGTCGTGAAGGAGTATACTCCCGGCCTAATCTTTGACCGTCTATTCAACTGTATTGTCTCTCTAGCTCGCCTTCTCCGCTGAGCTCGAGTGACAGGGTGCAGTTGACTTTGGTTAAGTGCTTGTAACACTTCGTCTAAGGTCTCTTGAGACATAGTTTCTTTCAATAGGGGTTGTGTTATTGTCTCTGACGGTGTGTTTTCCAGGAGTAGTTATTGTTCTTCCTCTGGCTCGTCGTCGTAATCTTCCTTAGACGAGGTGTTTTCGTGCTGTAGTGCACTTCTTGGGCCTGCACTGGTTACTTCAGTTTGGCGCAGTAGTTGACTCTAGCTGTCTCGTGCTCCACTCTAAATTATAACTTAAAGTATTAATTTGCGCGCACCCTCAATCTGGCGTAGTGGTTTCGCACGTGAGGCACCCTTCTCAGGCTCGATATATTCGTTTCGTTGTGTCTGGCTTCGAGTCTGTCTTGGTGTGCCTAGGCTTTTTATTGTTACTAGAACTTCTGTATCGTCCTTGTCAAGCTCTATGTCGTCCCCCGACGTGTCAATTCGTGAATCTAACGGTACTATCTCATTCTGGTGCTCTCGTGGAACAGGCAGTCCCGCCTCAGCAGTTGCGTGTAGGACTACCTCCGTAGAAACTTCGTCGACTTCTATTAAGTCAGACAATAGCCTATTCAATTTAGTACTGTTTTTCGCCTCCGCATGCTCGTCCCTTACGTGTTCGATAGCTAACTCGGCGTCCCAAGCGGCCTCAGGCTCCGCAAGCATATTAACGACTTATTTAAGTATCGGCAGTAGTTAGCCGACTACTACTTACTTACTATAGAACTATGCCTCATCAAAAACAACGTTTCGGGTACGTATTACACGCTTTAGCAGGGGTATCTAGATCCTGTATATGTTAGTTACATAGTAGCTAACTAAGTAACCGACGTGCCCCCTTAGGTTGACCTTAAAGCCTCTCTTGTCACGGAGAGCTTGTCGGTCTTTAATCATCGCGTAGGCTTTGGCGCTATACGTAAAAATGTTACTCTAGTCAAGTCTCAAATCGACTAACAACCTCTTTACTATGCGTGGATCGTACCACCGAAAATACTGCCTGAACTATGCCTCTAGCACTTCGTTTGGCGATCGCATGGCTCTCCTGGCTAGTGGCGACATATTGTAAAGGTGTGTAGCTGTCAAAACAGCCTCCGGCTACAGCTTAGATAGTAGATTGGCGCCTGTTATCATTTTCAAGGCCTTAGCAATTAGCTCCCTACTAGCTCTTTCTGCACCTCCATTTGGCTCATGCGTGTAGACAGGAGTAGGCTCTAGGTCGATGCCATTGTCTAACGCCTATTAGTCGTACTGGGTCTAGTATCTTGTATTAATTACAGACGTGTCGTTGTCGGACCTGACTTTGCATATGGCCAGACCGTATTGGCGTCTGGTCCATGCCTCAAATGCTTTAAGCACTCCCATAATTGACTCGTTGGCTTTGCTCGTGAGTGTGAATGCGAAAAGCTTTCTACTGTATTCGTCCTTAATCAACAATAGCCAGCATGTGCTATTGTAGCCTATAGGGTAGTTAAACAGGTCCCATGCGACTCTGAAGAAAGGTCTCGGGGACTTGTTGTCTGACTCTCTGCGCGATGGTCATTGATTTGAGTGTGTCGCAGCACAGCTTTCGCATTGTATGCCAGTGATTCCATCGATTTGGACATTGCGGGCATGTTTCACAAGAGCTTCCAGGGCCATTTTGCCGAGGTGACTAGCCCGTAAGTGCTACATCTGTGCTGTGTCGCTCCAGGGTCGTAAGAACCGGCGAGATGATTGAAAGGTATACTTTTTAAGAGGGTGCAGTCGTCTACTAATTGTCGGGTATATTATTACAGTAGGAGATCTACAAGTCTTTATAAATATACGCAGTTGTGGAGAGCGCGAGCAGTTGTCAACTGGCTTGTATTTAAATACTATAAGGTTCCACCTGCACTATAGGTTTCTCACTATATGGCTCTCTTTAGTATTACTTACGCGTAAAGTCGTGTTAGCACTATTATACCACACCCCCGACTGTGTGAGGAGGCTCTCTAAGATGATATTAACGTTAAACCCCTCTACAACTGCCACATTAGACAGTGTTAGGTCCCTTGTGAACAGTCCGGCAGGTCTATATATAGCGTTCTCGAAGACACGTGTACCCCTGCCAATAATAGGCAGGCTTGAGGTGCCCGCGTCAACTGATTCTCTTGTGGTGCGTTTGAAGCTGCCAGGGACTAGTTTATTAATGCTATTAACTAAGTGAGTCGCGCCGCAGTTGTCGACAAGAGTGCTGTCTGACAGAGGGTGGCGTTGGAACTCCATGGTACTATATATGCCAGCGTTAAGAGTGTCGTCCTAGATTATGTCGTCAAGAAGGTTTGGGTCAAGTATAGTTGCGTTAATACTCCCTGTCCCTTCCCACGTAGCTTTGCCTTTGTCTTTGTTTCCTGCAAGTGTAGTGGCATCGGCTGTTTTGGCGTTAGTAGTAGGTTTAGAGGTGCTAGTGCTGTTGGCTCTAGTAATTTTGGTTACTGCAACGTACTTCTAACCTTCTTTGGCTATGGCGGCCTTGAGCTCCCTGAAATCTGTAGTCTCTAACTTCTTGCGAGTTGTAGTTACCTCGTCAGCGTTTAGTACATACTTTATGCCTTCCGTGGTCGTTCCATTAATTGCATAACGTAGTCTCTAGCACTTGAGCGGCTTAAAGAAGTGCTTGTTGTTTATGCCGCATGGGCATAAGTTACCTTGGCCGCGAGAGCGAGATCTGCTAGAGCTTGCGCCCGACGCACTATCGTCCATTCCTCTAAGGGTTGAGTATTGACCGCCACCCCCTCCTTGACGCCTGGGCTTCCTGAACATGGTGTGCTCTTGGTCTATGCCTGGGAGCACCTGAATGTAGTCGTCAAGAGTAAAACTATGCTCTTTTCCAAGTTAGTCGTCGCGTATAACTGTGCTGAGGATAGGATTTGCCCAGTCAGGGTGCATGTGAGCTCCCACCGCACGTAGCCACTTCTTCAGAGCCACAGTGCCCTTGACTTCAGGTATGTTGTACGCTTTGGCATTCCTGTAAGCCTTCAAGAAGTCCTTCATCTACTAGTTAACGTTGACTTTTCCCTCATGTGCCTCCCTTAAAACCTTCTCGTATTCTGTGACTACCGTAGTAAGGACCGACGATTCTGACGGTGCTATGTCGCGCTGAAGTGTGCTAACTAGCTTTTGCATGCTCAGTTCGCTCTTGCCCTCCAGTTCCTTAATCGTAGAGTCTAAAAGCGAATCGTCCACTGTTTCGGAGAGCTAGTTGTATAGAGCCATGTATTTGTTATTTTGGCTCGTCCATTCAGTAAGCGTGTACTGGTACTCCCTAGCTTGTGCTGTGTAGATCTGTTGTATCTCTGCAATTGTCGGGTAGGGAGGTGGACCAGCTTCTTCTGGACTTGTCCCTTTCATTTGGGTATCTGTCGATGGCTCTGGGGTCGGTGTAGCCCACGCGTTGTCAGTCGACTCAGGCGTTGAGGACGGTTGTGGGTTTGCTGCTTTCTAAGCTGCAACATTAGCGTAATACTGGCTTAACTGAGTCTTTGCAACCTCTTTCGCGGTGCTTTCGAGCGTTGGAGCCTTTGGTCGGAGGTTTGGAATATGGCCTGTCACAGGGGCGCTGGGGTTTACCATGTCTAGTGCACCTATAAAACCAGCATGGAAATTCAAGCGCAAGTGCCATGTCGCCTAATCCTTCCGCGCCTTTAAATTGCAGTCCGTAAGTAGCCTTAGAAGTGACATTGTCGGTTTTGGGTATGTATATGATGATTTCGAAGAGGTTTTGGTGATTTGAGGGTTGTTGACGGGCTTTTGAGTACTGCTAGTACGTGTGTAAGGCAGCGGTGAGAAAGCCTCTGCATGCCTCTGTGGAGCCACGTCGGCGCGTGTATGCGACTGGGAAGCTTTGATAGCTTACGGGGCTCATAACTGTCGTGCAAGAGCACGCCTAGAGGCTCCACAGAGGCGTATTTGACGTATTATTGAGGTATGCGCAGTACTGTAATTGATTGTTCTATTCTCTACGTATGGTCTATTCAAGCTCCCTGAATATGGAGGTCGCGGGCGCTTTGGCCATGGTGCCTTTGATTGGGCTCGCTTAGCCGGCCTACTATAACCTGCACGACAAGGATATTTATAAGTAATATTTAAGATCCTGTCGTACAGGCACGGGCATGCGGCACCATGGCCCTGCTGAGTCAGCATAGGGGCTGCTGAGTCAGCTAGCCCTATTCGTGTATATAGTCAGTTACTCCCTACGAGCCTCCTTTTACAGAATTCAGACGACTTGATCACTACTTTGAAAGCACCCTACTTTATGCTCCATTTTTGCACCACAGTTATGAGCCCCGGCGCGCTTCGCGCAAGCTGTTGATTCAACGAGTGAGCCTCTAAAGGGAGAGGTGCCTCTTCAAGGGGCGGTGTGCAGGTCTCTCCCCTACGTCAAAGTCTCCCAAAATTGAGCTTTGTTATACCTCTTCAAGCCTTCCTTTCGTCGATAGCTCTTTGCGAGCTCTTAATTGAGCCTCTGCCGACTGAGCCTCCCCGCGAGCTCTGCCAATGGAGCCTCTTCGTCGACTGCTCTCCGCGAGCCTCTCCGCGAGCTCTGTCAATTGAGCCTCTTCGTCGACTAGCCTCTGCGAGCTCTACCGATTGAACCTCTTCATCGACTGGCCTCCGCGAGCTCTACCGATCGAGCCTCTTCGTCGGCTGCCTCTCTGCGAGCTCTTAATTGAGCCTCTGCTAATGGAGCCTCTTCGTCGACTGCCACTCCGCGAGCTCTGCCAATAGAGCTTCTTTATCGACTGCCCCGCGAGCTCTACTCAACTGAGCCACCTTTCGACGAATACACACACTTGAAGAGAGTAGGGTTACACAGAATCCTAGGGAGCTACCTTTTCAACGGCTCAACGCCTCACGACGCCTTGAAAGGCTGCCCTAGAAGCAGTGGAGTGCTTACTACTGCTAGACTTGGCGCTGACGGGGTCGCTCCCTCTCAGGCTACGAAGCAACGAAGTAGTAGACTGCTCACCTACTATTGGAACGGCGCTGTAGAGATCGCTTCTTTACAGGCTGCGACGCAACCCCTGGTGTTAAGAGAGTGGTTCTCTCTTAGACCCCCCCTACCTTCAAGTGCTTCAAATTATGCCAGGAAGCGTAGTCCTTTTGGTCGAGCATCTCGAAGCTCTACCCCCCCTACCTTCAGGTTTGAAGCGTAGTCCTTTTGGTTGAGCATCCCGAAGCTCAACCCCCCCTACCTTTAAGTGCTCCTTATGCCTTGAAGCGTAGTCACACTCCTTTGGCCCCCTAGCGCTTTGGCTAGCTTCTGGGGGGTACGCACAACGTGCAAATACTCCTTTGTTGAGCTTTACTAGCTCTCCTTTTGTATACTAGCTTTCCTAGCTCTCTCTCTTCCTGTATTTCTGTATTCGGACGTTGCTCGTAACTGGGGGGTATGTCGTACAGGCACGGGCATGCGGCACCATGGCCCTGCTGAGTCAGCATAGGGGCTGCTGAGTCAGCTAGCCCTATTCGTGTATATAGTCAGTTACTCCCTACGAGCCTCCTTTTACAGAATTCAGACGACTTGATCACTACTTTGAAAGCACCCTACTTTATGCTCCACTTCTGCACCACAGATCCCTAATTAGAAACACCACTGAAATAGTACTAAATTTACCCCGAATCGCTATTGAGATTCTATTTACGAAATACATTTTAGATTTACTAACTATTAATAACGATTATAATACTAAAGTGTTTTTAACTAAGAAAGAGACGAGGGACTAAGAGTTATCTACTAAACTTCGCGTTAAAGGGAAGATTATAACGCTTAGATCACTATTTTAATAATCCTAAAGAACGGAATACGAAGTACTTATTAAAAGGGGTATTTTTATGCCTATTTATAAAGACGACCCTAGAGTAAGAGGCCACTGTATCTTTAAGTCAAGAATAGTAAATGAAGTCAAAGGCAAGGAAATATTAACTTTATATAAGAAGTCAAGACTAGTAATTTAGTACTTTAATTATAAAGGGAAGAGAGAAATATTAACTTAATCTCTAATAATCTAACGGTTTAGCTAGCGGTTACTTATTTTCTTAGCCGCTACTATTAAACACTTAAATCGCCTCCGAAACTAGTTCGAATCCCATCTGGCTATTAAGGACATTACTTAAGCCTATGTTTAAGTAAAAATAAGGCTTCTCCGGGACATTTTTATATAGCTACTGAAAGAGATCACAAGAGATTTCCCTCTTAGTATAATATTTATAGTAATGCTACTATTATACGGTATACTTAAGTTCGAAAACTATTAGTTTAATATATATTACAAATATTATATAAAGAACTTACAAATAAAGACGTTAACGTATAACTTATACTTGTTAATTAATACTAAGGAAAGCTATAACTTTAAAGTCGTAAGAATATAAATAGACGACACGTTGATTCTAAGAAATGAGGACTTCTTAGTAAAAGAGTAAAATAAGATTACTAAGGCCGGTTTTCTAACGAAGCTAATATAGATACTACTTCCTACCGAAACTATTACGTTTAATAAGTGTACTATTACTATAAACGGGAACAACCTTTATATGTCTTAGAAGGGTTAAGGAGCAAGGCTAAAACTAGTTAACGTAAGAAAAGAGGATTATAAGAAGACTTATAAAGAGTAACGAGCTCGTGCGGCTTACCTTGCCACTATTTATTAGCCGGAAGTAATATTTGATCTCTTAGTCGCAATATAATATCAGGATTTAACGGAAGACGACGTTAAGGCCTTAAACTTACGCCTTAAATAGTAGATAAACAACTTAGAGAAAAGACTCTAATACGTACTAATTAACTTACGATTTACGAAGGTCTACGTTTTTGTAAACAATTCTTTTACTAATAATAAAGACTTAAGTTCATAAATAAGTTTCGTATTAATAATCAGTGCTAAAACGGTGGGGAATGCGCAATTTACTTTAACTAGTAACATCGTATATACGAGCTTAACGAAATACAAGAAAGTAACTCGTGTAGTACTCGTATTAGAGTTATATACTATAGTAGCTAGTATTAATATATTGATCTCCCTTAATACTACTATTAATATAATAACTAATAAGCTTAGTATCTCACGTCTTCTTACTATTATTTGCACGGATTCTTTGTCCCTTTATAAGTGTATTATTAAGCTCGGTATAACGAAAGAAAAGCGTCTAATAATCGATATTATGGCTATTCGTTAATTATACGAGCGTAAAGAGCTAACGGAGGTTCAATAGATCAATGGCGCTAATAATCTTACTAACGCTATAACGAAGAGTACTCCGAATAAGGCTCTTCGGGATTTTATTAACACTAATATCTTTACTATTAAAATAGAGGGTTAAGTTCAACGGTCAACCGGAGTCGATTTGGACTAATAACGGAGAGGTTTCTTACACTCGTTGATTTTTTTGTTATTTATATATTTCCTTGTAACTCTTATTTTTTATTAATTTATCACTTGCGATTATTTTCATATTTAATTAATTTATAAAGTCAGAAACACACTCGATTTAGTTCTAAACACCTTCTAATTTAAAGCACTAACAGGCGGCCTTACGACGATACTCTAATAAGAACAAACTACCGGTTTCATTACAGGGGGCTACTCCCGTATAATAATATAAAGAAAGTGCCGCCACGAAGAACTT